>CM050221.1:1530000-2981666 GCA_027475355.1 Coilia nasus
CACACACACACACAAAAGGGGGGCTGGTTCTCTCACAACCACACTTTCCATGGTGGTTCTAGTGTGAGTGATTAGCACCACACTAAGTGTGCAATAAGTTCCCCTGTTGTGTGTGTGTGTAAGTGTGTTCTAGTGTGTCCAAGAAGATAGGCAGCAGGCTATCAGTAGCTCCAAACATCTTAGATTCTACAACACTCTCTGGTAGCTCTCTCCTCACTCACTGATGAGATTATCACAAAGAAGGCAGCCAGCAGTGGTAACACTTCACCTTGTTACACACAGACAGACAAACACACACACACACACACACACACACACACACAAACACACACACACACACACAAAGTCTTTTCTTACTCTCATTGCTCTGATTAACAGCCACGAAGCTTCCCAAAGTATAAAAGAAAAAGTCCACAAGGCATAATTGAATTCATTGCAGAGGACAAAGATCCACCCCATTCACTAAGCACTTCAGCCTGATGAGCTGCTGGCCCCAGTGCTGCTGCTCGGGAGGAGTGGGTCTCCATATTCAGATATGGCTGGGCCAGGTGCTCCTACCAAGCTTTGCCCAGACCCCTTAGCACCACACGTCACTGTGTGCAGGCCAGGGTTGGACTGGCTTGTTGTTTCTGGGCACCTCTATCCTCTAGCATGTGTGTTTTCACTCCCATGTATGTGTTGTGTGTCTCCAGAGGTTTCTATATTGTGGTGGTACCCCTGAGGAGAGTGCGAGGAGGAAAGTTCCAGAACCCTTGGAGTAACCCAGATGACATGGACCTGGAAGAGGTTTATAAGCAGGCTTGGGTAACAGGGGGGCTCAGGCAGTAATAATGAGATTTCAGACAAGTCTAATAAGTATTTAGCAGATATACAGTAATTTGCAAAAGTTTTAGGCAGGTGTGAAAAATGCTGTCAACTAGGAATGCCTTCAAAAACTAGATGTACCGCATAGCGATACATGGTATGACCGCCGCAGTGTATTGAAATGTGGGAACTTTTTTTGCCAATTTTATGGCATGTGCTGTGCTTTTAGAGGTCTTTATGTTGATCGTGCATGACATATTTTATGCAGTTCCTACCTTCTTAGTCCAAGATATTGGCAACTCAAAATCACAATTTTTGCATTTACCCATATCAGTAGGTGGCGCTATGCTTCAAGTGAGTGTTTATGAGCTGGGTCGATACGCCTCTGTAACACCGACATACTAACGCAAAATCGTTGTCTTGGGCAAAATTGTTGACGAATTATTTAACAAAAACTGTTTTTCGACACCTGGCTTTGGCGAAAAACATTGCCCCCTATGACGAAATGTCACAAAATTTCGTACACATCAAAAGAGGGCTATTTAGAGTTGGCATGTTGGCAAATTTGAGCAATTAGAAGGCAAGATATGGACTTTTGAAGAATGTTAAGCCACGTGTTAACTGTTCATTGACATGTAACTTCAAAACGGTTTATCTCAAGATAAATCCTTTGATAACTTTTTGTCAGCATTGTCTGTAGATGACATATACCAAATTTGGTGAGATTCACATGAACAGCCTATGACGAGTTCATTTGGATTCGTTTTCGTAATGTTAAAATTTCGCGGAAACTGTTCTCGTTTGAAGTGGACGTCGACCAGTGTTTTCAATGCGTGAGGGTCAATAGATTTCACAATAAAAAAAAATGTTTGTAAACATTAGCATTCTCTAGATAATAGGCAAAATGACATTTTGTACAATTACAGCGCCCCCTATAGACCAATTTGTATGGCACATGCTGTGGTTTTAGAAGTCTTTAAGTGCTGATCGTGCATGACGTATTTTGTGCAGTTCCCACCTTCTCGGTCTAAGATACTGCCAACTCAAAATCCCAATTTTTGCATTTACCCATATCACTAGGTGGCGCTATGCTTCAAGTGAGTGTTTATGGGCTGTGTCGATACGCCTCTGTAACACCGACATACTAACGAAAAATCATTGTCTTGGACAAAATTGTTAAGGAGTTATTTAACAAAAACTGGTTTTTGACACTTAGCTTCGCCGGTAAACATCGCCCACTATGACAAAATGTCACAAAATTTTGTATACATGAAAAGAAAGCTGTTTAGAGTTGGCATGTCAAGTTTGACCAAATTTGAGCAATTAAAAGCCAAGATATGGACTTTTGAACACTTACCACGTAGCGTAAAATTCTTCATTGACGTGTAACTTTGAAACGGTTTATCTCAAGATAAATCCTTTGATAACTTTTTGTCAGCATTGTCTGTAGATGACATATACCAAATTTGGTGAGATTCACATGAACGGCCTATGACGAGTTCGTTCAGATTTGTTTTCGCAAAGTTAAAATTTCACGGAAATTGTTTTCGTTGGAAGTGGGCGTCGACCAGTGTTTTCAATGCGAGTCGGTCAATAGATTTCACAATAAAAAAAATATTGGTAGTAAACATTAGCATTCTTTAGATAATAGGCAAAATGACATTTTGTACAATTACAGCGCCCCCTATGGACCGAATTGTATGGCACGTGCTGTGGTTTTAGAGGTCTTTGTGCTGGTCAGTGCTGGCATGATGTATTTTGTGCAGTTCCCACCTTCTCAGTCCAAGATATTGGCAACTCAAAATCCCAATTTTTGCATTTACCCTTATCACTAGGTGGCGCTATGCTTCAAGTGAGTATTTATGGGCTGGGTCGATACGCCTCTGTAACACCGACATACTAACACAAAATCGTTGTCTTGGGCAAAATTGTTGACGAGTTATTTAACAAAAACTGTTTTTTGACACCTAGCTTCGCCAATAAACATCGCCTACTATGACAAAATGTCACCAAATTTAGTACACATGAAAAGAAAGCTGTTTAGAGATGGCAAGTCACCTTTGGCCAAATTTGAGCAATTAAAAGTCAAGATATGGACTTTTGAAGAATTTTAAGCTACGTGTTAAATGTTCATTGACGTGTAACTTCGAAACTGTTTATCTCAAGATAAATCCTTTGATAAATTTTTGTCAGCATTGTCTGTAGATGACGTATACCAAATTTGGTGAGATTCACATGAACGGCCTATGACGAGTTTGTTCAGATTCATTTTCGCAATGTTAAAATTTCACGGAAATTGTTTTCGTTGGAAGTGGGCGTCGACCAGTGTTTTCAATGCGTGAGAGTCAATAGATTTCACTATAAAAAAAAAATTGTTGTATAATTTGCATTTTTTAGATAATAGGCAAAATTACATTTTCTACAATTACAGCGCCCCCTATGGACCAAATTTTATGGCATGTGCTGTGGTGTTAGAGGTCTTTGTGGTGATAATGCATGACGTATTTTGCGCAGTTTCCACCTTCTCGGTCCAAGATATTGGCAACTCAAAAACCCAATTTTTGAATTTACCCATATTACTAGGTGGCGCTATGCTTCAAGTGAGCGTTTATGGGCTGGATTGATACGTCTCTGTAACACCGACATATCACAAAAATGTCATGTTGTTCGGTGAAACGTTCATTGAGTTATTCAGCGAAAACTTTTGCCCGTCTCCCCCTCTTTGACGGACTCTGGAACAGCGGGGGGGTGGCCCTTGGGGGCCAAAAGCTTCCATTCGCTCGAAAAGTTCTAGGGCTACATGCCTACAAAGATTCATGTCCCCCAGACTTCCAGTGTCCCGACAATCGTTGATGAACATTCACTGAAAAAAAAGAAAGAAAAAAAAAGGGAAAAAAGTCGCGGCAACTCTATAATGAACGCTTTCGCTAGCTTCGCTAGCGGCGGTCATAATGAAAGTGTTAATTATTTATCTTCATCAATTGACACACAAAGTCAGGGATTTTGCAGGATTATAGTCAGGTGTATGATCAACCAATTACACAAAATTGGTTGTATATATCAGGAAGCCTACATCCACAGAGGATCTGTGTTTAGTTCTTCAAGATGTTTGGCACAAGCTACCAGCCGAGTTCCTTCAAAAACTCTATGCAAGTATACTTAGAAGAATTGATGCTCTTTTGAAGTCAAAGGGGGGTCACACCAAATATTGATTTGATTTAGGTTTCTCTTTTGTTCAGTCACTGCATTTTGTTAATTGATGAACCTAAATGACTAACACTTCCATCCTAGTTGACAGCATTTTTTCACACCTGCCTAAAACTTTTGCACATTACTGCAGTTAAAAAATGTGTTTTTGTTTGTGTGTGTGTGTGTGTTTGCACATGCTTCTAAGCTCCTGAAGGAGATCAACACTACAAGTAAGGGTTTGCGGCTCAGACGTCATGTGGAGCCTCGACCATACATTGCTGCCCATTTCCAGAAGCTTCCATCAGAGTTCACCTTGGGAGACGGCCGCACCTATGGGCCCTTCCTGAACCGCGCACTGCTCAGGGGACAAGAGTACACCTGTTTTGTGCTGGCCCTCCTGGAACTCTCTGAAAATGTAAGACACAGTGGTCCTTGTCGGTACCCGAAACGTTGAATTCCGCCGGAAGTGTTGACATTTAAATAATTTAAGCAATGTGATTGGTTAAAATACCTTAAATGTCACCAGGGGTCCTTACGTTTGCTGTGTCGCTTTTGATAGCCACTTCAACTCCTTCAACTCCTTAACAGTCAGCTGTTAAGCATTACATCATGTGAAAATCAGAGGATGGCAGTGACAGACATTGATGACAGAAAGCAGCAACGAAATGCCATCAAAGCATATTGGTAGCAGTAGCCTTCGGTATGAGCTAGGCTTTATGAATCTGGGTCAGTATAATCATATTAATTAGAGGGACTAAATGAGAGTCATGGCTGGAGGGGTGGGGGCTAGAGCCATCCTTGTGTGAATTTTTTTCTGTATAAGTGGCGTTGGCTGCCATACAGTGTGTGTGTGTGTGTGTGTGTGTGTGTGTGTGTGTGTGTGTGTGTGTGTGTGTGTGTGTGTTTGTGTGTGTGTGTGTTTGTAACAGTGTCTCCTCATATTTTGTCTCCAGACCGTGTATGCCACCAGCCCCAATTCGGACCCAGTGGCCACCTCTGACCTGGACCCCCAGCCCATGGTGGATGAGGAGGAGGGGCTTCTGTGGGTGGTGGGGCCTGTGCTTGCTGTCATCTTCATCGTCTGCATCGTTATAGCCATCCTCCTGTTCAAGAGGTGACACAACAGGCCAAAATGACAGAGTAGAATGGTCATTTTTGTGTGATGTCATTAAGTTGATTTAACTCCTGAAGTAAGACCAGTTTTGATGTTGGTTGATATATGTGCTGCTGTTCTTTCTCTCCTCTTCACTCTGCCATTGTTCTTGGATCATTCAGCAAACCGGACAGGTAAGAGACTATGCAAGAATCATCTCTCACATCAACCCTGATGACAATGATGTTAGCAGTAATGAGGTAGAGTGTGTACAGGAGTATGAGCTATGCCACTGCTCTGCTGGTTTGTCACAGTATGGCTGTGTGTTGCATGGTGTACCGCAAATCAGTGTAGCAGTGCAAGTTGTAAACCATGGTCTGTGAATCAGCTTGGTAAGTCATATGCAGTGTGTATCTGCATTGCAAGTTTTGTGCTGTGCCATGTGTGTCTAACATATCTTAAACGTTATGGTGTATGATGTGCTATGATTCCATTTCTCTCCATCTCTAATTCTCTCTCTCTCTCTCTCTCTCTCTCTCTGCTCTCTCTCTGCTCTCTCTCTTCCTCTCTCTCTCTTTCTGTGTGTGTGTTACTCTCTAATCATGTGTTGTGCTGTTGTATGCTGCAGGAAGCGTGCTGAGGTGGAGGGCAGAAAGTGCAGCTTCCCCAGCAGCAAAGCAATGAGCTCCCATCATCCCACTGATCCTGTGGAACTGCGCCGTATCAACTTCCAGACCCCTGGTAAGACCCACACAGACCACCAGCACTGTCTGCCCAGCCCACAGCTCAGTGGGTCCACTGGGCTCCAGGGCTGTGACTTCTCTGAACACGCTCCTCAAAGAGCTTCCTAAGGGAAATGCTGTAAAGGCACTGCACTTATTAACTTCCAATTTCCACTTCACATCTCACTACACAGTGGACCACAATATAATTCTCACAGGAAAAGTAGAGCTAAACGAAGTGCCTTTGTAGCTCCCAAGGTACATATATGGACTATGCAGTATATGGAACATGTTTATATTTTGGAAAAGGCTTTCACCAGGAAGTGGTTAATTTGTGACTGAGTGATTGAGTTGTCAATTCTCCTCCAGGGCCTCGAGCTGCTGGCTACCAACGCTTGTCAAGTTAGTCTCCCTCTTGCTTTTGCATCTATCTATCTATCTATCTATCTATCTATCTATCTATCTATCTATCTATCTATCTATCTATCTATCTATCTATCTATCTATCTATCTATCTATCTATCTATCTATCTATCTATCTATATCTGCAATATCTGACTAACTGTCTGTCCCTCTGTCTGTCTGTATGCCTTTGTCTTTCTCATTTTACGTCTTGCTGATGCTCCTCTTCATTTAATTTTGTTTTTTTTTGTTACACTCTTTTCATTTTCAGGCCTCAGTCAGTTTCAGTTCAGTTCGTCCCCCTGTTTCCGTCATCCCATCCAGATGCAGCTCCAGCAGGGGAGCAGTGTGCAAACACCGACAATGCTTACTACCATCGCCATGCATTAACCCCTCTTTTGCTGCTGGACACTCAGTGGATTAACCCGTTATTTCATGACAGGAGGGATGAGACTAGCCTTCAGAGACATACCTACCGTGTGTGTGGGCGTGTGTGTGTGTGTCCGAGTGTGTGTTTGTGCATGTGGGTGTGGGTGTGTCTTCTAACCCTGACAGCTCCTCCATCACTGCCTTAGATGTGCTGAGTTGTACTCTCTCCCGTTGGTACAGTGATGAGGTCATCACACTCATGTGCTCCTGTCATCTCTTCTGACTGACAGGCATGGCCAGCCATCCACCAATCCCTGTCAGCGAACTGGCAGACCAGCTAGAGAGACTGAAGGCCAATGATAACCTCAGGTTTTCCCAGGAGTATGAGGTAAGCCTGCCTGACTTTTCTTACTGTAACCATCATAATATTACTGTATTCTTTCTGCTGTATTGTCTGTCATGTTGTTTTCCTGTCTATTTGTTTGAGGAATATGATGAAACATTGCAGATGAAGTGTATTCAGAGATGATTTGATTATTTGGGCACTGCTCACTGACCCCAGAACAGTAAGGCATAGTAAATCTGCTCTTCTGCTTGCCAGACAGTAAATGATTAGACACTATCAATCACACACTTGTGCTAATCATAGGCATCTTAATCTGTCTCACTGTGTGGGGGTTGACATGGCACAGTAGAGCAGGGAAGAAACAATGTGTAGTCAGGAGATTCACATTTGTAATTCTGTTCTTAATAGGTGCCTGTGTGTGTTATTAGTATGTGTGTGTGTGTGTGTGTGTGTGCATTTGTGTGTCTGTGTGTAATCTGCATTCTATGCTGAGTCTTGGTCTCCTGCTGTGAGACTAAATGAATTTGGTGAGTCAGAAAAAGGGTGATGCATATTGACATTCCCATTTAAGAGACACTGTAGCAGACAGGAGATAGAGAGTTTATCACCAGGCCAGTTAAGAGCCGGAAAACCATGTGCAGCGAGCCACTCAGCCCTCTCCTTTCTTTACCCCTCTACCTCTCTTCCTTCTAGTTTCTTCTTTCCATTCATTTTTCCCCTTCCCTTCCCCCACCCTTCTTCCTGTATCATGCGGTGTTATTACTGTGGCCGACATAACGTAAGCCTGCAGCCCTATCTCTCTCCCTGGCTCTGCCTGGGCTGCCGAGCCCATCCTAATCCACAGCTTTGTGTTGGCCAGGGTTTGTGGGCTTTGTGATGTAGGCTGTGCTCTAAGAGTTCACTTTGGCTCGGGCAAGAAAAGTGCTAGTCAGCACATTTGGGCCCCAAACCTGAAATTATGGGCCTTTCCATGGGCCTGGTTTACCCCTACCATACCCTCCTCGACTCAGATTTATCCCCATTTTTTGCTCTTCCATCAGCCTTAGTGCCTGGTGCCAGGTACCATTTTTAGTCCCTGTTATGGCAAAGTTCCAAGTGGGTAAAGTTGATGCTAGAAATGTGAAACGACAGACAGCCAGGCACTGATTGGAGAAAAACCCAAGCCCATGCAGCCAAACTTTCTGTTGGCTGCTGACTAGTTAGCCATGATAACTAACATAATGTTTTGAACTGGTAATTGTTATTTTTCTGACAATACCGACATAGCTACTACGCTAACTCGGTATAATGGATACAATTAATTCCAATTAATTCACGGCAGTTTCAGCTCACTCAACCAACTGTAATGGAAACAAAGGGTATCTAAAGCAGGTAAAGTAGGATAAAGGGCAGTAGGGTAAAGTAGTGGTGGTACTATGCAGTCGAAAAGCACCTTTATATTATAACTGAATGCCAGCCGACATTCTCTGTGGAAAAACTCTCACAGTGTGCAGTACTTGTACAGAATAAAACATTTAATGTTTGTTCATGTTTTTTGTTTCTAAATCTTTCTAACTGCTGACTTTACCTAGCCTGGTAAACCCGCCCCTCGTACTTCATTTTATTTCGTGCAGAGGGTCTGGAACAGAGACTGTCAGAAACGATTTGCTGGAGGTGTGGACTCTGCTAAAGTTTTTAAAAAGTGCATCTGCCTTTACCCAATTGCTAACGCCTGGTCGTCACGTATGCAATTAGCCTACCTACGCACTACAATTCAAATGTAGCACACAAGGTCAACGTCACAGCTAACGAACACACCCTCTGTTCGCTGATTGGAGCGTTCGTGCTGGAAGTCCCCAAATGCTCCCCAAGAGCGTCCGGACCAGACCCTCTGCACGAAATGAAATGAAGTACGAGGGGCGGGTTTACCAGGCTAGACTTTACCCCCCAGATACTAAATGTTTAAATTTGCTCTAGTTAGAATTTTTTTAATTGTAGAAGAAGAAAAGAAAACATTAAAAACAGAAGACTATAAAATCTATGCAATGTAAAGGGGAGCTAATATATTTTTTTTAAGTTTCATCTGTTTTCTTGCCTCTCTCCACCCTGTATTCCTCTTTGTGTGTGAAGTCTATTGATCCAGGACAGCAGTTCACCTGGGAGCACTCTAATCTGGAGGTGAACAAACCCAAGAACAGATACGCCAACGTCATTGCCTACGACCATTCTCGAGCCTTGCTGTCCAGCATTGATGGTATTGCCACTGTGTGTGTGTGTGTGTGTGTGTATGTGTGAGAGAGAGAGGGAGAGAGAGAGAGAGAGAGAGAGAGAGAAAGAGAGAGAGAGAGAATGAAGAGAAGGAGACACATGGGCTTGTGTGTGTCTAGTTTTTAAAGAGAGTGCATTGAATACATATGCCTTTGTGCAGGGCCATGGTGAGTCTCCAGGATGGGGGTGGATGGGTGGGGGGGTGGTGTTTAGTGGGAGGAGAGGAGATTTATCTGGGTAGTGCACGTGTGGGTTCAGCTTCTGGCTACTGAGCTCCAGGGCATCTCTGACAGTCAGCTCAGCTTCTGTTAGCATAAACAAGTCCTAGTGCCAGAGTCAGAGAAGGCTGATTCAAAGGACCTCCCTTCTGAGACTAACCACTACAGACTGGAATAACACTTAGAAATATGCATTCTCACTGAAGCAGACATAAATATCCACACATGAACACACACACAGACTGATGAACAACACTCATGTGAACTCTTGTAGACTCCCACACAGGCAACCATAATATTCTTAAATAGGCACTGACATAGTTTAAACAAAACACAATGTGTTCACATGCCCACACACCACCCAACTGACCTACAAACACTCCACACACACTCCACACTTTTAAAATCACTCTTGCTTTGCATGAAAGCCTTACATTTTCAGATTTTTAAATATAGCACAACCACTCAACCTCATTCACTGAGGCATACTCATAGTTTTTGCTTCAATCTACTTTTCTGGGAAAGATAATAAATGCACGAATGAAAAAGCTTGAGGCAGACTGAGGTTCAAAAAGTGTGTGTGTGTGTGTGTGTCTGTGTGTGTGTGTGTGTGTGTGTGTGTGTGTGTGTGTGCGTGTGTGCTCTTACACATGGTATCTGCATTCTAATACATTTTTCACTTTGGCTTTTTTTACTTTGGATTCTGGGTCCAGACAGTCAGAGATGATCCTATGGAGATTTGTTAGCTAATCTATTGGTGTTTTATATGTATGTGTACCTCAGGTATGCCAGGCAGTGATTACATCAATGCCAATTACATTGATGGCTATAGGAGGCAGAATGCCTACATTGCCACACAGGGCCCACTTCCTGAGACCTTCTGTGATTTCTGGCGCATGGTGTGGGAGCAGCACACGGCCAACATTATCATGATGACCAAATTGGAGGAAAAATCCAGGGTAAACCTATCTTACCTTTTCGTCACTCCCAAATTGTCACTTTTCCTCCCCCTCTCCTCCCTCCTTTTCTCTCTCCTCTCTTTTTATCTATCTGTCTGTTTCCTCTGAACAGCACAGATTTCTTTTCTGTGCTGCAGTAACCTCATTTGTTCAGCCAACACTAACCTGAACTACTAATGTCACTGTTCCTCTTTTCTCTTTGTAAATTCTAATGCTGTACTGTTAATGGTGCTTTCCAACCACTCTGTCTGTTGTTCAATCTTCAGATGCCTTCCTATTTCTACTCCAAGGCAAGATCTCTGTTTCATTCTGACTCTCTCCATCTCACCCACTCTGTCTAACTGGTCTTCAAATGGAACCTGCACTTACATGCACACACTCACCTTCTAAATCACTCACTCACTCACTCACTCACTCACTCACTCACTCACTCACTCACTCACTCACTTACTCACTCACGTACATGAACCAAAACTCTCACAATGACCTCACTGACTCACTGCAAGGCCAGAGTCATTCTGTCAACTTTTAAAAGTCATGGATTAGATGTTCACTTCCCTCAAGCTATGCTATGTCACCCATAAATTCAGTCGTCTGCTCACTGTGCTTAATTGAAATCTGATGTCTGTATATACACTCTAGAAACTTGATTACAACTAGAATCCTAATATAAAATCTAACTTTCTCTATCTCATCTGACCTATCTACACAGCTAACAGTCTTAAAAGCAGATGACAGTGACACATCCTCAACCCACCTTACTCCACCTTCAAACCACTGCTGCCATGGTCAGCAGGCAGGCTCTCTAATGACTAATAACACAGTGAGACTCAGTGGAGGGAGAGAACAGCCTATATGTTGCCTGTCTTACAGCTGAGTAGAGGAGAGGTGGAAGCCAGTCACATTATTAGAAACTACACTTCTAAACTAAACTAAGCTCTCAGACTTAGCTGTCCTCAAGGCACTTGCAACTTCACATGGGAACTCACACTTTTCACTTCAGAACACACACACCAACACATAACACAGCATGACACGTGAACTTGTTTGTGTTTTTTCAAATAGCTGATTCAATTGTGTGTGTACCTGTCTGTCTGTCCGTCTGTGTTTTGGTCACAGGTGAAATGTGATCAGTATTGGCCTAGTAGAGGGACAGAGACATATGGACTCATCCAAGTCACTTTAGTAGACACCCTGGAGTTAGCGACGTACTGTGTCAGGACCTTCGCCATGTTCAAGGTATTGCTAACATCCTCTGTCATGCATTATGTGTGCAACTAAACATGCTTTAAGGCCCGAAAACTTGCCTTTATGATGAATATTGCAATAAGTTGCTGTGTAATAAAATCCTGTGTCAGTAGTCAGAGCATATTTAGTCCATAGCCTTAGGCAGGCTGTTTGTCCTGTAGCTATTTGGAACTGTCTCACTGGTGACATCTTGTGGTACTACCTGTGAAGGTTTTCAACAGTTACGTTTTTCTTAGTTACTATTCTCAAAATTATGGGTTCAACCACACCATCATCTAGGAATTTGGGCACATCATGAAAAAGAAATATATTTTTATTGTTTTGAACACCAATGCAAATGATTGTGTACTGCTGTCTGGTGTGTTACACTAAGTAATTAATTGCAAAACTGTCAAATGACAAATGTCTCCTGAAAATGCTATGTGAATCCTCACTTCAAGTGAATCTTAATGTTAATGTGATACAGACTCGATCTGTTGGGGAGTATGGAAAGACTAGACGATTTTGTCAGCTTTTAATTGCCTTTGCATTTAATTTGCTTCTTTGTGCTATGCAGCAATGTAAAAATGTCTGTCAACAAATTGCTATTTATTGATGTGATTCTTGTCATATCTCCTGCAATCAAGCTCCCAGAGTAATGTGTAACGTTGTGCCATTAAAAATTGGATATATGGAGGAAAATGCAGCCATACTCATTTTTAATCATTCAATGGCATCCACATTTCAGTTATAGTTTACACTAGAAAATACATACAAAGTGTACTGACAACATGACTTGGCTTTTTGACTTTTAAAGTGAAATCAGAGTATGTTGTAGGCAGTAATTTCCCTGTTTGCAGATGTTAATGATGATTTGAGAAATGCACCTAAGCGACTGTTGTAACTGCAGTATTGTAGTTTGCTGTGCAAGTACCATAGAGGCTCAGATTTGTTAATTCTACATTTTTCTGTAAGTTATAGTTTTGCTGTCTGGAAAGTGATTAAATGATGCTGAGGTTTTAACAAGTACATTTCAATTCAGATCCGATGTTGTACCAGAGAAAAGCTCTTGACAAAATGTTTTGTTGACACTCTTGATGTTCACACTTTTCAGACATGACTTTTAATGTGGTGTCACATGCATGACTTACAATGTGAATGTAATGTCCCTGGTCTTTGCATGTGTGTCAGAATGGCTGCAGTGAGAAGAGGGAGGTTAGACAGTTTCAGTTTACGGCCTGGCCAGATCATGGTGTCCCAGAACACCCCACTCCATTCCTGGCTTTCCTGAGACGGGTGAAAGCCTGCAATCCTCCTGATGCTGGACCCATGATTGTTCACTGCAGGTACACCCCACCAGACAATTCTTGGCTTCCCATACACAATGATGTACATTGTGTAGAGCTGTAGTAGGGGCTGTCTGTACAAAATAAATAATGGGCCTCTTCGAAGAATGCCATGTTAAGGCAGTAGGATGTATTATCATATATTGGTAAATATTATTTTGTTGTATATTGATCATTGCATTGCATTGTATTGTTACATTCATTGCATTGTTACACAGATGAGTTGCACAATTTTCTACATCAACCCTGAGTATAACCACTATAACATCTCTGTGTTTATAGAGGAGTGTAGCTTGCTGACTAGGATGTTGGAGTGAGTTGCACATGTTGAGGCAGTGTTATAGCTGTGTAGCCTGAGAACTGCTGTGATGATTGTGTGCCAGTGCTGGAGTGGGTCGCACAGGGTGCTTCATCGTGATTGATGCCATGGTGGAGCGCATCAAGCAGGAGAAGACGGTAGACATCTATGGCCATGTGACTCTCATGCGCTCAGAGCGGAATTACATGGTGCAGACAGAAGACCAGTATGTCTTCATTCATGACGCTATTCAGGAGGCCATCACATGCGGCAATACAGAGGTACCTGCACGCAGTCTCTATGCCTACATCCAGCGGCTGACACAGAGTGAAGGTCCTGACAATGTGCCTGCCATGGAGCTGGAGTTTAAGGTGAGAGGCTACTTCTTTCTAGAGGTTGAATTCCTTAGGGATCTGACTATTAGACCTGTGTTGCAATTAATATTGTCTATATAGTGACATAATAACAATTTAATGTTATTGCCATTGATTCTTTGTTTCAAAAATGAGAAACTCTAGACTAATAAAGTGGAAGATTCATTGTTTAGTGATCAAACATTTAATGTCAATATAATTAGATATTTCTGACCTACTATATCTTTAAGCTTATATGGGAAAATATAAATACACTGACAATGACGATGATGATGATGATGTTCACAATGGTGGATGTGTGTTCCCAAAAAATGGAAGTCCTTGTTTTTGAAGAGTCCAAAAACAAGGAGCAATATATCATGTACCTATTTTTCTTAAAGTCATTAGCTCATGCTTTGAGCTGTGGTTGAACTGAAGCTGATATGACAAAAGTGGGGATTCATCAATGTATTCGTGAGCACTCTGCTAGTTGTTGCTTTTTAAAGTGTAATGTGTTACAATCAGCTAAGAGACATTGGCAGGACATACACCATGTCACTCTCAATTGTCTCCTGTTTTTGGCTTGTGTAGCGTCTGGCTGGAGCAAAGGCCCACACATCACGGTTTGTCAGTGCCAACCTGCCCTGCAACAAATTCAAGAACCGGCTCGTAAACATCATGCCCTTCGAGTCCACTCGTGTGTGTCTGCAGCCAATCAGAGGGGTAGAAGGGTCAGACTACATCAATGCCAGCTTCATCGATGGCTACAGGTGAAGGGCCAGCTACTCTGTAAATTAGTGAGTGTGTCTGAGAGTCTCTGTGGCTCTCAGTCTTGACCTTATAAGAAAGACAACATGAGCCTTATTGAGGAGTGTGGACTGCCTAAATCTGTGAGGGCCAGTGCTTGACACTTCAATTGATGTGGTCTGGTCAGTATGATATCATATCATCCACCACATAAACACGGTAAAACCTTTAATGTGCTTGTAAAACTGTTGAAGTTGTGCAGGTATTTCTTTTCAGGAATGTTTTACCTGGATTTAAACAACAATGTGTTTCCACTGCATTGCCTTAAAATTTCAATATTGCAACCAGTACTGACCAGAAGAGTTAGAAAAGTTATCTGGCATTATAGTGATGTATGATGTCTGTTGTCCCTTTGCTTCCTAGGCAACAGAGAGCCTACATGGCGACTCAGGGTCCCCTAGCAGAGACCACAGAAGACTACTGGAGGATGCTGTGGGAGCACAACTCCACCATTGTGGTCATGCTCACCAAACTCCGAGAGATGGGCAGAGTGAGTGGCACACAACTGAGGAATTACATGAGAATGAAACAAAAGGCCTATAACTTGGTGTCTCTTGGGTTTGAGAAGGAAAAGAACTTCACTTTCTATTTGACACTGTGGATGTAACATAGCACATGACTGTCCTCTCTGTTTTTCACCTGCAGGAGAAGTGCCATCAGTACTGGCCTGCTGAGCGCTCTGCTCGCTACCAGTATTTTGTGGTGGACCCAATGGCAGAGTACAACATGCCTCAGTACATCCTTCGAGAGTTTAAAGTGACTGACGCCAGAGTATGTGCCACACTCAGACATTTCATTTACAATATACAGGATGGGCCAAAAATAAGGGACACGTTTTACATGCTTATATCTTGGATTGGAAACATGATAGAGAATACTAAATGTATTTGTTGTAAAGCTGATATTCAGGGTTTTTTGATAAACTTAAACTCAACTCAACTCAAATTTAACTTTGATAAATTTATCTGCCATTCTGGGAGTCTTTTATGTAAAGGTAGATTTAAGTTGAGTAGGGTAGGGAGGCTCTAGTGATCATCCTGGCTGCCCTATTTGCTTGTTGCAGTTTGTTTTTGTTCTGTTTTGTGTCTGCACCTAATCACACTGTGATAGTTGTGCACATGGCAGCAGCTCCTGGGACAGGCTGTGTTTCCTCAGTTGTTTCTAAAAGAACATCCTTTGCTGGCCCTTCTTGAAGATAGTTGGACTCACTTCAAGTCCTAAGCAATGAAGAACTTCACAGTTAACCCTGGGCAATTGGGTATTGTCAGGAGAGCCAGCACTTGGGGGTGATAAATCAAGCACTGCAGCACCAGGTGTTTAACCTCCAACCAATATGCCATCCCCCCGCCAACTTGGATAAGTCCAATGATAGTGGTGTCATTTACAAATTTTAAAGAATTGGTCACTGGACGTGCAGGTATAGAGGAAGAAGGGTATAGGGGACAGGATACATCTTTCAGGGACACCAGTGCTGACTGTGTGTGTTCCAGAAATTATGTCTTCCAGTATCATGTGCTGTTTCCCAGATCGTGGGGAATACACTGAGCTGGGAGAGTGTGGACTTGAGATGATAGTGATAGTGATAGCAATGATAGTGTTCAACACTGAGCTGAACTCCACGAACAGGATCCTTCCATAGGTGCCCTATTGGTGTAGATGTTGCAGAATGAAGTGTAGCGCAATGTTCATTGCATCATCTACTGACCTGTTTGCCTAGCAGGCAAACTGCAGGGGTCCAGTGGGTGTCCTGTGATGTCCTTCACAACACTAGGTGTAGGAGCTCAAAACTACAGATGTCAGAGCACCAGACCTGTAGTCATTTGGAAACTAGGCAGATGGTGAAGCATTTAAACCAGGAAGAAGCCTCACATAGTTCCAGAGATCTTTTGAAGATGAAGATGATCTCGGTGAAGATAGGAGCCAGTTGGTTATCATGACCATGAGACAGAAAGGAGAAATTCTGTCTGGGCCTAGTGCTTTCCTGGTGCTTTGTCTCAGGATAAGCTGGCTCACATCCTCTTCACAGTCTCTTCAGCCATTTTGATCTTCTGTGCCTTAGGATGGGCAGTCTCGCACGGTCCGGCAGTTCCAGTTCACAGACTGGCCTGAACAAGGAGTGCCAAAGTCTGGAGAGGGATTCATTGACTTTATTGGTCAAGTTCACAAAACAAAAGAACAGTTTGGTCAGGATGGACCAATTACAGTCCACTGCAGGTAGGTTGGTGCAAAATGTCAGCTATCATTGGCTGTAATACCATGAAAACCTCTTGTCATATTCTTACATCTGTGTGTGTTGCAGTGCTGGTGTCGGCAGGACAGGAGTGTTCATTACACTTAGTATTGTGTTGGAGCGCATGCGCTATGAAGGAGTAGTGGATATCTTCCAGACCGTGAAGATGCTACGCACCCAGAGGCCAGCCATGGTGCAGACAGAGGTGGGTACTCTACTAAGGAAAATATTGTCTGAGATTTCAAGTAAGACAATCACTTTACAGTTCACATTATGAACCATTCCCAGCAGTAAGTTTAAACAGAGGCTGTCAGCCTCATGAATCATATTCTTTGTCATAGTCCTACACAACCTTGCCAGCCTTGTGTTCAACAGCAAGTGCTATGACCAATGTTTAAATCCATAGCATAACACTGCAACATTGTCTTAGCCAGGTTGAATTTCTTCAGCAGTACATCTGTTGAAGGTGTGCGACAAGCATTAGTGTTGGTCCAAGAGGGGGTTACAAGTCTACCCAGAGGCACCAGTAATGAATTTACACAGAGGCATGAACAAGGCTCAACAGCTATCAGCTGGGGTATCAGCATTTTCTGATACAGCTGGAAAATGAAATACTTTTTAAAATTAGTCTACTGCTCTTTAATGTATTCATTGAGAAAGATGTTAATAATATGTCTAACTGACTCAGCTGTCCTGCAAGCAGGCAGACAAATTAAGTGAAGTTGGAGGTGAGCAAGAAAAAAAGCGAGGGCCTGTACTAATAGCGTGTTTGTGTTTGTGTTCCAGGATCAGTATCAGTTCTGTTACAGGGCTGCCCTGGAGTACCTGGGGAGCTTTGATCACTATGCAACATAATAGCCCATGCTCCCACCTCACTGGCCAGGGAAGATTTTCCAGTAGCCAGTTCTAGCAGCCTACATACCCTCCACCTGACAGCAATTTCCACCAGTGGCATGAGAAAGTGCAAAGAGCAAAACAGCACAAACCTCCCTGCTGCACTCAGACCTACCTTACCAACTCTGACCAAGACAATAGTAATCACAGGCTGCTCACTTAGTCTTGTTTACAGCAACAATAGCCACCACAGTAACAAAAGGCCACAGTGGTATCACTGTCCAAGAGGTTCTGAGGGAAGACCTGACACACACAGACAAAAACAGACACGCGCGCGCACACACACAAAGACACAGTGTTTTCACTGGAAGCAGAGATGCACATTTTAAGACACCTGCATAGGGTGCCAAATAATCTTTATTCACATGTCAACAGTCCTACAAACAAATTCCTACAAACAAATTTCACATTTGCTACCATTTATTTTACCATCATTGTTAAACTGAGATAATTTTTTTTCATCTGCAAACACCTTCTTTTATAACAGAGACTTACCACTAAGTATGTTTAAGTTATGATAGTTTCTTACAGCTATGGGTAGATAAGGGTAGGTATATTTTTTAAAAAGAATGAAACCCATGAGGCACAGATTCTGCTCGGCTGGCCATGTTTGTGAAAGTTGACAGATCTGCTGCCTCTTTGTTTGACTCATGTGCTCTTTACATACTCAGACTCTCTAACTCCAGCCTACGGAAGGGTTGTCTCAGCCTCATACATGTTCATACTGGGTAGGCTTTGGTCTTTGCTGGTCCGTTGTGGTCTACATTTACAGTTTGCTGGTATATAATCAGTACACAGTTATCATTTCTTTCACATTGTTGGAACCTGTGCTTTTTGATAAAGTGGTGCTTTATGTATGAGGTTACCTATTTTCAGAAAGCATTAAGCGTTCAAGAGAAATCATCTGTGTAATATGATGTAAAGAGTATTTTGCAGATTGCATGAAGGGACAAGTTCAATCTGTTGCATACAGTACAGTTTAATATTTAACACTGTTAAAACATTGGCTTCATCTCTGTCTGCATATATGCAGAACATGATTAACAGATTTCATCAGTCCAGATATATAAAGGATCAGTGGATGAGGATCAGTTCACTGTAGTACAGAGATCAGGCCAACCAAAGCTGTCACTCTCTTGTTGTGCAATAAAACAGGTAGTTTTCTTGAATATTGATGTCTAACCAGGAGGACCATGATCCCACTAATTGAAGAGTAAAGGACTGGAGAACTCCAACTCATCTGGCTCAGACAGAATCTATTTTTCATCTTCTTCACCATTTCTGGGTTAATAGATGCATTAGCAGGACTTGAAGCTGTAGCCCCCATTAAGTCTCCTGCCAAATATCTATAGGTATACATCACAGACCTGTGCACGTGGTCCACGATTTACACACTCGAGTAGAGAGTAGAGCGGTTATAGGTGCATGCACAGACTCACACATGCACCCACACATACACAAACACACAAACACACTCCCCTGCTTGACAGGAAATTGGATTTGATAAAGTTTCTAGTGCCTTACATCACAAACATATTTTGATAGTTACTTTTTTATTTGCCACGATCATTTGTTTAAGGTGTATGTTTGTATACGTATACACTCACCGGCCACTTTATTAGGTAGCCCTTTTAATTTGCTTCCTAACACAAATAGCTAATCAGCCAATCCCATTGCTGCAATCCAATGCATTTAGGCATGTACAGGTGGTCAAGACAACTTGCTGAAGTTCAAACCAAGGATCAGAATGAGGAAGAAAGGGGATTTAAGTGACTTTGAACATGATATGGATATGCTGATCTACTGGGATTTTCACGCAAAACCATCTCCAGGGTTTACAAAGAATGGACCGAAGAAGAAAGTGCCATGTCTGAACGCACAACATGTCGCTAACTTTGAAGTTCTGAAGGCAAAAGGGAGTCCAACCTTTTACTAGCAAGGTGTACCTAATAAAATGGCCAGTTTTTCATAGTCTATGTTTAGAGTGTACAGTTATTTTGTTGGGGACAGGAGGTAACCATTAACCCTTGTCATGTCATTCCTTATTGATCAACAGTTACATAGTTGACATATTTTGAATTTTCAATGAGTAAAATAGTTGCCAAGAACTTTTGTAACAGTGTAAAATGGATTTTTATCAGCATTATGCTACAAATTAAACATCAAATGATGTGCAGTCATGCAAACAGTTTAAGAAATCTGAGTATTATGAGAGAACTTTTTTGCTGAGAACTTGAGTATTTGATCTCTCACTCACTTCTCCTGACGCCAGTTCGGTGCTAACGTCTCTCTCCTTCCAGACATGTGCACCCTTGTGCAATCTTGGCATCACTTGTTCTAATCACTTAAAACATGTTAACATTGTCACCCCTTTGCTCAGTGCATGGTTACACATTGGACGTGGCCAAAGAGGCCAATTCTATGAAATTTGCACTTTCTAAATAGTTGTACTATGCACTGACCCATCTAATAGATTACCAACCTAACAATGTTAGTTGAACCCCTTGGTGTGGACTAAATAAAAGTGCTCACATTGTGTATATGTAAATGAACACGGGAGGCAAAGCTTATTTAAATAAAATAGATAGAACAATATTGAATTTAATAATCATTTATGGTGTAGTGAAATACACTCCAGCAAACATGAGATTTGCTCTGTCTACACGGTGCACAAGAAGTCAACTTTACTTGGAGTAAATTCACAATAAGATATGTCTTTTCCCTGTAACTGATCATTGTTAAAAAAGAATACTTATTGACACACTACTCTTTGAAAAACATGAGATTTGCTCTGTCTACACGGTGCACAAGAAGTCAACTTTACTTGGAGTGAATTCACAATATGATATGTCTGTTCCCTGTAACTGATAATTGTTAAAAAAGAATACTTATTGACACACTGCTCTTTGAAAAAAAACTATACCTCTACTATGTGTTTGCGTATGAGAAAGGGTCTTTTCTTTTTCAAGTGAAAACACATATTTTTATTGTTTTTAACTGGGTCATGTGGGTCCTGATGAAAGTGTATGAATGTTCTTGCTTTGTTTGTTGACACATTTTGTTTCGTATAAATAAAGTATGGAAGGAAATATGCCTTTTTGTGGTGTGTCACTGTCAGGTAATCTTGTAGATGCAAGTAAAACATGGCACTGGTCACAGGCAGATTTTAACAAAAATCTACCTTAACAAATGGATTCCCGTTCCCAGGCACGAATCTAGGTGGACCCCTATATGCTATATATATATAGTTTCCTCCCTCCTCACCAAAGGATTCTGACCAGAAAGGTTTACGACTAGCTTTGAAAAATATTAAGGAAATGCACAATATTCAAGACGCACAACGAATAGAACAATGGCAAATGCAGTGCAATGAAATGCTCAGTACTCACATTCAGATGATAAATAAGGTCTCAAAATAGGAGAGACACCAGCCCTTCTGCATTAAGTGCAAGATAGAACCTGATCTATTTCAGGCATGAAACACAATCAATAGCCAAGGAACTTGCACTGAGTGTGTAAGCCAGTAGTATTTTTTAAAATATAAAACCAGACCATCTTCATCCAGTGCATCTTTTAAGTAATAAAGATACTAAAATATGGCATTTTAAAGAATAAACAATAAAATCAGATATAATCAGTGATACAAATACCAGCTCTTTAAAATAAGAAAATGCAGTAATGAAGCAGACTGCCAGTATCAAATGGGGACCCTTTCCTTATACAAAAATTTTAAGTAAATGTTATCATATCCTTAATTAAAAAAGACAGTAGGCTTAAATAAAAAAACAGATAAGATCGTGAAATGAAGTGTTTCATTGTGGGATGCTCACACTGTGGCAGTGTAGTAGCAGGTTTCTATTGTCATACATTAAGTACATTACACTTAGCTAAGTGTAAGATAATATTTAAAACAACACATACAAACATCCTCAAGGTCATTACATGACCTTTTACACATCTTGTACCCATTGTACACATACCCACAGACCCCAAACATTGATGGAGGATCCTCTTGCCCTGCATAGTGATTCAACATCCTCCAGAGAGTCTGTGGTTTTGAAAAATACATCACACCATACATTACATTGCAAAATTATGTCTGGAAAAATTACCAATGTGGATTTCCTATGCTTAAGATCACGTCACACAATGTTGTCTTTGGCCTCTGAAATTTGACCTCATAATTTTTCCAACAAATGCAGTTGGGCACATACCTGAAAATGACAGTCATCATCTTTGATGAAAGATGAAGTTTCAGTGGTTAAATAAACATAGGTATCTGGATGCTCTGGTGCAATTATTTTTCCTTACTCTGCATCTTAGACGTTTCCTGTTTTGGGGGGCTGGGGTAGATTCAGTCTATCTATGATGCAGAGATTATTAACTGCCAAAGTTCAGGCAGTCTTATTCTATCTTTAATCGCTGTTAACTTCTATCATGTGCACCTCTCTGGCATGACCCTCAGCAACTAGGAATTATGAGGTTGTGGTCACGTATTTACCCCAGATGGTGGCGCCAGTTTTCTTTCCTGAAGAATGTAAGGCGTCTGTCTGTACTGCGCATGTCTCCACTGTAGAATATTTACCTTCCTAACTGTGGGTAAGTTGACATTGCTCAGTGTATCCACAAGGTGGATCATGAGTAGCCTGGCTATCGCGACTTGTCAATTCTCTGCGAGCATTGGTCTGGCCAAGCTGTGTTGTAAACCCATTTCTCAGAAGGCGGGCTTAACCCGCCTCTTTCAAATGCCTCTGTTTGCTACTGGACGAAGCTTCAATCAATCACACCCCTCTGCCCTCTGACATATAGGGAGGGAAAGTGGAACACAGCGATCCTAGCGGTGGCGTTCCTATCCCCAGAGCGATCCCATTAAAAATCCCATAGACCAATTTAAAAAAAAAATCCCACAAATAGGTATGACACGGAACTTGTGCACCAGACATATTTTTCAGGCTATATATGGGGATTATCTACTAACTGTGAAAATATTGTGTGAAATTTCGTCCTATTTTAAAAAATCTAAATTGTGCCTAACTTGTCATAAACGGACTACAACTTTGAGTCGCTCCCGTTACGTCAGTAAACACAAGTTCACCATGCTGTAATTCGTAACTGATTGCAACCACGGAGAAACAAATGAATGCCAGTTTTTACATTTCATAAAGATTCCATAAAGCTACGGTTGTGGATTCTTATAATCAGATGAGTTTCATGTACACAATCGATGGATTTCACTTACTTCTCTCGCCGGCAGCTAACTGTTAGATTGGGCAGGCGCCAGATTTTGCGGTGACGTCATACACGCGCCTATCGTTCAGTGTAGTCCTTTATCAGCTTTTTAATTAACATTAAAAACAATTCAGATTAGTGAAAAAAAGAAAGTATGACCACCTGAATCGATAGAACTGCCCAGCATGCATATCATATGAAAGCCACTATCTTAACTTTGGAGTGTGAGCCGAAATGTAATTTTTTGAAGAAAAAATCCCATTCATTTCGATAGAGGTGGGGAACGCAACCAGCAGGGGGCGATGATATTACTTTCCCTCCCTATACCCCAGCAGAAGAAACTGCTTGATCCAAACAAAAAGTAGTAGTAGCCTGTAGTCATATAGAAATGGCGTTAAATGATTTTTGTCGGACTTGTGAGGTGAACATGAGAGTGGCTGGTGTTGGCCATTTAATATTCGAAAAACGAATCGGTGCGATCAAAGGCGAAATGTCCACAACAACAGCGTCCTCGCAAAGCCCAATGGACTTGGCTACCAGCGGGGCTAACTGATAAATTAAACTTTTACTGAAGCCGGTCGGTAGCATTGCAAAAACGCCCTTTCTCGCAACAAATGCTTCAAGGGCTGCCCTTTGCTCTATTTTCATATAGAATTTCCCTTTGAATTCATCCTAAACAGCAGCTACAGATGCATTGAAATCTTGCGTTTGCTCCACGTTCGCCATGTACACAGTGACTGAGATAGATTTCCGGTCGCTGAACTACCGCGTCATTGCCTTTTGAAATGCTCGATTTTCATTGGCCCCCTATCTGAGGACTGAGCAGAAATGGTTTAGATAGGCAGCTTGGCCAGACTGACTTGCTCGCGAAATGAAAATGCAGCGTCACAGGCAGTATGGGCGTGCCCAGGCTACCAGTACTAGCCTACGTCTTTTGTCAAAATATCAATTCCACAATTCACATAGTAGCACCGCGTAAACACTACTCCGAGTATGCCATCCCTTTCTCTTTATCGGTTGACATGGATACAACGTATGGCCACCTCCATTACACCTTATTGCGCACAACTTCAAACTTTTTGTAACCCCCTTTTTGAAGACAACTCATTAATGTAAAGGTCACTGCTCATAGAGGTTTCACTGGGACTGTACTGTAACAGACATCCCAAGTCTCCCGGAAGTTCCGGGAGTCTCCCGCATATCGATAGTGGCTCCCGGATGTCCGAAATTGCAATAAAATATCCCGGAACCCAGACCAAGCGAGGAAGAGCTTGCACGCGAGACATTAATGTGTATATTATATAGCGTTGTGTGCTGTTCTACGTCGCCTTGGGGGGGGGGGGGGTGGATTGTGCGCTCCGTGGTGTGCTGTTGTGGGGGGGGGGGGGGGGGAGAGACATCTCCCGGAACTGAGTGTGGAGGTTGGGATGTCTGCTGTAATAACAATCCACTTGATCATGAGTTATTCATAGGCTTGCTGTTTCGTAGAAAAGCATCAGGCATGCCTGTGTCTTCTGTTCATCACACAGATGATGCATTCACACAATGATAAACGTTTCGAATTTATCTGAGATGGCATATATTAGCATTATTACCGCCTCCTGAATGAGGCCATTGCGCGCGCGCATGAATGAAGGGGAGGTATGGGCAGTAGGGGGAGGGAGAGGTAGAGAGGTAGCCACTTGGGTTTGCGCTTAAAGCAGATTAACAGCTAAGTGTGGCTGTTGAATTGACAGCATCTCTAGTGCGCGCCACCACCCTTCTGCTCAGGATTTATCCGGTTGATAGTATTTACCGGGCTTTTATCGCAATGGAATATTAGCCTAACATTCGTCCTTCTATGCTGAGGGTGAGTGTCAAATTACATTGCAGATCAATAAGGTAATTATGATGTTTATCCTTACATTCATTTTGGAAAGCACAAGGAAACACGGAATTAAGGGTCACTTTCTATTAGGCTAATTCTTTTTCAGTCATGTTGTGCAGTGGCCTTTAAAACTATACGTGCGACTACAAAATTCAGGTTATCACCTACTGTTGAATAAAGTGAAAGCTCTCAAAGAACAGTTTTGGTTACAAAGTGAAGATACCTCTGATCTCTATAGTAATGTAAAAAAAACACATACGCACATGGTCAAACACATCATGAGGTACCCCTGTGCGTCAAGATGTTAATGTATTTTAATTACAAAACATGTCATCAGAGATTAGTGTAATTGCACTGATAACGTTAACTCCCTTGATGCTGAATGGAATAACTGACAACAGCGTTTTGTGCCGAGGGGCGTAAATGAAAAGGTAAACAAACTTACAGTGATGCACCTATCTTGTTCCGTTTTAAGAAGTCCATCCTCAGAGACGGAATGACAGTTCACGTTGTACACATAGTCTAAGGTTTCTGCAGTTTACTTTGTGCATTCTCTGATTTTGTCAGTTCTTGTTTTGCTTTTTTTGTTTGTTTGTGTTTAGTGTAGTGTTGCCTTTACATACGAAGTCAGTGCCCAGGGTATAGAGAGAGACGGAGAGACAGAGGGAGTATGTTTTTGACAGGTCTCAGAATGGCCAGAATTCCAGTGAATGAATCTGCTGATTAATGGAAACTAATACCATACAAACACAAATGCCAAAATAATACCATACAAACACAAGTAGATGGACAACACTGTGTGTGTGTGTGTGTGTGTGTGTGTGTGTGTGTGTGTGTGTGTGTGTGTGTGTGTGTGAGTGTGTGTGTGTGAAAATCTCTGATAGTTTGCAATTGTTGGGGAGAGATAGGTAGAAATAAAGAAGCTCTCTTCATCATCAAACCTTTATGCTGCTATTTTTTAGCTTTCTCTGCATATTTCAGCTTGTGTAGTTGTCAACTAACCCAAATAATGCCCTGACATTGTAGAGCAAATGTAACCATATCTAACACTGTTGGCAATCACAGGCATGTGTTTGCTTCAACACACAAATACACAGACATACAAGGGAAGTCATGCACACACATGAATGGAACTGCATTCTACATAGATTTATTTATTGCTAGGAATTGAGTTTAGGTAGGTTTGGTTTGCGTCCACCAATATGTCTTCATAACTGTTATTTTATCTCTGTTTGTAAATGCACATACTTAACATGGATACACATTTTTTCCGGCTAAAACTGACATTACCTTGAATTTCCCAAAACTGACATTACCCTGAAATTCCCATCTCTCTTTTTCTCTCTATCTCTTTCTCTTTGTCTCTCTCTCCCTCTCTGTCTCTCTGCCTGTCTCTTTCTCTCTCTGTCTCTTGCTTTCTCTGGCTTTCTCTCTCTCTCTCTCTCTCTCTCTCCCTCCCTCTTATATTATTTGATATTTGCAGTAAACCGTGATGAACTAGTTGTATTAGTAGTGAAAATAATGATTCAAAAGTTCAGTTAGACCAGTGAGCTATTCTGTAGTTATTCTGCATCTAATACGTCCAGGAGACTAACATTTTTTTATTATACTAACAATATGTTCACATTTGTGTCAAGTGGATGTATCTAGTGTTTTTTGATCCCTTCACCTTCTCACCTGCACTATGTTACAAAGAGTGAACTTTCTGACAAGTTTTACGTGTCTAAGTGAAAGAGTGACAAAGAGAGATAGAGAGATTTGAAGAGAGAAGGGTAGGGTAGAGAGAAGTGCCCTCTCACCCTAATCCTGAGGGAAAAGGCCAGCAGAGGTAGAGTATTAGCTATATAGACAATGAAATTCACAGACTTTGCAGGTTAATTCATCCTCAGATACCTATTTGAAATTGATGCTTAAATATGCAGATAAAGTGTTTACAGTGTGTAGTCAGAAGATGCAGATAGCCCACACATCATCTACAAGTATCCGTATAATACACAGGGCTTTTATTCTTAAAACTTTTATTGTTAAAATGAGATGAAACTGGTTTCCATTGAGGTTGATTTTGAAGTAACATGATTGGGTATTAGCAATTAATAATTGCAACAGTGGTTACAAAACGACATCGGAAGTGCCACAGAAAATGACTTATAAGTCCTTCCTGAATCTATACATCCTTTTTTAGGGTGCACATCTTAACAAGCTTTGTTGTGGTTGTGATGTACCAAATCACCTGCGTTTATAAATAGTGAGTAAATGAAGTGGCTCCATCTATGTAATGACGCATAAATCATCATTATGACCCTGTGAGTAAGTAGAAATGCCATGATGTTGTGTCCGCTGGGATTATATGTCCGCCTCTATACACCTTGCTTCAACTCAGGCCTTTAGTTAGTAATTCCGATATCTATAACATGTTTCCTTCAGTTAAAAAGTTAAAAAAGAATTAATTGATGATGTGCACCTTCAGCATGTAGGTAGTCATTCCTTATAACAACAACACATTTTATACAGACATATATAGCAGATACACGTATAAGCTTATAAAATTATCACTTTTAACTCTCTCCAGATTTGAAAGTGGTTTTATTTTGTGATCTCCCAAAAAGTGTCACCTTACCTCACTTTACATATGTTTATGTGGCTGCATGGCAATCAAAATGCCAACAAATTTCACTTAATGTTGACAAAGTACTGTATATATCCCATCAGATGTATATATCCCATATGTCCTTCCCCTAGCATATGTTAGAGTATAACATTTATTAAAACATTAAAAATCTGTCTGTTTTGGCATGTCATATAGTCATCACACAATTTAGCAATGTCATCACATATCGAACATTTTCCTAGTATCATGCAATCCTAGTTCTGCATTCCCACAACTGTCAGACACATTCACTGTTTACTTTGACACCTTGCCTATTATTGGTAAATTATTGTGTTTACCATGTTTCTATTGTATACCATTGTATTCATAATGTGACAGTGTGTCATTAATGTTTGATAGAACTAGAGAGAGAGAGAGAGAGATTATTTATCAGAATTCTTTGTTTTTTTCAGTCCCCCATCTTATTTTAGTCTGTTCTCCTGCTCTGCTAACATTACCAACCATCTTTATCTGGTGTCATTTACATTTCCTGTACAGTGCATGTCTCTTCACATATATTACCATAACTGTGCACCTGTGCATGAAATTGTTTAAATCGCATATTTCATGTACAAATGTGTATCCTATGTCTTCATGTTTGCATTGTGTGTGTGTGTGTGTGTGTGTGTGTGTGCGTGCGTGTGTGTGTGTGTTCGATAGCTGCATTATCTGCATGTATTATTGATTGGGCTGCACTCCGTGGGTCAACCCAACTCTCAACTGCATTAGCTGGCAGTTCCCTCAGAACACAAGCAAAGGGAGAGTGGGGTGGGGTAGTTTACTGTCTTGAAAGGTGGGGGCTGGGGGCATAGATGTATAGACCAGAAGGAACAGAGCCTCATAGACAAAAAGACTGCAGGAAGGCAAGGACATGGATGTATGAAACTCCTGAAGTCTAAACGAAAGAAACAACTATACTGAACCTTGTGATTAGTATTTGAAAAGCAGTCTGTTTTTGTTGAGCTCACAAGAGAGAATGAGACTGAACTCAGATGAATTTTTCAACATTCATCTCCTCCATTCTAAACTATGATTGCAGAGAATGGATATGGAGCAGATTCCCTTGCACTAACTAAATCTTAACTACAGTCCGTTTACAGTAAAAGATAGTGGTGTCTTCTCAACCTTTTTCATGTTTATCTCATCTTTAGTGAAGCAGACTGTTATTTCTTTCTTAATTTAGTACCAGAGAAAAATACAAGAAAAAGAGGAACACATGTTTCTTCTCTTCACAATGGAGGGGTAGAATAACAAAGGAAGAAAAGTGGTGACAGTGGAGAAGAATGGTAGGAAAGAGTGAGAAAAGAATAGAGTTTATGGGTGAAAGGGGCGAACAATAAGGGAATGCAAAGGACGGGGTCTCAGCATCTCGTTCTTTCTCTAAAGCATGCTTCTTCTGTCTCTGCTCAGGTCTGATTAATAATTCAGAGACACTGAGCTGAAAATGGGCAGAGAGGAGACTCTAGTGAGCTGAAACACAAACACACACACTCTTACATTCAAATATAAACACATACTGTCTCTTTCTCTCACTTTTTCTCACTCTCTTACTCACTCTCATACTCATACGCAGACAAACACTTGCACACAGAGACTCTCATCAAACACACCACTGATATACCCAAACACGGTTTTATTGGCTCTTGATCAGAGAAGTGATCATATGAGAGAAGTACACATAGATCTGACAGTTGGATTAAGACAGACAGGCACCTATTTTACCCTACAAAATATCACCCTCCTTAAACACACAGTACAACCACCACACAAGCAGAACACACACAGAATACGGACACGCATGTGTGTGCGCGCACACACACACACACACACACACTGCAACATAAACAAGTTGTAAAAAGTGAAGACATCTAGGTGACATCTTGCTGTTTTAGAAATAACTTATATATTTCATCTGAAGTGCTCCTAAAACAGTGGCTTTACTTTCTTGCAGTTTGACATTGTGAACAACACAGCTCTATTTGTAAAAGTCAAAACAATTTCAGGCGTTTCCATACCTGAAACTGTGTAACTGAACTGTGCATTATTGGTTCCTTATTTAGCTTTAACTTAACTGCACTGGGATGTCTTGCAGTCAGAAGATGTGATACCAAAACATGGAGCCAGTGCTAATGGGGACTCTTGGGTTGAGAGGTGGTCAACAACTTTTTTTACCAGGTTTTAATTGTATACATTGTAATCATCTGGTCAAATTCAATAATGTGTGTTGCATTATCGGCATCTTCAGTGCTGTGTTTGTGTGTGTTGTTCATGTGACTATACCTCAGTGTACCTTTGTACCTTTGTGTTTGTGAGCAGAGTCGTCTCCTGTGATCAGCTCAATGTGTGTGACGCAGTAACTCTTGTTCCAGCCTGCTGAAGCTCTTCACCCTTAATCCCATTACAGTGCCCTTCCATAACCCAGGGTCAGCTGTCTGTCTGTAGCTGAGTAGAGTGAACATGATGTATGTGTCTGTGTGTGTATGCACATTGTACACCCAGTGTATACATACTGTGATGAAATTCGTGCTTGTGTTGTCTGTGAAGATTCTCGTTCACCCAGGTCACGGTACTCAAAAGAGTTAAGTTGTATGCAACTAGACTTGTTTTGGAGCTTGAAGATGTTTCACCTTTCATCCAACAGGCTTCTCAATTCTGTCCTAATGATGAGAAACCAGGAGCTACAGCATATCTCTGGAACACTGGAGGTGGAGCTGTGAGCTGTAGACCAGTTCGCTGACAACTTCGCTCTTGTGTCTGTGTTGTTTCAGTTTATTAGATGATTAGTTAAAGATGCACATGTGTAATGTGCTTCGCTAGAGAAAATATGACAATCATCACCAAATCTTTACTACTCGGTGTTAGGATGTCCTGCTTTAGGATTTTCTCAGGAAATATACTTACATACTCGTAGCCATTAGTTGGGGCCATTACTCACAGCTGTGGTATACATTAGAAGCAATTCCTGATACAGGGAAACCCAATGCCCACACAGAGTGGTTTCTAATATAATTTCTTACAGAGAGAGAGAGAGAGAGAAGATTGCTGTTTGCCCCTCTGACTAATGATTAATGTAGCATCCAAATCCCAGTGACCAATCCTGTGGTCCGTCTGTCAGGTTGTGGATGAGAGTGAGGGGACAACATGCTCGTCGCTAGACTGAGAAGATGGAGAGGAAGCATTACTACTTACTTACTGTAAATGGGCCACTCTGCCCAAAACCACCAACAAATGTAAGTGATGACCCTAAGAAAAACAATGTGATGACGGTATTCGGTTCTGCCTTTTTTAATGGAGTCAGGGTTCCTTCCTGAGAATCTCCTCTAATCCCTGAGAGGAAGTGGAGGTGAATGTACAGCCTGTCTTACACAGTGTGGGTTTTCCAGGAAAACCAGTATTCAGTGAGTCTGAAAGACCACATAGTGATTTGCATTAGCCCATATGCTATTTATTTATTTGTGGAAAAATATTTTGCAGTCCTCATCTGTAATAGTTACATGTTAATCTTATCTTCATTTTTTAAAAAAATTTCAAGAGCCCCTGGCTTGTAGTGTGAGTTAAAATTGTTCAATACCACTACTTATAGGTATTGTATGTTGATGGCAAATGCTCTCTCTCTCTCTTTCTCTCTCAATTCAATTCAATTCAATTCAATTCAATTCAATAGAGCTTTACTGGCATGAGAGAAAATATACATTGCATTGCCAAAGCATTTCTACTTGTAGAAAGTATAAGTTGTGTGTGCAAAAAACTGTAAAGAGGACAGAACAGTAATATGAGGCTTGTGTGTGTGTGTGGGTGCGTGTGTATGTGTAGGTGCACATGTGAGAGGTGTGTGTAAGGTGTATGTGTGCATGTGTGTGTGTCTGTGGATGGGATGCATGTGTATGGAGGAGTGTGTGGAGGAGTCTCTCTCTCTCTCTCTCTCTCTCAGAAAGAGCACACCACAGTATCTATCAAAAAACATTTCATTATACATGTATTTTCAGTGCACTAGGATGGTGTGTCTTCAACTACACAATCTTCAACTACACAATCACCACATTCACTCTCCACAATTAGCCTATACATGCCCACAAACTGGTGGGTTTGTGGGTTAGGTGGGTTATTCTCTCTCTTGTTAATCTTGATGAAAAACGAAACCTGTAAATTAGTAGAACATGACAACACATGCTTATAAAATCATCCTTCCCAAGCATCCTTACTCCACACAGTTGCCATGGTCCTTACCTGCACATACATAGTTATGCATACATGACCAGGGAGACTGTCGTCATTGCCTTTCATGTTTACACAAGGATGATAAAAATGTATTCCAACCCCAGTTCCGATGAAGTTGGGACGTTGTGTTAAATGTAAATAAAAAACAAATGCTATAATTCTCAAATCATACAAGTAATATATGTTTTTGAGAATAGTCCAAAGACAACATATCAGTTATTGAAACTGGATTTTTGTTGTTGTATGGGATATTTATGCTCATTTTAAATTTTAGGTCAGCAACGTGTTTCAAAAAAGTTGGGACAGTGTCAATAAAAGGCAGGAAAAGTTGAGTAAGACTAAAGAAAAAACAATGACACTTCACAGTTAATTATGTTAACTGACAAGATGAGTTTTGTATATAAAAGGGCTTTCTTACTTTTCCTTGACATGATTTCAGCAGCCCAACTGGTGGGTATCTTCTTTATCGTGTTTTCCTTTTTATTATGCTTAAAATGTGACAGATCTGAGCAGCACACCGGCCATTTTAGCACCTGGTTGCCCTTATGATGGAGTCACACTATTGGAATTTTGTATAGAATGCAGTTTGACCTCATTATCTGGTAATATTTAAGGTCTACCCTCAAAATATAATGTCATTAAATATAATGTAAAATGAGCATAAATATCCCATACAACAACAAAAAAATCCAGTTTCAATAACTGATATGTTGTCTTACGACTATTCTCAAAAACATATATTGCTTGTATTATTTGAGAATAATAGCATTTCTTTTTTATTTACATTTAACAGAATGTCCCAACTTCATCGGAACTGGGGTTGTAGTATTGTCATGCTATTTTTTTCAATTTGTTTAGTAGGGTTGAGGCAATTTGCATGAGACTGCTTGACAGAGGTGCAGTGGATTTTGCCTCTGACTTCCAGTCAATCACCCAATGAGAAACAACATACAACCTAACCGTACATAAACCCAGCATTAACCCATGTTTTTTGTGAAGTCATGAATCCTGAATGATTTATCTGCCTTTTGACCTGTAGTTAAATGGAGGAGCGGGACAGAAGCCGGTCTCCGTCCCGAAAGACCAGTCGTGTGGAGCAGGTGGTGGGCCGCTGGTTATGGCGCTCCCGAGACTCTGGCAGCAGGTAAAGCACCTAAGCAGACAAATATAGAAGATTTAATGCTACTGAAACAGAGTACATGCATAAACTAGCAGTAAATGCAAATAAAACATTGCACTCAGAATGCAGTAATATTATCAAGGTAGAGATATTATGACAAGGTAGTCACACAAACACACACACACACACACACACACACACATATGGCTCAGCAACAATACAAATGTTTTTACAGACATAACTATAGAATAGTTTAATGTTATACATTCATGCTCTATTTAACTTTATTGCAGTGTCAGAGTAAGCATGTGTGTCTGTGTGCAGTTTAATACCAATCCACAGTGATTTCTTTCTGGCTATACTTAACTGCACTGGTATGTTTACTTGATATCTGTCATAGAGAGCGTGTATTAGAAGAGACCTGTGTGGCTGACAATGGGTCATCAGACCAGAGGAGTTTCCCCATCCGGGTAACAGTGCTGCTGCTACGAGACCCCATGCTCGAGTCCCATGGCTTCACCATCACCACAGAAAGTCCCCTGCTGGTGCATGATGTCATCCCAGGTAATCTACACACACACACACACAGGAATTATAGAGAGACAGAGACAGAGAGAGACATAAAGAACATCAGTGCTAACCCTGATGCTTTTTCATGTTTTCATTAAATATTATCATTACCAGGTTATTGTGGTATAACTGTTAATCATTACTTATTTGCGAAGAGGAAGTTGTGGGATCATCATATCGTAGGTTGTGATTTGTTATCCCAAAATTGTTTATCGTGTTAAGAGTAGTTTTGATGCTTTGATCCTAAGTATGGCAAAAGGAAGTTGTCTTTGAATCTGTCAGGCATTGCAAAGGAGGTAAGTACATACTGTAGGACCTATATCACAGGACGTTGAGGCTGTGCTTTGACATATAAGTGATGATGAACTAAGCAGTCAAAGAAAATAAAAAGGCTAAATTATCTTCATTATTCATGAAATTTCCACAAAAAGCATTTATCAAAAGCATTAAAAGACCCATTATTTCAAAACAGTACAGTTTGAATGCAAACAAGGAATTATACAATTACTCTCTCTTGGATTCTGTCATATTAGATTCACTGTGTTGCTGCCAGTGAAGATTTTCTTTGAGCTCAGGATGTTATGCATGCTGTCAGTCAGTAGGGACACTCTCCTCATCCTCCTGGTCATATGTAAGTCAAATGGTGGTTTTCCACTGGCTGGTACCAGCTCGGCTTGGTTCGACTCTACTCGGCTTTCTTGCTTTTCCATTACTAAAAGCTGGTACCTGGTACCCGGTACCCGGTACCATTTTTAGTACCACCTTTGCCGAGGTTCCAAACGTGCTGAGCCGATACTAAATGATGACGTAGTCGTTATTGCAAAAGCCGCGGCATTCGATTACCTCAGCTGAGCTCGCACCGTCTCTGCCTCAGTTTGACAGCACAGCACCGCAACAGTCAGTGACAGCGTTAGATATGAATTACTATAAATTAATATAAATATATATTATTAATTACATACTTAAAATATATTAATTATAAGTATGGCCGAACGGAAGACTGTGCCTTGGTCAAACGAAGAGGTAGGCACATTTTTATCTCTGGTAGCTGATGACAAAATCCAAAGGGAGCTAGATGGGGCCACCAGGAATGAGAAGGTGTACCAGGAGGTCTCCCGGCTTATGGCTTCTCACGGTTACGTGAGAACATTTGTTCAGTGTCGTGAGAAGTTGAAAAAACTTAAAAGTGATTATAGATCCATCAAGGACCACAACGGCCGGAGTGGCTCGAACAGGAAGAACTGGAGGTGGTTCGAGCTAATGGATAATATTTACGGCCACCGACCTGCTAACAGCGGGAGGGAAGGTGGTCTCGACTCGGCTACAAGCATCCTGGAGTCCCTGACGGAGGATGGTAAGTGTTTTTGTTGTTGTTCATATTGTCATTAACACAATAAATACGCGTGCTTTAATAATCTTTATCCGCTATTAATGTGTGTCAGCTGTGAGTGCTTGTTGGGGACAGGACTCTGGTTAGTGACAATGGCTGCAGGTCGATTCGTGTCACGGTCGTGTCACTGCCATACAGTCAATGGTCACTGCTGTTTATTCTCATTCATTTCGTGTCACTAGGAGTTGTTTGGTGTTTCATCCGAAACCACCGTGAACGAATTTACTGTAACACGAATCAACCTACAACCGCAAGGATGTTTAGCAATTCATGTCATTCATGATGGCATGATATGTCAATCGCTTCATGTCTGACGGAATCCGGCCTCCCAACTTTACTTTGAAACAATGTCGCACAGACTGTAATGGTTATGGTAGGCAGTAGCGACAAAGCATGTACGCTTTGTAGATGTTATTTTTTACAAACCTAACTCACAACGAGACAGTCAGTGCTATTGTAACACCCAATTTGTATCCCTCAAGATTACATCCTGGAACTGGAGGAAATTCCAGTTGATGAGCATGGGCCATTGACGCCAGCTGCAGTGGTGCCCACAGCGTCAACAGCTGCTGAATTTCAGCCACCAAGGGTATCAACACCTGCAACTGCAGCAGCTACTGTAGAGACACCAACGACATCAACACCAGCACCAGCAGGATCTACTTCAGCATCAGCACCAAGTTAGTATAACAGGACAGAAGTAGGCTAACAAAATGTATAACCTTGTTGGTCGCATTTCAGAAGGATTTGCTGACCAATAACAACGTGGTGTTGTTTGAGAAGTTGGGTATGCTGCTTCTCAGCAAGATTATACTGTTTCATTTCCCTTAATGATACAGACAAAAAAATAATCAGATGAACACCATTTGACAATGGATGTTGTATTCCTAGTAAGTGGTAGAGGTAGTGATAAATCTGATAATAGAAGAGCCTGGAGTCCTTATTCCATATTTTGGAGAACACAAGCAGGCTTTTCTCTTAAGAGATTTATGACTACTTCTGTGTTGTGAATTGTGCAACAATGTTAATCATCTTTCTTCTTCTTTTCCAGTCAGGAAGAAACGGCAGCGGGAACCAGAACATGTGACTCAGGGACATGCATGTATCTGATGTGGAGCAGCAGGAGCTGAACAGGGCACAGCGTGAAAGGCATCTGCAGGCTGCTCTGGATGATGCGAGGGAGGCAAGGGAACTGGAAGCTACACTGAGGAGGGAAGAGATTGCTGCAACTGCAGCATTCAACCAAGCATTTCTTGGTACACTAGGCCAGCTTGTGCAGGCATTGAGTAGCCAGCATGGCTCTGTCACCCCGCCTCTGGACTAAGTCTGGACTTTAAAAATATGTATTAATTAATTAATACATTAATTAATTGATTAATTAATGTATTTATTTATTTATTTTCATAACTTAATAAAGTATTTTATAACTTGGCCTACTTCTGTTGTTTATTACTTACTATTCACTCTAAGAACTTAAGAACTTAAGCTTACATGTAAAAAAAGACTAACAAAAATCAATTAGACAGAAACATGGGAGGATGGTACAAAATATTTATTTACCAGGAGGACACACAAAAGGTTTGTATTTATCTATTCAAATACCGCACCAAAGCCTCTCTCACATCCCTACCCTCCTCCTCCACACTCTGTGACACTGGCCCAGCAGGCTCTGCTGCTGTTGCCACATCCCACTCCCCATCATACTCTTCTCCATGAATTTCACATAAGTTGTGTAAAGCACAACAGGTTAACACCATTGGTTTCACCAAGTTGACATCACAGTCATTACGTTTCAGAAGGCAGCGCCATCTCCCCTTTAGCCTGCTTCCGAGTGACTCCCTCACATGATAAAACGACCTCCCATACTCTTCGTCTTTTTTCTGCGGTCCGCCGCCTTGCTGCTTTCAGTCTTGTTTGATAAGCCACTTGTCGTTGAAATGTGGCGAACAGCCAAAGGCCAAGAATAAGAAATATAATTCCCTTTATTTCGTCCATCTTTCACTTATGCATATAGTGCGCTACTCTCTGCGCGTGCGTTAAAAGTCAGATACTTTCTGAGAATGTTTGGTCACCATAGCAACCGGTTCCTCAAATATTATTGTGGTGGAAAACGGTAGCTCCCAAACCAAACCGTGTCGAGTCGAGCCGAACTAAACCGAGCCGAGCTGGTACCAGCCAGTGGAGAACCGCCAAAAGTTCCAGGGTTCGAGATACTGGTACTTAATGAACCAGTTGCTGAGGCAGGGGCTAACCTGGTGTATTTTATGAGGAAGAGCACGGAGTGTTAGGGGAGCCACAGTCGCTTCCAGTCCTAGGAAGTCTGGGATCTGATGTTCATCCTGAAAAATGTCCATCTGAATAGACCTGCGAAAGAACCTGGCCTTGTATGTGCGCTCCCAAGATCTCCTGTCATAGCCTTTGCAGGAGAGTTGTGCTTCAACCAGCAGTGTGCACTGTACAGAAACACTAGACCGGCATAGGCACCCACATAGTCTCATTGAGTGACTTTAGACCAAGGGGTAGGAACATATCCGGAAGTTGAAACACCTGTAGCGAAGGGGAGGAGAAGTCACCGGCTTCGAACCTGGGTCTCCGGGGTACCAAACGGGCTTTGATCGCAACACCAAGCGCATATTTGCTGATTTTTTGTAACTTGCACGCGGCAGCCCCATTGAAAACAATAGGCAATGGCTAGTCTGGTTTCAGCTAACTTTAGCCTAGTAACTACCAGCTTAAACATGTATTTTCCATTGCTACAAATTAGCTAATATTACTGGAAACTCACAAGTAATACAAACACTGACTAAAAACTTTTAGGATTTTGTTCAGTTTTATCCACAAACCAACTTAGGTGCAAACCTGCAGTTCGTTTATTAAGCTAACTTTTTGCCTTATCCTATCATCACTCATAAGGTTTTATAAAGCTGAAAACACTGTAAATATACACACTGACTCAAACCTTTTCGGTTGTAAGGTGATGTAAACCTGCAATTCAGTCATGTTTCACTCCTCTGACACGCAAGGTTCCCAAACTACTGTGGCATTTGACACCTCTGACGAGGAGAGGATTGCCGTGTGTGTCGAATGAAATATATATGGGCGCGCGGCGCTGTGACGTCACTTTTGCGCACGCACTTCTGCGCGCGGCGAGTATATCCCTAGCTTAAGGTGTCCCTCACGCATCTCACACTGCCTTCACACACTCAGCAATGCATTTCACACACTCAGGTGTCCCTCACGCATCTCACACTGCCTTCCCCTTCGGGAGACGCACCCATGCGCTTCACACACTCAGGTGTCCCACACGCATCTCCCACCATACTTCTCCCATCCAGGGTGCCCCACACATACTGGTGCTTCACCTATCACTGGGGTCCTTCACACCAGGGTCAACCTAACCTGGGGGGCCCCCAATGACCTCACGGCAAGCCATCCCATTTCTGATACCATTTGTAGCAAAGGGGAGGAAAAGTCACCCCACCCGGCTTTGAACCCGGGTCTCCAAACAGGGGCTCTGACCGCAACACCAAAGAGCCAGGCTCATTGGGATGGCAGTCAGAACACACCCACAACTCTAGTGATGGTCAGTCCATCACAACACTCATGGAGAAATCTCAACCCGGAAAGAGCCCAATAGCCTTTAGCATTCCGTTGACTTCCATTCATTTTAGAATCACTTTCAAATCAGATAACTTTACATGAGAAGCCCTCCGTACCTTGATATTGTGATGTTTTAAACCAGAGAGGACACAGCAAAACATATTTGCTTCGATCGGGAATCTGTGATGTTATTGCCTTGTAAGAAACGTTTATCTGAAATTATGCTAAAAATTAAGCCACAAATCCTGCGATGGCTAGTGCGACACCATCCCATGGTTCACTCTCTTCTAATGTCTATGCTTTAGACACAGTGGGTGACATGGCCGCTGAAGAAACAACCAGCTCTTACAGTCAGACTGTGAAAGAGCTGGCACATCATACAAATCACAGAGAAAAGCAATCATGCCGAATGAAGGCATTTGTGTTGTCCCATACAAGTTATTATACCCAAAGGATTAAAGTAGTGCAGAGGTTGCTCTGGAACAGAGCATGTGAGCGGAGCGGAGCACGGAGCGAGCGGGAAGCGGAGCGTGCGAAATATAGTCGGAGCGCGGAGCGGATTTTAATCCAAAGGCCCGAGCGGTGGTTCTGTTTCGCTCCAGTTCCGCTCCGATACCGCTCTCATCACGAGTCTGGGGCGTGTCTACACAGACTCACGTGTGCCTTCAAAGGTTAGCCTACAGAGATCGTTGAGAGATGGAGTTTGGTTCAAAACGTGGATGTTCACACTTGTGTTGGTTTCAAATAAATACGTTCTATTTTTTGTTGATGCTGCGGTTGCTGGGACTTCTTTATATTATAGGATAGGCTACATTTCCTCAAAATACATGTCTGACATGTCACATTTTGTAGTTTTTTGCCTATTAATATTATGATAATTAAGGAGTACATTTGTGCTGTTCCATGTGTTTCATTAAAATAGTAACGTATTTTTTTAGAAAAATATGCTGTTCAGCCAAATATGAAAGCTTACGCTCAAAGTAAATAAAAAATACTATGACAGGGTCAATTAAGAGGATACACATGTGAGTTGTTGATCACACAATGAAATTATTTGTATCTGTTACATAATTTTTGGAAAAGAAGTTTAAAGGGTTTCAATCAACAGGCTAACAAAGACGCTGCGCGTTAGTTCAGGCCATATCGGGCAGCGTGTCCCAGATGCAATTCGGTGGAAAATGTTAGCCATTGCTCCCTCATTTGAGAGAGCGTGGAGCGATTTCACCGGAGCGGAATGAAATTTTAGGTGAGCGGAGAGCGGTCTTAGAACGGAGCTGTCTGGTTCAACTTTGAGCGATGGAGCGAGGGAGCGAACACTCGCGTGAGCGAGGAGCTGAAATTCTGGCCGCTCAGCTCCGCTCACATGCTCTGCTCTGGAATCAAGAATATTGCAGAATCTTTAAATTATAATCTATTATACAAGAGTTAGGTTCGGTCGAACTATTTATGAATCTCTGATTGGACGAGATACATTCCACATGTCGCTAGGAATGGAGATATCCCGCAACATACCACGTGTAACTCTGCACAGCTAGTAATCACTCCGCCGAAGATAATGTAACCGTTACAACTTTACACCAACATTAAACAAGCGAGAGAGAAAAGTGAAAAATGAAATGGAGTGCATTTATAAACTATGGCAGACTTTAACAAGACATCCAAGACTGCAGAACAGCCGGTGTGCATTAGGCCTAGTTAGGACTGTGAACAACGACAGCAACCATATCTCAGCAGACAGCGGCTGCACAATACAGGGGAATGTCCAAATCAACGTGTGTAAATAGACACTTGTTGCATAGCAACCACAGATGCCACAGATGCTAACTGGAACTATTTTGTGGAGCGAACTGAAATTCAATTAAATAAAACTTTAAAAACTAATTTAAAACTGTTGTCTATAAACTAATTGTTTTGGCAATGAAACTGTTGTATAAAAGTAATATAACACTCGTGGTCATGGGGTTGGTTAGCGGATATCGCCACGGCTGTGTTTACATATGGCTCAGCCTTCGGCTTCGTGCCTGCAGCCGAACCATATTGCTTAATTGTAAGATGTAACACACCCATTTGCTGAAGACTTGTGATGTAATAATAGTGCACAGTGCACAGTGGGTTTTCTTGGCCCATTGTGATCGTATTTGAGAAGGGAAATGCTGTGCTGAACAAAGCGGTAATTACAATCCAGGGGATGGAAAATGTGCCTAATGGAAATCAATATTGAGGCTGAAGCTGTTTCCACATAGAGGAAAGTGCGACTCTTTCACTTTACCCCACTATCATTTGAAAAAAAGCATATACTTTGTTTGAAACAACTCAACATGAACTCACAAAAAATGGAACCATCTCTGCTACAGCGTGTTGAAATCAGTGCCTGGTATACAGTGTGTGTGTCTGTGTGTGTGTGTGTCTGTCTGTTTGTCTGTCCGTCTCTGCTACAGTTGAAATCGGTCCCTGCTGTATAGTGTGTGTGTGTGTGCGTGCACGTGAGCGCCTGCTCTGGCAGTAGGGTGGCACACGTGAGTGCTCCTGTAAGTAAGGCAGACAGGAAGGATGGCACTCCAGGAAGCAAAGTATAATGCCATCTGTTCTATTTTCACTGTCCACATTTAGCCCACTATAAACTCCATCATACACACACACACACTCTCTTTTACTCTTTTTCTTTCTTTCTGTCTTTCTCTCTGTCTCTCTCTCTCTCTCTCTCTCTCTCTCTCTCTCTCTCACACACACACGCACACACACATACACAGACAGACACACACACACCCAATACACACTTAGTATTACATTACACACTTCCTGTCTCTGACTTTGCATACATATACATGCCCATATACACTACTCAAAACAATTAAGGGATCAAGCCCATTTTGTCAAAATGTTCATATAAATTCAGGTTTACCCAAACTGTTTCTTTAGTTTTGACTAGCAATGTAACTCAGTGAGTCAACTGGTGAGTTTGAGCCAAATTATGCGGAACCTTGTGTGCTCAAACCTTGTAGCAGCAAGGCCCTATATAAAGGCAAGGTGCCAACATTATTTTTACAGTTGCATTCTGTACCCTAATGATTAAAATGCGTGCAGTTTGGATCATTATATGGCTGAGTTTGTGGTTCCTGGTTGTAACCAATACTACCAGGTGCTATATGGATGCAGCAGACGTGGCCAGAGCAGTGCAACTGTTGGAAGATGAAAACACTCAGAGGGAGGTCACTCTTCACTTTACTGTGTCACGTAGTGTGACAAGTTGGCTCTGGACACATTACCAGGAGACTGGGGAATATTCCAGATGACCAGTTCAAGGTCGAAATTGGTGTACAACAGCTCAACATATATTCTGCTTGCTCCCTTAATTGTTTTGAGTAGTGTATATTCTATACTGTCAAAACAGAACACTTCACAAGTACACAAATTCATACAGTTATACACCCCCAAGTAAGATCTCACTTTGCCCATTCTAGGATACGCAATTGTCTGTGAGTAATTATGGAATGTCTCTATAATTACTGTCTTCATTGAATTGTCATGTTTGTAATATGTAATCTAAAAAAAATGATAGTGATATCATGCCACTCAGCCTCAATAACCAATGCAAGCATCCAAGAGTGGAGAGTGGAAAGAGATTTCTTTATCACAGCAGCCCAAGGATGGCAGAGTCTTAGCTGTGTAAAGCAGGTTCTCTTTCCATTTTGGGCTCCTGTAGGGGAAAAGTTCAATGTGCCTAGAGAGGTTTTCCAAGGTCGGTAATTGGCCAAGCCCATCAGATAGTTATGCAGGACAGGACCTCCCTTAAATCTGCAGGATCCCATCATGCATGTACAGATACAGAGAGAGACAGAAAGAGAAAAAAGAGACAGAGACAGAGGGATTTGTAGTATACCTGTCTATACCTGTAACTTTGGCAACAGCTACTTCATTAGTTCATGAGCGATCCCTATGGTATTAAACATGCATTTATGGAATGTGACAAAATGTGTATGTAAATATCTACATATATAGTAAAATATATTTGTTATATTATACATTCCTTTTAATTATTTGGCAGCACAGTGGATGATTCCTCATGCCAATAAAGCATTTTTGAATTCGAGAGTGGGGGGTGGGAGAAAGAACGTGAGAGAGAGAAAGCACGTTGGAATTTCCCTAAATTCCAAAAAGCCATCCCAAACTTCAAAAACTTCAGTGTCAGAGACAAAATGGTAATATATACTGGTGAAGGCACTGGCAGCACAATACATCTTACAATGCCATGACAAGTCATCCACATTTACATGCAGATACATGCACTCACAAACACAAATGTCTACACGAGCGTGCACACACATGTGCACACACACACACAGACCCTTTATGTTACTATTACTTTTTCATTGCTTTGCCAACACTGTATAGAAACAGTCAGGCTAATGAAGCACCTTTGAATTGGAGACATAGTCTCAATCATTCCACACCCTGTAAATAGAACTGATACTTTCTCTGTTACCTGGTATACACTGTTGCTAATGAGCTCCGAGTCCAGCCTTTAATGCAATGAAATGCAATAGAACACATAAGTATTTACGCCGCATGGCCCCCAATGTCCAAGTAAGTAAATTAAGTAAGGTAATCTTTACTATCTCCTTCAGGACACATTTGTCTTGTAGTACATCCAAGAGAACTCACAGCTTCAGTCATGCACATATAACTTTCACTCTCATCATCCATTAACCTACTACAGAAACACTACACTTATACAATGTAATTAACAATGCCTCTGTAAACACACATGTATTCAACACACTACACCATATCATAGCCCTACATTCCTTTTCTTGTTCTTCAAATAGGAGGTACATTAGCTGAGTGAAGTAATGTGCCAAACTATTTTAGGAGGCCCAGCTGATGGGAAGCTGGTACCTGGAGACCAACCTCTTAAGATTAACAATGTTGCTGTTGATGACCTTTCTGCTGAGCAGGCTGCTGACCTCATCAGGTATGATTAGCATCTGTAAATTGCATAAAAATGTAAATATATATTTTTAGAATCTTGCAACTAAAGCTACTAGATCAAAAAAGTTGTGTTTAAGAATTGGTGTAAATTTCTCCTTATGCATTTGTGTTACAGGGAGTGTCAGGATACATTAACAATCACAGTACACAGGATTACAGTGGTAAATATACATATACCCAATTTCCCAACACACACACACATATAGAGCAAATAGGCGTAGCACCTGGTTACAAATCTCTGTGATATGGATGCACAGGCCCAAGGTCACCATGAATGTGGGGTGGATGAGAGCAGTGGGCTTGTGTGGGTCCTCAGGAGAATGGTAATGGATCCCTGCATTGTTGTGGCCCAGGTGTCAGGTGCTGGGGCTCAATTAGTGGTCTCTCCCTTGGCACTCTGCCCCAGTGCTTCCGCACTGCACACTTCTGCACTGTGAATCATTATGCAGAACCCCTCTAGGACAAACTTTATCATAAAATAGGTTATGTATGCCATGTATGCAGTAAAATGTGCTAAGCATATCAGAGATGTCCATGCTAAGCATATCAGAGAGGTCAGACATGTTTACTTAATCATCTATGTGCAAATTGCAGGGTCCAAAATCATCATTTATAACTCCGGAAAAGAGAGCTAAGCTAAGGTCCAACCCAGTAAAGGTGCACTTTGCAGAAGAGGTGGTGGTGAATGGCCACTGTCAGGTGGGTGTTTTCCCGTCATGTCGACTGATGATGAGATTAATCTGCAGCAGAGCCAGCACTTCCTGCATGACATAACAGCTACATCTGCTTCAGTCAGCAGATGTAGGAGGGCATTTATTAGTCATAGTCATGATAGTACTATAGTACTATATCATTATTATTGTTGTTGTAGTTTTTTAGTTCTTTTTGTTATTGTAATGACTGTTGTTGTCTTTAAAATGTACAGTGTGTTCTTTCTGAGGGTCAACTTAAGGGTAGGATTTTTGAGAAAATTTTTGAATCTGGGAAACTTTTTAAATCTGGGAACACGATTTACCCAGTAATATACTCAATTCAAAGGAGACAATACAGTCGTCCAAGACTGGTGCTAGAAACCACAAACTCATATTTTATAGCTGTGTCTTGTACATATTTGATGCCTCAATCCTTACACTCGGTTGATTGATCTTAATGGTCTGCCACTGAGCTGAAATCCGATCCACCTCAGAAGCAACTAAATCCTTCCTGCCATGTCTTAAGATTCCTTTGCAACATGAAGCTTTACTCCTGGTAATTTGTCCATTTAGATCATAGTAGTAGCATAATAAGAAATCAAGGAATGGTAGATGGGAATATAATGTCAAGTGGCGATAGAAGAGGGTAAGGAGAGTGATCAAGATAGTGAAACAAGCCAGTCAATTTATTTCTCACCACACTGTAGACTTGTTAAGGCTAATTTGTCATCTCATCAATTATGGTTATGGTCTTGAGTTGTATTGGATATCTCTGAGCATACATTTTTAAAGAGATATGCAAAGGATTAGTGTGTGTGTGTGTGTGCGCGTGTGTGTGTGCATGTGCATGCAAGTGTGTGTTTTGAATGAAGAATGAGGACACTAGTTGCTGATAAATGGACCCTCAGTAACTCTTGTGTCTGTGGATATAAATGTCCAGCACATGCAGATAATTATGGTCTGAATTTTTTAGTGGTGGAATTAGCTAGTGTAGTGATTACCTCTCATTAATCAAACCTCTGCATTTCCAGGGCAACTCTTTGCTGTTCCTGCCAAATGTCCTGAAGGTTTACCTGGAAAATGGCCAGACGAAAGCCTTCAAGTTTGAGCACAAGACCAGAGTAAAGGTATTTTCTGAGACCAAAATGGCAAAGCAAAACAGGACTATGCCCATCTTATGTAGTTTGAAGAAGGTCCACACACAGGGTTTGGTCCTTATATATGTACCTATTGGTATTGGTTGGGTATATGTCCTCAGTGTTGAGTCGTCTGTGTCTGGGCCCTCAGAGGTCCTGGATGAATGAGCACTTACACAGACATGCTGGGTAGATTAAGTAACTGATTGAACTGACATAAATATGTCCTTCATCAGGACATTGTGATGACACTGAAGGAGAAGCTGTCTATCACCCGCATTGAGCACTTTTCTTTGTTGCTGGAGCAGCAGTACAGCATCACCAAACTAGTGCTGCTACATGAGGATGAGCTGATACAGCAGGTATGGCTACACACACAGGCATTGACACACACACACACATTATCAAATGCAGAATCTCAGACAACAGCATTGCCAATGTCATTGGGCACATTTTACTAGTGCTTATGATAAGAGTCTGAAATGGCTTGTGTTTCTGTAGGTGGTGGAGAAGAAGGAGACTCATGACTATAGGTGTTTGTTCAGAGTTTGTTTCATGCCCAGAGATCCCCAGGACCTTTTAGATGAAGACCCAGTGGCTTTTGAATATCTCTACCTGCAGGTATGTATGTTTGCATGTAGAGTTTTGTGTGTGTGTGTGGGTGTGTGTGTGTGTGTCTGTGTGTGTGTCTGTGTGTCTGTGTGTGTGTGTTTCACAGTGTAGGTGCCACAGTGTAAGTGCATAGATTTAGATAGCATTGCATTACATTACTTCTGTCCATGCCAACAGAACAGAAGTGAAATAAGCTTTATATGCATATCCAAGTGTGACAGCAGGATACTGATCTGATATAACCCTGTGTGTGTGTGTGTGTGTGTGTGTGTGTGTGTGTGTGTGTGTGTGTGTGTGTGTGTTCATAGAGTGTGAGTGATGTGTTGCAGGAGAGGTTTGCCATGGAGATGAAGTGTAACACTGCACTCAGACTGGCAGCATTGCACATACAGGAGAGACTTGCCAGCTCTGGCCAATCCCCCAAAACACCTCTAAAGACTATAACGTGAGATCATACACACACACACACACACACACACACACACACACACACACACACACACACACACACACACACACACACACACACACAGTTGCATATATTTATGTTGATCACCTGCTGTGGCTTGTGGACAGGAAAGAGTGGGGCATCGAGAGCTTTGTTTCCAATACCCTGCTGAGGAACATGAGGGAGAAGGACCTGAAAAAGGCCATTAGCTACCACATGAAGAAAACCATGTTCCTGGAGCCCAGACAAAAGGTGATGGAGAGACAGTAGGGTGATCTTATGCAAATTAGATATGGTGCTTTGGTACTTGAATCACATGGTACTTATAGCAATGCTTAAATGGACAATGGGTGATACCAGGTGTGTAAAGTGGTGTAATGCCTATCTCTCTGCCTCCCTGTAGGTGATCTCAGTGAATCAGGCCAGGCTAAACTACCTATACGAGATGGCGGAGCTCAAGTCTTTTGGAGGGAAGTCTTTCAGCGCCACAATGTTGGTAAGAGCTGTATTTCTTATCTGTCTGCATGCACCTCAAGTATATGACAACAGTTAAGCCCTTTGACTTGGACCATATTTTGAGTTCTTGGATAGTCAGTCTACAGAAATTTTACATATGGTTTATTGGATTGAACTTCTGCCTTTCTAATTGCTCTCTGACCCATAACCAATAACCCTAACCATATATAAAAGAGTGTCAGCAGCTAAATTATTTATAACCAGATGTTTAGGTCTATAGGTGTGATCGTGTGCTAATATAAGAGTATAACCAAAAGAAAAGCATTTCACAGAGTCATGTCTGTTTTCTCTAGCTGCAGGACAGAGAGTCAATGGTGAGTTTGTTGGTGGGGGTTCAGTATGGGGTGAGCCAGGTGGTCAACCACAAGCTGAGTGTCGTTAACACGCTTACCGAGTTCAGCAGCATCACCAGACTGGAGCTCATCCCTGAGTCAGAGCGTGTCAGCCTGGTTAAAATCTACCTGCAAGACATCAAGGTAGAAAACACACCCTGTTACATTATTGCAGATGTGCACAAACACACACTGATGAACAGATCTTGAGTGTGTGTGTTTTGTCTGTAGCCCATCACCCTTCTACTGGAGTCAGGTGCTGCCAAAGACTTGTCGTGTCTGGTGGCCGGATACTGCAGAGCTCTGGTCAACCCCAACGTATGTGTGTTCCCATGGAGTTCCCACTGTAAGAGCCCTCGCATATCAGCAGAGGAAGGTGTGTAATCATGGACCGACACACACGCGCACACACACACAGACACACAAAAAATATTTTAACGCAAGTAGATTGACACACAGGCATATGCACACATGCATAACATTTCTCCAGTGACATAACTCTATTTTATGTATTTCTCTCTCTCTATCATTCTCTCTCGCTCTCTCTCTCTGTGCTTGTGTCTGCGTGCATGTAGGTTATGTATCTCATTGTGGAAGTGACTCTGAGGACTCAGACACTGATGTGGATGCTTTGCTGGCTCACATGGCCAGCGTCTCCCAAAACAGTGAGCAGACAGCAGCCTCTGAGCCCAGCTTTGAACAAACAGCAAAGAGCGAGGGCAGACAAGAGAAGGAGGAGACATCACAAATATCACAGCAGGAGACAGATGGACAGACAGAGGAAGTCGAGGAGAGTGTAAGGGCACAAGAGACAGAAACAAAAAATCCAGAGGAAAACAGTAAGAGAATGGAGGAGCAGAGGACTACAGAAACAGGTGTGGAGACAGAGAGTTCTTATAGAAAATGTGAGGTGGAGGAGAGGGGGAGTGGTGGACAGAGACAGGCCCAGGGCACAGAAGAGAAGCACTGTTATGTCATGCTAGAGGAGCCTGCCTCAGAGGCATCAGACTCAGGCCGGACAGATTCACGCTTCTTGGCCAGCCTGTCCAGTGACTCCATGGATGCTCTGGAGGAGGACGACCTTCTAACCCTGGGCTCAAACCACAGACCATCCCACCTCAGTGTGGGCAACACCCACAACACCCCACCATCATCACCAGGGATACAACACACAGCCATAGACCTCTTCACCAGCAGCAGCCAGACTGACGGTGCAGTTGATCCCTTCCTCAGTTATGCGGCACTTTTCAATATGGCCGACTGCCTACCCAGCCCACCAGAGGCAAGTGAGGATGAGAATGAGGGAGAACAGGACCTGAAAACCACCAGCTTAGACCTGTCAAAACTGACACCCTTATCTGTGCAAGGGCTGGACTTATCCAAACTGACACCCTTATCTGCACAGGGGAGTTGTGTGTTCACCTTTGAGCAGTGCGATGCACGGCAGTACTACAACATTTGCTCTAACGTCACCCCCGACAGCGCCAGAAGCCTGCCTGGCACCCTGCTCGAGAGACAGGTTCAGGAGAGTGCCAAGGCTGAGATGGAGCCTGTACCCATCCTCCAACCTCCGCCAGGCTTCGGCGACAGCAGCTCCGATGATGAGTTCTTTGATGCGCAGGAGAGATTCACATCCCCTGAGCAGCCCGCCTTTGCTGCCATCACCAGAGGTGAGCTAGCAGGCACCTTGGACAAACAAATTCAGATAAAACATGATTTCCTATTCTGTTTCATATGCAAGTGTTAAAACAATTTAAGTAGATTTAACTAGATTTAGATTTAAGTGATTTGCTGCTAATTTTCTAGCGTCTGTGTGCTTGTTTGTAAGCAGTTTGCCTGTAATGTATGAACTGCCATCCCAGTTTTCATGAAAGGAAGGTGCACCACAAGCCCCAACCCATTAAGTTTTGGACCGGATCTGACTCATGGGCCAGATCAACAAATTTAGTTGCTCTTTTGCCAACGTTGTGGGATTAGGTACTTGGTCTTGGCAGAGGTCTGCACTTTCCAAGTGCCCTTCTAGTTTAAAGTAATTTGAAATGGTCTAATGGAATCTAAGTAGATTATATAACAGTTATTGCAACTATAGCAATTATTTTGCACATGCCAGTATTGTATTTTTCTTTACTCAAGGTAGTAGGCCACACAACCTCCAATCAGTGAACTGTATTACTCTCCACACAGTACAGGACACTTCCTCTAAAACATTGTATGGTATTGCTAAATGTGGTTCCTACACAACAACAGAAAAAACAGGTACAATTTCATACAAATATGAATAACAAGGTTTAGGAATCTCATCTGAATTGGTCAGCTTCTCTTCCTGAAAGTAGATTTATAGTTGCTTTTCCCTAGCTATGCTAATGCAAAATTTACTACTGTACTTTATCTCACATTATATGTCAAACACAACAACAGGATGGAATTTTAATCTTGTTTTTTGTATTTAACAGAGAATTCAATAGAATCCAGCTCCATTAAGCGGACTCTGAGCCTGAGTGACATTGGTATCTGTGTTAACGAATTGGTTAAGGAAAGAAAAGGGGAGTGGCAACAGGATGAGGAGCAGACAGAAGATGAGAATGCCCTCTCTGGGTCCAAAAGGAAATCCATAAAGCAACGTCGCTCCTTTTTGGAGACAGATTATACATCACTGGTGTCCTACCCTGACCAAAGCCACGAATCCAAAAATCACTTTGAGGTCCTGCTTGTACCCAACAAGCAAGACCAAGCAGAGGATGTGCACCAGACACACTGTCCCACGGTGTCACCCCTGACCAACACCGAACAGGAGCCGGCCCAATTGGAGAACAAGCCAATCACCGGCCTCTGTGGCAAGAGAAGTGATGCCGTGGCTGATAACCGAGGTCATCACTGCCGACACCTGTCAGCCCAAGTGGAGATGGAGGTGGAGCCGGATGCCATGGAAACAAAAGCTGTTACCGACCTGTTGTCCTCATCTGTCAGCACAGTGCGACTGAATGTCACCCTAACAGAGTCAGATCTGAGAGCCAGCAGGAGACATGAGGCAGAGGCTGGGGAGGGCCTGACAGAGAGGATGTCAGAGGGGCTGGCAGCCAGCCACCTCTTCTTCAAACAGACCCATGAAATCCCTGCAGAGGTACAGGATAGCAAGGGGGAAAGGCCTACCTCCTTTACTGTGGGTCATGTTGTTGACTCACCCACCTCCTGGCACCCACCAGTCAAGATCCCGGCTATATGTTACACCCCCAGCCCTGATGCAGAGAAGGCAGAGGAGTTGCCTAGGGAAGTAATCAAAGCTAGAAGTGGTAGCTTAATAGAGGCCTTCAAGAGGAGTTTGGCAGTGAGCTGTGAGAGCCTGACCCAGGCAGGAGAGCAGGATGATCTGGACAGCGACAACTGCTTTCAGGCATCCCGAAAATCCTCACTTGAACCCACCGCTGGCTTTCTGCTGACCCCCTGCTCCCCAGGCAGCATGATTGGTCGGCTGTCAGCCTCTACACTGCGGGGCAAGATCCAGAGCCTGCCCTTCTACCTATCCCGTTCCCATGAAGCCCTGGGCGATGCCAACGCGGACAATCACACTCCCCAGAAGAGAAGGTTCTCAGAGACACACCACAGCAGAAGGGGGGAAGAGCAGCCTGGCCGAGACATGAGCAGTGCAGAGGTGACAGAGGTCAAAGTGGTGACCATAGTGTCTGAGGAAGTGACAGAGGTGATTGAGGAGATGGTGGAGGTCAGCCATCGTGGTCAAGCTGCCCAACTGCATGATGAAACCAAAGCTGACTGCCCCATGATCTCAGAGCAAGAAGCCAACTCTGAGCACACTGTAAGCACCACTCCCTCCACCTTGGTGGTGGTGACCACACAGAGCATCCCCAGCACAGCCCCCCACATAGGCAACCACACACACACCCATGCTGCTGCCTCAGGCTGTGGGCTCTTCAGAAACTGTGAGTCCCAGCCCAAGGATACTCAGCCCAAGTCACTGCCTAGTCCCTGCCCACACGGGAAACCTGAGCTGGGCTGCCGCAGTGCACTGGCGCTGGGCTGTGAGGTGCTGCTGGAGAGTGCCCATGCACCACTAGAGGTCTGTGACTGCCAGTCAGTCTACACAAACTGTTTTAGTGGGGTATTGGATGGGAACAGCTTTGATGATGAGCTGACTGTCTACGAGTTCTCCTGCCGCACAAAGGCAGATTCTCTTCAAGTCAGTCCAGTGTCAGCCATCCCTCCACCTCTGACATCGTCTCAGTTCTCCCCCTTATCCTCCTCTTCTTCCACCTCTCCTCTTCCTTCTTTCCCTTGTGCAATGCATTCCCCTTCTTCCTCTAATGAGCTTAGTCCTCTGCTTTTTCCCCTGGAGGCTGTCAACTGCTTACTGTCCGACCCAGAAGAAGAAGCCATCGTATCCTTACTGGCCCGCCGCTATCCATCACCCCCTGCTGGCTTTGCTGCACTACAGCGGGACCTAGAGACACTCCTGTCAGTATTGGGGGGAGCCATCAAGTCTCGAGGGGACTGCGAGAGCCTGGAGCACCACAGAGATTCTTGCGCAGCTCACTTTTCAGAGAATAAGCAGCAAATGCATAAAGAGGCACGGGGACTGCTTGCAGGGTGCCAACGCGTGGTACGTGCTGGACAGACAGCTGAGGAGTCGCTGCAGGCACTAGTGCAGAGCTTCCGATCGTTGGTGCAGTTGTCATTAGTCTGCCTGTGCTTCTCCAGCTGCCCACGCTGTCGTGAGCGTCACAGCCAGGCACTGACTGGTCTGGCCGACGTGGTGAGGACGTACCGGGATTTGGCCCACACTGCTGAGTGTGTGGGCAGTGCAGTGGCTACAACAGGCAAACGCAGCAGCTGCCATGACCTCAGCATCAAGCTGCTGGCTCGCCAGTGCACTGCCCTCACTACCTCTGTCTTCTGCCTCACACAGCTGTTCCGCACTCTCACCACACTCTGACCTTCAACCTCACCACCTGCACTGCCCCCGCAAACAATGATCTCCACGTGAGGTCCAAAAGAAGAAAGAGTCCGTTATGGGATCATGCCATCCACCTTTACTGAGGAGAGACTTCATGCCAAAGCACTTTGATTTAACAGTGCTGGAGCAAAGGGAAGCTTTGTGTGTGTGTGTGTGTGTGTGTGTGTGTGTGTGTGTGTGTGTGTGTGTGTGTGTGTGTGTGTGTGTATGTGTGTGTGTGTGTGTGGTGAGGGTGTATGGTCAAAAGGGGGGAAGAAAGGAGTGTTGGCTTTCAGTATTGACCAGAGCGAACAAAGGAATGGCTTCTCTTGAGGTCCCCACTCCATCTCAGAATTATTTCCTGCCTAGAGACTATAGTGAATGTGCTTTACACCTGTTGTGCCCAAACACAGGTTTACAAAGAGTGAGCATGCACACACACGCGCGCGCGCACACACACACACACGCGCGCGCACACACACACACACTAAAGATGAGTAAAATGCATGGCGACTAAAGAGGCCATGAGGGTAGTATTCCTCATTCAGTGACAATGACTTAACTGAAAGCATACAGTACTTGCTTGTCTTAGAATATTAATCTGTTTATGTGTTAGTTCTCATATTCGAATGTATTCATTTATTCATGAGTTTGCTTCACAGAGATTATATCCCACGTCTCATCAACAACTATTGTTCTGTGAACAGATACTGAGATGCACTGATGCTTTGTGTAGTTTGAATCCAACACACTTTTAAACCTAATTTAGAAACACACACATACGTATGACTCCAGATTAAGAATTTGTTTTTCAACAATAGTATAAAAGGCTGTTAAAATCTGAATTTACAGTAATTTTGTTATTTATTCCTGCCTAGGGGTACCAAAGGGTATGGCTGAATTTATGTACCTTGATGCATATTGAAGCATATTTGTTAAAGATTAACTTGTCTGATTCTAGTTTGTGTTATTCCAACTCATATTAATGCTGCCTCAGCAGAAGGATGCCCTGTGACAGACAGGTTCCTGAGTAATGTAGCACGCATCCGTCATAAGAAGATGCTTCTGCTCCAGAGAGATGGTTCACCTGATCAATATATATATATATTATTTGGTTCATGCATTTAATGTTACGGATTATGATAGTGAAAGTGACTTAATTTGACTCCTAACACAGTCATAACATATAAAAAAGATTAATCTTGATAATTAAGTAATCAAGAACACATTCTTTCACCCAAAAAGACACTGCCCAATAACAAGACACTGCTCCTCTCACCTGCCATTATCCATCTCTCTCTCTCTCTCTCTCTCTCTCTCTCTGCATGCTTATTGAAGCTGTTGGAGTGTTTCACAGGGAAGATCTGAACATGCCTCAAGCTACTTTCAAACAAATTCTCTTTTAAGTGGACATAAACCAGTACTGCTTTGAGAGGACTAGATTTGTGTTTCAAGTACATTACTTACCTGTGGTGAGATAAATACCATAGCTTGAGTATGTTATATTTATGTTATTTACATGCAGGCATGGCGGTGCACAGAGTTGGTGTGGGAAACCAATGTAATATCTGCAATGCTGCCTCCTTGTGTGTAAGGAATGGATGTATGGATGATGTGCAGTTAATGCTTGGTAATGGTATATTCACACTATTAAAAAAACTTTTGAATGACTTGTCTGCAGATGTATGGTGTTTTGTTTTGAACCCTATGCACTAAAAGCAGTACAAGTAGCTAAATAACACCAAACTCATCACACCTTATCACAGTCCTTTTGACAGTGCTCTCTAGTGGTGAAATTGAGACATTGCAATTTTTCCTATCTTCAACAGTAAGTTAATAAGTTGGAGGGTTCAGTTTTTGCTTTGTCTTTAACTATTGAAGTTATGTGGTTACATAACCTTTTTCAACCTTTTTTTTTCAATGACTGCACAGAAAACCCACTCTTACACACACACAAACGCACACATGCACACACAGGCAGACGTTGTGTTATGTTTGAGGGACAGATGCCCCTCTGGAAAGAATACAAAGTTCGCCAGCTATACAAAAGTAAAATATTTACTAAAGCCTATATGAGTAAAATTAAACTGCATTAGAGACACATATGTTGCAGTGAAATTCAATATACAAGTTTCACTGCCAGTGTTGAAAAATTAAATTTATCAACGCTGTTTTCACATTTTACAATGACTTATAGGCTAATGATAATAGAATAATAGAATGATAATGACATTAGAAGCTTAATAATAACAATGATGCAATTCATACGCATTGACAATTTAAACGCTTCGATTAATAAAGTACAGAGTTAAGAGACAAAAAATATATATTTTCGATGTTGCCTAAACAGTAGGACATGGTTGAATAATAATGACCCACTATCAACCCCTCAGCGACAACACTGGGTAACGATGTTGGGTTAAGGTTTAGTTTCCAATTGCAGTGAAGAAGCTGTCTTGTTTGAGTTACTTGATAACCAGGGGCGGACTGGCAATCTGTGTTTTCTGGAGAAGTCCAGAACGGCCGTCTGCTCTACAGTCGTCGGTCGGCCCTGTTCAATAAGTAAGGGATAATGAACGACACAGTGTTCGGATATCAGAAAGTTTATGCACGTTCGAGGCGTTAATGCGGTCACGACGCGAAGCGGAGTGGCCTACACCTCGAAGTGCGTAACTTTCTGATATCCGAACACCGTGAAGTCCACTATCCCGTACTTATCCCGCTCACAAAGAAAGCTTACTAGCTCAACAGATAGTTAAACAAAGTCAGCCAACAATAAGAAGTAAATTTTCCTCATCTTTACTTTTTCATGAAACCGAAGCACAGTAAAACACAAAATACAAATGAGCATCTCATTTAACGGTTAGCATAAGGCTAGCTTAACATTAGAAAGTCCATAGGCAGGCTAACCGCGATTAGTATCGCTATGTTTAACATTTACTTTAAACACGTTAGAATCATGTTTTTATCAAAAATACTCAGGAGGAATTAAAAAATAAAATTAAGTTTAAAAATCCGCCGGTACTGTAACTTACTATGGAAGCATATCTGTTCCAAAATTCAAATGAGAATGCAATCTGCATTATGCAATTCAATGGGCAATTCATTATGCAATTCAACTAGATGTACCGCATGGTATGACCGCCGCAGTGTATTGAAATGTGGGAACTGTTGGTATGATGAGTGTGTGGTAGAGCAGTGTTGTGAGCAGGGGCGTCGCCAGACATATTTTACTGGGGCACGTGCCCCAGTATTGGTCTGTAGTGCCCCAGTATACATTTCACCAGTTAAAGAAAAAAAAACACTTTCGAGTTTTAGGTCTACATAATCTACAGAATGCGCACATAGCTACTTAATATGGCAACTCATTACTACTTTATTCACTCCATAAACAATGTGCACATGGCTACTTAATATCGTTATTTATTCACGCGACTTTGGCTGTGACATAACGTGTAACAACGGTGTCTGAGCGCTATGTCTTTCCACCTGTCTTACAGGTTAGTACCGGGTAAATTGCTCATATTGTTGTTTGTTTTCACCTCTGTGTCGCCATTTCCATGTGGATTTACATATTACAACGTTACTTTTTACGTTTAATGTATGAGGCAGCTGTCATGCAAGCTGTTCTGGCTGTAAATTGAAGTAGCCTACTGGAGTCGTTAGCTGCTGTCTTTTAGCTAACTGGCATATGCCTATTATCGTTGTTGATTCATGTAACAGTTAGCCAAGCACTGTGAGCTCCCACACTCGGTTTCTGGAGATTGCTATCTGACATCTACGATGTTTGATGAGCATATCAACATAATCTGATATGTCTATTTAGTTTAAAGCACTGTTTATGTTTTTTTTTAATGATAAATAAGTGCTAAAAAAAAAAATATTCGCGCGCTTTGCACGCTCGCATTAATTATGTGTGCCCCAGCTGTGCCCCAGTACAGTAATAGGTCAAGTGACGCCTCTGGTTGTGAGGTGAGAATTTGTGTGGAAATGATTTTCTGGAAGTGGGCATGAATGTGGGTTTTGAATGAATGACATTGTGTGTGTTTGTATAGTGTGTAGGAGTGATTTGTGAAAGGAATAGGCAAAATGAGATTTTGTACAATTACAACACCCCCTATGAACCAAATTGTATGGCACGTGCTGTGGTGTTAGAGGTCTTTGTTGTGATCATGCATGACGTATTTTGTGCAGTTCCCACCTTCTCGGTCCAAGATATTAGCAACTCAAAATCCCAATTTTTGCATTTACGCTTATCACTAGGTGGTGCTATGCTTCAAGTGAGTGTTTATGGGCTGGGCTGATACACCTCTGTAACACCGACATACTAACACAAAATCGTTGTCTTGGGCAAAATTGTTGACGAATTATTTAACAAAAACTGTTTTTTGACACCTAGTTTCGCCAATAAACATCGCCCCCTATGACGAAATGACACAAAATTTAGTATACATGAAAAGAAAGTTGTTTAGAGATGGCAAGTCAACTTTGGCCAAATTTGAGCAATTAAAAACCAAGATATGGACTTTTGAAGAATTTTAAGCTACGTGTTAAATGTTCATTGACATGTAACTTTGAAACGGTTTATCTTAAGATAAATCCTTTGATAACTTTTTGTCAGCATTGTCTGTAGATGACATATACCAAATTTGGTGAGATTCACATGAACGGCCTATGACGAGTTCGTTCAAATTCGTTTTCGCAATGTTAAAATTTCACGGAAATTGTTTTCGTTGGAAGTGGGCATTGACCAGTGCTTTCAATGCGTGAGGGTCAATAGACTTCACGATAAAAAAAAGTTGTTGTAAACATTAGCATTCTCTAGATAATAGGCAAAATGACATTTTCTACAATTACAGCGCCCCCTATGGACCAAATTGTATGGCATGTGCTGTGATGTTAGAGGTCTTTGTGGTGATCGTGCATGACGTATTTTGTGCAATTCCCACCTTCTCGGTCCAAGATATTAGCAACTCAAAATCCCAATTTTTGCATTTACCCTTATCACTAGGTGGCGCTATGCTTCAAGTGAGTGTTTATGGGCTGGGCCGATACGCCTCTGTAACACTGACATACTAACACAAAATCGTTGTCTTGGGCAAAATTGTTGACGAATTATTTAAGAAAAACAGTTTTTTGACAGCTAGCTTCGCCAATAAACATCGCCCCCTATGACGAAATGTCACAAAATTGAGTACACATGAAAAGAAAGGTGTTTAGAGATGGCATGTCAACTTTGACCAAATTTGAGCAATTAAAAGCCAAGATATAGACATTTGAAGTATTTTAAGCTACGTGTTATTTGTTCATTGACGTGTAACTTCGGAACAGTTTATCTAAAGATAAATCCTTTGATAACTTTTTGTCAGCATTGTCTGTAGATGACATATACCAAATTTGGTGAGATTCACATGAACGGCCTATGACGAGTTCGTTCAGATTCGTTTTCGCAATGTTAAAATTTCACGGAAATTGTTCTCATTGGAAGTGGGCGTCGACCAGTGTTTTCAATGCGTGAGGGTTAATAGATTTGACGATAAAAAAAAAAAATGTTGTAAACGTTAGCATTCTCTAGATAATAGGCAAAATGACATTTTCTACAATTACAGCGCCCCCTATTGACCAAATTTTATGGCACGTGCTGTGGTGTTAGAGGTCTTTGTGGTGATCGTGCATGACGTATTTTGCGCAGTTTCCACCTTCTCGGTCGAAGATATTGGCAACTCAAAATCCCAATTTTTGCATTTACCCATATCACTAGGTGGCGCTATGCTTCAAGTGAGTGTTTATGGGCTGTGTCGATACGCCTCTGTAACACCGACATACTAACACAAAATCGTTGTCTTGGGCAAAATTGTTGACGAGTAATTTAACAAAAACTGTTTTTTGACACCTAGCTTCTCCAATAAACATCGCCCCCTATGACGAAATGTCAAAAAGTTTAGTACACATGAAAAGAAAGCTGTTTAGAGATGGCATGTCAACTTTGACCAAATTTGAGCAATTAAAAGCCAAGATATGGACATTTGAAGAATTTTAAGCTACGTGTTATTTGTTCATTGACGTGTAACTTCGGAACGGGTTATCTCAAGATAAATCCTTTGATAACTTTTTGTCAGCATTGTCTGTAGATGGCATATACCAACTTTGGTGAGATTCACATGAACGGCCTATGACGAGTTCGTTCAGATTCGTTTTCGCAATGTTAAAATTTCACGGAAATTGTTCTCGTTGGAAGTGGGCGTCGACCAGTGTTTTCAATGCGTGAGGGTCAATAGATTTCACAATAAAAAATAATTGGTTGTAAACGTTAGCATTCTCTAGATAATAGGCAAAATGACATTTTGTACAATTACAGCGCCCCCTATGGACAAAATTTTATGGCACGTTCTGTGGTGTTAGAGGTGTTTGTGGTGATCGTGCATGATGTATTTTGCGCAGTTCCCACCTTCTCGGTCCAAGATATTGGCAACTCAAAATCCCAATTTTTGCATTTACCCTTATCACTAGGTGGCGCTATGCTTCAAGTGAGAGTTTATGGGCTGGGTCGATACGTCTCTGTAACACCGACATACTAATACAAAATCGTTGTCTTGGGCAAAATTGTTGACGAGTTATTTAACAAAAACTGTTTTTTGACACCTAGCTTCACCAATAAACATCGCCCCCTATGACGAAATGTCACAAAATTTAGTACACATGAAAAGAAATATGTTTAGAGATGACATGTCAACTTTGACCAAATTTGAGCAATTAAAAGCCAAGATACGGCCATTTGAAGAATTTTAAGCTACGTGTTAAATGTTCATTGACGTGTAACTTCGGAACGGTTTATCTCAAGATAAATCCTTTGATAACTTTTTGTCAGCATTGTCTGTAGATGACATATACCAAATTTGGTGAGATTCACATGAACGGCCTATGACGAGTTCGTTCAGATTCGTTTTAGCAATGTTAAAATTTCACGGAAATTGTTCTCGTTGGAAGTGGGCGTCGACCAGTGTTTTCAATGCGTGAGGGTCAATAGATTTCACGATAAAAAAAAAATTGTTGTAAACATTAGCATTCTCTAGATAATAGGCAAAATGACATTTTGTACAATTACAGCGCCCCCTATTGACCAAATTGTATGGCACGTGCTGTGGTTATAGAGGTCTTTGTGGTGATCGTACATGACGTATTTTGCGCAGTTCCCACCTTCTCGGTCCAAGATATTGGCAACTCAATATCCCAATTTTTGCATTTACCCATATCACTAGGTGGCGCTATGCTTCAAGTGAGCGTTTATTGTCTGGGTCGATACGTCTCTGTAACACCGACATATCACAAAAATTTCATGTTGTTGGGTGAAACGTTCACTGAGTTATTCAGCAAAAACTTTTGCCGGTCTCCCCCTCTTTGACGTACGCTGGCACAGCGGGGGGGTGGCCCTGGGGGACCAAAAGCTTCTATTCGCTCGAAATGTTCCAGGGCTACATGCCTACAAAGATTCATGTCCCCCCGAGTTTCAGTGTCCCGGGAATCGTTGACGGACATTCACTGAAAAAAAAGAAAAAAAAAAAAAAAAAGGGAAAAAAGTTCGCGGCAACTCTATAATGACCGCTTTCGCTAGCTTCGCTAGCGGCGGTCATAATGACCGCTTTCGCTAGCTTCGCTAGCGGCGGTCATAATAATGTAATTTGCAATTGTATTGTACACATTGCAATGTAATAGGCAAAGTTTTAATTAAATCTTCAATTCAATTCGAATTATGATGATTATAAATTTGAATAAACATGTATTTAATTGCATTCCATTTTGCCATGGTTCTTCTGTCTTAAAATTCAAATGGCAATTCTTTTTGCAAAGGAATATTTAATAGGCTATTCAGTGTCACAATTTAACTTCCAATTCTTTTTGCAATTTGAAATTAAAAGTTTAATTGCATTTTAAAAACATATTTGGCAAAAGTGTCAATGTATGACACCCCTTAAAACCATTTGAATTATTTTTCGTAAAATAGCGCCCCTTTGTGATTGCAAAGCACATTGCCACGCTCTTTGTGTCGCAAAATTCAAATGGCAATTTAAATGGCAATAATTTGTGCAAACCACGCTTCTGCCTGTTAGTCTCCCCGCCTAGCCCTTCTTCTACTGTCTATGGCCCCGCCCCGCCATTCGTCAAGGCGCGAACTTCTCATAGACAGTAGAAGGAACTTCTTCACTTTCCGGGCCCTATAATGCCGCGGCGCACTGTGCATTCGCAACGTGCGCATGGTGTCATTACTATTCTGTGCCAGCGCACCGTTCATTTTTTCAGGCAAAAAATCACGTTGTCTACATAGCAGATGACACTGCGCCATCACGGGTGTGTCAGCGAAAAGAAGAGGTGTGGTCTGGCGCAAAGCGTGCCAGATGCTATTATAAGGACGCAAAAATTAAATCCGCCAGTGAGCAACAAAACCCTGGCCTGTCGTCAGTTGCGCATTGCTGAAAAGCTATTTTATGTGTGCACAACGCTTTGGGATATAACGAGAGGGATCCCCCTCTTGAAGTATGTCTATGTATTTTACGAGCTCCTTCTATTCCATGTGTTCACTGCTCGCAGCTATTTTTCCTTCTTCCTTGTTGTGGTGACGCAATGAACTATCGCGGTAGTTAGGTATAACCCAAAATATCTACCGTTGGCCAAATTTATACCGCATACCGTTTATACCTTTTATACCGCCCACCCCTAAATGTAATATTTGACATCGTTCTAAATCATGTAGGCTGGTCATTGTCAAAGCCTTTATTCACTCCTGGTACAAGAAAAGCGAACGCATTTTAACCCCTTCCATAAAGTTATGATGAACTCTACCTCTTTGCCAACAGTCACTTTGCCTACATCGGGTAAATAAATTATGGACTTCAGTTTTGCCTAGTGGCTTGTTGACTAGATTTATCAAACCAAGTAGGAAACACTGATTGACAAGAACGAGGTTACTATTTTTTAATAGCTCGAGTGGTCGACAGAAGACCGATTAAGGCTCTTCTTGCATTAAGAATACTCCGACGAAGAAATCTAAAGCGATATCTTGCTTCTTCCTATTAAGAACATAAAAGCTCCACCACTATTACCTACAACATGTTTGACTGGACAGCGTGACAACTTCAAATGTATTTCAGTTTGTGTGTTTATGTAGGATAGTCAATGCCCTTGTAGTGCAGATCTGATAACCCCAATATTGATAGCTTTCCAGCGTTTGTTTGATGCAGTTGTAAGCGAGTGGTAATATTTTGCAGACAGTCGCTAGGTTTTTGAGGTATTCCCTGTGTCAATACAGGCATTGATAGCACAATTTGCATGAATTGTATAGCTGTGCCTATAGCTTTCAATGGGATTTTGGCTGAATACGCGCAGAATACGCGCAGAAAAATAGACTTGGTTTCTATTTTCTAGCTGCAGTCCGTATTCTGAGCGTAGTCCACGCTCAGAATACGCTCAGAGCACGGTTGCGGTGGGAATGGTCTAATCTGCTAACGTGCATTCTAAATCAGAATACGGACAGAATACGGGCACGCGCTGAACACGCAGAGTGTTTGGTGTGAATGAGCCCATACGCTCAGAATACGCCCACGCGCTGAATACGCTCAAGGCGGTGTGAATGAGCCCTGAGAACGAGGTGGAAATTGAACCTGATAAGCAACATGCTGGTGGTCATGACGAGGGACAGACAGCAAGGGGAATTTACACCGAGGAAGAGTGCCGGTAAGTGAAGGACATAAAGCATGAAGTTACGTTTAGTCAGCTGAACTGGATTTGCTTCGTGATGATGAGAAACATCATGTGGCTTATTGCTGTCAGAACGAATGCCAACTACCAAACTAACTTGACAACAGCGAATAGAAATAAATAGCCTAAATAAATAAATAAATAAGCAAGCACACTGAATGACCGCGATTTCATCTCCTTGCGCGCAGCATATTAATTTCCGCAATTCATAACTTAATAACGTGCAGCATAATATAGGCCTAAACTATAAAATGTATCATGCAGTCTAATTCTTACACGTAATGTAAGAAAATCCTACATATGGTGAAATGTCACCTTTTTGAGATTGTGATACCTGAAACCCTTTCAAGCTATTTTCAAATCTGTTTTAATTTTTCTTCTCTGTATCAAATATGTGATCAACCAAAGTTGGCTATTTTTAATAGGTTTAAAACAGGGGTAAATGCTGGCATTCTAAATAGAATCACACAAATGAACAGTCACAAGCACATTTTAGTGAGATGCACTTTTCACACTTTATCTGATCTGCTTACAGATGCCCTGTGCTTACACCTGGTATCCACAGGTATACATTATACTTTGATTTACCTGTGTGCCATTCACTTCATTACTCTACCTGTCCTTGCCTAAAATCCAGCACAGTACTCCAGTTGTGTTAGTTTATGAAAATGTAGGCTATATTTTTATTACTTTGTTAGTTATTATGAGATTGCATGTGTTTAGTATGGGAACAAAAATCAGTCGTCTGAGTAGGGGACTAACAGCTGTCTTCAGGGATTACTAAAATATACATTTACAGTTTTCAGGATGTATGCTGCTAAGTGGAGAAAATATGAGTAAGAAAAGTAGGCTATAGTAAAGTTTTTCTGTCTATTAACATGAAATAGACTGAACATATCACACAATTGTCTCACTCTGTGCAGTAAAAGGTTGTTGGAACCTCTTTCATCATTAGATTATCTCGTCTGCATGTCAAATGCTTTAATGCAAAGAAAGCTGAAACGTCTTATAGTTGGTAACATGTCAAACTCCAGTCTAAATGCATCTTGGGACAGAATAAGCTGCAACATGATCGAACTCTGACTCGTGGTGTTATGATTGAGTGGTTGGCTAATCTGTAATCCATTTGAAAGAGAGGTGACAGTTTTTGTTGAACCAAAGAAAAACACAAATATCCTAATGTGACTGCAAGGTTTGTTAATTCAGGGTTGTTTGTTCGCACATCATTAATGAAACTTGGCGCACATTTAATAATATCGTGTACTTAAAACCTAAATTAGCTCTGTCTCAAAATGTATAGCCTAGCATATGTCTAAAATATTTTCCACTTCTACATAGACAACCGTATGTCGTAATAAAGGTAATAACATATGTATGTATGCATTTTGTGAAACAAGTGGGAATGTTTCTCAGTTATCAGAGGGCATTTTCCCAAGACCCTCCCTATGCTCATATTGGCTAAAAAAACTATCCCTCGTTACCTCCCCGCTGACAGTCAGCCAAAGTCAACTCACAATCTGTCCGACGGTCAAGTGCAAAAGTCCCTTTCATCTGCTAGCGAATCTACGGCCGCTGGCTGTCCACCCAATCAGGCACCTCTCTCTACTACAGGATTTTGTACTGCCAACGCGATGTGGTCGAGTCGACTCGCCGTTCACCAATTACAGAAGTTTGCCGCTGCGCAACTAACCATCAGCACAATGCAACGGGCACAGTCCACGCTCCCTCGTGTGTATGTCACGCGTAGCGTGCCGCCAGACGGATTGGAGATTCTACGAAACTCCGGACAGTAAGTCTGAACTTTGTTTTTTCATTGCAACTAAGGACATTAAAAACAGATCAGCTATTACAAAAAACGGAGATATTACTTTCATATTATGCCTGCTTTAGAGCATACATTTGAATTAACTCAATTGATTTGTGGGATATAACAAATACAGCTATGCCAGTCTGTCTCTTTTCCACCTGTGCCGTCACTTAACATGTTTTCAGAGTGCAGTTTGAGATGTGGGACTCTGATGATCCAGTGCCTCGAGAAGAGCTCCTGAAGAGGGTTAAAGGAATAGATGGGCTGCTTTGTGTGCTAACAGAGAAGATAGATGCTGAGCTACTGGATGCAGCTGGTGTGTATGTGTGTGCGAGCACATGAAGGGGGTGCATCTGTGTACCTGTGCAATGTACATTTTCTAAAACGTTTGTGTTTTTTGTGTACATCCTGTCTGAAGGTCCAAATCTGCGGGTGGTTAGCACAATGTCAGTGGGATATGATCATCTTTCTCTAAGTGAACTCAAAAAGAGGTCAGTCACTTAACTCCTCCACATACAGTATGCAAACCTGTCTGTTGGTTGCAGTAAACTTCAATCTCCTATGTTAAAAGACTGTATGTAACTTAGAGCCAGAGTAAAATGTTTGTAAGTTTGCTGATGTGTTTGTGTGTAGGGGGATTCGCGTGGGCTACACTCCAGACGTGCTGACTGATGCTGTGGCTGAACTAACAATTGCTCTGCTGCTCTGTACATCTAGACGCCTCACTGAAGCAACACATGAGGCCAAAACGTACAGATATAAAAACACTGATACATATTTTAGACAAACACTACTTAAGTTTAGGGTGCATACACACAGTCACACATACATATGTGGCTAGAAAATAAGAAATTGTTTTTTATCAAAGTATGTGTGTGTGTGTGTGCTGCAGAGGAGGCTGGGGTACCTGGAGGACACTGTGGCTGTGTGGATATGAGTTGGCTAACAGTACTGTGGGAATCATGGGTCTAGGAAGAATTGGTGAGAGCTGTCAGCCACTTTTGTCATCTTGTTGGAATCATCGGTTGCTTAATTTGTCAGTTTTACAGCAGACTACTATCCCATATTCTGTGTATGTGCATATCAGTAATACAATAAAGTAAATGTTGCCAAAGCTACAGGTATAGAATATTGTAATTCTCTCTCCCTGTCTCTCTCTCTCCTGTGGGAGCAGGGCTGGCTATTGCTGAGAGACTTAAGCCCTTTAAAGTGAAGAAATTTATCTACACAGATGTGGCTCCAAGGCCTGAACTGGCAAATCAGATTCAGGCAGAATATGGTGAGTTTAATGGGTCATTCAGACATGCATTAATGCTAATTAATATCACACATACATACACACATATGCATGCAGAGATGTCACAAATTTGGTTGTTTATGGAATGTCTCTGCATGTGTAGTCTCTATGGATGAGATGGCCAAACAGTCAGACTTTCTGGTCGTGTGCTGTGCTCTGACCCCAGAGACTCAGGGAATCTGCAATAAAGAACTTTTCTCTAAGATGAAAAAGACCTCTATCTTCATCAACACTAGCAGGTAGTTGTACAGCATGTCTCAACAAGTGCATATATTTGATGTGGCATAGAACCTGCAGTGGAATAGTCAGATAGACATTTCTGGTTTAGTGTGTTTTTGTGTGGTTAGGGGTGGGGTGGTGAACCAAGAAGATCTCTGTGACGCACTGGCCACTGGACAAATTGCTGCTGCAGGATTGGACGTCACTGTGCCTGAACCTCTTCCTACCAGCCACCCACTCTTCAGCCTGAAGAACTGTGGTGGGTGGCAGCATTACATGACCGTGCTGGATTAATCAATTAATCATCTGTCAGGATACTGGGTAATCAGAACGTTGTGATTCATTGTTTTGTTGATCTAATGTTTTTCTCTCTTTCTTTTGTCTGTGCAGTGATTCTGCCCCACATTGCCAGTGCCTCTTTTACCACACGGAATGCCATGTCAAGCCTTGCAACCAATAACTTGCTCGCTGGTCTAAGAGGGAATGCAATGGAAAAAGAGCTTAAACTGTAATTCTTGACAGAAAATCACACATTAAAACAGACCACTGGTCTACTTTGGTTATATTTGACATAGAGATAAAGAGAGAGAGAGAGAGAGAGAGAGAGAGAGAGAGCTATGCAACCTTCTGCAGCCTTTATAATACTCATGCATGGTTCACCTTCCACTACTACAACTACTCAGATTCAAAGTGGACTGGAATGCACCCGTGAAACAGTTGCCTGCAGTTTTATAATTAAAGTTTAAGTATATGCCAATTATAACAAATTAAATCCATTCATTCTCGACTACCCCGGAGTGTTCCTGGTTTTTTAAAAGGGATTACACGTTAGTCAACCTAGGGTGGAATAGATCATGCCATAAAATCACAATCTGAGTAGCAGTGAGCTTAAACCATGGTTTTCACTTGATTGAAAGTAAAATAATTCAAGTACTTTATCAAATTCCTTAATGACTATTGTTTTCCTAGATGATGGTAATTTAAAACAAAGCCAGCAACAACACAGAACTTAACAATGGAAAGTCTCCACCTTTATTTTGGGATATACAGTGACTGCAACAAAACGTTTACTGTTAGTTAGCAACTTACAAAAGGACAACATAAAAAATACACATCTAGTCCTTTTTCCTCTTTTACTACAATATGTTTCAATGAATGAGTCTATCCTTGTCTTTTGGCATTTTAAGACCCATGCTTTAGAAGCTAAGAGTCATAAGGCAGTTTAGCTCATTTTGTTCACCGCAGATCACTTCAGTTAGTTTCATCACCTCTTAGCTCTACTTACGCAAAGCTTTTGCATACACAAGTCTTACAGTGCACTTTCAATAATTCATACGAAACGTAACTGAACCAGTGATAGGCTCAAGAAACCACAACACAACACGAGATGGGGGGACAATATCCTTTCAATACATGTACAGCACCATGACTGGCACACCGGTGGTGGTGGAGGAGAGAAGGGTCCTGGCGGTGTTCAGCTATTATAGGCAGCAACTGGAATGGGTGCCTGCCCTTATTAAACCCACTGCAAGTAACATATCAGAAAGCACTGACTGATGTAACTCTCAGTTAGCTAAAAGTAGACCACTATCTGTCAGTCTGAGTTGTTTGGAGAGTAAACAGTAGTAGAGCATTTTCAGGCAGGGTAAAAAAGAGAAGCAGTTCAGCTCACTACAGCCTTAACTGAAGGAATTGGACAGATTGTAGTTGGCTGCTCCACCAATCATTAACTCCTGTTAGCTCAGCCATGACCCCACTGGATCAACAGTCTAGTGGTCAGACTCCTCTGGGTCCCATGGCAGGGCTGTGCATCCCCAGTCCTACACAGGAATGTGCCTGGATATTTGGTTGGAGGAGGAAGAACCTTTTTCTATCAAATACAGAACAGGTCAAGCAGGTCTGACAGAGAAATGTACAAACACATGTGAAATTATCACACAGAACCTTTCTTTAAAATGTTACACATAGTTTATCAGCTTGTTTTCCACATAATGCAAATGAAGTTCTGAATACTATACGGATCGTATTTACATCAGGATGTGGTGGTTTGAGTCCTCCTCTCTTTCAGTCCTTTAGTCTGAATATCAGAAAAGAGTGAGGATATCAGCAATCAGGCACCCTCCCACTCCACACACATAAACATATCCATACTGCGATATCTACTCGGCAGCTGCAATGTATACACATACTGTATGGACATAAAGGAAAAAATACTGGAATTTGGAATTAAGTCATTCTCATAATGAGCTTTCTGTGCAAATCAGTACAAACATGACACAGAGAAAAAAAAACAACGGTTGTTCAGTAGAAATATGAGAAATTGTTTTCTCATCTAATTTTTTCATCTGATCAAAAACAGTTCAAATCAATACATAGATTACACAAACAAGCTCACTGGCAATATTCAAATAAAAAAAAATGAATATAATGTTGAAAAAAAGTGTTCATTAGCCAGGTGACAAACAGTTCTACTTCTTTAGTGCTAATTAAAGAATAACATTTAAAGGTGCTTTCAGTTTCATAGGCATCCAACCATAACAACACTTCACAAATAAAAACTTCATTTCGCCTTGGAGTCCTCAATAAGTCCTCATTCTCTAGCCCACACATGAATTTACCTCCAAGTTTAGTAGAAGCTACATCTCAGCAAATTAAGGTGTGATTCAAAGCAGGACAGAATTTATATTTAAGTAGAGATGACAACAGATTGCTGTCTAGGGCTACATAATGTTATGATGATGTGTGACATGTAATGACATTGTTGAATATTGTGATGAAGTGTCTCATGATGATTTTCCAATTGATTCTAGACAGCGAATATGCGGATGCTAAAAAAAATGAAATGCCTTTTCATTCCAACTACTGACAAAAATACACCTGGGTAGTGCAGCTGCTGTTTCGACAACAGGGCAGTTAGTTGCATTGCAATACAGTTTGTTGATCATGCTATCTGAACATATTAATGCTCCCTTTTAAACATTTTTGACTTTGAGTTCTTTTTTTTTTCACTTTCTTAAAAAATGAGGAGTGCACTCACAAAATACACATGAACACACCTTGATCTAAGAAAAAAAAAATACTAATGAACAGACTCTGATCAGGTGCACGCTGATATAACATTGGCCTGTTGTAGTCATTTCAGTCTGCAACGTAATTAATAAACACCTTGTTACAACGTTGGCTCCACCTCAATAAAAATGTCTAGGCTATGCGATTAAGGCTTTGCAGCATTTTCCATTTAAACTTAATTATACTTTCTAAACAAAATAAGCAAGAACTAATTACCTAAAAACAACAGGGCAGGCTATGTTGGCTAATGTTGTTGTATTGTGTCACATTTGCTGACATTGAACCGTTTTAGGTCAGTGCATTAAACATGAAGACAGCACTTTATCAACAACAAAGGGATTTTTTAAAGTAACTGAGCTATGTATAAATTTTAAGTTTCATAGGCTTCACAGATAGCTGATGTGGTCCTGTGGTCCTAAATAACATTTGGCAGCTGTGGGTTCCAAAATTAATCTAATTAGCCATGCTGACTTCTGCCCTGCTTACTTTGCTTTACTAATGGTGGATGTTTTGGAACTGTTTCATTCTACATGGTTAGGGAGATTAGTTGGTTGTACTGCTTCGTCTCTCATGCCAACAGAATATTTCCAATTGTTTTTTACACCCACACATCTCACTGTTCAGCCATTGTGATACTTAATATGCCTTATGTTCTCTACCACTTCAGCCACTAGCATCTACATTGGTCTTGTGCATCTGGGGCAGCAGGGCTACATCTAATTTTAATATGAAGTGCACAAATGCATAGGTTATGGAAATGTACCATTTATCACAGTTGAAAAGGTGTTTCTCAATATTTATCATGCATTTATCATGGTAAATTTGCAATATATTGTGCAGCGTTATTGTCTAGTATGTTTCAGTGTGTGTATTTCTGTCTATTTGTATGTCTCTTGTATCTCCGTGTTAAACTATCCACATTTATGTGGGGACGTGCTCTGTTCGAGCTGCATGTTGTCTCATTCCAGGGTACAACCAGTCCTAGAAGTAGAAGCACACACATGTGTGTGTGTGTGTGTGCACTGCTGTATGTTTACATTTGCTGCTTTTATGCTGGCCTCTAGAGCAGAGAATTAGGCAGGTTGCTGTTTTGCCAGCGCAGGCACGTGGTCTTAGAGTGTTTGTAAAGGTGGCTGGACTGACTGAAGCGTTTGCCACACTTGAGACAGGCATAGGGCTTTTCGCCTGTGTGCACACGTATATGCTTCTTGCAGTCAGTCAGGGTCAGGAAGGTCTTACAGCAGATCTTGCAGGCATACTTACGCGCCCCCTCCACAACCAGCACATTATGCTCGGAGAGAGCCTTCTTGCACTTGGACAAGACGTCAGCAGAGGCGCGTGTAAGCTGGGGGTGACTGGGCAAGCCCGAGCCCCCTTCGAAACCTGCTGCAGCTCCATTAAGCAACATGGCTCCCCCTGTGGACGATGTGGAGGAGGAAGAGGAGGGGTCCTGATGCGGAGGACCACCCAGGGCAGTTTTTGGGGCTATGCGGCGATAGCCTGGGTAACTCACCATTCCTGCAGTAACATTGTGAGCTCTGGGAGGTCGGGGGAGCGAGTGGAGGCCCAAACTCGACCGCTGGAAGTCAAGGGTAAGTGTGTCTGTACTGGCACCAGCTCTCTGCAATCCAAGTGAGCTCTCATGGACTGGTCGCATAAACAAGGACTCCGCCTGTGCCTCCCCAAAACTCTGTACTTCCCCCTGAAGCAGATGCTGGGACGGAAGCAGTAAAGAGGAGGAGGGAGAGGAGTTGAGTCCATCACGAGTTCCAAGTAAGAATCGGCCCTCATTGGCAGACATAGCCCCACTGCCAACCACATCATTTCCAAAACTTCTACCATTTAGGAAGCTGGAAATGCGGAATCCAGGGGAGCCAGGCTCCAGACTGTCACTTCCCTGTGCTTCCCCTCCACTCTCTCGTTCCCTGTCTCTCTCTCGCTCGCGCCGTAGCCGCTCAGTGCTGGGCTGTGGGGTACTGTAGCTGCTTTCACTGCCAATAGGGCTTAGCTCACTCTTTTCCACACAAGCTTCAGATTGGTCAGCACCCTCCAGAGTTGAGGCTCCATCACTAATAGCATCATGAGGCTCAGGGGAGCTCACTGGTTCACTTTTTACCACCACTTGCATTTTCTCATTCTCCCCATCTTTTCCTTGCCCGTCAGTATGAAGATGCACTTCTCCATCAGCATCTGCATACTCCTCTTTCCCCAGAGGTTCTACCCCTTCACTACCCCTGCCCCCATCTGATTGGCTGGGCATCTGGGCATCCTCCTGGGCCACAGACCGGTGACTATAGTCGACCCCGCTGCTGGCAACAGCGTCCATGCCAGCTACTCCTGCAACAATGTCTGGTTTGGAGTCCTCCCCCAGCTTGTTGTGGGAGTCTGGAGAGAGGAGCCCTGACTCAGTGGAGCAGCCTCCGGCCACTTCACCGCACAGTATCCCTTCAGACACAGCTGTGGGGCGGAGCCGCGGCCTTGTCCTCTCTGCCTCGGAGCCCATTAGAGACAGGTTTGGTTTACGCTTGTGCAGGCGACGGTTGGGGAAGGATGGCCGCTGCTCCACTGCGCCACCCTCTCGTCCCTCTCTGCCTTCTTCAACCAGTCCACCACTGAGGGCTGAGCTGACAAGGCTGAGGCCAAGCTGTTGCAACAGAAAGGAACGCTGCAGGCGCAAGCTGGGGCTGGCACTGCTGCTGCTGGCGCCCCCTGTGGGTGCCTCTGTATGGTGCATCTGGTGCTGCTGAGGTGCGCTGCTGGGCGAGAGTGGCAGAGTGCGTGTGGTAAGGTAGTGCTTACAGGCTTTCACCACAGCATTAAGGTGCAGGTGTGAAGCAGCCAGGAGCACATCCATAACATTGCTCTCACCCAGCATGAGAGTGGATGTGTACATCATGTCAATTAGCGCAGAAAATGCTTCAGCAGTAACAACCTCTGAGTCTAACTGGATCATACTCATGCTGACATCACCCTCTGCCACAGTGAAGAGCGCACGAAAGTGTGTGCTACAGGCAGCCAACACAGATCTGTGTGCTTTGAAGTGGCGGCTACCCACCACAATCACGCAGTCACAAAGCTGCCCATGTACCCGCTGGTAGTTCAGCTGCTGGAAGACCTGGTCAAAATGACCCGGAAAGTCCATCACCTGAGAGAAACAAATAAAACATAGCATCATCTTTAATGTCTATTGCTAATAAAAGATTTAGTATACTACATCAAACCCTGTCTGCAGACTGAACAAGAGTTTCTACCTTTTCATCCCTACTTCAGCTGTGGGAGTATGACCGTGTTGACCTGCACTGCACAATAGAGATAGATATGTAAAGCTCGGATCTTACGAGGGATTCGGATAATTTGGAGTCACTCACTGATGTGAGTTAAATTGTGCAAGTCACTTGAATCACTTGATCCAAAATGGCTCGATTGTAAAAGGAAGTGTTTTCAGGATCCAAAACTGCACTGAACTCATAATCGCTGCTCATCGACCCCTGCTTAAAAGCGGCTCCTGGCTTAACTCGTGCTGTCTTACACAAGCTTGTAGCCTGGGCTGAAAGAATGCCCTGCATACCCACTCGCAGTGTCACAACCAGGCATGAGTTCTTTCTGAATTAATTCTCTGCTGATTCACTCCACATACATTAGAAAACTGTAAGACCATAGAAAAATAACATGTTCTTTCGTAGTGGTGACCACTCATTTTTTGCGCAGCCTAATTTTTAGCTTTAGATTTAGGCTTTTGTAAGCTACTTGATTTTTAATGACAGGCTATTTGTAAGCTTTTATGTTATCATACTAGACTTTTTTCTTCATAATAATAATAATAATAATAATAATAATAATGATAGTGCTGCAACTATTAGTCGATTATGTCAACAATGTCATCATGAAAATTCGTTGACACCATTTTTGAATTGTTAACACGTCGTATTATTGTAAACAAACTTTGATAATGAATTTTTTAGCCTAGCTTCTAAACACAGCCTCAATTCCAAACTAGATGTACCGCATAGTGGTACATGGTATGACCGCCGCAGTGTATTGAAATGTTGAATTTTGGTATGAGGAATGTGTGGTAGAGCAGTGTTGTGAGATGAGAAAATGTGGAGATGATTTCCTGGAAGTGGGCATGGATGTGGGTTTTGAATGAATGGCATTGTGTGTGTTTGTGTAGTGTGTAGGAGTGATTTGTGAAAGAAATAAGCAAAATGAAATTTTGTACAATTACAGCGCCCCCTATGGGCCCAATTTTATGGCAGGTCTTTGTGCTAATCGTGCATGATATATTTTATGCAGTTCCCACCTTCTCTGTCCCAATTTTTGCATTTACCCATATTACTAGGTGGCGCTATGCTTCAAGTGAGTGTTTACAGGACATACTAACACAAAATCGTTGTCTTGGGCAAAATTGTTGACAAATTATTTAACAAAAACAGGGGTGCGTTTCTCGAACGCAAAGTTGCTAACTTCCTAGCCACTATCATTGTTGTGACTTCCGAAGTACCGCACCAAAGACTACCTTGCGTTTCTCGAAGCTCACTACGGTAGTTCTTCGGAAGTAACACCTATGGTAGTGAGAACTTCGGTAGAAGAGACCCTCCTACGCGTTTCTCGAAACCTTCGTAGCAGAGAAACTTCCGAAGTAAAGCCAAAACTTCGAAGTAAAGTTAGGAAGTTCTCACTACAGCTCTCGAGGTGAAGTAAGAGCCTTACTACAAAAGTTGACCCACGGCAAAACTTGCAGTAGATCCTTGACTGTAAAGTGCAAATATCTCGTAATACTACAGCACAAACACAGTGAAATTCAATCGGTGTGTACAGGTTACTATAATATTGCTGTTGATACTGTTAAATGGCCAATCCGTGATATGTAATTTACTTGTTAAAACCGTATGGCATGACTTAAACATTTAATGGTTTGCACAGCAGTATTATGATCACCTGCACAAACCGATTGAGTTTCGCTGAGTTTGGACCGCAGGATTATAAGATATTTGCATTAGAAGTTGGCCTTCAATGGGAAGGTTTGCCGATATCATGTAGCAGCTACGTTTGGTTGGAACCTGTTATGAGCCGAAGAACTGAGTTGACGTGATTATCAGTGGTGCAACTGGATCAGTGATCGTGTACTATTGAAATGTGAGACGACATGCTCAGGTTCGAGACCGACATGAGTCATAATAGAGAAATCTAAAATGTGCGTGGCCTCACACGTACATTAATATGAATATATATTGTTCTACTCTGTAGTTTGGTTGAATATTAAACAGCTACATGTAGAAGAAATGCATTTTATCCGTATAAGAGGTCAGTCATCCGTGATTGAAAGCGCCACCGTTACTCAGCCTAAAATGTTGTCGTGGGTGGTGATTGTGGAACGTAGGCTAAATGCTACCATAGGTGTGCAAAGGATTTGAACTCGTGACTAAATGGAACAGTGTCAGGGGCACATCACTTTGCCACTGAGCTATACCTGCCAGTAGTAAATTAGTCTCGTGGCAAAGTTTATCAATAGTATTGGCAGATGACGTCAAAATTCTATTAAAGGTTATGGATTTATAACCATATAATTTCCTTCACTACATGCAGCGGCTTTGCCATATGGCCATGTTTTAACGCGGTAATTGGCTTAACCAGATGTTTGCCATAGCTGAATCATTATTATCACCATCGTATAATGTCATGGCATGTCAACAAAAAAGATAGCCATCCAATCAAAAGAAAAAAATCCATGCTTCACACACTGAAGTGAGACCAACAGTAGAGCCCACTATGGAAGTGACAACAATGATAGTTCTACCGAAGTACGAGTGCTTCGAGAAACGGTCGGGTTTCGCCACTTTGGTAGTGGTAACTTCGGTAGAACTATGGTAGTAGAATGCTAACCTAGGAAGTTGTGCGAGAAACGCACCCCAATTTTTTTTTACACCTAGCTTCGACAATAAACATCGCCCCCTATGACGAAATGTCACAAAATTTAGTACACATGAAAAGAAAGCTGTTTAGTGTTGGCGTGTCAACTTTGACCAAATTTGAGGAATTAGAAGCCAAAATATGGACTTTTGAAGAATTTTAAGCTACGTGGTAAATGTTCATTGACATGTAACTTTGAAATGGTTTATCTCAAGATAAGACTTTTTGTCAGCATTGTCTGTACATGACATATACCAAATTTGGTGAGATTCACATTAACGGCCTATGACGAGTTCGTTTGGATTTGTTTTCGCAGTGTTGAAATTTCACGGAAATTGTTTTCGTCGGAAGTGGGCATCGACCAGTGTTTTCAATGCGCGAGGGTCAATAGATTTCACGACAAAAAAAATTGGTTGTAAACATTAGCGTTCGCTAGATGATAGACAAAATTACATTTTGTACAATTACAGCGCCCCCTATGGGCAAAATTTTATGTGCTGTGCTTTTAGATGTCCCCCAGACTTCCAACCACTTCATAATTCAACTTAAGTTAAATATTTGCATAGCGACTTCTACTTGTAGCGTAGTAGCCTAATGTTTGACAAGGAGTATCTAGGCTATAACTTCTCATGTCAAGGAATTATGTATTTTATCTGCCTCTGATTACACGTAAAAGTAATAGGCTATATTTCTGTTGCATACAAATTGTGTTAAGAAAAAAATGCTAAATTTTGATTCTTAAAAAAATGCCTGGCCAGTAGGTAAAAAAGCTCATTATGACCGCGGTCATATTGGAGTTGCTGCGAAATTTTTCCCTTTTTTTTTTTTTCACTGATTTTTCGTCAACGATTCCCGGGACACTGAAACTCGGGGAGACATGAATGTTTGTAGGCATGTAGCCCAAGAACTTTGTGAGCGAATAACGCCTTTTGGTCCCCCAGGGCCACCCCCCCGCTGTGCCAGTGTCCGTTAAAGAGGGGGAGACTGGCAAAAGTTTTTGCTGAATAACTCAATGAACGTTTCACCCAACAACATGAAATTTTTGTGATATGTCGGTGTTACAAAGACGTATCGACCCAGCCCATAAACTCTCACTTGAAGCATAGCGCCACTTAGTGATATGGGTAAATGCAAAAATTGGGATTTTGAGTTGCCAATATCTTGGACAGAGAAGGTGGGAACTGCGCAAAATACGTCATGCACAATCACCACAAAGACCTCTAACACCACAGAACATGCCATAAAATTTGGTCCATAGGGGGCGCTGTTATTGTAGAAAATGTTATTTTGCCTATTATCTAGAGAATGCAGTGTTTTCCCCAAAGCGTCTAAGCGTATCAGCACCAATACGCTTCTTTTTTCGCCGATACACATCAAGTTTTGCCGAGACGCTTTCATAAAATGCCGATACGCTTAAAAATCATGCACAAAAACATTCCCCCCGGGATTTTCCCCGAACAAGAAGCCCCAATGTAGTCAAATGTAGGCTGCGTTTTTAGGAAACTTCCGTGGTGGGTGTGTAAACTACTATACTGGCGAAACTGGCCAATCACATGCCGATTACAGTGCTCCTTTGGTTTTTTTTTCCGCCAGTCAGCTGTATCAGAGAGTATTGTAGAATCTAAGATCTTTAACGCAAACCTCAGCGCTACTAAAACTGCCTGACTTTGACTGTAAATGCTACACAAGAAGGAAGGAGAACGCTCTCCTTGGGACATGCTCATGTAGCAAGAAAACTTTCTCCACAGTGTACAGAATGCGATCGGATCATCTAGCTGCTGAAAGAGAGTGAGAGAGAGCGTGAAAGGCAAATCCTCCTTTATGTAGAGCAGAGTCAAGACTGTTTCATTGAATGGGACACTCGTGGAATTTAACTAATAAATTGGTCCTTACGTCTTTCTGGATTTGTTGATGGTTCTTTTTAACAAAGTGTCACAATCCGCAATTATTTGTGATTATTTCAAGCCTAATAGTGTACGTTGTTACTGTTTGGATTTCCAGAAAATTAGCTTCATTTCAGACCAGGCTGCAGCCTGTAAGGGGTTGTTAGCGCGCTAACGCTAGCGAACTACGCTAACATAATGTTTTAAACTCAAAGCTGCCACTTTACTCACCAACACCCACCTAGATACTAATAATGATATTAGCTGAAGTGGACAAAGTAATATAAAGTTGTAAGGTTATTGCAGCGTGTTAAATTCAAGGTGAGTCGATACCACATTACCAATCATTTCAATGAGCTAGTTCGTTGGCTTGTTACAGGAACACTGAAATAAGAATTTGTTGTCATCAGACATCATTCTAGATAATACTACACTACACTGAATTATATTTAACTGCAAATCTGTGGTACCAATTCAGCTTTCATGTGGCCATACAGGGAGATATTTAGCTGACAGTAGGAACGTACTGTGACGTTGTACGTAAGAGTGGCCATGACCAAAGATTCTAGAGCGCTATGCTCTGCTTTAGAATCTTTGGCCATGACAACAGGAGGCTCAACATTTAGTTTAGACAGTGACAGCCTAGTCAAATTCATGTGACATTATATAGTGCTTGCAGTATTTCTTGTGTGACAATAAATTAGCCTTCCCACCTGTGAGTTTTGGCTCTTTCAACTCACCAAGTGCAATGAGTTTTTTGTTCTATTTGTGCCAAAAACTGCAACATTTTATTAAAAGTGTTATGTTTCCACCAGCCTTCTGGGACCAAAATTTAGCTTCAGATCTTCCTAGAATGCACCATTTTAGCTCTAGAAAAAAAAAAAAATTCCCAAGGTGCATGCCCACCAATCCTCCTAGCTACCGTGCCACCGCTTCATCGTTTTTACATCAAAATTTAAACCCTTCTTTTTATTTCTGGGGAAGACACTGAGAATGAAAGCACTTTGAAAGCACTGGTCGACGCCCACTTCCAACGAGAACAATTTCCGTGAAATTTTAATATTGCGAAAACAAATCTGAACGAACTCGTCATAGGCCGTTCATGTGAATCTCAGAAACAGCTTTCTTTTCATGTGTACAAACTTTTGTGACATTTCGTCATAGGGGGCGATGTTTATCGCCGAAGCTAGGTGTTGAAAAACAGTTTTTGTTAAATAACTCGTGAACAATTTTGTCCAAGACAACGATTTTCTGTTAGTACGCTGGTGTTACAGAGGCGTATCGACCCAGCCCATAAACACTCACTTGAAGCATAGCGCCACCTAGTGATAAGGATAAATGCAAAAATTGGGATTTTGAACTGCCAATATCTTAGACCGAGAAAGTGGGAACTGCACAAAATACGTCATGCACGATCAGCACAAAGACCTTCTATAGGGGGTCCATAGGGGGCGCTGTAATTGTACAAAATCTCATTTTGCCTATTCCTTGCCTTGACAAATCACTCCTACACACTACACAAACACACACAATGTCATTCATTCAAAACCCACATCCATGCCCACTTCCAGGAAATCATTTCCACAGAAATTCTCACCTTACAACACTGCTCTACCGCTATGCGGTACATCTAGTTTTGACCAAATAGTAAACATGGTATGACCGCCGCAGTGTATTGAAATGTGGGAACTGTTGGTATGATGAGTGTGTGGTAGAGCAGTGTTGTGAGGCGAGAATTTGTGTGGAAATGATTTTCTGGAAGTGGGCATGAATGTGGGTTTTGAATGAATGACATTGTGTGTGTTTGTATAGTGTGTAGGAGTGATTTGTGAAAGGAATAGACAAAATGAGATTTTGTACAATTACAATACCCCCTATGGACCAAATTGTATGGCACGTGCTGTGGTGTTAGAGGTCTTTGTGCTGATCATGCATGACCTATTTTGTGCAGTTCCCACCTTCTCGGTCCAAGATATTAGCAACTCAAAATCCCAATTTTTGCATTTACCCTTATCACTAGGTGGTGCTATGCTTCAAGTGAGTGTTTATGGGCTGGGCTGATACACCTCTGTAACACCGAAATACTAACACAAAATTGTTGTCTTGGGCAAAATTGTTGACAAATTATTTAACAAAAACTGTTTTTGACACCTAGTTTCGCCAATAAACATCGCCCCCTATGACGAAATTACACAAAATTTAGTACACATGAAAAGAAAGTTGTTTTGAGATGTCAAGTCAACTTTGACCAAATTTGAGCAATTAAAAGCCAACATATGGACTTTTGAAGAATTTTAAGCTACGTGTTAAATGTTCATTGACATGTAACTTCGAAACGGTTTATCTTAAGATAAATCCTTTGATAACTTTTTGTCAGGATTGTCTGTAGATGACATATACCAAATTTGGTGAGATTCACATGAATGGCCTATGACGAGTTCGTTCAAATTTGTTTTCGCAATGTTAAAATTTCACGGAAATTGTTTTCGTTGGAAGTGGGCATTGACCAGTGCTTTCAATGCGTGAGGGTCAATAGATTTCACGATAAAAAAAAAGTTGTTGTAAACATTAGCATTCTCTAGATAATAGGCAAAATGACATTTTCTACAATTACAGCGCCCCCTATTGACCAAATTGTATGGCATGTGCTGTGATGTTAGAGGTCTTTGTGGTGATCGTGCATGATGTATTTTGCGCAGTTCCCACCTTCTCGGTCCAAGATATTAGCAACTCAAAATCCCAATTTTTGCATTTACCCATATCACTAGGTGGCGCTATGCTTCAACTGAGAGTTTATGGGCTGGGTCGATACATCTCTGTAACACCGACATACTAACACAAAATCGTTGTCTTGGGCAAAATTGTTGACAAGTTTTTTAACAAAAACTGTTTTTTGACACCTAGCTTCGCCAATAAACATCGCCCCCTATGACGAAATGTCACAAAATTTTGTACACATGAAAAGAAAGCTGTTTAGAGATGGCATGTCAACTTTGACCAAATTTGAGCAATTAAAAGCCAAGATACGGTCATTTGAAGAATTTTAAGCTACGTGTTAAATGTTCATTGACGTGTAACTTCGGAACGGTTTATCTCAAGATAAATCCTTTGATAACTTTTCATCAGCATTGTCTGTAGATGACATATACCAAATTTGGTGAGATTCACATGAATGGCCTATGACGAGTTCGTTCAGATTTGTTTTCGCAATATTAAAATTTCACGGAAATTGTTTTCGTTGGAAGTGGGCGTCGACCAGTGTTTTCAATGCGTGAGGTTCAATAGATTTCACGATAAAAAAAAAAATTGTTGTAAACATAAGCATTCTCTAGATAATAGGCAAAATGACATTTTCTACAATTACAGCGCCCCCTATGGAATACATTTTATGGCATGTTCTGTGGTGTTACTGTACGTTCACACCAAAAGCGACCAAAGCGACCAGGTCGCCGAGGTCGCTGAAGAAGCTTCGTCGTTGAGTTCGCTTTGTTCGCTTTGTTCGCTCATGACGTTTCAAGTCATTTAAAGGGCCGCAGCAAAAAAAAAAACTCCCCGACCAACAGTTGTAAAAGCGGCAATACATGTATATGCGTAGGGCAAAACATCGACGTACTTGAACTTTGACATGTTTGGTTAATAAAGGAATAAAAGAGTATAAAATGTCTACATGCACTGACAGCTGAAAAATATTCATATTCATACAGTAATTCATGAATTATTTAAGCCGCTGACTGAGTACATCAATTTACTTTTTAATTAGAATTGTTTGCATCCCTGTAGAAAAACAGGGCTGGGTCGTAGTGAACCGAAGAGCCTGCCACTGCTGTGATGAGCTTCTCTGCCATTTTTAATACAAAGTAGGAACTAGGTACTAAAGTTACACCGTTTGTTTCCTCGAACCCACCTGATTGTCGGACGTTGGTAAATCAATGTATTCCGATTGGTATTCGCGGTATTCGCCGAACCGCGTCATAGCTCATTACCATAAAGTTAACTGACTTTTAACTTCTCTTTTTCGCTCTGGTCGCCCAGTTCGCTTCGCTGCCGGCGAATTCGCTTTGTTCGCCCAATTCGCCGACCCTCCATAGAGAAACAATGACTTCCGTCGCTCTGGTCGCTTTGGTCGCTTTTGGTGTGAACGTACAGTTAGAGGTCTTTGTTGTGATCGTGCATGACGTATTTTGTGCAGTTCCTACCTTCTCGGTCCAAGATATTGGCAACTCAAATTCCCAATTTTTACATTTACCCATATCACTAGGTGGCGCTATGCTTCAAGTGAGAGTTTATGGGCTGGGTCGATACATCTCTGTAACACCAACATACTAACACAAAATCGTTGTCTTGGGCAAAATTGTTGACGAGTTATTTAACAAAAACTGTTTTTTGACACCTAGCTTCGCCAATAAACATCGCCCCCTAGGACGAAATGTCACAAAATTTAGTACACATGAAAAGAAAGCTGTTTAGAGATGGCATGTCAACTTTAACTAAATTTGAGCAATTAAAAGCCAAGATACGGCCATTTGAAGAATTTTAAGCTACGTGTTAAATGTTCATTGACGTGTAACTTCGGAACGGTTTATCTCAAGATAAATCCTTTGATAACTTTTTGTCAGCATTGTCTGTAGATGACATATACCAAATTTGGTGAGATTCACATGAACGGCCTATGACGAGTTCGTTAAGATTTGTTTTCGCAATATTAAAATTTCACGGAAATTGTTCTCGTTGGAAGTGGGCGTCGACCAGTGTTTGCAATGCGTGAGGGTCAATAGATTTCATGATAAAAAAAAAATTGTTGTAAACGTAAGCATTCTCTAGATAATAGGCAAAATGTCATTTTGTACAATTACAGCGCCCCCTATTGACCAAATTGTATGGCACATGCTGTGGTTATAGAGGTCTTTGTGCTGATCGTGCATGACGTATTTTGCGCAGTTCCCACCTTCTCGGTCCAAGATATTGGCAACTCAATATCCCAATTTTTGCATTTACCCATATCACTAGGTGGCGCTATGCTTCAAGTGAGTGTTTATGGGCTGAGTTGATACGTCTCTGTAACACCGACATATCACAAAAATTTCATGTCATTGGGTGAAACGTTCATTGAGTTATTCAGCAAAAAGTTTTGCCGGTCTCCCCCTCTTTCACGGACCCTGGCAAAGCGGGGGGGTGGCCCTTGGGGACCAAAAGCTTCTAGTCGCTCAAAAAGTTCTAGGGCTACATGCCTACAAAGATTCACGTCCCCCGTTCTTCCAGTGTCCCGGAAATCGTTGACGGAAAAAAAAAAAGGGGAAAAAGTCGCGGCAACACTATAATGACCGCTATCGCTAGCTTCGCTAGCAGCGGTCATAATAAGCAGAGATCCAAGAGCAGTGGTTATGAGTCGCGTTAAAGGAGAACTTCGGTGTAAAATGAAAATTGGCATGTTAAAACATCATACCGAGTTGGTATGTGTACTGAGGAGCAAAATTGATTTAGCCTGTTGCATTCAGAGTTTATCTTTTTTTTTTTATCGTTTGTCCCAGAAGGCTAACAATGGAAGTGGCTTGAAGAAACTCCACACTCCATCGGTAGTACAACAAAGGCCTTGACATTAAAAACGAGGCACTGAGAACTTTGTAAGTGTACACAACATTTATTAATAAAACAGTTTTGACAGGCAGTACCTTGCTGTAGTTTCTCGTCGCCGCCATGATGAAAGTCCGCACAAGTCGATTGACGAACACGAACCAGCAGGAAGAATAGGAGGAGAGGTAGTACAATGACCTTGTTTGGACTTTCATCATGGCGGCGATGAGAAACAACTGCAAACTACTGCATGTAAGAACAGTTTCTTTAAAAAACGTTGTGTGCATTTACAATATTCTCAGTGCTTTGTTTTGAATGCCACAGCCTTTGTTGTACTACCGATGGAGTGTGGAGTTTCTTCGACCTGTCGTCATGCTTCGTCTAAGGGCACCTACCACTTCCATTGTTAGCCTTCTGGGACAAACAATAAAAAATAGTTTAACTCAATGCAACAGGCTAAATCAATTTTGCTCCTCAGTACACATACCAACTCGGTATGATGTTTTAACATGCCAATGCCAATTTTCATTTTACCCCGAAGTTCTCCTTTAATGACATGTGAGTGATTTGGGCAGACATCCCAAACTGGAAGGTCAACAACCCTCAGAAGCCCCTGTTTTGCTTTATATTACAGGATTTACAGTCCATAACACGGGCCATATTCAAATCAAAGTTTCTGAGGATTTCGATAGTATCATAGGACCTATGCAGGACACTTAGTTGATTTATGTTGCCTAGCAAAAATACACCAAGGCAATATTCATAGGATGCATACCTTACTAACTAGAAGAAAACATTGCTAGTGATTTCGCTAGGTATATCGAACATTTAGACTATTAACTTTGGATTATTAGCATTTCATACTATGTGCGTCTCTAAATAGGGATACAAAAACAGTTGTCGTCACTTACCATCCGGTGTTTGTTTCAATCTTCGAGGTATTCTATCTGTAGAAATAGCTAGTAAGCTAGCTAACGTCTGCAACACTCGCTGGTTTGGACAGCTTTGTTCATTTTCGCACTGTTTACAGACACTGCCTGTTGATTATGGTCGTCAATGTGATGCCACTAGACATTGTTTTGTGCTAATAAGTTGTTATCGGCTGTTGCTAGAAGGCTTGAAGATCATGAGAGAACAACGATTACCAATAGTCTCGCTATAAACGCAGCTAGACGTTACTCGGTGTCCTCGCACAGCATCCGTCTACGTTACAGTCACACGGTGGGGAAACAACGGCGCCTGAATCGTGAATCTAGTCTGCGCAATCTCTTACGAAGAACACGCAGCTCTCAATTTTCTTGAACATGCTCTCTTGAAAATGGAAAAATATTTCTACACAACCTCAAAACCAACATGTATAAACAAAACAATCAACACTGTAAAAAGAAGCCTATCACAACTACCTCCAGTCAGCAGCACTAAAATCTTAATGTTTTTCATGCTTTCTCCAGGTTGTCATCCAAGCACCCATGGTATCGTCTTAATATGTCGAATGGATTGCAAACAGCCAAGGAACATGCTTTGCCGTTTTAATAGATTGTAATAAAAGAAATAAATACCACCGGTAGTTAACATCAATTTGTGATATACAGTATAATACTGATAAAAAAAATCATATTCGTTAATCAGCTGATAAATCGCCACGTGTTTTTGTCATAGACAGTAGAAGAGAATGGACCGTGGGATGGCGTCGTTTTCAATGGGAGCCGTTGAAGCACGATCTTGAGATTTTTAATTGGTCACCAGGCAACTGCGCAAGCGCGAGGTGACGTGCGGTCACGTCGGCCAGCGAACCCAAATACTATAAATTGAGTGGTAGCTAGAATAGAATAGAATAGAATGCCTTTATTGTCATTATACAAGTATAATGAGATTGCAAGCTTCCCCATAATGTGCACACATAAATAAACAAGGAGAGATATGTACAATAAAAACTACTATAAAAACTACTAAGTACAAGAATTAAGTACAAGAATTAACATAGACTGTACAATAACTAATATGATCTACTGTCTGTAAAAAGTTGCATAGACTTGTGCAAAGCCTGGAGATAAACAGGCACATATCAGCAGCAGGTATGGCAATAAAGTGACTGGTGTGACTGACAGCATAAATAGATGGAGGTATCAAGGCATTTTCACCCACCTATTCCAATATGTGCAGTAGGCAGCTAAAGAAACAGATGGACTGTCTTGATATTATAGTGCAATTGATAATTAACAGATAACAATAAAACAGATAGAGTGCAGATAGCAGTAACATAATGGTGCAAATGTTTACAGTGATAATATTAAATAAATAAATGATAATTACAGTACGCAGAGTTGTGCCTGTCAGGTTGGCTGACTTAGAACGTAGTGCAGTGTTACAGTGTTATGTTCAAGCAAGTCAGTTCCTCAGTGTAGGTTGGAGTTGAGTATGGTGACTGCCCTTGGGAAGAAGCTGTCTCTAAGTCTGTTTGTTTTGGCTGGTATGGCCCTGTAGCGTCTGCCAGAGGGCAGCAGGTTGAAGAGGTGGTAGCCAGGATGTGTGTAGTCCTTGATGATGCTTCTGGCTCTGCCAAGGCACCGGGAGTTGTAAATGGTGGTCAGGGGGGGTAGGGGGCAACCGATGATCTTTTGCGCAGTGTTGGTTACCCTCTGCAGTCTTTTCCTGTCAGCTTCTGTGCAGTTTGAGTGCCACACTGACACAGCGTAAGTCAGCAGGCTCTCGATCGCTGTTCTAGATGCTCAATCACAAATCACACAGCGTAAGATAATTTTCTTAAAGGAGAACTTCGGTGTAAAATGAAAATTGGCATGTTAAAACATACCGAGTTGTGTACGGAGGAGCAAAATTGATTTAGCCTGTTGCATTCAGAGTTTAACTATTTTTTATCGTTTGTCCCAGAAGGCTAACAATGGAAGTGGTAGGTGCCCTTAGACGAAACACGACGGCTACGCTATTTTTAAACCATTAAAACAGCACGAAGAAACTCCAGGTGAACAGGAGAGTGGCTGGTGTTGGCCATTTAATATTGATATTCGAAAAACGAATCAGTGCGATCAAAGGCGAAATGACCACAACTACAGCGTCCTCGCAAAGCCCAATGGACTGGGCTACCAGCGGGGCTAACTGATAAATGAAACTTTTACTGAAGCCGGTCGGTAGCATTGCAAAAACGCCCTTTCCCGCAACAAATGCTTCAAGGGCTGCCCTTTGCTCTATTTTCATATAGAACTTCCCTTTGAATTCGTCCTAAACAGCAGCTACAGATGCATTGAAATCTTGCGTTTGCTCCACGTTCGCCATGTACACAGTGACTGAGATAGATTTCCGGTTGCCAAACTACCACGTCATTGCCTTTTGAAATGCTCGATTTTCATTGGCCCCCTATCTGAGGACTGAGCAGAAATGGTTTAGATAGGCAGCTTGGCCAGACTGACTTGCTCGCGAAATGTAAATGCAGCGTCAAAGGCAGTATGGGCACACCCAGGCTAGGCGGTGTACACAAGGGGGTAGGAATATATCCGGAAGTTGAAGCACCCATGGGGAAATCTCAACCTGGAAATGACCAATAGCATGTAGCATTCCATTGACTTCCATTCATTTTAGCGTCACTTTGAAATCAAACAACTTTACATGAGAAGCCATCCGTACCTCGATACTGGCATTGTTGTAAACCGGAGAGGGCACAGCAAAACATATTTGCTTCGATCCGAAATCTGTCATGTTATTGCCTTGTAAGAAACGTTTATCTGAAATTATGCTAAAAATGACGCCATAAATCATGCGACGGCTAGTGAGTTTCTGTCGCACAGGAGAAAATTTACCGTACTGGTTGGATAACAAGCTGTAGCCACAGTCATGCTCGTTTACTTTTCTATTCATGTTGGGGAAACATTTACATCACTATTTCCCGAAAAATAAGCGTAGAACTTTTGTACTTTAGTATTTGTTCGTAAGCAGAATCGCCATCTTTATGGATTTTACTATTCGATGCAAGTGAATTGAGAAAGACTGCTAAGCTAAGCTATACGCTATAGCTTGTAGTTTACATGCTAACTAGCTAGCTCCCTTGACATGCTGGCTTGCAAGACTGCCTGGAACCAAAGTTAGTTGACGAAGAATCAAGTCCCCACATACAATATTAGCCCCCCATTCCACTAAGTGATTGCAGCTATAACGGTAGAAGAATGCTTATTAAGAAAATTATCGTACGCTGTATGATTTGTGATTGAGCATCTACCACTCAATTTATAGTATTTGGGTTCGCTGGCAGACGTGACCGTACGTCACCCCGCGCTTGCGCAGTTGCCTTGTGACCAATTAAAAATCTCAAAATCGTGCTTCAACGGCTCCCATTGAAAACGACGCCATCCCTCAGCCCATTCTCTTCTAATGTCTATGGGTGTACACGGTGTGATGGCGGAATCTAAGATCCCGTATTATGTAGTTACCCTCCGTACCATTTGGTGTCGCTGCCCTTAGACCTTCTTCTGTTTGTGTTTCTTCTTCTTCTTCTTCTTCTTCTTCTACTACTACTACTACTTCTCGCACGATTCAATAACAGATATGGAAGGACCTAGATGTACTTGGAAGTTTTGCGATGATGAGAAAGACGATAGTGTTGTGGTCTGTAAGTTTAAAAGTCTTCACTATATTTACAAATGTTCTTAGAACTGATGCATGTAATCAATTATATTGCAAGAGTTGTGTAAGAGATGTGAGAACCTCTTTTGGTATGTGTAGTAACCCACGTGGTTGGCACCGGCTGTGCATCAATCCAGCAGTTGTTCCCAAGTCAGTAACGAGGTTAACCGTGCTCGTCTCCGTTTTTGTGTTGTCAATAGTGCAGTTCTCAAATGGTAACGCGAAGAGTACAGAGGAACTGGATTTCAGATATTACAAGAATGTCCTCGCAAGCCACCCAAGAAAAAGGAATCGGCGCATCCTGGTAACATTTTTCTTTCGGAGATAATCCACTCTGATAATCAGTTAAACGAGTTTTGTTTTACTAGTTTTGTTTTGTGCGTTTGCAGGGTCAAACAGTTGCTAGCTCGAGGTATGGTAGTTAATATTACCAGGTCAGGTAGAGAAATGTGCTGTTGTCACATCTTTCAGGTGGCGGAGTCCGACAGGCTCTCTTACCTGGGACACAATTTTGGTACAGGGTCCTTACGATGCAACAACTTGTGCAAGTATGAACCTGTCTTTTACTCAGGCTACTCTTTACTGCACAGAAGGAACATGATCTGTACAAAACATCCATTTGTTGTTTCCTGTGCAGGTACTATGTGGGAGTTCTAGATAAGACAAGTATGCAGATGGAAGTACACAGTGCTCAGCTGTTCAACATGCAGCCTCTCATCCCAGGTGTGTCTTGGCTGCTTGTGTTAAGTTAAATATGAACTATGCCAGTAATTGGTTATCCTTTCACGTGTATTTTAATCTGCATTATGAGTGTATTCGATTTGTGTTTGTGTCCCTTTCCATAAGCACATTTTCTCTCAGAGAGGTATGGGTGACAAAAAATGTCTCACAGGAGATCAAAAGATATATTTTGTGTTTTTTATGACAGGGGAATCCAAGCCAGTTGATGATACAGACACCCCAAAGTCTTACAGGCAAAAGGTAGGTGTCAGTCTTTAAGAGCAAATTACTGAAATCACATGTTAATGGTGAAACGTAAAACAGCTTGTGTTTTTATGCAGGTTGATTCTTTAATTGAGGCATTTGGAACAAACAAACAAAAACGTGCTCTGAGCTCCCGTCGCAACAACCAGGTGGCTGAAGACTCTCTGCAGCAAGCTGTGGCTCAAGCAGCCAGCAACATCATTGATCAGAAGGGCATAGAAGGTTATATATGCAATTTCATAACATTCTCTTACCTATGCTGCTGTAAATCATCCCCTCATAACAGCAGAAATCTGCCGATCATGTTTAACTAGATATTCAGTGTGTCCCACAAGAAATTTGTAAGTTAAGGTGGTGGTTGAAGCACGGTTATGGTTGAGAAATTATCACTACAAAATTGTTAATGTTAGATCTTTGCATTGTGTGTGTTGCCTGCTTTCCAACTGACATGAATGGAAGGCAGTTGATAAAGTGGCTATTGTTATACATGTTTCTATAATTAAATCACCTCATTTTGAGCCCAAGTCTAACTTTAGTGTTGTATAGGGACAGCGTAGTATTGTTAAGGTGGCTGGCTGAACTATAGTCTTGGGCAAACATTCATTTATGTGTGCCTTTCTTAACATCTGTTCATTTTTCTCCTTAGCAGTGTAGGCCAACACACATAATATTATTTGTCTTCATCTGTGTCAGTGCTTCAACGGGAGGTGGTAGATTCAGAGGCCCTGACCGATACAGTGCTGTACCTTCCTGTGTGCAAGCCAGAGGCAGACTCAGAAGAAGATGTTTATCCATTTAATGAGTGTATCCTTTTTCCAACCTTGTCACCTCAGACAATCCTTTAACTGCACAGGGACTAGTTGTTTTGATCAGTGCTGTGAATAATTGCTGTATCAGTTTCAACTACATCTACTACTACACTACATCCCTTCTTACATTGTTCATGTCTGATTCATGTCATTATATGTATATATTTGTATGTCTTGGGGTGTGTGTACTTATTTGTAATTACATCAGAAATGTAATAATGAGCTACATGTAACTTTAGATGCTCATTTATTGTTGTCATCTCCTTAACTGAGGTCAGTGCTTTCTGATACAGAATATGCAGCACTTGAGTCAGTTGGAAAGAAAATATCTGGACTGACTGCAGAGGAGCTGCTTAAGATGAGAGAGCAAGGCTGGTATGTATAAAAACCTTGATAGTTATTACTTTTTTATGTCCATTGTACTTGGGTCAAACGAAGAGAAAAGGTTTCATTGTTTGGAAGGAAAGCTATTTGATCCATGTCTTTTCAAGGACCAGAACATTTTGATAGTCATACAACAATTTATATAGTTTGGTAATTGATCATTTTATTTTGTTTATTTAGTGGCATGTGGTTACATTTTAATTTATCATCATTATGTATATCTGTCAATATTTGTCGGCATATCTGTAGAATTTATTCTAGATTTACTATTGTAAAAATGTATTATTGCATAGGAATAATATATCAAATAATGCATTGAATATTGTTCATGTGCCAGAAATATAATTATTTATGGTAACGGTTCTGAGATTTTGAAAGGGAACAATTTCACACTTTAAAAGTGGTCATATTCTGTACTATTAAGCAGTATAGCCAGTTAACAACAGACATATTTGTATCTCCTGGAATAAGCAATGCTCCTTTTAGTATTTAAGCGTGTATGTATGTCTTGCAGTCCCCGGACAGTGATGAGGCATTTGGAAGCAATGCCAGTCAATCCTGAAGCTCGTGACAGACAGGGAAGATGTGTGTGGTACCTCTTTCTGCTCATCAAACTGGCCAATCAGAAATTCGTCTCCCATAAATGTATGTGTACATCTGCACTTCTTTGTCATTTTCAAAAACTATGGGTTGAGAGAATTTGTGTTTACTCAGTTGTGCATGAGGATGTTTACATTCACGTTTCAGTTGGCTCTGAGGATGACTGCCCTAAGATCATCATAAATAAAGTAATGAAGACCTTTACTGTGGAAAGTTTCAACCGTGGAAGGTGATTTTAGTTTAATTGTAATTAAACATCATTTACATTCAGGGAGGTGGATCCCTGTATTTTCTGGTATATATTGAAAAGAACTAAAAACACAATGTTGCATGGGTTTCTTTTTTCTCTTTTACGTGTATGACTTGTGAACATTCTCAATCTCCTGCTGTTTGTTTTAGGGTGAAAAATGTAGTAGCTTCCTCCATGCGGGTAAAACTGGCCTCATACTGTCTGGCTTTGCTTCTGCACATAAACCACCAGACTGCCAATCTCACACTACTGCATCAGGACCTGGGATTACATGAAAGCAGGTGTGAAAGATGAACCCCCCCACACACACACACACACACGTAACACAGATCCCATTAGCAACTCGCTTATAACACATTTGCGTGTGTTTGTCATTCTTCTAGGATGGTGGAGGTGGCTAAGTCAATGGGGCTAAAACTGAGTAAAATGCCCTCAGAAGGCAGAGATCAGGCTGACGGCTTTGATGAACACAGGATTGCAACCCTACAACTTCCTCTTGTGAAATATGAACGCTTCACTCAAAATAAGAAACGCAAAAAACTCAGATAATGGCAGTAATTTCATCAATGGGTATCCCATCTAAGACCCATGCACTAAATATTCATGGAACCAGAAGCAACAGCTGTGATTATTAATTCTGCAAATCTAATCTGCAAATCTTAAACATAAATATAGACTTTTGAAATGGTCACCAAATAACCTAATTATAGCAATGCAACCAGGTAATTCCTTTTGTGAAAGTGGAGATATCTGTTTGCTGCCTTGTGAATAAAATGACTAGTTGAACACCTGCGTTGGTATATTATCTTTAGTCTTTGTTGGTATCACATTGAAATGTGAGCTCATTATAGGATACTGAAGATGAAATGAATTGTGACTGTTCAAACTGCATATGTATCAGATTTAATGAAACAAAAATGGGCACATTTGTAAACAGAGTTTGTGAATTCTTGTGGATTAGAGGCAAATACAGTGGGGTCAGGTTCACTAAAGGTACCACATGAGTATTTTCAATAGACACAACTTGCAGTAATGTTGATTAAAACATTTGCCACCAACAGGCCGTTTCTGACACTTTACAATAGTCTGCTGGTACAGAATGTGGGTGTTGACACTTTATTTTGATCAATGGGATAATGTAAAACACTAATGTAGAATTGCGCTGGTTTCCATTCTTTGTCTTTCTGGGATCTGTGTGGTTCGAGAGTAGCCCAGTCAGTGGTCGTCATGACAGAGACTGCTTGCAGCATGTCGTGGTTAAACTGATCCTGCTGAGTGCTGATAGTGTGCTGATACCATAACGGGAAGGGCTCCCTTGGCACACTCACTACTGCTGTTTACCTCACCAAATCCTCAGCAAGGGAGCAACCACCACCCTGTTTGTGCTTTTATTCTCTGACTTTTATCACAGTCTGTTACAATCTCTGGTGCAGTTTGGCACACAGCTTACTGCTGTTGGGTGCTTCTGGAGTGAGGGGTTCATGACACTGGGGACACATTCACCAGCAAATATTCTCATGTTCAGCTGACAGTCCACTATCGCCAGGCCTGCTTTACTTGCTATGGTGTTTGACCACAGCTGTTCACAGCTTTATCACACAAAAAGGCAAAATTCCACAACAGACTAAAATATAATGTATGCTCAGTAAAGTCTTATCTGTGAGCCCACCAGTCTTACTGTGCATAGCTTTGTAGGCCGTTATCTGGATCCTGCAGTGTGATATGTAGTCTAAATATTTTTCACAGGGTTTCCTCATAAAACTGTGCAGAAGATACTGCCATTGTTATGGCAGCCACTCTCCACTGAGGCTGTAATTCTTGTTGTAACTGCAATGGCAAGGTTTGTAGAATGGAAAGAGGAGCTGGAACCAGAAGAGTCGTTGCCATGGGGACGTGGAGGGGGGTTCTCGAGGGCCCAGTCAGGGTCAGGGCAGCTGGATCTGGTAAAGAAACACATAATGGGTTGGTTATTTCTAGAAACTAGATCTGTCTATTTACTGTAACATCTAGGAAGGCAGCTTGAACTGTAAGCCTTTAGAATGTGAACTGACAGTGCAAGAGTTGAGGGGACTTACCCATGCAATGCAGGGCTGAGCAGGGTGTTGTTGAGCAGCACACACTCCAAGTTCTGTGAGTCTAGCTGGATCTGGGGAGTGGGGCTGGAGAGATGGCCCTGAAAGACCAGGTTGTCCTGAACCAGGCCCCGTACCTGTTCCTCAATACAAATCCCACAACCCAGGCCAGCCTGAACCCGGTTCCTCAACACCTACAACAACACACACACACACACACACACAGATCTTAGCAATAGAATGGCATGGCCAGTTCTTAGATTTTTTTTTAAATACATCATCTGTCGTACGACTGGCAGTCCATACACCATTTTTTATTCTCATTCATTTACCTTGACATCTGCACTGTCTGTGGCCCGGATACCACTACAGCGGTTTCCCACAATATCATTCTCCACAATCAGCCCATCTCCACAGTAACTGACACCATGGCCACCGTTGTCATAGACACCATTGCCACGCAGCTCAACACGGCATTCCTTTGCAACTGTAACTCCAGAATGGGCATTCCCTCGGATGCAGTTGGCAACCAGACGGGTGAGCTGGGTGCTTTGGAGCACAGCAACACCCACTCCTCTGTTTTCACCCACCATGTTGCCCACGATGTTGACACTTTCACAGGTCTTCACATATACTCCCTCAGCTACACAGACACAGACAATGATCAGAATCTGCATACAGTCTGGGTTTTTAATTTTTTTTAATTATGTTTCCCTATAATACAAAAATGATGATCCATAACCTCCATTGTGGCTCATGCAGTTGCTCTCTACCAGTGCAACACTGATTGAACGCCGAGCAGAGACGCGCTCATCCTCAGATTCAAGGTCATTCTCCCACACTGACAGCTCTCCTTCCTCATTCAAATTTTCTCCTCCAACTCCTCCTCTGTCGCCATCTCTTTCTGCCCCTCTCTCTACTCCCTCTCTCCCAATGCCAGGTTCTGGGTCCTTCCGGCAGAAGAGAGCTAGCCCATACATGCGGTTATGGCTAATGTAATTCCCCAGCAGCTGAGGCAAGCTGGAGGACATCACCCACACACCACAGCCATTGTTACCTGGGGTTTGAAAAAAAAAATGCATTGCTACATCAGTGATGCCATAAACATTGCCAGTGATTCTCGTGTGGTTGGCTGAATGTCCAGGATTCACCTCTAAAAAGGATTTGTGGTCACATTCAGATGAAAAAAGAATAAGTCACACATGAAGGCCTATGGCAGAGAGTTTGGAAATGCTTACCATAGATGTGGTTTCCCTCAATCAGGCCCCTGCCTCTTTCCCCCACCACTACCCCATCAGAGTAGCCATAACAGATGAAGTTATTTCTTAAGATTGGATCTCCCCCACGTCGGATATCAGCACCTCCCCACTGGTTTTCACGAATCACATTGTCTTCATCCACCAAGCCAGAAGGGAAACAGAAATGAGTCAAGTTGGGTAGAAGGGACAAAAACATACAATTCTTGGAACAATTTGGAAAGCGTCAAAAGTCATAATACCAGTTATAAGGCCTCTGCCATTTTCATTCACAGCAATGCCTGCAGCCTGTCCTTGGAAGATATGGTTTCCACTGTACCACAAATGTAAATAATTACATCATTATTTCCACCGTGACATACAAACCACTTACTAAACATGTAAAAATACCCTCATTCCTCAAACTATTAATATGATGTCCCAGTATACCTGACCACAGGATTCCCATTGAACAGTATGTACACGCCGGCCTCCTTGTTGCCATAGATCTGGTTGCTACGGATCAAGCCTTTACCGTTTCCCAGAACAACAATCCCAGAACGCAGACCACTGTGTATTCTGTTGCACTGGGGAAAAGACAGCAAGCACAGGGAAGTGGACAGGAGCAATCAGAATAACAGAATACCTATGCTTACTCTTCACACATTATTAGTTATCACTAAAAACATCATGACTTTAGTGATTTTCAAACCACAGCAATTGTGTCTCTGGTCTTCAAGTATAAAAGTGAAAGTTCCATTTTTGTCATTGTGATCACATGATACAGCACAGCACACAGTGCACACAGTGAAATTCACCTCTGCATTTAACCCATCACACACAGGAGCAGGGGGCAGCCATGACAACGGCGCCCGGGAAGCAGTGCGTGGAGACAATACAGGGGGACAATATGTTTCTAATCACCAAGTGTCTAGCCTGCATTCCACAGTAGCATAGATGTGTACAGTGCCATGGTGACTACATAATGTTCTGAATGAGTAAGGTGATAAGGTCTTAACTTCCACTCCATACACTTGCCTAAGACTCCAAAGGGATGCACTCCTGTATACAGTAAACCATGTTGTGTAGAGATACATTATTAATGGTGATGTGTGACATTGGTTTAAGGTGTGCATTTTAACAGAAGTACATACAACTTATTAGAGGCTCAGTGAGGTGTTCATTATGTATACCAGAATGATGGGGTTGGCTCCTTTGCGGATGTCAAGGCCAGCTTCAGCATTTGAATGGATGTTGTTTTCTGCAATGACCCCTTGAGCAGAGAGGCGAAGAAACACCCCGGAGGCCCTGCACCCACTCACCTCATTCCCCAACATTACCATCTGAGAAAGGGAGACAGGGCCAATGGTCAAAAATGTCTCAGAACAGTAGAGAAAACAGAACAGGTAAGGTAACACAGTGTGGTTGCACAATGCGATTAATTATGCATTGATATCTGAGCAGAGTGTCTGTCCATGGGCTGTACATAGGAATTCTGTGTAGTCTGTGGTGTATGTGTCTTGTGTGAGCATAGCTAACCCACCTTGGCATTTTGGATACAGCGGACAGCATAGTGCAGGCGTGTAAAGACATTTGCTTCAAGACGAGCATGGGCATGGTTGCACATGTGCACCCCACCCTTGCCATCCCTCAGCAGACAGTGGCGCAGCACGCAACCATGCACTGTGGTAACCAACATCTGAGCGTCAGCATCTGCCTGCAGCTCCTCAACCAGCGAGCGCAGCATAGGCTCCTGAGCCTCGCTTACATCCTCATGCTCCCACAGGTGAGCCAGCCCGTGGGCTTCATAGGAGAGGGTGTAAGTTGGATCAGGCCTCTTCGTTGGGCCACCTTCTTTATCATCCTTCTTCAAATCACCCTCACTCCAGCCATCTTCCTGCACAATCCCCTGATGCAGAAGTGCTCCCTCGCCCCCTGTCATTCCTCCTACTTTTTCTGTCTCTTGACTGATCCAAGTCTCCATGGAAGTGGGCCCTACAGGGGGCAAGGCCATGGACAGAGTGTTCACAATACCCTCTTTGAGGGTGTTTGTTGGTGTAATTGCCATTGAGTTTGTTGTCATGGTTTTAACAAGCGCAGCCAGATGCTTGCAGGCCCAGTTACGCTCAGTGACAGGTGGGCCTTCCACAGTCACAGAAGCTGTGTCACTGCCACTGAACTCACAGCTGTCCATCAGACTCAGAGCGACACCAAGAAAGTGGGCAGAGGCTCCCTGAGCGAATGAGCAGAAGCGTGCCTGACACGTGCCTGGTCCCCGCACCTGCATCTGGGCACCTTCAAAGTTACAGTTATCCAACTGGACATGACCTGCTGATGTCTGCACACACACACACACAGAGACACCAGTAGTAGCTTACTGTTAAGCCCTTCCCCATGGTATATAAGTCAATCAATGTTTTTGGACAAAAATATTTTTATGTCTTTCCTATCACAAGGTAATTTTAAGATGCAGGATGACTTTGGTACAAAAAACTTGAAAATATCACTCAACACCTTCCACTACTTAAAACTGGGTGCTCAAACCTTATGAACACACATCAAAAAATAAGGGACTAAAGCAAGAACTCAAAATCACCTCACAAACAGCGTGAGTATGTGGCGATTTGTCTTGTCTTTTCAGTGGTACCAAAATCATAATTTGATTTTTGGGTCACTGTGACTCAGATTTGGTCACAAATTAATAATTTACGTATGTTCAAAGATTATTTAGGTAGATGAAACAGTAGTGTAATTTTGATTTATCCAATTCACTCACCTTGTAAACCACAGGGGAGAACCAAGCAGGCATAAGCACCAAGTTGCAGAGTCGAGCAGTGGGGCACTGTTGATCAAAGCTAACCAACAGTGCCACGTCACCTAGCTTGCCCATACCCACAATCTCTACAGGCACTTTGAGAGACACCTCAGCCTGCTCCTCATAGAGACCGGGTTGGAGTGCCACTCGGTCATATGGTCCTGCCACAGTCAGCGCTCCTCTTAGGGTCTCAAAGTCACAGCCAGGGCCAGTGCCCACCCGCCACACCCGCCTGTCTTTGCGCCTGCGGAACAAAGTGATACACGCAGATGACTGCAGCTCTGGAACATTCTGAGCCCATGTGCGCCTAGCAAGTGAGTGCTGTCGCAGTGCCTCTCTCCAGGAGGGTGGTTCAAGGTTGGGCAGACGGGGCCAGTTGGGGTGACGGCATTCAAGACAGCCCAAGCAAAGCTGACGCCAACGAGTGGCATCCAGGCTGAGAACCAGCTCACGCCATGCCCGGCACACCTGGCAACACCTGCCCAGGTCAGGTAGGGGCAGGTAGGCCAGAATCAGCCGCCACAGCTCCATCGGCAGTGCCCCCATCTCCATTATAGTCCTGTAACACAGCAGATAGAGGCATAATGTGACAATGAATCACTAAAGAAATTAATTAGTCAGGTAAATTAGACAAAGTCACTATACCTAAAGCCCCTTGAGGAAATCACTTTAAATCCCAGTGGATCAGATGATAAGGAATTTCCATGGCATTCAGTTGGTTGTGCTCATCTGTTCATAGCAGAAATGCATGCACTGATTGGCTCTTGGATTTTTACATATTGTTGCATGAGATTTCAACTCCAAAAGACATGTCCTCCCTGTTGCACCTGAAATTTATCAGGACTGCGTTTTTTTGTAACTTGATCACTGCGATATCCAAGGAAGTAAGTAAGAGGCAAAACTAAACAGTTTGTATGAGAATATTTGCAAAACATTTAAGATTGCATTAAACTTCAAAGTGACGTGGCGAGATCAAGGTTCATTTGGATCCAACCACAACCAAAATGTGTTCCCATGCAGAATAAAAGTCATGTTGTTTTACTGATCTGAGTGTCGGATAAAACACAGTTGTGGTTACTTCGCGACAACATACCACAGAGACTATGTCTTTGGAATAGGCTATATAGGAGAAAATGCTAATAGCATAGAACAGTGTCAAACTATTACAGATAAGAAATCACCTTTCTCCCCATTCTGCATTTTGAGTCCTGATGACGTTTGGACAAAAAAGGCATCATAAATTCGCCAACATTTTGAAGGTCCGTCCTGCATCTGATCAGCATTTCCTGGCAAAGGCAAGATTTAACAACAAACACAATTTAATCGACTGTAAACAAGCCTCGAAATTATAATGTTCATGTAGCCTACGGCATCTACGGCAAAGAGTAATTGTGGAAATAGCAATCAGCATCCCTTTTCATCGCACTTGGAAAAAACAAAACAACAAAAACATTCATGGAACTTTGTAGCCATCATGCTCGCTACAATAATGCTTACTGACTCGATGCAGTGTTATTGTGCTCCTACACGCATGCATCACAACAAAGAAATCAAACTTGCGTCATTCAACTAAGATGTTACTGATACCGTTTACGCTTTTCGCCGATCGTCATTTTGTCGCTGTCAGGTCTCTTCCAGACAAATAGTTACCAGTAGCATTCAGGAACTGCACACCAACCCACGACAAGTCGGATATTTTCTGTGGCCTTTTCCTCCGGTGTAGGCTACGACGAGGCGTGGAAAAGAAGGCAGGCTTATGGGAACCCAAAGGGAGAGGATATTCTCGGAAACCAGGCGTACGTCAGGCAAACAGCCTCGGTTAGTCACGGACGATGCAACTTTACCTTATTCTCGTGTTCAACACTTAAGACGTCTCTTTACTGTGTGCCCCCACCTTAGTATACATTTTCTTATTTAGGGGGCATTTAAATGCAGTTATGGCAGTGTCTTTAGCTTTCCGTAAACGGCAAACAAGTTGCTTTCTACGCGGTTGCATCCTATCCGATTTTGGAGAGAGGCAAAACGTGGGATGTCGTTCTGACGTGCTCATCATTATAGTGACTATAACAACGTCAACCAAAACCTCTTAGCAACGATTGCATCCCAGTCGTGTGCTAAATCCTAAATGATCCATCAATTTCACAAAAATGTCACAGTGCAATGAAACCAGGCAGGCGTACGCGAAATATAGGCTTAATCAACCGAATCTAATCAACGTCGAGTGATACAGCCTACCTTAGAAAAATTACGCTGATCACCTGGGCCTGAATAGGAAATTCTGCAAATTCTTGACCGGGGCGTCCCCCAGCAGTGCAGTGGCCTACTCAACCTGGGGTTCTTAAAGCATTGCTAAGTAGTTTTCATCTTCGGTCGCCCTACAGGTTGGAAGCGAAATTGTCTCACATAAAGAACCACAGAGACAGTCCGCTCCTCCAAACGTATTGCTTAGTGTAGTTTTAGCTTATGGTGGGTGACAAACAGGGGCGTCGCCAGACATATTTTACTGGGGCACGTGCCCCAGTATTGGTCTGTAGTGCCCCAGTATACATTTCACCAGTTAAAGAAAAAAAAACACTTTCGAGTTTTAGGTCTACATAATCTACAGAATGCGCACATAGCTACTTAATATGGCAACTCATTACTACTTTATTCACTCCATAAACAATGTGCACATGGCTACTTAATATCGTTATTTATTCACGCGACTTTGGCTGTGACATAACGTGTAACAACGGTGTCTGAGCGCTATGTCTTTCCACCTGTCTTACAGGTTAGTACCGGGTAAATTGCTCATATTGTTGTTTGTTTTCACCTCTGTGTCGCCATTTCCATGTGGATTTACATATTACAACGTTACTTTTTACGTTTAATGTATGAGGCAGCTGTCATGCAAGCTGTTCTGGCTGTAAATTGAAGTAGCCTACTGGAGTCGTTAGCTGCTGTCTTTTAGCTAACTGGCATATGCCTATTATCGTTGTTGATTCATGTAACAGTTAGCCAAGCACTGTGAGCTCCCACACTCGGTTTCTGGAGATTGCTATCTGACATCTACGATGTTTGATGAGCATATCAACATAATCTGATATGTCTATTTAGTTTAAAGCACTGTTTATGTTTTTTTTTAATGATAAATAAGTGCTAAAAAAAAAAATATTCGCGCGCTTTGCACGCTCGCATTAATTATGTGTGCCCCAGCTGTGCCCCAGTACAGTAATAGGTCAAGTGACGCCTCTGGTGACAAAGTAAAGTGCATTTGACCCTGTTACAAGATTTAGGAAACATTATTTTAGTGTTTTACAGATCAGGTAGGATCAGTAAGCAGCAAGATTGCAGCAAGCACTCGACGTGCAGCCTTGACGCCATTCCCACCTTCCTAATGAAAACATTTCCAACCTCCTCTCCATACCCTTAACAGATCATTAACACTTCCATTCTCCTTTAAACTGCTGTAGTGAAGCTGCTACTAAAGAAACCAAATCTGGACTACACGCTAAATAACTAGACCCATCTCCACTCTCCCATTTATAAGTTAACTATTTGAAAAGGCTGTTTTCAAGCAGCTCAACCAATTTCTTAATAAAAACGACATCTTTCCAATCAATTTTCAGACAATTCCAATCAGGTTTTAGAGCAAATCACAGAACAGGGACTGCCCTAACCAAAATAGTAAATGACCGTAGACTCAGTACAACCGCAAAAAAATGTCTGTGCTCTGGTCCTCCTAGACCTAAGTGCCGCCTTTGACACAATCGACCACAGCATACTACTACATCGTCTCAAAACCCAGGTGGGCCTTTCAGGCCATGTATTAAAATGGCTTGAGTCTTACATCACTGGAAGACAACTCTATATTATTATAGGAGATCATGTATCCAAAAACCACAATGTACCCTTCGGTGTTGCTCAAGGTACCTGCCTTGGCCCCCTCCTTTTTTATTATATATGCTACCACTGGGAAACATTATCAAAAAACATAATATAGACCTTCATATCTATGCCGACAATACACAACTCTATATCTCAGTTGAGCCAAACCACTGCTCTACACTCTTTAACCTCCTTTAACTTTCTAAAATTAAGCGAAGATAAACGTGAAGCCGTCCACTCCAGTCTAGGTAGCTAACCCAACATGTCTGAACTTTCTCATTCCAGAATCATCCTTGATTCTGACCTAAGCCTCAAACCTCCCATCAATAAAGTTACTAAAGCAGCATACTTACATTTATGAAATATTGCAAAAGTTTGTCCCTTCTTGACCCAGCCAGACACTGAAAAAGTTGTTCATACATTTATCACAAGTAGATTGTATTGTTGCAACACATTATTCATAGGCCTCCCAAAAAATCATTTAAAAAACTACGGCACATTACTCCTGATCTGGCCAAACTACACTGGTTACCCATATCTGACAGAATTGATTTTAAAGTACTCCTACTAGTATTCAAAGCTGTAAATGGCCTTGCCCCATGCTATATTACTGACACACTGTCCTCTTACAACATCCTCTCTTACGGATCTAATGGCACGAGCCATTAGATCCGCTAATGCTGATCTCCTGAGGATTCCAGACGCACCACCCAAAATCATCGGGGAAACAGCCTTCTCTACCCCCCAAAGATATGGAATGCTACTACTGGAATACTACTGCACATCAGAAAAGCAGAATCCATCAACGCCTTCAAATGGCAACTAAAGACCTACCTGTTCAACCTTGCCTACCTAACTGCTCATATCAAAGTCCCTTCAGACAGTCAGGGATTTCCCCTTTACCAGCCCCGGCAGATGGGCACCCCACCCCTGGGGGCCATGGTTCTACCTGAGGTTTCTTCCTAGAATAAAAGAGGAAGTTTACCTCAGCAATACCTGAGGTTTCTTCCTAGAATTTACACAAATCCAACAAGAGTTTTTCCTCACCCCTGTTGCTCCCTGGGGACACTAACAACCCAACTGCGTCTCAATTAACTTTCTTGTTCCAGCACCTCTGGACTACAAGGAATGTTGTCCTGTGTTCACGCAAGAGCCCGGATCAATGCATTACCCCTTCTTTCTTTTTGTGCAAAATCTTTTTGAAGGTGTTGTCATCATTGGCCTTTGGAAGAAGTCCCAGAAAGGCTGCAACTGCTACCTTTTGACTGACAAGCAGTGCTCACACCCCGAGGCATGTGACACGACAGCAAACAATACATATTAATTGTCAGAAATGATTTAATCTTAACTGTAACATTGTGTTTTGTTGTATGTTTTAGGCAATGATATATTCCATACTCATGGCTTCCCTGAAGTCATCTTAACTGACAGAGGCTGTGAATTCTGGAACAGGGTAACAGGGTCTATTTAATATGCAGTTGAAATTAAGATACAAAAATATTAACTAATGCCAGAACAAGTAATTGTCACAAATGCAGTGTTATTAGATAATTAGAACTAGTTGAAGTAAAGAATACTGAAATGTTTATAAGACATGTATAAAATCAAAGTAATTAAAATGTACTTGAATTAGGGTGATGCAACTTTTTCAAGAGGATTCTTTGTAAACTTATCACAAATTATGGGTAAAATTTACTTCAAATTCAGTCTGTTAGATTTCCTAGCACTACTGAGACATGGAGTCTTGCATATTGACTAAAATATTGACTAAAAATGAGATACCAGAAATAACATAACTTAACCACACTTGTATGATTGGTCATGGCATTTATGGAGCATTGAGAAACAGGTCGCTGACTGCTCTCAGGTAAAGACTATAGCCCACAGCCTACATTTGCTTAAGCATTTATCAGCAAAACCTGTTGCAAATAACCTGTTCCAAAGCATTGGCTATTTAACCATAGAAGACTATATTGAATAGTGAAACTGCAGTTAGTTATTCAAAAATGTGTGGTTCAGTGCCATGATCTGATTCTGTGTTCATTTGTGTTACTGGATCTGTTGATCGCTCAGCTTGTGAGGCCATCATTCGAGCAGAAGTAATGGCTTTGTGGTTTTCCTGGAGAGACATGGACCTGTTCTTTCGGAGCAAAATGATCTGCGGATTCCTCAGTAGGGTGTAGAATAGTAGCCAACGGCCTTTTACTCTGCCCCCTGTGCCTGACTCTGTAAGATTATAATGAAGCAGACTGAAACATTGTGTTCATATACAGTATAAGATATCTCAATGTGAATAGTATAACTAACTGAATTTTATTGCCAGTGTAGCTTACCTGATGTTGTGTTTTGGAACTGGGAGTATGCAGAGTTATTTTGTCTCTGCTTTTCCACTGTTCTGATTAGCAGCACATGGCAAAAGCAGACTAATACTGGATTACTGTGGTAATGATCAGCAAAAATCATACCAATCCATGTACTGTACCCTAAAAAAGTCATAATCAAAGAAACATACATTAGATTAGATTAGATTAGATTCAACTTTATTGTCATTACACATGTATAAATACAGGTAACGAAATGTCGTTTAGCATCTAATCAGAAGTGCAAGAGCAGCAAGTGCGATATGTGCAGTATATACAATATAGACAGTAGTGAATTATGTACAATAAGTAGGGCAGTATGAACATGTGGGAGTACTTTGTTGTTAAACTTTGTGGGGGATATAAACAGATGTGCTATAAACAACTATATATAAACAGATGTGCTATAAACAACTATACAGTAGAGCTATTAATATATATGATGGGCTATGGACAAGTATACAGTTATGCTATAAATATATAAGTTAGTAAATATGCAATGTATGAACAATATGTACAAGATATATACCAGATGAACTATAACACAGAGATATACAGGAGATATACAGTATTGACAATATACATTTTTGTTTTGATGCAGCAATGGTTTCATGGTCACATTTTTGTTTTGATGCAGCAATGGTTTCATGTACAATAAAATAGAGATAATTGCAATATAGCATACCTGGATCCATAGACTCATAGCCACGTTGCATGATGGTACGGTCAATGCGTGGTACAAGCCATGTTCCCACAACACAACTCATTAGTAGTCTAATGACACAGTTACTCAGACCCATGATGACATTATAAAAAAAGAAGAAGTAGTTGAAGTTATGGAAGGCCTTCCTGCAATTAAATAGAGAGGCATGATTTGTGAGTGTTTATACAATTTAATATGACCAAAATACATCAATCACAGACAGAATGAACCGATTAGTTTACCTATTGTTTAGTGCTAAAGGTTTCTCCTTGTCCTCTGGGTCTATCTTTGCCTGAAGGAAGAATACCTGAACCATAACAATCTGTAATATAACTAGACCAATTACTATGGCGATGGTCAAGCTGAAAGGTAAGGCGGGAATAAGAAAAGATTTAAGTCCATATGTTCCATAAAATTAGCAAAGCAGAATTTATTAAATTTTTGTAAGGATAGGCCAAGTTTAGGGTGGTAATGGCATGATATGGCAGGTTTAAACTCACAAGATGAATCCAAAATTAGTTAGCCACTCCAAAAATCGTCCCTCCTGAATTGGTATGACCACTCCATAAACAAACAGTATGGCAAAGAGGAATTGCACAAAGTGCACAATAAAATACCCTGTAATGAAAAGACAGAAACGTGTCAGAGGTCATCTGTGCTGCAACAACAGTTACTGCCTGTGGTACAAAATTCCTCTTTCTGTGTGTGTGAAAAATGCTCATTTCAGACAGATGAACGTTAGAACGTTATCAGTGCAGTGTTAAAAATGTGTTGCAAAATGTACATGTGGATTTCTGCAGGTTTAGTTCTGGTTATGGCATTTAGGTACTTGTTTATTTAAATGTTCACTCTGAGATGTTAAGACAGCCTTACCCCATAAGGTAAAAGCTATTTGCCATCCAGAGTATCTTGCAATAGCAGCCTAAAAAGACACAAAGTTATTTGCTAAATATTTGGAAATAAAGAAAGGCAAAAAAAAAAAAAAGCAAATGAGTAAACAAGGCCAAACTATAGTAACAGATGAACAGCCTTAGTTTACCACATAAACCAGAGGGGGTCAGCATCACTCACCACACTCACTGCAGAACTGGGATTGTGAAACTTCTCAGGCAGAAACCCTTTCTGTCCTGCCCAAAGCCTCCGAAGATGTTTCCTGTAATGCATTACACTACATGTTTTGTGCGCATCTTGGCATACAATTGGTTAAGCTTGGCTGCAGCATTTGTGTCTGCAGCATTTGGTTGTTTTATTGAAAAACAACACAAAGTTGACACTATATTACTGAAAGAATAACTTCAAAGGATGATTTCTAACTGAAAGTTCACCTGTAACATACTAATACATGAACCGTGTAGGAAACAGAGGTAAAACTAGCGCAAATGGTTGTTGCAAGCCAAGATTCTGGAACAGATAAGGACAAAAAAACAAGAAGATCAATAAAATGTAACACAAATATATTCCTTGAGGTATATAATAATTCTTATAAAATAAGTATATAATAATAAGTTATGTAATTTAAGTAACATTATTCAACATTTATGTCAGCTGTACAGTTCTTGGTGCTTGCCAGGTTTCTGCATGCTTCTTTGGAAATTAGCTTTTCAATGTTGGACCAAGAAAATAGACTGTTGCTGCAATGTTTTAAATAATACTTGGTTTACAAAAGGAGAGGATTCTTACTTCGAGCCACATAGCTGAACGTCTCAATTTGTGTTGCTAAGACAAAGAACAAATTGTTTGTCTGATTGCAAGATGCAGCCAGTTCTGCCACAGAATCTTTTAGTGCATCAATTTGGTCAAAGGTGTAATCACTGAGACTGTAGTCAGCCAAAGTGACCTAAAAGAAAAGGGTTGGACAGTATGAAGCAGACTGTAGCATTGGCATAACTCTAAATCTGGCATATTGATTACTCTATATATGACATAAGCAAAGCTCAGAGGGCTTTTGCATTTTCCAATATCATTCCTTTTTTATGTCTGTCTTTATCTTAATATTTTAAACGTTTACCACAAATCAGTGGTATCTCTGAAGGCATGAGTATACAAAAGGTTAATACTAACTGTATACAATCCAATGAGACATATGATGGAGGTCCCAATCATTCGGTTGGGAAACTTAAAGTAAGGGTCCCAGTCATAGATCTTCCTCTGGAACCAGCTTTTCTCTGCCGAACTGTGAAAGAGAACACACACAAAAGATTTACTATTTATAAACAATTCTGAGCAAACACTTGGATTCATTCATCTGCATTACAGACTGCTGCCCTTCTATTACCCCCTTTTCAGAACATACTAAAATATACATTTTGCTCTAGTGTAAATGGTAAAAAGTCTGGTGTTCTCTCAAAACATTACAATGGCTAAACAGATGAGGCCCCTATTACAATCTGGGCTACAGTGTCAGTGGATGCATGCATATCATGGCTGGATGTAACACTGTAAAAGACATGCACAGCTGCTTACCCAATAAGGGTGTCTCATTGAAATCTAGATCCATGTTTAACCAGAAAAACACTCAGAGCGCAGACCTCAGCCAGGGCAGCTCAGATCACGACCAAAATCGAATCACTTTTAAGTTACCCCATTTTTGACCTACCCTGAAAATTTAATCAAAATCCATCTATAATTTTTTGAGTTATGTGCTAACTAACAAACAAATTAACTAACAAAGAAACAAGCGCCGATGATTACATAACCTCCACTAGGTAAATATTCTTTAAAGCAATACTAAGTAGTTTCTGTCTTCAGTCACTCTTCTGGCTCTATTTTCACGATCATATGCGCATTGTAAAGTCTGTCGCGCAAGTTGCTTTGGGGGCGTTCCCGAGACAATATGCTATTTTGACGACGGGAAAAGTGAACATTGCGCCTGGCGCATGGTTCAAAAGGGTTGGTCCTAAGTTACCTAATTAATCATAGGTGTGTTCGGGGCGTAACATGCAAAAAAACAATCAGAGTTTATACTCTCATTCCCTTTAAAAGCCAGCCGCGCTTTCTAGTCCATTTTAGAGTGATCTGTTAGACATGTCAAATCCTAAATCCCTTCTAATTCATAGCCTATATTCTCAGTTGCATGGCCTGCACAAGACAATATGGAAAGAAACAATAACCACTTCATTACTGACTTCTAGAGATTCTTATGTAAAAAATAGCTAAATTGAGTCTCATGTTACACTAACTTTCAGTAGATTCAAACTGGGACTGCAGAGATGGATTACTTGTTTGCTTTTTTTGTATGTTAGAAGTGGTATAAATAGACTGACAGACACAATTTCACTGCATTTTCTACACTCTGTCACTATAGACCTATGCATGTGACATTAAAATATCCTCACTGTGCTTAGTGAACAATAGGCCCATGCTTTTGTAGCTAAGTATGCTGTTGCATATACTTTCCACTAGATGGCAATCAAAGCTCAGGAATGGAGAAAATTACTAGTTAATGTATCATAACACCAAGTTATTCTTCACGTCCCAATTTCATTAACTCATTAACTTTTTCCTCGTACTTCATTTCAGAATTCTGTACAAAATAAAAAGAAGTACGAGGGGCTGGTTTATCAGGCTAGAATTATTATAGCAGCCTAACCTAGCTAGCCGATGTAAACAGCCAAGCTGTGGCTAGTAGCCTACCAAACGTCAAGACTGCCGTGCTAACCCAAAATAACGTTTTAATCACTGACCTGAAACGTGTGACAACTTACTGGCTGCTGCTGATGACAAGGTACCCGTATTTTTTATTTTTTTTAAGAAATGTCTTATGTCCATGGTTGAAGGAAGACAGACGAGTTCTGACAGACGAGCGTAGACTGTACAAAGGAGACGTTAATGTTTAGAATTAGAACACATGCAAGCCCTTGTTTTAGTGGGATTCTATTTTTCTAGTTGTGTCACGTTAGAATAACAGCATTTTAAGAATGAGGGAAATGTGGGTTTTGTTGTAGGCTATTTGCCCATTAATCAGTTTTAATGGAATTTACAGGGAGCATATTCTCAGGGTTGTCATGATTTTTTAAAGCTTAAAAAAGATTCGGGGCTTTTGACGTGAGATTCGGGGCTTCAGCCCCAAAAGCCACCCCCTCCGCCCCTGGAAAAAAGGTCAAAAACGTTTTTACAAAAAGTTGAATAAAAAGTTAAATCCAAAGTCCAACGTATATGTAGTGCAATATGGCAAAGCCCATGTATGTGCAAACCATGAATGTAAATGTGGTGGTGCATTGTGAAGTCCACGAATGCAAGTGTATGGGCTGGTGTGAAGAAGGTGGTTAATTTGGGAAGCTTTTGAACAAATCTTTCATTTTCCTTCTTTCTCTTCTTTTTCTCCCCGCCGCTTAGAAATCGTTTCATTCTGTATGAATACGTTTTTGTCGCTGTTTCGAGAAAAAAAACGACTCTAGACTATCTGGTGTTGCCGCCGAGTTCGCTCAAGTCGTTGCCTAGGCTACCTCAGACGCCAGAGCCAGAGCGAAGCCGGACAGTCGTGTGTAATGTCACGTCACAGACTGTCACTGACAGTACACGCATTGAGAATATAATATAATATGCCTGCTCTCAACCCGAATGATGCTTAATATTAATATTGCTTTTATTACTGTCATAGCAGTAACGACGAGGCCCCTGATTGGACGAGGCCTCGGGCAAATGCCCATGTTTGCCCAATGCAAAAACCGCCTATGATTACGATCAGGAGCGTTTTTCTTTGAAGACCGATCTGCTCGTGCATGAGCAGTTAATCTTCCGGGATTTAAGTCTGTTTTTTACACTTACTGTTTCCCTTTGGTTATGAACAATGTGTGTTCCCTTTGGTTATGAACAATGTGTGTATGTTTATTAAAATAAATGTGCATTATTGCAAAATATGTAGGCCTATCAGTGTTTGTCGTTGCACTTAGTAAATAATCAGATTCGTAGTCGTATGCAATTGGACATCTTTTTGGAGCTAGAAGACGTTTTAAGCCCTGTTGTTGGCATGATGTATGTGTTAATAACCATGCCTTTAGTGGATAGCTATCGTCCCCTAACAGCGACTCATCAAGAGGGGATCCCTCTCGTTATATCCCAAAGCGTTGTGCGCCCATAAAAGGGTTTTCAGCAATGCGCAAGTGACGACAGACCAGGGTTTTGTTGGTCACTGGCGGATTTAATTTTTGCGTCCTTATAATAGCATCTGGCACGCTTTGCGCCAGACCACACCTTTTCTTTTCGCTGACACACCCGTGATGGCACAGTGTCATCTGCTATCTAGACAACGTGATTTTTTGCCTGAAAAAATGAACGGTGCGCTGGCACAGAATAGTAATGACACCATGCGCACGTCGCGAATGCACACTGCGCCGCGGCATGATAGGGCCCTTCAGGTTGGAAGTGGAATTGTCTTGCATGGAGAACTACAGAGAGCTGGTCTGCTCCTCCAAACTTACTGAGTGCGGTTATAGCCACACCCTGTTACATTGATGAACCATTGATGTTTGGAAACATTATTTTAAGGTTGAAAAAACTACTGAGTGTTGCTTTAACAGGGTATAGCTTAATACACCCTTTTTGGGTGAAAATTACTACAGGTATTGCCATCCTGAAAGCTCTTGTTGCATGTGAAATAATTGCATTTGGTCAATTAACAAATAAGATTGACACATCTGCCCGTCATGCGCAAGACATCTAGGCTACATGGGTTGCAGAAATGTAAACATGTAATTACAGTAACCTAATGAAGTCGCTTGATACGCTGCCAAATTACATTAGTAGCTAGCAATCTAGACTTTGTTGTTGTAAATTGTTCCCTCTAGTTTTTTATAAATATCAATATTGTTTCTACGTGGTATTTCACGTTATTTTACACTCTATACAGTACATTGTGGGGCTGTTTTAAAAGACTATATATATTTGATTAATAGTTATCTTTGTGATATCACATCAGTCAGACAAAAACATATTTGATTGTGAGATCTGACAGCATGAGAAACGGTCTGAATAAGTTGCTGACTGCACCGTTCAGAGGGTCTTCGAAGTAAACTTTGCACATATCTGGCCTGGTGACTCTGCATTAGATGTTGCTCCTCCTGTAGATATGCAAAGAGAAAGTGAATACAAACCCACCCACACCTGATACACAACTACAAATAATCAACACACTATCTGTCCCCAACCTCCTCAGCCAGTAGCTTTAGATGAACGCGAACAGACTTCACTATTATGTACACGTATCGCCCCAGGAGGAACAGCAGGCAGAGCACAGATGGCCACTGAAAAATCAGCTTCTGCCAGGGCCCAAGCACCTAGGTGGGAAGCACAGTACAAACCATGTTCACTGGTGTTTAGGTCATCAACTCAATTAGAAGATAATAAGAAGGTTCCAAATGTTCATTACCGTTCCACCTGGACAAGTTGCAATGTCCACTGCTGTCACAATTACCCTGAGGAACCAAGGTAAGGTCATTGGAAATCAACACAGATAGAACCAGAATATATAAGTGAAACAGCTGTAGTTTCAGACCAACAACCAACATGCCGAGTTATGTTAATGAAAACAAAACACTTAGATAACAATTGTTCAGCTCATTGTGGGGTCATGGACTGTGCAAGAAGGCAGAATGTGGAGACACTGACCATGTAACTGTATAGAGAAGGCCCAGTACACCTCCCCACATCCTATGAGGGGTGGACAGACAGGCGAAGAATGGGTAATAAGCCACACCCACCTCCAGAGCACCCACAAGATACACTATTGCTGTAGAGCACAGTGACTCACTTTTAGATGACTCTTTGCAGACATTTAAAACAGCCTTTATTATTTTAATGTTTTAAATAGAATACTCAAAGACAGATCTACCTTGTGCCCATTGTGGTACACCAAATGGCATATATCCTTCAGAAAAAAGCAGTAGCACACTTGATGACACAGCACCAAATGCAAATCCATATGACCAGCGGTTACTGAGGCTGCCTATGAAGTCTAGGGGGCTGATATAAAATCATGTGTGCACATGAATGCATTATACACACAAGTAAAAGGGCACAGGCTAACATTCATTACTTGTGTTCAATTCAGAGATATGTCCAGGACATACAGTACAGTGGAAATTCCTGAGAATCTCACTCTTTGAGTATGAAATTAATAAATTAGTATTTGAAAAATGAATGAACTTATATAGTTGAATAAAGTGAAAATGTAGGTATGGAAAATTTCTAACAACAAGGTCATGATTTAGAGTGACACTTACACAACAATGCCAAAGTGACCTTTCAGTATAGGGAATCTCTCATCTAGTGCTCTGCATTTTTCCCTCCTCTGAATGATGGAAAGAATGGCTACAATGAAGCACTGAAAGGGTGCAAAAAAAGTGTTCAGTTACAAAATGAGAGAACGACAAGTGTGGTCGTTGTGGTGATGGTTGTGGCTTCTGTGGCACACCCTGACATAGGTGACCACAAGTTTTAACGTTGTTTTGTTTTGTCTAAATGTGTAAATATTTCATTTAATATGGAGTACTAAATGTGTAAAATACATAATTACATATGGGGAACTATAGGCGCGTGACACAGGGGTTGCGTCTGTGGTTGCTATGGTGACCGCAGCCCTCAGCCGGCAAATGTAATCCAGACTGAAGAAACAGCTAGAAAACCAACCTTGTATCTCTCTTTTATTATCACCTGTTTACAGGTTATCTTTGTTACGCCATCGTCCCACTCCTGGGACCCGTAACACTTCGGTAGGTTTAGGCTTTAACAGGTTTTGATACTACTCCACCGTGGTTTACAAAACACATTTGCATTTTGCTAAATCAACAATAACAGAAAATACCATGATATTTACTACATAATATGTATTATAATATTCATACAATATCAGATAGCAATGACTGTACTAACAATAACAATCAAATAACAACCATTCAGATATAACAAAGAGCTAGCTTAACTTACATTAGTTACATTAGATTAAAAAAACTCTTTTGTTACTTGTAATATACTTGTTACTTCACCACTGTTGTAGTGAAACTGAAACTTACTGAAGGCACCAAAGAGCAGTGCAGGAACAAGTCAAAAGAAAGTCCATTCTCACAAGTGTAATTCCTAGCCAACAGAAAACCACATTTGAGGTCATTTTTAGGATTATGCTTTAACATTATACAAACACACACACACACGCACACACACAACCATCAGAGATGGTTCTAAATATTTAAGAACATACAGTACTTACATTTTCTTTTTCTTCTTTAAACAGACAGAGAGGCTGGATAGCAGGGAAGCAGGATGTAGATAAATATAACATCCAGTGCATTTATATAAAATTTATCTCTTACAAACGTTACAAGTATTCTTTGTCATGCCGTCTGTATGCTCTCACTGTCACTCAGACAAAATACTTCCTCTCGCTGTGTGATCAACCTTTGGTCTGTCAGAATTACAAACACTGACGCTCACCCAACCCCCCACCTCACTCTCCTTGTTGACTATTGTATTACAGTGTGATGTCAAACCAAACAAAGATACCATTTCCTCTATCCTTTGGAATGTATTGATCCTGGTTCTATGAATGCTGAAATGTAGTTCCTCCAACACAGTAAGCCATGAAAATGCCATAATGCAGGAGACAGCAGAAGTTTCATATCAGTACAGCACACTGGTAATCATGTATTGTGTCACCACCATAATAGTGCTCACATGCTCAGTAGTGACATTACATACAAGACATGTTAACCACAATACAATTGTCTGCCAAAATATAATTCATACCAATAATCTCTGAAGTATAACCAATTCATGCCATGATCTTTGAAGTATGTATACTACAGATGCAATCCATAATTTATCTTTGTTTTCTAAAGCAGATTTAGGGTTTGCAATGCTGTTTTCAGTGTTGTCCATAATGCATCTGGAGTTCGGCTAGATGACATTGATACACTAGATCAGTGGTTCTTAAACTTTTTGTCTGGCGACCCCACAAAAAAACCTGATGAGGTCTGGGGACCCCACGTTTGCCCCAACCCCTTGTAATTACATTGGGCAGGCTAATAGCACAAGAAATGTGGTTAGTATTGTTGTTTTGTTTTGGGAGCAGCAAGTTACATTGTTACAGGGGTGGGTAGGGGCCCTCAACCAGACATTTTGCTATATGTTATTTGTAATGTTGTGCATTCTGGTGCATTTCTACAGGCTCTTAGATCTATAGAAGTGGTTTTTCATTTGTATCTATAGAAATAGGCTTAGCATTTAATTCAATGCCTTAACTGGTCGCCCCTTAAAAGCATAGTGATTTGGTGAACTAAAATGTCAATGCAACACCATCACAAAAACTAGGTAATTTTAACTCTTCCTGCCCCTGCCACTCCAGCCCTGAGAACGAGAACTAGGATGACATGCTACAGACTGAAAAACAGCACAATAGCAGTTTTGCTAGTTGTGCTAACTTCAATATGAAGCTATAAGCAGGTTGTGGATGGATGCAGGGGCGGAGCTAGGGGGTGGCTTTTGGGGCTGAAGCCCCGAATCTCACGTCAAAAGCCCCGAATCTTTTTTAAGCTTTAAAAAATCATGACAACCCTGAGAATATGCTCCCTGTAAATTCCATTAAAACTGATTAATGGGCAAATAGCCTACAACAAAACCTACATTTCCCTCATTCTTAAAATGCTGTTATTCTAACATGACACAACTAGAAAAATAGAATCCCACTAAAACAAGGGCGTGCATGTGTTCTAATTTGTACAGTCTACGCTCGTCTGTCAGAACTCGTCTGTCTTCCTTCAACCATGGACATAAGACATTTCTTTAAAAAAAACTACGGGTACCTTGTCATCAGCAGCAGCCAGTAAGTTGTCACACGTTTCAGGTCAGTGATTAAAACGTTATTTTGGGTTAGCACGGCAGTCTTGACGTTTGGTAGGCTACTAGCCACAGCTTGGCTGTTTACATCGGCTAGCTAGGTTAGGCTGCTATAATAATTCTAGCCTGGTAAACCAGCCCCTCATACTTCTTTTTATTTTGTACAGAATTCTGAAATGAAGTACGAGGAAAAAGTTAATGAGTTAATGAAATTGGGACGTGAAGAATAACTTTAAAGGTGTTATGATACATTCACTAGTAATTTTCTCTATTCCTGAGCTTTGATTGCCATCTAGTGGAAAGTATATGCAACAGCATACTTAGCTACAAAAGCATGGGCCTATTGTTCACTAAGCACAGTGAGGATATTTTAATGTCACATGCATAGGTCTATAGTGACAGAGTGTAGAAAATGCAGTGAAATTGTGTCTGTCAGTCTATTTATACCACTTCTAACATACAAAAAAAGCAAACAAGTAATCCATCTCTGCAGTCCGAGTTTGAATCTACTGAAAGTTAGTGTAACATGAGTCTCAATTTGGCTATTGTTTACATAAGAATCTCTAGAAGTCAGTAATGAAGTGGTTATTGTTTCTTTCCATATTGTCTTGTGCAGGCCATGCAACTGAGAATATAGGCTATGAATTAGAAGGGATTTAGGATTTGACATGTCTAACAGGTCCCTCTAAAATAGACTAGAATGCAGGAAATTGCATCTAAGAAATCCAAAATTTTCTGGGGGAGGACCCCCAGAACACCCCCCCTCCCCCCCGGGCTAAGCCCCGGATGTTGACAACCTCTGGCTCCGCCTCTGGATGGATGCTAAATGCAGAAAGACAACATGAACGACGTCAAACGTTTAAACAAGGACCACTGCAACAATATCTACAAAAACACTCAGTGTTAGTTAGCAAACTTAAACGCAACAGAAAGTAGTTTAGCAACTCAATTGTAACTTTATGAAAATGCAACGTTAGCCAACCAATGCTGCCCTCAACCTGGAGGGTGGGTTCAACAGAGGGTGTGTTCGTTAGCTGTGACGTTGACCTTGTGTGCTGCATAGACATCCTCTACATGTATAGGATGTCTATGGTGTGCTACATTTGAATTGTAGTGCGTAGGTAGGCTAATTGCATACGTGACGACCAGGCATTAGCGATTGGGTAAAGGCAGAGGCACTTTTTAAAAAATTCAGCGGAGTCCACACCTCCAGCAAATCATTTCTGACCGTATCTGTTCCAGACCCTCTGCACGAAATGAAATGAAGTACGAGGGGCGGGTTTACCAGGCTAAGCCAGCGCACCCAAGCTCACCGTCTCAACATTCCAAAATAGAATGTTGAACGGCTAACCAAAACTGTAGCCTACAAGAAGCCATGAATCGCTGTCTAAAGCAGTGGTTCTTAAACTTTTTGTCTGGCGACCCCACAAAAAAACCTGATGAGGTCTGGCGACCCCACGTTTGCCCCAAACCCCTTGTAATTACATTGGGCAGGCTAATAGCACAAGAAATATGGCTAGTAATGTTGTTTTGTTTTGGGAGCAGCAAGTTACATTGTTACAGGGGCGGCTAGGGGCCCTCAACCAGAAATTTTGCTATACGTTATTTGTAATTTTGTGCATTCTGGTGCATTTCTACAGGCTGTTACATCTATAGAAGTGGTTTTTCATTTGTATCTATAGAAATAGGTTTAGCATTTAATTCAATGCCTTAACTGGTCGCTGTAACAATGATAATTGTTGTCCACACGGACTGTTTTGTGTGTTACACCAGAGACTGAGACTGTGAGAAGTCACGCGTCATTTAACTCCGTTTTTATGAGTTTAATAAATCTATAGCCCCGTTGGGCTAGAACAGTATATTCTGTAGTCCTGTGAAGTGAATACAAGGCAGAATATAACATGGTGGCAGCGGTCACGGATTTGACCTATTTTAAGTCTTCAAAAGTTTAGTTTATAACTTAGCTCGTTTCGCCGCGGGAATAGGAGGCTCGTGCAAGTCTACTAATCATCGTGCATTGGATTAGCATACAGACGCCCAAGCATGGAAGGGCTGAGACCTCCACAACGGCTGTGCATGGACTCAGGCAATCTTTCAAAGACCTGGAAGGTATGGAAAGAAGAGTTTTTGCTTTATGTGGACCTCGCGGTGAGAGACGACGATGAAACCACCAAAGTAAAACTGTTTGGTTATCTCGTGGGCGAGAGCGGGAGAGAGTTGCTGGATACACTGATGGGTGAGACGCCTACAGCAGATTGGAAGCTAGCAGATATTGTGAAGAAATTTGATGAACACTGCACTGAATTAAAAGTTTTGGCGAAAACATGCAATTTTGGAATGTTACGAGACACGTTGATTCGTGACAGGATTGTGTGTGGGAGCAACAACGCTACAATGAGGGAGCGGCTGCTCCGAGAGACAAAGCTGACACTGGACTCGTGCATCGACTTGTGCCGTGGAGAAGAGTTGTCGCGTGAAAATGTCAAAACAATCGCCGGACCCAACGTGGAAGAAGTGCATGCAGTGAAAGACCCAGCGCGGAACAGAGGACCAGAGAACTTCGTCGACTGTAAGTTCTGTGGAAAATCACATGAGAAAAGTAAACAGAAATGCCCTGCGTTTGGCAAGAAATGCAAAAAATGTGGCAAAGAGAACCATTTTGCTGTCAAGTGTAAAGCTAGCCACCAAGCAAGAGAAATGAAAACGAAATGAGTGCATGTAGCTGTATCTGAAAGTGATGATTTTGAAGAAATAGTCAGTGTAACTGCAAAGCATGTCGACAGTGTGAATGTAGTGGATAAGCAGCACAGCACGCAGCTTTTTGCAGGCATGCTCCTTGGGAACAAGACAGTGAAATTCCAGATAGACAGTATGCTACATGTAACATTATCACAATTGACCTGATTGATCCAAACACAAAGCTCGAAGACACAAAGGGCTCATTCACACAAAACACTCTGCGTGTTCAGCGCGTGCCCGTATTCTGTCCGTATTCTGAGCGTATTCATTTAGAATGCACGTTAGCAGATTAGACCATTCCCACCGCAACCGTGCTCTGAGCGTAGACTACGCTCAGAATACGGACTGCAGCTAGAAAATAGAAACCAAGTCTATTTTTCTGCGCGTATTCAGCCAAAATCCCATTGAAAGCTATAGGCACAGCTATACAATTCATGCAAACTGTGCTATCAATGCCTGTATTGACACAGGGAATACCTCAAAAACCTAGCGACTGTCTGCAAAATATTACCACTCGCTTACAACTGCATCAAACAAACGCTGGAAAGCTATCAATATTGGGGTTATCAGATCTGCACTACAAGGGCATTGACTATCCTACATAAACACACAAACTGAAATACATTTGAAGTTGTCACGCTGTCCAGTCAAACATGTTGTAGGTAATAGTGGTGGAGCTTTTATGTTCTTAATAGGAAGAAGCAAGATATCGCTTTAGATTTCTTCGTCGGAGTATTCTTAATGCAAGAAGAGCCTTAATCGGTCTTCTGTCGACCACTCGAGCTATTAAAAAAATAGTAACCTCGTTCTTGTCATTCAGTGTTTCCTACTTGGTTTGATAAATCTAGTCAACAAGCCACTAGGCAAAACTGAAGTCCATAATTTATTTACCCGATGTAGGCAAAGTGACTGTTGGCAAAGAGGTAGAGTTCATCATAACTTTATGGAAGGGGTTAAAACGTGTTCGCTTTTCTTGTACCAGGAGTGAATAAAGGCTTTGACAATGACCAGCCTACATGATTTAGAACGATGTCAAATATTCCACTGGCCTTATCAAAGTGTCAAGTTGCACTATAGGTGCAGTGCTGCTTTCTAAACAACGTTTAAAGTAAGGAAATAAAACCAGAGAAACACATATTGTGTTTACTAAAGTGAGAGATAGGGAAGCATGGCTATGTGCACCTAAAGACATTGAAGTGCATTTAAAGACGGGGCTTCCCGCTCCCGCGCTGAATACGCTGACATGTCCGGTGTGAATGGTCATACGCTCAGAATACGCCCACGCGCTGAATACGCTCAAGGCGGTGTGAATGAGCCCAAAGACTGTGTTAGTAATGTACAACAAGAGCAAATTGAAGCCACTGGGAAAGTGCAAACTGAAATTGAGGAATCCAAGAAACCAAAAACAGTACAGGTTAGAATTCCAAGTGGTAGGTGAAGGTGTCAGTGGACCACTATTGGGCAAAAGAGCAAGCGAAGGCATGCAGCTGATCAAAGTGCAGTATGAAAACATCATGGCAATCGACAGCATCGTGACTACATCGCCAGATACGAGGGGCCAGTGGACGATGGACCAGATAAAAGCGGAGTATGCTGATGTGTTCAGTGGGGATGGCTGCCTTGAAGGACAGTATCGCCTGCAAATCGACAGCTCAGCGAAACCGGTGCAGTTGCCAAGGCGCCGGGTCACAGTTGCCATGATGAAGCCACTGAAAGCTGAACTGCTTGACCTACAGAACAGAGGAATCATTGCACCGGTAGAGCGCAACACAGATTGGATTAATGCTATGGTGGTAGTACAGAAGCAGAATGGGAGGTTGCGAGTATGAATCGATCCAAGGCCCTTGAACAAGGCGCTGAAACGCAGCCACTTCCCCTTGCAAACCATTGATGACATTCTTCCGGATCTGTCCAAAGCCAACGTGTTTTCAGTATGCGATGTCAAATGCGGCTTCTGGCATGTCAAGCTAGACGATGAGTCAAGCTTTCTTACTACCTTTGCGACACCGTTTGGACGTTACAGGTGGCTGAGACTCCCAATGGCAATCAGCCCTGCACCAGAGGTCTTCCAGCGAAAGCTGACGCAAGCACTGGATGACCTGCCAGGTCTGTACATCGTTGCAGATGATGTCCTCATCACTGGACAAGGTGAGACACAAGAAATGGCACAGCGAGACCATGATGAGAAAATGAGACTGTTTCTGAACAGGTGCAGACAAAAGAACATTAAACTGAATGCAGAGAAGTTCAAACTGAAACAAAAGGAAGCTACATACATCGGACATCTCCTGACAGCAAATGGGCTGAAAGTTGACCCGGAAAAGGTGCGTGCCATTGCACAAATGCCAAGCTCAACTGATGTGAAAGCCGTTCAGAGACTACTAGGCGTGGTGAATTACTTAGCAAAGTTTTGCCCTCACCTCTCTGACCACTGTCAATCGCTGAGAGAACTGACACACAAAGACTGTGAATGGATGTGGACAGAACAACATGAGGAAACCTTTCTCAAACTGAAAAACATGATTGCAAACACACCGGTGCTCAAGTACTACAGTCCAGAAGAGGAACTGACTGTGCAGTGTGATGCCTCAGGGCTCATTCACACCAAACTCTCTGCGTATTCAGCGCGTGGCCGTATTCTGAGCGTATTCTGTCCGTATTCATTTAGAATGCAAGTTGGCAGATGAGACCATTCCCACCGCAACCGTGTTCTGAGCGTATTCTGAGCGTATTCTATCACCATAGAAACATATTGTACGGACAGAATACGCCACGCGCTGAATACGGAGAGTGTTTGGTGTGAATGAGCCCTCTGACACAGGCCTGGGAGCAGCACTTGTCCAGAGGGGTAAGCCCATAGCTTTCGCAAGCAGAGCACTCACACAGACAGAAAGGGGCTATGCCCAAATAGAGAAAGAATTCTTAGCAATGATTTTTAGTTTGGAGAAATTCCACCAATACACGTATGGCCGCAAAGTTACCGTACAGAGTGACCACAAACCGTTAGAAAACATTGTGAGGAAGCCATTACTGAGTGCTCCCAAACGACTGCAGCGAATGATGATGCGCATTCAGAAATATGTTTTGGATGTAGTGTACTTACCAGGAAGGGATATGGTGTTGGCAGACACCTTGAGCCGAGCCTACCTTCCAGAATGCTCATCCTATGGCTCAGTGGAAGCTAAAATAGAGACTATAAATATGCTACAGCATGTGCTCATATCTGCAGACAGCCTTAGATCGATTCGTTCTGCCACAAAAGAGGACGCAACTCTGCAGATTCTCATCGAGACCATACAGAAAGGCTGGCCAAATGACAAGGCAAAGACGGCTAGGGAAATTAGGCCATACTTCTCCTTCCAAGATGAACTAAGCCATCAAGATGGAATAGTGTTCAGAGGCGAATGTGTCGTCATTCCTGATGGATTAAGGAGAGACATTACCTGCCGTTTACACTCCTCTCATCTTGGCATAGAAGGATGTGTACGGAGGGCCAGAGAGTGCGTATACTGGCCCGGGTTAAATGACCAAATTAAAACATATGTAAACAAGTGTGACATCTGCAGGGCAGTGGATTACAAACAACAAAAAGGAACAGTGATCTCACACAAAATGCCGAACCGTCCATGGGCTAAAGTGGGCACTGACCTGTTTACTTTTCACAACAGAGACTATCTAATCACAGTAGATTATTACTCCAACTTCTGGGAAATTGACTACCTGTCAGACACAAAATCTACCACAGTGATAAAGAAACTGAAAGCTCACTTTGCCAGACAAGGCATTCCAGAGGTTGTCATTTCAGACAATGGACCACAATACTCCTCGCAGAAATTCAAGAGATTCAGCGAACGATGGGAATTCCTACACAACACCTCGTCGCCAGGGCACCCTCAAAGCAACGGCAAAGCTGAATCGGCAGTCAAAACAGCCAAGAGACTGTTGTTGAAAGCGGAAATGGCTGGACAAGATCCGTACTTGGCGCTCTTAGATCACCGCAACACGCCATCACAAGGCCTAGACAGCAGTCCAGCACAAAGACTTCTCAGCCGCCGTACCAGAACACTGCTGCCCACTAAAGCAAGCCTTCTGCAGCCAAAAGTGCAACAAGTGGAGCAGAGCCTGAAAAGGAAACAAGAACGTCAGAGTGCATACTACAACCGATCAGCCAGAGATCTGGACACACTGACACCAGGTGACTGGGTGCGAGTTCAACCATTCGAACCCCACACACAGTGGAGACTAGGCAAAGTACGGAAGATTGTGGATGCAAGGTCCTATGACATCCAACTGCAGTCTGATGGTGTTCTTAGGAGGAATCGCAAACACCTCCGGCGTGCCGATCCACAGGTTTTTAGGGAGCCTAGGGACATGGACACTGATGTGCCATCACCAGGAGTTCCTGACATGCACACCCCAACGTCTGACCAAGACATTCCTGGTTAGAGTGACCTACCGATGACCACTAGATCTGGTCGCACAGTGGTAAAACCACAAAGATTCAAAGACTTTGGCCCCGTTCAGACTGGGTTTTTCAAAATCCGGATTCAATCCGGATAAAATTTATCCTAGAACCTCTTGCGTTCATACCAGACTTTACTTAATCTGGATTTCAAAAATCCTGTCCGGCGAATATCCGGTTAATTGGCCATGACTGCAGTTCGAATAGAAACCGCTAGATGTCGCTAAGCAAAGTGGGGTTAGCGAACAACAGCCAGGCAAATTCGCGAGAAGCATAAAAAACTACGGATATAAAGACATGGTATAACAAACCAATCCCCCTTCCCCACATAAAATAAATCTGAATTGCTTTTACTCAAGCGAGCTTAATCCTACATTCTCTGTATGTCTCGTGGCTGGTGGTGAATGCTTGGCTGGTAACATTTAAATTGCCCACCGTGATGCGGTGGATTAAATGACTCGTCAAATTAATTGGAAGAAACAAATGACTAGGCCTATAACATTGCCTTGTGTCATTTTAGGCTACTTTTTATGCAGTTTCGCAGTGCTGAAGTGTGCAGCTGCCGAAATAAATTCCCAACTTGCCAGTGTCTCTCTTTTACATGCCTTGTGCATGGTAACGTGGTTCTCCGCGGTGACTTCGCAGTTAACTGTTCTAAACGTGTGTGTCAAGCCAATAGGTCAAAATCACTTATTTTTCTATTAAATTCATATATATTTGCCATTTCCGACTGTTTGGGCTGACGGTAGTGGTACCGTTGGTTTAAAACAAGACTTTGGGAATGACCAATGACCGGGTGATGATGACCCTGTGAACCCGGAAGTATGACGCAATTATCCGGATTAACGATCCCTTAGCGTTCAGACTAGGTTTTTCGGCCTCAAGATCCCTTAAAAATCCACCTCATGAGGTGGATTTTGAAAATCCGGATTAACCCCTTGAAAATCCGGATAATTTGCGTTCACACTAGGATAAATTTTATCCGGTTTTTGAAAATCCTGGTAATCCGGATTTTGAAAATCCTAGTGTGAACGGGGTCTTTGTGACTCACTAGTGGTGAAATGGCCTTTGGGGGGGAAAAGAAAAAGAAAAAAAAACTGTTACAAATATGTTTGTTTATATTGTAATGTGTTAAGCTGGTAATGAGTTCAAAAGAGCAATCTAAATATATCTGTTTTATATTGCAAATGTGTTAAGCTGGTAATGAGTCCATAAGAGCAATCTTCTATTGATCTTGAATTTAAAGTAAGAATATTACAATGGATGTCAATCAAAACCATCGTAAGTTTATTGATAACTGCAAGTATTTGAAGTTTATCGGTCCTAGAATGTGGTTAGTATCTGAACAGTCCATGAGTTGTATCTTGTGAAGAAGATTTCCAGTAACAGTTATGAGTTATACATAGTGATTTTCAGTAGCACTCGACCTTGTACCTAGAGAAAGTTTGAATGTGTACATTGTTTGCAGGTTTGCAAGACTGAAAGCTGAGGAAAAAAAAAAAAAGAGAGAAAGGATGTAACAATGATAATTGTTGTCCACACGGACTGTTTTGTATGTTACACCAGAGACTGAGACTGTGAGAAGTCACGCGTCATGTAACACCGTTTTTATGAGTTAAATAAATCTATAGCCCCGTTGGGCTAGAACAGTATATTCTGTAGTCCTGTGAAGTGAATACAAGGCAGAATATAACAGTCGCCACCTAAAAGCATAGTGATTTGGTGAAACTAAAATGTCAATGCAACACCATCACAAAAACTAGGTAATTTTAACTCTTCCTGCCCCTTGCCACTCTAGCGCTCAGAGAACGAGAACTAGGATGACATGCTACAGACTGAAGAACAGCACAATAGCAGTTTTGCTAGTTGTGCTAACTTCAATATGAAGCTATAAGCAGGTTGTGGATGGATGCTGAATGCAGAAAGACAACATGAACAACGTCAAACATTTAAACAAGGACCACTGCAACAATATCTACAAAAACACTTCAGTCAGTGTTAGTTAGCAAACTTAAACACAACATAAAGTAGTTTAGCAACTCAATTGTAACTTTATGAAAATGCAACGTTAGCCAACCAATGCTGCCCTCAACCTGTCAGAGAAGTATGCATCCTACCTGCAGTGTTTCCAACCGCACAACTTCTTCCTCATTCTATCTGCCACTTTCTCTTTCCCTCTTGTCTTTTTTAACACCGTGAGTGCGTCCCAGAATGTTTATTCATGGTTGTTTTCTCCATCGTGACTATGCGAGAGTCGCGAGTATATAAAATGAGTCGTTTGGCAGCCAGCACTATTTCGTGCAGAGAATCTGGACCGGAATCTCTTGAGGAGCATTTGGCAAGTCGCAGAAAGTACGATCCAATCAGCGAACAGAGGGTGTGTTCGTTAGCTGTGACGTTGACCTTGTGTGCTACATTTGAATTGTAGTGCGTAGGTAGGCTAATTGCATACGTGACGACCAGGCGTTAGCGATTGGGTAAAGGCAGAGGCACTTTTTTAAAACTTCAGCAGAGTCCACACCTCCAGCAAATCGTTTCTGACGGTCTCTGTTCCAGACCCTCTGCAAGAAATGAAATGAAGTACGAGGGGCGGGTTTTCCAGGCTAAGCCAGCGCACCCAAGCTCACCGTCTCAACATTCCAAAATGTAGCCTACAAGAAGCCGTGAATCGCTGTCTAAAGTAGTCAAAATTCATTTCAATACACACAAATTAATGACATAGCCGTGTTTAACCAATAAACACAAAGGTAATATAAACACGCATTTATCTGTCATCTGTCAGTCTCTCTGCCCCGCATGTTGCATACCCTTCTTTTGCACCACGGTATTGTTTCTGTCGGAACCGTAGCCCTATAAGCTGAACGCTATTAACAGTGGGGTAGAATGCCCTAATGTGGGACAGTTTTTGCCATTTCAAATTTGGTAGTCTATTACAGTTTAAAGCCAACATCTCAATACAGAAATTATAACTTTTTTAAACTTCTAGTGGTGCTCTAATCAAACAAAAAGAGAAACTATATATAAAGTGTTCAGAAAACAAATGCCTTACATATTAGTGCAAGTAGGTCCAAACCTGTGGATCTTCCTAATGTGGGACAATCTGTTTCCTAATGTGGGAATGTGTGAAATGCTGTATCAAACCGTGCTTCGCAGAAGTAATGTGCACTCGATAATTTGGATTGTTGAGGACTTTATGGTGTGTTTTTCTCGTCGTCAGTACTGCTCTCAGTGCAGCGTTTGATACTGTTGACCAAACCTTGGTGTGTATTTTGATACTGCCCTAATTTTTAACTAGATGTACCGCATAGCGGTACATGGTATGACCGCCGCAGTATATTGAAATGTGGGAACTGTTGGTATGATGAGCAGTGTTGGGGTCGTTACTCAAAAAAAAGTAATCCATTACACACTCGCTACTGTTAAAAAATGTAATGCATTACTTTACTTTACTCCTTATGGAAAGTAACTCGTTACATTACTTTGCGTTACTCATCAACGGCCTTGAGCAAAACACATACATTCCTATTGCAATGAGCAAGATGTAAGACAAGTCGTTCTTTCATGCCACGAAAACAGGCTACACCACAAAGTTGGTGAAAATCTATAGGCCACTGCACAGGGTCGTATCAGTATTGCACTGCTGGCAGGCTTATGTCATAAAAAAACAAGCTGAAAGTCTAAAACAGGCTAACTTCATACCAGCACTCACTAAAAATAGAATGAATAAAACAGCATGCAGACACTGGCATATAGGCTACAGTATAAATCCTTTAACAAACTAGACCATTTAAACAAAACGTGCTACTAAATAAAACTAGATGTACCGCATAGCGGTACATGGTATGACGGCCGCAGTGTATTGAAATTTGGGAACTTTTTTGTCCAATTTTATGGCATGTGCTGTGCTTTTAGAGGTCTTTGTGTTGATCATGCATGACATATTTTGTGCAGTTCCTACCTTCTTATTGATATCAAAGAGTCCAAGATATTGCCAATTCAAAATACCAGTTTTTGCATTTACCCATATCACTAGGTGACTGCTTCAAGTGAGTGTTTATGGGCTGGGTCGATACGTCTCCACCAGCATACTAACACAAAATCGTTGTCTTGGGCAAAATTGTTGACGAGTTATTTAACAAAAATAGTTTTTTGACACCTAGCTTCGGCGATAAACATCGCCCCCTATGACGAAATGTCACAAAATTTAGTACACATGAAAAGAAAGCTGTTTAAAGATAGCATGTCAACTTTGACCAAATTTCAGCAATGAAAAGCCAAAATAGGGACTTTTGATGAATTTAAGCTACGTGTTAAATGTTCATTGACATGTAACTTTGAAACAATTTATCTCAAGATAAATCCTTTGATAACTTTTTGTCAGCACTGTCTGTAGATGGCATATATCAACTTTGGTGAGATTCACATGAACGGCCAATGACGAGTTCATTTAGATTTGTTTTCGCAATGTTAAAATTTCATGGAAACTGTTTTCATTGGAAGTGGGCGTCGACCAGTGTTTTCAATGCGTGAGTGTCAATAGATTTCACAATAAAAAAAATGGTTGTAAACATTAACATTCTCTAGATAATAGGCAAAATGACATTTTGTACAATTACAGCGTCCCCTATGGACCAAATTGTATGCCACGTGCTGTGGTGTTAGAGGTCTTTGTGCTGATCACACATGACATATTTTGTGCAGTTTCCACGTTCTCGGTTCAAGATATTGGCAATTCAAAATCCAAATTTTTGCATTTACCCTTATCACTAAGTAGCACTATGCTTCAAGTGAGTGTTTATGGGCTGGGTCGATTCGCCTCTGTAACACCAACATACTAACACAAAATCGTTGTCTTGGGCAAAATCAAAGTGTGTCAGTATCTTCTTGTTGTTACGCCCCACTACTGGATGGCCCTACTGGGAACAACAAAGAACAACAAAGCCACCACTGACCCAAGTAAAACCAAAACACCTTTAAAATGTAACCCAACCAGTGGGATTTATTACATTAACACATAAGACAAAGACATAACACAAAGTCCAAATCATAATGACACAATCGCAGGCTGAGAGGCAACAGCCAGCAGTCCCACACCAAAAGCCTCCCCTTGGCAGCAGGAACCAGGTGCTCCTAAGTAGTACTTGATCACGTGACCAGGTGCTCCTACTCAGGTCAATCAGCTGGCTCTCCTGAGCAGGTATGGGAGAAGCAAAGGGACAAACAGCACTGGGAACATACAGACAATACATACAGCTGTAACATTATAAATATGTATTAACCTGTGTGTACTGTGATACAGTAATTTGGCGCACACACACGGGTAAGTGTAGTAGGTGTCTTGCACTCCTCATACTTCTAAACATACAAACTAGTAACAGGTTCCATAAGCATCTGCAATGTTGCTCAGACTTTGTTGTTTCTTCCGCCACTGCAGAAAATGTTACACCCTAAGCACATCGCATGCTAAACTAGATTGCATTCCCACAGAAAATGCTAAATGTGGGCTTGCTTACTATGTAGATAGAGTAAATAGAGCTCAATAGACTTCATACACTAAATGGGCTGAATAGAGCTCCGGCGTCACGTGACTTTTTGTTGTCAAACGCCATGTTGGCAGTAAACATGACGACCGGCGCCAGCTTTAAAAACTTCCGACCGACCGAGTATACAGGTCATTTTAATTCCAATGAAATTCGGCTTTACACTAACAAATAACACAGATTAAACATCAGCGACCCATATAATGTACCTGGAGTGCTTTACCAAGGACATATCTTCCTGCCCCGAAGACGTAGCCGACTTGCGCTACGCTGACATTCACTCTTACCTAGTCAACTTTCCATCAGTTTACTCAGGGGACTCACTAAGAGCTTACAAAAGTCTGGAGGTTACAAGTGCTGTCAGTCCGGCTTCGTAACGCAAGTACAACTATGGAGTTTGGCATCCAAAAACTTCGGCATCATGACTGGAAGGGTAAGCATTAAATTATTCCAGTTTGATACGCTGTGTCACGTTAGCATGTTTATTAGCTTAGCTAGCTACAGCTGTTTCAACAGCTGTTTCCGTTAGCATGTTTGTTTATTAGCTTCGTTAGCTACAGCTGTGTGTCTGGCTGATTCGTATTTTTGATGTTCTCAATCAAAATGGCTAATGTTCAATTTCAACCTGTATTTATCTATTGTTCAATTTCATATAGGTTAGGCATTCCCAAAGGCTTAATCACAGTCCGCTAAAGCCATGGGTGGTGGTAAGAAATGATGGTGTTGTGTTGGGAGCACACTGCAACTGTACGGCCGGACTCGGGGAGAGCTGCTCTCATGTTTCAGCTGTTCTCTTTTTTATTTGGGAGAAAAACTAGATGTACCGCATAGCGGTACATGGTATGACCGCCGCAGTATATTGAAATGTGGGAACTGTTGGTGTGATGAGTGTGTGATAGAGCAGTGTTGTGAGGTGAGAATTTCTGTGGAAATGATTTCCTGTAAGTGGGCATGGATGTGGGTTTTGAATGTGTAGTGTGAAGGACTGATTTGTGAAGGCAAGGAATCGGCAAAATGAGATTTTGTACAATTACAGCACCCCCTATGGACCAAATTTTATGGCATGTTCTGTGGTGTTAGAGGTCTTTGTGGTGATCGTGCATGATGCATTTTGTGCAGTTCCCACCTTCTCGGTCCAAGATATTGGCAACTCAAAATCCCAATTTTTGCATTTACCCTTATCACTAGGTGGCGCTATGCTTCAAGTGAGAGTTTATGGGCTGGGTCAATATGCCTCTGTAACACCTACATACTAACACAAAATCGTTGTCTTGGGCAAAATTGTTGATGAGTTATCAAAAACTGTTTTTCAACACCTGGCTTCGGCGATAAACATCGCCCCGTATGACGAAATGTCACAAAATTTAGTACACATGAAAAGAAAGATGTTTAGAGATGGCATGTCAACTTTGACCAAATTTGAGCAATTAAAAGCCAAGATACGGCCATTTGAAGAATTTTAAGCTACGTGTTAAATGTTCATTGACGTGTAACTTCGGAACGGTTTATCTCAAGATAAATCCTTTGATAACTTTTTGTCAGCATTGTCTGTAGATGACATATACCAAATTTGGTGAGATTCACATGAACGACCTATGACGAGTTCGTTCAGATTCGTTTTCGCAATATTAAAATTTCACGGAAATTGTTCTCGTTGGAAGTGGGCGTCGACCAGTGTTTTCAATGCGTGAGGGTCAACAGATTTCATGATAAAAAAAAAATAGTTGTAAACGTAAGCATTCTCTAGATAATAGGCAAAATGACATTTTCTACAATTACAGCGCCCCCTATGGACCAAATTTTATGGCATGTTCTGTGGTGTTAGAGGTCTTTCTGGTGATCGTGCATGACGTATTTTGCACAGTTCCCACCTTCTCGGTCCAAGATATTAGCAAATCAAAATCCCAATTTTTACATTTACCCATATCACTAGGTGGCGCTATGCTTCAAGTGAAAGTTTATGGGCTGGGTCAATACATCTCTGTAACACCGACATACTAACACAAAATCATTGTCTTGGGCAAAATTGTTGACGAGTTATTTAACAAAAACTGTTTTTTGACACCTAGCTTCGCCAATAAACATCGCCCCCTATGACGAAATGTCACACAATTTAGTACACATAAAAAGAAAGCTGTTTAGAGATGGCATGTCAACTTTGACCAAATTTGAGCAATTAAAAGCCAAGATACGGCCATTTGAAGATTTTTAAGCTACGTGTTAAATGTTCATTGACGTGTAACTTCGGAACGGTTTATCTCAAGATAAATCCTTTGATAACTTTTTGTCAGCATTGTCTGTAGATGACATATACCAAATTTGGTGAGATTCACATGAACGGCCTATGACGAGTTCGTTCAAATCCGTTTTCGCAATATTAAAATTTCACGGAAATTGTTTTCGTTGGAAGTGGGCGTCGACCAGTGTTTTCAATGCGCGAGGGTCAATAGATTTCACGATAAAAAAGAAATTGTTGTAAACATAAGCATTCTCTAGATAATAGGCAAAATGACATTTTCTACAATTACAGCGCCCCCTATGGACTACATTTTATGGCATGTTCTGTGGTGTTAGAGGTCTTTGTTGTGATCGTGCATGATGTATTTTGTGCAGTTCCCACCTTCTCGGTCAAAGATATTGGCAACTCAAAATCCCAATTTTTACATTTACCCATATCACTAGGTGGCGCTATGCTTCAAGTGAGAGTTTATGGGCTGGGTCGATACATCTCTGTAACACCAACATACTAACACAAAATCGTTGTCTTGGGCAAAATTGTTGATAAGTTTTTTAACAAAAACTGTTTTTTGACACCTAGCTTCGCCAATAAACATCGCCCCCTATGACGAAATGTCACAAAATTTAGTACACATAAAAAGAAAGCTGTTTAGAGATGGCATGTCAACTTTGACCAAATTTGAGCAATTAAAAGCCAAGATACGGCCATTTAAAGATTTTTAAGCTACGTGTTAAATGGTCATTGACGTATAACTTCGGAACGGTTTATCTCAAGATAAATCCTTTGATAACTTTTTGTCAGCATTGTCTGTAGATGACATATACCAAATTTGGTGAGATTCACATGAACGGCCTATGACGAGTTCGTTCAGATTCGTTTCCGCAATATTAAAATTTCACGGAAATTGTTTTCGTTGGAAGTGGGCGTCGACCAGTGTTTTCAATGCGCGAGGGTCAATAGATTTCACGATAAAAAAGAAATTGTTGTAAACATAAGCATTCTCTAGATAATAGGCAAAATGACATTTTCTACAATTACAGCGCCCCCTATGGACTACATTTTATGGCATGTTCTGTGGTGTTAGAGGTCTTTGTTGTGATCGTGCATGATGTATTTTGTGCAGTTCCCACCTTCTCGGTCAAAGATATTGGCAACTCAAAATCCCAATTTTTACATTTACCCATATCACTAGGTGGCGCTATGCTTCAAGTGAAAGTTTATGGGCTGGGTCAATACATCTCTGTAACACCGACATACTAACACAAAATCATTGTCTTGGGCAAAATTGTTGACGAGTTATTTAACAAAAACTGTTTTTTGACACCTAGCTTCGCCAATAAACATCGCCCCCTATGACGAAATGTCACACAATTTAGTACACATAAAAAGAAAGCTGTTTAGAGATGGCATGTCAACTTTGACCAAATTTGAGCAATTAAAAGCCAAGATACGGCCATTTGAAGATTTTTAAGCTACGTGTTAAATGTTCATTGACGTGTAACTTCGGAACGGTTTATCTCAAGATAAATCCTTTGATAACTTTTTGTCAGCATTGTCTGTAGATGACATATACCAAATTTGGTGAGATTCACATGAACGGCCTATGACGAGTTCGTTCAAATCCGTTTTCGCAATATTAAAATTTCACGGAAATTGTTTTCGTTGGAAGTGGGCGTCGACCAGTGTTTTCAATGCGCGAGGGTCAATAGATTTCACGATAAAAAAGAAATTGTTGTAAACATAAGCATTCTCTAGATAATAGGCAAAATGACATTTTCTACAATTACAGCGCCCCCTATGGACTACATTTTATGGCATGTTCTGTGGTGTTAGAGGTCTTTGTTGTGATCGTGCATGATGTATTTTGTGCAGTTCCCACCTTCTCGGTCAAAGATATTGGCAACTCAAAATCCCAATTTTTACATTTACCCATATCACTAGGTGGCGCTATGCTTCAAGTGAGAGTTTATGGGCTGGGTCGATACATCTCTGTAACACCAACATACTAACACAAAATCGTTGTCTTGGGCAAAATTGTTGATAAGTTTTTTAACAAAAACTGTTTTTTGACACCTAGCTTCGCCAATAAACATCGCCCCCTATGACGAAATGTCACAAAATTTAGTACACATAAAAAGAAAGCTGTTTAGAGATGGCATGTCAACTTTGACCAAATTTGAGCAATTAAAAGCCAAGATACGGCCATTTAAAGATTTTTAAGCTACGTGTTAAATGGTCATTGACGTATAACTTCGGAACGGTTTATCTCAAGATAAATCCTTTGATAACTTTTTGTCAGCATTGTCTGTAGATGACATATACCAAATTTGGTGAGATTCACATGAACGGCCTATGACGAGTTCGTTCAGATTCGTTTCCGCAATATTAAAATTTCACGGAAATTGTTTTCGTTGGAAGTGGGCGTCGACCAGTGTTTTCAATGCGCGAGGGTCAATAGATTTCACGATAAAAAAGAAATTGTTGTAAACATAAGCATTCTCTAGATAATAGGCAAAATGACATTTTCTACAATTACAGCGCCCCCTATGGACTACATTTTATGGCATGTTCTGTGGTGTTAGAGGTCTTTGTTGTGATCGTGCATGATGTATTTTGTGCAGTTCCCACCTTCTCGGTCAAAGATATTGGCAACTCAAAATCCCAATTTTTACATTTACCCATATCACTAGGTGGCGCTATGCTTCAAGTGAAAGTTTATGGGCTGGGTCAATACATCTCTGTAACACCGACATACTAACACAAAATCATTGTCTTGGGCAAAATTGTTGACGAGTTATTTAACAAAAACTGTTTTTTGACACCTAGCTTCGCCAATAAACATCGCCCCCTATGACGAAATGTCACAAAATTTAGTACACATAAAAAGAAAGCTGTTTAGAGATGGCATGTCAACTTTGACCAAATTTGAGCAATTAAAAGCCAAGATACGGCCATTTGAAGATTTTTAAGCTACGTGTTAAATGTTCATTGACGTGTAACTTCGGAACGGTTTATCTCAAGATAAATCCTTTGATAACTTTTTGTCAGCATTGTCTGTAGATGACATATACCAAATTTGGTGAGATTCACATGAACGGCCTATGACGAGTTCGTTCAAATCCGTTTTCGCAATATTAAAATTTCACGGAAATTGTTTTCGTTGGAAGTGGGCGTCGACCAGTGTTTTCAATGCGTGAGGGTCAATAGATTTCACGATAAAAAAAAAATTGTTGTAAACATAAGCATTGTCTAGATAATAGGCAAAATGACATTTTCTACAATTACAGCGCCCCCTATGGACCAAATTTTATGGCATGTTCTGTGGTGTTAGAGGTCTTTGTGGTGATTGTGCATGACGTATTTTGCGCAATTCCCACCTTCTTGGTCCAAGATATTGGCAACTCAAAATCCCAATTTTTGCATTCACTCATATCACTAGGTGGCGCTACGCTTCAAGTGAGCGTTTATTGGCTGGGTCGATACATCTCTGTAACACCGACATACTAACGCAAAATCGTTGTCTTGGGCAAAATTGTTGGCGAGTTATTTAACAAAAACTGTTTTTTGACACCTAGCTTCGCCAATAAATATCGCCCCCTATGACGAAATGTCACAAAATTTAGTACACATGAAAAGAAATCTGTTTAGAGATGGAATGTCAACTTTGACCAAATTTGAGCAATTATTAGCCAAGATACGGCCATTTGAAAATTTTTAAGCTACGTGTTAAATGTTCATTGACGTGTAACTTCGGAACGGTTTATCTCAAGATAAATCCTTTGATAACTTTTTGTCAGCATTGTCTGTAGATGACATATACCAAATTTGGTGAGATTCACATGAACGGCCTATGACGAGTTCGTTCAGATTCGTTTTCGCAATATTAAAATTTCACGGAATTTTTTTTCGTTGGAAGTGGGCGTCGACCAGTGTTTTCAATGCGTGAGGGTCAATAGATTTCACGATAAAAAAAAAATTGTTGTAAACGTAAGCATTGTCTAGATAATAGGCAAAATGACATTTTCTACAATTACAGCGCCCCCTATGGACCAAATTTTATGGCATGTTCTGTGGTGTTAGAGGTCTTTGTGGTGATCGTGGATAACGTATTTTGCGCAGTTCCCACCTTCTCGGTCCAAGATATTGGCAACTCAAAATCCCAATTTTTGCATTTACCCTTATCACTAGGTGGCGCTATGCTTCAAGTGAGAGTTTATGGGCTGGGTCGATACGTCTCTGTAACACCGACATATCACAAAAATTTCATGTTGTTGGGTGAAACGTTCATTGAGTTATTCAGCAAAAACTTTTGCCGGTCTCCCCCTCTTTAACGGACACTGGCACAGCGGGGGGGTGGCCCTGGGGGACCAAAAGGCGTTATTCGGTCACAAACTTCTTGGGCTACATGCCTACAAACATTCATGTCTCCCCGAGTTTCAGTGTCCCGGGAATCGTTGACGAAAAATCGGTGAAAAAAATAAAATAAAATAAAAAAAAATTAAAAAAATTAAAAAAAAGGGAAAAATTTTGCAGCAACTCCAATATGACCGCTTTCGCTAGCTTCGCTAGCGGCGGTCATAATGATTCGAGACACCAGGAGATCAGCTGCACGTCCAAAAAGTGCGAGTGGACATCTCCCAGTGAGGACGCGCTGAAAAATGTTGAATACAAGCAGGGCAAAGACATCATATTCAACAGCACACAACAAAATAAAAAGAGGAACTCCACCAAAGGCGTTTCTGCCCCCCCATCGTTTCCACGCCTGACTGCTGCTGAGCAAGCCCAACTGTACTACAACCTTTCACAGTGCCGCACACAAGACGGGAAGCTCGTCAAACCTGATTTCCTGTCTGTGGTTAATGGGTACGCCACATCATATGTGCCAAAGTCTGTCCTGCTGGATCTACCAGAACCCCTCACCAAGTTGTATGAAAAGAAGGCAAGAGACCTCAACTTGGCAGACTTACAAGACCAAGCAGAAGCCATATTTGAAGACATAACTGTCACCGAAGAGCAGGTATACAGAACACATTATGTTTATTATTACTAATGACTGAAATCTAAGATCTATCATGTCACCTGCTTGTGTAAAATCTGTGCTAACTTGCAATGTAACTGTGTGCAACTGGATTGTCATGTTTTCAGAGTGATATTGTAGAGGAGGAGACCCTAGCCCAGTCCAAATCCAGAATCTGGTTTGATCAAAGAAGTGGTAGGGTAACAGGATCTACATTCAGAGCAGCAACCAGAACAGACATCAGAAAGCCAGCAGTGTCTCTGATCAGACAGATATGTTACCCAAAGTCCCATGTTTTCAGCAGTGAGGCTACCAGGTATTCGTGAGCATAGAGAAGTCCAGCCAATGTCAACATGCAGTTGAAGGCACTAATGCACTCCAAACGTTTCTGCTGTATTGCAAGGTGTCTGCTGATGTTGTATGACTTTTTGAGGGGGAGTAATGGGTGTATCTAATACTAATTGTATAAAACATTGTAACATATGCACCAGCAGACACCTTACAACACTGCAGTATTGTCTATAAAAACGCCACGCCATCAGGACAGTACTTACAAGTCAAGGGTGATGTGTTTGAGTGTTTGCAGTGCTTAATTTCCTAATTTACCAGCAAGACATAATGAATGTAATACAGTTAGTACTAGGTTTTCCATTAAAAAAAATCATGGGTGTAAATCCAGGTACAGTAATGACCATTTTGAAAGGGTAGGGAGACAGCAATATGGGATGGCATTACTATTGTCCAAAACTAATAAGCTTATTTATGTTGTTTCTTCAGATGGGGATGCAAGAACGAAGACCTAGCAAGACAATACTACGAAATGCAGCATCGGCTATCACATACGGACGTCCTGGTGCGACCAGCTGGTTTCAGGATTTCACCTTCTCACCCATTTATCGGGGCCTCACCTGACCTTTCATGCAACTGCTGTGGCACAGGTGTCTTAGAAATTAAGTGCCCGTTTTCTGCAAAGGACCTTTCAGTCACTGAAGCCGTACATTCTATCGCAAACGTTGGCCTTGAGGAAGATTACAGAGGAAAAATAAGCCTGAAGAAAGACCATGCATACTACTATCAAGTGCAGATGCAGCTATTTGTTACCAACAAAGCATACTGCGATTTCGTTTTATGGACTGAAAAGGAAGGCACATCACCCTTTGTTCAGTGCATCATATTTGACCCTACATTCTTTCACAAAGAACTTGAATGTGCTCGGGTGTTCTTCATTAAATGTATTATTCCAGAGCTGTTGGCTAAATGTTTTTTTCAGCTCCAAAACAAGCAGCATGTACTGATCCCCAGCAACAGTGGTGCTACTGCCGAGCACCTGAAGCAGGGAACATGTTGGTCTGTGCCTCAGGGTTGTGTGCCGTGAAAAGGTTCCACCAAACCTGCCTGAGGATGAAAAGGGTACCTAAAGAGTGGGTGTGTCCTAGCTGTAGGAAACTAATCAATGCCCAAAAAAAAAAATTGAGTTCCTTAGGTCACTAGACTAAGACCTGTGAATATTTTATTGATTAATAAACACCTGTTAAACCAACCAACCAAGTATCTTCTGTGTCTGTAGAAATATCTGTAGCAATCAAGGTTATGACACATGGATAGGTTGCTCAAATCTAGTGATTGAGGAAAAACAGTCAGAACAAAAAAGCAAGAAGTTAGTCAAAAAGGTTTATTTGCTGTTGACAAATGAATACATCACTCAAAGGGCACCACAGAATCTGGTGTATTTGTTAGTGCACAACATACACTCACAATTTTATCAAGATAAGTAACATCGTTTTCTTTCTCTATGTCAGTGAAAGTTATTGGCACAGTGCTCTGAAGGATTGTATATTTCTGACGAAGTACCCCAATGACTCTTTCAATATGAATCCTTAAAGAGGCTAGAGATCATGTATTCCCTAGTTCAAGAGGATCTAACTGTGTTTTCCCACGTGTAAACGCTGGAATTTTTAATTTAGCCTGGCACATTTCAACTGATTCTTTCACCAGAAACCCCCTGTCTGCCAAAATTACATCCCCTGGGAGAATATTCTCTAAGAAATTAGTGTGCTCTGTAATGAATTTATCACTGGTGCGACCTCCCCATCCAGTAGAAATAAAACAAATGGAACCTTGGGGGCAAATGGCAATTAAATATTTTATGGTGTGGTTTGATTTGTATTTTGAGTAACACTGTGCACTGGGTAGCAATCTACTTGGTTTCTCTAGAAAGATTTCAAAACAATCAATGATACAAACTGTAAATGTTAAGTTGATCATTTATTTATTTTTATTATTAATTTTCCTTTATAATTAATTATTATTATTCCATAGAATCTGAGGTTGTAGAATTTCTCGTTAGTTTCCATTTCCTTATTCACATGGAATAAATGTTTATATTCGAAGCTGCTATGGTTTCGAATTGTTTGTTTACTATTAAAACTGCGCGAGGCGCATCGTTTATCGAGAACGTATATCAATATTACCATTGTCACGGTGAAGGCAGATTAACGCTAAGCTCTGCCTTTAATTGACATCAAGCCTTGTGCTTAAGGGCTCATTTCCACCGCCTTGACCGTGTTCAGCGCGTAGCCGTATTCAGCGCATGGCCGTATTCTGAGCGTATGACCATTTCCACCGGCCATCTCTGCGTATTCAGCGCGGGGGTGGGAATTCAGCTGCCAGCCCCCTCTTTAAATGCACTTGGCCAATGTCTTTAAGTGCACATAGCCATGTTTCCCTATCTCTCACTTTAGTAAACAAAATATGTGTTTCTCTGGTTTTATTTCCTTATGTTAAACGTTGCAGAAAGCATAACTGCACACAAATAGTAGCCTACAACTTGGCACTTCGATAAAACGAAGGGAATATTTGACATTGTTCTAATCATGTAGGCTGATTGTTGTCAAAGCCTTTATTCACTCCCGGTACAAAAAAGCGAACTTATTTTTAACCCCTTCCATAAAGTTATGATAAAGTCTGCCTCTTTGGCAACAGCCACCTTTTCCTACCTCGGATAAATAAATGTATTTATTAAATGTAGTGACGTATGGACCTCAACTTTGCCCAGTGGCTTACTGCCGTTAGATTTATTTAACCAAACAGGAAACACTGAATGACAAGAACGAGGTTACTATTTTTATAGCTCGAGTCGTCGACAGAAGACCGATTGAGGCTCTTCTTGCATTGAGAATATACTGCTTCTTCCTATTAAGAACATAAAAGCTCCACTATTATACCTACAACATGTTTGACTGGACAGCGTGACAACTTCAGAGGTATTTCAGTTTCTGTGTTTATGTAGGCTAGTCAATGCCCTTGTAGTGCAGATCTGATATGATGGCCAATATTGATAACTTTCCAGCGTTTGTTTCATGCAGTTGTAATCGAGTGGTAATATTTTGCAGACAGTCGCTAGGTTTTTGAGGTATTCCCTGTGTCAATACATGCATTGATAGCACAGTTGACATGAATTGCATTGGCCTCAATGGGATTTTGGCTGAATACGCTCAGAATACGCGCAGAAAAATAGACTCGGTTTCTATTCTCTAGCTGCAGTCCGTATTCTGAGCGTAGTCTACGCTCAGAATACGCTCAGAACACGGTGGCGGTGGGAATGGTCTCATCCGCTAACGTGCATTCTAAATGAATACGGACAGAATACGGCCACGCGCTGAATACCCTTAGGCCCCTTAGGGCCCATTTCCACCGCACTCTCTGCGTGTTCAGCGCGTGGCCATATTCTGTCCGTATTCATTTAGAATGCACGTTAGCAGATGAGACCATTCCCACCGCAAGCGTGTTCTGAGCGTATTCTGTCCCCATACAAACCTATTGTATACGCCCACGCGCTGAACACGGCTACGCGCTGAACGAGGCGGTGGAAATGAGCCCTAAGGCAGGGGTGTCCAAACTTTTTGCCAGGGGGGCCGGATTTGGCGAGGTGAACATGGGTGAGGGCCAACCATTGTAACGACACACAATAGGAATATCAATAATAATATTAATAGTACTAATAATATTAATAATATGCAAATGAAGTACTTAATGATTTTTTGTTGCAATGGCATAGTTTTTATGTCTTCACATTTCAAACACAAATGAAAATGTGTGTTTACCAAAATTACTGTGCATTTTATATTTGAAAACCAGTAATAAAATGCAGAAAAAGTCTGAGTGAAAAAAAAAACACTATTCATAATTCACAGTTATACATAACATATGGTACTATTATGTCACTGTTACATAACTGTAAACTGTAAACATGAATTTATACCATGTGAACAAGAAAATAGCACTAACATTATTCAGAAGTACTGAGAGTTTTGACAATTACACACACACACATTTTAGAATTTATTTAGCCTACCCCAGAAGACTAAACAAGTAACTCCCCTGCACTAATGTGATGGGTGGTACTGAGATTTCGATTGCTGCAAAAATGCTAAGTCTGGCTCAAACGCAGTGGTTTTGATGATGTCACGCAAGTGAGAGCACGTCTTGTCCTCACGCACTCAAAGTTCAAAAGTGAGAATGTCTTCTCACAGGTATTCGAGCGAAATAAGCTCAGCATTTTCTTGGCAAATATCCGAATCTCTTGCTCCAGCTGGTGTCCAGTTGGTGTCGACTCCGACAGTCTGTGTCAGTGTCACACTGCAGTTCAACGAACATTGCAACCGGTTCTTTCCACAACATATGTGAGCTTCACAAATACCATTTTCTCCCGGAGTGGAACATCACGGAAAACCGCGTCCATTCTCATCCTGGCCGCTTGCTGTTGCGATTGTGGGGGCAGAAGCAACTTGATATCCGAGAGGCCTCACCGGTCATCATGTCGTTTTGAAGTGTTCTTGTGAATGTTGTGATTACATATTATTTCCCCCATTTTTACAGTGTTCATTGGTCAAATAAACGTCCGTATTAAAGAACCTAACCCTGCTGTTAAATGAGCTAATAATAGCAACATCACCCGACATAATAGCAAGATGTATGGTTTTTTCTTTGCGAAATAACACCGCGAATAATGCCTACCAATGGGCAAACTAGTAAGTGTGTTGTGGTCAAAAAACAACAATACTGTTACAATGTCGATATACTTTGGGTTGGTACTGCCATAAACCTCTGAATATTTCAAGAAATGGCAAGGCGGTGAAGATTATTAACACCTCCCCCAGACGTGTTCTCTGCGTGGCCACGCAGTTATGCGCGCGATTTAGCATAACAAAATAATCACCGGCATTCCGCGTGGGTAGTTATGGCTCTGTAGCAAGGCTACTAACACCTGTTTTCTGAGAGGTGCCGCGGGCCGGTGGAAAGGAGTCCGCGGGCCGGACTTTGGACATGTCTGCCCTAAGGGGTATCAGCAACAAGGCCTGGTACTACTCGCAGAAGAACTAAGTTAAGATCACCTCTTTCTGTAACCAGCGGCCAACGAGGTATTTGTTATTTTGTTTTATATTGTTTTTCTTTGTTTCTTTGTATCACTTTGTTTGTACACTGTATCCTGAATGTATCCATGTTGGTGATTACGTAGTTCTCACGGTGTGAACGGAGAGTGGAGCCTCCAGTGTCCAGTGTCCAAATAAACACCTGTATTCAAGAACCTGCCCCCGTTGTGTTGTTGCGGAAAGAGCTACACAAACAGTCTTCTCGTAACCACCATTTCTAAATACATAGGGAAGAGATGTTCTTAAAGATTCTCTGTCAGGCCACACCAATAGACTTGGCACCAACCTACAATAAATCAAATCCACACAGTGTTTGAAGTGCCTAGAGACAGTAGTTGGGTCGATTCCAAAATAAAACCCCAAAAAGTAAAATGTTAGGTTCATTCGAAGCTTCATCAAAGTCAACATGTATTGTTGAAAACCTGTTATCGATGATTTTAGTTTTAGAAATGGAGCCAAACATTGAAAAATCGTTAGAAGACACGTATAAGTTGCTATTTCAGTGAGGGCATTCACCCTTTTATCATCATTCAGCAAACTAATCTCTGTCAGTGTTTTCCTACTTATTTTGTCCCTCAACAACATGTTTTCAGTTCTTAGAGCTTGGCATTCTAGCTCAAGACCCTGGATGCGTTTAGCACAGGTTTCAGAGGTGCATGGTGGAGTTGATGGGTCAGACTGGACAGGATCTTCGTCATCTGAGTCATGCAAAAGATCTGTGATGGGAGGCTCATTCAAAGGCTGTGTGGTTTGGTCTTCTGTTGCAGACTTGTTGTTTGGGGGACAATCAGTTGATAGCCTGATGAAAACACAGAAGTAACAAAATAAGTGTTCATGCATTATACAGTACTGAGGGCAGTTTGGGATGTCTAGTGGAAATCACATGATATTAGCGTTCATGCTTTATACAATACTGAGAACAGTTTGCCATGTTTAGTGAAAATCATATGATATTAGCCTTCATTAAATGATAAGTGTGGGAACGTTTTTGTTTTTTGTAATTGGATGGATCAAGTTCACTACAGTAGCAGAACGATCATGCAAGTGTAACACAAGTAATCAGCCGTGAGTTTGATCCTACTCACCTACAACGGATGGCTTCTGAAGATAGCTTCGCCTGCTCTATTTTATTTAACTTTGTCTTCTGCCTTCTGTTGAAAACCTCCAGCCTCGTTATTCTTCTCCTCTTCTCTGGAGATGTAAGGTAGTCAAAAATGGATGGAACAAAATCCGGACTCAACGGGTTATCACTCTTTCTCCCTGCAAAATAAACAGAACTATTTCAACAGCCAACTGGGGTTTGTTTACCACTAGCTTGCTACTAACAAGCTTGCTGACAGGCTAAGCAAGAGCCGCGCTTAAAATGTCATTACAGATAGTATTTGTTACCTATAAGAACTGGGTTTTATAATCCAAATACTTGTGTAAAATTGTGACAGAAACTATATTGTAGCATTGTACATTGTATTGTATTCTTTCACCCACCTGATATGAAGTGCTCACTGCATAACCGAAAACCAACGGCAGGGGGGTCCCATCTTTCCGACTTGTTCTGATGGCTCCTAGCTCTTTTAATCGCGCTGATCCACTTTTCCCTCCTCTCCGGATCTTTTGGGATACGATAAAAGGACAACCCTTTCTTTGTTACAGTTGGTCCAGCAGTAACTGGCCCCAATATTTGCTGCCTCATTTTTAAACTGTCGCAAAGAGTTTAAATAGCAGCCACATGAAAATTACACAGATTAAAGTCAGATCTCAGACCTCTCGGCCAAAGTTTAAATCAAGTTTGTAGGTTGAGCAGATCAGTTTTTATCATTCGAAATGTCAGACATGCACCCTGAACTGTTACAGTAACATGATAAAACATATGGCAAAATTCCATAGACTTTCTGACACCATTTTTAAACTGCCCTATCTCAAACAGTTTAAATAGTTGGCACATGACAACGACAATAACGGACGAACGACAAGAGATACGGAAAATCCGAATGTGAGGTACCATCTCCAAACTGGGCCGGTCGTTTTAGAGTTTGAACGGCGTTTGAATCTCAAAAGCCTGAGGACTAGTAGCGGAGGCAAAATCTGGGTGTTGAAAAATAATAAACGGTCGGATAACAATGGGCGCATTTGACTTGACCTAGACGTTTGCATCCGTTTGTAGCCTGACGCTGAAAATGTTGCATTGTGGTTAGAAATTGTGTCCGACATGCCCGAAATGTGTGAGGTTGTCACGAGTTGTCACAACAATACGACCATGACACATGACCCGAAAACTCGCGGGAGCATGACGCTTACAGACAAATCGTACAGACCTTTGCAGTTGCCTCCACACAACTGCAAGTGGTTAGCTAACGCCTCCTCAGTGACGCTACTTTGCCATGGTTGGTTAAAAGTTCACTGACGTCTGTGCAGGTGCATTGTCCGGTGCTCCCCGACTGGACTTGTCATCTAAAGTGTACGTTATTGTACTCCAATTTGAAGATATATCTCTTCTCTTCATTTTTACCTTGTTCTGATGGTTTATCTGACGCTGTCAAGCCCGGCCCATTATTTATTTAATTATGAATCCCATTTCTATTTCATTGTCCGTGTTATATACCTACTTATGGTCTTTGTTTTATGGTTTTGCTGTCTTAGTTTTCATGTTTGTGTTGTGGAACACTTTGGGGCAACTCGTTTTGTTCCAATGTTAATCTAAACAACAAGAAAGACTGGACTTGAATTAAACTCTCAGTGCACCCCACTACAACCATAGACTGTAGAGGACTACAACCCCCGCCCTCCCTCTCCACACATGACTTGTGTGTCATCTGCTACGATGATCGGGGAGGCGCGAGCTCAGTCTCGTTAGGATTTGTGTTCGACTTTATTTTCCTCATTTAATGCCCACCCCTGCTGTGACCAGCAATTCTCGTTGACGTATGCAGCCAGTTGCAGATGGGCGGACTGGAATCTCGAACGAGCCTAATATGTGGGCTTTGCTAGGTAGCAAGCCCACATAACTAGATTGCATTCCCGCATAAAATGGTAAATGTGGGCTTGCTAATGCTTTTGCTAATAATGCTAACAAGGCTAATTACCTAACTGTGGTAACAACATTACTCAGTTCTCTCATCTGATGATATTAGCTGTTATGCTAACTATGGTAACAATGCTAAACATGCTAATTATACTAACTGTGTTACTCAGGTAGCTCAGGTAATGTTTTTAGCAATATTGCTAACAATGCTAACTATGGTAACAGTGCTAACTATGCTAAGTAGCTAACTTTAATAACTGTGTTTCTCAGCTAGCTCAGTTACTGCTTTTCGCAGTTATGCTAACAATGCTAACAGTGCTAACTATGCTAACTGTGTTACCCGGCTAGCTCAGCAAATGTCTCTAGCAATATTGCCTACAATGCTAACTACGCTAACAGTGCTAACTATGCTAACTGTGTTACCCGGCTAGCTCAGCAAATGTCTGTAGCAATATTGCTAACAATGCTAACAGTGCTAACTATGATAACAGTGTTACCCGGCTAGCTAAGGAAATGTCTGTAGCAATAATGCTAACTATGCTAACAGTGCTAACAAGGCTAAGTAGCTAACTGTGCTAACAGCGTCACTCGGCTAACTCAGCTAATGTGTTTGGGTGTTATGATAATACTTGAGAGTTCTATTGCTTGACATTCCAAATGTAGAAAAATGGCAGTTGGTCCAGGTGAATAGGCCTATTGTTATCAGCTTTGGTCAAATCTTGCTGTCGCTCCCTTTACACCTATCACAGCTCAGAGGAGAGATCTGTCTTCTTGGTTTTTAATAGCTCAATAGGCCTGTGGTGAATGTGTGATGCCGGGGGGCGGGGAAGTAATTGAGGTGAGCTGTTGCTGTTGATGGAGTTAATTGAGCTCACCTGTGGGTGAAGCTTAATATGGACTCGCAGGTGGGAATCGAGGGAGAGACGCCAGTGGACGTTGGACGCCGGGGCGAGCGGTTGGGCAAATTGGGACTCGAATTGTGCCGGTCGCGGTTTGTAGTATCGCCGCCGGTGAAGATAGTTAAGTGGGGGGAATTTAGTGTAGGCTCTGCTTAGGCTGGTAGGTCCGCCGCTGCGCCTGGCGTGCCCTTGACTGTGTGTACCCGCCCGCGTTTGTACAGTGGAGTGGACTAGAGCATCCGCTGATCCTAATTGGAATTACTGGAACTGCTATTGTGGGACTCTTTGTTGCTTGTGCTGATTATTGCGTTCGCTGCTGGACTTTTTTTATTACCTGAGCCAGGATTACTCTCGCCTGAAGTCTTCCGGAGTCGCCTCGACGCTCACGGACCATCAGACCCAAGGGGAGGGTCTTGGGGAGAGACAGGGAAGTTGTGTTTTTAAATCTGTGTGTGTGTGCGTGTGTGTGTGAGTGAGTGTGTGAGCGTTTTGAGGCAGTGCGCCTCTTTTGTGGGAAAGCCGGGCATGTGCGATCCTGTAGGGGGTTGAAGAGGACTGGGGAAATCTTAATGTCGTGTGAAACACTTGAGTGGGTTGTTTGCTGTGTTTGGTTATCTAAATCATCTGGCGTGTGGCTGTGATGCCCTGACTATGTATTATCTTGCTGTGTCTTGAGAAATCGGAATTAACAGTTTGCCATGTTGCGGTGATGGTTCTGTATTATCTTGATTTTGTTGTATAGCCCCTGTGTGGGAATTTCCCTTGTCTTCGGTAATCCTCATATGTGTTCGTGTCATGATTCCAGGCTATGCCCTATTTTATATCTGCTGTTAAATAACTAATGTGTATGAAATAAAGTATCTTATCTGATTCCCTACTGGTGGTGTGTTCTGATTCCTCTGGGTGTTCGCCCTAAAACAGGTGCTTATTACAGGCCTATCTCACGCCGCCATATTGTTTTTGTAGTGAGAGTAAACATACTTCCGGTCTCCAGTCAACAATGGCGGCGTACTGTGGACTTTTTTTCAAAGTCACTAATAAACCTACTGAAAATCACTTTCAGCGATGTTGAAATTATTGTTTGGAGAGAGAGTGTCATCAAACGATCCAGACTGGACCATGGATATAAGCTCTTCCACGAGCAGTTTATATTTAATTATAAAGGTAATGTCAGTAATGAATTAGCTTCAGAAATGTAGCACTGGTAGGAAAGTTAAGTTCAGATCGCTAAATCACATTAATTCAAACACATCAATTTGAACTACAGCGACAAAACTAGTCGTTGTCATAACGTAATAATGTTTAGTGTGTATTTGTGTTCGTACTTGCATGTTTTGACAGTGTCCAGTGTAGTAGAGCTGAACCTCGTCATTTGCGCATGATGCTACTGGTCTTAAAAAAAGAACGAGGAACCCCACAACCTTGAGGTGCAGTGATCATAGCAATACCACTGAGGCTCTGTCCAAAGTGTTCACTCTTTCAAAGTGCAGTACATTTGCTTAGTTATGGTACTACTCATCACATATGATGAATGAACGGATATTTCGAATATATATGCCCCGAGGGGAAATGGACAACCACCACAGGAAAATAAAACATTGCTAACCCAGGCATGTGCCTAGCGACTGATTACATTTACGACACTGTAGGCATTTCACAACCAATTTGCTTACCTTTCTGAATATAATCTGTCTAGGCGCTCTTGTGTTGTTACCCAAAAGTAAAGCTGCAGGGTGGGTCTTCCCGACTAGGTCTCTTGGCGTTAAATACTGTAGATGACGATTCACACGGTTGATGCAGCGAGCCTCCGTGGGTACTGGTGTTCATGCGCTGCTGGTAGAGGAATGTGCAATCACGTTATTGCACTCCTCTATCAGACAGCGCATTACAGCACCATGGGCATTGCTTCAGTTCCTCTCCCCTTGGCTTCTACCAGCCTGCCCTAGGCATGGCACAAACCACGCACGCAGGTAAACATTTCTACTGGAATAGCAAACTTTTATTTAATTGGCAAGAAAAGTTAAGGAAAAACATTCTTTGTGCATTTTACAACTTACTACCCACTTTCAAGGGGATTGTACCAGAAGTGATTGACCAGCTGGTCATTAAAAAACCAAAACAGTCTGGCAGCTCTGGAGTGAAGTCGACCCTCTATATGCCCTATAAAAGCTGGTGGATCAGAACTGTGCTATTTTATTGTCAATGTATAGCATTATTGAAACAAAATATGATTGAGCTTCATGCGCTTGAATTAACAATGGAAATATTTGAAATGGTCTTATAAACAAAAATAAACAGACACACACAAACAGATTACAATACGATGAGCACTCCAACCCAACCCAACAACAGTCAATTGCTTTCACGAGGTCTTGCATGCCCGCGGTGAGGAGTCTATGCAGCGGCTGGCTACACGCATTCTAAAGGGTACCCGCCAGACCACTGCTATGAGGAGGGGGCTGGAGCTGGAGCCGGAGGTGCTGAGGTTGCTCAGGTGAATGTATATGCCTCTGGTTTTGTGGTCCACCCAGATGCACATCATCTGGGGGCCAGCCCAGATGGAAGAGTGGTGGACCCCACAGAAATCCCACCCTTTGGCCTCATTGAGGTGAAATGCCCCAATGCGCAGACCACCTTTGAGGCCACACACATTAAGGTTGTGGGTGGCAAGCCACAGCTAAAACGGGACCACAAATACAGGACACAGGTCCAGGGTGGTGACTGGCCTCAGGTGGTGTGACTGTAGCCGACACAGCTGGTGACCTCACCGTTGAGAGGATCTGGCGTGATGATCCTTTCATCACTGCAATGAAACAACAATTAGATGTCTTCTATTTTAAGATATTTATAGATCAATATTTAAAAAAGTAGTAGTGTGTGCGTGTGTGTCCTTGTTTATCTAACTCTTGTGTACTTGCATGTTCTTGTGTACTATGTGTATTGTTCAGTGTGTTACGTTTAACAAAACTTTTTAAAAGCACATTCAAAAAAAAAAACTACTTACCTTGCAGTAGGTTTCTGTTGGGTCAGCTGTGGCCTTATGGTTGTGGAGTTCGTCTTGGAATCAGGGGGTTGCAGAAACTACACTATATGAACAACAAAATAATTTCAAACATATCAGACTTATTAATCAAAAGATATTCAAAACACCGTACCCAGCAATGTGCAGCTAATGCATTTCTTACTTGTTACTTGCTCTTAAAGGGGCAAGTGGTGAGCTAAATCCAGTGCCCGTGTTAAGTGCAGTAGTTTAATCTAGGGGTCCCGTCTCAGCGGTTGCCTCTAAGCCCATCCTCTGTGCTTTACTCCAGTATACCAACACGCGTGCTGAAGGTTCAATAGCCTGCCAGAATTTTCTGAAGAGGCATGCTGACGGGAACCTCATACAGTACAGAAATCACCATCTGAGGCACAATATCTAGATAGCTGGAACTCCTGCATGAGCATAAGTGTTCTTACTTGGGTCTCTAGTTCTTCTACCCTTGCCAAAGCTACATCCAATGCACCTGATGTGAACACAGAAGAAAATTTTGAAGAAAATTAGAAGCAAACAAATTAAGTTACCACCTCCACTGCATCTTAGCAATACTCTGTGATGGTATTTGAGTAAAAGTAATAATCTTGTAAATAACATTTTAATGTTGCAACATTTTTATTATTATTTCAAATACCTTTTGTTTTTATGATTGTGTGTCAAGTCAGTTAGACTTGAAAAGGGGGACTGATGGTATTTGAGTAATAATAATAATCTTGTAAATAGCATTTTAATGTTGAAACATTATATTATTATTTCAAATCCCTTGGTTGGTTTTGGAACTCTTGTATTAGGATCAAAAGCTTTGTATGTGTCTCTGGCTGAGCTATGAGGTGTGAATAACTGGCTTCCTTAACCATTCTGAATAACCGTCCCTGTCTGGTGGATTAGCATACAGACAATTTGGCACCTACGCTGATCTGATTAGGAAGACACTGTATACTGTAGTACTTAAAGACGTTGAATATTCATTTTTGGGGTGTAACCTTGGGTGCAGCCATTGGCTGTCCACAGACATTTAAGGTCAGAAAAAAACACTGTTAGCTAGTCTTGTCGTGTCTGTCATCGTCCTGTGTGTATGTGTGTGTGTGTGTGTGTGTGTGTGTCTGTTTGTGATGTCCTTATTGTTAAGAATACACCTTGTACTTGATGTTCAACCACTAGGCTGACTGAGTCTCCAAATTCAACTTAAAAGTAATTTTATTACTTTTATCTGTCATACTTGTTATGCAGTACAACTACTGTTGTGCAATACATTGGACTTTGTGCAATATGACTGCTGTTCACACCACTTTTGCTGCTGTGTGTACCCTGCATCTTCTTTATCTATAAATGGTTACTGTAAATGTCTCTTTAGGCTTGCATTTATTTGTTTTATATTCTTATTTGTATATACTGCTGCACATTCAGACCCTATTCTACTATTCTTATCTACTTCACTGTGAATTTGTTGGCTGGTCCGATCGTCTCACTATATTTGTGTGCTTGTGTGTTTGCAATCTACTCATTTGCATTTTGACAAAAAACGGGCTGAATGTTTTTTGTTTTTTTTCTCCATACAACCTGTACTAGACTACACTTTCATGTACTAGACTGAATTGAACCCGAGGAAACGTTTGGAGAAAAACTGTTATCTCGACATCTAGGAACGTGGATATTAAATTCCCTGCCATTCATTTTCAAATTTGTCTAATCATTGCTTGGCAAATATTTGATCCCTTGTTTTAACGTGATAAATTGACGTGATACTATGTGCTTGGTGTCGTTGGAAAGCTGAGATTCTATACTTTCTTCTGATATGCGTGCCTCATCTATCCAATCACCGTTTCGCAGGTAATGTCAACGAGAGTAACCTGTGCAAAGCGCTAATATGAGAGATGTTGGCGAATTTTTCAATATTAATATCTCGCCGATACTGATCTTAAAAATAAGCAGGAGGTCACGTTGTAAAGCCCGGGTTCTGCTGTTTTGTTTGGTATTTGCCATCTCTCTACAATGTACTGTTCCGGAGTAATTTAGCAGAGAAGAATGGGTGTAAATGTGGACGCATTTGGCCCATAGGGTTAGTATCGTGTTGCGCTATTTTTCTTTCATAAGAAATGAGAAACTGACTAATGTCGTTTATATGACAAATTTACCATTACATCAAAACACTTTCTTGCACTGTCTCTGTAACCCACCCTTGTTTTTATGTATCCAACCGTTTGTAGGCTATATGTCCGTTTGTATTGTTCTCTCTCTGTTGTTTTTTTTTTCTTGTTGTTTACGACAGCTGAATTACAGATACGGTATCTTTGACAGGAGTATAAATAGTGGGGTTAGAACATCAGGTAACCAGAACAACAGAGACAACACTGTGCAGCGCTTCTTCTGTTTGCCAACTTTATATATGTATATATTGTTTTTGTATTTTACTCATTAACCTCACTGCCAGGTATGTCTTCAAACTTTTATACTTCTATCCTTCGACTTTCCACTTTGATCTTTCTCCTTAAATTAATGTTTGGTTTTCCATGTTAACGGCTAAGCTAACTCGCTCAGCCAACCTTAGTGTATTGATGTGATTTTTCACGAGAACAACAGAGACAACACAGCGAGAAGTCAATTACTCGCTGTGCAGCGCTTCTTCTGTTTGCCAACTTTATATATGTTTTTGTATTTTACTCATTAACCTCACTGCCAGTCAACGGACGTTAATGCCCCTGCTGACTGTGCGGGAGCCACAGGACCAACGACATAAACCGTCTCCGAATTTCGCCACTCCGGCGGTTGTGGTACCGAACTACTGGCGGTGGAGCACCGGATAGCACGGAGTTGACGTGCTGAGTGAGAGGTTGTGGAGCACCGGATAGCGCCGTTGTGGTACCGAGCTACTGCCTGTGGGGCACCGTGTAGTCCTGAATCGCGGCACCTGACTGGACCAAGAGGAGAAGGCTGAGTTGCTCTCGCCTTGAACTCAGCGTTAAGACTCACTACGTTACTCATTCTATTATTAATATTTTTTTTTTATTCTTAGTATTACTTTCATGGGGGATTTGATTTAATATTTGGGCCCAATATGTTGTTTTCTGTTGGATCCAACAATTTTTAATTCATAGTATAGTTAATACATGTATATTTATTTATCTCTCTCTCGCTCTCTCTCTCTCTCTCCAAATACTTTAATATAAATACAATTTTATAGTGAAGCTAGTCGTGCTCTTGCCCATTATTATTATCTTTTAAGTAACCCTGACTAAAATTCTTCCTCTGTGGTGTTTTAGTTAAGTGCAGCACATTTAGAGGTTACATCTCCATTTTGTAAGCATAGAAATGTTTGCAAGTTTGCTAACTTATCATTCTGCTTGTACCCATGTAAAACCATTAAGTTCGCTGCTAATAAGCTAGCTCACCCAGCCTCATGTGCATCTGGTAACTCTAAAGCTTACTTGTGTTTAACAAAACACGAAAATAACACATTTGAACAAAACCTATAGACACATATACACTTAGCTTATTTTGACATTGTGGTGGAAAACCCATCCAGTCTGCCAATTTAAAGTCATTTTAGTACAAAAACAGTTGAACTTGGTTGTTGACAAAGACTTTATTCTCTAAGTTTGCCTAGAAGCATATAGACCATTGTCAATACAATACAACCACTGCATAACAAAGTGAACCCACCATAACAGCTGCCGAGTCTCAAGAGAAAATAGAGTTGATCAACCCGGAGAGTGATCTAAGAAGCATCCCAGAAGAATCTCCCAGGTGTGCCTCCCAGATGAGTCTCAACTAACAGCCCTGCGCTCTGGCCCTTTATTCTCTCCTAGCCCCACTTCTCCTTTCCACTGCAGATAGTCTTCAGTCAATCAGAACTAAGTTCCTCTTTCCAATGCAGAGAGCTGTCAGCCAATCAGAACCAAGTTCCTCTTTCCAATGCAGAGAGCTCTCAGCCAATCAGAACCCTCCATGACATTTCATATTGGTGACTTTCCATGCTAGTAGTGACATTACAAATAATGTCTTTCTCCCCATAGTTACCTTGGCCTAATTGGCGTTCTCTGTTAGGGGCTCAGCGTTAATGTAGTGTAACTGGTGTTTTCCTACAATGGCTTTGGAACCAAACATAGGTCTTAATGGTCCTTAATGTTTTTCTGCAGCTCTATGTCATATGTTGGTTTTCATTCTGTTTACTTCCCCTATTTTCTCTACAACATATACACAGTTTCTCGTCTACTACTCTTGCAAGTAAGAAACTTACCTGGGATTGGCCGCACGTAGTCGTGGTCCAAGCTAACGCTAACATTAGCAATGCTGGCGTCTTCTCGGCCCCAAGATCCACCTCGACGACCACGAACATCAAACCCCAATCTTTCCGTCGACCTCTCATAAACCGATTTCCTAGCTAAAGGTCTGTCACTGACCAGGGAAAAATAAACGGCATTGCATCTTTCTTTATCTTCGTAAGGCCGCTTGCTGCGAAAGTGAATGCTGCAAATACGCGCTCGGTCTACATTAAAAAATGGACGTTCGCTTTGCTAGGTTAAGCCCACATAATAATAAACGGGGAAAGAACAATATGTGGGCAGGGGCATGGCCACGTGGGGGCCAGGGGGGGCCATGGCCACCACTGGTCAGAGGATGGCCACCGCACTGGCCCCCCCTACGGACCCACCCTTTGCCTACTTGAACTTAATATTTTGCACTCACACTTACTAGCTTGGCAGATAGTTAAACAAAGTCAGCCAACAATAAGAAGACTTTCCTCATTTGCTCTTTACTTTTTCGTGAAACCAAAACACAATAAAACACGAAATACAAATGAGCATCTGTCATTCAACTGTTAGCATAAGGCTAGCTTAACATTAGAAAGTCTATAGGCAGGCTAACCGCGATTAGCATAGCTATATTTAACATTTACTTAAACACGTTAGAATCGTGTTTTTATAAAATACTAAGTAGGAATTACAAAAATAATATAAAGTTTAAAAATCCGTCAGTACTGTAACTTACAGATCTGAATTCTCTGCGTCTTAAAAGAAACTGATTTAATGCAACTCTTTCCAGTCTCCCATCGTCAGGCAACTACCTAACTACGGCAAGCCTAGAGGGACAAACTTCACTACAATACTTGCAGGGCAGAAGGTTATTTGTGTATTGATATGTGGGGAATTAAAAAAAAAAAAGAACCCTGCTAGAACATGCCCGTTATCTGTGGAGTCTGCAGAGTTCATCTTGATGGAAAAGTGTATAGTCAACAAATATGGATACAAGACGATTTTGTGAAGCATCGTAACGAGCTACCCCTGCTGCTAATGTACACTTAACGTTTTCAGCATAACTCCCTCACGTTTTGATTCAGTTTATAATCATGCAAATGACTCAACAAGATACCAAGGCTAAGTTAATCTTTAGACACGTATCCACTGACGGTCTCGGTCTACTTTTTCATTTAGAAGTTGCTAAACACAATTTCTGAAGTTATTTTTTCCAAGTTTTCTTCGGCATGCCATGCAGGGCATCAAACGACCTGATATTTCCATTCATAAGAAATATCTTAACAAAACACCTTATTAAGCAGTAGGTGCATGTTAAGGTATAACTATGACAGAAGCACATAGGAAACCATTTTATTTCCACAGTTGAGTTGTGTATGATACGATGCCATTTAACTGTTTTTATCAGCCAAATACTGTACATGATATCAGCTTTGTCGTAAATTATTTGTTAAGCCTTACAGCAACAGTTAATCACCATCAATATCACAAATGCTTTTAACCCATCTTAACTTTAGCAAATGCGAAAATGCATGGAATTTGACACCGTTTTTTTTTTATTTATTTTTTATAGTTTTCTAATTATCTGCGCCTTTTGCTCCATAAAAAAAGAGGTCAAAAGAGGTCTTAAGGCGTGCAATGGGCATATGGAGAAAACACTGACACTGGACAGGTCCTGGACAGGCCTTTATTGAATGACTAGCCTACTGTATGGCACCAGATATGCCACCAAATACACTAGAATACAGGAAATCAAATGTAGCTAATTAAAAAAATTCTAGGGAAGGACCCCCGGGACCTCCAAACTACATTGGTCAAAACATGGCCACCCCTTCAATAACACTGGCCACCCTTTTGCCACCCCATGTAAAAAAGTCTGGCTACGCCCCTGTATGTGGGCTTTGCTAGGTAGCAAGCCCACATAATAAACGGTCGGATAACAATATGTGGGCTTTGCTAGGTAGCAAGCCCGCATAATAAAAATAAGTAGATGTACCGCATGTACCGCCGCAGTATATTGAAATGTGGGAACTGTTGGTATGATGAGTGTGTGGTAGAGCAGTGTTGTGAGGTGAGAATTTCTGTGGAAATGATTTTCTGGAAGTGGGCATGGATGTGGGTTTTGAATGAATGACATTGTGTGTGTTTGTGTAGTGTGTAGGAGTGATTTGTGAAGGCAAGGAATAGGCAAAATGAGATTTTATGTATTTTGCGCAGTTCCCACCTTCTCGGTCCAAGATATTGGCAACTCAAAATCCCAATTTTTGACGTGTAACTTCGAAACGGTTTATCTCAAGATAAATCCTTTGATAACTTTTTATCAGCATTGTCTGTAGATTACGGAAGCGCATTGCTGCCACCCCTCTAAAAAAAATATTTCGGCTCAGTATCACGTAATTACGCGAAAAGTTTCAAGTTATAACGTGATATTTATCATGTTATAACGTGAAATTATCACGTTATTTCGTGATACTAAATTATCATGTTATTTCATGATATGGTATTTTCACGTTATATAAGACTTATGAGCGTGAACTTGAGCATGGCTCAAAATGTGCATTTTCCACTCTCAAGATTTCTTTGTGCTCGTGGTGTACCTGAACATTCTATGCTTCGCATGGAACAAGACCGTGAAGCCTAAGTGTATTTTACTGTTTCGTCCTCAAGTTGTGTTAGTTTACGGTAGCAGAATGCTCGGTAAGCAGCTGCTGAATATTAAAGTGCTGCGAGTTGTTCGCTGTGGGCAGAGTGTGTTAAAAGTAACATTTGGAATTCCTTTATAGCTCCTAAGAATTAGTGGAAGCCAAAAGCATTCGTTTGACACGTCAGTGTTTTGAATTATTCATGAATAAAGACCATAAAACATTGTTGACTGTATGCACTCTTAGACAGTGTGAGGGCAGTCAGTACCTGAACCACGCCGTGAGGGAAGCGTGTTGGCTCAGCTGACCTTATGAAATCAAGTAGCCTAAAACCATGCTTGATGTTTTTACGTTATAACGTGAAAATATCACCATATCATGAAATAACGTGATACATGCCTATCACTAAATAACGTGATAATTTTATATCAGGAAATAACGTGATAATTTCATATCAGGAAATAACGTGATAATTTCACGTTATAACATGATAAATATCACGATATAATGTGAAACCTTTCACATAATTACGTGATACTGAGCCAAAATATTTTTTGGGGGTGGCAGCAATGCGCTTCTGTAGTAGATGGCATATACCAACTTTGATGAGATTCACATGAACAGCCTATGAGGAGTTCGTTCAGATTCGTTTTCGCAATGTTCGCAAAGAACGGAAATTGTTCTTGTTGGAAGTGGGCGTCGACCAGTGTTTTCAATGCGTGAGGATCAATAGATTTCACGATAAACATTGTAAACGTTAGCATTCTCTAGATAATAGGCAAAATGATACCGACATATCACAAAAATTTCATGTTGTTGGGTGAAACGTTCATTGAGTTATTCAGCAAAAACTTTTGCCGGTCTCCCCCTCTTTAACGGATACTGGCAAGGCGGGGGAGTGGCCCTGGGGGACCAAAAGGCGTTATTCGCTCACAAACGTCTAGGGCTACATGTCTACAAACATTCATGTCCCCCCGAGTTTCAGTGTCCCAGGAATCGTTGACGAAAAATCGGTGGGAAAAAAAAAGGGAAAAATTTTGCGGCAACTCCAATATGACCGCTTTCGCTAGCTTCGCTTCGGTCATAATAATATTAATAAACGGGGAAAGAACAATATGTGGGCTTTGCTAGGTAGCAAGCCGACATAAAAACTAGATGTACCGCATAGCGGTACATGGTTTGACCGCCCCAGTATATTGAAATGTGGGAACTGTTGGTATGATGAGTATGTGGTAGAGCAGTGTTGTGAGGTGAGAATTTCTGTGAAAAGGATTTCCTGGAAGTGGGCATGGATGTGGGTTTTGAATGAATGACATTGTGTGTGTTTGTATAGTGTGTAGGAGTGATTTGTGAAGGCAAGGAATAGGCAAAATGAGATTTTGTACAATTACAGCGCCCCCTATGGACCAAATTGTATGGCACGTGCTGTGGTTTTAGAGGTCTTTGTGCTGATCGTGCATGACGTATTTTGTGCAGTTCCCACCTTCTCGAGATATTCGCAGTTCAAAATCCCAATTTTTGCATTTACCCTTATCACTAGGTGGCGCTATGCTTGAAGTGAGTGTTTATGGGCTGGGTCGATACGCCTCTGTAACACCAGCATAGTAACACAAAACCGTTGTCTTGGGCAAAATTGTTGCAGAGTTATTTAACAAAAACTGTTTTTCAACACCTAGCTTCGGCGATAAACATCCCCCCCTATGACGAAATGTCACAAAATTTAGTACACATGAAAAGAAAGTTGTTTAGTGATGGCATGTCAACTTTGACCAAATTTCAGCAATTAAAAGCCAAGATATGGACTTTTGAAGAATTTAACCTACGTGTTAAATGTTCATTGACGTGTAACTTCGGAACGGTTTATCTCAAGATAAATCCTTTGATAACTTTTTGTCAGCATTTTACTGTAGATGGCATGTACCAACTTTGGTGAGATTCACATAAACGGCCTATGACGAGTTTGTTCAGATTAGTTTTCGCAATGTTAAAATTTCACGGAAATTGTTCTCGTTGGAAGTGGGCGTCGACCAGTGTTTTCAATGCGCGAGGACCAATAGATTTCACGATAAAAAAAAAAATGGTTGTAAACATTAGCATTCTCTAGATAATAGGCAAAATGACATTTTGTACAATTACAGCGCTCCCTATGGACCAAATTGTATGGCACGTGCTGTGGTCTTAGAGGTCTTTGTGCTGATCGTGCATGACTTATTTTGCGCAGTTCCCACCTTCTTGGTCCAAGATATTGGCAACTCAATATCCCAATTTTTGCATATACCCTTATAACTAGGTGGCGCTATGCTTCAAGTGAGTGTTTATGGGCTGTGTTGCTAGCGGTGGTCATAATAATAAACGGGGAAAGAACAATATGTGGGCTTTGCTAGGTAGCAAGCCCACATAACTAACTAGATGTACCACATAGCGGTACATGGTATGACCGCCGCAGTGTATTGAAATGTGGGAACTGTTGGTATGATGAGTGTGGGGTAGAGCAGTGTTGTAAGGTGAGAATTTGTGTGGAAATGATTTCCTGGAAGTGGGCATGAATGTGGGTTTTGAATGAATGACATTGTGTGTGTTTGTATAGTGTGTAGGAGTGATTTCTGAAAGGAATAGGCAAAATGAGATTTTGTACAATTACAGCGGCCCCTATAGGCCCAATATTATGGCATGTGCTGTGCTTTTAGAGGTCTTTTATCACTAGGTGGTGCTATGCTTCAAGTGAGTGTTTATGGGCTGGACTGATACGCCTCTGTAACACCTACATACTAACACAAAATCGTTGTCTTGGGCAAAATTGTTGACGAATTATTTAACAAAAACTGTTTTTTGACACCTAGCTTCGCCAATAAACATCGCCCCCTATGACGAAATGTCACAAAATTTAGTACACATGAAAAGAAAGCTGTTTAGAGATGGCATGTCAACTTTGACCAAATTTGAGCAATTAAAAGCCAAGATATGGACTTTTGAAGAATTTTAAGCTACGTGTTAAATGTTCATTGACGTGTAACTTCGAAACGGTTTCAATGTGTGAGGGTCAATAGATTTCACGATAAAAAAAGTTGTTGTAAACATTAGCATTCTCTAGATAATAGGCAAAATGACATTTTTTACAATTACAGCGCCCCCTATGGACCAAATTTTATGGCATATGCTGTGATGTTAGAGGTCTTTGTGGTGATCATGCATGACGTATTTTGTGCAGTTCCCACCTTCTCGAAATACCAATTTTTGCATTTACCCATATCACTAGGTGGCGCTATGCTTCAAATGAGTGTTCATGGGCTGAGTCGATACGTCTCTGTAACACCGACATATCACAAAAATTTCATGTCATTGGGTGAAACGTTCATTGAGTTATTCAGCAAAAACTTTTGCTGGTCTCCCCCTCTTTGACGGACACTGGCACAGCGGGGGGGTGGCCCTTGGGGACCAAAAGCTTCTAGTCGCTCAAAAAGTTCTAGGGCTACATGCCTACAAAGATTCATGTCCCCTGTACTTCCAGTGTCCCGGAAATCGTTGACGGAAAATCGGGGAAAAAAAAGAAAGAAAAAAAAGGGAAAAAAGTCGCGGCAAAACTATAATGACCGCTTTCACTAGCTTCGCTAGCGGCGGTCATAATAAAAAAGCTTAACCAGACCTTATATGTATATAATAACATAAGGTCATAATTATTATTTTCTGATTCTGAAACCTATTTACATGCAATTGTGTTTTCTACAATTTCTTATGGTCTTCCAATATGGTCTCTTACCACTAAGGAAGTTACTGCACCAAATGTCTTTACTACTATGCTCTCAAGATTCACAGTAATGTACCAAAGTGGTCTCACCACTGCACTGCACTTACACACTTCTTGACTCACACTCTTCACGCCTTGACCTTCCAAAACTTCAAAAACAGTCATGCCATAACTTTTTCAGATTCAAAATAGCACGTTACTGCAGTTCTCCCAATGCACAATGTCCTTGCCTTTAGAAATATAAAATAGGTATGGTAAGGTAAGGTATGGTCAGACATACTTTTTTCATACCTTTACCAAAGTTTGGAATGACATCTCTCTCCACATCAGAGCATCACATTCTATCACAGCCTTCAAAAAGCTAACCCCGGATTGCACCTTGCTAACAATTATGCTTGCACTAATGATCGTGATATGTGTCTATTGCCATGTTCCATTGTGCTGGGGACTCGGGGAAAAATAACCTCCACCTTGGGAAAGTGCAATGGAATGCACTTTTTCTGTTCAGTCATGGTCCTGGAGTAGTTTAGGATATCATGGCTTTCTTATGATGTTCACAAACTAACAAAACAATTTTTTATGGGCATCCATATTTTTCAGAACTGTTGCAATGGAACACATTTACAGTGGGTGTCGGGAGAACAAACTCACATTTAGCGATTACCGACATTCAATGGAACGCGGCATATGTGTTTATGTAATCTATGTCATGTCTATTGCTAAGTTATCTGTGTCAGGTTGATTAATTCCTGTGTAAGTTTTGTTTGCTTTTGTTTTTGTTTTGTTTTGTTTTTGTGTTCTACAGAACAGGAACAGCATAAATGTGGCAATCAGCGGGAGCAAAAGAGGGCCATGACCCATATTTAAGTTTGTACATATGTATGAATGCATAATGGACTCCCGCTTACACACATATTTACGTTATGTATGCAAATATATCATCATCAATATAAGATAGCCATTGAACTGACATATATATTAATGATATTATTGACATATTTGCATACATACTGCTAAAAGGATGTGGACACAAATGTCCTAGGCCACCCACGAAATTAGTTGTTTAGCTAATGTGGATTTAAGTCAGCTTCACTTTGGGCTGTGGTTCTTCTGGTTGTTGAACAGACAATGTAAACATGCAGATCTAACAGAATCTCTAAAACCACAGAATTTCAACAGTATTCACTCATGATTTTATCTATTTGTTGAAAAAATTTCTCACATATGTGAGTACATGAAAGGGAATCATATTTTTGATTTAATCATGTTCAGGATATCAGCAGTCTCCTTCTTTGGAAATCGAAATGTCTGCTTTGGATATCCTGAAAAGAAAAAACAAACCATGTGATGCAGATGCAGGTACATAAAAAGAGGTGTATACAAGGTGTTCAGAACCAGATTCCCAAACTCAATAAAGTTTAAAAAAGCAAAGAACATACACATTTACCACATTGCTGTACATACTAGGTTGCTTTCTACTGGTCAGAACTCACTTAAACTGTTTGTGAGGGTGATAATTAGTATTTATACTCACTGTCTCTGCACGCAGAGGCCACACTCATTGGGGTAGGTTTGCCCATCTGTGCCACACACAGGTGCCAAGTTGAGTGGACATGCAAGATTCTCAGTCATGTCTCCACAGGTTGGCTGTTATGCAATTGAGGAGTCCCGTCACATTTTTATATTTAAAGAAAAGTGATATAAAGTACTTTTTTTTATTTCTATACATTTTTTAAAATATATTTAAATAACTTTAGGTTACTGCACAAAACAAAAAAGTTACTTAAATACTGTAATGTAACAGCCAGGCTTACAACAAGTGGATTTTAATCTTTGTGTCAGTATCATTGGTAGAAACATTGAAAAATGAAGAACATTTTGGATTTGCTTTCCTCACTCCTTAGGGATTTAGTACACGCTCCCGCATGCGCGCGCACACACACACACACACACACAAAAGAGAGAGAGAGAGAGAGAGAAACTTTACCTTCCTGGGTTCTACTGTCTTCTCTTCTGCACCTGAGCAAGATGTTGTCATGGAAATTGTCATGTTGTCACAGTCAAATGTGAGTGATGTTATATTCTTCAGGGTAGAATGTTTTTTTCAGTCATGCAAAAGAATGTGAGCATAGTTTTTTTCCTCTTGTAGTCTAAAGAGCTGGCAGTTTAGCAATTTTGTTGTTTTGTAAGAATTTATCTAAAACAATACGATGACAGTCTATCAGTCCTTGAAATGTAGATCATAACAAAATGATCGGGACTATGGAACAAAATAATACTTTGAACACAGAACACCAGAAACAGAACATGATCAGCTGGGAATATGTAAACAGTTTTTTTGGCAAGTAGACATAAGTCAGGACTGCAAATGTTAGGCCTCTCTTGATACACATAATTTGATTAGATATTCTGACTTTTAGCACTGTCAGCTGTACTGTTGTTGTTTGCAAGACTTCTTGGCTGTTAGGCAGTTAGCACCAGAAGTGGAGATACTCTAAGCACTCAGATTATCAGACAGGAACACATGGCAGGGTTTTTACTTTCTGAAGCTGGGATCTCTACCTCTGGTTAGCGCAACTATAAACAAAACTGTATAATGCTTGTTTAAATAGTAGGAAAGCTAATATCTATGTCATTGAAATGTCAGTAAAATTTAGTAAGAATTTTACCTGCAGTGAAGACAAGGAGTGTGAGCAACAAAAGCAGTTTAGCAGACATTTTCTCCCTCCAGTATGCACTAAAATGTCTGTCATTGGTGTTATTGTTTCCACGGGTGAGAATTGACACAGCTGACACACAGACTTTACAACACCCAGTTCATTAATGTATAACTAGCCCTCAGGAAAACAACCTTCTTTTTGGTTTGTATAGTCAGAGACAGTAGAGTTTATTCTCTGTCTATTGGCATCTTTAGCTGAATGTGTTGGTTTAGAGAAGACATGTGGGTTCAGGAATGACCACATGATATTGAACCTGAACACTGAAGGAAATAAAATAATTGCACTAAACTGATTACACACTGAGATGTCAACATTTTTCAAAGTCAGTTGAATTTCATAGGGTAATGAATCTTCAGTACCTATACTTTATTCACTTTAAGTGTATTACTTTATTTTGCAGACAGAATGAAATTTTTGTTATTGCCATTTCATGTGTCTAATCCTTCACTTAAATAAAGTTTTGACTAAACCTCCAAATGACTTCATAAGGCATACTGTAAGTAGGAGGGCAGTCACATCCAATAAAATGTGCTGATATTCATCTGTTTACAGAAATGAACCCACCCACTATCATTGTACAAAGCAGGACTAGGAACTTTTCTCCTCTTTGTATAGTGAGCTGTGGTGGCTAACAATTTGCTTAATGCTCTGAATTTGAAATCATTTGTACAGATCACTTTACCTCTAGGCATACAACAAAATTTGCATGAAAGATACCTCAGATATTTGCTACAGCCCTCATCGTATACAGCAGCTGTTTTACAATTACATACTTAACTAACTTCAGTGAGATAAGCATAAATAATACTATATAAAACTGTTGTAATACAGGGGACTCAGTATGGTCACTGAATGAATGCAATACTAACACCCCTATTTTACTGTTTACCATGACAAGAAAAAAAGAAATAAAGAGAAGCATCATAAATGTAATATAGTTTTAATTGGCCTGAAAGATTTGAATATATCAGTGAATTCATAAAGTATGAAAAAATGTATGTCTTGGTTAATCAGATTTGGGCATTTGGGTTAACAAACACAATCTACATTAAAACAAACATCAGTTTCACTGAAATTCTACATTTCCTTTATGGCCACATTCAGAATTAATTTTCAAATGTTGTAGGCACTAATCTAGTCATCTGATAGTGTTTGTAGCATATCGTATCATGTAAAGGCAGTTATGTACACAACAAATGAACCACTGGTGTGTCTCTAAAGCACATCTTACCAGTCATAACAAAAAATAAAATGTATAAAAACATATACAAATTTGAATAGTAATGCACTTGAATGACAGAAATCACACATTACATTTCCTTTAATTAGCACCAAATCTATGGTATGTTTTCAAGGGAACACTGACATGTGCTCTAAAACACAACAGTGCATCAATAATTAATATTATAAAAATACATACATTTATCACATCCAGTATTGCCAACTGCCAAACCTTACTCATCTACTCTGCTGCCTGCTATCGCATGTTACACCTTGCACACATGCATGCACACATTCGAACACACACGCATACACTGTCTTTCGCACACACACACATGCACTCAACAGTTGTAGGGGAAAATAACTGAGACACATACAGTGAACTTGCACTAATCATAGAATATTGTCTGCAAGCTACTCCTAACTACAGTATGCCATTCTGTTTTTTGCACAGGTCAAAGAGAATTAGCAAAATGATTCATTCCTGATCCTCTCAATTACATCAGGGATAACAAAACCACCCTGCCTGCTGTTTGCACTGAACCAGTAAAAGTGAGAAAAACAAACATATCAAAAGTTTTCTACTACTGAGAAATGTAGGTATTTTTACAGTGCTTTTTGTTTTCAGTGAATGTAGGCAGATCATGGGGTATGATAAGGTGAGAGTGGTGAGAACACACACCATCAGAAGAGCCAATGGTTGTGCCCATCTCCAAAGGGTCTCGATTAAGTTGTACTCATCTGCCTTAAAGTAGCATAGGTCCTGCAGTTAATCTAAATATGGCTGGTCAGGGTAATAACAAGGATTTCCCAAACATTACCCTTCAAAAAACATAGTTGTTTGTCTAGTTCATTGTTGCATTGTTTATTGTACACTAAAGTCCAGCAGTTTAAAGGTGTACTTCCATCGTGTTTTCATTAATTTTGCGGTGTTCTCTAGTATTAATAATTGCCCTGTGCGCTAGTGTTAATAAAAAAAATGTTCTAGTGCTTCTGTTTCAGGCTGTTTTAGTTTGGTAGAGGGGGTGGGGCGGGGAGAACGACACGATTTCACCAGAGGCACGCTCCCTGCAGCTTCCTTTGCCCCACAGTCAACTTGATAGCAGAGTGGTAAAGGGCCAAGTCAACTTGACAGCGCTAAAACTGCACACAGAATGTCTACGGAGATACAGCTGTATGTGTTTGATCCTGAATCCGAAGAGGAAGGAGAGATGGCACAAGCACAGTCACTTCCTGACCGTTTGTCAATGAACGTTTCAGAATGGTAATATTTGCATGACAAAACACTGCAAGTGCCCGGCTAAATGCAGTTCAGTCATTCAACTAGCCTGCTAATCTTATGCCAGTCAGTCAAACAGGCTAACATTATTTAATTAAAGCCCATTCGGTCAGTTTCTCTTATATGTATCTCCGCGTCTACGTCACGCCGGAGGCACTTTTAGCATTGGGTCGTTTTTCCGCCTATTGTCTTCTTTTGACTGATAAAGAGAACAGGGATAGAAAAACATTTTGATATGCAGCATGCATATGCAACTCGGGGTGACCTATCATATTTCAAAAGAGCAAGTACTAAACGGTTTCTCGTGGAAGTACACCTTTAAATGATAAATATACATTCTAATCTGAAATCAGAAAAAGGCATTGTTTGAGGACATCCTTTCATGTCTTCTTTTGCATTTGACTACTCTACTAAGCTGTTTCACAGACAACCCTTAGTTAACAGTTAATTTAAGCTGAATGGGAAGTAATTTTCAAAGGCCACTGAAGGGGCTGTTGGCAGAATGGAATTGACAGGGGATATCGGGGTGAGAGACAACAGGCTGCTGTAGTCATCCTCTAAACCTCTGAGCTGTCAGATCGTTGCCATGCACTGGCCATGCCTCGGTAGCTGCTGCTGTCATGATATGCTGCGCTGGATGAGGTGGAGTAGGGCGGATGCTTTTTCTCCTTCCGTTTCCGTCGCACCAGCAACACCACCAGCACCACCACCAGACAGAACAGCAGCAGCAGTCCCACCAGGCCCAGCAAGATGGACATACCCACTGGCAGACGCCAGTCTGAGTCAGGCTCCCTACCCAGGCTGCCCTCCACCAGAGGACGCTCGTGGCTAATGCCAGGCTCTAGGGCCCAAGGCTGCCTCTGGCTCACACGGATACGGTCAGATCGGTCCAGGGCAATGTGCTGGATGTTGGTGCCACGATTGTTTTCAACGCCAATGTCCAAAGCATCCGAATCTGGAGCCGAGCGGCGCTGGCGGCTCTGAGGCAGGTTAAGAGCTTCAGATGCGATGGAGGAAACAGTGTGGTGGTACTCCAGACTGCGTTTGCCAATGCCACGGTTTGCATTCTCACGGGAACGGAGGGTGTAGATAGCGTGGATGAACCACTCACGGCCAGCTGCCACCTGAAGCACAGAGGTAAGGCATTCTAGAGATTTTTTCCCTGTGGTGTACAGTTGTTTCACAAACATTTGATTTTGTTGGAATTTACATAAAAGAGGAAAACAAGATGTAAACCAATATGTTATGATTAAAAAATAGGAATGCACCAAATCATAACTGTAGCCTTGACTCCATGCTGAAAATATTTCCTGAAACAATAGCGTGTGAAAATGGGCTGTTATGGTTTGTTGACGTGTGTTACCTGAAAGAGTGGGGAGGAGGAGAGTGTAAACCCATCAGAACCAGACTGTCTGATCAGAGACAGAGCTCCTGGCATGTCCTGAGCCAGACTGGCGTCAAATGAAACATCTCCAAAGGCAGTAGCCTGGGTCTCAGGCTGTGCTTTGTCCTAAAAACATACACACAGAAAGATAAATAAATGGGAAGGACTGTTTCAAAAATACACTTAGACATGGTACTTTTGTGACACTGAATAAGAAAAGGTTACTAGAGCAAGCAATAAAGAGAGGCAATTACCAAGATCTTAAAGCGGTAGAGCAATGAAGGAGCGTCAGCAAGGCAGCCATACTCCTTGTTGGTGGGGTTGTACTTGGGGACGTAACCATCAGTGCCCGTGCAAAGGAAAACCTTTTCAATGCTACAGGAGAATGATTCTCCTAGGTTTTGCACTGGATCCACCATCACACGGCCATAGATGGTAGAACCTAGAATGTGTGCAAATGGTGTGATATTTGGTGAATTTGAATTCAGTTTAAGAAAGCTTTATTGGCATGACAACAAATTGCATTGCTAAAGCATAACATTTATAGCCTGGGCACGCCCATACTGCCTGTGACGCTGCATTTTCATTTCGCGAGAAAGTCAGTCTGGCCAAGCGGCCTATCTAAACCATTTCTGCTCAGTCCTCAGATAGGGGGCCAATGAAAATCGAGCATTTCAAAAGGCAATGACGCGGTAGTTCAGCGACCGGAAATCTATCTCAGTCACTGTGTACATGGCGAACGTGGAGCAAACGCAAGATTTCAATGCATCTGTAGCTGCTGTTTAGGATGAATTCAAAGGGAAATTCTATATGAAAATAGAGCAAAGGGCAGCCCTTGAAGCATTTGTTGCGAGAAAGGGCGTTTTTGCAATGCTACCGACCGGCTTCAGTAAAAGTTTAATTTATCAGTTAGCCCCGCTGGTAGCCAAGTCCATTGGGCTTTGCGAGGACGCTGTTGTTGTGGACATTTCGCCTTTGATCGCACCGATTCGTTTTTCGAATATTAAATGGCCAACACCAGCCACTCTCATGTTCACCTCACAAGTCCGACAAAAATCATTTAACGCCATTTCTATATGACTACAGGCTACTACTACTTTTTGTTTGGATCAAGCAGTTTCTTCTGCTGGGGTATAGGGAGGGAAAGTAATATCATCGCCCCCTGCTGGTTGCGTTCCCCACCTCTATCGAAATGAATGGGATTTTTTCTTCAAAAAATTACATTTCGGCTCACACTCCAAAGTTAAGATAGTGGCTTTCATATGATATGCATGCTGGGCAGTTCTATCGATTCAGGTGGTCATACTTTCTTTTTTTTCACTAATCTGAATTGTTTTTAATGTTAATTAAAAAGCTGATAAAGGACTACACTGAACGATAGGCGCGTGTATGACGTCACCGCAAAATCTGGCGCCTGCCCAATCTAACAGTTAGCTGCCGGCGAGAGAAGTAAGTGAAATCCATCGATTGTGTACATGAAACTCATCTGATTATAAGAATCCACAACCGTAGCTTTATGGAATCTTTATGAAATGTAAAAACTGGCATTCATTTGTTTCTCCGTGGTTGCAATCAGTTACGAATTACAGCATGGTGAACTTGTGTTTACTGACGTAACGGGAGCGACTCAAAGTTGTAGTCCGTTTATGACAAGTTAGGCACAATTTAGATTTTTTAAAATAGGACGAAATTTCACACAATATTTTCACAGTTAGTAGATAATCCCCATATATAGCCTGAAAAATATGTCTGGTGCACAAGTTCCGTGTCATACCTTTGTGGGATTTTTTTTTTTAATCGGTCTATGGGATTTTTAATGGGATCGCTCTGGGGATAGGAACGCCACCGCTAGGATCGCTGTGTTCCACTTTCCCTCCCTATATGTCAGAGGGCAGAGGGGTGTGATTGATTGAAGCTTCGTCCAGTAGCAAACAGAGGCATTTGAAAGAGGCGGGTTAAGCCCGCCTTCTGAGAAATGGGTTTACAACACAGCTTGGCCAGACCAATGCTCGCAGAGAATTGACAAGTCGCGATAGCCAGGCTATAACATTTAAGCCTTCACATACAAGGTATAAAAAACAGATTTGTCTGAAAATCTACACAGGACAGTGATTAATCTTGGCATTTTAATTGACAGTTCACTGAATTTTAACAGCCAAGTCAGCAATGTGGTGAAGGGCAATTTTTATCAGCTCTGATCCATAGCAAAACTGAAGCCACTTTTATCTGCTACTGATCTTGAAACTCTCATCCACGCTTTTATTTCATCTCGTTTGGATTACTACAACTCACTGTGCACAATTCTAAGTCAATCTTACATCAATAGACTACAACTGGTGCAACATGCAGCAGCTAGGCTTTTAAACAATACCAAAAAGAGAGACCATAACTCATCCGTCCTGGCTCATCTCCACTGGCTACCAGTTAAATATAGAATTAATTTTAACATTTTACTGTTTATTTTAAAACTCTTAATGGTTTCGCACCATGTTATTTAGCAGAACTTTTAATTCCCTATTGTCCCCCAAAATCCCCCTTACACTGCCCCAAGCTCTGGAATAGTCTGCCACCTTACATCAAATCCTGCCCAACCATTGCTAGCTTTAAATCCCATCTGAAAACCCATCTTTTCACTATTGCTTTTAGTAAAGTCTGATATAGTCGTTCTGTCGTTTCCTTTTCAATTTTGTTTCTATCTGATTCTTTTTGTCGTTTTTTTGTCTCTTGGTTGTTGGTTGTTTTGCTCTCTATTTTTAAATAGTTTAGTTATTGTGTGGTATCTATCTATCTATGTATTTAAACTTGTGTATTTACTGACCATTCCTATCCCTGAGTCTTAATTTTGTTTTAATGGTAGTGGAATGATTTTCTCTGTCTTTCGTATGCTGTTCCCTACCTTATTTTTAAATGTTATTCTTACCTTTTTGTCTGTAAAGCTTTTTGGGTCAACTTCTGTTGTGTTTAAATGTGCTTTAATAATAATATTACATAAATAAAATGAAATAATGCTGAAATCTTATAAATAAATTGACTTGACTTGATAAACATGTTAAGTAAGGGATAACAGCCAAAGAGGTGTCCAGTTCCGTGCAAATAATGGCAAGGTGGAGGCGAAGAACTTAATTCTGCGGAACCATTATCCCTTTTATCTCCCGTTTGTATTTATGATATAATTTTATATGCATGAACTACCAAAGTAAATGGTTGATTTGCTACTATGGCATCCGTTAAGAAAAAGTATAGCATGAAATAGTCATTTAACTGTTAGTTTGGCTACTAGAGTTGTCATTGTTACCATTTATAAGCACATTGATATAGAACAGTTATTCAAAATTTTGAGATCTACTTCAAAGGTAGCCAGTTAAAGTTAATTCCCACCTCATCAGCCAATCAGAAAAGAGAAGGGAGTGTATGTGTGTGTGTGTGTGTGTGTGTGTGTGTGTGTGTGTGTGTGTGTGTGTGTGTGGAGTGTGCCTACGTACTGTGCACCTGTTTGATATTGTGGATGTGGGAATATCCATGGTAATGTAGAAATCACTTCTAGTCTAAATAGGATAAGTAATACAACCTGTTTTCTTGTTTTCCTAGATCTCTGAAATATAGGTATAGATTTTCAAACCTTTTGAAGTAGGTGTTCAGGATATTGTGTTTTTGTAGTGCAGGAAATAGTGCATCCTAGTCTTGACCTCACTATTCACACAAGGTAACCACTTACTGACTTTTGGTAACCATGATTGTCAGGCTTTTCTGTGGATAGACTGAGGTTACTAAGTCTGTGTATGGTCAGGGTCTAAGATAGCACTGTATTTCTAACAGCAAAGACATATTTCACATAATTCACATTCAGATTTTATGGTCCAATAACATTTCCCTCCCCCGCCTCTCTCTTTCTCTCTGTCTCTCTGTTTGTGTGTTACCTTCAGAAAATGCAGAGTCGCTTCCTTCTCCAAAGCCCATAGATCCATCAGACAGCCACAGCTCTTTCTTGGACAGTAGGAACATTTGGGTGTTCAGACTGAACTCTGCTGATACTGGGTCACTCACCTACACAAACCGATACGGGTATGTTATAGTTGGTGCTGTTTAATGGTGTGTTGGTGCCTATGAAATGGAGTGTCTCTGTAGCTGCTTGTGATGATGTAGTTTGATTACTGTAAGTGATACAATGGTGTATTTTGGCCAATAGAACCAGCGTTAAGTTGTATGGAAGTGACAGTTGTAGTGGTTGACCTGCTGGAAGCGGATGTCCATGTCAAACGTGAGGGGCTCTCTGGGGTGGCAGACAGGGGGGATGCTGAACTCTCCACTGGGTGCGGCACTGCAGGGAATCAGCTTCACTGTGTATGTACCTGAATAATCTCTGATCTGCAGAACAGACATAGGAAATATGTCAGCAGTATTACAGTATATACACACCCCTTAATTTCAGTTTACAGTGAAGACAGCAGCAAAAATATGTACTAATTTAGTATTCTAGATGTACATGTGACATAAAAAATATGCACATATCAGCTCATGATATATGATAGATAGAAGAAGTTCTCTGAGGGACTCACAGCAAAATCTGACACGAAGCTCCATTGCTGCATAGGCTGGTTGTAGGTGGGCTCGGTGCGGACCAGAGAGAGGGTGAAGGTTAATCCAGGGTGGTCCGCAGACATTATCATGGATGTCAGTGATGTTGCTGGGAACAAACAGGTATGCAGAGGTAAGCAAGCACTACCAGCAACATATACTCTATTAGACTTTAGGAAGTGTACAGGCTTTCATGCAGGGGAAATAAAAGTGTTAGCTCCCTTACCTGGATGGGACATAACGAACTGGCCCCTGAATCGAGCCTCAGTTTTGAAGTTCACTACCAGACGGCCTTCTTCATTGATGCGCATGCTTGTTGGGTACATGGCACCTGTAGGAGACAGAAGGAACTGGATGAACGCTGGAAAATCGTTGGCTAAAACATTTTTAAACCTTATGACATTAATTTAACAATAACAGAATTAAACCCACAGGGGAAGCAGCTCCGGTTCTCCTCAGCAAAAGATGTTCTACAAGCAGTTGACCACAAGGTGGTGATATTGAGCTATCTAAGGAGCTATACCACCCTTTGTAACTCAAGGCAACAATAGCAAATACCTTACCACATATAATTTTATATATAATTGAATATACTCCATTTGTTTGCTTAATTTGCTTCCACTGGCTAACTGCATCTTAATGTTAGGATAAAGACAATGTATTAACATTTAGTAATACTAATAGGATCAGTACTCTCCTTTAGTTCCTACCCTAACACTGTCTTCATCAAATTTACATCATGAGCCACACCTGACATGGCTGAACATATGCGATCTGCCTCACCTTGCAGTTCTGCCTCCGGTGGGCTGCCAATGCCATCCTGCCATAAAATGGCCGTGTCATACACAAAGGTAAGGCGAAGCTCTGACTGCAGGTCAAAATGCTGCCATCCGCCCACAGCCACAGGAGAGTGGAAGACGTATGAGACAAATAGTGGTACACGCAGTGTGACATAAGACTGCACAAGGTTCAGAACCTGCAGTGGGAAAAGCACACATGGGGAAGGAGAGGCAGAGGTAAAAAATACAATCTAGTTTGATACAAATATTGTGTATTTTTGGTGAAATAACATGACAGATACTAAGATGAGGTCGCAAACATCACTATGTAAACATGGGCATAGTATCTATGCAGCTCACCTGACCATCAGTACCGATGGATCCACCACAGGTGTTGAGCAGTTCGGACATGTCGTAGTAGCTGCTGAACTCCCAGAGGCAGGCCTCAAGGTTGAGGTTGCGGTAGAAGCGCAGGGAGTTGGCACTGCGCATCACCACGCTGTACTGGTATGGCGATGTCTCGCCAATAATCTCAGGGTTCTTGGTGGAGTCAGTGATGAAGCCATGGCCCGTCTGGATCTCGTTGAAGTCCAACAGGTTGGAGCACCGATGGTTCCCTACACGGGTGCCATCAGGGCTCAGTGTCAGCTCAAAGTTAGAGAGAGGTCGAGTGGAGATGACTGGCAGCATGCCTGAGGGAAAGTCACAGGACACACAGAGCAGATCAGAGGAGAGTCTATCTTTTTAGTATTTTTGCATTTATTTATCTTTGGTGTGCGTATCTCTCTGCTGGCTGTATAAAAAATTGCCCCTTGGGGACATTAAAGATACCTTGACCTTGACTTTGATCTAAATGGCCTTTACTTTCAGTGTGATGCTAGATTGCCCTCAGAAGATGCAACAACAACTAGCATTCTTTTCTACCTTTCTCATGTGTGCCCACTGCAGTGTTCTCAGCGCTCAGACTCACCGTCCATGTGTGGCATGGTAACAGTCAGCTTGATCAGGTTGGGGTAGTCAGGGTCATCAGGTCCTGTGTATCTGATCTTGGCAGAGAAAGGTTCAGCACCAACAGTGCCAGGGATACGAGGCTGACACATACCTGAGGGTAGAAGCACAATGGCTCCAGTCAACCTGTGCTAAATGCACTTTTGCTCTATGAACATGAAGACGAGTTGTAATTTTGAAGAAAAAAAATCTCCTGGACTAACAACAGATTAGTGGCATGGCTTATAGCTTAGACACCAATGCTGACACCATGCTGGCACACCCAGCACCAGCCACACATACCCTCATCTCGGCTAATGGTGACAATAGGTGAGCTGAGCTCCAAGCCGGCCTCTCCTTTTATGTTATATGCCCGGGAGGCACACTGGACCCGTGAGCCCGCTTGGAAGTAGATGGAGTCCAGAGTGATGGATTTGGTGTTGGTGAAGAAGGTGTTTGTGTCCACCTCACGCATGGGGCTGGTGACACCGTCAGACCCTGTGGGGGCGCTCACCAGCCAACGGTACTGGGTCAGTGTGTCGTTTATGTTCTCCACTGTGCATATAGAGCCTGTCTTGTCAAAGTCAGAGTATTTGGGGTTGCAAGCCTGATGGAAAACAGAAAAGAAGAAATATTTTGGGTATAAATATGAGACCAATCAATATGATGATGAAACTATGGTAATTACAGACAAATATGATAAAATGAGGATAAGAGATCAAAGTTTAAATATGGACAGATACTGCAACCAGTTGGAAAAGTGCTACATGCTGTAGAGGAGTTTGGTGAACTCACCGTGACGCATACAACTGGGTATCCATTGGGAGGATGTGGGCTGTCTTTGACACGTCCTGTGTCATCATATGTCAGCAGTGAAATGACGTGAGGCACAGCTGGGAAGGTGACATCTGCTACACTGTCCATCTCCTCAATGTAGACAATAGCTTTGTTCATCTGGAAGAGGAGGGGATACATTAAAAATATATACTTTTGCATCCAGTGGCACAATTCTAATCTCTAAAGTACCTAAATGGTACATTTTAGTACAAATATATAAGCTCCATTACATATATAATGTTTTGTGAACTGCTCCTATGCATTACAGACCACTGTTTATATAAGGAGCTCCTTGGGTGCCTGTGATCAGCAATCCTATATGTTTTTGGGTCAGTGTGTCCAGGGTCTGGCATTTACACATGCACACACAACATGCCGGCTAAGAGGCGCTAGGTGCCATTTTTGGCTACATTGCTGAGGCTCGCTGACAGTGGCAGCTGCTTGCTGGTTATTTCAGCTAGCAGGCCTGTGTGTGTGTGTGTGTGTGGGGAGGGGGGGTTGGGGGGGGAGGGGGTTGTGGGGGTTGTTAATATCAAATAACCTAGCATTTACTGGTACATGTGTGAATTTTCTGCTATTGGTGTGAACTACCTTTCGGTAGCTTTTTCTGCTTTCTCTGTGAAGAATCTATAGTGATGGTGTGGCTGTGGGTTTGTGGGTGTATGGTGCTTATAGATGTGTTTGCGTCTACTGACCTGGGTCTCAGCTACCATGTACTCATCAGGTTTCATGTGGACAGTGAAAGCCTCTCGAATCTCTCTCTTTCCATCATAAAGAACCTCAACCTCCACCACATGCTCCCGTTCTCCCTCTTTAAACTCAACATCTGCAGAGTGCACACAAACACACACACACACATGAATGCAAGCAAATCAACCTGATCTCAAACTTAGCAAACTAAAGCAATATAAATTCTATTAACATACATACAATACTAAATTACTGTAAAGACAGGATTTGACTTGATGAATTAAATACATGACTGAGTCAATGAGGGCTACCCACCCTGTGAAAGTGGGTTGTAGTCCTCTCCTGAGGTGGCAGAGCCATCTTTAGTGTGGACTCTCACGACAGACACTTTGGATGTGTCACCCAGACGTAGCACAGGGACTTTCACTACAGCAATCTCCCCAGCCACCTGTGGCTCTCTTACACTGTATTTCAGCTCTGAGAACCTGATGATAGGCTCTGAAGAAAGCACACAGACACAGACAAACACATTTTCATAACTTCATTTTAGAACATTGTTATATTTATGATCTGCCACAAATACTGTAAAAGTATATATTTTTAAAAGACAGGCTCAGTAAAAGTGAAATTATAACACACCTTATATTAGCATACTTAGTCTCTGGTCAAGTTTATGACAAATAAGCTCAAAAAAGTGCAACATTCCTATGGCCTAATACTTTCTTTGAAAATATGCATGAGCTAGTGTTTAGTTTAAGAGGTGAGAGATGCTTACTGTCTTTGTTGTCAGTGATGGTGACTAGTGCTTCCTTCTGCTCCCCGAGAGCAGCTCCGTAAGGAGACTTGCTCTTTGGTGACCCCAGCACCAGACGGAACTCCTCATCCTCCTCATGAACAGCGTCATCTATTAGGTTCACTATACATGGTTTTTCGCTCTCACCTTAAGTACAAACATGTGTGCGTGTGCACAAACACACACACACACACACACACACACACACACACACACACACACACACACACACACAAGAATTTGCAGTTTTGAAGTAGCACAACAAACTTAAATGAACTACATGAGGTGTACAGATACCTAAATAGATGACTGGACATGTGTATGGAGTTCTATACATGGAGATATTACCTGGTTGGAAGGTAATAACAGAGGCATCAGTGTTGGGTCTCTCCTCATAATCCATCATGACCTGTGCAGAGCCCTGGCGAGTGTAACAACGCACAGTGGAACGCAGACTGATGTCCCCACTGCGATACAGCATGGCCCGAACCACACCATCAGCTTCATCCACATGGTACTCCCCATCTTTAAACTGCATCTTTGGAACTGCATACACACACACACACACCGTTTCAGAGAGTTATGATCTGTGTCTGGGGATCAGTGTATGTGGATGTTGAAACTTATAGGCTCTGTGGCAGTGTGCATGCATGTGTGTGTGTGTGTGTGTGTTTGTGTGTGTGTGTGTATGTGTTCTCACCATCTGTAAGAGTGTCATTAATGGTGATGGTGGTCTTGCTAGGCTCTCCCAGCACAGCGGTCATGGGCATGCGTAACACCAGGTCAAAGGTCTCTGGACCCTCAAGCTTTGGCTGACCCAGGTCATCTAGGATGGTCACTCGCAAGGTCTGCATTGTAACTCCAGGAGCAAAGTCCAAGTTGCGGCTGATGCCAACATAGTCAAGCCCAGCTGTGTGGAAAAAAATGGATGGAGGCAGTTGGGCAAGACAGTGACACCATTTGTTGACTTTTAACTTTTGCATTTTATATTACAACCATGTGAAAGTCTTGGAGCATGTAAATACAGCAAGAGAAAAGACCCACTAGAGAAGTTGTGAGTAGTCAATGAAATATAATAATTGCTGTCGCACCTTCAGCAGAGACGGGCTCACTCTTGCGGGACCGCACGGTCACAGTGGCTGTCTTGGAGAGATCTGTGCCTGTCCTCCATACTTGCACTTCAACATAACCTGCACTCTCATCCGCAAAGTACTCCGGCTCACCGAAGTACAGAGAGGGCTCTGAGTGAAAGAAAGGCAGTGCTCTAAATATATGATCCTATTCTCTTAGAATCGCATTTAAAAATGTACTTTAAAGGTGTACTTCCATCGTGTTTTCATTAATTTTGCGGTGTTCTCTAGTATTAATAATTGCCCTGTGCGCTGGTTTTAATGAAAAAAATGTTCTAGTGCTTCTGTTTCAGGCTGTTTTAGTTTGGTGGAGGGGGTGGGGCCGGGAGAACGACACGATTTCACCAGAGGCGTGACACGCTCCCTGCAGCTTCCTTTACCCCACAGTCAACTTGATAGCAGAGTAAGGTAAAGGGGAAAAGTCAACTTGACAGCGCTAAAACTGCACATAGAATGTCTACGGAGATACAGCCTTATGTGTTTGATCCTGAATCCGAAGAGGAAGGAGAGATGGCACAAGCACAGTCGCTTCCTGACCGTTTGTCAATGAACGTTTCAGAATGGTAATATTTGCATGACAAAACAGTGCAAGTGCCCGGCTAAATGCAGTTCAGTCATTCAACTAGCCTGCTAATCTTATGCGAGTCAGTCACAGGCTAACATCATTTAAAGCCCATTCGGTCAGTTTCTCTTATATGTATTTCCACGTCTACAGTACGTCACGCCGAAGGCCCTTTTCGCATTGGGTCGTTTTTCCGCCTATTGTCTTCTTTTGACTGATATAGAAAATGGGGATAGAAAAACATTTTGATATGCAGCATGCATATGCAACTCGGGGTGACCTATCATATTTCAAAAGAGCAAGTACTAAACGGTTTCTCGTGGAAGTACACCTTTAAACATAAAATGCAAAAGGTTCATCCTTGCATTTTGCCTTGGCCTAATGAAAGAAATATAGACAGTTTAGGACTCAATACGTGTGTGTGTCTGTGTGTTTGTGTGTGTAGTGAGTATAAATGTGAGTGTAAGCATGTGTGCCAGCTCAGATCACTGTCAACAATATCCTGTAACAAGAAGATCTAAAACTAAAGCCCAGAAACAGAAGATGGCTTGTGTGTGTGTGTGTGTGTGTGTGTGTATACAAAAATGTAAGCTTTCATGACATAGTGACAGACACAAAGACACACACACACACGCACGCATGCACACACACAAAAACTAATAGGTCCATTGGGCAGAGGGAGAGAGAGAGTTGTAGCACTTGAAGTCACCCAACAATAGGAACCTTCTTCATATTGGCCATGGCCCAAGCCACACATACACAAACTAGACGTCTTGTAGACCCACCATGAAGTCTTAACACCAACACTATATTCATTTTGAAAGGCTATTTTCTCCTAGTTCTCTGTGACTTCAATTAAAGCGTGTAAAATAGCCACAGAATTTCTGTAGTTAATGTGTGTGTGTGTGTGTGTGTGTATATACATATGTTTTTCTGTTTTTGTGTAAACAAAATATACCTAGCACTGACATTTTAATTATGGGCGTGCAACGGTAGGAACAGAGAACATCATGGAAAATGAGACCACCCTAAAGAAAAAGCACTCAAAATCATTTATATCCTAAGTGGATGTCTGACCTTTTAAAGAGTCTTGCTCTCTCTCTCTCTCTCATGCATCATGCACTCACACAAGAACAAGACCAACTTCTTTCTATTGCCTTTTAGATGCAAGCATTATATCCCAATGCTCTAATGGTCAAGAAAGAAGGAGTGATAGAACAAAGAGGAGTGAAGGACTACAGACCAAATGAAAGGAGAAATATTTGCCTTTGTTTTGTGGAGGGCTAAAAGGGCACAGCTTTTAAATGAAAGCCATAAAGGGACATGTCACCTGGAAGTCTGACTGTCCACACATATTCAAAGATATACCGCTACTCTATTTATTTTCTGTTACTACTGAAACACCAGTGTTACACAGGACTACACCTGCCTCACATACATTTGTGGCTTTACACAAAAGCTTTTTTGCCAGAAATACTCCCCCACCAAACATGTAAATGGCTGCACTATTTTTAGGTAATAAAACTGAAAGTAATTCAGTCTGTCTGAACATATCATAATGGTAATTTAAGCCAGTTATCTGTATAGACATGTTTTTGGACACTTTTGTGACTTTTTGATACCGAAAAATCCAGCCACTATCTCCATTGGTTTTGTCTTGCACCAGGCGCTGCCTTGTCTTTGTGCTAGTCTGTCACTCTTTCATCCTGCACCCCCACCCCTACTCCCCTTAGCTTGGCACCAGGCCTCTTCCTCATCCGTCTCCTGTATTTCTTCCCTGCAGCCAAAGGACTCAGGTTGGGCTTTACCATTTTCATTTTGATTAAAGGTGCTTTTATTCAGTGTTTTTTTTTGGGGGGGGGGTTACCATGGAAATGCTATATATCCCTGTGCAAAAATGGTATGACAGTTATGGGTTCGTATTGTTCTCATCCCTTGTCTAGCTTTGATGTTTTAGCTGGACAGTTGGTTTGTATTTTTAAAGGTTTGTAATAAAACCGGGCTGGTAAAAGAGGAGACAAACCAGTATAAGAACAATATAGGATTCCTGTGGTCACATATACCTGTGGTGTGTGAACATGTTCAAGCATCATCTCAGCTATTATGACAGCACATAACCCACTGAGTCAAAATGAATGAATGCATGGTAAGAGAGTAACACTGGCTGTGGGACACCAGGGCGCCACACAGTCAGGAAGATGAGTGTCTCGTCCCTGCCTCTCTGCTTCTTTCATCTCTATCTTCCCACTTTAAAGCTAGCCTACATTTTATGAATATTTCTAAGGACTTAGAAAAGTACATATGTGAATTCAGCATTCAGTAAAATGTTTAGGTACCGTAGTTCAGTACAATGAACAAACATTTTGCACTTCTGCCTTAAAGTATAAACGTGAATTGACTTATCAAACAGAAGGAACTGGTGAATTGATATGAGACTGATATGAAACAGCAAGTTTGTATTTGGCTCTCACCATCATCATGGTCTGCCAGAATGGTAACACGTGCACTTGGGAAGTTGGTGCCAACCTGGCCTCCCATAGGCATGCTTAGCGAAACATTGAAGCTCTCCTCCTCCTCATACAGGGAGTCGTCAATGATGATGATACGGCAGGACTTCTCACGTTCGTCCCTGTCAAAACGTAGAACACTTGTGTGGTCTTCAGGACGGGTGATGTAATCAGAGTAGGACAGGACCGTGCTGGGGATGGTGCCTGTGGCACTGCCTGAATTAAAATTTGGAATTTTCTAATATTACAATACTGTATGACACTAAAGAGTCTGGAAAATACTTTGTTTAAACATTTGCTTGGAAATTCATACACACATTCCTAATAAAGAGTCTGAATGATATTTATATGGAAGAACCGCCAATACAGTGATATTTTTCTATTTTGACTAATGTACAGCATAGAGGAAGAGGAAATCTGACACCTTGTTGTGTGTAGCAGATCACCATCAGTTCCTGACTGGCATCTCCAGTTCGGCGCACAGGGACCAAAAGCTCACCAATGTCCTCCTCTATGTTGTACTCAGCCTGGGGGATGAACACAGTGGACTCTGGGCGAGGAAGGCACACAGAGAACTCAATGTTAATAGGGTCAACAATATTGCCTGGATGCTTTCTGCTAATGATTTTTCTTTAATTACTCATTTATTTACACTTATTTTATGTTTTCTTATGCTTTTACCTTATATCTATTTTACTTTTATCCTTATACACTTATCTTTTGTGCTTTTATATATTGTTCTTTGCTTTTATTTTTGTTAAGCACATTGAACTGCCTTTGTGTATGAAATGCTCTATACATATAAACTTGGCTTGGCTTTGTTTACTTTCTCTTTGTTTGTTCATAGTCTTACCATCGCCAGGGTCCACAATCTCCACAGTGGCTGTGTCTGGATACTCAAGCACAGACATCACAGGCTCTGATAGCTGGATTTCAAAGGTCTCCGATGTCTCAAACTCTTGGTCAGTGAAGATCTTAACTCGCCATGTGGCCCGAGTCTGACCCGGGTTAAACTGAACTTGCTTCTGGGCCTTTCCTCTGAAGTCCTTGTCCTTTTCTGCTGTGCCATCCTTTGTGTCAATGCCTGGAGGTGAATGTTAAGTAATCCATAAATATTACGTAATATGGTATGTTTTGGGGATTGCCAGCAAAGTAATCACAGCAGTGTTTTTTTTTTATAAATTACACAGAAAACATTAAGATTCTTTTAATATCAAAGTCAACTTTTAAAATGGTGTGTGGTGCCTGGCCCTTGACCCCTACTTGCTGCCTAAATAAATCACAGCCATCTGTGCCGTACAGAAAATGACAAATAAGTCCTTTAGAATCTTTCTGATATAAGTGAGGCACCTCAGACAGAACGACTCCATGGCAATTTGTCTAGAGTGAACACACTAATAATAAAAGTTATGACTGGGACCCAGGTCACATACTGTAAGCTTCTGCAAGGCCAATTGGTATGTTACAGAACTGGTGTGTAGCAAAACAGTTGTTAAACTGTAAAAATGTAGGGGAGATTAATTCTCAATTGAGGGCTACAGTGAGCACTCTACTATCAATCTGCTTGACCATTGCTTGTTCCTTGTGTCAGGATGTTGTCATCAGTGATACTTACTGACAAATGAGGTCTCTCCCAAGTATCCTCTGCGCTTTAGGGTCACTTCCAGAAACGTGGCATCCTCATCCACTAGATAGAACTCTCTCTCTAGGGAGATCCAGGCCCAGTTGAGTCTAAATGGCTGAGGCTTCAGCTTGTTGCCCCCTGTTGATGAGGGAAACACAATGACATGAGCTAAACTGGCAAAGCAGGTCTTTTAAACAAATGCTCCTTGAACAATGGATAGCTTTAGTTTAGTTTGAGTGAGCTTTTTCCTGCCTCTTTAAGCTCTGGAGTAACAGAAGGAAAGGGAATTCCCTACAAAGCCAACAGAAGAAAGACAGCAACATAATCTGTCTTAGGGAAATGCCAATTAACATCCCTCTTACAGCAGGTTCAGGCCTCTTATTTCCTGTTCGGTCTCTCTGTCTTCAGCATGTGCTTTTACTTCATTTCCTCCCCCAAAAGATGAATTCATGACCTATTCTGACCCCTTAGAAGGGATAACGAGTTCAGGCATGACATAAAGAGAAGAACCAATTCAAGGAGTCACTGCATAATGGGGGATAGGGTGCAGGTGCCAATGTTGGGGTCCCATATCATTTTAAAAGGCTGTCAAGCATGGGGTTTACCTTATTGGAACGTTCCCACCAGCACACTATTTCTCTCTATCGACCTTACTCTGACAGATGAAGGGCCAATCTGGAAGGTTACAGGCCTAGACAGGCCAGAGGTTGTTGCAGGCTACAGAACAATAGGAGGCCACTAAGTCTTAGTTTCCCCTGTGATCAGTAGCCATGACAGAGTGAGGGGGATGCAGGGTGACCAGTCTTACCCCGTTCTCCTCTGCTATGCAGCCAGATAGTCACATCTGACATTACTTTAGAAATGGTTAGTCTTCCAGTATATTAAATGCATGACTACTTACTTACTTCATAAGATCAAGTAGACACATTTTACACACAATGCACTGTAGATGTTTGAGGGTAACTAAGTGAAATCTAAGAAAAATGATTGTTTGACATGGTCAACAGGTGATGCTGCCTCCCATGAACACTTTAAACCAGGGGACTGGGGGGCATTACCGTACCGTGGGAACACTGTACCATTGCATCCCTACTGTAAACTCTGACGAAATAACACTGAACTGGTGCAACCAACTGTAAATCTTCAAAATGGAATCCCCACATGAAATAACCAAATGCCTACAAGGGGATATGCATACACAAAGGTTTGATTTTTTTTAACCCATTATGCCCCTGAACAAAGAACATAACCCACTTAACTGGTTCTAAGTGGAATGTGTCTGTAGTGAACTCACAGTAAGGCGAGAAAAATGTTTCATCAGAGAAAAGACAAGAAAAAAAAAGGGCACTACAGTTCACAACGGTATTAGCCCACTGTTACAAGGACAGGTAGAGTAATGAAGTGAATGGCACACAGGTAAATCAAAGTATAATGTATACCTGTAGATACCACGTGTAAGCAAAGGGCATCTGTAAGCAGATCAGATAAAGTTGAAAAGTGCATCTCACTAAAATATTCTTGTGACTGTTCATTTGTGTGATTCTATTTGGAATGCCAGCATTTACCCCTGTTTTAAACCTATTAAAAATAGCCAACTTTGGTTAATCACGGTATTTGATACAGAGAAGATAAATTAAAACAAATTTGAAAAGAGCTTGAAATAGGGTTTCAGGGTATCACAATCTCAAAAAGGTGACATTTCCCCATGTGTAGGATTTGCCAGGATCTCATCACATAATAGCCTGTCCATTACGTGTAAGAATTAGACTGCATGATACATTTTATAGTTTTAATATTATGCTGCACTTTTATTACGTGAATTGCGGAAATGAATATGCTGCGCGTAAGGAGATGAAATCGCGGTCATTCAGTGTGCTTGCTTGCTTATTTATTTATTTATTTCTATTCGCTGTTGTCAAGTTAGCTTGGTAGTTGGCATTCATTCTGACAGCCACATGGTGTTTCTCATCATCACGACGCAAATCCAGTTCAGAGAAGCTGACTAAATGTAACTTCATGCTTCACTTACCGGCACCTCTTCCTCCACTTAAATTCCCCTTGCTGTCTGTCCCTCGTCATGACCACCAGCATGTTGCTTATGAGGTTCAATTTCCACCTCGTTCTTAGTCTCGCTATAGGTTATTCAGTAGGTAGGGGAGACCGGGGTTGGTTGTCACACGGGTTGGTTGTCACACTCATCCTATCTCGGCCACTAAGGGCCCTGATCAACGTCGCTGACATAGAAATGTTCAGAATTAGTGTTAGGGGTCATACATTGACCGTTCAAGTGTTTGACACAAAGTTTGAGGTGAGATCAATATTAAGTTTTTTCGTGTCAAAATGTAAATTTTCAGAATTTTAAGTTTTCTTTTCTAGTTTTGTACCTAATGTGTTGACTTTAGAACTATATTAAAAAGTATAAAGACAGAGCTATATTTTCAATATGTTTTTTCTTAGTTATGCTACAACTTGTGGCTGCTAGCATCACCTCTAGCACACAAGGTCAGTTGGGGATGGTTGTCACACTCTGTTTGGGGTTGGTTGTCACATGTGCCACCAATGGCCATTCACTCTCTGACATACACACACACACACACACACACACACACACACACACACACAAATCTAAATAGTAATAATAGGCCTACTTATCTAATTGTTCTAATCTATCTTTTGGTGCATAACATGTATATTTAAATAATATGTTATAAAATAGTATGTATTCAGCAAGTCTATGTTTTATTTTAATGTTCCCAATGTCGATATTCCCAATGTCTGTGTGTTATACTTACATTTTCAATGCCTGTGTGTTATACTTACATTCTGAATAAATTTCACTTCACTTTTTTGCATAATTTTCAGAAATATTTCTACGTTATCATTTCCCCTCCCCCCATTGAAATAACATTGTGACAACCAACCCCATAGTGTTACGGGGTTGGTTGTCACAAGCTGTCAGTGTCTATTTGGCAGCCCATATCTTTTGAACACAATGAATTTAAAGCGATTTACAACCCTCCAGTCCTATATGACACTTTAAGCTTACATTATACATTGAAAGGGAATCTATTCATAACACATGTTAACAATGTTTTTGAGGGATTCAAATGAAAGCAAAAAATGTGACAACCAACCCCGGTCTCCCCTACTCACTAAGAGCTTACTGTAGCTGCTGGCAGTTTCACTGCAGCCAAAAACCTATGTGAGCTTTTTACATTTTGATGCATCGTTTTCAACTTGGCTTGGCTTTCTTTTCTTTTAACTTTTCCAATCCACCTTTCCCTTTACGTTTTCTGCTTGTCATATTTCTGTTGAAAGTAACAATTTACTCACTCTTCTTTATTGGCTTTTAGGCCTATAGAATTTATGCTTGACAAATGGACGAATTATCGTATTATCGCCCCCTGCTGTTGTTAGGTATTAGACTCTAAATTTGGTTATTGAACAGGGCCGACCAACGGCATAGAGCAGACGACTTCTCCAGAATGCACAGATTGCCAGTCTGCCCCTAGCCTGGTAAACCAGCCCCTCGTACTTCATTTCATTTTGTACATCATTTTGAAATGAAGTTCGAGGGGCGGGTTTACCAGGCTAAGTCCGCCCCTGCTTTAAACCGAGAATCAGCTTGTCCCTTCTCCATTCAGCTTGTTGTCCCATGACTTATGTTATCCCTGAAAAGAAGCCATCTCACAGCTTTTCTACATGTACAGTAAATGGGTCATTCCATGCCAACTCAACCAATAGTATGAAAGTTCCATGGGCACCATCTCAGATTTTGCTCAAAATTCTATGCACCAAATATATCTCTATGGGAGCAATAAAAATCCCCAAGTTTCAGATCAAAATTTCCCCTTTAAACCTTAAGGGCCATGGCCCCTTTTAGTCTCTGTTGATCGCCATGTTCATTTGTAAAGGTTTTTAGGGGCCCATAACTTAATTTCTATTGAAGATTTACTGTAGGGCAGTTGGTACTCCTGTCAATTCTCACTTGCTCTTGCAGAATCCTCTGGATGCCAAATAATGAACCAAATGTTAAGTAAGTTTGATGCAAAATAAGTGCTTCTTGATGGCAATACATGCTTATGATTGAAAGAGAGGGAGAAGATAAGTTTATCTCATAATGCTGCATTTAATGTAAATAACAATTATTGGTAGCCCTTGATAATAACTATATAAGCATTTATTTTGCATTTGTTAACTCTTAACATTTTGTTCATCATTTGGTAACCATTGCTTTTATACTATTTCTCATCTGTAAAAACTCCTTTTCTCCATCTTCTACAATCATTGCCATAACAGTATAATGTGAAAAGTGCTTCCTTACACTTCTTCTGCAGAAAGTCTCTTATCAATAATCTGACAACAAAACTCTACATTGAAATTTTGCGCTTTTTTGTAATTTTGTTTGAAAATGTTCAACAATGTTTTAACTTCAGGGGCGCTTCACCTTTCTACAGCCCTCTGAAGTGTGGAAGGAGTAAAAAGTGCTTAAGTCGGAGGAGAATACACGCAAGATTAATTTACATCAAAACACCCTCATTTTTGGGTTGCTTAACTGCCCATGGGTAAATGACAGACAACAATAGGCAAAAGTAGAATGTGCACAGGCCAAAAATCACACACTTAAGTGCACTGTAGAATTCACCCCTTTATATCTTACAAACACTCATCGTGTATAAAGACATGAATAAAGACATATTGACTTTGATAAAATGTTTTACAAAATACCCTTACCATAGGCCACAATTTCAGGTATCTCTTGCAGACAGGCTAATATACTAAGAAGACATGGGGTAGTACCCTGCCTTGGTTGTCTTCAAAACCTCCCCCACACCACCACTCACTCCCTGTCTCAGAGACATATCACCTGATCTTCAGAGGAAATCCGGAGCCTTCCATGACACAAGAGCCACAGCTCACCTCAGACTCTGACCTTGAACCAGCTCATGTGTCAAACAGACAGCTAAAAATACCATATACATTTATCATATTTGTCTTTGACTGCCCTAGATTCCTTAGTGACACGGGTAAACCCAACAGAAGCTGTACAGCAGTACAGCAGGCAAAGGAAAGTCTAAGATATAAATTGAAGATATTTTTCTCCAATACATTTTCAAAGGACTCTGCACACTAGACAATTTCTTTAGCCAGAGCTTCCCGGCAGCCAGTATATGTGTTTAGATATGTAACCCAGGCAGTGCATGTATTTTACATCATAAAAACACATCCTAAGCACAGCTCAGACAAAAGGCTGCTAGCCTTGCCAGCTTTGAATCTCCATAGAGCCCATGTCATATCCACATATGGCAGGAAGCAATTCTTAATATTAATACAACATTAATAGGGGTACTAACTGTGGCCATGCTGTAATGGAGTTAGAGTAGAATGATGAGGCCTCAATAAGTCCAAACAGTAGTTATCAGCAGTATGTGGAATATTAAAGATGTTAGTAGATGATGGTGAAGGTAATGTGTTAAATCTATTTAGTGGGTTATCTTATCTTACAAACAACAGAGGTCTAAAGGCCTGTACACTACTGAATAAACCGAATCTCCTCTAGGCCTGTTCAAGGCCTAATTGACCTGCTGACCTGGCTAAGGAGGTGTATTCAAGCCTTCAATTACTAATGCTGGCCTTCACTCTCTAATGCTGACCCGATCTGTCTGGGTGAAAGACAACATTCTTGACATGCAGCTTGTGTCACCACACCACAGAGAATGAAAAATGAATAAATGTCTTTGCTCACTAGGTGTCAAATTCAGTTACATTATCTTTCAGAATAGCCACGGTATAAATCACTAAGTAGTATCATCTGCAGTTATGGACATAGTCCATCACCAAAAGACAGTGTCCATGGCTTCAACAGTATAATTGTTTGCAACCTCATGTTCACAGTCCCAATCCCCCTCTTTTTCTCGCTCTCCTTGTTCCTCCATTGACTTCTACCAAAGTCAGCTTGACTGTCAGCTGAAGCCTGACACCTCACAGTTAGTGCTCTGTTCCTCTGTGCCTCCCCGTCTTTATCACCTTTTGTTGCTAAGAGGGGGCACAAGGAAAACAAACAGCAGGAAGGTCTGGGTGGCCCAGACCCACTGCACAGCTATTCACAGGGATTTCCTCACCGCTCTCAGAACCAGACAGATGTTCTGGCTTTTGGATCCAACTTGACTTAGTTAACCCAAATTCTACTTTTAAATTGAGACACAGCGTATGCATATCCAACACTGAATATTTTGAATTTGCCTTCCCACATAAAATTCAATACATTTTTCTTATTTTATGTTAACCATGAACACCAAGCCAGTATTGTTTCGTTATTTGGAAACCACCAATAACTCACGGTTTTGGGTGCCCTGGCCTACTAGTAAATATTATTGAGAGCTTTTGTGCTTCCACCTTGGCTTTGGGCCATAAGTTGCCACACTGCAACATTGAGTCTCAGTACAACAGGCTCTGAACCTCTAAATTCAGTATGCCACAGAGATCTGCCCTGCATTCTCTTGGTATTTACAAGCACATTAATGGAAAGAAAGACAACAACACTAAGTTACAACCACATGCCTTGCTAGCTGGTTGCTGCACTTTAATCAAATGACAGGAATAGCTGTGTCGAAGTGATTAATGCTAGAAACTTGATTCATGTATTTAATATTTATATAATTATTTATGGCAATATTTGCTACTAACATTTACATTGCCCATCGATCGTATGACATTCAACGCTGTTGAAATTGAGCTGAAATACTTTATTGCTGGCAAATTTTCAGTGGTCACAACATTCTGTTTATATCTTTAATACATTCAGCTGCAGTGATTTATTGTAATTGCCAGCATTAGCACACCAGTATATCAACAGGAATGTGGCGGGCACTTCTGACTCCTTCAGGAGATGTAGAGGGTCTACTGGACTTTATCCAGACCTCCCAAAGGTGCAGTCATCTTGCGATGCCTTGAGCACTCTCTCACATGTGTTAACGCCTGTGAGCCAGGCTAATTTACTAACACCTTGATGCCAAGCAGCAGATGAAAACTGCCAAGACTCTCTTCATAGCACACAAGGCGAGATCAGGGAGTTTACATACTGGCTATGTTTTGGGTTTTCTCTTTTTGAGAAAACATCTATTTAACACACAGTTACACAACATTGCTATCATCAAAAGGAACTGTGGCCTACTTAAGACACACACTTAAAAGTTTTGGTGAGCAATATGAGTAAAGACAAAGAAGAACTGAAGTCTGCACATACAAACTTACATTAACCATGGTATTAATGGTATCGTGTTATTCAAAAAAAGTTCTAATGGCTACCGAAGTAATATCAGTATCAAATAACACAACAATGAACAGCAAACAATACTCATACAGGGTGTAAAATCATATTGTCAAGTACATATATCAACTTAAAACTGTATGTTTTGAGGCATGTGTGTATAGAGTTGCACATACAAGGTACATCAAGGAGTGTGCAGGCTGAGGGTGGAAAACAGATAGCATAGTGTGGCATCTGTGTATATCTTTTCAATTAAAAGTTAGGTTAATTTTTGCAAAGTGAAGGTGGGGGATGCAGCCTTTTTTATTGTCAAAGGCCATGAATCATTTAGGAACCATTTATGTAAAACTCTTCATCACTGCATCTACCTCTGTTTTGAAATTTTATATGTTTAATTATTAGAACACATGTGGAATAAGACCATAACAGTCATGATATTTCTGTTGAATCTGATCTATCCAATGGCTGAGATGAGTGCTGTTCGTGTCTTTTTTAACCTGAGGATAAGGTGTGAGCCAGAGGACAGGCTGAGAGCTGAGAGGTCAGCAGTCATGTCACGCTACATGATGCAAGGCAAAGCAACTCAGCTCCAGTGCCCACCACCCACCACTCCTGAGCTAAGTATATCCCCCACTGAGTGACAGCGAGCAGCATGATGATTATTGCAGTTCCTAATTAAGCTTTTCCTTTTTTACCAATCATCTTGCCCCGTGTCAGCTCAAACATCCCAAACAGGGTCAGCCACATTGGTTTAATGTCAGACATACACACCATGTCTTCTTGTTTAGCTCATTAATATGAGTAATCATGGTCCCCACTGGCCTGGCCATGGAGGAGATATAATGAGGCTAAACTGTACATCTAAGATTCCACTGGAAATATCCAAAAAATTTTAAGCAGGAATTGTGAGAATAATGGTATATTATTAGAAGTCAAAGCATCCCTGTCTTTGTTAGTGTCAGTTTGATACCACAGCAGCTTTAAGTTAATGGAGGAGCACACCAGCTGACATGTCTCCTTTACCACCTTATAAGCACCTATGTGAGTATTGGAAGCATTGGCAATGCACAGAATGCAGATGGAATTAAGAGCCAAGAAAGTGTGACTGGAGGACCTAAGGGACAGATGGCTTTGGTCAGAAGCCTATGTGATGGATCCCAGTAGGTGTCAAAACAGATTTGCCATATGAACGAGACAAGAATAACCTCCAAGCCGTACATCATCGCTGCCCAGGCTCCAAAGTGGCCATAAATCTGTTCAGGCACAGTGCTGGTGCAGAAGGAGTTGACCTGGCTTCAGGCACTTGCTCTTCCCACAGACACCAGCAGTGGCACCAGCTCACTGTAAATTTACAAGGGACTGTCGACACCAGTGACAGGTCTGATCTGAAAACACCATTAGGAAGTGTACACCAGGAAGCTGGGGTGGTGGGTTCTACTCCTCTGACGACCAGAATGACCCGGTGCCAGTTTGCATGATTGCTTGCCATTAAGGTTACACAACATGACACAATAGGCTACTGCACAAAGATTTCACAAATCAAAGACTGGCATTCAATCCTTACTTAATCTGTGTCAGTATTGTTCTGTTTTAGGCCTTCATTTGTCATTTAGCACCTAAAACACCGAAAAATGTAGTAGTATAAAGAAATTACTTTACTAGCTCTTTCAAGTAGTTAGTTAGAAAAAAATCTATTCCTTGGTAATTTTTGTCCCATAAAAATGCCTTGCCCATCTTTTTTGTCATTTCCTCTATCCAGCAGCTTGCAACCTAACTCGAAGGAAATCTTAGTAAAGGTGCAAGCCTGGGGGTTATCAGTCCATCTTAGACTGGGTTTAGAATTACGGCAGGTTTTGAAAGTAGATCTGCATGGCGTTTCTCTCCACACACACCTGTCTGCTGCTATTCCCACTTCAATCCAGGCTCAGTGCTGAGACTGAGGCCTCATAAGAAGTGCCTTCTTGAGCTTTGACTTTGATCAGGTGACACTTGTTCTGGTTTGGTCATACCATCCGTGTAAAATGAGTCTTTAATCCACAGATCATTAACATCCTTGGACCAGGGGTCTGATTCAGTCTGGGGAGCTGCTGCAGACTGATCTTCTTACTGGTTCCAGACTTTGTGACTTTGTCACTGCTTGCTAAAACTGTATGATCTTGCCTCATTCAAAGGGCTCAACTATATTTTAAGGAAGTAAATACTTTGACAGCCACACAGAAATGTTGGATTTGTTAAAATATGCTAAAAGAAACTAAGTTTGGACATGTTTTGAGATAAAAACCCTAAACCTACACTAGTTAAGGGATGATGGGTAAGTATGTGGGAGTTAAAAGGCCTGAATTCTCTGGAAGCACTAAAGCCAAGAGCTAAGTGAAATGATAAGACAAAAGTCTTGTGACACAAGTCTAACGTTTGTGTTGACTGGTAAACGGCTAAACCCCAGTGAATTTAAACAATAGCAGCTACTTTTATCAGGGTATTGTATCATTTCCAATCATTTAATGTGACATTCATTCTGAGTTTAGATTATATTAAGAATGTGCCAAAAATGTTAAATGATGCATACCACATGATCCGGTTTCAAAACACAATTAAATTCTGCCAAATTTTCTTTAATGCCAAGGGTTAGGCCACAATTAACAGACCGACATTATTATTTCATCTCTTCATTTCAGACATGGGACAAATCATTCACTAGACAACCACTATTCCCCCAAGCTATAGTTTGGGTGACCCACAACAGTGTGATATAGACAATTAATCCAGACAAAGCCAATTCACAAACTCTTTGGCTTAAAATTCCAACAGCAACCCTTCACCCCACCGACACACACACACAACACACACACACGCACACACACACACACACACCGTCCAGTGTCCACACAGAATCCCTGCCTTTCTTTGTCAACCATTGATTGATCCCACTATTTGCTCAAGATCTCAGATACATACACACTTAAGATGGTACACACAAACTCACACACGGGCCTATGTTATGGCCTGAGCTGTCTTGTCTGCTGGTCAACATGAACTGGATTATGCCCCAGTTCCCTCAGTGACAAACCTTTCTCTTACTGGCTTACAGACTGGAGATCTTATTTATATAGACATTGGGGCTGAACCAGTTTCTTCTTCTTGAATATGAGCAGACACACACACATGCAAAAGCAGTAGCAGGCAGGCGCGGCTTGTCAATACGGGCAGGTGGGGCAGCGCCCTCCCAAAAAACATCCACCCCAAAACATAGTTCCTCCTAATAAATAATGTTACCTACTTAACTGTTCTGCTTGCTACCTATTTAACTACTCTGTCGTATATGGTTTGTGTATGTGTTTTTTATAACTATTTACTGTGGAATTGAATCTCAAATACTTTTGTTGATTGCAGTTATGGGGCAGGACCGGTCACTGTCCACATTCATCTGTTGATTTATTGTATTTGACTGGTGTCAGTAGTCAGAATTGCAAGCAGCGCTAATAGTCCAATAGACGTATAGTAGGAGCAAGCCTGCCCCAGCCTGCCTTTTGTACCTTCTAGCAGCTCACAGATCAGTAGGCTACTCCTCTAGTAATGCTAGACCGAACCCAATCCTGTCAAATGCAGCGATGGTCTGCAGCACAGAACCTGCCTTGCCCAACAGCGTGGACTTTCTGTTAAAAAATGCATTTGGTGGACTGAAATCAGAAGATAAGTTAGTGACCAAGCAGCGTGGCCCAGATAGACCAGACGTCAGTATAACACAGAAAACTAAGGACAAATGGAAGATACAACCGAACATTTTCACGAACATGGTATGATGAAAATAAAATGGCTGTGTGGTTGCTCCGTAAGGAATACAGTATTTTCTTTTCCGTGTCTACTGTTTAGATCATGCTAGGACAAGGGGACGTAGGAATTACAGGAGTTAGCGACGTGAAGCACTTTTCTAAAGTAGCAAAAAAGCACACTCAAGCAAAGCACATTTACAGTGTTCTATAAAACTACCTATGCTAGGTCAAGTTAATATCGTGGCATACCTCGATGAGGGCTATCGTAAGCATTCAAAATCAATTAAAGAGGCAAAATGTGTCGTTGTGCTTACTATATTTATATGAGGCTGTTGCATTGTTTGCTTTTAATGCATTGGGTCAGCATTTCATTGGTATTCGTTAATCATAGCGCTACATTAATGTTCATATAAAAAAAAAAAAAAAAGAACTCTGAAACGCATGCGGTGCTGCTTGCAGACAGATTTATTGTAGACCTGCTGAGCCGAATTACTACATTAATTAGGTTTTTAATACGCCTATCACTATATCATGGTAGTGATTCAGGCATCGGCCAGTGTCTGCCCCACCGATATTTATGCTCAGGAGCCGCTACTGGTAGCAGGTATGCCAAACACACTGCATTTAAGACCTGCTAATACCCCACAGGCAGCTGTCTCTACCAATTAATCTCCTTTCTGTTTCCTCATGTCTGCAACAGAGACATAACAGAGAAAGATACAGAGATATTGAACAAATAACTCTCTCTCTCTCTCTCTCTCTCTCTCTCTCTCTCTCTCTCTCTCTCTCTCTTCCTATCACTATATTTGACTATTTAAACATTTTAAGAAAGGCAAGAAATATAAGTGTGTTGAATGGCCAGGATTGCAGTGAGCTTTCTTTGCAAGGTACAGACAATGCATCATGACAGATAACTCTCTCTGGCACCAAGATAAGCAACGTCATCCAGCAGACATGCTGACACGCTGACTGAATGCCTGTCTTGAGGCATATGTTTCCCATACCAACACCCCTCAAGGAACAGAAGATGTTGGATGGACTGAAAGAGAATACGTTTAAAAATGCTCTAATGCCTGGTAGAAACAGTAGGTTCAGATGCTCAGCATATACTTGGGGACTTGTAGGAGTCCATTACAGTACTACAGTGCAGAGGTCATTTGAAGTTTTACCACCACCTGAATCTGATTGGAAAGTTTTACATACCCTTTTTTGGTATCTTACAGTTTTTTATGTTTGCTTACACACTAAAATATAAAGTTTCCCACTGTTAATGAAACCTAACACTCAAATAATAAAACATTGGCTCAGATTGGCACCACTCCAAAACACATTTTTTTAGCTTCACACTTTTTCCAAAACACTACACACAGTGATTTGCAAAACATTAAACACATTACGTAATATGCCTTACACATGTGATTATATTGTAATGTCACATTCTTTCAATTTCTAAACACTAGCTATCAATTGACCACACCTTTGCAGCCAACTGGTTAAACACAATCGTCAGGTGCCAGAACACTAAGGGCCAAAATGCAAAACTCAGCAATCAGCAAACACTACAGTTTTCTATGTTTGCTTACACACTAAAATGTAAAGTTTCCCTCTGTTAATGAAACCTAACACTCAAATAACAAAACATCGGCTCAGATTGGCACCACTCTAAACACATTTTCAGCTTCACACTTTTTACAAAACACTACACACAGTGATTTGCAAAACATTAAACACACTTATATGCCTTACACATGTGATTATATTGTAATGTCACATTCTTTCGATTTCTAAACACTAGCTATCAATTGACCACAACTTTGCAGCCAACTGGTTAAACACAATCGTCAGGTGCCAGAACACTAAGGGCCAAAATGCAAAACTCAGCAATCAGGCTTAAACACTGTAAAATAGAGGAGCTACCCAGACTTCAATAGAAATGTAAGGCAGTGTTGTAGCACAAGGGAGAGAAAGGGGGACAGTGAAGATGAAAGTGAGCTTGAAGAGGAAGAGGGGTAGCAAGAGAAAGAGGTAAATACTGTTACTGTAAGGTACATGTGGAGCAGAGCATGAACAAAAAAGATGAGGACTAAATTTATCACATGCAAAGGACATTGGTTGACTCAATAGGTTGAGACATCCCTTGAAAATGGAAAGAGATGATGTCTACTAGCTTTTTTACAGTGTTTTTACATTGTTTACTACATTCATTGTTCTTTGTAGAAATTGTTGTGTTTCAATTTTCAATATGCAACCATATCGCAATCAAACACTTCACCACACTGTCTGAGTTTGCATTGCAAGTATAGTTTTTTATCAGTTGAAATATATTTAGTATTAGTCATGTTTTGTGTTTCGTGAATGTATTCATGTCATTTGTCAATATTTCTGAAAAAAATAAAACCCAGATTGTGTCTTTAGAAAAGTCAGAATGTTACAGTACAAGTGTTTAGGAAAGATTACCATTGTGTGTAACTCACTCAAACACAAACAGATCATATGAATCATGTGTGTACGATTTGGCAACAAAATAGCATTTTTACAAATAAGTGTATAGTTTTGAAAGAAGAATAACATTTTGCAATAGATCTGGGGTGTTCTGTTCATTTGGTGTATGGTTGTCCTAACTGTGTGTAGTGTTTTGACAAAATGGGCCTAGTTTTTTAAATTGAGTTTAAGCAATCGTAAAAAACTGTAAAATAGGGGAGTTACCCTGACTTCAATTGAAATGTAAGGCAGTGTTGTAGCAAAAGCAAACGAAAGAGGGACAGTCAAGGTGAGAGAGAGAGTGAGGGGTAACAAAAGGAAGACATAAATACTGGACTAAATTGATCTCATACAAATGACATTGGTTGACTACCTTGAAAACCATAGGTTGAGAAAAATTGGACAGAGATTATGCTTACAGTAGCTTTATGTCTCCAACAATACTGTACTGTGTTTACTGTGAACATGGTTCTTTGTAGAAATGGTTGTCTTTCAATTTTCAATGTGCAACCATGTAACAAGAAAATACTTCAGCATATTGACTGATTTTGCATTCAAAGTAAAAAAATTGCAATTGAAATATATGTAGTGAACAATATTAATCATATGTTGTGTTTTGTGAATGTATTCATATCATTTATCAATATTACTGAAAAAAATACAACCCAGATTATGTCATTACAAAATTGATTGCCATAGTGTGTAACTCATGCAAACACAAATAGATCATATGAAGCATGTGTGTGCGATTTGGCAACAAAATAGCATTTTTATAAATAAGTGTATAGTTTTGAAAGAAGAATATCATTTTGCAATAGATCTGGGGTGTTCTGTGAATTGGGTGTATGGTTGTGTTAACTGTGTGTAGTGTTTTGACAAAATGAGCCCAGTTTTTTAATTGGGCTGAAGCAATTGAGGGAACAAAATCTGTAGCCCCAAAAAAGACGTTTCCTGACTCTTTTTCGGACTGTAATCTTAGGTGCCTCAGGCATCCTCCTGCCTTTGGCATTTTCCTTGCTAATGCACGTTGATTGATTAGTCTTCTTATCCCCACACAAAAGTGTTTGGTCAACCACTTTTCATCCTCCTACAAAGCCAACCTGTTTGGACATGTCCAGAGAGCCATAAACCCCCTGCACAATTTGGGTAGAGCAGAGATGGGTCAATCCCTAAGGCCACTGGCGACTTTATTACTCAGTCTGTGACCAGGCAAAACAGAGAAAGCCACTGGTGCTGGGGCCACTAACAGATGTACCTTGTATACACACTGACCACACACACCTGACACCAAACACACAGCATGAGCAAATAGTAAAAGAGTCTTGATGGGGGAGACATGTTCCTCTCTCATGTGCAAACAGAAGATAAATTGTAACAAATGTAATCAATAGCCAAACTAAAACTGAAGATTCACAGAGGTCAAGAAACAACCAGAGGAATCTGAGGCTTTTACAGGCCTGAAATATGACTCAACACATCAGCAAAGTTAGTAGGTGGCCATTCCCAAGGCATAATATTGCATTCTTTCAAAATAAAAGGAAAAGAAAAAGGAAAAGTATATGCAAAACATACACATTACATTTCACATATTCAAATATATAAGAGTATGAAATGATCCATTTACTTCACCTTTGTTGAAAAGTCACATGTTCACAAATAAATACAGGCAAATATTCTAATGTGGGAGTTCTCTCTAATCACTGGTTACTGATATTCTTGCCATCTAATGAAAATGTTGCAAGATAACTGTGGCAGAAAAGACGAGGCCAATAGTTATGAAACCGGAGATGACAGTACCATAGAACACGTGATCAAAACTGAATTCCACTGGAATATAAATACACCACAGCTCTGAAATCCAAATCCCTCTAAAACAGTGCCTCTCCATATCCCAGTGAAGTGATGTGCTATTAATGACAAGTAATGATAAAAAATAGTTCTGAAAGCCTTCACAAGGCACTGTCTAAAATGTAATCCATCTGCAGTGGCTTGCATGTGTAGTGTGCAAGTTGATTTCATGGCACAAGCTCACATCTGGATAAGTGTGACAGTGACATAGACATACATTTTTCTTGCCCTGACTCACGTGCTACTGCTATTGGGACTGAGTTCTTTCCTGGATGGGACTGAGTTCTATTTGAATGGACAGGAAATACTTGGGATACTTTTGTTACAGTTGAGACCTGAGACCTGAGAGGTGAGTACAGTTGACCGATCCTGGGAGAAAACCAATTGTTAAGGTGATAATACATTTCTAAGAAGCTTTTGACTGTTGGCTGTTCCACTTCTAAGACAATAAACACACACACACCTATACAGTGGAGCCATGTCCCTTTCGACCCCTTTCTTCTTCTGAAGGCCCCCTGCACCCAACCCACCCCTTGGCAGTAAGTATATGTGTGTGTCTGTGTGTGTGTGTGTGTGTGTGTGTGTGTGTGTGTGTGTGTGTGTGTGTGTGTGTGTGTGTGTGTGTGTGCGCGCGTGTGTGTGTGTGTGTTTGAGAATAGAGTGAGCCACTGCCAGTAATGGCCAACTGCTAAGTTTTTGTGATGCAAACATTACAGCATGACTGACACAACACACCTCCCTCTGCTTAGCCCCCTTAAACAAGAGTCAACACTGCAAAGAATGAAGGCCATGTCACCTGCAGTGTAACATTACACTTTTGGAGAAAGTCTAGATAGTTAGTAGTCTAGAAAGTCTAGATAGTTAGTAGCATTTGCATTCCGCGAGCAAGTCAGTCTGGCCAAGCTGCCTGTCTACACCATTTCTGCTCACGCCTCAGAACGGTCGCCAATGAAAATTGAGCATTTCAAAAAAGGCAATGGCGCGGTAGTTTAGCGACCGGAAATCTATCTCAGTCACTGTCAACATGGCGAACGTGGAGCACCGGCAAGATTTCAGTGCAGCTGTAGCTCGTGTTTTGGACGAATTCACAGACATCCAAAGTCTCCCCGAAGTTCCGGGAGTCTCCCGCATATCGATAGTGGCTCCCGGATGCCCGGAATTGGAATAAAATATCCCGGAACCCAGACCAAGCGAGCAAGAGCTTGCACGCGAGACATTAATGTGTATATTATATAGCGTTGTGTGCTGTTGTACATCGCCTGGGGGGGGGGGGGACATCTCCCGGAACAGAGTTTGTGGAGGTTGGGATGTCTGAATTCAAAGGGAAGTTCTCTCTGAAAATACAGCAAAGGGCAGCCCTTGAAGCATTTGTTGGAATAGAAAGGACATTTTCACAATGCTACCGACATCGGTAAAAGTTTAATTTATCAGTTAGCCCCGCTGGTAGCCAAGTCGATGGGCTTTGCGAGAACGCTGTTGTTGTGGTCATTTCGCCTTTGATCGCACTGATTCGTTTTTCGAATATCAATATTGAATGACCAAAAACACCAGCCACTCTCATGTTCACCTCACAGATCCGACAAAAATCATTTCACGCAATTTCTATATGACTACAGGCTACTACTTTTTGTTGGGATCAAGCAGTTTACTTCGCTGTGTATACGTCAGAGGGGTGTGATTGGTTGAAGCTTTGTCCGGTAGCAAACAGAGGCATTTGAAAGAGGCTGGTTAGCCTTCTGACAAACGGGTTTACAACACAGCTTGGCCAGACCAATGCTCGCAGAGCATTGACAAGTCGCGATAGCCAGGCTAGAGAGAGTAGACTAGCCAACACAGAAAAGTATTTCTTACCATTGTCCTCGACTGTGAAGTGGAATATGTCACTTGTGGCATTACTGCCATCCAACAGCACATAACAGATTTTCATGTCATCGATGTCACCTGAAAAGTGATATTTGGTGCAAATTAGATATGATAAAAGAAAGTGCTTAAACACATTTTGACATCATTATATTATCCTTACAAACTAGCCATTTTACAGTAAAGATTCAGTTTTGTAATTCCACTTAAACGCATCGGCTCAGGCAGTTTCTTAAAATGTGTAAGAGGTACAGTAATAATGCCTATAGATATCAGTTTACACTTTTTACTTAGGATACGGTGAAAATGATATTAGTAACACATTTACAAGTAATCTTACACATTCAAAAAAATAAGAAATGTCCTGACCTTGTGTGAAGGTCTTAATGCTGTCATTGCCAAGGGCGGTGTTTATGATAAACCCATGCTGAGGAGGTTCAGACACTGAGAACTTGAGCACTTTCCTTGGGCTGTCTCTGTCCTCAGCCTTCAGGGCTTTGCTGGTGATTAAGAAGCCAAGGTGGCCGGTGTGGAGCATCCTCAGAGTTGGTGCTGCCTTGTTCACCACAATCTGTGGCACACCATTATCAACAGTATTAATGCGGATAGTCATAATTTGGGGTTTTCGCGTCTCGTAAACTGTGTCAGGAAAGAGATAGAACTCTGTGTGTGTTCCATCTGTAACAGTGAATGAGAAGCTGTCCTCATTTGTCTCTGTACCATCATGTTTGTATGTGATGAGGTTTTCATTCAGGTCCTGTTTGGTGAATGTAGTGATTGGCAAGCTGCCATTGTAAAGAAGCTGACCATGAACAGGCACTTGTGTGATCACAAAGCGGAGCAGATTGTCAGGTGTGTCACGGTCTTCCACAGTTAGCTCAAAAGGAGTGATCAACTTGAACTCACCCTCTTCAACCACAAGCTTGTTAACAGTCAGGACTGGCTTCTTATTGTCCACATCAGTGATTGACACCCTAAATGTGCGGAAGACGGGGTTGTAGCCGTCCGTCACCTCAAACTCAAAGCTGTCCATCTTCATCTCATCATCAGATGTATGGATATAGTAGATCTTGTTTCCAGCAAGCTGTAGCTGTGTAAACGTGGAGATGGGCACACCTGGAAGGTCTGTGCATTCCAGGTGACCTCTACTGGGGGCACGTGTGATACTGAAGGTGAGGTACTCATCTGGGCTATTGATGTCAGTCGTACTCAGAAGATCAGTGGTCAAGGTGACTTTGCCTCCCTCCTTGAGGGTCACACCTTTGTTGATGACATCAGGGAAGACCATGTCAATGCTGCCAATGTTTATGTAGAAGTAGCGGTCGATAAGGGGGTTGATGCCATCTGTAACATCAAATTTCATGAGATCACGGACACCCTCCTGCCCTGTGTGAACATACTGGATCAGTCGTTTGTCAACCTCATCCTGTGTAAAGTTCTTCCCAACTGTTATGTTCCCAACCACATCTCCATGTTTGGTGATGCGCTGGAGGTAGCCCTGGCCAGGCCCATGACGAATTATGTAAGTAAGGTCCTTATCTTCAGAGTCAAGGTCAGTGGCTTTTATGACTCTGTTGTTGATCACTTTGGTCTCTCCAATTTCAACCTCCAGACCATCATTAATTGCCATTCTAGGAGTCTCGTCATCAACAGGAATGACCATAATAGGCACTTTCTTCTCACCAGTGAACTTGCCATCAGAGAGCCTGATTTCAAAGCTGTCCTCTTTAGTTTCTGAGTCATCATGCTCATAGACAATGTTTGAGGCTTCCTTTATTTGCTCCAGCGAGAACCTCACGACTGGCACAGTTCCAGAGCTCATCTGTTGGACAATGCTGCCATGCTTAGGGTTTTTGATTATCTCAAATTCAAGCTCATCCCCAGGGATGTCTGCATCTGCTGCATTCAGGATGGGTGTGTCAATCACAAGACTCATGCCCTCCATCACCACAAACTCTCTGACAAATATCTCTGGTTTTTCATCATTAGCAGGCACAATTACAATGGGGAAAAAATGGCGCTCAGAGAAATTTATACCATCTGAACAGCGGAATGTGAATCTGTCCTCAACTGGCTCTACGCCCTTGTGGATACTCTGTACATAATGAATATGGCCTAGGCCAACATCCTTAATGGTAAAGGCAGTGATAGCCGTACCTGCTCTAGACTTTTCTGAGCCTGCTGCAGGAGAGATGTTCTCTACGTAGCCCGATGATGGCTGGACAATGATAGTGCACAAGATATCATCATTGTTTGTGTCAACATCCTCAGCCTGAATATGCTCAAGAGTAATTGTGTTCTTTTCCCCTTCCACTACAACAAACTGCTCCCCAACAATTACAATTGGTGGTATGCTGTCCAAAGGTAGAATTGTAACCTGCACTGTCACCCCTTGGACCTTGTTATCTCCTACCACCCATTCATCAGACATGTCAGATATAGTGAGATTGAAAGAGTCGTGCACCTTGTAAGGTCCTATTTCACCACTGGTGTGTGCATACACTACCACTCCATTAATAATGTCTTGCTGAGTGAAACGCTCTGCTTGCCGGCCATTCACCAAGATGTCACCCAGCCTAGGCGGTTCCTCCACTATAAATGTTAACATCAAGTCATCTGTGTCTTCATCATGGCCCTGGATAACATTGCTGGTGATCTCAGTGGCCCCATTCTCCAACACATTAATGGAGGCTCCCAGGAGCCCTGCTGGTAACATAATGGTGGGCATCTCATCATCAACAGGTTTGATGGTGATTTTTATGATGATGGGTACCTCATGGAAGCCATCACTTACATCGACTTTGATGATGTCACTGAGGGATTCTTCACCACCATGAGTATAGGCCAGACGACCGCTCTCAATGTCTTCAAGCATAAAGGTCTCATCTTTTGACATATCTATTCCTAGATACTGCAAATGTCCAAAGTGAGGTATCTGAGTAACAGTGAAAATGATGTTCTCTATCTCTGTGTCCTGATCTGAAGCATCAAGCTCATTCTTGGTAATGACATAAGCACCTCTTTCTAACACTGTAAAACCAGTGTTGGTGATCATTGGAGGCTTGTTGTCTACAGGCTGTAAGAAAATTGTGAAAAGGCCATCAACTGAGTTGCCAGCTGTGTCCTCAACTATGAATGTGAACTGAAGCACTTTGGGCGTGATACCTAGCTCCTGGTCTGGTGGTTTGTAGGCTACTTTATGGTGATTTATCTGGGCTTGAGTGAATACAGTGATGACTGTGTCAGGACTGTCAGTAAGAACTAGGTTACCCAAGGGCACTGGGTTGTTTTCATCTGTATCCATGGGGACTGTTTTTATTGTGTACTTTAGATCTCTGTCATCACAGTCAAGGTCAGTGTATCGCAGGAACTTCTTTGTAAAAGGTGTTAGCTCATATTCTTGCACAGTCATATGGAGGGTTGTATCGGGATAAAGCTCTGGGGATAGGTCATCAACTGGTTGGATTTTAACAATAAAAGTGTGCTTGCCTGACTGATTTGGTGGGTCATTGTCATCCTGGACATGGAATGCTACCTGATCTATCACAGTTGTGATGCTATGAGGCCCAGTGTGGCGGTAAAAAAGCTTTCCATCTAGAATATCCTGCTGAAACCACTTTGTCACCACCTGTTCAAAAATCTCGTCTGTCTCACTAAATGTCCATGTGGATGGGTCAGCAGGAGGCTCAACCTGCCTGAGGAGAAGCTCCCCAACAGTTGAGTATGGAGCTTCCAGGATGAACTTTATGGTTGAGTCCTCAGAGTCTATATCTGTTGCACTCAGTATGAAGGGAGAAATCTGCATAATCTCGTTCTTGTGGAGCACAATGCCTGTGTTAGCATTAATTATTGGTGGCTCATCGTCAGTGGGGGCGATAGTGATGGGAAAAAGAAACTCAACTTCATTGCTACCATCAGTCATTCTGAAAATAATGTTGTCACTGTATGTGTCACTGCCATCATGCTGGTACACAACAATGCCTGCGTCCAGATCAGCTGGTGTGAAAAACTTCCGCTGAGACCTCAGCACCGTCAGTTCTCCATGTTTTAGACCATCAACAACAGTGATTCTTACATTTTCTAAATTGTCTTCATCACTAATCTCTAAGTTCTGATCACTGGACAGTTGTCTGGACTGGCCCTCAAACAACAGCTGCCCTGTGTTTTTAGTTGCCACAGGCGCCAGTGTGTTCATGGGCTTAACGACAATCATAAAAGCGAATGGGTCAGACACAGCACCTTCAGCATCCACTATTTCAAATTCAATCTGAAAAATTCTCTCCACATCTGAATCCTCAGAGGGTGGCTTGTATGCTATTTTCAGGTCCTTAATGTCTCTCTGATAGAAGGATGTGATAGGCAAGTTTTGGTCATCAGTACTGATTATAAATCCCTGCTGTGGCCCCAGGGGAGAGGTAATGTTATAGATTAAGTCATCTGCAGGGGTCTCAACATCCTCAGCAGCCAACATGTCACTGGTAATGGCTGTCATCACAAACTGATCTATTTCCATCATCATCATTGCAACAAAGCTGGGCTTTGGTGGAGTGTTTTCTGACCCCTCTTTAATTCTAACCATGATATGAAAATGTTCCTGTTGAATAGTGTTGCCATCATTGTCATGCACCTCTACTAACATGGGGATATAGTCTCTGTTTGGTGAGTTGGTCGTGGCTGTGTGCTGGTACCGAATACCTTTCTTAACAAACTCATCACAGTCAATCATTTGGCCATTACTAGAATTATCCGAAAGTTTGCCATACCTGGGAAGTCCACCTGCACCAACCAGTGTTGTCACCTTGCATTTTGTGACACCATCTTCATATGCAAACTCCAGGCCTTTTTTATCAATTGGGTTGCTGTGACCATTCAGTTTGTCCACAACTAGAGGCATGTTGCGGGTCAGAATCTCCAGCTGCTGAAAGACCACCTCGATTTCCAACATGAAAGGCACCACCACTGTGTCTGTCTGTGAGTCATACCTCAACTGGAGTTTCACACGATCTTTGCTGGGGCTCCTGGATCCAAAATGTGTGTATTTTACCTCCTCTGGGCCAAAAGAGCAGGGAAACTTCTTTGGGGTCAACATGCCAGGTTTCTGTGCCAGTGGGTCATTGTCCAACACTGTGATGTGACAGCGATCTCCAGGCTGCACTTCAGTCACCAGGTCATTAATAGGGTCCAGGTAGACAGAGCGTCCAAAGGGAACTCTAATACCATTGTTTGCAATCAGAATTGAATCAGCATTAGGTCCAGATCTGTGCCTGTACAGGTATGCTGGGTTGAATGGCTCTGCTTTTACAGTGGAAAAGCAGCAGTCGAAACAAAATAGAACAAACAGAGCAAAAGCCCATGCTTTTGAAAGTACTGTCCTTCGCAGACAACCAGCCATATCCACAGCTAGCTGCACTGCAGCAAATACTAAGTTCAAAGTCTTAGAATGGCGGAAAGGACAACTTCAAAAATATAGGTATTTGTAGGTAGTTTGTTAGATTTAGATGATGCTGTCTCCTCCTCAGTTATCCCTTGTTTCTCCTTCTCCCTCTTGCTTTCACTCTCTATGTTGTCCACACTCATACAGACGCAGGGCAAGTGTCCCTAACCTACTACAAGTCAGCAGGTATTACACATACACGGACAGGGGTAAGCTCCACCCCGGGACCGCCCTCTCCCACGACTGATTTGAAAGAGTCAAGCCAAGAGTCCCCTAACTACGCCCTCCCCTTATTTCCCTCTCCACTTGCAGACAGTCCTTTGGCAGTCTTCCTACCGACTGACAGGGAATACTGCGTCAAACAGCTAAATAATAATATGGTATCAAAACAGTATTTCCTTTTAGATAAAACATGTCGCCTGCATTTATTTATTTATTTTTTTAATTCTTAACCAAATATTTTTATTTTATCCACGGTTGAACATGCCTTTTGCCTTTTAGTATTTCCAAATATATTCGAAGAAGGCTACTTTAACAGCAGTTAACCTTGGATTATAGCTGGAATTATAACGCAGCTTACTCTCACTGAGTTTAGAAACTAAGAGGATCACCAAAGTCAGCCATATATGTATGATGAAAACGAATGACGAATGAGCCTATGCATTTTCAATTTAAACGAAAAGCACCTGAGAGAGATTGAGAAAGACCTTTAAACGGGGGTTGCACATATTTAATAGGCTAAATTACAGCGACAGCGCCCTCTATCGGTAAATTATGTGTCCTCATGTGGTGAAATCTATGTGACATTTCTCATGCTCAGCCATTGGCATTACTAAATAGGCAGAATAATTTCAGTAAGTTCTAGAATAAACCTTATTGACTTTGTTTTGCGATTTGATAAATTATTTATTTGTGCTGCCTTACTATAATGACAATGATAAAATATTATTCCTTCTTATTTTTTTATGACAGGATGACTGAGAAAAGCCAGTACTGTTTTGTTCTGGTTAAATATTGTGCACGTGCAGAAGAATTACCAGTCATTAAAATCATTACAGAATCAGAAATCAAAATCGCCTGCTGCAGAAATATTGCTGATGTCACTGGCTGTCTATCAATTGATTGCAAAATACTTTTGGCAACCTAGCCATATGGCCTTTACCTTTGGAACAATCTCCCACAGGAGCTGAAAATGAAAAAAAATTGTGAATATGAAAAAAAAAAAAACTCAAGATATAAGATGTGCATTTTAAACCTGTCTTTAATCATTTTATTCTTTTCTTTATTTATGCATGTTTTTATTAGTTTGTCATTTGTTTTCCTCATTATTATTAATGTCAGACTTTTGTCCTAAAATCTTATGTATCCGTATTCTGGTCTACTTGGTCCTTTTTTTCTTAGAGAGCACCTTGAAGTGTTTCTGTTACAAAAAGGCACTATGCAAATAATGCTTCACTACTGCACATGGTACTGTTCACAATACTTTTATCTATACATTGTACATTGGTTAAAACATAAAGCTGAAACATTATGTTTTATTAACTGCATGTTAGACTGTATGGCAGATTTGCCACTGTGTAAAACCGGAAGCTACAAACAATTATTCAAGTTTAGTATTTCATGGCAGAAAACATCTTACTGTAGGACTACCACAAGATTTAATTTGAAGAGAATCACCTCTGCTTTATATTAGCCTGGAAGAAACCAAATTTCTTTTCAAAGGAAAAAAAACACTAAAAAGAGAATCAAGGCAGTTGTTGCATGGTTCCTGTGGAATGCAGCGTTTATGGTGAGCTAGCTGGCTTTCACGTGCCAGCACCCTAGTGAGGGTGACCCCACAGGACAACACGGCACTAAAGGCACCCACAGGCTGCCTACTGAGCAGCTGTCCAGACAGGTGTGCACTCAACCACAGACCTTAACTTCCTGGACAGAAGGGGGTTAAAGCCTGTGAGTGCAAACATTTATTCAAACTCTGAAAGACAGAAATGCATAGGGGAACCCCACACATGTTAGCATTTGCTGTGTTTTTCATGTAAAACTCTAACTTACACTTTATTTTCCCCCATTGCATCTACAACTCCAACTTACACTTCATTTTCCTTATTTATCAAGATGTCTTTACATCTTAAATACTTCTTGCATTTAGGGAAGGTGAACATATTCAGTGCAAGAACTTAAAGATCATATTTCAAAGTGACCCAATGAAAGGACAGTGGAAGTTCACAACACCCAATATAAGTTATTCCTAGAAAGTCCAAATATACCCTTTGCGGTTACTGTCACTGGGTGTTGTGTTTAAATACAGTCATGGAAATCCCCCACTGTATCCCCACAGCACTCCCCCTTCTCAATTACCATGAAGATGATGGCTCTAATGTCATGATGTGACATATGATCTTGGCTTCTGAAGAGGCATCCAAAGACTACCAGTGAGTCTTAGGAATACAGATACTTAGCATACTAAACCAGTATTGTGTGATCTTGAGTGTGATCCTTGTGAGTTTGTTGTGAAGGGTAGATAGTGCAGATACAGTTGTACTCTGAGCTGAAAGAATTACACTAAATGCATCAGTGTACGTCAAGAGTTCGGTGTGCGGTCACGTCTGGATATAAATACTCTCTTTCCATTTATGGAGCAATGTTTCGCTTGGATACTTGGATATACACTTCACCAGCTCATGCCCAGTGAAAATAATTAGACTATGCTCTGATTTCTACATACAATCATTTTAAATTCTACTAGGCTTTCTGGTGAAAAAGATTCATATATAGTATATTTTTAAAAAGACAAAAAACATTTTTGCATTGGATTTAGGTACTTGCTCTCTATCTTTAAAATCTTTGTGTAGTTTTGCACAAACATAATTCATATCCTTTATAGCAACTATCTGCCATCATTTCTTGGAAGTTGATTATCTCTAGGCCCTATTATTAACTAAGTCTAACAGTATGTACAAAGGTTCCATAAAGAGAACAATGTTGTATATATCTCTTGAATAGAAATGTTAATGGGAACATAACTGAATAATGCATGGAGTGTGTTTCATTTGAATCTGACACCTTCACCGCTATGGACCAAAATAAAAAGACCTCTTTGCCTACTGAATGGTTTTCCTCAGTACTCAGAATGACCCCCATGACTATGTTCCTGTATCAAAGTCCTATCCACACACACAGCATACCCAGGATACCGTCAGCAGTCATGGCATCCATTTTAAACAGGTCATTTCATTACATTGCAATAATAGCACCAAGACCTCTGCCTCACATCCCTATGCCTGATCCACTGAGCCAGGTCTCACACGCACACCAAAAGTGGACACAAACTGATAGTAGAGTACTGTACGTAACTATAGAAACAAACAAGCCTGTGGTTTTAATATATCTGCAATGCATCTATGCAACCACTATTCGCCTTAGGCATTTCATGTCAGGCTTATCTGTGCTCTCTAGATCTTGGCTTTGCCTGACTAAACTAGTCCCGTTGTTTTTCTTTAGCAGGGAAATGTTTGTATTTCATAGTAATATAATGATTACTCTTTAAATATTATGACAGCAAATGTATAAATCTTGGAAGCTTGGAATCGCTGTATATTCTAAAATGTCAGTGAGTAGCACATTGTGTCTTTTCAGGTGTGCAAGCAAAGGTTTTGGCAAAGTAGTCTATAGGGTATCATGCAGCGTGTGCCTGGTGGTGTCTCTTTTTGCTGGAATAGACATGATGACAGAGCTGATGAGGAGTTAAAGAGAGAGGAAAACAGTTTCTGAAAGATGATTAGCTTTGCAACAATTTACATAGACAATTATGCAAAATACTTAAATAAATATTTACCACGACAATCCTCTGCATTGTCAGATTAGTATTTGTGCATAATAATTCAACCTGCCTTGCTGACTGCTGATTCTACAGTTTGTTACTCTAAATGTCTTCACAGAGTAAAACAGAAGTTACACTCGCATGCCTGACATTCCAACATGACTCAACAGTGTCACCAGGTCTTATCATCACTGAACATCTCATAACCTCTGAGCAAACACTTACATGGGTGAACAAACGGATGTGTTGATGTACTGCCTGTCCAGCTGTGCAAGACTGTGCATCATTCTCTCAAAGCATATGTCCAGACCTTACACCAACATGAGAGCAGCTCTCCTCTGAAGCTGCTGGCCAAACAGATGTGCATGGTAATTTCAGATGTACTGTGACTGGTGCCACTGTACAGTGGGACATTATTAGGTCAAAGTACAGTACAATAACATTTATAGGTGATGAACAGTTTAAAAAGTCTTCCCATCAATATGTCTATGTCTCCAGTGAGACATTATGTGACAATAAATGAAAAATCATTAGACAAAGATAATAATGTGATAAAAATCAGGATAATATCTGAAAAGTAAGGTGGTGACTCGACATTGTAAGAATATGACTTAGTGGGAAGGTTAAGACTGACAAACTATGGCAACCAGTGCTTGTATAATGGTCACTGGCCCATTGATTTGACTGTGATGATTGAAGGGCTCTGGTGCAGGCCTCAGTCTGTGCCTCTGGTGTTCTAATAATATGCAGCTGCTCAGAGAGGAAATCACATTGGTAGCAATATTAGCCTCAAAACACTCCAGAGGCATAACACAACATTTCTTTATGTGTCATGAAGAAAATGAATGTTGAAATGTTCTGTGGTTTATTGTAAGCTCAGTTGATGCCTTTTTATATTAGTACATACAGTACTGTAGTATGCATTTAAGTTTGTCTGTTTCATGTGATCATTTGTTCAGTAATATGGTTATACTGCTATTCTATTCTATGTTTTCAGTAGCCCTTGGGAGTCACATGAGTTCATTCTTCCCATGTTAAGAGAAGTCCTTAAAGGCCATAGTAGCCATTCGGGCATCATTACTTCACCAAAAAAGAAAACAGGGCCACGCTGCCACCTCTTGCTCAGAAATAACATCCCCAGAAGGAGAGTGCCCCTTTCTCTTTGCTTTCGCACATCGCAGCATCTAAAGCATGCACTCCCCTAAATAATCCCCCTGTATAAATAGCAGAAGCCCAGATATCCATCCTGTGACACAGGGGCCTAGCAAGTGTACAGGCTGGTTTTCCTGCCCTACTCCCTGCTGGCATGGACCCCCATGACTGTGGTTGTGCCCTCATTCCACATCCTTCCCAAGCTGCTGTAGTGTGGCATTTCGACAGTTTATTAGCAGACAAGTTCACGGCTTTGGTTGCTCTATTATTTGTCCCTAACTAGAATTCAAAGGAGACCATAGAAACAAACTCAATTTAGCAGCCTAATAATATATGACACTTATTTTATTTGATGTATTAATGCTATATATGAAAATATTCTCTATATATTTATAGTAAATATTGTACAATAAAATGGATGGAAGTTTCTGGTCTTATCTGAAAACTTAAGGATTCACAAAAAAAATTCTATTGAAAATAATTAGCAGTCATGACAGCTTGTAAAAGTGCATCTGGATTGAGTTCTATTTTGATAGTGAGGGTACTAGGTCATCAATCACTGAGTTATGAATATATCTGTATGCCGGATGTGGAGTGTCATGAGAGCATGTGCACCTGGAGCCTGCCCTTACTGTACGAAGAGCAAAAGCCCAGAGCACAGGGCAGGGTTATTATATGTTGCTAAAAACCCATCAACACTGTGATGTCAGTTTCGGGGGCTTCACTGAAATGTGTATTAGTCCCAAGAGGTGAACAGCAGCCCTCTGAATGCAGACTAATTACTTTTACCTTTAACATGTCACAGCAGTTGTTTCTGGCTCCCTGACCATGATTGATGACTGATGATGTTTTAGGACAATTTGTACCCAGTGTTAACACCTTACATGGGTGTAATTGTTTTGCACCATTTTTGCAAAGGCTCTTCTTGGGCTCGATTTTATAAACTTTGCAAATTGGACTGAGAAGCAGAAACGCTAGCAAAGAGACTGAAAATCATGGTTTTCTAACAAAGGTGTCAGGGGACGGGGGTTACTCACTGCCCCACACTGCCTACAGTTGCATAGGCTTTTTTGGCCAATGATGAGTTTTTTACAGATGTAACTTTGCTTGCTTTTATACTATTGTAAGTCTTTTTTACTCCACAGTTATTTTAAAGGCAGTAAAAAAGTAATTAAAAATATGTGAATTATAGGAAACATTTATTTTATCAAAATGACAGGAGTTGGTACAGTAACTTTGAGAAAACAAAAAAGGAACAGTATATTTTAGGAATGGCGAGAATTTAACATTTGAACAGCTTCATCAGAAATAGGACAATGATGGATGCTTAAATTACTGGCCAGCCACATGCCAGGGATTGTTTAACATACAAAGCAAGGGCCTATGTTTCTTCTTGACAGTAGGGACACCTGGGTGCAGTGTAATGTCTCGAGGAGGGAGGTAAACCAGATAGGTTTACCAGGGGCAGGCATGATAATATATATTTAGTATGCAAAAAAAACTTACATGACAGATCTTTTTATATATATGTAGCATTTTTCAAATAGTGCAAACAAGCTAAATAACAGAATAAATGTCTCCGAACACAACATATTCTTGATAATGACTTACTCTTTACTGTAGAGTTCCAGCATATGTTCAAGAAAGAGCTTCATCAGACAGCAGAATGTAGATAGGATCTTATCACTAACAAAGGACAGAGCTAATAGTATCATGATGGATTGCTTTACTGAATTATATATCTAAAGTAGGCAAAAAAAGAAACTGACTTACATAAAAGAATTAAAGGGCACTACCTAAAACAAGACCGAAAGACTATTATTTACAATGGGTTATAATGTACCTTTCACTCATTTAAGACTGAGCAACACTAGAGCAGACATGCACTTTACCTGACTAACTAAATCCACACAGATAAATTGTGATCATAAAAATAGGTGGATGAATTAACATGAGCTGGCTACCTTACTATTATCGCCTGAATATCCTGTACAAAACTTTCACCATAATCTTTTCCTATTATATCTGCTAACATCACTAACAAAAGGTTTATTACAGTAAATTTACTGTATAACATTATACAATACAATAAACAACATTGGATTCAAGATAAGACACTGAAGCCTGCTGGGCCCAGTGCCTAGCAGGACCCATATGATTTAAAAATGGTCTCCATTTTTAGCTCCAAATACAGGTTTAAATGCTGATTAGGATATTTCAGCTTTCCATAGCATTGGTGAGAGTATGCCTCTACCATTTCATACCTAAACCCACACATTACATTTTAATCCTAAAATCTATGCCTAAATTAAAGTAAGCATACCTTGCACAAATATAGTCACATTGCACATGATACACATGGTACACACATTTTGGTATAGTGCCGTCATTGTATTAATAATGTACAAAATCAATGGTTAAAGAATGATTTAACCTTGCCCACATGGTGCTCTGGTTGTAGGAGCCATTTCACATATCTGCACATCTGGGTGACAAAGCGCATTTTAAATGAATTGGTTGGAATCCATTTTAGTTTGCAGAAACAACCTCTTCATCAGATGCAATGATTGCGCTACCTACAAAATAAAGAAAATAAACTAATCAATAAAAAGTTAAACACAACACTTTAAAAAAGAAATAAAAATGTACAGAAAACAGGAAATCTAGTATAGACGTTTAATCTTTGCACTCTTTGCACAGCTCTTCTCTCTGCCCTCTGCTTCCTCCACGCATATGTGGCCTTTAACATGACATTTCACCTCAGGGCAAACAACATCTGTTTGAGCAAAAGATTACCTGCAATAATACTTCTAGAGGGACTTGATTTATGCCAAACCAACAAGGTCTAAAGAACCTGAGTTAACGTATATTATGTTTTACTATGAGAGCCACCCTCTAATACCAGCCAATGCTGACAAAGAAAGGATGTAACAAGACACACCATCAAGGAAACATCTGTGAGGGATTTCTACTATTGTAATGGAAATCTGAATCACTGTCTGAAATAAACCTCAAACATCTGCTGGCTGTAATTATAATTTTTCCAAAGTGATACATATTTTAGTGAATTACTTTCTGTAGGGCAGACAAAATATTGACATAATTGGTAGACATAATTTGTGCTTGTAACTGGAATACAGCACATGACAACTTCCATATCAGTGAACTTCAGTTAGAGCACAGGCTTAGGTGAAGAATAATATGTTAAACTCATACTCTTTGCATTGGTGTGCTAATGTGCGCTAATTAATTGATACCATCCCATGTTTTGCTCAAATGTTTGTGTTCCTTAATTTACCTATTTCAGTCATCTGTGTAAGTGTCACACATTCCATAGGACCGCAGCAAGGATACAGAAGTGATATATATACTTTGGGAAATGTTGAAGTAAACATCCAATAAATCCACTAATTTTCAGATTAGTGTTTAGAAAATTACACCTGCTTAGGTATCTGTGAACTGCTAAACCTTTGACAAGTTAATTGTAGATTAAGTGTAGCTACATTAACTAGTTGCTGACTCACAAGGGCCAAGTGTAAAACACAATTGCCTGTTTCCACCAGACTTTTACAATTTGCAGTAAAACCAGTAAAACAGCACCTCAGGACCTATCCATTATTCTTCCTTTAGGACAGTTGCTTAACCCTGTATCCGGAAGCCTGTAAGGTCACTACCTTTGCAAGAAATGTCTGCACAACAAACACAAATGCAAACACACACACACACACACACACACACACACACACACACACACACACACACACACACACACACACACAGATAGATGAGAAAATGTGAATCCCATGGAGCAGGGAGCTGATCTGAGCAGATGAGAGGGGAGACCCATCTCGGTATGAGTCTCAGGAATGCCGTACCACTGCTGTGGACTTATAGCGGCAGGTGAACGTGTCCATCTGTCAACGGCCATGTGATCACAGCATTTCACTGGGCCAAAGACCAACAAGAATTCACAATAAGAACAGCAGGAGAGAAAGTGTTTCTGCCTAATGACTCCCAGTATTTGATAGTGTGCTTGTTCACAGACAGAATTTGCCCTATTCTTTTCCAGACATCACAGCCATGCTATTGTGTGAAATGTGCAAATATCCATTGATGAAATATATTATTATAATATAGTTTTTTCCATACATGACTACACTGTTTTCTGTGGCAACACAAAGTGTTAATTGTTGTTCACAGCTCTGTTACCATTGGGGCATTCCATGCACGAGCAACACAGAGAAAGGGAAACTGGGAGATGTTGTAGGCCTATGTATTAATGGGTTTACTGCACTGAGACTAATGTTGTAAAAATCCTGCCTCATCCTTCAACAAAAAAGACCCAATCAACTCTGTTACTAGATGAGTTTTCATGGCCTTCAAGAAATCACAACTAGGGCCTCTGTAAAGAGTGAGTGATCTTTGAAATCCATTGATCAATTGATATGAGTACATGAAAAGAACACATGGGGTTTTCCTGTATGTAACTAATCATCTTTGCTCCTGTACATATGATAGTCTATGTGAAAGTGACTTTGGCTCTCAGAGAGGGAAAGGTGAGGAGTGCTTTGAAGCTCAGAAGAACAGCATAATTACATCAGCCTGCGAACTCTTCTGCTTCCCTAAAGGGAACTTCTATGTAATGTTTGGAAGTAGGGACCTGAAATGTGTAAGAGTCTGAGTGTGTGACAAAAGTGGAAGTCTCCCTCTCTGTAGCAACATGTTCATTCCACTTGTTGGAATGTGTGTGAGTGAGATTGTGCAAGAGGAAGGGAACTCATCCCTCATGGTCACTGACGAACCTTTAATTAGGCTGACCTCTGACCTCTCACTCAACTCCAGCTTCGACAGATCACCAGGGGTCAAGGAATCGCAATACTGAGGAGACTTACCCTTTGGTTTTAATGACTACTGTGTGAAAACATAGTTTATTTTAGTGACTAACCTTCCATTCCAGTCTGAGCCTACTAGCCATTATTTGTTCTTGCCCAAATATTGCATCAGTGTAGTGTAAGGTGGAATCTGGAAAAGCCTTTTTAAAAAACAGAGGTCACTTTAAACAGTTAAAATCATAGGATATGTGTGGCCAGGTACTATGGACAGCTCTACTTAAAGCTTTACTAAATCATTTCATGCTACAACAAAACAACACACAAAAGCCAATAAAAATGGGCAGGCCATGTGCACTGTGAGATCTTCAAGCACCCATACCACACTGACAATTTACAACCACTTACACTAACATACAGGAAAGCCAGGACAGTGTTTATCTCTAGTGCAGTGGCTACTGCAACTGCAAACGACCGGAGTGTAAACTTGCCACTTGTTTATACCAATTTAACTTCTCTTCATGTGCACTAAGAGTAACACATGCCTAGGAAAGGCTGATATATAAAAGGAAAGTGAAATAGATGGACAGCTGGGGCTAGAGAGAGGAAGGAGAGGGTGAGGGGGTGCAAGATGGAGAGAGGGGTGCAGAGGGGAACTATAGAGAAAAAAGGGCACACTTTCTGCCTTCCAACTAATTGGTTGGATATAAATTAAAGACTGTCTGCAGGAAACCTATCGAGTTTCATCCTGGTGCTATACATTGAGACTCTAAAATAGGGACCAAACTAAAACAGCTTATTAGTGAAAACAGTGGATCCAGTGATGGATGTTCCTAACATGTCATCTTCCTGAGATGCAGTTGACAGGTTATGTCTACATACTTGTCCCTTCCCAAAATGGCATGGCTTGACTTGTGTTTTCTCATCAACTTGCATACTGATGATCTCAAGCTAGACAAAAAGCATAGGTAGCCCTATACTTATGTCCTTAACTTATATTAGGTTGTAGGTTAACAAATTATCACCAGACTGTGAAACACTGAAACAATGGAATGAAATCATGGTGTGCAGTCAAAGAAGTCAAAGAATATAGTCAAACAGTACTTCACCGGCCATTAATCCATCATGAATAGCCTTTTACACATATCTGCAGTTCTTTGCACTATGACATGTTCAAGGTCGACCTGTGTTTTTTTCCTTGATGGCACCGCCTGTCTCATGGAAGTTAGTAACAGCGTGCAGGCATTGAATTAGTGTGGTACAGGATCATCTTTTGGGATGGTGCTTGTTGCTTTTAAAACCACTGTCTAAATTTCCTCTGGGCAGTAGGCTAATGATGGATCTGTGGCTGGTGAAATATTCTTTGACTGCATGCACAATTTCTTTTAAAGTCCGTGCTATTATCAGGGAATCCTGAAGAGGCACCTGGAGATGGAATTTTAAGCACAACAGCGTGGTGCATTTAGCAGAGTCCACTTCACAAATTTTAATCATGGACAGTTTTGCTCTGTTTCACAAATTTTTACTTTAAAATATTTTTGTTGACAATGTTTAATGACCTCTTTATATGTTTTTACTTGGGTCTATAGTTTGAAACGTTCCTGGCTGTGTTTTTGTTTGTTTTGTTTGTTTTGGTTTTGAAAACATTTTTCATGTAGTGTTAAGGCAAACACTACCATGTCGTGAAATGTTGACACCACCAGAGTGTCATTTTACAAATCTACCTGGCCGCTGCTCTAGTTGGTAATGTGTGTGAGGTAGACAGGCCCCTGCATGGCTGCTAGCAGCTGGTTCAGCTGTGTATGTGTCAGCCATGCTTTAGGGCAGACCCTTCCTGCAGGGTTCAGGTGAAATTACTGTGTCTGTCTGCACTCTACACCACATCAAACTCAGTGCTCAGGAAGCACAAACCCACTGTCATTAACTACACAACTTCTGCTTTAATGTTTCAGTACCAATAACAAAATGTGACCATTTCTCACTGACTGCCTATCTGTCTGTCTGAAATCAAGCAAAAGAATGTTAACACCTGACTGGTATGTCAACATGGGTACAAGTTTGTTTTTTTGTGGATGGATGAAACAACTCTCATAGCTTCATTTATGAAAATGACTTCACATAATATTTTTAACTGTAGAACAGTTGAGTGGTACTGTAGATGTCAAAAGAGGATGTTGCATCAGAGTTGTTTTCCATTCCTCTGTAGCATTTTCATAACCAAAAATTAAGAAATGCCACAAACAGTCTATTCACAGTTAACATTTACAAAGAGCATGATTACTACTTTTGGTTGATTCTATACCATACAGGTAAGATGATATTTTAACATTACTGTATGTCAGAAGAGAGTATGACCGTGCTCTTGATGCTGTAGAAAACATAACCCCTCTCTCTCACACACAGAAGCACACACACACAAGGGTAGACATGTTGTCCTGTCTGCGAACCTGGCTTTGCCTTCTCAGGGTTGTGTGTGTTTGATATAGCTCTGTTTAATTATTAGCCCTGCTTCTCTCCTTCTGGTAGGCTGTTCATCTCTTTGCCACAAGAAAGCTAAAGTGAGAGCAAATGCCTGTTATTACTTTCTATGTATTTATGACACTCTTATCCATGAACACATCCTCCTCTTTCCACTAACTGAAAGGGGTGGAAGACAGAGGTGGAAATGGTTTTCCATTCGCTGGTGGACATACAAGTGGACAGTCCTCATTGGAAAATAACATGGTATGTAATGTCAGCACAGCCCTAGGCTGATTGGTATTTGTTAGATGGGCTGCCCTGTTGTCTACCTTACATGTGTGATTAAGAATAGGGAGGGCCAGGGCAGTTCATCCCCCTGGCTCAGCACTAACTCAACTGCCCAACTAGGTGCACCTCAGTAGAAGAATTCATTAAGATATGAATGAAATAATGTTGGTGGTTTAACTCAGTTGTACACATTTACAAACTATGAACAACAAAAGTTCTGATTTAGTATTCAGTGTTCCACTGACTAGTAATGCTAAATAACCTAAATTAGATGATTGTAAAGGGAAAACAATCAAAATTAAAGCTCTCATGCTGCTCAGAGGTCGGGTTAAAAATGAATGCGGATGGTGTATACAGTCATCAATAACTAAGGCAATGCTCTCTCAGCACTCTGAGTACATCAAGCTGCACTTGTACTTATTCCACTGAAGCCTCTAATGTGAGTTGTTTTATGCATATGCTGTGTTATGGTCGGGTCTATGCACAGACAGAATCCTACACATAACCCATAATGACCCATAGGTCATTTGCTAAACCTTAGTTACCCATAGGTCTTGGTCTTGGATTACTGTATGAACACAATGTGTCAAATGTCTCAAAATATTAAGTATGCCTCTACGTCTCTTTGCCGATGAACTCATGTGCAAACTGTATTTCACTGTACCCTCTTCAGGTTACTAACAAAAAGGACCATGTTCAAAATGAGTATTTTTCCCTAGTTTCTCACATTTATCAACATTTATCCTTTGGATTTTGCCTGCTAATCCATAAAATAAATAATTCAGACAACGAATCAAGTTAATCTCTCTCTCTCTCTGCTCTGACAATATCTCTTCTGTGAAAGGTATTACATCATCTCTAAAGTATTTACTCTGCCAAAGGGAAGCATTCTGTGAATGACATGCCATTACTATCATTATTACCAGTGTCAGAATTTGCCTAAAATTAAAAAAATTACCTTTGTAAAATATGCGACAAAAAGAATGTGTTTACCTACATTTAAAAGTATTTAAAATTTTGTGGAAACTAAATCCATACTTAAATGGACTGCTTTATCTATGTTGTCTGCCTCTGGTATGCCCATTCCACACAAGCCTAGCATGAGTAATCTGAAATTGGCAACAAACTATATGACCAGAGTACATATTAGCAGAATCCACTTCCTGTAATGCATCATCGACAAGCAAAACATCAGTGGCAAAAAGGCTCTTTAATTTATAGCTCCCTTTCGGATTATATCTACAGATGAAGTTCTCTATGTCTCTCTGACACTTGAGCTCCTGTGATCGAGCCAGACATGTTGCATTGAGAGTAGCTGAGGAGAGGAGGAAGGACAGCTTTTGTGAATGAGATTTACAGGCTGGTGTGTGCAGGGCTTGGTGGCATCAGCCTCTGGCCTCAGGAGGCCTGGGGATAGAATAGAGAGGGACTGGAGTAGAATAGAGCCTGGAACTTTCTAGATGAATTGGGAGAAGAAGGGCAATTGGGAAAGAATGGTCCAGGTTCTTGACCTCTTAGCTTTGGGAGTCTTGTAAGTTCAAACCCCAGTGATTATTGGGTTGGGCTCTGTAAACTACCATCATCGAACTATTCTTCAGCATCTCTCTCTCTCTCTGACATGAACATACATGTATCTACGAGACTTCTACACACAAAAATGATTTATCAATGTATGTTTCCTTTATATCTGAATATTTCTCACATTGAAGAAGAAAGTGCACCTCTGTCTTGACCTCACCTGTCGTACTGTGACCACATACCCTTTGTTCTCTTGGCAGCCATCATTGCTTTAGTCTGCCATTTTCTATGGCAAGGTTGTGGTCACTGAGTTTGTATTTGGTCAGGATCTGCCACTGCTTTATAACTTTGACAGTAAAGAGATATTCCTCCAATTTGTAATTACATGTGATGGTCCTATAACATTGTTTGCTTTGGGTTTTTGTTTCACTTTGCCATTGTTCCAGATATTTTTCTTTAGATGTTTGGACAATTTTGTTCATGTTTAGTTTAAAAAGCACTGCTTGTCTGAGAGAAGTTATTAGTATGTGTTAGGTGGGGATTAGTTGGTCTTAGTACAAGTTGGCTCAGAGGACTCTTTTCGAGATTCAGATCTTGGGTTTTTGTTGCAATGAAATCCAATATGTCTGGGGTGCCTGTCTGAAGATACATCTAAAATTTTAGAGCTCTCTCTTGTATGTTGATGGCCAATGGAAATCTAGCCAATTCACTCTCTCTCTGTCTCTCTCATTCCCTCTCGCTCCCTCCCTTCCTCCCTCCCTCCCTCTCTCCATAAATTAGACAGTTTTTATCTGGTATTAGTCATTATTGTTCAAAATCCTCCTCCCATCACCCACACACACACACATATACACACACACAGACACAAATTCAGACTATGCTTAACAGTCAGGTGGTGGGTGTGGGTTATGATCTGAGTGGGGGAATGCGAGTGAGGGACCTGCAGTCACACAAAACCTGTGTAGTGTCCATTGTTCTAAACCCACATTGCCTTAACTGGCATGAATGGTGCTTGATATCTGCACACCTGTTTGCCGTTTGTGTTACACTTGTAAATCAATCTGCCAAGTTTGTTGTGGACATCAAATAACTATAGAGTTGTGACAGCTTTACCAAATGACACAAAGCGAGGTCACTCCAAACTTTTCTCTGTCATTGTCCCTCAATGGTGGAACAACCTACCAGTCGCTACAAGAGCAGCAACATCCCTTTCGACCTTCAAAAAGTTTGTAAAAACCCTTCTTTTCTGAGACTGCTTCCCTTCAACAAAACTAATCTCAGTAACTTTTACCACATTAGAAGTGGTAAAAGATGCAATTGACAATATCGCCTTTACAGACATTAAGGATACAAAATTCCCCTCTTACAACTCAGAAATCGCTAATGAACAGGTATGCAGTCTCCACTGGAAGCCATGTTTTGAAGATATCTCTCTTTTCTTCCCTATTTACATCTTTTTAATCACAGTCTTGTATACATAGACATATGTCATCTAAATCAGAACATATCAGAGGTTGTCATCAGCTTCTGAGAACACCTACAATTCCTTAAAGAGGCCAGGGGCCCATCTCAGCTCATAGGCTCACAGGTGTGACAGTGAATGAGAGGACCCCAACATGAGGTATCTGCCTCAAATGACTGATGACAAGTGTAGAGGCCCATTCAGCATGAAAGCTTTATGAGTGATGACATTATAAAATTATATGAAGACTGTTTAAAGGTTTTATTTTTTAGTGACTAGCTGTTCCTTTATGGGCACAAACTCATTTTCACATTTTCAGTAAGAAAATCCCCATTCTCTGTATCCCTCTTTTCTGATTGTCACTACAGTTTGTCCCTTTTTTCACACCATAAAGCTATGCTTGTAGTGTTTCCTTCAGCAGCTTGCTCTGAAGGACCTTATAAACATGACCTTTAGTTAGTTTGTCTGACCAAATGTTATTTTGGCCCCAAGGGTCTATGCCAGCCCACCCTTAGCTCCACCATCGAGCTGGACCACAAAAAAACAGCATACAAAATTCTTTGGAACCACGGGAATTGTGTAAAATTAAGTCCACAGGGGGTAATGGCCAGTGAAAGCTAGGAGGCTGAAAGCAGTTTTTGTATAATAACTCTCTACCTATTGTCCTCAGAGTCATCAAAATTGTCTCATATATATTTATCTCAGGAGTCGCATGAACTCAGTTTATATATTGTCAGTGAAAAGCAGAAATGCTAAAATTCTCAGGCCGAGACAGTAAGTAAGACCTACATCAATTTTCTCATGTAGGATTACTGTAACAATCTCTGGATACAATGCATTTTTCATAAAATTTGGTGATGGGGTTGTTCGCATTTTACAAATTACATGTTGGTTTATATCTACATAACCACATGGTTTGGAACATTTTTCGCCACAAATTCCTGATGAGATCATACATTAAAGGTACTAAGCCACTCCCATTTTTACCCACCAGACTGTCCCACCACAGGCTGGTTCCATGAAAATAATGGCGAGGTGTAGGCAAAGAATTTTGCAACATGAAGCAGAGTGGAGTTCCCTCTGCCAAGTCATTATTTTCATGAAACAGGTCATCTCAAAGGTCTGTTATCCTGCTTATCTCCAATTTGGATCTAAGGAATATTTTAATTCCAAAGTCCCTTCATATGTAAGATTAAATATGTACAAACTACCGAAATAACTGGTTGATTTGGTATTTTATAGCATCTGTGAGTAAAATGCAGAACATGGAATAGACAGTCATTTATGGTTAATTTGGCTACTAGAGTTGTTACCAGAGATGTTTGTTAGAGGTGTTAGTTGTTCATTTGGCTACTAGAGTTGTTATGGTTACCATTCATAAGCAGGTAGATATGGAATGGCAATTTAACTTTTCCTTTGAGATCTACTTGAAAGGGAGCCAATCCTAGACAGTTAATGCTCAGCTCATCAGCCAATCAGAAAAGGTAATTATATTGTTAAGGGTAATCAATAACCACTGTTCGCAAACATTTCCTCCCCTGAAAAACAGCATAGGATGACATCAAACAGATCAATAAATCACTTCAAAAACAGGTGCACTGACCATTGGCTCTCATGCGGTAGTTGTTGCTGTTGTTGTCATTGAGCTGGTCCTCCAAAGACTCCATGGAGGTTTTGGTGGAGGCGGTGGGCTCTCCATCATTCAGGTCCACCAATTCCATCTTTTCAGACTTCTCAGGTGTCAGGGGATCCTGGGAGCCTGAGTTTTCTACCTCAGTGTTCTTCTCCCCTCCTGACACAGACTCCCCTGAAAAGAGAAAAACATTTAGCCATTTGTCATAACCTTATGACTAACAAAACATGCACGTTGTTTAGTAGTATAGTGTTGAAAACATTTATCCTTTCATCCATTGAGGGTTTGCTATGCTTTTTAAAATTCTGTGTCTACTGGCAGGTGTTGGCATTATCACTAGCAACATGATTAGGTCCCAAAACACTTCTGACAGCTGCTTGCCTATCAGATTTTTACCAACTAAAAAAAAGGTTTCTCTTTCATGACCATTTTTTCCACGAACATTCCCACACACCCAGAGGCAGACAATGGCGATTAGTGGTTATGGGACAGACACACCTGGAGTTTCTGGGAGAAGACTGCTTTCCTCATGGCCTTGGGTGGTCACTGACATGTTATGGAAAGAGGAGGTTGAGAGGCTAAATGTGCCCCTGCAGACTAATTTAAACTACAGTGCTGAGTCTGCCCTCTGTTAATGGAGCCCACACACATTAGTCTGTGTTCCTCATCCTCCCACATTTCTCATTGAGGTTGTACCACTGTCATTACATGAATGAATACGCCAAAAATATCTGTGATGTCTAATTACTAATTCTTAAGTGAAAATAGCTATCATGCTTTTGTTTTTAGGGAAAACTGATGCATGCATTGAAGAATAAGGAAAAGTAAGGGAGCCCCTTGGTGTCAAGCACAGTCTGTGTATCTTGATGAATATTCTCCCTCAAACAGCATTTTCAGAATACACACAGTGCTGAAATGTATAAATGCAAAAAAAAAAACAGTACAATGAATGCAAAGGACATCAAATAACAAGAAATATAATATTATATAATTCTTAAATATAATCAAGTACAAAGTACCTCAAATAATAAAACAGACCATTCTGCAAATTACTCCACTGATTTCCAAATGCAATGCACCTCCATCATATCCACAGAAAAAAAGCCTTGCCTCAAAAATGTTTTTTCTTTGTGTGACAAAATATATGTATTAACACATATTAACCCTTTATTGTTTCTCCTTGGGAAAAATGAAGTGAGATGAGAAAAGATAGAAAAATATTCATTTTGAGATTGTAAGACAATCCAATTTAAACCCAACTTAAGCTAAGATTTGTTTCTTCTCATTCTACTTTTTACTCATCCATTTCTTCTAAATGTATCTTGGAAAAACAAGTGAGAGCTTATGTCAGATCCATTTCCTTTTGCACATGCAATTAACACATGACAACATATAAACCAATTCTGGACGTCTATATGACGTGCAAATTAGGTCCACATTTGGACGTCTAACTACGACCCCACTTGGACGTCGATATGCCGTTCAACATTTGACCCACAGACTACGTGACTGTTTTTGGACGTCGATAGGATGTCTAACACAGACGCAGGAAAAATACATTTTGATTATTTGTAATTAAACATTTACTGATATTTATTTGTGTACCTTATATTTTCTTTATCTGTTTAATAAACTAATTTAAGTAGGTATGTATGTTGTTTATTTATGTGGAAATGCGAAAAATTATAGCCTACTCCAGAGCCCACTCTGGCGTACTCATACAAAAAATGCATGTGTCTACTTGAGTTCAACCAGTCAACACCACTCTGATTGGTTGGAGCAATACATCTTCGTAACCCAACCAGTAAACGCCACACTGATTGGCCGAAACGACGTGTCAGGCGGCGCGATAGAGTGCATAATCACAGTCAAACGTTAGGTTGCTTTTTTCCCTTTCCCTTTTTCCCCGTCTCTACTGGAGAACCAAATGGCTCTGCCCAGGACGCCAAACTCGTGTTCAGAAAGTTGAAGGTAAGTTGAAAGTTCGGTCAGGTTAGGTAATTGTATGTTCATTTCTGTATTTGTAGTGTTAGCTGTTTTGGCTTTGTGGTCTTAAACCATCGGAATCTGCTGCTGTTATTGGCTAACGTTCGCTATTGCTATAGCATGCTAGTTCATTTAGAATGACTGAAAACGACCAGAGTGCCTAAAAATGTTAATGTTAACCGGAGTTTTAAAGGGGGAAATTTATGTAAAATGAAAATTGGCATGTTAAAACATCATACCGAGTCGGTATATTTGCCGAGGAGCAAAATTGCGCTAGTCTGTTGCATTTAGAACGTCACTATTATTTTTACTGTTTGGCCCAGAAGGCTAACAATGCAAGTAAGATTACGCTATTTTTAAACCATTAACCCTTTAGGCGCCAGAGGTTTTTTCCTAAAACATTCGATTTTGACATCTTAATTTCAAAAGGCTATAACTTAAAAATGATAAGAGATAGAGACTTACTGTAAATTAGAGAAATATTAAGGATGATCCAAAGTTTATGTAGGGATTAAATTTACCCATCTAATTTGCATATTATGACGTCACATGGCGGCGGCCATCTTGGATTATAGAATTTTTATAAATTGTCACGTTTGAAAGATAAAATGCAGTACTCCCTCCCCAAAAAAAGTGTGTATGTACCTTGTGTATGCTATATTGCACAATACTGAATGCTCAGATGAATAGTAAATAGCAACCAAACAGTGTAAATCTTTACTAATAAATGGCAGAACCAAACCGAATGCATGTAGCAGTGGGCTGACCTTTTGCTGTAGAGATTTTCCATTTATTACAGAGGCACTCAGATTCCATATATGGGGCATTTATATGTTATTCTATATATATATATATATATATCATAAGACTTGTTTAGTTTAAAATCTCATGAGTGAGATGACAAGATGAGACGAGAGGCAATGTTAGTAGTTTTTTTTTTTTTTTAGGTTTGTTTGTTTTTTTGGTTGGGCTTTTTTTTGAGCTGACAAAGGCTAAAAACTGATGGGCAAAGCAATTTGTCTCATTTGTAACATTTGAAAGATTTGTAAGAACATTCCAGAAATCATCAGAGAAAGAGTGATAGACAATCTAGGGGCGAATTGGCATTGGAGATATCCAATTGGCTGATCAAAGGGCGTGAGACAATTTTGATACCCCTCCTCATTGATCAACTCAAAGCAGGTGCGACAATACACCGGCATTCCCATCATCTTGCCTAGATAAACTAACGAGCATATTAGCTCCTCTGCCCCGTGCCACACCGCCTCTGTTCCTGCTGGGAGCAGCACGCGCAGATCTGCTGCTGCACTTGTGCCGAGTGGAGAGAATTTTCATGGGTAGGACTCTCACTGCGTCTCCTCACCCTGCTTCTACGTTGTCCCCTAGCTCTCATAGAAACACTTTGACCTCGTCTAACATACCCAGTGGCATTAGACAAAGTCTCCACCACGTTACTGTCTCCGCGATTAGGGAAAGGCACAGTCGGAAAACAAATTAGCTACATGGCTAGCGCAGTAAAAACACTGGACCCCGACTTCACTTCCAGCCTCGTTCCCCACACTACTAACACGCCTGCTTACTCCCTGATAAACATTCCCACCCCATAAAACACTGTTCCCATCGCTGACATTGAGCAAATGAGTATCTACTTGGCCAAATGATCCAAAGATTGTGCTTGGTGTAGGGCTAAATAATCACTTTGTCCAGCTGCATCACTGCAAGGCAGGGACGCATCTGAAGCGTCGTCGCTAAACGCATCACCGTCATCTTCTGGAGGCAGATATTCGCCTTCAGAATAAGGGTCTGCGAATAGAAGACCCAACACTTCATTGCAGATAAATTTCTTTGATGCCATTAGACGAAAAACGAAGGCAAACACTCGCTGACGTTGACAATATCGCTCTAATTATATGGCTCGCACGCAAACTAGCTTCGCTTTTGCTCACACTGATTCAACATGCTCTAGCTCGACAATTTTGTATAGAAACATAACGTAATTATGAGTAAGGGACGTAGTATGACATGTCTACCACCTAGTGGAAGGGAGTTCAAATCAAATTTGACACCCTATTTGACAAAATCGACCGTTTTATTCAGTGCGGCATCTTGTCGACTTAAGTCGACAATGGCGCCTAGAGGGTTAAAACAGCGTGAATACACTCCACACTGCATCGGTAGAATAACAAAGGCCCTGGTATTCAAAACGAGGCACTGAGAACTTTTTAAGTGTTCACAATGTTTATAAAGAAAACTGTTCACAGGCAGTGTAGTTTGCCGTTGTTTCTTGTGGCCGCCATGTGCGGACTCATGGCGGAAACGAAGTTTTCAGTGCCTCGTTTTGAATGCCAGGGCCTTTGTTATACTGCCGATGCAGGGTGGAGTTTCTCTTTTAATTTATCTCAAATGGTAGACGGGTTAATTGCCTCTGAAGCAACCAACTTGCAAGTTTAAAAGCACAGTTACCAGCAAATTTCGAACATTTTGTGTATTTTGAGTCACATGCATTTGAGTTTTGTAATTTTTGGATCTGCCAGGGCAGACACAGCCTAACTAATGTATCTTGACTGTTTCTCTTACAACTGTATTCCATATAGCCTGGTGTCACTTACGCAAGAGAACATATCTATGCTTTTTGGTGAACAATACTTTTTATTGAAGTCATTGTTGTAAAGCTTTTAGTTGGCCATTTGTAAACTAGTCTGTCTTTGTCAGGTAGTGTACGGTGCTCTCTCATTTTGGACTTGGTGGTGTCCTGCCCTTTAGGAGTGAAACAACGCAAATAAGGTAAGTGTTGTGACTTCCGCATACCCCTTGCAAATGCCCTAGTCAAACAAAAAGTAAACTAAAGTAACTCCGACTCATGTCTGCATTTACAGATGGTTTTGAGAAGAGAACATGGCAGAAATGCCAAAGAGAACTCGGATCAACTTCTCTGGTATTCAGACAGTGATGATAAACTGGGCATTGCACACCAGCTGGTCCAGCTCCAGGCCACAGTATGGTGATGGGTTTCAGGCACACCAGCAGGTCCAGGCCTGATGGATCACGCTTCAGTAATATGACAGGCCGAGGCATGGTAAGTTCTCTAAAGACCATTTCATCAAAGCACTTTGCAATTTAGTAATTCGTACTGATGCGGCCCTGATTGTTAGGTTATGTCTGATTTCTTCTACTATTCTGTCTATCTACTGTATTGATAACAAACCCAGAAACCGATTACAATAACATATGTGAACCAGCTAGCCTTGCTGTTCTAAGTTCATCATAGTAATGAACTTGTGTATTTGTTTCAGTGTATCAGAACAAGGTCTTAAACCTGCTGGTTGACCTTCACACTCAGCTCAAACACAACCTGCCTCTTCAGCCATTCACATTGAGAGGATGAAGACCAAGGAAGACTGAGTGGAGCAACACCTCTGTGATGAGCAAGCCTTTGATGCCCTGGTAAGTTTAGCAAGTCTGAAAAAAATATATGGATAGTTTAGCATGACAATAGTGATCTCACACACAGTGCTCTTAGGAGTGTCAGTCATGTATCATGGACTTATTCCAACAGGTGCTGTAACTTGCAAGAATTGTGGGAAAGGACACCAAAGACTGTGTCCACAAAGTCCTTGACAGGTATGTTTCTACATAGAGTATGAAGTTTGTGTGTGTGTGTGAGAGATGATGGGGTCCTCTCTTTGAACGGTCTGTGGTGTGGACCAGCCTGCATGCATCTTTTACATTTTACAATTTTGGATCTAATTATAGGCATTTAGAAGAAAGCATTCTATTTCTTACCTTTCAGACATTTTTTGCACCATTGACTTGCAATCATTTTCTGTTAATTCTTGTTTGCATAAGTGTCTGAACATATTTTGCTGTGATGTTTTTGTACTAATAACAGCAGATTACCTTTGTATTTCTAATCACTTGTCTTTTCTACTTGTGCAGATGGAGTTATAAAATGTGATTCAACAGGAACAGAGGGCTTCATAAGGCTGTGCGCCACTAAACACCTTAAACATACACCACAAAGACGGGGAGGTCGAGGTCACGCCACCACTTCTCAGGATTGAAGACTTTTCCCTATCCATCAAGCCAGTTAAAAACATAAAATTTAAATACATCCTGTTCCAGACATGGAAAGTCTGGAAATTTATATTTTTTGTGTGAAGTTTGGAAACATTATGGAATTTTGTGATGTGTTGTCCCCTAAATGTGATATTGATTGGGTTGTGCTTAACCTTACTAAAGTTTTGCGCTGGAAACAAGTGAACCTGAAAATGGAGATTGATTTGAAATGCCATGTTTTTTTTGTTTGTTTTTATTAAAATTACAATTATATAAAAACACTTCATTTTGTGTATTTCTGTAGATGGACTCTGTATCCTGCCATTTTCCTGTAGCTTCGTATGGCTCAGCAGATTTGCACTGGAAAGGCTTTACACCTTTGCATGCATTTTCAGTTACCTGCAGTAAGCAGTAAAGTAGAAGTAGTAAGAAGCAGTAAGCCTATAAGTAGTAAAAGCAGTAAGCCTAGAAGTAGTAGAAGCAGTAAGCCTATAAAACTGTCTAAAGTCGCCTTAATTCGCCCGAGATGAGACGTACAACAATGTCCCTAGTGAGACGTCTTTTCGCCCGGTCTTTGCGCATCTATAGATATGTTTTAACCTGGATTAAAAGACTGCTAAATTTGTGGCACATCTGGTAGTTTTTCTATTGTATAATATTGTTGTACTTTAATACACCATCAATACAATGCAAGCAAACGATTTGCAATGCCGTTGGTGATAGCCCAGAAAGAATTGACTACAGACACATTTTTTGTGTCAGTTTTAAGACATAGTAATTAATGACTTTATTGCATTGCACTGCAAAGCACAGCATAGTGAACAGTGCACAACCATAACTATACAGGTGATAATATTGTGACTTGTTTTGATTTGACTTTAATTTCAGGTTTGCCACATCTCAGGTTTTAAACAATAAAAGTTAGTTTAGACACAAAAAAAGCTGTAGTTCTTGTCATATGAGACAGCTACCAGGAAATGTATAATGGATATGTTTACCTGATTGTAGTGTAGAATATAATATTAACATCAAACCAGGAAATGTTCACAGGACCTCCCTACACATTCACATTTCTAAACCCATTGTAAGTAAGTATGCTTTGCATAGATGATGTCACCATCTAATGGGAGCTAAAGGCATTGCAATCTTCATTGTGCTCTCCTCACTGGTTTGTGAAGCTGTATGAACCTTCATTAATGCCCCCTTACTCAGAGTATTTGGACACAGGTCCTGTTAGAGGCCTGCCAAATTCCTTGTTAACTTTGTGTACTGAGATCATCAGATTATCCACATCACAAGGTAGTAGTTCAGTACTGTGTAGGCTAATCCAGGTTTACTTCATAGTATGAACTATCAGGTGAATCACCCACAGGGAGTGTGGTTATCCAAATGAACATTGTTTTGCACCTTGGTATAGACTGAGATAGTCTGAGATGTCTTTACACTGTCTAACAAACAATGGCTATCGGTAGTCAGACATTTTGTTTATCAAGTTCATTTCAAGAGTCATAGTGTCTGCCCTTTATCTGCCATGTTTCGGTTCCTTTAAGTGGTTATCAACTGCACTTCATGCAAAAGGGGCTGCATGTTCAGAGGTGGTTTAAGGCATGCTTAGAGTTGTTTAGTGTGGTTAAGTGTACTAGAGTGAAGCTTAGATACTCTCTTTAAATTCAATTAATTCAATTCAGCGAGATGTTTTAATGATAATTTCATATTTTTATATCTAATTTTAAAGACACTGGACCTTAGTAAGTTAATTTTGAGTTCTGTCTGTAGCATCAGAGAATTAACAGCAGAGTAAACTTCCTTCACCACTTACAGTGAATAAGGGAAGGAAATTAGAAAACACACAAAAAGCTGTGAATCTACTTCCATCCTAGTGGTTGAGCTGTGAGCACCATTTATGGTAGAGGAGAAGTCTACCAGGTCTAGATATAAATACTTCCTGCAAAAGTTGAGAAGTCAGTTACACATACGGTATCATATTCATGATTGTTCTTTCTTAGTTAGCAAATATGCTCTATATTTTATACTTGACTGATTGATTATGATGACATCAATTGTACTGGCCACAGAATGCCACTTTATGTAGGCCATGGCAGCTTTGTACATGGTAATTCTGGAGACCTACCTTTGTCAGGCTCTGATTCCACCACTGCTTCAGCCGCAGGGGCAGGTAGCTCAGGAGAGGTTTCCTGGACACTTGATTCTTGGGCAGTGAAAGTCTCCATCTCTACAGGGTGAAATATAGCCAAGATGATCTATCTACATGCCATAATGGTGGCTAAAGTACACATTACTAAAGTAATAAGTAAAGCAAAAAGGATATATTGCAGAGATTACAAACATTTCAAGTGTTACTTTCTGTGCTAGTGTGCATTTCTAAGTGTGAGTTCAGCTGACACATGGAGCACCTTTCTCGGGTGTGGTGTCAAACACAGCATCAGCTTCCACTGTGCTCAATGGAATCACTGCATCCTCATGCTTGTTGCGTAGATCAACAGAGTACCTCTGCACAGTAAAAGGCACAACATCAACACAATCACTACCACTACTACAGGTCATATACAAAAGTTAATGGGCTGTATAATGAAAAAGAATAATACATTGAAAATAACTGTGCTCTGTGGAAAAACACATTCTAAATAACAGTAAACCAATAAAATAAATCTGTTCAATCTGTCTACAAGTATTATTGTTATTTTAGTAGGCTGGACTTTAGAACTTTAGAACCTTACCCTTCTTTTGTTCTGTTTAAGACAGCAAACAATCACAAGGATAACAGCAACAATTATGATGATCACCAGAACAACATATCCTATGAAAAAAATACATCCATTAGTTAATTGTCTTCTATGTTTAATGTACAATACATTTTGTAACAAGTCTTTATTATGGTGTGGTATTATGGTATGATACAGCTAATTCTTCTGAATGAAACAGTAGTTATTTTGGCATGAGCATAATACTCATTACAAGTGGCGGTTATAAAACAATTTCAGTTCATTTAAAAATGTAAGTTAATCCAACCTTTGCTAGCACCACTTGGAAGTTTTAGAATGTTAAGTTATAAGGCCTCCTGCAAATGAACATGTAAGCATAACATATAGGATGTAACCGTGAATGGTTTACCTGCTTTGTTACTTTTGGACAGCTGTGAAGGTGTCACTGCAAAGAAAGTGTAATTGCTGTCATTTAATTCCACATTTTTTGTCATTTAGCACAGGCATACTTTTACAATGATAGAGTCTTACATACAACCCAATGTGGTACCTATACTAAAGCCAAAAGTTGTACCTGCTGTGGTTGCCAACTTATGGGTAGTCTTGGTAGTACCTTAATTTGGGATACATTGATACACATCAATTAAACCAAATGAATTGTTTTCACAAAAATATTTTAAAAGCATTTTAAAAGCTTTGAAAAGGGAATCCCTGTTAAGTAAATTTGTTTTTCCATGAGTGGTTTTTCAATACTACACTTGAGTGTCTTGGGACTGACCACTTAGAGTTGTAGTGGAGAACTGAATCCCTCTGGTGGTGCTATGTTCATCACTGTGAGGGGAGGTGTTGCTTAGAGAACTGGAGGCCATAGTAGTACTCGGTGAAATAGTGCTGTAGTCTGTGTGGACAGGGTTAAATTCATTTGACACTGTGGCATGCGTCGCCACTATATTCAGGGTAGTGTTGTCCATTCTTGGTTTTGCTGTGGTGGAATTGTCAGAGTTGTTGACAGGGCTGCTGCCAGAGCACTGTATGTTAACCAGTACACCTGTAAAGGAGGAGGACATTAGTGTGACAAACAGAAAATCACTACTCTGCATGTACTATACTGTCACTAATCACCACTGACCATAACATACAAAAAGCTATGCGTTATGTATGGCTCAAAGGTACAGGCCAATCAAATCACCCCTCCCTCACCCCTTTTGTTCCTGCAGTAATGGCTTAAACACTATATGACATGAAATGACAGTCATGTCCACTGTTTCTGCCTCCAATTTTTAGATATGGCTTCAATGAAAATGCACTGTACCTACACCATATGTGACCTGATCTGGTAAAATAAGCATAAAGTCAAGTCAGCAAATTCTAATTTTAAGGTACATAACAATTTTGGTGGAAAACCTTAAAGGTGTTTTGCGGTGGTCTGTAGTATTAATGAATGCCCTGTGAGCCGGTTTTGGTGAAAAAATGCTTTAGTGCTTCTTTTTCAGGCTGTTCTAGTTTGGTGGAGGAGATGGAGCAGGGAGAATGACAGGTTCTTGGCTATGCTAGTCACAGGCTACAATCATTCGAAGCCCATTCGGTCATAGCGAACCAAATAGAAGATCTATACGTTCTACACAAACACACATACTTACCTATACTTCGCTAAGTGAATGTGTGCTGCAACAAAACTTCTCCAGTAATCACAACTGTGGCATAGTTTTTTCTAATTTACAAACCTACATCACTTTGTTGGCCTTTTTCGTTCGTTTTTCCACCTACTTTCTTTCAGTGACTAATGGAGGTAATCGGGTTAGAAAAACATTTTCACATGCAGCATGCATATGCAACTCAGGGTGAACTGTCGTATTTCAAAAGAGCAAGTACTAAACTGTTTCTCGTGGAAGTACTCCTTTAATGTCAAATTTTATGTTTTGGTCTTTTATGAAACAAAAGGTGTTGAAAAACACTTTTCATTGTCAAGACAGACAAAATTGGCTGAAGTTTAATTGCATCATTGACATATTACCAAAATGTTCAAAATAAGTGTGATTTTCTTAGGTTTTGAATTTTAAAATGCATCTTTTAATATAAGCAATGTGCACACAAGGATAAAAAGTACTACAAGACTGAAAAAACTACAGCTCTCTTATTTTATCTACATATAAACATGCATTCTATCACTAAATCACAAGAAAGCAAAATAATTTGAGTCTTAACCTTCAGTGTTTGTATCTAAATTGTATATACAGAAGAAGGGAATCAACATTTAATAGCTCTGACCTTATACTGCAACATTATTGCCACCAAGTGAAAATAAAAAGGAACATAATGTTCCGTGTATCCACACCAAACTAATGTTCACCTAACCAAGTTGAAAATGATATTTACAAAAGAAATATGGACAATCCTGCGCTCCAGCTGTACACTCTTCTATAACCTAGAATGCAAGAATGGTTCACATGGTTGAAAACCCCACAATATTTCAACCTCATTTTCCCAAATACATCTATGCACAGACAAATATACACATCAGCCCTTCCCACATCAATGACAGAGTGTAAAAACAGTCACATACCCAGCAGCAGCAGACAGGTGCACAGTGCCTGTTGTTTCTCCATGTTCTTGACGTGGGGTGTCAACAGGATGGTTATACTGCAGATCAGGGACAAACTGAAAACCTAACAGCTTTTTATATTCTGTAGGTTATGACTAAGTGTCAAAACCGCAAAAAAGAGGATGTACATGACACTTTTTTTCAAGACAGGAAATTACACACATTTGCCTCATTGCAAAGCATTTCAGCTACACTGAAGTTTGCACAGTGTGATCTAAAACAATGCTCTGTTGCTTATTTCCCCTTGTGCCCTGCTGCATATGTTATATAATGCTAATTATAGACTCACTATGAAAACTGTTGCACTTGTCATTTATCATAGTAAAAGTACATGTTTGTTAAATTGTACATACTGTTTAATAAACCAGGACCATTTGAAGAACCATTTCAACACTGTGAGCTCTTAACAAAGGTAGACATATAGACTCTATTTTATATTTTGGTAGGCAACATACAGAAATATGCTTGTCATATACATTCTTGCAAATATACTGAAAAAAATAAAATAAATAAAGCTAAAAGGCTTTCGTTGCAGTCTAGACTCACAATCAACAGTTTCACTGCATGTCCTACTACTCAGTATGTCTATGCATGTGACAAATAAATATCCTTGATAGTATGGGGTGGTTGGGTGGGGCAAAGCAGAGCGATCACAGCAATAAATTACCACATAGTACAACAATTAATAATATAAAAAATAATAAGACCACAAACATTAGCCAAAAAAGGAGAAATAACTTCTCCTTAAAAATGTTAAGTCTGTAGGTTAACTGCTCCAAAAAACAGCTACAGAATACAAAAATGATTCTCTAACCATATGTCGTAAATAATACATAAACAACTGTAGTGCTCCATCTGGTGGAGTATGAATGTGTCTTCCTAACCCAGTTAAAATAGTCCTTAGTCCTGGAACATCACTATTCACAAGTCTATGCACCAGACATATAGTAACTTTATCTGCTACACTGTGTCTTTCATCTTAAGCCATCCCTTCTTTTCATAGTGTGAGGCCTCAAGGTGGGTATCACCTGGTAGCCCTAAAAATCCCTGACTGGCTTGTTTTGAGGTGTTTGTAGTTTGTTCTTGAATTTAGATCTTTAGACACACTGCTAAACCCAGAACAGCAGGCATAGTTATAAGCACTGAATAATTTTCACAGCTTCCTAATCAAGAAACCTGGATATCCTGTTAAGAAATGTGATTCTGTTATTGACTTCAATCAAAACATGAGCTATACTGTCCCCTGGCATGTTGTCAAACACACAACTAATGTATTGTAATTTGTGGACTCTGTGCTGTCATCACAGTATCATCTACCTTAACTCTTAATCATGGGGACTTTCTAAGCTTAGCCTTACTAAAATTGACACAGTTTTCCCAAGATGAAGACATAACCCATTGCCCTCTAACCATTTACTCACTTTGTTCGACTGCACCTACACCTTCATGGGAAGTTTGTTCGACCACAACTACATCTTTGTGGGAAACTTTCCGAGCAGAATTATCAACATTCAAAACAAGGCCACATAAGCAGGCTATAGATTTAGATAATCTATATTAAAAAGACGAAAAAGTGACCCCAGTGCTGACCCCTGTGGAACATTACAGTTCACCATGTTTTGTTTCATCAGTCAGCATGTTGTATAGGAATAACATTCAAAACGCTCTGATTCCAGTCTCCAGTTCTTTTTAAATGCTTTTATCCTCTGTGGCAATAAACTGAATGTCCTTTTAGTTTTAACTAAAAAGCTTAGAGGATATCATCTTAGACTTTGGGGAATAGTAACATTTTTACAGTCAGTGTTACAACTAACAGTTATAGGCTCAGTAATTAATTAATGAATCAATATAATCAACAACAGATTGATCAGTGATGCGATACTTGTTGCTTGCAGTGCTCTGGTGACAGAGGTTTTGTCTTGTTATAGTTATGCAAATGTACTGTGTAAATTGCTATGTAAATTTTGGTCATTATAGTTTATTAATTGTTTGCAAATTTCACAATTTCAGAAGTATCCTTTGTATTGGATGCCCTGCCAGGCTATGAAGGGAATACAGCAACCAGCAATGCGGAAAATGTGAAGCGCAGAAAAAAGCAAATGTATATTATAGCATAGTGCTAGATCAGGAAAGACACTTTTTCATGGTAAGACAATGCAACAGCATAGGCCACATTGCTTGCACAGCATAGGCCACGTGTGATTATATTTAAAGATAAGAACTTGACACATTTTTACTGCATGGTGCACCACTGCAATCCACCACACAACATATTACATTCTGGTATATCTTTGTTGTACTTAGGCTTAATTATGGCAATAATTATGACATAAAATGTTAATATCATACACCAGTGCCTAGTTAATGATTATTCTTTTAAATAAAAAATGTAAAGATGTCATCTGGGTGGTTTAAACTTCCAGAACTCTGTGAAGAAACCCTGCAATCATAGCAGCTTACTGAACAACATACCTCCGGTTTCTTCCCCAAACACAAGATGGTGCTATAAGTCTTAAATATTAGACCTGGCAAAAGGAATGAGTGAAATATTCAAATTGATTAATATTATATTGATAACAGGTGCCTTTATGTTAGATAGGCAATAATGAAACTATTGTGTTACATCACTTCTGACATTTGGAAAACTCAAAATTTAATTTTCAAATGAAAAAATAAGGTTTAAATTAAATTAATGATTTCTTCATGAAATTTTGCTTCTCAAAATGCTATTTACACATGCACATATGTATACACTGATAAAAAAAAGGCCTTCACGTCATGCTGCCAACTTCAGCAGAAAGTATAGTAAAGTATAGTAAAGACATATATATATATATATGTCTTTACTATACTTTCTGCTGAAGTTGGCAGCATGACGTGAAGGCCTTTTTTTATCAGTGTATATATATATATAGATAGGTGAATGGATTAAGAGGGGGAGCAGCCAGCTCATTTATAACTGTTTATTTCCCTAAGTCAGAGGATATCAGTGAATGGATTAGTGTTAGGTGCCACCCACTCACTGAGGTATTGGCGACCACTCCATGATCACTACAACACCCCACCTCCACCCTCCCTCATTTCCCGTCTCTCCCTCTTCCTCTCTCTGTCTGTCACTGTGGTCAGCCTGGTTTGGAGTAGATGAGCTAATCTCTCCTGCTTTAAGGTGTTGGGAGGCAGAGAGAGCAACAAGGGAGAGAGAGAGAGAGAGAGAGAGAGAGAGACCACCCACCCAGTAAATTCAGGAGGCCCAGACGCACAGCTCCATTAATGATCCTCTGAGCAACCCCCCACCCACACACAGCACCACTCTCTTTCCCTCTCTCTCACACACACACACACACACACACACACACACACACACACACACACACACACACACACACACACACACACACACACACACACACACACACTTTCTGTCTGTCTTTCTTAAACACACACACACACACACACATGCACACACACACACTCCTTCACAGCACAATGCAAATGAATGCTGTCAGGCACTGGAGCACTCTTTAGAGTAGCTCTGTGCTCTACGAGCTGAATGTAACATCTGTGGTGGCACTGGGCCCAACACTCCTCTACTGCATGCCACACTGACAACCTGTTTTTGGAGATTTTTCTCTCTCTCCTTCTATCCGTCTCCTTCTCACCCTCCCTCTCTCCCCACCTATGAGAGTCTATGGTACTTGCACTCACTTATGCAAGTGTAGAGTAAGAATTGATTAACTAGGAAAAGGAGGACATGATTTTATGTTTTTGTTGAGAGATGTTAATTATTCATATGGGTGGATTTGTACTTTGTGTTTTCCACCCACATGTTAAATCATACCTGTTAGTTCAAGGACACCTAAAAGGAGACAGGGTGGAAATATGTAGCAAACATGCTAGTACAAGTGTATTTTACAAGATATCAAATATTGTTTTTACATTAAAACAGATGGTGAGCAAAGAATGTTTATTAGTTCTAATGTAAAGTCTACTCTCTCTGGTGTCAGGCCTATTCAGATAAGCTTGTAAGCTTGTTTTACATCATGTCACACCCCTCTCTGATTCCCAGGGCCACCTGAAGCTCACACCAACACAGACACAACATCAGAGGCAGGAGGACAGGCAAGCCCTCTTCTGTCCACACCAGAGAGTACTGAAGACCACCATGATGTGGTCCTGCCACCAAGAAGCCAGGCCCCTGCTTACAGCTCAGTCTGCACTTTCTTTTGATGGGTCCCCAGTCCTGCAGCATGATTATTTTCAGGTCAGGTCAGTTGCTTCAGAAAAAAGCTCCAAACACACTGCCCACGCTGCCCCCCTCATCCCTGGGGTGGATGCATAGGATTAATGCTAGAGACTCACAGGATGCTACCTGCCCTCCAGCATCCTTTGCACACCAACTACTACAACCACCCTCTTCCAACCAATGCACTCTGTCTCTAACACACCTTCATGAGCTACAGATACATGAGATACAGACGATGGGAGAGAGAGAGAGAGAGAGAGAGAGAGAGAGAGAGAGAGAGAGAGAGAGAGAGAGAGAGAGATAGAGATGCTGAAGAATAGTTGAAGATTAGATGATGGTAGTTTACAGACAGCCCAACCCAATAATCACTGGGGTTTAAACTTACAAGACTCCCAAAGCCAAGAGGTCAAGAACCTGGACCATTCTTTCCCCATTGCCCTTCTGCCAATTCATCTAGAAAGTTCCAGGCTCTATTCTACTCCAGTCCCCCTCTATTCTATACCCAGGCATCCTGAGGCCAGAGGCTGACGCCACCAAGCCCTGCACACAACAGCCTGTAAATCTCATTCACAAAAGCTGTCCTTCCTCCTCTCCTCAGCTACTCTCAATGTAACATGTCTGGCTCGATCACAGGAGCTCAAGTCTGAGAGACATAGAGAACTTCCTCTGTAGATAGGATCTGAAAGGGAGCTATAAATTCAAGAGCCTTTTTGCCACTGATGTTTTGCTTGTCGATGATGCATTACAGGAAGTGGATTGTGTTAATATGCACTCTGGTCATATAGTTTGTTGCCAATTTCAGATTACTCATGCTAGGCTTGTGTGAAATGGGCATACCAGAGGCAGACAACATAGATAAAGCAGTCCATTTAAGTATGGATTTAGTTTCCACAAAATTTTAAATACTTTTACATGTAGGTAAACACATTCTTTTTGTCGCATATTTTACAAAGGTAATTTGTTTTATTTTAGGCAAATTCTGACACTGGTAATAATGATAGTAATGGCATGTCATTCGCAGAATGCTTCCCTTTGGCAGAGTAAATACTTTAGAGATGATGTAATACCTTTCACAGAAGAAAGATTGTCAGAGCACTCAAGTAGACCCTTAAAAGAAAATGATAAGACCACCATGTTGTTTGTAAATACTAAAGGCGTGGTAGTGATACTGTATGGGCTGTAATGATGCTGAGGTGTAGTGTAAATTAATACTATAATAAGTTATGTGGTCCATATATAACCTAATTTTCTAAGCTCAAATTAGTTTGGCTGGTAAAACCAAGTAAATAAGACTAAAGGAATCAGTTAATCAAGGCTCAGATCATGGTTAATTTTAATGTAAAAGCATACATCTCTCTAGGCTTGAAGCTTATATAGTCACTAGTTTAAGATAATAAATGTAAACAACCGAGTGCAAAGTAATCACATTAAACTAGGAAAGGCAAGCATTGATAAATGCTAAAGTTTAAGCTAATATTAATGTAACAGGTTGGCTATTTGTGCTCTCTGTGGCTCTGTGTTAATTGACGCCACTTAAAGGAGAACTTCGGTGTAAAATGAAAATTGGCATGTTAAAACATCATACCGAGTTGGTATGTGTACGGAGGAGCAAAATTGATTTAGCCTGTTGCATTCAAAGTTTAACAATTTTTTATCGTTTGTCCCAGAAGGCTAACAATGGAAGTGGTATGTGCCCTTAGACGAAGCATGATGGCTACGCTATTTTTAAACCATTAAAACAGCTCGAAGAAACTCCACACTCTATCAGTAGTACAACAAAGGCCCTGACATTAAAAGCGAGGCACTGAGAACTTTGTAAGTGTACACAACATTTATTAATAAAACAGTTTTGACAAGCAGTACCTTTCTGTAGTTTCTCGTCGCCGCCATGATGAAAGTCTGCACAGGTCGATTGACGAACACGAACCAGCAGGAAGAATAGGGGGAGGTAGTACAATCAACTTGTTTGGACTTTCATCATGGCGGCAACGAACAACTGCAAACGACTGCATGTAAGAACAGCTTAAGCTTTTTAAATAAACGTTGTGTACCATTACAATATTCTCAGTGGTTCGTTTTGAATGCCAGAGCCTTTGTTGTACTACCAATGGAATGTGGAGTTTCTTCGAGCTGTTTTAATGGTTTAAAAATAGCGTAGTCGTCATGCTTCGTCTAAGGGCACCTAACACTTCCATTGTTAGCCTTCTGGGTCAAACTATAAAAAATAGTTAAACTCTGAATGCAACAGGCTAAATCAATTTTGCTCCTCAGTACACATACCAACTCGGTATGATGTTTTAACATGCCAATTTTCATTTTACACCGAAGTTCTCCTTTAAGGAGGTGGACCTGGGCCTGTCTTATAGTAGCGTGCAAGGCGGAGCTAGGGGGTGGCTTTTGGGGCTGAAGTCCCGAATCTCACGTCAAAAGCCCCGATTCTTTTTAAGCTTTAAAAAATGATGACAACCCTGAGAATATGCTCCCTGTAAATTACAACTGATTAATGGGCAAATAGCCTACAACAACACTCCTCTACTGCATGCCACACTGACAACCTGTTTTTGGAGATTTTTCTCTCTCTCCTTCTATCCGTCTCCTTCTCACCCTCCCTCTCTCCCCACCTATGAGAGTCTATGGTACTTGCACTCACTTATGCAAGTGTAGAGTAAGAATTGATTAACTAGGAAAAGGAGGACATGATTTTATGTTTTTGTTGAGAGATGTTAATTATTCATATGGGTGGATTTGTACTTTGTGTTTTCCACCCACATGTTAAATCATACCTGTTAGTTCAAGGACACCTAAAAGGAGACAGGGTGGAAATATGTAGCAAACATGCTAGTACAAGTGTATTTTACAAGATATCAAATATTGTTTTTACATTAAAACAGATGGTGAGCAAAGAATGTTTATTAGTTCTAATGTAAAGTCTACTCTCTCTGGTGTCAGGCCTATTCAGATAAGCTTGTAAGCTTGTTTTACATCATGTCACACCCCTCTCTGATTCCCAGGGCCACCTGAAGCTCACACCAACACAGACACAACATCAGAGGCAGGAGGACAGGCAAGCCCTCTTCTGTCCACACCAGAGAGTACTGAAGACCACCATGATGTGGTCCTGCCACCAAGAAGCCAGGCCCCTGCTTACAGCTCAGTCTGCACTTTCTTTTGATGGGTCCCCAGTCCTGCAGCATGATTATTTTCAGGTCAGGTCAGTTGCTTCAGAAAAAAGCTCCAAACACACTGCCCACGCTGCCCCCCTCATCCCTGGGGTGGATGCATAGGATTAATGCTAGAGACTCACAGGATGCTACCTGCCCTCCAGCATCCTTTGCACACCAACTACTACAACCACCCTCTTCCAACCAATGCACTCTGTCTCTAACACACCTTCATGAGCTACAGATACATGAGATACAGACGATGGGAGAGAGAGAGAGAGAGAGAGAGAGAGAGAGAGAGAGAGAGAGAGAGAGAGAGAGAGAGAGAGATAGAGATGCTGAAGAATAGTTGAAGATTAGATGATGGTAGTTTACAGACAGCCCAACCCAATAATCACTGGGGTTTAAACTTACAAGACTCCCAAAGCCAAGAGGTCAAGAACCTGGACCATTCTTTCCCCATTGCCCTTCTGCCAATTCATCTAGAAAGTTCCAGGCTCTATTCTACTCCAGTCCCCCTCTATTCTATACCCAGGCATCCTGAGGCCAGAGGCTGACGCCACCAAGCCCTGCACACAACAGCCTGTAAATCTCATTCACAAAAGCTGTCCTTCCTCCTCTCCTCAGCTACTCTCAATGTAACATGTCTGGCTCGATCACAGGAGCTCAAGTCTGAGAGAGACATAGAGAACTTCCTCTGTAGATAGGATCTGAAAGGGAGCTATAAATTCAAGAGCCTTTTTGCCACTGATGTTTTGCTTGTCGATGATGCATTACAGGAAGTGGATTGTGTTAATATGCACTCTGGTCATATAGTTTGTTGCCAATTTCAGATTACTCATGCTAGGCTTGTGTGAAATGGGCATACCAGAGGCAGACAACATAGATAAAGCAGTCCATTTAAGTATGGATTTAGTTTCCACAAAATTTTAAATACTTTTACATGTAGGTAAACACATTCTTTTTGTCGCATATTTTACAAAGGTAATTTGTTTTATTTTAGGCAAATTCTGACACTGGTAATAATGATAGTAATGGCATGTCATTCGCAGAATGCTTCCCTTTGGCAGAGTAAATACTTTAGAGATGATGTAATACCTTTCACAGAAGAAAGATTGTCAGAGCACTCAAGTAGACCCTTAAAAGAAAATGATAAGACCACCATGTTGTTTGTAAATACTAAAGGCGTGGTAGTGATACTGTATGGGCTGTAATGATGCTGAGGTGTAGTGTAAATTAATACTATAATAAGTTATGTGGTCCATATATAACCTAATTTTCTAAGCTCAAATTAGTTTGGCTGGTAAAACCAAGTAAATAAGACTAAAGGAATCAGTTAATCAAGGCTCAGATCATGGTTAATTTTAATGTAAAAGCATACATCTCTCTAGGCTTGAAGCTTATATAGTCACTAGTTTAAGATAATAAATGTAAACAACCGAGTGCAAAGTAATCACATTAAACTAGGAAAGGCAAGCATTGATAAATGCTAAAGTTTAAGCTAATATTAATGTAACAGGTTGGCTATTTGTGCTCTCTGTGGCTCTGTGTTAATTGACGCCACTTAAAGGAGAACTTCGGTGTAAAATGAAAATTGGCATGTTAAAACATCATACCGAGTTGGTATGTGTACGGAGGAGCAAAATTGATTTAGCCTGTTGCATTCAAAGTTTAACAATTTTTTATCGTTTGTCCCAGAAGGCTAACAATGGAAGTGGTATGTGCCCTTAGACGAAGCATGATGGCTACGCTATTTTTAAACCATTAAAACAGCTCGAAGAAACTCCACACTCTATCAGTAGTACAACAAAGGCCCTGACATTAAAAGCGAGGCACTGAGAACTTTGTAAGTGTACACAACATTTATTAATAAAACAGTTTTGACAAGCAGTACCTTTCTGTAGTTTCTCGTCGCCGCCATGATGAAAGTCTGCACAGGTCGATTGACGAACACGAACCAGCAGGAAGAATAGGGGGAGGTAGTACAATCAACTTGTTTGGACTTTCATCATGGCGGCAACGAACAACTGCAAACGACTGCATGTAAGAACAGCTTAAGCTTTTTAAATAAACGTTGTGTACCATTACAATATTCTCAGTGGTTCGTTTTGAATGCCAGAGCCTTTGTTGTACTACCAATGGAATGTGGAGTTTCTTCGAGCTGTTTTAATGGTTTAAAAATAGCGTAGTCGTCATGCTTCGTCTAAGGGCACCTAACACTTCCATTGTTAGCCTTCTGGGTCAAACTATAAAAAATAGTTAAACTCTGAATGCAACAGGCTAAATCAATTTTGCTCCTCAGTACACATACCAACTCGGTATGATGTTTTAACATGCCAATTTTCATTTTACACCGAAGTTCTCCTTTAAGGAGGTGGACCTGGGCCTGTCTTATAGTAGCGTGCAAGGCGGAGCTAGGGGGTGGCTTTTGGGGCTGAAGTCCCGAATCTCACGTCAAAAGCCCCGATTCTTTTTAAGCTTTAAAAAATGATGACAACCCTGAGAATATGCTCCCTGTAAATTACAACTGATTAATGGGCAAATAGCCTACAACAAAACCCACATTTCCCTCATTCTTAAAATGCTGTTATTCTAACGTCACCCAACTAGAAAAATAGAATCCCACTAAAACAAGGGCGTGCATGTGTTCTAATTCTAAACATTAACGTCTCCTTTCTACAGTCTATGCTCAACTGTCAGAACTCGTCTATCTTCCTTCAACCATGGACATAAGAAATTTCTTTAAAAAAAAAAACTACTGGTACCTTGTCATCAGCAGCAGCCAGTAAGTTGTCACACGTTTCAGGTCAGTGATTAAAAAGTTATGTTGGGTTAGCACGGCAGTCTTGACGTTTGGTAGGCTACTAGTAGCCACAGCTTGGCTGTCTACATTGCCTAGCTAGGTTAGGCTGCTATAATAACTTTAGTCTGGTACACCAGCCCCTCGTACTTCTTTTTATTTTGTACAGAATTCTTAAATGAAGTATGAGGAAGGAGTTAATGAGTTAATGAAATTGTGATGTGAAGAATAACTTTAAAGGTGTTATGATACATTAGCTAGTAATTTTCTCCATTCTTGAGCTTTGATTGCCATTTAGTGGAAAGTGTATGCAACAGCATACTTAGCTACAAAATCATGGGCCTATTGTTCACTAAGCACAGTGAGGATATGTTATTGTCAAATGCTTTGGTCTATAGTGACAGAGTGTAGAAAATGCAGTAAAATTGTGCCTGTCAGTCTATTTATACCACTTCTAACATACAAAAAAAGCAAACAAGTAATCCATCTCTGCAGTCCCAGTTTGAATCTACTGAAAGTTAGTATCACATGAGTCTCAATTTTGCTATTGTTGTTTACATAAGAATCTCTAGAAGTCAGTAATTAAGTGGTTATTGATTCTTTCCATATTGTCTTGTGCAGGCCATGGAACTGAGAATATAGGCTATGAATTAGAAGGGATTTAGGATTTGACATGTCTAACAGATCACTCTAAAATGGATTAGAATGCAGGAAATTGCATCTAAGAAATCCAACAATTTCTGGCGGAGGACCCCCAAACCCCCCCTGGGCTAAGCCCCAGATGTTTACAACCTCTGGCTCCGCCTCTGATGCAGCTCCCTTGTGGAGTTGCGTCCTTACCCCAGTTTCCGTTAGAGGAACTTGGTTTTGTCTGTGGCGTGGTGGACAGGCGGTGTGGCTAGCTGATTCCTGTGGGCTGAGAAGAAGCACAATTAAGGTATATAACTTTCTTTTCCTGTTGATAGTAGTATAGGGTAAGCAATAGTTCTACATCAGTTCTTTTGTTGTTTCATAGCAGAGCATCTTTGGGGGTGTTCCATAGTGAAAACAAACTCTTGCTGGGCTCGAGTTGCGGGGCTATGTTACTGGTGTAGGTTGGTTTATCTTTTAGTGTCTGCTTATGGCTCACCAATACAATTGGGTTAACTTCTTGTCTTTCTGGTCGCCAGGTGTTTTTCTGCTTACAGTAAGCTTTGTGGCTTATCTGCATGTGGGTACTGTCTGGAAGTCTAAAACTGGAAGTCTAATTTGGTAGATTCATGAACGCTCTTGTAACATTATTAGTGAGTGTTGTTTGCGTGTTCTTCATGACTGTTAACTGTTTTGTGTTTCTATTTCTAGATGCCATTGCAACGTGCAAGGTGGGTGTAAAATTATACACAATGGTTAGAGCAAGGCATGAGGGTCAACATTTTGTGGGCAGCATTTTAATGCTCATGATAAGGGCATATGCATTCTAGTATGTGCTAGGCCCAATATTCTGTCAACCTGGCTTTACATAAATCAATTTGAAATCACTCTATTCAGTTTATTATGCATTATTGGGAGACCAGAGGTCAGGGGAGCTAAAGGGTTATGTGAGTCTACACAGGACATGGGCTAATTGTTTGCCATCATTATTTAAAATATTTGTTGTATGTTTGGAAATGTGGGTTAGTCATTGCAAAGTGCATCAAAATAAATTGTTGTAAACCAAAGCCACAGACCTGACTTTTGGTCAGCAATGAATAATAACAAACTGATCAGAAGAATGACTATTCATGGCACAAAGGGGGGTGGAGGAATGCGCTGTCATGCTGTTTTACAGCTGCTACTTCAGTTGCATCTTGCTTCCGAGAGAATGTGATGGAAAAAAATTGCCAAAGCCAAACAATCAACACAAAAAAGAATACATGGAACTGTATGGCCTAAAGCCAAAAAAGAGTTCTGATAGCCTTCTTAGTCTGATGCAGGAAACAGAGGACATATAATGCTTTTTATCAAATAGACAGGTCCGCACACTGACTTTTTTTCTGTGTTACTGCTTGATATGCGAGATGTCAAACATTCTGGGATCCACCCCTAACTGATATGAAACCTTTTAACACGGCGCCTGAGTGATCAAGGACGTCTCATTTCTCTTATGCCAGCATCCTTGATTTCTCCATCCTTGTTTCATTCATGGGAGGAAGGGCTAGGATGGAGGGAAGGATGGAACTAAAGAGTTAAGGATGGAGGAATTGTGGAATGAGAAGCAGACACTTTCTCACCTGTGGTAGGCCCCAAGCCCGTCCTTGGCAATTCTAGTCTGCCCTGTTAGCACTGCCCTTACCGCACTGTGACGTTTACTTGTTACATATCAGTCCATGTTGGAAACCCCTTTGTCTGTCTTGAAAGTGTTTTGTGAAGTGTGAATTGGCATGGCCCTGCTGTCTGATTGACCAAGCAGTAAAATATTTATTTATACCTTCTTGCCTGTGGATCACGTCTCTGCCACTAAATGTTACAAATCCGTGTAGCCTAGTGATTATACGTAACAGCATTTTGCTAGCAGTAAGACAGAAATTCTTCAAATTGCCACATATACATAGATGTTTAAATGGTTACAGGTCATCAATCTGGTCATTTGTTTTTTTTTTTCATAACTGTTACATGAGCAACATTCACACCCTGGAGGATAAAACACAGGGTGCAAATTGATGAAAGCACAACATTTGGCACAGTTATAGTAGTGTAGTATTAGCAGTAATAGACACTTTAGAAATAGAAACAGTTATGCAACTTCGTGAGGACAATTTGAAATAGACCCCAACACATAGCACCCCCTAGTCCCCCTACATTTTTATACATGTATGATGTTCAGATGCTTTTAGCACATATTGTATTCATCCAGAGTAGCCCACCTCAAAGTTCTATCATTAAAGGTGTACTTCCATTGTGATTTCATTAATTTTGCGGTGGTCTCTAGTATTAATGAATGCCCTGTGAGCCGGTGTTGGTGAAAAAAATGCTTTAGTGCTTCTGTTTCAGGCTGTTCTAGTTTGGTGGAGGAGATGGAGCAGGGAGAATGACAGGTTCTTGGCTATGCTAGTCACAGGCTACAATCATTCGAAGCCCATTCGGTCATAGCGAACCAAATAGAAGATCTAAACACTCTATACAAACACACGTACTTACCTATACTTCGCTAAGTGAATGTGTGCTGCAACAAAACTTCTCACAACTGTGGCATAGCTTTTTCTAATTTACAAACCTATGTCGCTTTTTTGGCCTTTTTCTTATTCACTCATTTTTCCGCCTATTTTTTTTCACTGATTAATGGAGGCAATCGGGTTAGAAGAACATTTTCACGTGCAGCATGCATATGCAACTCGGGGTGACCTTTCGTATTTCAAAAAAACTAAAATGTATTTAAATTAATGCTTCCAAAATTGAAAATGCTGTAAATGGTTAGACCTTTATCTATTTAATAAAACAAAGTAACTTTAAGAAATCCATACTTAAAATAAAAAACAAAAAAATGAGCAAAACGGTGAAATTGTCCTATGGTGTGACTGTCCCAAGCTCAATTTAACAGATAGACACTTTAATAATTAAATAATAAAAAAGTCAGGCCTTCCGCTAAAAAAATCTGGCATAACTGTGAAAGTGTCTATTTTAGTAAGTGCTAATGCATTTTTCTATACATACTTTTAAAAAAATGTAGGGATTTGTGAAATGTTGTCACTAAAAACGACGTCCTATGGTGAAACACCAAATTTCGATTTTTACATGGGCAATTTCATGGGGACCTATATCTTGTTGAAGCTCCGCCTTGAAATGCATGTTTCTGAAGACCCCAAAGAAGCCCATGCCACATTCACATGGTAAGTTTTTCTGTCAGACTTGATCAAATATTCAATAATATTGTCAAATGAGTGAAAGTGGTAAGTTTTGTTGTCCTTTGGTGTGACACCCTTAAATTACATTTTTTGATCAAAAAAAATGTTTTTATTAACCTTGTTGTGGAGAAATATGCAAATGTATTTCACAAAAAGCTAAGGGAAAACAAAGCTAGCAATGGCAGGGGTTTCAACTGAAGCGAAATGCTAAATGTCCTTTGGTGTGACAGAAAATATCCTATGGTGTGACATATTGGACTGTCACACCAAAGGACAAATATGTCACACAAAAGGACTGCATCTCTGAAAATGTGCTTTGAAAATAGGTAATTTTAGTTAATTTATGGTTGAATTATGTATTAATGGTTTATCTTAATTATATTTTTCATTGTTTATTGACCACTGGCATATTGGCATTGTTTTTATAGATATATGGTGGATATTTGCTTTTGATTACAGAGACTGTCTAATGTTCTTTAAAAGTGTTATTAATGAGATTTCATAACAATATTGATGAATTGTGACCTTTTTTTTTTAGAACAGTTAGATTTGAGGGGGAGATGAGTGGGAGAGAAAGGACCAGAAAGTATAGAGAGCGACTCAACAGTGATCCAAAGAGAAGGGAGGCAATCCTTGCAGAGCGACGGAGAAAGTAAAGGAAACTATTGGAGCACAATACATAATTTACATACATTTTAGAATTCCTTCAGTACAGAGTTTTTGAGGTCATACTGTATGAAAACCACTCATAATGTGTTAGGACGGGCAGGTAATACAGGTTATAGCCTCATAATTATTTATAATAATGACTGTAATGTGACATGTTTTGTCCCCAAAATGCCAAGACATTTTTCAATAATACAAATATGTGATATATGAATAGGCATATCATGTTTGAACACAAGTTCCTGATTATTATCTGTTACATTAATATTAATCTACGTATTTTACAAATCTTTTTTTTTACTTTCTTTTAAAACAGATATCAACAAAGGAAGGCTGAAGGAAAACTGTGCGCCTTTGATATCAAATCAGTACCGAAAAAGAAGCAAGAACATTTGCGAAATATATGGAAGGAATCCAAAAAAAGATGCAGAGCCAGGGAAGAAGCATTGAATGCGATTCTGGACACAACCCCGCAGTCTCCTGAGAGCATATTGGTCGAGCCAGTGGTGGAACCAGAACGTTCTCCAGAAGAGCCAGTGGTGGAACCAGAATATGCTCCAGAAGAACCAGTGGGGGTAGCAGAAGAGCCGGGCCCATCTCTGCAGCCAGTTGTGCTCCGAAATGTAGAAAGCACAAACACAATTCCGTCAGAGAGCGCACAAACCAAAAGAGAAAAGAAATGTGACAGCAAAGAGACAAGAAGTTGAGTCATTCTTGACAAGGGATGAAAACTGCAGACTTCTGGCCGGGAAGAAGCACACTGTTGGTCGAGTGACCAAGATACAGAGAAGAATTCTAACAAAATCTCTTCGTGACATCTACGTGGATTGCTGCAAAGACCCTGGAAGACAGCAATCCATGTCCTACAGGCAATTTGTACGGTACAGGCCCTTCTACATCACAGAAGCTAAAACCACTGATCGTAACACTTCTGCCTGTTACCAGCATGAGAACATGCGGCTTCTCGTTGATCGTATGGCTCAGAGATCTATCATTCCAACACGAAGCTTATCTACGCTTCTCAGAACCATAACATGCAGTCCTGATAACAAAGCATGCATGGATAGAACATGTACAGAGTGTTGTTTCGAAGAGATCCAATATGGAGAACACAATCCACTCGAGCCTGCCAGATGGGAACAGTGGTCTAAAGAAGAAGTATTGGTGACAAGGTATACAAGAATTGGGTGAAAAAAACAAAGAATGGGTCTGTCAACTCATTGAAGAATTTAGGCATGAGCTGGAATCAATTGCTAGCCATCAATTCAATTGGATCCACCAGGCGGCAAAAATTCGCAAAATGAAAGAAAAAGTGGCAGAAAATGAAATCGTTTTGCACATAGACTTTTCGGAGAATTATGCATGCAAACTTAATGCAGAGATCCAGGCCTTCCATTTAGGAGGTAATCGGCAGCAAGTCACTCTCCATACTGCTGTTGCATACACAACTCATTCAACCCAGAGCTATGCAACTCTATCACCATCACTGAGGCACGATGAGAGAGTGGTATGGGCACACATCAAACCTCTCCTTGAGGAAGTGAGATCTGAACACCAACACATCGACACACTACATGTCATCAGTGACGGTCCGGTGACCCAATACCGAAACAAGACCAATTGTTTTCTGATGAGCCAGATTCCCTTTACAATGGGGTTCAAGCGCATGACCTGGAATTTCTCAGAGAGATCACATGGAAAGGGAGCCCCGGATGGTGTGGGGGGAGCCGTAAAGCGAATGGCTGACATGCATGTGGCAAGTGGAAATGATCTCCAGTCCCCAAGGGATGTATACGACTTTTTGTCCTCCAAAGAAGAAACAACAGTTAAATTCAGATGGATTGAAGAATCAGATATTGAGATCTATGACAAAATGCTTCCATCATCTGTTCAACCAGTCACCGGAATCCTCAGTGTGCACCAGGTCCTGTCACCATCTCCAGGAGTGATCCTGTACAGAGACCTAAGTTGTTTTTGTGAATATCCCAATGAATGTGCTTGTTACAATCCAAAACAGATGGATTTTGGGAATGCATGCCAGATCGAAAGGATTGATTCCTTTGAAAAAGAAGAAGAGTACACAGTTGGTAAATTTGTGGTAGTGGAGTACGAAGGCAAGCCATATGTTGGTCAGATCATGGAGATTCATGGAGAGGAGTTAAAGATAAATTGCATGGTGCAAAAAACTGGAAATTCATTTGTGTGGTCACAGAAACCTGACTGCATTTACTATTCTATGCAGGATGTATGTGGTGTCATATCTGAACCAGAGCCAATGCGGCGTTCTGCTAGACTCACAGATGTAGACTGGTTGATGTTTAGTCTAATATGATCAGTATGTAATACTGGCTGATTGATACTCATTGTTCTGAGAAAATGTCTTTATTTAAATTGTGCTATAAGAGCATATGATTTAACCAGTTCAGAAACTGCTTTCAAGGTTTAAGTTAAAGGCCTGGATGTTAATGTTCAAAGGTAATTGTAGACACTATATGGCTATAACACTAAGATATCTACAATGAAATTTGAGGAAAAGGTCATCGATGTCATGATTCATAATATTGAAAAGAAAGAAAGCTACTTAAAATACATGAATGTTTCACTTAATGAATGTTTTACATAATACATATATTACAATATTCATGGATACTGGTATAAATACCTTAATATGAATGTTTGCAATTGCAATTTCATTGTTTCATGAAGTGCCAAAGATGTTTGGATTGATGGATGTGTTGCATGTTCTACACAGAAAAAGTGTTTATTAAAATGAAAACCTGATCAGATTTTAAAATAAACAAGTTCAAAATCTATTATCTCTCCGAGACCTGTATCCGTCCTTTAGTGTGACTTGGATGTCCTATGGTGTGACATTTTTAAAACATGCATAATTTTATTTAATCTTATCAATGTCTTTATAAAACATTAAATATTGCATGTGGGGACACAAAATAGTTACCTCTGAAAATCTAGTACAGTTTCCAACAAAATTGTACAATTGACAAGAAAGTTATCTGAGCATTTCCAGGAAAAGTCTCATCAGTCCCATCTGTAAGTAGGAAAAAAGTCTTCAATGGTAATTTAATCTGAAATAAAAACTTAGAAATGCATAACAATGGTGTGAATAAATACATACAACTTTCTCAAACCATCTCTGTATTAATAAATATATATATATATATTTCTGTATTGTCTGCATGTCACACCAAAGTCAAAGTCAAAGTCAAAGTGTACTTTATTGTCAATTCACTATGTAACAGAAATTACACAGAGGACTGAAATTGCGTTTCACCAGACACCAAATGTGCAATTTGAACTAGAAACACACACGCACGCACGCACACACACACAAACACACACAGACACACACACATGAAGTGTGCACAGACATCCACAATAAATAGACATAAGACATTCAGATAAACATCTGAATGGACCAAAGGACATATTAACCATACCAAAGGACATATTAACCATACATTGAAATACAAATGTAAAAAAATAGTTAATTAGTTTTCTTAAGATTGTAACCACTTGTATTTTTTGAAAGATCAGTTCTCACACTACATAAATATATAATTTTTTATCTTTATTAATGATGTTTCACAAAAAAAAACTTTTTGGGGGGGTCTATCTGTCATCTACCCATTACAAATTTTTAAGTGTGCAGTTTCAAGAGATGCCAGCTGCAATCTGTATGAAAGTCTAGCACCAGGCTCAAATCGTCTAATTTCCTGAGCCCCAGACTTCTAGCATCTATCATGTTGTTTTTGAAGATATACTAATGTCAAAGAAATTCTTTCAGTCATATTATATTATTTTCTCACTTTTTCTGTGACATAACATTTTTGTGCGTGGCATAATTCGGACATTCGGACAATGGCTGGGTCTGCTAGAAAACGGTTTTGCCCACAGGGACAGTTTCATCTCAGTTTCATCTGGGGGTGGCGTATTCCTTTAAACTTGAGTGGCAAATGGAATAGAGAAGAAGAGTAACATATAAAGTAGTTATCAGCCGAAAATTCTTAAGATCTAGTACCTCCAATGTACGTACTGGTGATGTGGAGCCTTCAGCAGCAGGACCAGAGTGTCTGCCTCCACTTTGGTAATAAATAGTGTATGCCACAAATCTACCAGATACAAGGCTTGTAGCATAATTATTACCTGGCGACATGAATGCATTACAAGCCAAGTACTAAAAGACTTGCCAAAGCAGATTATATAGCCGATTCAGAAAGGTGGGTGTTCAACACAATGTATCAGTAATGACATTACTGCCTATGTTTTCTGTTTCTGTCTTGCTGACTTTATATTGAGCATCAGCAAGACCTGTGCCCTCATGCCACCTGAAAGAGTGCCTCTTACAGCAATGTACACTTGTCTCCGTTGTCAGTAAAGGCAGTGGTATTCTTCTTACTGGCAACACTGTCATACGTAATGTAGGTATACTCAAGTATGCTCTGATGAGGACCCAGAGGCACTCCAATTAGCAAAAGCTGCTAAAACTAGATGCACCGCATATTGGAACGTGCTATGACTTTTAGTAATATACTATACCATTACACATGCCCCTTCCCTCTTTATCTCTCCTAATAACATTAACTGCAACCCATGGGGGCAGTGGTGGCCTAGTGGTTAAGGTATCGGACCTGTGGACTGCAAGTTTGAAATCCGGGTAACCAGTAGCGCCACTGAGGTACCCTGGGTATGGTACCTGCTCCACGGGTGTGAATTTGCAAAACGTAGCATGGTAGGGCAAGGTTTCGCCTTTCTCACCTCTGACTGGCTGGAAGGGCTATTTTATTTGGCTACGAAAACGTCATCTAACGTTCAGGGGTGCGTTCCCAAAAGTGTTGTTGCTAACTTTCATAGCAACTTCGGTGGTTTGAAAAATGGTCTTACTACACTGTTGTTTCCCAACAGGATTGTCCAGACTTAGTAAATAACGATGTTTACAACTATGTTAGTCCGATGGATCGGTCAATGATGCAAGTGTTTCCCAACTTGTACTTGTACTTGTAATAATTTGTGCATTAGCCCTTTTACTGCATTTTTATTTTTTAAAATAATAATTTTTAAAAGCCTAGAGGTGATTGCTGCCCAGATCAGCAATTATTCAATAAAATCAGTCATATTAGGGTCATATTATGGGATTGTGGGTGTCCCTCTTCCCTCCCTGCAGGACATATAGGAGCCTCCGGGCCAGGACCAGCAGACTGAAGGACAGCTTTATCCGCCAAGCTGTCAGGATGCTGAACTCTCTCCCTGCCCTGCCCCCCATCCCCCATCTGACCCCCACACACACCACTTTCCACCACTTCCCACCTCCCACCCAGGATGCTGGACTCTCTCCCTGCCCTGCCCTCCCTCCCCCATCTGACCCCCACACACACCACTTCCAGCTTCCCTCTCCTGGTGCCCTGCACCCCCCCCCCCCCCCCAAATCTGACCCCCACACACACCAGCTCCCTCTCCCGGTGCTCTTAGTGTAAGGCCCCTTCCACACGACAACGTTCCTGGATTTTTTTCTTTGCGGGTTAAAAAAAATGTCGTAAAAGTAATCTCATCGCCCCCTGCTGGTTGCGTTCCCCACCTCTATCGAAATGAATGGGATTTTTTCTTCAAAAAATTACATTTCGGCTCACACTCCAAAGTTAAGATAGTGGCTTTCATATGATATGCATGCTGGGCAGTTCTATTGATTCAGGTGGTCATACTTTCTTTTTTTCACTAATCTGAATTGTTTTTAATGTTAATTAAAAAGCTGATAAAGGACTACACTGAACGATAGGCGCGTGTATGACGTCACCGCAAAATCTGGCGCCTGCCCAAATCTAACAGTTAGCTGCCGGCGAGAGAAGTAAGTGAAATCCAACGATTGTGTACATGAAACTCATCTGATTATAAGAATCCACAACCCTAGCTTTATGGAATCTTTATGAAATGTGAAAACTGGCATTCATTTGTTTCTCTGTGGTTGCAATCAGTTACGAATTACAGCATGGTGAACTTGTGTTTACTGACGTAACGGGAGCGACTCAAAGTTGTAGTCCATTTATGATAAGTTAGGCACAATTTAGATTTTTTAAAATAGGACGAAATTTCACACAATACTTTCACAGTTAGTAGATAATCCCCATATATAGCCTGAATAGGATTTTTAATAGGATCGCTCTGGGGATAGGAACGCTGTGTTCCACTTTCCCTCCCTATGGGAGACTGGAAAGAGTTTCAATAAATCAGTTTCTTTTTTAAGACGCAGAGAATTCATATCTGTAAGTAAATGTTAAATGTAGCGATGCTAATCGCGGTTTGCCTGCCTATAGACTTTCTAATGTTAAGCTAGCCTTATGTTAACCGTTGAATGACAGATGCTCCTGCTACTAACATAAAGTTCGTTAAATAAAGTTTTCCTATATATTCAGAGCAAATTACGACATATAATTATTCATTAAATCATTAAATTACCATACCTTATTGACTGAATCCCGATGTATCCAGTTAATGGATGCGGTCTCTAATGCTGTTTCGCGGGAGCTGCAGGTGACAGGCAGTCTTCATCTCGCAGAGTTGCCAGATCTTGAACGATAAATAAGCGACTGCCACCCAGACCTGCATGGGGCTGCAGGCGACACGCGCAGTGCTCATCTCGTGTCTACTGACCCCTCAGTGTCACTCGAAAAACTTCCGCTGATCAGAAATCAGCTCTCTGCAGCATCATTGACTTTACAGTGTTTCTCTTGTTTGTTGTGTTGACGAACTTGATAAATTACCTATTGGATCTAGGGTGGCCATCGGGGTGGCCAATGACATTTCAGTGGTGGCACTGGCCACCCTTGGCCACCCCCTAGAGTCACCACTGGCGATGTATACAAAAAACATCCTGTAGTTCAATGTCAGAAGGTAGAAATAGTTGCACATAGCCTACACTGCAGACGATTTTTAGCCCAAAGTATCCCACAACAACCTGTTTGTAAAAGTTTGACACTGTTGTGAGATGTCACGTCGTTAAATTGACCCATTTAAGCGATACGGAGCAGAACATATAGAAGAAGAAGAAAAAATAGAAGGAGCTGCAAATAAACTTGAGACAACTGCGCAATTATTCGCTTAAAACATGTCATATGTTGATTTTAGCAATGCGTGTTGTTACTGAGGGGAGCTGAAAGCAGCGACAGTTGTTCTTTAATTAATCAAGAATAATAAAAGCCTACAAGAAGTATTTGTTATAGCCTACTAGCCATACAGACATGGCAAAGGATAGAAACAATTGCACAACAGCCAGCCTACAGTACAAGCTAATCAAATCACAATTTATTCGACAGCAACCAGTTTGTAAAAGTTTGAAGTTGTTGTTATATGTGCAGCGCAAGGTGAATGGGCGACGACGTCATCGTTTTCAAAAGGATGCGTTTTGCCTGTCCACACGAGAACAAAACGGCGGCGTTGTCAGACTTTCTCACTTTGGAACCCGTTCTCAAAAAGTATCGTTTTCGGTCACCCAAAACGCCGGCGCCGTGTGGACGGAAGGCCAAAACGCAAACAAACTTTACCGTTTTCACCTGAAAACGTTGTCGTGTGGACGGGCCCTAAGTGTCCCAGTCTGGAGAAACCTACCTAAAGCACATCTCTCCACTGTGGAACTTTTTTTCCCCCACTACTCCACAGACATTTCAATGCACACTTAACATTTGCACTACAACCAATGACACAACTGCTTAAATGGCACCATTTGAGCTTTACACTAAACACTGTGTTTTTACTTATTTGTATTATATACAAGCCTACTGTACTTTTTGTTGTATTCATATTATTATGTCTTATGTCGTCATGTCTTCCTGTCTTGTTTATAAGATGTTTAATGTTCACCGTGGGCCTAGGGAGCATTGCAATTTCAAATTCTGTGTGTGCAACCTGTACATATGGTTTTTTGACAAAAAAGCTGACTTTGACTTTGATATTGTGGTGTCTTGTGGTTTCATGACCATCATGCCACAGCAGGACGCAAGTTAGGACACACTTCTCGTCACCTCTCTCTCTCTCTCTCTCTCTCTCTCTCTCATCACCTCAGGAAGACTTAATGAAGCCTGCGTTGACTGTTATGTTAATTATTATTATGCTAATGTTACTTCACTGTCGTGTGCGATAGTTATTCCATTTCTCACTGCGTTCCACACCTAATTGTGCCATTTAACTGTGTATTATTTAATGAACCTGACAAATGGTTATGATATAGGCTATCACTAGTTTCCATTAGTCTAGAATAGGATCTGACCTGCACTGTACACAGGTCTCATGACACCACAATATGACTCAAATATTACTGATTTTATTGAATAAATGTTGATGCGGACAGGAATCAGTTCTATGTTTGTGTGTGAATGAGTATTATGATGCTTAAGTTCCAGCTGTGTTAACTCATTTATTTCTTGCTGTTGGCCACCAGTAAACACACTTTGAAAATTTGAAGATTTTTAGATACCAGAGTTGTGTAAGAAGGTAGAATCTAAAGCAGAGACATAGTAAACACCTTTATTTTGTACAGATTCGCCGTTGTGAGTAAAAGAAAAAGAAAAAGGAGTAGAGTTTGGAATTAGCAATAATTGCAACGAGGTTGAATGACTAATTTTGCTTGTGCAAAGTTAATTGAAGATGCAATGACAGGCAGTAAAAAGGCAGTCATCAGTCATCGGCTATAACCAAGCCTTGCCTTTTGTGATGAATTTACAACTTTGCTTAAAACATTTACCTCTGCTCAGCTATTTACCACAGCTGTTCAGCTAGCGATGTTGCTCAGCTATTTCCCTCGATTGTTCAGCCGGGAGACGGTTGCTAAGTATCTTAGGCCCTGTCCACATTAATGCGGATACATATGCAAACGCATAATAATGTATTCGTTTGCGCCTCCCGTCCACATTAACACGGCGAATTCGAACACGGCAAAACGGAGCTTTTGGAAAACGACCGCTAAAGTGGAGAGATCCGAATACGCCTGCTTGGAATGGAGGATAGGCGTTCCATTGCTATGGCACCGAGGAAGGTTTATGCTCGAGACCCCAAAAACCAAAACAAACATGGCAGGCGAAATGGCGACGACGATGATGATGATGATTGTAATGCAGATGCTTTCGATGTACAGTGTACTCCTTCAACTGCAGATGAACGTTATTATGTTGTATACTGCACGCCGGGCATTACTACAATGGAGGAGGCGAATGTTGTACTTGTTAAATCGTACTAAAACCTACAACAATCTTGCTAACAGAACTGCTACTGTAAGGCTATGTTCAGACGGGATGTTGTTTTTGCAGCCCTCGGTGGATGGTTTACATTATTTTCCTATGGTACAGGGTGTTTTTAAGAAAACATCCTGGGTGGTTTTTAAAACGCCGCCGCTGGATCTTTTTTTCCACCCACCCCGGATGGTTTTCAAGTTGAAAATTTTGAACTCGCACCGAAAAAAGCACCCTGCGTCAGGTGCTTTTTTGACAGCTGACCAATGAGCGACAGCTTGCGTCACAGTGAAGGCGAAGACTGAAATTCTGTAGTTTCAAAGAAAAAACATGGTGGCCAAAACAAAGTCGAAAATCCCAACGGAACAACTGGTGGTACTCGTGAGTTCCTGGGGACTTATGGCTGGCCTCATTGTGGTGGTTTGTTTGCAGATTGCAGGCGCTACAATGCTCAGGAGGCTTTCAAACTGACTGTCCAGTCGGAAAAAAGAAATGAAACGGGCATTGTCAAGTCGTAGCTCTTCAACAAGCAGGTGATAAGCGCCGTATTGCTGCCGTCTTCCATTAATATCGTGCACCCAAGGACGGGAACGCTCATTCTCACTGTCATCTAATGCCAAAATAAGGGCCAGTTTCCTATTTCGCGACATTGTAGACTATAAATTACAATAGCGATAGCAGTTGACACTGTGTAGCACTACTACAGACAGACGCTTGCTCCAGCTGCTTGAGAACGTTTATCCCCGTTGTCATGGGGATAAAAAACGCTAGGTGCTTTTTTGGAAGGGGGAAAAGACGCCCTGTCGGCTGTTTTTCTCTCATCGAAAACCACCCGGGGCAGGTGTTTTCGGTTATAAAAAACCATCCCGTCTGAACACGGCCTAACTGATCTTTTTTACTTCAGCGAGCGATAGAACTTTGAGGAGCACTGGAGTTTGGCGGGACTGGAGTGATGTAACAATCACAACATTTCGGAATTTTTGATAGCAGACATTTCTAAAAACGACAGTGTGGACGGAGATTGTTTTTACTACAGATAAGCGAATTTATATTTATCCGCATTAATGTGGACATAGCCTTAGGTTCAACCAGAGCCATAGAAAGAGAGAGTTGCGACAACTCCATTGAGGCCAATGTTCTATTTTTTTTCCAACAATGGCGGTTCGTGGAGCCTCTCAATAGTTCCCGGAAGTTGGCATAGAACACAGGTTATGGGTAAAGCCAGAGAACGTTTAATGGGAGGAGAATCTTCACTCTCGGAACGTCCGGTGTGGTACTGCACTCTAGGGGCGCTCGCGGGCGAGTGCAGAATGAATGGGATCCTATGGAGCTCCTCTCATAGATTCCTAGATTTCTTTGGGTATAATTAAAAAAAAAAAAAAAAAGCTATAGTTTTTAAAAAACAGAATGGACAATCCTTACAAACGGCACATAGTCAGTATTTTTAAACTCGCTTGAACATTACAAAACACGGCCAGAGAACTACGGCTTTGGTAATCAAATGACGTCATGCATGTTAAATCACTTTATGGCACCTTGCGCCTCTCCTTTCCCATGCAGCCTATGCTCGCAGTGGCAGCAGAGGCAATAGCTGGAGAAACGTTCTCTGTGGAGATGATGAAGGAGATGAAGGAGTAATTGAGTAAAGTACAAGCCAGTGGTGTCTCCATTAACACTCCATTAACAACTTCATACAGGCAGTGACATTTGCACAGGCCCCTGGCCTATTTTTCCCTCCAAATTTTCAAAAACCGGCGATTTTGCGGAGCGCATAGCTTCAAATGCGCTCCGAGCTCTGACCAATATAACCAGAAAAAACACGTTACCTTTCATCGTCCTTGGGAAAACTGAAATAGGACAGTCCTTTCAATTGCAATTTATGACTGCACACCTGCGCGGCATCTTTACAGATATCACCTTTTTAATTCGTATATGGAATGTTTAAAAATTGGATGTTATAGAAAGCGGGATTTATCTTTAAGGTAGCAATATAGCATCATATGCTCAAGGTAAGAAAACACACATGTTCGCAGTCAGTTAACTAACTTAATTTATTTTTTTACAATACAATGTGTATATTGTGCGATAAGTACATCCAAAGTTGCCAATAACCAAAATAAAAACGTATACTGTAATGTAGTTCCAGAGTCCTCCTTAAGAGCTTTGTTGCTCTTCTCTTCTCTCTCTTGCTGTGGGTGAGTGTCATAAAGTCAATTCTTTGGTCGTAACCAGAGCCATAGAAAGAGATCTCTTTCTATGGCTCTGGTCGTAACCAGTCGTGAGTTCTTCATTGACCAATCGGATTTCATTAGCTAGATGGTAGCAGAGTCTGGGTCGCAACTGCCCAACCTGTAAGAGGACAAAAGGATATAACCCCCGGATTATTCTACTTCTGGCTTACAATCCATATCGATCTCTCGGAAACCACTGCAATATTTGGATTTCGTAGATGATGATAAGCAAGAATGATGTAGTTTAGCCGTCTAGCTCCATAGAGCCCCATGTATTTTGCACTCGCCCGCGATCGCCCCCTAGGTGAACTGCAGCCAAATTCGGTATAATGGGGGTGAATAGGGAGTGGGAGGGCTCTCTGTAAATCGGCTCTGGTAAAGCCAAGCCAGCTTGTGTTACGCTTCGTGGTAAGCAAGTTGAAAGAAATAAAGTCATGATATATAATGATATGATGCCAGCACATTCGAGTACCTGTTCGACACGAGGACCGAAATATGTATCTAACCGTCTTTTTTACTAACTTTGATTAGATGACCGTTAACGTTCATAATAATTTTGACTTGTCTGGAAGTAGACACATGGGCATACCTCGCGGGAGAAAACCACAACATGGATAAAGTGAGTAAAAATAATTGTAAATAGATTGAAGTTGTAATGGGTTTACACAGTCTGTCAAAATAATAGTCAATGATAACAATATTAATAGACATTTCACTCCATGCTAGTAGCATATAGGACAGTAGCTAACGTGAAGCTAAGCAAATGTGTTACCTCAGAGTATAGCCTATTGATACCAGTAAAATGGCTTATGTTCGTATTATCAGTGGCTCATATTTTGCTCATTTTTGCATTTAATGACAGTTGGCAAAAATGGCATGGGGATCTCCCACTTTCAATGTTATTAGCCTTTATTATAGTGACATTACCATGTAGATACAGAGTCGAGACAAAGTTCTGACCGTTTTGACCAAATGAACGGTTTATTGAGAGCATTTTAACAACACAGGCTCAGCCGTGAGCTTAGTAACTGAATTCACATGACGAACTCCTGGGAAAACCTATCAATGTAACATTTTTAGACAGACAAAACAACATAGTTCTAGCAACATACAGGTTTCTGTATTATTTATTATCAGCCTATAATATTAGCCTTTCTCTCATAGGTGGGGCTGGAGATGCAGCTTAGCAAGAGGATCCTCACTCCACATACGTGATACAACAGTAAGTTGGTTAATGTCATAGTAACGAATTAATTGAATGAAGTTGGTTAAGGAACGCCACTTGTCACAGGAAAATATGAACCTAATGTGTTCTAGGAGTAATCTAAAGAAACAGTCATACCATGATCTTATACTAGTTGGTTTTCCAATGTCATTATATTCTGTGTGCACTGATTTTGCACTTAATGTTTGATCTCTTGTCATATCATTACATCACATTACATCACACGAAGGGTGCATAAAACACCTGGAGCTATACATGCTGCTGGCCACTCTGGTCACTGCATAACTAAGTTCAAGGCAAGTGTAGGTGACATCATTGCAATGTTTGTGTTTTTTTTATCTTCCAATCAATCTTACAGTCAATACTTGTTTGCCTGGATCTGTAGTCAAGTCAGCTTTATCAATTCTTTACATGTGCCAGACATACCAGGAATCTAAATTAGCCTACGTTTCTTACTATCCCATGCATAGACAAGACAGGACAAACATTAGACATTAAAGTGCAAGACAGGACACTATGGAGTACTGTAAGGTATTTGTGTTCTTACCTATCCTGAATGTAACATGTAACATTATCACAATAAGTAACATTTTGCCTTTTACAGTTATCTGAAATCAATAAATTAGCTAATTATAAATAAAAGCTAATGCAAATAAATAGCGAGGGGGTAAGTAAGAGGGAACACACAATAGGAGAATGAGCCTTGAGAGGTTGCCCAGGCTCGGACACCTCAGACTACAACACTCTTCTTGCTATGTGCAAAAGCACAATGGGAGAAGGCAATATACATAAGGTCATGACAGTAGACAAATATTCAGAAATGGGTTTGAAGGGTAATCTGAGCAGACTGTGAAATTAATAATTTACCAAGTTGGTGCAAATATGTTTATTGAAGAATGCAACAAAAATGATTGTAGCAAGAATGGAATTATTGATATATTTAATACTGTATTAAAGGAGCTGAGGTGGAGGATAGCTGCCAGATTTTGGGTGGAGCTGAGGTGGAGGATAGCTGCCAGATGTTGGGTGGAGCTGAGGCGGAGGATAGCTGCCAGTATGTCAAGGCGCTATGACCTTGGTTCACAGCCACTAGTAGAAGATATAGTACGTAAGTACTTAGAGGACCTGCCACTGTTTAATTAAAATGCTACAGTGTATTTGTAAACAGTACACTACTGCTCAAAAGTTTTGTCATTATCCTGTTGTAGGATGACATTGGACCAAACAAGTGCTGTCACAGAGTGTAACATGGCTTTGCAAAATTTAAAAATAACTTTTCATCACACAAATCTACTCCTAACTGATGCGGCCATATTAGTTCCATTTACATTTGCCCTCATCAGTTAGCATTACCTCCAAATGTTGGAGGTATGTTGTATCAAAATGCTATCATTTTTATTGACAGCACTCTGCAGCCTCAAAGAATAGGGATCTGGGCTGACTGACTCTGGAGTATTCCCTAAAGCACTGTCCTTAATTTCCAAGTGACCTCAAAGTTTTGAGCGGTAGTAGTGTGTGTATATCACTTAAAGCTAAATAATACTACTATTAATGTTATTGTTTATCACCTTTCTTACTGTAGCTGTGGTCAATAGCTATGGCCTCCATATCTACAGCTGCAGGGCTGCGTGGTGCAGGGGCCTTCCTCTTGTTTATCATGGGGCGATGTGCAAAGATGGTAGGTATGCATTCAGCTGCCAGTCTTATCTTGCCACTTTTGGTCCTGGCAAACAGGTCTGCCTCAAAATGTGCCTACAGAGTAAAAGCTACTATTTTACTACTGTATGTAGTGGTTTATAAAAGTGTACACATCTTATAGCAAAAATGTTTAGCTTTACAAATCTACAGCTCTGTTCCTAATCAGTGTTTCTACTGTCTAACCCTTGCTCTACTGTACTTCCTCATGTCCCATTCAGAAGACCATCTCTCATTTTGGACAGATCCTTCTTTTGTAAGCCCCATTTTTAATAAACCAAACATTATGAAACCCAAACAGTGCCTTGTGATGTTCTGTGTGACAAGTGCAAATTACATTTCATTACTTGAATACCTCACATAGTTTTGTGTTGTTGCAACTCTTTTTGATTGTTAGATTGCTCCGGCAGACTTTTGCCAACCATTTCTTCCTCCTCGTAGGGTCACTGGGGAATCCATACATATGTACTCCCTTTTCTGAACGATTGCAGCACCCCCAAGCAACGCAGAAAACCATGGCAAGACTATACAAGGACAGCATGGAAAGAAGTTCATAGACAAACTGTTTTGACAGGCTGTACATTTCTAGGTTTACTGATTCATAGCAGTACAATTCATGTGTAATAAAAGTGGTTGTGGGTAAGGTTCAAGGTTCAAGATTTTAATTTGACATTTGTGCACAAGCTTACAGTCCGGGCACATTGGATTGTTGTGCAGAGTCCTCTCAGTCAACAGTTTAGCAGAAGGAAAAGACAGTATAATAAAAAAATAGAACAATACAATAAAATATACAAGAATATATAAAATATAAAAGCACTATACAGAAAGGTGGAATGTGTACACAATTGTAAATACAAGGAACCTCCGTATTTTAGCTCATTGTTGCCACCAGCTACTTCAGAAAGATGGGGAAATGTTTTTTCTGAATAATCTTTGGTTACAAATGCAAAAAGTAATGAGATTACTTTCCCTCCCTATGTTTCGCAGATGTGCTCCCCACACGCTGTTGTCATGGCTGCCCCCTGTTCTCGTGTGTTTGATGGGTTAGATGCAGAGGTGAATTTCGTCGTATGCACTGTGTGGTGTGCTGTGCCGTGTGAGCACAATGACAAAAATGGGACTTTTCATGTATATGAATGTAATAATATAATAGTCATCTTATATATAGGCTATTAATATAGTACACCTGTATACTTGTTCATAATACATCATATATTCATAGCTCACCTGTATGTTTACAATCTTCTTATATCCCTGATCTACATTAATGCCTAATATTCCCGTTCATACTGCCCTATTTATTTGTACATAATTTACTCCAAACTACACTATGCTATACATACTATAAATATTGCACTTGTTGCTCCTTGCACTTGACTAGATGCTACCACATTTTGTTACCCTGACTCTTAGCTATTACCTGTTTTGTGAAATGTCAGTTCTTTCAAAAAGTATTTTTTTGTAATCTTTATTACATTTAGTTCTTATTATGGTCAGTCGCCCACTGCGGGTTATGCATTGGAACCATGAACATGATCTAACCTTGGTTCTCTGAATGGAGTACCACGTCCCAAGACCTATGGGAAGCTTAACTTATTACAGGATGTGACTCAGGTGTTTATGTTACAAAAATAAGCGTCACGTCAGCCACATCCCCCCCCCCAAAAAAACAAAAGAAATCACACACACATTGATTCAGAATCATCTTCATTTAAAAAGTATATGTTTATATATAAACTATTAAAACCACAATATATATTATACAATATGTAATTCACACACATTAACACAACACTGAACATTAACTTAACTTGAATAAATGTGGTATATAGACATTAACTTAATTTAAATAAAAATGGTATATATACAAAATAGTTTAATTGAATGGGAAAACAAGAAACTATAACACCAAATATGCAAATACCATTAAAAAACGTGTTTCCTGTGCTTTATCAAAAAGATAAATCAAATAAGAAGATAAGAAAATAACATGTGTAACATAAGCAATCTATCAATTTCAACATACTTCCAACACACACAGTGCACAAAACTGCACAGGGTGTACAAATGCACATATAAAATAAATGTTATCACACTGAGAGCACATTTTGCATGCATAGAATGTAACAACTGAGCACTAAAGGTATGGTGAGCTTTCTTTAAAAATGTTTTTAAAAAGTGGCCTTTTTAAATTTCACAGCACATACTGATTGTTAGGACTCTGGGCCACTGTACTGGACTGCAAGGCTATTTGATAACATATATCATATATAGAGAGGGCAGTATTAATGTCCACATAAGACAATTTCACTCTACTTTCATCATCAATGGCATCAGAGTCATCAATTTGAGGAGGGTGTAGAAACTTAAGCATAGAACCTTGGACAAAATTGGGTATGGTGAGCTAGTTTTTATTTATTAAAAAATCCCAGTGTAGGCTTGCATTTTGTCAAAAATCAAATTAAAAGCAAAGCACATTTGTGACTCAGCTCCATAGTGTACAAAATGTAAGCCTAAGCTAGAATTTTTTTCTCATAAACAAAAACTAGCTCACCATACCCATTTCTATGAATTAGCCACACCTGGTGCTTTTTGAGACTGCATTTGACGTGCATGATAGATATTACATGAGCATTAACTCTACATTTCAGTTATGAGGCATTAAATTCTAGGTTTTGTACCACGGTAGAATTCGACAGCGTTCTGTGTAGAAGGCAAGACGTTCTCACTCTGAACTGTGAGAGAAAAAGACATGGCTATGTGGTTTCATAACGGCAAAGGCTATTGCTTTCCATGGCTACTGTTCCAATCAAGTGTGCTCAGGAACACATGTAGGCTATGACAGACGAGCAATATATTTTACCGAACCAGCAGTAGAGAAAAGGTGAAACTAGCAAAGCCTCTGCAGCCAGTAAAGACACTGGGCTCGTGTTAATCGCGGCACAGCTTGCAGAAATGTTTGGCCTGCTTAATATGCAATACACAATACATACAGTGCACAAAAATGATATCAAATAAACAGCTATAGGTGTGGTTAGCGATAAAGGCATGCGAGCAGTGTTTGGCCCACTTCAGGGTTTATTTCCACCGCCTTGACCGCATGGGCGCAGATAGCGGGTGTGTCAGGGGTGTCTTGACACACCCAGATTTGAATGCCTTCGATCCATCCCCCCCACTTTAATGTAAGAAAAAAAGTCTTTTTTTTCTTACTTTGTCAACTTCTTACTGAGTCAAACATCACGGGGAAACCAAAATATGAATTAACATAATATTTGGTTTATTGAGGTGCGCTGCAGTGCATGCTTTGTAACAACTCGCATTAAGCAACCCAGGTAGCAAGCAGACGTTGGGCCAACGTTGGGCCAACGTCAGGAGTTGTGTTGGGCCAACGTTGGGTGCCACCGTTGGCCCAACGTCATTTTGTCCGGTGGGCCAACGTTGGCCCAACCAAAATTTCCATATGCCCTACCAACCGGATGCCAACCTGATGCCAACCTAAAACCACCTTATTCAACGCAGAGCCAACCATTTATTCAACTCTTATTCAATTTTATTGGAAGAAAACTACTTCAATACTTGACAAGCAAGCAGAAAAATACTGTTGTTTATGTACTGGTATTAAATTGGCCTAAATATAATTAAGATACAGTAACAAACTGCATTGGTGGAGTAATATTTAAATTTATTTGTTGAGTATCTTGTAGTAGGTGGTGTAGAATTGGTGTTGAAGAATTCTAGAAAAAAAAAACACAGAAAACACATAATTAGACTAAGGAAATATCCGTATGCAATATGAGGAGGACACAATGGGGGAATTACAACAGAAACACTTACATTCACTGTCAGAACTGAGAGGTGTTAGTCTCCGCTTTTCTGTGTAAAAGAAATGGTAATAACAATAAAACGAGAGTAAATATAGCCTATATAAAATCACTCTGTACAACATGGATCGTGGAAAAGGAATTGAAGAAAATATCATGCACTTTGGGAACCCATGACAAAATGTCAATGTGACAATGACAACACAACAATGTTGTCACTGCCTTTGAACAAGGCAACTCCACATTGCTCCAGGTTGTAACCTATACCCTGTAATAACTAAGTTGCTTTGGATAAAACCGTGAAAGTGAAATGTTATGTAACATTAGAAAAAAAATCTCTAATAGATCCCTGCATCATTTAAAATACCTTTCTCTGCTCTTTTTTTTCGTCCTCCGCTTCTATCGCCGCTGTATTTCAGCCAATTTTTAATGGCTTCCTCTGCCTCCATAACAGTGGCCCCCTGTTTTCTGGCTGCATCTGTGAACAAAGAAAAAAAAGACAGAATAGGCTGATGGATTTTGTTCACTGTAGTGTTTGTGACAGTAGGCAGGTGGGTTGCTAGCAACACACCCAACCCAGCCAGGATGAGATTTAACATTTTTGCACATTGATATTATAACATCATAAAATACATGATGGTAGTGACAGTACCTATGATGACTTTGGCCAGAGAGAGGGCTGAAAAAGGGCTCTTTGCTCCTCTCCCTCTCCAGTTAAACTTTTGTGCCAAGTCATCACACATGACATGTTTAAGTATACGGTGCAAAATGTCTTTGGTTGTGGCACCGCCCAGGCTGCAGAGGTACCTTGTCTGTGTGAACATATAAGATTATAAGACCAACATACATTACTGGCACATTACATTACTCAAAAAACAAAAAGGGGAGATTAGTTGATAGTGGTATGAAAAAGTTTGGGCACCCTTGGTAATTTTCCAGATTTTCCTTCATAAATCACCGCTTGTTCAGAGCAGCAATTTCAGTTAAATATATCATATAGCAGACAAACTCAGTGATATATGAGAAGTGAAACGAAGTTCATAGGATTTATAGAAAGTGTGCAATAAACATTTAATCAAAAGTAGGCCGGTGCGTAAATATGGGCACCCTTGTTTTTTTTTTATTTGAATACCTAAATATACCAATAATACACCAACAAAATATTTACTAAATGATTTTTGGTAAGCTCATGACCCTTGAACTACATACACAAGTCAAGCCAATCATATGAGAGGGTATTCAAGGTGGTCAATTGTAAGTGGTTATCCTCTTTGCATCTTCTCTGAAGAGTGGCAACATAGGCGACTAAAACAACTGTCAAATCACCTGAAAGCAACATTATGGTTTAGGGGTGGGATGCCCAAACCTTTTCATACCACTGTATAGCGGACTGCCACAGACTGTGACCTAAATTATTAAAAGAATTTACCAGAGAACGTTTAGCCTCTTGATTATTTTTGAGGCGGTCCTCGATGGTCTTCACACATTGGAATGATGTGAGGGGGAAATCGAATTCCACATCCCCCAGTTCACATGCTCCCTGTTTTTTGTGGAGTGCTTGGAGAAGCAGCGTGTTCTGCCGCACCTGGCCGTTCACCTCCTCCAGTAATTTGTAAACTAAAAATTCAAAAAGATGATATTTGATATAGTTTATGACTAGTAAATAGTAAATATTCATGAAAAGATCAAAATTTGGAGCGGGTAGCAGAGTTGCAATGATCAGCATAGCAGCAATGTCTTCTCTGGTTACCATCCTACTCTACTCTACCTTTAATACTATTCTGTGCCACACAAAGTGAGAAAAGTCCTTACCATTTTGCAACATGGCCATGGTGTCCAGACCACTGGCTGGGCCATGTCTTGAAGATGACCTGTTGGGCAAATAGTCATATTTCAAAACTTTGTTGGACAAACGCACACACGCGCACACACACACACACACACAGTAGCTATAATAGGAAAAAAAACATACTGCGGTATCTCGGGTGGTACTGGTAGAGCCATTTGTGGCAATGTTGTGGAAAGATTGGCTATCTCCACTGCCACTGTCTCCACTGCCCCTCTGCTGCTTTTTTTCCTGGCAAGATTGATAGAACACAGGTATGCAATAATGCATAAATACATGTCACACACACACCTGTCACTAGCTGTAATAGGGGACAAAAAAAACATACTGCGGCATCTCAGGTAGCACTGGTGGTGGTCTAAAAGCTGGAATAGCTGGTAGTGATTGATCTTCCACTGCCACTTTGCTGCTTTTCTTCCTAGTAAGATTGATAGAACACAGATGCAGCCATTAGATTCTACACACTGCAGCCTCATGCCATCATTACACAAAAAGAGATGAGCAGAAAAAAAGAGCAATTGGTAAATGGGGGAGCCTTGTCATAGTAAAGTCTGTTACATATGGATGTGATGTGCTTACTTTGCCTGTGTGGTTTTGTCAGGGTATGTGTTGACCTGACTTGATGTGGCTGCAGTATCCAGGCTGTGTCTTGAGGATGGTCTGTTGGAAAGAGTAATTATTTAAAACCGTGTGGATAGGTTATTAGGTTAATGTGAAAAAGAGAATAGAAAAGAAAATAAGAAAACATACTGTCTTATCCGCCCACTTTCGTCATCGGTGCTTTGCACACCTTTGCCCTTTGAAAACTTGATAAGTTTTTGCCTGGCCCTCTCATATGTATCTAACAACACACACACACACACCCACACACATTATTGAAAGGGAGGAAAGAGGACAAGTGTGTTGTGTTGCTATTTTAAAAAAATGCTGTGCTTTTGAAAGCTTCAACACTTACTGTACTGAGCCACCCATCTAATCTCATACTCGCACCACTCCTCATCTGGATCTTCATTTTTCATTACAGCCGTACTACATTTGCTACCCTTATAAGGAGGCCAGAAGGTCACTGTCCTGTCCAGGCTGAGCCAGTCATTTGGCACTATTTCAGTTTCCTCGGTCTCTTTGAATATTACTACAGAATACATCTATTAAAAAAGGAGTAATTAAAATGATTACAATTGAACATATCGTGTTGAATTGCAGATGCATGTGCCCAGCCAGCCACTTGGCACCACCTGTTTCAGTAGCTAAGAGAGATACAGCATAAAGAAAAAATATATAAAACAAAAACTAAACATGTGGTTGCAAGAAACATCTATAAAGTAGCCTATTAAAAAAACAATATCACAGGTTGTATGGATGAGTAGATATGCTACAAAACTATCTGTATAGAAAAATATATAAAACAAACACTGAAAATAATGAGTTAAAAAATTATACAATATTTTTTAAAGACAATAGCCTATGCTGTGTGGATGAGTGGATACGCTACAAAACCATCCGTATACTGCAAAAGAATGACCTTTGACACGTTTTTTACTGGAATAACAGTCAATGTGTCCTCGAGATGTTTTACAAATGATATACTAAGACTCTGAGAATCAACTGGATATGAAAAAAAGCTGGACTTTTGTTGGAACTTTGCACAGATTAAGAGGCATGTGTTGTTGACTTTCAAAATGTTTTTAACAATGTACACATCTCCCACATATGAAATACAGTTGTTTCCTTCTGAAATACTGATTGTGGTTCCATCTTGAGCATAATGTCTATACTGAGCCTGAAATATCACATTGCCTGGACAGGGTCCATTTCTGTGCTCATGACGGAAACCCTCATAGCATATTTTAGTTTTGTGCCTCATGCTTTCTTTTTCTGACACCCTCCTAATAATCTGCTGCAGAGGACGAGTGGGGGTCCGAATCATTTTTTTTAAAGAATGGAGGAAGTTTTCAAATGGAAAAGCTGAAAAATTATGCAGTGGACCAAACTGTCTTGCATCATTAGCGAGATGTATCAGCCCATGTACATTATACACAACATAATCACCATAAACAGAACGAAAATGCTCAACAAATTTGACAAGTAATGTTTCAGCAAAGTCGCAGTATCTGTGGCATAGTGAGGGACAGCATAAAAGCCTAATGGCAACATGCAAAAGCATAAAATTGTGGTACAAAGCATCTGGTAGATGGTGCCTCAATGCGACTGGCCCAGTGTATAAAAGAAAAGTTCTGAACTCTGTTGCTTTCCATCTGTCTATATCGGTGAGTGATCTGCCTTTGCGTGCAAATTCTGTGGGAAGTGTAAAGCTGATAAGAGATGCTGAAATTAATTGGATGTACTGCGAACAAAGACGAGTTTTAAGTGGTCCCCTCATCCAAAACAGCAGCAGCTTCCTCATGACCCCCAGACAGACCAAATGCATGAAATCTAGTGGGAATTGTGAGACCATTCCAATTCCAGCCCTGGTCAAATTACTAAGTCCTTTGTGATGGTATTCATCCTCTTGGTTTACGAAAGAGGTGTCTGTCCGTAAGGGTGCATCAACCTCTGGAAATGTCATCCTATTTCCAACCCAGGTACCTTCCTGGGTGCATTTTTCACATCCGTGATATGCATTGTGGCTTTTTATGTTTTTAACAAAGGCTCTTGCTGCTGCATCACATACAAATTTCGAAATTTTAATGTTCAGGGTCTTGCCAATTGTTTCAATGCCTTCTAAATTAAGTTTTTCATATTCATTCACAAATTTTTCTAAGAACTTATTGATATTATCAGGTTTGTGAGATCCAAGATATAGCGCTATAACAAACGGTTGGTTTGTTTTGTCTTCTTCAATTAATCCTAGAATGGGCCAAAACTGTTGATTGCTAGATTTAAATAAGGGTAGACCGTCAATATTGATTTGCAAATTAACAGTATCAGGGATGGTAGGCCTATTCATTGAATCCAACACATGCTTTATGCCCTTCTCTATCCCAAAATAATGCATGGTGCCACCAGCAATTTCCTTGACCTCATAATTAGATGATGTACCCAAAAGGGTGCGAGCATCCTTTGGTAGATAAGGATGGTGCTTCCTCAGAATGACTAAGAGCCTATTGAGGTGAGATAATGGTGTTTGGCTCTCTATTGCCCACTCTTTGAGTTGTTCCTCAAAAGCTTTGGCAGACTCATCATCATCGTCGTCATCATCATCATCATCATCATCATCATCATCACAATCCAGTGCATCGAACCAACAATCATCTACGACTACGTCTGTGACCACATTAGAGGACGTTGGCCTATTAGTATCCGGTTTGTCAGATGCATCAGACCAATAATCATTTTTGGGGGCGTGCACAAACTCTACAGTGTCAACAGCGGCGGCAGCTGTGTCTGCAGTTTGCTGTCGACTCAGTTCGGAAAGGACTATACTAGCCCTCTGTTCTGCGTGTCTCTTTAACGTTCTTTGTGAATAGAGTTTGTTTTCAGACATAATGTGATATCTTTCATTGAACTACTACGCTGATAAAATCTTTAAGAAAACGTAATTCATTGGACTACAAACAGCAACCAATGTTGTTAGCTTTGATTAGCTATCTAGCTGCTACCGGTTGGCTAAGTTACCAAGGTAGCTTGGCTAATAACAGTGAAAGCTGTACAAAGTAGACTATCTCTAGTCTATACTAATAACAGTTTGTTTTTGTTCAAGTCGATGGAAAAAAAGAGAATAAAATAGACAAGTGGTACCTTCGGCTGGCTGGCAATAACGTTGCTAGACTTCTGCTGCTCAGTTAAGGGTAGCGATAAGCTAACGGTAAAACGTTCTGTTGTTATGGCTTACCTTGCTGTACGCGCTGCTCCTTTCGCGAGAGGGTTCTTGTAGAACGGTTGTTGTTCAGACCAATCCAGGAAAAAGAAATTAGTAATAACACAGCCTCAGCAGGCCCTGGATGAAAGGCACGTCGGATATCGGCACCTTTGAACATTTAAGTGAATTATAACAATTAACTTAAATGTTAAACAAAGCATTAATTAGCTTAGGGTGACCAACTGTCCGGATGGAAAGACTCCCCCAAACCTCCGCGGGTCATAGAAGTATGGGAGGAAATATCTTAAGTAATTGTGTCCTGCAGAACATTGCTATACTCTTATTATTTGTGTCTGTTTGCTGACAAAAACATAAAAAATACATGGCTATACAGGCTATACATGTTGCAACTTTTCTGCCAGTTCAGCTCGCCTCTCTGGCTCAGAAGCAGGTACATCGGGGTTCAACGCGTTGTGCGCCGAAAGCGGTACAACAACGTTAGAAGACGGGAAACAAAGCCTTAAACAGTAAAAAATAAACGGAAGGTATTATCCCGAAAGATATAGAGTTGCATTCATTTTCAATGATGGAATAGGTCCTATGCACGAAAATGAGAATGACATGACAACATGAATGTTTATTGGAAGATGAGTGACATCAAACACTGTGCAGTAGCCTACTTGGAATACACCCCGCTGAACTATTGCATTGTAAGTTGCACATCTGCAAAATATTCACAAATAAAATTATAGGCATGTCGTGTAGGTTGAACAAAGCCGACCGTGCCAACGCTGGGCCAACGTTGGCTTTATGTCGTGTAGGTCGGACAAATAAAGCCGACTCTGCCAACGCTGGGCCAACGTTGGCTTTATGTCGTGTAGGTCGGACAAATAAAGCCGACCGTGCCAACGCTGGGCCAACGTTGGCTTTATGTCGTGTAGGTTGTGCCCAACGTAGCCAACCAAATTCGACGTTGGCCCAACGTCTGCTTGCTACCTGGGAAGTGACTCGGGTTTATTGAGCTGTGCAGGCTGCGTCGTCGTCGAGCTTGGTTGCCACGGTTACCAACAAATAGTCTGACAGGCAAGTTCAGGACCCCATATCAACACGGCATGATGAGGCGAGCTAAAAAGCAAAAAACCATCACATCGTTTTTTCAAAAAGCAACAGCTGTAAGTAAACTGTATTTTACGTTATCACATCACCTTGCATTTTCTGATAGTCTGTTCAAAGCAATGTCGTCGTGAAAGTAAAATTGTATGAAGCAGGCTACAGGCAAACTTTTGGCTTCTGCCTCCGGGCCTGTACATGTAAATACCTCGTTGGATTTCTGTCAACGACATTAATAACTCAAGGCCATTTTAATGTTATCTGACGTTCCTCGCCACGAGCAGTGAGCATATTGTTGTTTAATAAGGAACTTATGCGAAGAGGTGTCCACTGACTGCCGATCGCGCGACATACAAATTAGAAAGCTAGGATGCAGTGGTGGCACACACACACACACACATATTCGATCATCCTGTCATGTCAGTGGTAAATAGTCTACAACAAAACCCATATTTCCCTCATTCTTAAAATGCTGTTATTCTAACGCAGTGTTTCTCAATTATTTTGTGTTACGCCCCCCCTAGGAAGAATAAAACATTTCGCCGCCCCCCCACTCTCCAACACAACTAGATAACACCCCTGCATAACATTTTATCCTTATTAACAATAAAGAAAACAAAAAAATAAAGAAATATAGATCACCTTATTCACCTTATTCTGGAAAAGCCCGTGGGCGTGAAAACCTTCTTCCGGTTGGTTTCGTACTTCCGGTTAAAGAACCCAGTCTAGTGCAGTCAACAACAGTAGCAGCTACATTGGCTAAGTTCTGCAGAGATGTCGAGCTCGAGCTTGCATTGTGCGGCTAGGGGCTGCCATAACAACTGGACAAAAAGACGACGGTGCATGGAACAAACTTGTTTTGACCACGGGAAACCCAGGGCAGAATGTTGTGGACCGCCTTATAATCTACACCGTATTCCATCCAGCGACGAGGGCAGGCGTATGTGGCTTAAGGCGCTAAACCTGAAAAAACCTCCGAAACGGCCTTTCGTCTGTTCGTTTCATTTTGTGGACGGCAAACCGTCAGAACAACACCCAAACCCAGAGAAATGGTTGGGATATGATACCCCTCCGCCACAAATGGCTCGACGGAGGCTTGTGAGGCTCCCAGGTAAGAGAACATTTTGCCAGTAAATGCTATCGTCTGTTCGCATTTGTTTGTGCAGTTCCTTTGTTCTTTTCCCTCCCAGTCAGTCCCGCTACACAGACATTGCATAGAGACGAAATTGCATAGAGCATTTTTGTGGGCAGACCGACGATTTTTTCTCGACTGCTTGTTTGTAGACTTTGTGACGCTGCCGTGGGGAAAATATTCAGAATGCAGTTCTCACTTATTCAGCTATGCAGACATATGCTACACCTGTTACTAGGCTACGTCCCAACCGCAGTAAATAAACTGCATTACAACATAGGCTGTATGCTTTGCACAACACGGCTTATGTTAAAAGCCAGCAAAATCAGTAACTTTATCGATGCTTACTTACTGATGCCATGTCCACTTTTTTTACAGTAACACTGCCACCCAGCTCTGTAAGCCTGGATACTGATAGAGAGACTGATGGGATTACTGATAACGTGACTGAAGGGAGCACACACTGTGATGCTTCTACACAGAGTGAAGATCTACACGAGTGACCACGCCTATGCCCGTGACACAGTCCATGCTCCTAGCCTCCATAGCAAAGCAACACAGTATCCGGAGCAAAATCTAGTACACACCGTACTTCTACGGAATGAGCGGCTGTGTCTGATGTACACAGGGTTGTCACGGGCTGCATTTTACGGTTTGGCTGATGAGCTGATGCCAGGATGTGGCAGTTTTCCGCTACACCCAAATGATCAGTTGTTGATTACCCTGATAAAGCTGCGGCTGAACTCACTGCAGGGCGACATCGCAGAGAAGTTTGGAGTGTCTCAGACTCTGGTCAGTAGGATAATCTCTCACTGGCTGGACCATATGGAGGGGCGGATGGAGCATCATGTGCCATGGCTGCACAGGGACACCATCCGGGCAACGATGCCACAGTGCTTCAAGGAACATTACCCATCAACTACATGCATCATCGACTGCTCTGAGACCAGCCTTCAAAAGGCTCACAATTTGGACTCAAGAGGCGAGTCATACAGTCATTATTATGGACAAAATACAATAAAGTACCTGGTAGCAATTGCCCCATGCGGTTTGATAATGTTCATTTCTGAAGGGTTTGGTGGGAGATGCAGTGACAAGTTCATTACAGTCGAGTCAGGGTTTCTGGAGAATCTGCGCCCAGGTGATGAGGTGATGGCTGACAGAGGTTTTATCATCAGTGATCTTCTGCGTGAACGTAAGGTCAATCTTGTCATGCCAGCTTTCACCAGAAGAGGCCTGCCTTTGTCTGAAGAAGACACCACCAACACCAGGCGCATAGCCAATGTGCGAGTGCATGTTGAGAGGGTCATACGCCGCCTGAAGAACTACAGAATACTGGCTCAAACAGTGCCCATTAACCTTGCCCCGAAATTTGACAAGATTCTGAAAGTCTGTGCAGGTCTATGTAATCTTCGAGGGGACATTATTCAAGAGGAGCTGGAGTAAGATGATGATAGCAATGTTTTTCTGTTGTCCATTTTTACATTCTACATAAGGGGCTTGATGAAATGAAAAGATGTGTGCATTGTAACACAGACATGATGTGTCTGAGAAGGTCAAGTAATAAACTAGACATATTTGCAGCATTTGTCATTTTATTGTGTCCTTACAAAAAAATCAACATAATTAAATACAAAAAGTGCAAAGCAGCAATATAGTACACAATACAAAGATGTGAAGTGTTATTCTTTGCATAACTGCACATAACGGTCACAGAACAGCAGGCGCCCTTCCCTGTGCTCATCAGAAACAAAAGGCAGCATGTCTCTGAAATAGAATTCCCTCAGTCTATCCACTGCCTTTACACAGAAAGCTTCATCATATGGGATATGAAGCATCACCTGCTTTGCATGGGACCAAATAAGTAACTTACATGCCTTTAACTTCGTACAGAACAAGCCTATTTGAATCTGCATGTAGAAACCACGGGGGCCATTGGGCTGTAGCTTAGGGGTACCCTCAACAATCTTAACATCATACTTTTTACTCCCAAATAAGTCCTCCACAGTTTCATTTTCTTTCAAGAAAGGACATTTAATTTCTAGCAGCTCCCCTGAGCTTAGAACCCCATCAGGGCTGGCAGACAGCCAGGGCTCTGCAGGACACAGAACTGTGCCATGGCGTGTCACCCCATAGCCACCATCTTCTAGCCATTTCAGGGCCAACACCTCACCCCTCTCACCATGTCTGGTTGCAGCGTTGCCATGAAACCGGGGGTACACTTGCTGCTGCAAGAATCCTTGGGGGCTGGTTCTGACCGGCACCTTCTTTGCAGTACTGGCAGTTACCCTCACTCTGCGGGCGTCATGCCAGAGGTGGGAAGCACTTTGCTCCTGGGTGAGCAGTTGCAGTTTTTCTGAATCTATGTCCACAAAAGCCTCAAAAAAACCAGAGCAGGGAGGGCACCTGTTGAAGACATCGTGGTCCGTGTGTGTTGCTGCTGGAGGCTCCGGGACGTCCGTGACAGGTACTTCAGCGTGCACACACTTGTACAGCAGACTGTCCTTTGGCAGCTTCAAATGTGCCAGTGCACTGCGAAAAGCTGCATGGCTCTCATATCGAGGGGAAGGCTGCGGAGGTGGGTGATGGCGTCTCACATCAGGTGCTTTGTATGGATCACTGGCCTTATGGTGGACAAAGGAAATTTCCTTCAACCGCTTAGGTGTGAGGTTCCTTTGTGTCCCACTGTTCCACTGCCGCTGCTCATCAGTACAGGCAACTCCTGTGAGGCCATGTCTCACAGCATTCTCTACCTAAAACCACAAAATGATTATGATTACAATGCACAGGTGCACATAGGTAGCAATTCATTACATTCCACGCATAAGGGTGGCGCCATGTTTGTTGCTTTGTTATGAACACAAGCACACGAAGCTAGTCTAGTTACAGTTCTAACAAGTTCTCATCGTAGTTTTGGCACAGTCGTCAAAATGCAACAATGTAAATGTCATGCGTAGGGGCGGCGCCATGATTGTTCCTTTGTTATGAACACAATCACACGAACCTAGCCCAGTTACAGTTCTAACGAGGTCTCCTCGTAGTTTTGGCGTCAAAGTCGTCAAAATGCAACTAACAATGTAACTACACAGATGTCTGCAATGTAAAGTTATGATTACTAACAGATCGTTTTCTTACCTTCCACAAAATTGCTGCTGCGTGGCTACACGACCGTCCATGTCCAGCAATGCAGGTGCACCCTGTTGTCTCCACAGCTCCATCCACCCTCGTCAACACCCACGCTTTGTGGCTTGGTGTGCTTGCCTGACTGGGGTTCACAGCAGCTTTTAAAAAAACATGCTGCCCAATCTCGCAGAGCAAAACACGACCGACCTTTCCACTGTGGAGATATTGATAAGCCTCCGTACTCTTAAAATTTTTCAAGGCCGCTCCATCGACGCCCCCCGACAGCACTAAATAATTATATATATCTCCATATATCACCTGAGGCCATCGGCGCATATCATCCACCCACTCAGTGGAGTTAATCAACCTCGGATGGCGAAGCACAATCTCTCCATCCGACCTTTTCATTGCGTTCTCTGTCTCTTCCCACGTCTGCTCCATCTTCATCTGCTGGGGTTTCTATGGTACCTGACTTAACGTAGCAAGCCGACCGGAAGTTCTAAACCAACGCGGAAGCGTTTCACTTTTGAAAATGGGCGTGTCAGAATAAGGTGAATAACAAAGAATACCTTTATTAACATTATTTTTTAGTCTGTACTGTGGTCGATGTTGCAATTACACCTTATTCTTGTACGGCAAAAAATGTTCCCCAGGGTCACACGCGCCCCCCCTGGCATGGCACTGCGCCCCCCCAGGGGGGCCCGCCCCACTATTTGAGAAGCACTGTTCTAACGTGACCCAACTAGAAAAATAGAATCCCACAAACAAGGTGTTCGTGCATGTGTTCTAATTCTAAACATTAACGTCTCCTTTGTACAGTCTATGCTCGTCTGTCAGAACTCGTCTGTCTTCCTTCAACCATGGACATAATACATTTCTTTACTTAAAACTACGGGTACCTTTCATCAGCAGCAGCCAGTAAGTTGTCACACGTTTCAGCTTCGTCACCCCCAGTTTTAAAAACCTATCTGCGCCCCTGCTTGACCGTGTTCAGCGCGTAGCCGTGTTCAGCGCGTGGCCGTATTCTGAGCGTATGACCATTTCCACCGGCCATCTCTGCGTATTCAGCGCGGGAGCGGGAATTCAGCGGCCAGCCCCCTCTTTAAATGCACTTGGCCAATGTCTTTAAGTGCACATAGCCATGTTTCCCTATCTCTCACTTTAGTAAACACGATATGTGTTTTATTTCCTTTTGTTAACTGCACAAATAGTAGCCTACAACTTGGCACTTCGATAAGACGAAGGGAATATTTGACATTGTTCTAAATCATGTATGCTGATTGTTGTCAAAGCCTTTATTCACTCCCGGTACAAAAAAGCAAACTTATTTTTAACCCCTTCCATAAAGTTATGATAAAGTCTGCCTCTTTGGCAACAGCCACTTTTTCCTACCTCGGATAAATAAATGTATTTATAATATAATAATAATAAAACTTTACTTGTATAGCACAGTTCATACATGCAATATGCAACTCAAAGTGCTTTACAGTTTGGCAGGGTTGTTGCAAGACAACATTTCTTGCGGTTCAGTGATGTCAGAGCACATAAATACAGAAGCAGACTGACTCTTGCATGAACACAGGTAGGCAGTCCTTGTAGGCCCTAGTCAGCAATCTTTGTAGTCCAGTGGCGTTAGAGCTATGCAACGCTCTGTTAATGTGGGCTCTTATGTGAACATAGGTCGGCAGTCTTTGCGGGCCAGGGGCACTACACGAGGAAAGTTCATTTAGGCGCAGTCAGTTGTTAGTGTCCCCAGGGAGCAACAGGGGTGAGGAAAAACTCCCTGTTTGTTTGATTTGCGTGAATTCAGGAAGAAACCTCAGGAATCAGTGAGTAAAACTCCCTGTTTTTCTAGGAAGAAACCTCAGGCAGAACCACGTCTCCCAGGGTAGCCCATCTGCCGGGGCTGGTAACGGGAAGTCGGTGACTGAGTAGTTAGGTGTAGGCTTGGTTGAATAGGTAGGTCTTTAGTTGTCGCTTGAAGATGTCGATGGATTCTGCTTTTCTGATGTGCTGTGGTAGGGCATTCCATCTCTTTGGGGCGTAGTATGAAAAGGCCGATTCCCCGATCCTTTTGGGTGGTGCGTCTGGAATCCTCAGGAGACCGGCATCAGCGGATCTAAGGGCTCGTGCAGGGGTATAAGAGGATAATGCGTCAGCAATATAGCATGGGGCAAGGCCATTTACAGCTTTAAATACCAGTAGTAGTACTTTGAAGTCAATTCTATAGGATACAGGTAGCCAGTGTAGTTCAGCCAGTACAGGAGTAATATGTTCCCTCTTTCTTGTTTTTGTTAGTAATCTTGCAGCCGAGTTTTGAATAAGCTGTAGTTTTTCAATTGATTTTTTTGGGAGGCCTGTAAACAAGGCATTGCAGTAGTCTAATCTACTTGTAATAAATGCGTGAACAAGTTTTTCAGCGTCTGGCTTGGTCAAGAAGGGGCGAACTTTTGCTATATTTCTTAGATGGAAGTATGCTGTTTTAGTCACTTTGTTGATGTGTGGTTTAAGGCTTAGGTCAGAGTCAAGGATGACACCTAGGCTAGTTACCTGTTCTCTGACATATTGGTTTAGGTTGCCTAGACTGGGGAGGAGAGCTTCCCGTTTGTCTTTAGGGCCGATAAGTAGCAGTTCAGTTTTGTTTTCGTTTAACTTTAGAAAGTTATTGCTCATCCAATGCGTGACAGCTGACAAACAGGAGGTTAAAGACTGTAGAGCTGTGGTTTTGTTTGGCTCAACTGAGATATAAAGTTGTGTATCATCGGCATAACTATGAAAGTCTATATTATGTTTTTTGATAATGTTGCCCAGCGGTAGCATGTATAATGAGAAAAGCAGGGGGCCAAGGCAGCTGCCTTGAGCAACACCGAAGGGTACGTCGTGATTTTTAGATATATGATCTCCTAAACTAATATAGAATTGTCTTCCGGTGATGTATGACTCAAGCCATTTTAGTACATGGCCTGAGAGGCCCACCCAAGTTTTGAGACGATGTAGTAGTATGTTGTGATCAATTGTGTCAAAGGCGGCACTTAGGTCCAAGAGGACTAGGGCAGAGACTTTGTTTGTGGCTGTACTGAGTCTGAGGTCGTTTACTATTTTGGTTACAGCAGTCTCTGTGCTATGATTTGCTCTAAAGCCTGATTGGAATTTTTCTAGGATGTCGTTTTCATTAAGGAATTGGTTGAGCTGTAAGAAGACAGCCTTTTCGAGTATTTTGCTTATAAATGGGAGGTTGGAGATTGGTCTATAGTTGTTTAGTGTGTTATAGTCCAAATTTGGTTTCTTTAGCAATGGCTTCACTACAGCAGTTTTAAAGGCGCTTGGGAAAATACCTGTGAGAATGGAGGTGTTAATGATCTGTAATAGGGGTGTGGAGATATAATTAAAATTATTTTTCATGAGAAAAGTGGGAATAGGGTCAAGGCTGCATGTTGACCGCTTGCTATGTTTAATAAGTTTATAGAGATCGTCTTCCGTAATGGCGCTAAAAGTCTGTAGGGTCGGTGGTTCCTTAATAGGGGCATCTTGTAGGTAGTTAGGGTCTCGAATGATTTCTGCTCTAATAGCGAGTATTTTGTTTGTGAAGAATTCTGCAAACTCTTCGCATTTTGGAGTGGTGGCTAGACTAAGCATATCACAGACTGGCCCAGGATTTAGTACTTTTTCAATTGTAGAGAATAATACTCGTGTGTTGTTGTGATGGTCTGTGATAATTTTTGATAAATAGTTCTTTCTTTCTGTGCGTATTGTATTGTTATAGGTGATAATATGTTCTTTAAGGATTATACGATTGACTTCTAATTTAGATTTTCTCCATGCTCGTTCTGCTGCTCTACATTGCCTTTTTTTCTCTCTTACTGACTCATTTATCCATGAGTCAATCCATATTAAATGTAGTGACGTATGGACCTCAACTTTGCCCAGTGGCTTACTGACGTTAGATTTATTTAACCAAATAGGAAACACTGAATGACAAGAACGAGGTTACTATTTTTATAGCTCGAGTCGTCGACAGAAGACCGATTGAGGCTCTTCTTGCATTGAGAATACTCCGAAGAAAATCGTGCTTCTTCCTATTAAGAAAATAAAGGCTCCACTACAACATGTTTGACTGGACAGCGTGACAACTTCACAGGTATTTCAGTTTCTGTGTTTATGTAGGCTAGTGAGCCTTTTTTGTGGGTTAGGTGCCGTTGCTGGGACAATGTAATCATCTTGGTTGAAATGCAGGCTACAGACACGATAATCTTTCTGTTCCAGCCTGTGGGCGCGTCTTCACGACGATTTGCAAGACCAGTTACTGCTGCAAAGTGTCCTTATCAAGCATGGGTAACCTGTGAAATATCTCCCGATTGTTGTCGCCATGGCTGCAGCTCTCCCTTGACTTTGTTGTTGGACATACATCTCCACCAAGTCGCACAGGTTTCCGAATGGCACCTCTCTTCAGATGTAGCCTTTTTGGTGGATTAGGTGCCGTTGCTGGGACCATGGCTCTGTTAAATGGGCACAATGACTGGATATTGTCACCAACAGATGAAATCCCTCCAGTTTCACGGAATTAAATTGCACTACTTCTCCTCCTATTCTGACCGCTGGTCCGTGTTCGACAATCGGCTAGTGTGGACGTCCAACATGGCGGCGACGAGAAACTACAGCAAGGTACTGCCTATCAAACCTGTTTTATTAATAGACGTTGTGTACACTTACAAAGTTCTCAGTGCCTCGTTTTTAATGTCAGGGCCTTTGTTGTACTACCGATAGAGTGTGGAGTTTCTTCGAGCTGTTTTAATGGTTTAAAAATAGCTTTGTCGTCGTGCTTCGTCTAAGGGCACCTACCACTTCCATTGTTAGCCTTCTGGGGCAAACGATAAAAAATAGTTTAACTCTGAATGCAGCGGGCTGAATAATTTTTGCTCCTCGGTACACATACCAACTCGGGATGATGTTTTAACAGGCAAATTTTCATTTTACACCGAAGTTCTCCTTTAAGTCTGTAGTATTTCATGAATGTTATAGGCATACCCCAACTGGCAGCCATGCATATGCTGCTGAGGCTGACTCCTCTAAACATAGCCTATGCGATGGCCACACCTCGAGAGTAATGGGCCTGTACTCCACTAGGAGGACACATATCGTCTCTCTCGTAAGCCTTTAAAATTCTATGGACAATCCAGTGGGCTATGCTTTGCTTAGAAGGGGGTTTTCCTTTAATGTCTGCTCTGTGGCAAACAAAAAGTTGCTCAGTCTGCCAAAAACTATGCGATGTTTACTTTCAGCGCCATAACCGGGCAAAGGGCATGAAGCCAGCATGATTCATTTGAAGCATGTGGTGGGGGGTAGAAAGCTGAAACCGTTAGGGGCTGCACAGTATGGGATGACAGAATCCTTAGGAAGAAAGAAGGCTTTGGCCGAAGTAATGTTTTGGACCCGTCCTGTGCAATCATTAGGCATGCTGGGTTTGTGCTGAGTGCATGCAGCTCCTCCACTCTCTTGGCTGATACTACAGCAAGGAGAAATGCTGTCTTCAGACACAGTTCCTTCAGATCCAGCAAGTCTAAAGATTCAAACAGTGGATCCATGAATGCATTGAGCATCACATTCAGACGCCAGGAGGATATAGAGACAGCTTTGGGGGGAGGAAGTCTGCGCACTCCCTTCATGAAACGGCAAATGAGGAGATGCTCACCAACGGAGGTTCCATCAATATGCTCATGGCCAGCTGAGATTGATGCCACATAAACTTTAAGAGTGGATGGTGCCCTCCCAGCAGCCATAAGATCATGTAAGAAGTCTAAGACAACTGAAACAGAACAGGATAATGAAGACTATGCCCGCTGAGTGCACCAGTCATTAAAATCATTCCACTTATACAAGTACAGGGTCTGCGTGGATGAAGCCCTAGATGCCTGTATGACTTCCACTACTACACTGAAGGACAGCCCTGCTGCTAGAAGGCTGTCGCATTCAGGGGCCATGCCCACAACTGCAGATGATCTGAATCAGGGTACCAGAGCCTGTTGTCTGTCTTAGACAAAAGGTCAGCCCTTTAAGGCAGTTTGTGCGGCCACCCTGTGATCAACTGCGTCAGATCTGCAAACCAGTGACTGTGAGGCCAGTTGGGTGCTATTAGGACGACCTTCGCCCTCTCCTGGAAGATTTTGTTCAGAACCTGAGGAAGCAGTGCTATTGGTGGAAACGCATAGAGAACACCAGTGGGCCATTTGTGTGCAAACGCTTCAATCCCGAGTGGGCATAGTGGACACTTTATGGAGAACCACATATGACCATTCTTGTGTTGTCGGTGTGTAGAAGGACGTGCTTGCCCTTCAAGATTGGAAGGAAATGCTGGAGTGCTAGATGGGCTGCTTTCAACTCTAGTACGTTTATGTGGGCTGTTGTCCATGCCGTGAACTCCCTGTTGCTCGAGGACTGCACCTGTTAGGGAGGCATCCATGGTCTGAGTCACCCTGTGGTGAACCATGCCCAATGTCATGTCGCGCAAAGTCCTGCGCCACCACTGAATTGACACTCAGAAACTGAGGGAACGATGTGGGCTGGGGCAGCCATGAGGCCCAGGAGTCTCTGACACGCCAGTGCTGCAACTCATCTGCTCAGCTTGAAAAATTACATAATTTTCAACATGGATGCTACCCGCTTATGCTCAGGAACTGTGTGGACTGGGAACTAGATGGCTTTTCTCTGTTTATTGTCAAGCCCAGGCCTTACAGATGATCTAAGACCACTTTTGTGTGCCTCAGGGCCATTTCTTTGGATGCAGTGCATATGAGCCAATCGTCCAGGTAGTTTAGAATTCAAACTCCCTCCCGTCAAAGCGTAGCCAAAGCGGCTGCCATACACTTCGTAAAAGTGCGAGGAGACAGAGAAAGGCCGAATGGGAGAACCCGGAACTGGAAAACTGTTGTCGAATGCAAATTGGAGATATTGATGGTGGGTTGGAAGAATGGGGACATGGCAGTAGGCGTCTTTGAGATCTATTGTCGTGAACCAGTCGCCAGGTTGCACTGACTGAAGGATAGTCAGATAGTCAGGGCCGAGGCTCTCCCCATTGCATCGTGGGCCGTGCCTAAAGGCATTGTTTCCCTGGGCATATTGGGGCGCTGCTGGGTACTGCTCCTGTACTGGGGTTGAGGACGTTTGTTTCTCCATGCCTGAGAGGAGGTTGCCTGAGGCCTTGTGACCACCAGCGGTGGCTGAAAGCAAGGAGGCTGAGCATGTGGCCGTGCTTTTGGACAGGGGTATAAGCCTCTGGGGCTTCATCTGTACCTCCCTGTCTTCCTTTGAAAGCTGGAGGAGGTGGGTCGCCGTAGTCCCAAATGTGAGTCCTGTGTAATTGGTACTGCCAAAAGAGCAGTCCTCTCTCTGTCAGGTAGCTTAGACTTTGCAAGCCACAAATGATGACGCGTAACATAGAGTGTAGCCACAGACTTCCCTACCATCTGGGTGTTGCCTTGGAGTTATGACGCAGTGAGGTTGGCAAAACCATGGCTGCAAAAGCCGAATCCACACGGGGAAAGTGACCAAAGCTATTCTCATCAGTTCCATGAACTGAAAATAGTCAAGTGCAGAGGTCCGGCATAGCTAGAGAGTGGTCATTAGGCTTGTCCCAAGTATGCTGAAGGTCACGGACATAGTCCTAAAACAGCAGAAAGTGGGTGTCCATTGTAGAGGTGCTGAACTCATCAAAGTTAGAAGAACTACCAGGCTGAGCTGGAGGACACTGCACATTGAGATGTCTACAAGTATGGTGAACAATGTCTGAAATAGAGATTTTATCAACAGTTTGCTCACTGTCTGAAGCAAAAGCCACAGAAGGCACATCTTCCACACCAACAGAATGATCAGGTTCAGACTATGAATGTGAGGCCCTGGTGGAAAACACATCTGTATTATCAGCCTCCATACTCTCCATCTCCACAATGCGTTGCTGCGGTTCAGTGGGAAGCCTAGCAAGAATGTGGCCAAGCACTGCCTCAATGGTAGACAGCCGTTCATCTATAGCTTTGATGTCACTGCATCTACGTTTAGACTTATGATCAGGTGAGGGAGAGTGCCGACGTTTGCCAACACTGGAATTAATTGGAGAAGGCTCATTAAACAGCCTAGCACTGTCAGCAGTGGAAGTGTGGTCATCACAATCAGATGCTCTCGCTAACATATGCTTAAGCCTAGATTAAAGAGCTCTAAAATGGAATTTCTTGCTGTGTGCACATGTGCCACTGTTCTGCATAGTTTGTCGTGCATGTTCAAGACCCAAGCAATACAAACAGAGCGTTCGGAGAGTCACAGAGAGTCGGAAGCAGTGAGTTCACACTGTTCACACCAATGAAAAAATATGGCCCGAAGGTAATGCAAGGAGATTGCGTCGGACAATGCGTCGAAGCCTCGATAGGGTAACGGTGAGTGCTTCGGTGTCAAAGCAGTGTCTCGTAGCCTGCCAAAAAGGGCCAGGGGCTGGGGAGCTCCAATAAGTCAAGCTTATACTTGTGCGGAAAATTTTAGATCAAGCTGAGATCAAAGTAGATGTTACATGGTACATGGTATGACCGCTGCAGTGTATTGAAATGTGGTAACTGTTGGTATGATGAGTGTGTGGTAGAGCAGTGTTGAAGCACCGAGCACAGTTTCGAAGTTACATGTGAATGATCATTTAACACGTAGCTTAAAATTCTTCAAAAGTCCATATCTTGGCTTTTAATTGCTGAAATTTGGTCAAAGTTGACATGCCATCTCTAAACAGCTTTCTTTTCATGTGTACTAAATTTTGTGACATTTCGTCATAGGGGCCAATGTTTATTGGCGAAGCTAGGTGTCAAAAAACAGTTTTTGTTAAATAACTCGTCAACAATTTTGCCCAAGACAACGATTTTGTGTTAGTATGTCGGTGTTACGTGTACAAAATACGTCATGCACGATCAGAACAAAAATCTCTAAAACCACAGCACGTGCCATACAATTTGGTCCATAGGGGGCGCTGTAATTGTACAAAATGTCATTTTGCCTATTATCTAAAAAATGCTAATGTTTACAACCATTTTTTATTGTGAAATCTATGGTTGATGCCCACTTCCAATGAAAACAATGCCCAGAAATGTTAACATTGCAGAAACCAATCTGAACGAACGCCCACTTCCAACAAAAACAATTTCCGTGAAATTTTAACATTGCGAAAATGAATCTGAACGAACTCGTCATAGGCCATGCTGACAAAAAGTTATCAAAGGATTTATCTTGAGATAAACCGTTTCGAAGTTACACGTCAATGAACATTTAACACGTAGCTTAAAATTCTTCAAAAGTCCATATCTTGGCGTTTAATTGCTGAAATTTGGTCAAAGTTGATATGCCATCTCTAAACAGCTTTCTGTTCATGTGTACCAAATTTTGTGTCATTTCGTCATAGGGGGCGATGTTTATCCCTGAAGCTAGGTGTCAAAAATTAGTTTCTGTTAAATAATTTGTCAACAATTTTGCCCAAGACAACGATTTTGTGTTAGTATGTCGGTGTTACAGAGGCGTCACTTGAAGCATAGTGCCACCTAGTGATATGGGTAAATGCAAAATTTGGGATTTGGACCGAGAAAGTGGGCACTACACAAAATACATCATGCACGATCAGCACAAAGACCTCCAAAACCACAGCACGTGCCATACAATTTGGTCCATAGGGGGCGCTGTAATTGTACAAAATGTCATTTTGCCTATTATCTATAGAATGCTATTGTTTACAACCAGTTTTTTTATTGTGAAATCTATTGACCCTCACGCATTGAAAAACTGGTTGATGCCCACTTCCAATGAAAACAATGCCCAGAAATTTTAACATTGCAAAAACCAATCTGAACGAACTCGTCATAGGCCGTTTATGTGAATCTCACCAAATTTCGTATATGTCATCTACAGACAATGCTGACAAAAAGTTATCAAAGGATTTACCTTGACATAAACCGTTTCGAAGTTACACATCGATGAACATTTAACACATAGCTTAAAATTCTTCAAAAGTCCATATCTTGGCTTTAAATTGCTCAAATTTGGTCAAAGTTGACATGCCAACTCTAAACAGCTTTCTGTTCATGTGTACTAAATTTTGTGACAGTTTGTCATAGGGGGCGATGTTTATCGTTGAAGCTAGGTCAAAAAACAGTTTTTGTTAAATAATTCGTCAACAGGCCCAAGACAACGATTTTTTGTTAGTTTGTCAGTGTTACAGAGGCGTATCGACCTAGCCCATAAACACTCACTTGAAGAATAGCGCCACCTAGTGATAAGGGTAAATGCAAATTTTGGGATTTTGAGATACCAATATCTTGGACCGAGAAAGTGGGAACTACACAAAATACATCATGCACAATCAGCACAAAGACCTCTGAAAGCACAGCACATTCCATACTATTTGGTCCATAGGGGGCACTGTAATTGTACAAAATGTCATTTTGCCTATTATCTAGAGAATGTTAATGTTTACAACCAATTTTTTTATTGTGAAATCTATTGACCCTCACGCATTGAAAACACTGGTCAACGCCCACTTCCAACGAGAACAATTTCCCAGACCCAGCCCATAAACACTCACTTGAAGCATAGCGCCACCTAGTGATATGGGTAAATGCAAAAATTGGGATTTTGAATTGCCAATATCTTGGACTAAGAAGGTAGGAACTGCATAAAATATGTCGTGCACGATCAACATAAAGACCTCTAAAAGCACAGCACATGCCATAAAATTGGGCCGTAATTGTAGAAAATCTCATTTTGCCTATTCCTTTCACAAATCACTCCTACACACTACACAAACACACACAATGTCATTCATTAAAACCCACATCCATGCCCACTTCCAGGAAATAATTTCCACACAAATTCTCACCTCACAACACAGTTCCCATATTTCAATACACTGCCGCGGCGGTCTTTGGAAGTGGGAGTCGACCAGTGTTTTCAATACACAAATAACCTTGTGCCCCTTCAAGAATTGTAGTGAATTTTGTCCCTCTCGGCTTGCCATAGTTAGGTAGTTGCCTGACTATGGGAGACTGGAAAGAGTTTCAATAAATCACTTTCTTTTTTCAGATGCAGAGAATTCATATCTGTAAGTTACACTACTGGTGGATTTTAAACTTATATTATATTATTTTTGTAATTCCTACTGAGTATTTTATAAAAACACGATACTAACGTATTTAAAGTAAATGTTAAATATAGCGATGCTAATCGTGGTTAGCCTGCCTATGGACTTTCTAATGTTAAGCTAGCCTTATGCTAACCGTTGAATGACATGCTCATTTGTATTTCCTGTTTTATTGTGCTTCGGTTTCACTAAAAAGTAAAGACCAAATGAGGAAAATTGACTTCTTATTGTTGGCTGACTTTGTTTAACTATCTGTCGAGCTAGTAAACGTTCATTGTGAGTGCAAAATATTAAGTTCAACAATTAAGTAGGCTAAGGGTGGGTCTGTAGGGGGGGCAAGCGGGGTGGCCATCCTCTGACCAGTGGTGGCCATGGCCCCCTATGGCCCCCGCTGGCCCCCACGTAGCCACTCCCCTGACCACCAGGTTGAGCAAAGCAACCTAAACAATAACTACTGATAACAAAATGTTCACTAATGTACCCCACGTGATCAATGTCTGAATTTGTTTTCTCCAAGAGTCATTATCAAAATAGAAACACCATATCTGTAGTTACAGTTGTAAAATTTCTACAGCTAGTTAAGTAAGCTAGCTAACTGGATTACAGTTGAAAATCAAATAACAGACATATGAAGATATGTATTTATACTAATTTTCATCAATTAACAATCAACAGTGATAAAAGTAGCCTATAACTACAATCAGAACAACTTTACATAATGTCACCTTACAACAAAAACTTATCTGACTTTAGTGAAATTATCACATTGATTACGTTAACCTCTATAGCAATGCTAAGGTTTTGGTTAGGTCCCTAAAACATCACATTTTTAACATCAACATTGACATTTTATACAAATCAAATACAAACGTGACTTTGTAAAATAGTATACTTCTGATAGCTAACGCTTAAAAATGTACAAAACGTTCATGAAGCTGTTATTTCACCAACTTACCTGTGATTTTCCTTAACGAGCAATAGAGATCCATGGAGCTCTGTCTTTGGTTCATAATTATTGGTGTCTCCATAACCCAGAAGTTGGATGATATTTCGTCCACCATTTTTTTTACAACGGTAGCCTATGGAAGTGTCACCAATCTCTTGCTACACCGCAAAGGAAAGTCAAGGGACTCCCACCACCAGACGGTCAGCCTGTAACCTGCCAAGGCCACGTCGCTTCTGTATGCAGATGAAAAAAAAGACAAAAGAAGAGCACATTAATGATACACACAACAACACGTGCACACACTGATGCACACATACAAACAACACCTGTAACCCAGGTGTTAATGAGGGTTACTGTCTGCAAAATGCCAGTGTTCGGCTTGGACTGTGATGAGCTTCACTGGTGATTTCTGCATAATTCCACTGAATATTCATGAGGCCTCTGCCTAGGCTACAACCTGCCCCCGCCCCCGGATCTCCATATGCATGAAGCCTGTGCCTGAGACAACGGTAGAAAGTTTCATCAAATAAAGAGTATTTCGGCAATGAAAGTGTAATGAACGACTACACCAGTCTCATCTACACACAATAAAAACATGCGGCATGAACAGAAACAAAATTCACACACATTTAAAATTGTTTTTGTTGTTTGACACTACCACCTCAACTCATTTAGCCTTTGCTAGTACACGCCACTAGGTGGCGTCCCCAGGGTTTATTACACATTACCTGTTACACACAGAGGAGGGTAGTAAAGAAAAGACCGCGAGTTGTTTTCATACTCTAGTCTCCTGTGCCATAATTCCACATAGTGACAGAAGTGCCCAAACATGGCTCAAGGACTGCATTGCATTGACCCCTTTTTTGATGACAACGTTGCCGACAACTGGTGCAAATTTGAAAAAGAATGGAAGACATACTGCAATGGCGGACTGGCGGACAAATCAAAGAAAGTACAAGCATACACACTCCTGAACCTTGCTGGCCCTGAAGCTGTTGAGAAATCGGAATCATTCTTCTACGAAGGTGAGGAAAGTCACGAAGATCCGGAGGTTTCGCTGAAAAAGTTCGCGGATTTGTGCTTGCCAGCAAAAAATGTCATTATGGACAGACATGTTTTTAACACTACTAGCCAAAGGCCTGGGGCCTCATGTACAAAGCTTGCGTACGCACAAAAAAGCTCCGTACGCCACTTCTCACGCCAGAGTTCGGATGTACAGAGACTGACTTGACGTGAAAAAGTGCGGGCCTCCACGCAAACTTCATGGCTGGCGTACGCATGTTTCTAGTGCATTTGGTCAGTTGGCGGCACATAGAGGCAATGCAGCGCAATAACTTCAGGTGTACTCACTCACGAGTCATGACATAATATTGCAATTTGCGGCTAGGTAAAGGTGGCTTTAAACGTCAGGATGCATGATTTTAAATGCACTTCAATCATGGGTTATTGTTTACACGCATAATGTGACACTGTTGGGTTAACTTTAACAGATACATAAAACTAAAATAGCTATACTGGAATCAAGGAAATCGGAAGCCGCGGTAAAATCATATTCAGGAATGACTGCTTATTAAACATTGCATATTTTCAGGACTGTGGATGTCATTCATGCTAATAGATCTCCCATTGAATTTTTGTCACTCAATTCTTGACAGTAGTATAATGAGACTAGAGTTGTTGGTGTTGCGTGGAGTAACCATAAGCCATATTTACTTGAAATCAATCAATCAAACATTAAAGCGGAATTTGCAGCGATAGCCGGTTTTCCAAATGTAATCGGAGCGATCGACTGCACACATATTGGTATACAGGCGCCATCTGAGGGGAAATATGCGTATGTGAACAGTAAACATTTCCATTCAATAAACGTACAAATAATATGTGATGCCCAAATGCGCCTTACAAATATCGTAGCAAGGTGGCCTGGGGCAACCTATGACTCCTTCATCCGGACTAACAGCGTGGTTGGGAATAGGCTGGAAGCTGGCAGAGTGCGTAATGGGTGGCTACTTGGTAAGAAATTTAACACCTAAAGTGAATGTACTGGAAAATATACACATGATATATAGTTTATGCTGTAATTATTCTGATCACTCATAGGAGACAGCGACTTTCTTTTTCACATCCACTTTTATGTCGGACCATTTTTTTTTTACATCAGCACGGCCCGTGTTTCTGACCTTACCGCACTTACTGCCTTTGCCACATTTGTCCAGGCAAGTTGTTTTGTTTTGGTGCTGATTCCGGTGGAAAGTGAACCAAACAAGATTTTGTGTCTGGCCTCCACCTCCGGAATCAGCACATTCACCTCGCATGCCGAAAAGTTTTTTTTCCTTCCTTTCTCCATATCCATTCTCTCAATGGGAGCACTACTACAGGTCTATTTATACTAATTAGCATATTCAATGTGGGGTACTTGAGGGAGGAGACAAGGCGGAGAGTCGGGCTCGTGCATGTGCGCTGGATTTCACATGTACAAAGAGAATGTGCATGGAAACCTGCTTACGCACAGATTGATACATCTGAATTTTTTTGTGCGTACGCATCTTTCCAGATTTTTCACGTACGCACAGATTCAGTAGGAAATCCACGCAAGTGTTAGTACATGAGGCCCCAGGTGAGTCGATTCAAGCTTACGTATCCACTCTAAAAATACAAAATGAATGACGAGAGGTTTATTATTGCCGTTTTACTCACCCTGCTTGTATGACCGCATCCTTACATTAGATTAATATTTCTGGTGGTAGCGAAACCACTATTTTCGGCTCTTGAAGTTAATACCCCCCCTATAAAAAATTCCGCTTTTGAGATCGGATGTGTATCTGGTTTAGGCTTATGGTGGGGGTATTGTCAATACCCAATATGACAGTGCTTGGTAGTGCTTGGTAGTGCTTGGGACCTTCTAGGCTTTCATTTAAGCCCATTAAAGGATCTGTCTGACATACACAGAGGTCACAGCACTTCATTAAAGCAGAAAAAAGGAACTTTTTTCACAAATTCCGCTTAAACTGTTTACTTCCGTTTGTTCCTATAGCATGAGAAAACACCAGGGACACAAAATCCAGCAATTTTATTACTCAAGACACTCTGCTGATTCAGAAAATGTATAATATACCCATACAATTATTTTGTATATGTTTGTGAGAGCCTTAAATTAGTCTTCAAATATCAGCCAATAGAATGGACAAATAGAATGTGCTATAATTCTAAGGTCCACCATTTAGATTATATTTGTTCATGTAGACTACAGTTTCAATAATGTTGTTAACATAATATTCATAAGTGGTTTAAAAACGTTTACATATAAACTATACATATATAAACAAAGTTTGTTTAAACCACTTATGAACAGAATGTTTATGGATTTTGATAGACATAGACCTTTTTTATATTTAATGGACAAATACAATGGGACGAGTTACCAGTATTATTACCAGTAGTTGAAAAAGTCAATAAAGAAACTTGTTGTAAAGTTAATATGTTTAATCAAAGATTGGTTTATGTTGCATTGAATCCCATTGTTTTATCACCTAATCATTTCCCATGTCATCCTCTTCATCTGAACTGTCTACTGTTGCCTGGTTTCCACACTCTCTCAGTCTACACATGTCTGTGCACCTGAGGCCATTTGCAAGGCAAACACAATTAGGGTAAGCACATCTTTTAGTGCAGTTGCATGAAAGAAGGTCCAAGACAGCTTCAGGAGCTGGCTGGCCTTCCATCCACTGCAGCACCAACTGGTCATCTTCTTCCCCTGCCTCCATCTTCCAACCTCTTCCCACCGGGCTTGGGACTTGTGGATGACTCTCCAAACACCTTCTCCAAATTCCAGCCTGATAATTGGCATGCAATGTGTGTTGCGTCAAGCTATGTTTGCATGGGGGAAGTTGATGACTCTCGATTTCTCCTTTCTTTGCGCAGAAAAGGTGGTACCTGAGCTTATTTATGATGGCAATTGACGTCTGAGATGTCCCTCAACTCAGTTTCTTCACCCTGTAATGATCGCTCACTCCTTTTGATTGAGTTGTGCTGGTATGTGTCAAACACAATATCAATTCTTGTACTCTGACTGCCTTCCCTCAGAGCCATACCCAGGACTGCTTTGGCAACATCGCTGAAAGTCAACTCATCACCTTTAACTCGTTGCACTAAGTTCATACCATCAACCACTGTGGCAGAGTTTTCAGGGTGTTTCTCCTGTAGTGTGACGTTTTTCTGCAAGGCTGTGGCCAAAGTTGTTTTGTTTTTCTTGGCAATCCATCTGGCGTGGAGAGTGCCCAGGGCAATGGACTAAGAGGGTGAGACAGGACATGCTCCATGTTAAAACTCCGTGTTTGTGCCATCACTATGATGCGCCCAAAGAGAGACCTGTCTGCTTTCAAGATGACTGCCCTCCCACTTGATTTTACTTCTCTCTTCTTACACATATCGTGTTTTTAATTTGTTTGTTTTCATTGGGTCATGGAATTTCTTTGCTGGTGTATCTTTGTTCAATCTCTCTTCCTTGAATTTTGTATAACATTGCTCTCCAACCTCATGTGCCCTCATCAGATCAGAGACTATGTCTTTGGGAGCAATCCTTGCTGTCGAGATGCTTATGAGGTCCCGCTTCTCTGCAAGAATAAATTACATTGTCATTATATATGTTTACAATATTACAGTATTTATTATGGCAACATTGTATGTGACTACATTGGATGAATTGTGTTTTGTGTGTTTGTGCATGTTTTGATTGATCCACACCATCAAATGGGTTTATCCATCCCTGTATGAGGCTAACCACTGCTGAGACGGCTTCCTCATCTTTCTGCATTCTGGGTGACCGTAGCTCTGAATGAGAAAGCAGTGACGTGTTGCCTTGTACCATCTCCCTTAATTGACCTAGAAATGCACTGCGGTGCTCAGCTGTAACAATATCGCTGGATCGCTCCAGATTTCAGGCTAAACTGTGTTGTCCCTCTAGAGGTCTGTGTGTCTTTGTTCACTGTCATTTCGATAGCCTGGTCTACAGGAATTCTGCCAAATGTGTTCTTATTTGACAGCTGGACTGAGAACTGGCCTCTTTTAAAGGCCTCATATACAGATGGATGCTGCTCTGGGAGGTTGGTCATCTGAGCAAAGTAGGGGCACAGGTACCTGAGAGATGAGAAAGATTGATTGTAATGCTTTTTAATCAATCTACCAATTGAATTGATACAGACTATACAAACATACAAAAATGCAGAAGAAATGTACCTGGCATAATTAATTTTATCATAAGCAAAGCACCATGGGATCATGGATCTTATTGCATGGAGGTGCAAATCCCAGTCGCCCTCACGGGATGCACGGAGAAGGCCAAGCACAACATCCTCCACCATGTCAATGTACGACATCCAAAATGCGGACAGCTGTCCATTGTTGTGACGGAGGTGTGCTTGATAGTCTGTCCACAATGTCATGAGCTCTGCTGAGAGTGGATTCTGCAGGAGATAGGCCATCCTTTCTTGGTTTATGTAAGTAGTGGTGTCTTGCACATCATCCAAAAATGATTTGACCATCCCACTTTTCTCTGGTGCATTTTCATCAAGCCAAGGGGTGAACCCTTCCCATGCAAGCCTCCCCAGTGCTTCTGAGATGTACTTGTGAACCCTGACTGCACGGTTGTAATGTTAACCATCAAGCACTCCATTGATGGACCCTTCTGCTACAATTCCAGACTCTATGCAAATGTCCTTTAAACCAGCATCCCTGAACCTCTTCCCTATGATGGCTAAAGCATTGCATATGGTGTGGAATGCCCCCATCCTAAGAAGAATGTTAGAGAATTCTCTGTGTTTCCAGGTAATCTCAGAAGCCTTTGTATAGAGTGCTTGGTCCATAACCACAACAATCGTGTCCAGGTGTAGCTCCCTCCTGATTACTTCTGATTGTTTAAAAATCTCCAACACCGTGTTCAACTGTGTGGCTGGTGAATTGATAGTAGGCAGATACCCAACTATATCCCTTGAGACTGGTTCCTGGTCCCTGGTGGTGATATTAAAACCCGTCCAGCTGGGGATTGTCTGATATTCTGTACCAGCTTGCCTGGCCAGTGCCCACATCATTGTCTTCTTTCTTGCAAGAAGAGCCGCCTCCTTGGTTTCCTGGATACAGTGTTCCCTGGTTGGAAGAGGTTGTGGGCCCACACGTGCACCTGAATGAATGGATGAATGAATGAATGAATGAATGAATGAATGAGTAAATGAATGAATGAATGAATGCTTTATTTGAAATGTACCTCACAATTACATTGAAAGTAGATAATGATTACAGCTTTCAACCTAATTAGCAAACCTGCTCACCTGCTACATATACTTCCAGGTCTTGGTCTTGAACTGTGACTGTCCTCTGCTTCTGTCTCTCAATGCGTGGTAGATCAGCTCTTGACAGATGTGGTCCATAGACATTGGCATGGACCACTATTCCATTAACTCTGTGTGATGTACCTTTTCCAGTAAGGGTGTCTTCAAGTCTATCAATGTTATCCCATGCAAGATTGGTGAAGACATGAGGCTTGATGGAGGCATATGTGAGTAGAATGTGCTTTGGTGTTTTATGTTGCCCACCTGTGACAGCATATATTATGTCCTGACTGAATGATTGAACCAAAGTAGTGATCTTCTGTGTTTGTGTTTTGCTGTCAGGATTTCCAGTGAGCAGTCCAACAAGAAGCCGTTGTAGTTGATTGGGTACGGTGATATAACCACTATCTTTCACATCAGATGGATGGAATGGTTAGGGGGTTACAGTCATCTCCTGTTTAATGATTGATCTGATATGTGATGATGTTTGATCTATGAGCTTGTTGACATCGGTTGACTTGTCCCGCCACATGCTGAGTTCCCTCACCAGATTTTGATTTTCCAAGACAACATCCCGTATAGAAAGGGCTGTTGGGACCATCAGTAATTTGGCTCTATCGTCTTGAAATATATCAACAGAATTCCCAAGTTCATTTTCAAGTTTCCTTCGGATGTTCTTCTTTGTTGAATCACGCAGACTTGTAACTCCACTAGATTGCATGAATGATGTGAGTTTTGTGAGCAAAGAAGTGACATGTACAACTGTTTTGTTGGGTATGACAGCAGTTCTGATGTATGTGAAAAGATCTTTATATGCCTCCTGTTCAATCCTGTTATACTCTTCATCATCTGTGCCTGTATCAAGATTTTGGTCCTTGGGCTCTTTTGTCTTCATTCTTGTGTAGTCCTTATAGCATGAACGGTGATAGTGGGCCTCTGCAGCTACTATCTCTGCTAGTTAGTGCTAGAATCTTTTCATCTCTTTTTTGAGTGGCACAAACTCTTAGTGTTTGGTCAGCATTTAGTGTTACAGCTTGTGTGAGTTTTTCCCTTGACTTGGAGCCCTTTACAAACGTGTCCTTATTACAGAAAATGCAGATTGGAAGGTACACTCTTGATCCATCTGAAGATTTCCTGCTTGGTCTTTTTGGTGAGCTATTCTCTCCTGCTTCATCTATGTTTTCTGTGGCTTTCCTTTTTAGAGACTCTAATTCCCTTTTCATTGTAAAGAGGCTACGGCATTGTCTGTGATATTGGATTATTGGGAAATTTTCTTCTTTAAGGTGCTTAGCAACATCTGTAACAGGGGCGTAGTTTCTCATTTTGGCTGCATAAAGCAATGTTTGCCAGGATTCGTAGTCTCTAAGACCAATGATTTTATCATCTTCTTTTGTTGATTCGTGGTGTATGATACACACTTCAGATGCTTTGAAGTGGCTGCTCATTCTGAATCATATCCAATTCTCCTCTTTTCAGTTCTATTGTATATGTATATGTGTAGTATGACACATTCACAGTAACTACAAAAAAAATCACAAGTGTGTTGGTGTTAACATTGCAGGTTGAACAATTGAACTATTTTGATAGGAAAAAAGAAATAAAATGATTATTTCACATTAGGCTACTTAAATCCAAGCAATCATCACACAATTGTAAATTGAAGTGAATTAGGACTACATTCGTTTTGAATGGCTGGACACCTGATGAAGCTATACACTGTAGAATGACTTGTTACTGTTACAATTTTTAACCTATGTTACACTTTTTAATGAACTACCCATAAACACACATACAGCCAGCATGCCCTATAATCTCTCTTTGCCTTTTCCCAATGAATTTACAAGCACAAGAAAAAAAGTATTTTATACTTACATTCAATTTCCGCACAACTCATAAGACATTGTATCACGAAGGTAGAGTAGATTGTGTTGTCAACATTAGAAAAAAACAGTAAAGCAAACAAGTGAACCAAAAACCTATAGGTTTGAACAAAATTGAACCTTCATAAATCTTATATGACCTTCATAAACTGACAAATTAATTAACTGTCAAAAACCACCAACATTCCGTTTATGAGCTATCTTAATCTGGCATTCTATTTGTCCATTCTGTGCCTCTATTTTGAAGGTTTATGCTTCCTTTACAAGTTTAATTTAAAGCTCTTGAAAATCCATTGTATGGGTATATTATACATTTTCTGAATCAGCAGAGTGTCTTGAGTAATAAAATTGCTGGATTTTGTGTCCCTGGTGTTTTCTCATGCTATAGGAACAAACGGAAGCAAACAGTTTAAGCGGAATTTGTGAAAAAAGTTCATTTTTTCTGCTTTAATGAAGTGCTGTGACCTCTGTGTATGTCAGACAGATCCTTTAATGGGCTTAAATGAAAGCCTGGAAGGTCCCCTTTCCAGTGATACCAAGCACTGTCATATTGGGTATTGACAATACCCCCACCATAAGCCTAAACCAGATACACATCCGATCTCAAAAGCGGAATTTTTTATAGGGGGGGTATTAACTTCAAGAGCCGAAAATAGTGGTTTCGCTACCACCAGAAATATTAATCTAATGTAAGGATGCGGTCATACAAGCAGGGTGAGTAAAACGGCAATATTCAACCTCTCGTCATTCATTCTGACAGTGAGTTGACCGTGAAATGTACTGTAATCATTGTCCTACGTCATGCCTGGTTTATACACTGTTGATCTGCTATTGGCTAGCCGCCCCGTGTTGGACGCGTTCATTTGCATAAAGTTCGGCATGGCTGAACTTTTGGTCGCGCCGGACCCCTCGAGTTGGTCGTGCCGCCTACCCACAATTCTTTGCAGAAGCGGAATTAACGGTCGGTCGCGTCCCATTGAAATGAATAGGGGTTCTGCGGTGCGGAGTTCGCTTCGCTTGCTAGTGGACACCTGGCGTAACGTTTGGCGCGTGTCTCCACTATCGGGCAGTTCCGAAATGGGCGATCTCCGGGAACTTTTACAGGGACCAACGGAAGCCACGTTTCCATTAGGGGAGGTTCCGATGGTAATCCAGGGAGAGGGACATTTTCAGGGACTGTTTGGTTGGTCCTCTCACCTCGCGTGTCTCCACTACAACAACGTTATATCGGACCTCTAGTAAACAAAGGGAAACTTTGGTGTCTCAGAGCAGCGAACATGACTGACTACAGGCTTGCATTCTGTGTTGATTTATGGATTAAACCGGATAAATCCTAAAAGTTTGTGGCTAGTGTTCCTATTTATTGTGAGTTTCCAGTCCATTTATGTCTACTATGTTTCATAAGATTAGATGTTCCGAGTGACGTTATGACAAGATTAGCAGGCTAAAGAGAAGGCCGAAAAATTACCCGGAACTCACTGTAGTGGAAACGCGCCTGGAGTACCTAAAGGGGTTAGGTACTCCGTTCGGCCCTGAAAAAGTTCAGCTTGTAGCCTGTGAGTGAGTGAGAGAGGCGAGTATAAGTAGTAGAAACCCCGGGAACTAAACGAACGTGAACGAGGAGTGCAGGTGAGTAGAATGATTGAATAAACTCGTGATTGTCACAAACCAGGAAGTGCAGGTGAGACGGATGATTACAGCGATCGTGAAGCGAGGAGGGCGAGTGAGAGAGATAATCTAATGAGGGTCTAAACACGGAAGTACAGGTGCAGTAAATAAGCAGACAACGCGGGGAAGGAACAGTACAACACAGTAGTAGAGTGAACAGCGAAAAATACACATGAAAAAATCCCAAGCCCAGAGCGACACCGTGACAATATTAGTGACTACAGATAGCCTATGCTTACAATACACACATACACACTCCCAAACTCATACAACACTCCTACACCTATCTCTTTTTTACCTCAAAAACCATGAATGTATACAGAACACCCTCTATTATGATCCCAATGTCTTGATTTTTTTATTACTGCAATGCAGTGTACGTAGACGTACATCTCTGCAATCTGTTCATCATCAGTGGCCGCCTGCAATACAGGACACAAAAGTATCAGAAGTGAAGTAAAGTGAAGTGATCAGAACTCACTTTAAACATGTCAAGAGAAAACATTTAAACCAGGGGTGTCAAACTCATTTTCACCAAGGGCCACATCAGCATAATGGCTGCCCTCAAAGGGCCAAATGTAACTGTAAGACAGTGTAAATGCAGCAGAAAAAAACTAAATGTAATGTAGTTCCAAGCAGGAAACGTGTCCAGAGAAAAACAAAAGAAAAAAAACTCCAAACAAAATAATCATTTAGAAATTAAACTATTCAAAAATGCAAACTAAACGTTTTAAGGACAAAGTAAATTCAATAATATAAAGCAATGGAAAAAATATTTGCTGTGCAATTCTCTCTGTGGTTGTAGTCAGGTGTTCACAGTAGCTCACCTCAAAAGCAACTGACTGCCATTTGGTTTTCCCTGGGTTTTCTAGCCCACAGATTCAGTCAAAACGTGCAAAATCAGTATAAAAAATGGACATAAATACTCTGTTTAAAAACAATAAATACTCCGGTTTTAAAATATGTACACCACACACTTCATAAACTAAAAAGTATATAAACACACAAACCCCCTCTTCTTCACACACTGGTGCAACATGCATACCTCTGACGTGAGCTCTCCAAACTATTGTCCCTTGAGAGCTCCCGTCGGGTCTTTCAGTCGACATCAGGAAGTCAACCTGCAACTACAAGGTAAGCTGTACTTGTTTGTAATTAGCTCACCAGTTTTCTAGCTGTCTATTCTTTGCCAAAAGTAAAATTTTTGCCATGTCCATAGTCCTTTATCTTCAGTTGGCAACTCCTGAAGTAAAGCAAGTTATTGATGAAAGTTCGTTTCTGTGTTTGTTGCAGATGCTGTACTCCCGTGACTGACAGATGCATGCTCACGTTCGTTGGTAAAGTAAATAAATAAAAGGGCTGTGTTTAAAAACGTGTGTCTGCGTGGTGTTTGTTAGCACAGTAGCGTGGTGTACAACTGGTAACGGGCTACCGCACCATTACAAAGGAAAAACAAGTTGATCAATGCACCTTGGAACATGGTCAATACACCTAACCTATACGAAAATCAGACCTTTTACGGCTTAAAATTTAAGCTCTCACGGGCCACATAAAATGACGTGGCGTGCCACGAGTTTGACACGTGATTTAAATCATTCAATTTCACTCTTCAGGTCATTATGGGTCTGTGTACCTCGCGGCCAACCGATTTCCGTTTTGAATTAAAAAAAATAAAAAACAGAAAACGACGTGTATTTCGTTTTTCGTTTAAAACTAATGAACAGAAAACTGGAATAGACTTATATTTTGTTGTTCTTCTTAAAATCTTAAAAACAAACATAGAAACGCCTTAGTCGTGTGAAAAAAAGGAAATTTGGAATTGAGAAAAAAAAAAACACTGCTTCTTTTCCATTCCCGAGTTTGCCTTGAGGACTTTTTGCAATGACCCGGAAGGTGTGCTTTCCCGCAAGCTCCACTAAACCAGAGAAGATCACATGGAGAAGACGTTTGTATGTAGCCATCTGTCGTTGTGTCGTTAAAATGTCGTTAGATCAGTACTGTGATTTTATCACAGACAATAGATTAAGTGGGATGGCCTGTGGCGATATTGCTGCAGCACTGACGGGCCACTTTGGTGCCTTAAGAGGGTTTTCAGAGAGAAATGTACGGCGGTGGTGTTCAGAGCAAGGCCTGGGAGCGAAGGATTTCTGCCCTGACAGGCGACTGGACACCGAAGTGGCGAAAGCTATTGAAGAGGTATGGTGTTTGTCACAGTGTAAATAAAAATGTGTTATGGGGGGGGGGGGGGGGTTATGCATGAGTTAATCTTAATAATGGTAAATGCACCAAAACATCATAAATAAATAAACTTATTTTCTCAGACCGGGTCGTACTATGGAAGAAAGATGATGACTTGCTGCAAAAGGAGTCAAAGCCTCTGAGGGCAGAGTGGGCAAAGTCCTACAAACGGTTAATCCACCATACCATGCAGCAAGACAACAAGTAAGGCCAAGTACAATGTCTCATTATACATAGGCTATTGAAACGTTATGCATACCAATGAGGGACAGATTTATTTATTTATTTATTTATTTATTTATTTAACAATAGGGTGCCAGAAACCTTAACCCAGTGCCATACAACGCTGAATATATGGGTCACAAGTTACACATTGACCAAAATGAAAAATTGGTCATGTTTGGAGTGACCCATGTCATGGCTATCGATGGGTACAGTAAGAAGATTGTTGGGCATTCCACCATGCCCATCAAAAACAACATAATAATTTATGATGAAGTGTACAGGTAAGAAAAAAAAGAAAAGAAAGAAAATAATCTGCCCCCTTTCTTAAGAGGATCACCATTAGATGATTCAGTGTATTTGTTAGTAATTCTATTTAAGCTTGACATTTTCCACATGTTTATGTATTGTTTTTAGACCAGCTGTGATGTCCTACGGATTATGGGACCAAGTGCGTGTAGACTGTGGAAGGGAGTTTTTCTTAATCTTATTTATTCAGGAGAAGCTGGCTGCATACCGCCACAACAAGGAAAGGCAGCCATACCTTCAAACTCCATCGACCAGGGTAAAATAAACCACACACATCAATCTAATTGATGCTTGTTTGTACTGGGGCCTGTATTATGACACTGTCCTCATCATCTTTTCATCTGCACAGAATCATACCTTTGAAAGGATGTGGTTAGAAGTAAATCAAAGGGTAAATTTTCCCCTGAAGACTGCGCTTGTTCAGATGTGTGACCAGGAGGAAATTTGTTTGGATGATAGCGTGACAAAATTCTGCACATCCAACCTAACATGCCACATATCCCAAATTGGCCTCACAAATTTTGTGAAGGCATGGAATGCCCACAGAATTCCAGGTACTCCCATTGATTCCATTTTTTGTCAGTAAGCATGTATAGCTACATATCTCAAGCCCTTATTTTTTTTACAGGAAAGGGGATACCAAATCTCCTCTGTGGTCAAGGATGCCCGGCAAAGATCTTGGAAGACCACCTACCTATTGGTGAAATTGCAGCAGACCTCTACCAGCAGGAAGTGGGGACAGCACTGACCAGAGAAGCCGTGTTTGGCACAGACCCTTTTTCCAATGAGGAAGCCCGCAGAAATGCTGAGAGCGAGTTTGCATCCCACTTTGATCCTTTGTCACTTTTGCACAGTGCAGTCAACAACAATTTCACCCCAATTCAGAATGCACTTAAGTGTCTTATTGATATCACGAGACAACATGCTGCTTAAGTGTAATGTTTGTTTCCTTAAAATTAGTCCTGCAATTTCAGGATTGTATTACTTTGCTTATTATGTTATTTCTTTGTATTGCCATTTACCATGTCTTTGGTGGTTGAGCAGAATATTCTAATGAAAGATGCACACTCCAAAAAATGATGTCCAGAAATAAACATTTATTATAAAAGGCCAAAGGAAATATGCATTTTATATGAATTTCTTTTTTTTATTCAGTAACCACTGTCTAATTTAGGCTTCTGTACTCTGAACAGTGCAAACAATGATGACAAAAATAAACATCTTTAACTAAAACCTAGAGGCCAGTAGCAACTCACAAGTTTAGGCCTCTGCAGTCTTAAAAAATAACAGCACTGCAGAGAGACCTGTTGTCTCATGTATATTTTCACTAAAAGCTTCAGCTCTGCATTTGAGGCAGTGCTCAGAGGTAAGCAGCCACTGCTCCACACAGGCCCAACACCCAACAAGAGACCTGCAACAGGTTGCAAAGACGGGTCTATCCATTATATCTGTAAAATATCAAAGAAGAGAAAACTATGTAAAAATGGTAAATTAATTATAGTTATAATGTGTTTTACCCTCTAAATGATAAGCCCTAAGTGCTTCACAAACACCCCTCACATTCACCAATTTACACAGAATGAATCACACATCTGCTTTGCACCTTTTATTACAGGGAATGCATCAGCAGCATGTCCATATCGTGTAGTTTCATACCTTTACAAACAAGGCAGGATACACCTTCCATTGCTGGCCTCAGGGCAGCAGTTGTTAGAGCTGCTGTAGTCGTAGTCTTGACCACCTCTGACAGCCGGGTTATGTTGTCTGTAATTTCTTGTAGTTGGTCCAGTGTTTGCTGGACTGGAATGCTATCCTCAACCCTGCGACTTAAATGTACAGAAAAAACATGACTAGTTCTAAAAATTATTCAACAAAGAAGTGAAACGCTTTTTCCACTTTGGAAATCGCTTAATGTAATTTTGTATTACCTGGTTCTTGATCTTCGCCTTGACTGGAACTCCTGGAAGTCCTCATCCATCAAGGCATAAATCTTCCTTGAATTTTGTTTCCAGTAGTGGGAAGCTTAAAAGTCAGAATACATATCACAACATATCAACATCATGTATAACATATAACAAAAACTACATTAGTCTTAATTCGAAAACACCAAGCTAAGGTTAGATAATATTACTTCTTGTGCCTTCAGAATCCATAATCTTGTTCCCCTGAGAGTCAGTGAGGGTGATTGGGTCATCAGTGCCAAGGGCTTCTTTTACTTTGGTTGAGATACCTTGTAGTGTGGCTTCAGCCTCTGTGAATCTAATCACAAGTGTGCGTGAGGTTGTCAGCCGGTTGTCAACAACATCAGCAAAGTGTACTGACCTGAAGATAAAACAAAAACACATACAGTTACTCGTGTTTCCTACTTCGACAGCTGAAATTTCAGTAACACACACATGTACAGTATCTCACAGAAGTGAGTACACCCCTAAACTCAATTGTGCATCTGTGGGGCATCCTCCAGCAGAAGGTTGAGTGTAACATCCATGTGCTCAGTGACAGTGTGTGTGTGTGTGCTGTTTTTGACAAGTTTTATTTAACAGTAAATATTAGGTAGCTCACCTTTGAAAGGTTCTTCCGATCGGTCCCTGACGGATATTTGATGGACTGGGAGAGGAGGAGGAGGAGGAGGAGGAGGAAGAGGCTAGCCGCCTAAATGCAAAAGGTGAAGAGCATGTAGTAGGAGCATTGTGTGCAGCGTTTTGCTCCAGGTCGCCATGCACCTCGTAGTGCGCACGGCTTTCCAGAGTCAATGTTGAAAAATATCCAGTGTCTTCTGGGAATAGGGCCATATTGGAATCATCAGTTAGATATAGGGAATCCCCAGTGACCTGTGGAGTTGGACAAAACTAGAAGCAATGAGCATGGTTAAGATTTGTAGGCTATCCAATCCACCTAATTCCAAGCTCCCATCACACATCATCTCCTCTGTCTGTCCTCTCTTGCTCACACACACGCACAGCACCGTCGGTCACTTCATCCCCACACGGGCGCGCGCGCACACACACAGTCCACCACCATCACACTAGGCAGCCAACGTAATTTCACTACATGTTTTGTGTACTGCTCTTAACTGGTGATCTGAAGTTTGGGAAAACCGTTTGATGTCCTGAAAAATAAACAAAATGTCCATATTAAAACGCCTTTGTATTAGCCAATAACTTTGCACTGAATAACTGACGTTATTTTAATGAACATGTGGACGGTATAATCAGGCTTATTGCTAGCTGTCTGGCTAGCTAGGTTGCAATAGGCATGTGAGAGAAGATATATTTAGGACTAATAAAAGAGAAATTTGTCGTCTGATGCCAATGTAATACACAGTACATTACATAATTATAGCTGCCATGACTAATTAAGTTGTGATGGTGGGGATAGTGACGTCTTTTTGCTTATTGGCATGACAATGACCAGCAATCTATCAGTTGTTACAATAGGCTTACGATTTTCTAAACAGCAGATTCTTAGCACCTGGAAAATCCTTCCAATCTTTGCCACGGTCATGTCCTCCTCCCTTACGGCCAGCCGCTTTGCACCCTTGAACAAAATGTAGCTGTTCATGGCCATGGCACTCCACACAACTACACACCATACCCATAGACAGTCTCTTGTTGCCTTGGGGCTCGCGGAAAGCACAGCTTCCGGGTCATTAAGAAAGTCCTTTAGGCAAAATCGTGAATGGATTTTTTTCTCAATTCCAATTACCATTTTTCCCACAGCACCTAAAGTCAAGTGAAGAGCCATTTACTATTTTTGGTTTTTTACATTTTAAGAAGAACAACAGTATATACGCCGCCTCTTGTTTTCTGTGTATTGATTTTAAATCAAAAAATGAAATACAGGCCGTTTTCTGTTTTTTATTTTTTCAAATTAAAACGGAAATGGGATGGCCGCGACGTACACGGACCATTGTGGCCAGCAGGCCTATTTGCACTTTGTTTTGTTTGTCTGAGATAAAGAACCGATCAAAAACAGTTTTTTACCCTTGATGTGATGGAGGGGGACTTAACACCTGAAACCATAATCAAGAAACAAGCAAGAGCTGCAATTTCATCTACATACACTCATTTACTCCACTTCATAGAGATCGGTGTCCAAACTAATGCATAATGCACAATACTATTGGTCTCCAATTGGGGACAGGCTACAGGATTCATGCTGTATTACATTCATCGGAACCATGGAGGTATTATGATAACTGGAGAAAATTAAGAAGTCCCAAACCCATTCATTTAAATAGGAAATGCTGGGCTAGTGAACATAGCCAAACTTGAGTACATTTTTTGAGGTTCAAAATGGAGTTTTATTGTTCTCATTTCCACCCCCATATTATTTAGCCAATTAAGTGCCATGTTACTGATTGACGAGGTAGAGCAAAAAGTTATATTGAGGAAGGGCACTGGATGTTCAAAAATGGACGGTGACGTAGCTCAGGGACACCCTCAGAGTGGCGCACACACCAATCAGAATAGAGGAAATGGGGGTGTGGATATGATGAAATTCCTGGAAAATGGCAATGAGGAAGTGCCTTGCTAATCAGCTGAAGCTAACCAGCCAAATCACGACCCCCTGATCGGGACAGCTGTCTTGCCTAATGTCAGTGATTAGGCACATTTTACTTGGTGTAATCGTTTGCATCCGTTTGCAGTCTGACGCTGAAAATGTTGCATTGTGGGTAAAAATTGTGTCCGACTTGCCCGAAATGTGTGAGGATGTCACAAAAATGCGACCATGACACATGACCCGAAAACTCGCGGGAGCAAGACGCTTACAGACAAATCTTACAGACCCTTGCAGTTGCTCCCACACAACTGCAAGCGGCTAGCTAACGCGTCCTTGGTGATGCTGCTTTGCCGTGGTTGGTTAAAAGTTCACCTATGTCTGTGCAGGTGCATTGTCCGGTGCTCCCCCACTTAACTTGTCATCTAAAGTGTGCGTTATTTTACTCCAATGTGAAGACAGATCTCTTTTCTCTATTTTTACCTTGTTCTGATGGTTTTGATGCGTTTATCTGACGCTGTCAAGTTGCTCCCACACAACTGCAAGCGGCTAGCTAACGCCTCCTTGGTGACGCTGCTTTGCTGTGGTTGGTTAAAAGTTCACCTACATCTGTGCAGGTGCATTGTCCGGTGCTCCCCCACTTAACTTGTCATCTAAAGTATACGTTATTTTACTCCAATGTGAAGACAGATCTCTTCTCTCTATTTTTACCTTGTTCTGATGGTTTTGATGCGTTTATCTGACGATGTCAAGCCCGGCCTTTTATTTATTTAATTTTAATCTCATTTCTATTTCATTGTCTGTGTTATATACCTACTTGTGGTCTTTGTTTTATGGTTTTGCTGTCTTAGTTTTCATGTTTGTGTTGTGGATCACTTTGGGGCAACTCGTTTTGTTCCAATGTTACTCTGAAAAATAAGAAAGACTCGACTTGAATTGAACTCTCAGTGCACCCCACTACAACCATAGACTGTAGAGGACTACAACCCCCACCCTCCCTCTCCACACATGACTTGTGTGTCTTCCGCTACGGAGAGCGGGGAGGCACGAGCTCAATCTTGTTAAAGATTTGTGTTCGACTTTATTTTCCGCATTTAATGTCCACCCCTGCTGTGACCAGCAATTCTCGTTGACATATGTAGACAGACGGGCCGGAATCTCGAATACAGCTATTGCCTCATGGCAATGTCACTGATTGGTCAGCCTAGTTGCCCTGCTTGATAGCCTACATCTAGCAAAAGCCTTGCACAGAATTGTTTTAGAATTGTCTAAAGGGTCTTAATGGGTCAATTCCTAACGGCTATGTCGCCTGGATAAAATTGAAATGCTTTTGCACAGGTAGCACCAGGCTGTTTTAGTCTGTTTTGAAAGCACCAGGCACATCAGATTCAGAGATATATGCCCATGTATAAGAACTTAGAACATAAAAAACTTTTCACTACACAACACCACAAATGACCACAATTTGACAAGACAAGATGACAGATGGCTTAAAATATGCCAATGTAATAATCATGTGTTGGGATTGGGAAATTTGCATATTGCTACCAAGCACACTTACAATGACTGCTTCCCTCAAAGTATTACACAATGTCATTTGGTCATAATGCCATAGTAGCCTTGTCAATGCACTTAGTTTGATAATACACATTAAAAGTGGTTTCAGCTGATCAAAGCCTTGATGAAGTCGCCCTCTCTCCGTTTGCTTTGATGGTCTACCACTACTTGCAGGCTACATGCATAAGCAGTGCCTATGGTGCTTGAAATAAACAATGTGCCTTGAATGTGTCTTCAAGCTAACATTATGCTAAGATAATCCTTTGTCATCACTAGGGTTACATAAACATAGGTAGCTACCTAATGTGCAACAGTAAATTCACAGTTCATATAATAAATACAGTTTATTATGTCCCTGAGGAGAGTGAATAAGTGACTTGCAAGATTTGCTAGCTTATAGCTAGCTACTTACTCTTACTTACTTCCTGTTGCTTGAGGCTTTCCAAAATTCAGCTGAGAACAGGTGCAGTTTTCATACGAGACGTGGGTGGCGCAATCTCTCAGAATGGGATGCTGTCATTTTTTAGAAGTAGACCTACTCAATTTCTTCAGAACTTGTGGAAGACAGTGAATATAGGCTACATTTAGAAACAGTGATACGTGTACTGCAACAGTTGAGTTTAGGCGTAAGTGAAACAAGTAATTTTGCTAAAGCTTACCAGAAATATTATGAGTATCTTTGAAATGTAGTGTATTAGCCAAATACTTTTTTGTTTTTGTGGAATAAACTGTAATTATACAACTATACAAGAAAACTTTAGTGTTGAAGTGTTGAAGCCATTTATTTTGGTGTTTATGAGTGAAGAAGATGACTGAACCCATATGACTATGATTTTAAGGTAGTTTAATCTTGTGCTACTGTGATATTTACAATGCCCACAAATGATTTTTTACAGTGCAGAGAAAGGTGTAATTAGGCGCCTGTCACTTAAATTTTCTCATGATCCTAACATGACAGGAATTGATGTTCTAACTTGGTGTGCGGCTATGGTTACTGTAGATGTAAACAGCAGTCATATATTTTAGTCACATCCTAGTCATACATTTTATTGGCCATCAAACGTTTCGGGTCTCCCTTCTTCAGTGTCAGGCAAACCACCACTCGCAGGTGCAATCAATATATACAATTATCACAAACATATCCACCCACTTGACTAATTAACACCTAGTGTGTGCATGATGCAACCTGAAAAGAAAAGTTTTTAATAATAACTCATAAAAGCAGTTCAATACGATTTCTTCATTTAGCCCATTAGGCATTATAGTAATACTGCTAGGGTTAGCTCTTAAAATAGCTCTTTTCCAAAACGCGATAAACGCCAATTTTGAAAAAAATGAGTTCGCCATGTCATTTTGCTGTTTACTAAATCTGTTCACTGGTCAATTAACTTTGCATGCCAAATCGCTATATTTTGTTGTTTAAAATGCACTACAATATGTAGTTTCTTTCCAAACCGCGACAAGCACCAAACCTATTTTATGCCTGAACGCGATATATCCTTTCGACCAATTAGAATCCGGTGAGCGTTCGATCCATTCCAACACTGCTGCGTATTGAAGCGAAAAGTTTGATTACGTCTGTTTTGAAGTCAAGGTAAAAATGAGTAACCTGAAAAACTCGTTTGATGGTCTGGATGAGCCTGTCAGATGTACACCGGTGGCAGAAAACGTCGGCTGGGCAAAGAAAATAATCAAAAACAGAAAATAAAGAAGATTCGGGGGGGCTTTAAAACCAACGTTAGGATGCTCCCACAAGGCTGTGACCGGGTTCTGTCAGGCTGACAAACTCTCCCCTGACGACCTGATGATGAACTTCAATAAATTCTATGAAGATCCGAACAAGGTTCACCAAGACCGGGCAATACTCTACCTAATGGACATCACAAATGTTAGAAGGCAGCGTCCAAAAGTCGAGGACTTAAAAAAGCAAAAAGACCGCCGGGTGTCAGTAAAATACAGTCTGCTGAGCAGCACCCATCCCACGAAAGTCCCCGTCTGCAAGGCGACGTTTATTAAAGTGTTTGGTGAGTACATTTTTCATGTCAGGATGGCTAGTTTAACACCCTTTATATGTTTTTCCTTTACGGTGATCTTTTGTTGTGCTAACGTGCTAGCATTCTAACTCGACATGGGCAATTCTGATTATAGAGATGCTCACGTCAGAGTAGGGGTAACGAAGCTGTGTGTGTATGAGGGAGAGAGCGCGCGATAGTAATGATAAGAATATTCGCAGGAAGGGATATTCAAAGTTGACTATAAAGTGCTGGGGGAAACACTGGTGATTGTGTGTGTGCAGTGGCGGTTCTAGGGGGGGGCGGGCTGGGCCTTTGCCAAGGGCGCAATTTCGTGAAGGGCGCCGTGCTATTGGCCTCACGAGCGCTTGAAATATATATATATGTATATCATCTAAAAAAGTTTTTAATATCTATCACATCACTGTGTAAGAAATTGGCAAATTGGCACCCCCTTTGGCTGCCCGCGCCCCTGCTGAAGTTCCAGTGCACAGAAGCTGCGAGAGAAGGGCAAAGGGGAGGGGGTGCGGGGGACAGTTCACCTCTGCGTCTCTCAAATGCAATGCACAAGTGGGCAATACTCTGCAATTAATGAGCGAAGTCAGTCCCACATAAGCTTCCTTCACAATAACGCACATTTTATTCCTACCATTATATTTACAGGTTTATAATTCCTGCACATATTTTAATTGTGTGAAAGGGCTAATAAAACAGGGCAATACAAAACGAGTATGCGGTCACCAAGGTGAATAAGTCTTAACTCCTGGTCGGCAGTGACAGTGTTCGAGGATGGGGAATACAGTATGTTGACTGTCGAGTGACAAACAGGAGATGGACAGAAAAAGGTCAAAGCCATTAGAAGTGTAGAAACGAGCAAAAGATGAAGGTATGCAACTGTTCTCTCTGCATGATCACGTTATCCATGCCATGAATGAAGGGCTAATGTTATTCATGGTATAACTCTTACGTTTGTTAGCCTTCTAGCTATGATGCTACGATTGCTATACTCAACAATAATTCGGTCTTAGCTCAACAAACACAAGATCTAATTTCACCATAAGATTTGGCTTTGCAACAAAACGGTTACAAGTTAAGTTATTATTGATTTCCATAATTTGGGTTAACATTGAGCCCTGTCATTAGCCAACAAAATGTTATTATGGTAGTTTCAACATTTGCAATTTGCTGCAACTCATAGTTTGCAACTCGTAGTTTAGCATAGTAAACCAGTCATACCTGAACGTGTAACAAGCATACTGTAGAATTCGAGGCAGTAACCAAGGAGCTAATTGTTCCTCCCTAAAAGATAGCGTCTAATGACGGACATTTGGCATGTAAGGGCATGCTATCATAATGAAATTGTAATTTATGGATGTTTTGTATAAGAGTTTTTGTAGCCTACAGTGTTTTGATGTTAATTTCAAGTGCAATTCAATACTAAGAATCAGTATGTGCTCATAACAAAACGTGCAAAATTATGTTTTTTTTTTCTCATGGGGGGGGGGGGCGCTCGGAGGGGGTCTCGCCCAGGGAGTAATTCAATGTAGAACCGCCACTGTGTGTGTGTGTGTGTGTGTGTGTCCATCGTGACTATGCGAGAGTCGAGAGAAGACTGTACATAGGCAAAACTGTAACAAAACTGTAGCCTACAAGAAGCCGTGAATCGCTGTCGAAAGCAGTCAAAATTCATTTCAATACACACAGAATAATGACATAGACATGTTTAACCAAATAAACACAAAGGTAATATAAACAAACAGGCATTTATCTGTCATTTGTCAGTCTCTTTATGCGCCGCATGTTGCATACCCTTCTTTTGAACCACGGCATTGTTTCTGTCGGAACCGTAGCCCTGTCTATAAGCTGAGCACTGTTAACAGCGCCTATGAATACAAAAAAAAAAAACAGATTTTCATGTTATTTGCATTTTGTTTTGTTCTTAGTTTCACCTGGCAAATAACATGTTATTTTCCGACAGAAAAAAATAATTTGGCGACTCCACTAAAGTTGTTGGCGACCCCAGTGGGGGTAGCGACCCCTAGTTTAAGAATCACTCTCCTACTCTATAAAACAGAAAGGGAAATCGTGCCTAATTGTATAGAATGTCAAAGAAACAAAATAGATACATTGTAGCAGGGGTTACATGCAGCCTCAGAGCAGTAGTCGTGCAGTCGACTCGACCTCTCCACAAACAGTTTTTAATGTTTATCAGAAAATAACTACTCAGTATTCAGTTTGAGTGTAATTTTCTGGACATTTAGGGCTGGAATTAGGGACAACAGCTTAGATTTCGGGACTGTCCTGAATTTTTCTGGACGCTCGGTCATTCTTTCATGCCACTGTTAGGAGCAATAGGCGTGTCTGATGTGGTGAGGGCTTTTTATGAGGATGCACTACACCAGGTGAATGACAATGCAGGCCAGAGTGATGAAGAGTGAACCAAACTAAACACACGCACACTTCACCACGCCTCCCATCTGCACACACACTCTCTCTCTCTCTCTTGCTCACAGTCACACACACACACACACAGTGATTTGTTTTATGTATAGTGGACAGTGGTCCTACTTTTTATCGGTCCGACACTTTACTGAATGACTTGCCAATTGAATTATTATTGTTGTTTTTTTCATGCATCTAGTTGACAAATTGGTTTTACTTGTTAGGCTTGACTTTGAATGTATTACTAAATCCCTTCCTTTTGAATATTATCATTACTATCACTCTCTCTCACACTCTTACACACACAGTCTCTCTCTCACTCACACATGCTCACTCACACTTACTCTCTCTGTGCTCTCACACACTCAAAGCACCTCTCTCTATCATACACACACACACACACACACACACACATTACAGGTTCACTTTACTGAAAAATGACCGAGTGCTACTAAATAACTTGCCTAATTATTATCATCATTAGTTTTTACAAGTTTAGCACTGAATGAATGTATTGTTAAGATTGTTGTATGTTGGTAATTCGTGGTATTTGTATGTGTGTTATTTTTAATTATTTGTTTTATTTGATTAGCAATATTCAAACGTGAAAATGAAAATAATTTATTTTATTTCATTATTTGGTTTATTTTACTAATTCTTATTTGGCTGCAATTAATTTATTTCATAAATGTGCACTTATTTGACTTATGTTCATGCATAGTATGAATCCCTGATGCCATATGTTCTGTGTTCTGTCTTTTCAACAAGACCATCTGTAAACCATCCAAAAGGGATGGATTTATAGTGTTTTGGAAAAAAATTAAATAAACTTTAAATTTATAATCAACAATATTGATTAAATGGTTAAAGGTTAAATTGAATATTAACAATATGTGTGGGTCTAGGTTTAAAAAAGTAATTTTCCTGAAAACTATTAAAATGGATTTATAGCGTTTTGGAAAAGAGCTCTTCGTATCCAGGTGATGAATCCAAAAACATTCTCTTTGGAGTAACAACTTATCCCTGTCCCCGCCCCTTTTTTGGCATCGCCACTGTTTCTATGCCACAGAATTTCAGGTCATTGACGGCATGTTTTATTTCATGAAAATGCCGTGCCAGAGGTGATTTCTTGTCACTATTTCTTATTGCACATTTATGTTCAAAGATTCTTGTTTTTAGTTCTCTTTTTGTTTTGCCAACGTAATAAAGATTACATGGACACTTCAACACGTACACCACAAATGATAAATAGAATAATTGCACCGATGTGTTAATGAATAAAACAAAAAAAAACAGATTTTCATGTTATTTGCATTTTATTTTGTTCTTAGTTTCACCTGGCAAATAACATGTTATTTTCCGACAGAAAAAAATAATTTGGCGACTCCACTAAAGTTGTTGGCGACCCCAGTGGGGGTAGCGACCCCTAGTTTAAGAATCACTCTCCTACTCTATAGCGTTTTGGAAAAGAGCTCTTCGTATCCAGGTGATGAATCCAAAAACATTCTCTTTGGAGTAACAACTTATCCCTGTCCCCGCCCCTTTTTTGGCATCGCCACTGTTTCTATGCCACAGAATTTCAGGTCATTGACGGCATGTTTTATTTCATGAAAATGCCGTGCCAGAGGTGATTTCTTGTCACTATTTCTTATTGCACATTTATGCTCAAAGATTCTTGTTTTTAGTTCTCTTTTTGTTTTGCCAACGTAATAAAGATTACATGGACACTTCAACACGTACACCACAAATGATAAATAGAATAATTGCACCGATGTGTTAATGAATACAAAAAAAAAAAAAACAGATTTTCATGTTATTTGCATTTTATTTTGTTCTTAGTTTCACCTGGCAAATAACATGTTATTTTCCGACAGAAAAAAATTACATGGACACTTCAACACGTACACCACAAATGATAAATAGAATAATTGCACCGATGTGTTAATGGCTCTATTTTGAAGCTAGTATCCTTGTGTGTCACTTTTATATTCCTTATATATATATAACACCTTAAGGCATGCTGCAGCCTCTTTTGTATGCTTCTGTCCAGTCCAGTTTGCTAAAAATGAACCAGCATATCTGTTGGAAGATTTGTTAGACAGACAAAACATGGTCTGTGTGTGAGAACTTGACGGAGTTAGTGAGAGTAACTGAGGGGAATGTCAAATGTTGTACTGATACATATGCTACAGAAATTCTTAAGGTGTGGTGGCAAATTCACAATCATCATATGGGAAATCCATGTAAGATGGTAAGCTGGACCAGAAAATAACTTTTATCTCTCCATTGACTCCCATTCATTATTTTTCCGAACGGCATCGTATGGCCTTGGACTGTTTTAATACTGCTTTACTTATAACACTGATTATAACACTGATTCTTGAGAGTCAGGACAAAACACCCTCAGAAAAACCTTTTACAAAAATTACACTATATTGATTAGGGTTACATATTCATGTAGATAAAGATCTGTGCTATTTAACCATGTAAAGGTGCAAGCAGGATGTTAAAAAACATGTTTAACAAATTCACTTGTTTACCTTAATGCCTTGCTTTACGTCAACTCCGTCAGATACACTCAAAGTATATAATTATATAATTATACTAGCCCTATAAGAATCTTAAGTTCTAATTTATGTTGTAATAGTATATAGTTACTCTGATATGCAATAAAATGTAATATGTAAAATTAAGGCTTAATTTTAGACTTTATCAATACGCAGATTAAAAAAATGCCATTTTCAAACTTTATCTTTTATTGTGCCACCATAGAAAAAAAACCTTAAATTAATAAAATACAAAAGGATGTAGATCTGACATTTTTTTACCCCACTAAAAAAATACAAAAACATACATCTTCCAATTTCCAACTATTTAAAAAACAGCCAAAATGTTGTTGCAAAACATTGTATACTTCAAAACTAGGCAAACGAAGACAGCAGGAACTGGCAGCTGGCCAGCACAATTCTTTAAACCAAGAATGTAGCCACACAAGGCACTTATGCCTTGAGTAGCAGGCGGCAGACATGCTCAAGCTCTATAAAGTCCAACACATCAGGGGCTGTAGATCTCTTGTGTTCTTGATTGGACTGGTGATGCATTGCCAATTAGTTTCACTATGATGTCTTGAATTGGGCAGAAACAAACATCCTTCTTGCCACACTTAGGCTTAACCTTTGCTGTTGGACCATGTGGATGCATAAATTCAACTTTCACATCTTGATGCTCGGTATCCACAGCAATGGTCTTGGCCAGCCACCAGTGGTCATCATAAACTACTGCTAACCAGTCTCTATTGTTTTTGTATTGTTTACTTGGTCCATCAGACCAAAAGTGCAGTGTTGACCTGTGGATATTTAGCATTGATAACTTTTAAGACAGGCTCCATGTGTGTCCAGATTGCCACAGCATCTTGTCTCTTTGACTCAGAGAGTGTGCAAAATGCTGCATTTTCACACTTTGTGTAAACCATCCCAGTATGCAGTATTATCTGTGGCAGATTTTGTCCGAAATGGCAGGCCTGAACTTCAGATTTATATTTGCATCAAGTCAACGTGGACAATTGCTGTACATTCATCACAAGACTCAATTGTGTTAATGTAAGCTTTTGACTGATTTTGCACAGTACATACATGTGTTGTGATTTCATTTCTGAGTTTTTGCTCATAGAGTCCTTTCACACTGCCAAAATTACCGGTAATTTCAGCCGAAATTAGTGGGTCGTCTGTTGCGTTCACACTGGACACGGGGTGGCATGTCCAAATGGCACGCCGATTCGACCCACCTCGGACCCTACACTTTTTTGCAAACCGGGGTGCATGTGAACACGAGCCGAGGCGAGACGGGGCACGGGGTGTGGTATGGTGACGTTTCACAACTGCCACCACCGTCGGGACTTTTAAAACAGCTGAGCAGAACTACAAAAACACTAACAAGAAGTTCAGAATTAAACTGCAAACTGTTTCTCGAAATATGCTGTTTATTTTGCATAAATCATGTATAACTCACCCAAGTTGAGCTCAGAATTTGTTTTTAATTTAAATGCTGTACATGACTGTTGTCATCATGTGAATGTGCAAGGAATAATATCCCTCATTTTGGTGTTGTTTGGAATGTGTTTTAATGGTGAAAGCTGAGCCAAAGTCTAAATGCATAATTTTTAATGAAAAACAAATTGCGAGTTCACTTCCTGTTACCCCGGTAGTCGTAGTGTCATTTTAAATCCCAAGGTCGCGGGAAACTTTTTTTAGAAACACAAAACAATGACATGGACACGGTAAGACGAACACTATGCTGATTTATACGACATTTCATGTTAAATAAACAGGACATTTTGAGAGACAAAGCATTGTGTTGTGTGCTTTTTAACCGTGAGAGTAGAATGTTTGATGATAACGCTACTGTTTACTAGTGTTGAAAAACATGTCCAGAGCACATCCATCAATATATCTCCATATAGTGTAAATATCCCAAAATATATGACTGCAAATATCCCCGCAAAGACCCCTTTCACCCAGTGCATCATCATCTTAAGTGTAAGCTTTTTCACCGTGGGCGAAAATGTGTGGATAGAGTAAATTATTTGATGATGGCGCTATAGTTTACCATACGTTGATGGTGCCTTACAAATAGCTACGGTAATTCTGCATCAAATGTATTCTCAGCGTATACTGTATTTGCAATCCCATGTAAGCATCCACGTGTAGTACAGTAGCATGTCATTTGCCCTTGAATGGTTGTACAGAGAGCCATCAACAACTCGGTGTCCCCCCATGGTTGTTTTGAAAAACCGAATGAAAACTTTGCAGACAGGTGTATTTACCACCGATGCACGGGTCATTCACGTCATTGTACACGCCCAGCAATATGCGTGGCGTAATGTTACAGTGCCACTGGGCTACGCCTCCTCAACCCACCTTTTCAGAAGAGGGGTCAAAAACACGCCGTGCGTTCACACTGCCGCCCTGGGTTAAATTAGCGTGTTGTACCGTGTCGCCACCCCGTGTCGGGAAGTGTGAAAGCGCCTAGAGTTTTATGAGCTCTGATAGGCTTCCACTGTGTTGGTTTATGTTTATTCCACTGTGTATAGCTTAGTGTTTATGAGGAATGCATTGTCTGTGTCTTCCTGAACTCTCTCCCACTGCCTCCACTGAACATGGATTTGGTCTTGCTCTCTGGTTGTAACTGTCCCTTTGTTCAGACACCGTGAGCAGGACCGAAGAAGGCAGGCTTCACTTGCTGGAGAGCAACAAACTAATTGAAAACTTTTATCTAGTTTGTTTGAGTTCACAACACCAGACATTCTAAGGGCCTCAAGGAACAAGCATGCATTTTCATGCATTTGGCACAGACAGGTCTTCCGATCAGATGGCTTTGGTGCTGTAATATAGAAGGGCTTCAGAGCACAGAATGAAGAATAGCTCAGCTTTACAGTGGGGTTCACGATGAGGGAATCAGTGTGGAGGTTGACCATAGAATCTGTCAGGATCATTCTTTGCTTCTTGATCTTGTTCCTGGTGAGTGTGTCAGTCTTATCAGTTGTCATGCGAGCAGCGTTGATGAAAAATCCTGAACTGTTTGAGTGACTGCGTGCACATGGAGGAGTTGAATCCGATTAGAAATGGTTACTCTGTAAGAATGTTGTTTTTTTGTTGGCTGTACTTTTCCTCTCATTAGCTTATAAGTTAGCCCAAACTGCTGGATTTGGAGCCGATACTTTTTTAGTACCTTGCCTGATGACACATGTACTGAGAGTTTCTGACGCCGTGGCCCAGGAGGTTGTTTGTCTTTCTTTATCTCTCATGATGATGTTGTGGAATAGGAGAGCTTTTCTAATGTTTGGATTCCTTAAGTTGCTTCCTGACAGCATCTTCTTTGTTTCTGTGTCTGGAGAGTCCAGTGTTGTTTTATTTGGAGCCTTTTTTGTGCGCTCTATTTTTTTTCTCAGTTTATTTCGTTGTTTTGTTACATTCTTCAGCTTCTCTTTCAATTTTTTATTTCTCTTGAATGCCTTTTTTGTGTTTTACGTCTTTCTGTCCCTTTCGTATCTGTGAGACTGCCTGGCATTGTATTCTAGGACTTATTGATGTTGCTGACTATCTGGCGGGGTTTCTGCCTCCTGCACTGCAAATTCACAAGACCTCCTCTTTCTGGACCTTCTCTGTGCCTCTCTCCAATACCTTCTGCATTTCCTCTGTGCCCTGTCTCCCATATCATCTATCTGTCTAACTTTTTTATCTTGAACTCTCCTCTTCCACCTCTGTCTTTCCTCAGCTTGCAAAGCATACTTCTTCTGTGGGTCACTATATAATTTTTCTTTTTTCTTTCGTTCGATACTCTCTATTTCTCCTCCTTCTCTCCTCAACTGACAGTTTCTCCCTAGCCATGCTTTCCTTTAATACAAAATCATAAAAAACACACATTTCAATACCACTGTGGGATCAGATATCCATTACATAATATGATTGATTGATGTAGAATATTAAGGGTGCAGAGTGTTTCTGTACAAGTAGATGTTGAAATCATCTACACACTGGCTTATGGAGACAAAATCAATCTCCAGTGGAAGTACCATTACAATATTACTAGGACTGTAACACATCATGTTCATTCTTTCTTCCTGAATTCTACATGTATGACAACTGATAAGAAGTAGCAGAGAATGATCAACTTCCACATTGATTTCCTCCTGGTATCCCACCGTCACAGTATCTAGCATCTGATTGGATGATGTGTTTTGGACAAATCTGCCATAGATAACACTGTACTGCAATGTATTAAACTAATGGAAAGGCAGGGTTTTGCACACTGTCAAACAGACAGTATTCTGTGGTATTGTGAACAGCCTATGGATCCTGTCTAAGAATATCAACACAAAATTATGGCAGGTGCACTTTTGGTGTGAGGATCCAAGTAAACTGGATTTGAAAAAGCAACACTGACCTTCTTCACAGTTGGTGTATTTTCAATAGTTGAAACTACTACACACTGCAGTACATACACCTTTTAGATTTTACATCAATCAAAGTTATTATAAGCAGATAAAAGTAAAACATTCAATGAGCAGACCAAAGCCTACCCATGTTCTACAAAACAAGTGTATTGTACAAATAATGTAATTGCATGCTGCATATGTACATAAAAGTGCAGATAACCCCCCCTAAACTGTTATTCTTTTCTTTTACCATGGGAAAAGAGTATAATAATAGTGCATTAAGCAGTTATTGGTGGATTTGTCAACTCCATCAGCTTACATGTCAACTCTATCAGACATAAAAGATGATGGAGTTGACGCTGATGGAGTTCACAAAATGGTATGTTTTTTCTCTTTGTAAAAGTTTACAAAGAACACACATTACTTGTGCATGTAGGAGGAGCACCTTAGGGAGAAACTATAGCTATTACACCTACCCCTACACTATCTATAACCAAGTAAATAGTTCAGGCTGTTAGTCCCGGGTTAGTTGTTGTAGGTGTTAGTCTGACTACAGCTATTCACGCAACCTCATGTGAGCTGTACAGGACAGAGCAGCTGAGGGGATGCCAACTGGAGCCGTACAGACAGATGCTCAACAAGGGTTAACCTGAACCAGCCGGCTACCGTTACAGCAGTGCTTCTCAATTATTTTCTGTTACGCCCCCCCTAGGAAGAAGAAAACATTTCGCGCCCCCCCCCCCCCCAATCTCCACCGTAACTGTAATAGTATCATTTGTCTATGCACATCTGCAATATGCACATATGCACACACTGTATCCTTACTGACATTAAGGAAAACAAAAAAGAAATACAGATCAACTTAAAAACAAAGAATTACTTTATTAACATTGTTTTTTAGTCTGTACTGTGGTCAATGTGCACCTTTATGGTACAGCAAAAAAAGTCACACGCGCCCCCCCTGGCATCGCACTGTGCCCCCCCAGGGGGGCCCGCCCCACTATTTGAGAAGCACTGCGTTACAGTGACTGGGGCTGCTGGGGCCGTTTACATGATCCACTCAGAAGCACCTACCTATCGCTTTCACCATGCCAACAACATGCATCTCATCCAGGACCACTGGCAAGCCTTTGCACTTTCCTCCAACATTTCCTTAACAATTAAAATAAATAAATAAATAAATAAGTAAGTAAATAAATAAAAATACAAGACACTTGCACATGTGGGGAGAGCACCCATTGTACCACACACCAATGGCTTTCCTAACTACAGCCATTACAATTATCCATACACTATGTGGGACACATCCTCAGCAGTGTACCTCAGGATCAACGGGTGTTTCGGGCCTTTACTCACTGTACACCCTCCCCTGAGGCGGCCCCACTAAAGGTGATCAATCCTTTTGCGTGTGTCCACAGTTTAGCTACCTGCTACCCAAATTTCCAAAATGTACTTCCACAATTCACTTACAACCACAGTTTACTTCCAAAATGTACTACTTACTGCTCATTACCAACTGTTTGCACGACTTCCAAAGTTTTATTTACAAAATTAACTACAACCACAATTTACTTCCAAAATGACCTGCTTACTTACTAATTAGGACTTGTTATCGAATATTTGCACTTTACCACCATTTTACCACAGATACTATCACTTTGCAGTCACTAACGCATATGCCATTACACAAACGACCCTGCCAATGCTAGTTCTAAAGACAATTCTACCCACTGACTTAACATTAAATGTATACACCTCTTGAATCTAATGGTGTCTAATGCTCAGCTATCCCGTGTTCCATACACCGCAAAACCCCGGGAAACTTGGCCACTCTGTATCCCAATACACCGCACGATCCCAGAGAGCCTGATTCTAAGCTGCCCATGTGTGTGATGGCTGCCATTTATAGGCCTCTTCTTCTGTGTTTCTATTGACCCACTAAATGCACTACTGCCATCTGCTGGTCTGGGGTGCCCATCCTTATCTGCACAAACAGCCCTAGGTTGCTCTAATCCTAGCTGCTTCCTCTGACATCTCCCTAACAGTCTTACGTAGATTCTTACCACCAACCCCAAGCTCCCCTAGCAATGAAACGACTGACCTCCCTACAAACCCTCTACAACCCACTTCTACTGGAAATACTTTTGCCCTCCATCCTTTCTGCTCTGCTTCTAATCTCAACTCTTCATACTTAAGCTTTTTCCTTTCATATGCTTCCTCTAGGGAGCTTTCCCATGAGACAGTGAGTTCAATAAAATACACTACCTGTTGGCTGGTCGACCAATAGACTATGTCTGGTCTCAAGTTAGTGGTAACTATTTCTTGAGGGACCACCAACTTTCCACCCACATCTACAAGCATCTGCCAATCCTTTGCTTCCTGTGTAGTACTCCTTGACTTTGCGGCTCTCTTACTTTTCTCACCCTCCCGCACAAACTGGATACCTTTTTTATGACTACCTTCTGCATTTACCTGCTGCCTCCTACTCTCAATTCCTGCTGCTAAGCATTTTAATACTTGGTTGTGACGCCACGTATAGCGACCCTGTGCCAAGCTAACTTTACAGCCAGATAGTATATGTCTCAATGTGGCTACACCTGAACAGAGTGTGTATGACGGATCCCCATCTGTCCAGATTCTCAGGTTATCTGGCGATGGGAGCACGTCGTACGTCTTTAACTTTAGCCTGTTAGACTCCATACTCCACAAATCCCTCCAAGTAACCTGTTTTCTCTCTACTCCCTTCCAATTCAACCACTGGCCCTGCTTTGCTAGTGACACAGCTTTTACCTGTCTACTAGCTTCTTCTTGCCTGCGTATCTGCTCTACAACCAATCTCCTTTTCTCCTTCTGATTTGCCTTTCTCCACATTGGCTTCCCTGATGTACGCCCCAAGCCTCCCTGCCCAATCTGGACATTCCCCACTATCTCTCCATGTCTAAGGGCTGCCTCTGCCTCCTGCACTGCTACCTTTGGTTTCCACTTTCTCTCTTTGCTCGGGTTAGGAGCCAGACTACTGACTATCCTGTCCTTGCTCCCTGTTAACAACAGCTCTGTCCTAACCTTAGCACACTTAAATTCCACTACCAGACTATTTATTGGCAGCTGCAGTATGCCCTTCCCATACAGAGCTACACTGCTTAGGCACCGTGGAACATCTAACCACTTTTTAACGTATGAATAAACCGCCCTTTATAGCTTCTCTACTTTTGATAATGGTACTTCATACACTGACATGGGCCACATTACTCTAGGGAACAGTCCAAATTGCATGCACCACAATTTCAGCTTTCCTGGTAGCCCTGACCTGTCAATTTTTTCCAATCCCTCCACCACGTCTTTTCTAAGCTGCTCTACCTGCTCTCGATCACTCAGGTCTGCATTATACCACCTCCCCAGGCTTTTCACTGGTCTCACCCTGATGGATGGGATTTCCTCACCTTCCACCATGAACTTCTGCTCTACCACTTTCCCCTTGGTGACTGAGATACTCCTTGACTTACTAGGCTTTATCCTCATCCTCGCCCACCTGAGATTTGTATTTATCCTTTCTAACAACCTTTTTGTACATGGCACCGTTGTTGTTAACAGAGTCATGTCATCCATGAAAGCTCTAATTGGCGGGAGACACAGTCCCTCCCGACGCCTTTCCCCTCCCACCACCCACTTAGAAACTCTTATTACCATTTCCATTGCCATTGTAAAAGCAAGTGGTGAGATCGTACTCCCCGCCATAATGCCTACTTCTAGCTTCTGCAAGTCTGATACAAACTCCCCTGTACCTATACACAATCTAATATCTTTAAAGTATTCCTTCATTATATTCACAATCTCAACTGGCACTCTAAAGTATTCACAAGCACTCCAAATCAGACTATGCAGCACCGAGCCAAAGGCATTAGCTAGGTCCAAAAAAACTACATGAAGCTCCCTACCCTCTTGCTTTGCTGTCTGAATTTGGTGCCAAATTACACTAGTGTGCTCAATACATCCAGCAAAACCTGGGATTCCTGCCTTCTGCACTGTTGTGTCAATTAACCAATTCTTTTCCAAATACTGCACAAGTCTCTTAGCCACTATACTGAAGAAGATTTTCCCCTCCACATTAAGCAAAGAGATCATTCTAAACTGGTCTATTCTAACAGACTCTTTTTCTTTTGGAATCAACACACCCCCTGCCCTGCACCATGCTGTTGGAATGCTCTGCTTATGCCACACAACCTTAAACAACTTCCACAGAAACCTAAGAACCCCTGGGGCATTCTTATATACCCGATATGGCACCCCATTAGGCCCTGGAGCTGATGAAGCCTTAGCTTTTCTCACCACAGCCTCTACCTCTTTCCACCTAGGTGGCACAACATCCATCTGACTTTCTATCTCCCCCAAAGGTGGCATGTCAGGCGGAAAATCTAATCATCCCTCCCTGGATAAGAATGAGTTTTCCTCAAGTACTCCTCTACTTCCTCTTTTGAGGTTCTCAATATCCCTCCCTTTTCCTGGTTAAACAACCCTTTCACAAATTTAAAGGGGCCCTTATAAAACTGTGTTCTTACCCGCTTCTTCTCTTTTCTCTTCCTTCTAAGATTCTCAGCTCTCCTAAGAGTTGCTAACCTACATCGTAACTCTTCCTGCAGGGCATCTATACCTTCTTTCTCCTCAACTGTGGCCCTTTTCCAATGTTTTCTTAGCTGCCTCCTTCTTAACACCAATTCACGAATGTCTTTCTGTCGTCTCGACTGACAATGTTGTGCTAGCTCCCTTTTCCTTCTATCACTACTTCCAAACCTATCTAAGCCATAACTATAGATCACTTCCCCCATCCTTTCCAACTTTGCCATGGCTGTCCCTTTTAATCCTTCCAACACCATTACCAAGTCTCTGTCTACGGACTCCCAAGTCATCTTATCTTTCGCCTGTGGCCAACTAACCCTAGCTTTCTGCTCCTAGGCTTTCTCCCTTTTTGACTGGCTAGGCTCTCCTTCTCCCTCAGTCCCTCTGACCTCCTCCCTCTCTTCCAAGACTGGGTTTCTGATATCCTGCGAACTGTGGTTTTCTACCTGCCGCTGGACTTCAGCCGACTTACTCCGCAGACTTCTTAGAAAGTACTGCTCAATGCGGTTCCCCTGTCCCACTTTTCCTCCACACCCCTTCTTCCCCTGATGGATTTTAAGGCCTCTCACTGTTGTAATCTTCTGCCAGCCACAGGAACAAACCTGTACTTTCTTTTCTAATTGTTCTCTCATTACTCTTTAACTACTTTCTTCTTCTCTTTCAATTCCACCAGATAACCCCACCTCCCCTTCCTCCCTTAAGTCGCTCGACCTTCTCATAGTCATTTCCGTTCCAGTATCTAAAGCCGTGAATCCTGCCTGTGAGTCATCTTCCACCCCTGCTCTCGCTGACTCTAGGGGTATATCTCTTGTATTAGACGTAGCAAAATGTGGACATGGCTCAGTTCAATGAACTTGCCACTGCTTATCTGGGGAGCTAACCCATATAAGCTCTAGTGGGGTCTATTCCCTCCTGTCAGCTGTCTTTCCAGTCTGTCACAAAGTCTTTCCCTTGTTGTCAGCTGCCCTGTTCACAGCAGTCACTAGCTATGCTAGACCAACGTTTACAAAGCTGCTGGGGCCGTTTACATGATCCACTCAGCAGCACCTACCTATCGCTTTCCCCCATGGCTTCCACCATGCCACTATCTATAACCAAGTAAATAGTTTAGGCTGTTAGTCCCTACTCCCAGGTGTAACACGCACAACTGGCCGCTGACTACAGCTATTCACGCAACCTCATGTGAGCTGTACAGGACAGAGCAGCTGAGGGGATGGCCAACTGGAGCCATACAGACAGATGTTCAACAGAGTTAACCTGAACCAGCCGGCTACCGTTACAGTGATTGGGGCTGCTGGGGCCGTTTACATAATCCACTCAGCAGCACCTACCTATCGCTTTCCCCCATGGCTTTCACCATGCCAACAACATGCATCTCATCCAGGACCAGGTAAAAAAAATACTGCAGCTTGCTAGCTGGTTTTTCGGTTACTGCTATCTATCTCCATAGTCTCACAAAATACTTCAATTGATTCCACTATGATTTTTTAAAAGTATCATAAGAGAGTATAGTAACAGAGAAATGGTGTTGACATGCTCCAGCTGTGACCATAGGATAATTGACATTTTTCATCTAAAATATCAAAAAATGTCAAACTTACCAGACCATGTGTGTTACTGCTGCATTCACCAACAGCTAGGAGAATGAAAAGGGGTCCTCAGGGATATAGCTGATCATGTTATTGCCTGATTAAATTCATTATTATTGAAAATCTGACGGAGTTGACAAAAGCAGAGGACACATATTTGATAAGCTTATTTCTATGGAAAATATTTTTTGATTTTCATGATATATATTGTTTTATACATTTTAATCCTTATCTTTGATTAGATATAAATGTTTTCACAATTATAGAGGTTTTTAATGTTTTTCAATGCTGGTGACTATTGTGACCTCTTGCTGAGGACAAGAGAAATAACATGGGGCGTCTTACCACTGGTCATACATTTAAGCAAATATACTCCCAGAAAGGAATTATCTATGCAATCTATCTATCACAATTCTTTTAGATCTACAGTACTGTGCAAAAGTCTTAGGCAGGTGTGAAAAAATGCTGTCAACTAGGAATGCCTTCAAAAATGGAAGTGTTAATCATTCATGTTCATCAATTAACAACATGCAGTGACTGAACAAAAGAGAAACCTAAATCAAATCAATATTTGGTGTGACCACCATCAATTCTTTTAGGTCTATTGCATAGAGTTTTTGAAGGAACTTGGCTGGTAGCTTGCGCCAAACATCTTGAAGAACTACCACAGATCTGTGGATGTATACTTCCTGACATATATACAACCAATTTGGTGTTGAATCACAATTGGTTGATCATACACTTGACTATAATCCTGCAAAATCCCTGACATTGTGTGTACCCCTGTGTGTGTACACTTTGTGTGCACCTGACTAACACATAAAACAACTTGTGCCCATCTTATGCCCTAAGTCCTTAAGACATTCAATTTAGTGGATCCAACTTCTAACTTTGTATTGTATGAACAAATTGTTGTGCGGACTCAACTCCAATCTACATCAGTTCAACAACATATAGTGGGGCTAATGTGCATTTTCAAGTTGTCTTGACTAAGCTTTGTATTCTTTTTGACTTCATTTTGTTTGTTATATTACCATATCAATAAAGTTGCCTCAGTTGCCTTGAAAATGTAGTTCTTCCAGTTCTTTTTTTTAAGTTAAACACAAGACAAGAGTGTGAGAAGATCAACAAAACATTTATTTCATACATTGAACTTTTTTTTACACAGCACAAAACACTGCAGCAAAGTCCATCTGTCTGTGTGTGTGTGTCTCTGTGTGTCGGTCTGTCTGTGGGAGTGAGTCTGTCGAGTGTGAGAGAGAGAACAAAAAGAGAGAGAGCAAAACAACTCTTGGGACTTCTAGTCCACCTCAGCATCAACGACTAATTTTTGCATATAATACATAACATAACATAAAATACATAACATAACATAAAAATAACTGCTTTCCAGAACATACAAGTCAACAAGATAATCTCTGCAATTTTTAGTTTGACAGGGTTGTGGACATGAGCTTGTTCCGCAGTCCATAAACTCTTGAAGAGCAAGTGTCTCCACCAATGTTCATTATCACCTTTTGTATTACCTCAAACATGTACTTGAGCCCTTTTGGGTAACGGATGTTGAAGACATAGACCAATCAGCAGGGCGAATGCATTGGGCACATTCTTCAGGTCTCGAAGAACCATGTACTCCTCCAGAATCAGTGCAATATCAATCATCTCCTTGGGGACAGGGCGGTGAGGATCCCCCTCCGTAACCACCAAGATTCTGATGTTTATTCCCTTCACTGCCTCACTCACTTCAGTTGGCTAATGACACAACAAAGAAAAAATAGATAGCCAATCAACATTTACTCCTCAACACATGACAATTCAAGATGCATTGCAAACTTGGCTATAAAAATATCAGATGCAAACTAATCTTAACTTATATAAACTGAAGACACATTTTCTAGATATGCCATCACTACAGGGTCATAACTTCATTTGGATCAAAAACATCAAGATTATCAAGTGGTATGGATTCCAGAGACTGATTCCTCACATACCCAGATCTGCCAACCTTGAAGGATTTTTATGAGTACAAATCCCCCTCCCCCAACCAACTCACCACCGTGCGCTTCACTATTGTCCACCCTCCACTGAAATAACCAGCACTATAGATTGCAGAAGCAAGGATAACAAAAAATGTAGGTGGAGAAGGGGTAGATTATGACAATATGAGTAGGTAATATTCTTGCATGTTAAAATATAATCTAAATTACATTATACATCATAGACACAACATCCACAGCTCATTCTAAAAAAAATACATAAATAAAATAAAAAATAAATAAAAAATTGGATAGGCCTGAAGCAACCACTGACACAGCACAAGATTTAATCTGGGCAGAGAAGATTATAATACATGCCATGACTCATGTAGGTAGAATGCCCTAAAGGGGCCACTGCCTAATGTGGGATACTTTAGGGTTTAGGGGGTGTGGCTCTGCCCCAAACTGATGAATGCTGACAAAACTATAACCAAAGTAAAGCTGTGTTATTATGTGATCAAAGTCACATGATTTAATATCTGTACAGTCATGAATCAGGGAGGGGCTACAATCAAACAGGAAGCACCTTGAGTGAAGTCCATCCAGAGGTCAGTGACATAGATTTTGACAGAATCTATCTTTAGGGTATTCATCAATTATAATAAAAAAAACATGGTCACTTTTTGTCTAAATATATTGATGAAATATGTGTTTATTAAAAAATAATGTAGTGCTGCATAATATGCTGTAATAATTTATTTTAAACCATATTGTTAATGTCCCACTTTAGGACAGGCACTGGTTATCCTAATGTGGGACAGTTGTAAGCTTGACAAGCCAAACAATCACTAGGAAGTGAGACATGATTTGTACACCAATAATGGATATTTAAAGTTCATTAGTTGTATTTTACTGAATTTTAATGTTTTTTCGACTAATCTAGTTTAGCATATTCAAGGTTAACTTTGGTGGTGATGTAGGTCTGCATAGTCAATATGTTAGTATAAAGAAAGTCTTAAAATCATATAGTTAATAGTTTTTTAAAAGTCTGTTAAAAGTTCTTTAAAATTGTTGCTTAAAAAAATTAAATAGAAAACAACATTCTCAAGTAAATCTGAATAGGGCTGTGGTTAATTTGTTGGGCAATGTGAGTGCACAGTACGTGTGTGACTGTGTGAATACATGTGCCAGTATGAGTATGTATGCATTTATGTGTGCTCATTAAGAGTGAGCTTTTGGAAATCTGAATCTCTTGACCTCTTTACCTTTCCTGCCAAAGGTTGTATGATGTCCACTAAAATGTTTGGACGTTGAAGTTTTGTTCTTGTTTGTTGTTGTGTTGTTTTGTTGACATTCCGACTCTGTAATATTTTAAAACACAATAGTTTTGTCAGTGTTTCATGATGAAATGAATCAAAATGTCTATACATTTTCTGTGCAGATTTCTGACATAAGAATTCTCCGTCCTCCGAACGCCGGCGTCTAGAGGTGATAGGAGGAGGACTCACGGCGCATGCATTTTTTTCCAGAAGGTCTGGTCTCCTGACATCTAAACCCCCTGGGTGGCCAACAACAGGGTAGTCAATGTCGTGATGACCACCCAGGAGCTCCTCCATGTCATTAAAATACTGGAAACGCATCGCTGATCGTCCAGTCCCTCTGTTGTTGTCCTTAACCTTCTTGTATGCTTCCTTCAGGGTCCCCCATTTACGGGCCACCTTCTCCGGATCAAAGTGTTCGTGAAAATGACCCCCCAGCTTTTTGGCCATCTCCTGCCACATCACCTTTTTTGATCCTTTTCCCATTCTAATTCTTGCATTAGACTTTGGGGCCTCACCTCCATCCTCCTCCAGTCTCTGCCGCATCAGATCAATCAAGAAGAGAGTTTGGTCTTTTGTAAAAACCTTGTTGTGTGGTACAGCCGCCGATGTCTGCATTTCTTCATCCCCCACCATCTCCTGCTCACTAGATCCTTCCACTCCTGCACACAAATGACATGGCACACAGGCTATGAAATACTGTACCTGGTAACAAGAACAGAGTGTGTGTGTGTGTGTGTGTGTGTGTGTGTGACAACACATTACATGTATGTTAGTAACTGGCTGCTCATTTGTTGTTTAGTAGAGCTAAAGCTGAAGGGATTTACTTTATCTGTTTTTGTATGCTAGTGGCTGTAATGTAGTGTTGATTTTCATTACAATGCAATGCTTTCGACTGTGTGTATTTCATTCTGAGGGACACCATGCTTTAGGCATCTAGGTTATTATTAATATTACGTTAATATTCATTATGTTAAAAATTAAAACATGACAGCTCCGTCATGACATAATTCAGACATCTGACTCATCAATTACTTGAACATGAGCCTTGATCTTGAGACCCTCGTCGATATACAAGGACAAGGGGTCATCCGCTCGCTGATAAAGGTTTGACCTTATGGGCTCCTTCAGCTCCTGGTCCCAAAATAAATTAGCACTCGCATCTGCAAACACTGAAATTGAAGCAAATCTAAGTTACTGTAGGCCTTTCAGTTTTTTTGTCAATCGCATGCCGCGATCATAAAAAGTAACCTTAGCGACGAAACCGTGTTTGACCAACTGAAAATGGATACATTTCAGATAGAGATATTGAGAGACTGACAGTAACAGGCAACATACAACTCCCTGAAGTTTCTCCAGGCAGACACAATTATCTTAAAGTTACCCATGTATGCCTTAGTGAACCTAAGCACAGTATATTCTGTAAAACATATCTGAAGTCTCTAGGCTACTTAAGGTACCATATATAGTTAACACTTTAGTATCCACATATTGTCCATTACATACAGAATATGGAGACATTATGGCAACATAAATCACTGAAGTCATCCCCGTATGTGAACCTGATTGTAGTAGGCATATATTGTGTATTCTATACATAAAGTAGTATAGCCTACACACCGCATAATAAAACGTATCTTAAGTATCTACTTGATGTACCGTACCTAATGTTAACGTTATCGCTAACGTTAGGTAGCCGACAGGTAGCCGGTTAGCTAGCGTCAGGCAATTACTGGCACTCACAAACACGAAACGTCCGTGTAGACTCAATTTATGTGGAAGAAAATGTCTATTTCAGAATAATGTTCTTAGAAGACACTGTCTTTATACACACCGCAGATATATTTACGTTAAAAAATGACGAGAAGGAAACTACCCTTACCGTTAACGGTATGCGCCGCCATCTTTTCTGAGACGTAAACATCTGACTCGGAGGACCCCAAATTGCCCCGAGTTGCGGTTTTGGAACTCCGAATTAGTGGCCGTTCTTTTGCACTTTCCCGAGGCGGAGGTAGACTTTTTTCCGAGTCCGATGACAAAAGAATACCCCATTTAGCTCGCTTTACAGACACCATAAATTATGTTTTTAGAGTCTATAATCAAAATTTGTTGGTATCATAGATAATAATACACTGCACAAAATTATATTTCTATTGTTTTGTAGCTTATTAAAGGAGAACTTCGGTGTAAAATGAAAATTGGCATGTTAAAACATCATACCGAGTTGGTATGTGTACTGAGGAGCAAAATTGATTTAGCCTTGATAATTGATTTAGTTGATAATACACATTTAAACTGTTATCCATTGTATTTGATTTTGATGGGTACCACAAAACAGAATATAATACGAAAAAGTGTTGCAATGCGCAGCCCCTCAAAACATTCCGTGACGTCACGTTGGGGAGACGACCTGTAGATGACAGACCGAAAGCCATAGAGACAGACGAGAGCAAGAGACAAGCCAGCGTGTTTAGCAGCAGTAGATAGATACATACGATCCATATACAATGCATACAATCCATATATATATGTAGATAGATATACAGATAGCCTAGATAGACTGATACATATTTATATAGAGAGAGGGAGGGCGATAGGAGACCGCTAGCATAGTATAGATAGTTAGCCAGATAGCTAAACGCACATTTTTATAGGCAGGTGGGTTGGTAGGATTCATATAAAATGGTCAACTATTGAGTTTATTCTGGCTGTAAAAACACAAATCTAACAGGGCACAGGGTCCATGACTCTCGGCCAGCGATCAAAACGCACTCACTTTCCTACATCACAAGCTTTCCACAGCAGCACCGCCCACACAAAACGTGAAACACAGCAACACGGACGCCTATTCTCTCGTTGTCGGTATAAGCGGTGTTGATGATAGTGATGAGTAGTGTATGAAACGTGCTATATAGATAAACTTGTCTTGCCTTACGACATTAATCATACTGAAGAAACATTGTGAAGATATGAACAGCCTATTCGGCGGTGGCAAAGTTTGCAATATTTAGCTAAACTCTACTAGATGAAGATGTTGGAGCTAGTAGGCTGTCACTGCAAAGTGAGATAACTTAAAGGAGAACTTCGGTGTAAAATGAAAATTTGCCTGTTAAAACATCATCCCGAGTTGGTATGTGTACCGAGGAGCAAAAATTATTCAGCCCGCTGCATTCAGAGTTAAACTATTTTTTATCGTTTGCCCCAGAAGGCTAACAATGGAAGTGGTAGGTGCCCTTAGACGAAGCACGACGACAAAGCTATTTTTAAACCATTAAAACAGCTCGAAGAAACTCCACACTCTATCGGTAGTACAACAAAGGCCCTGACATTAAAAACGAGGCACTGAGAACTTTGTACGTGTACACAACGTCTATTAATAAAACAGGTTTGATAGGCAGTACCTTGCTGTAGTTTCTCGTCGCCGCCATGTTGGACGTCCACACTAGCCGATTGTCGAACACGGACCAGCGGTCAGAATAGGAGGAGAAGTAGTGCAATTTAATTCCGTGAAACTGGAGGGATTTCATCTGTTGGTGACAATATCCAGTCATTGTGCCCATTTAACAGAGCCATGGTCCCAGCAACGGCACCTAATCCACCAAAAAGGCTACATCTGAAGAGAGGTGCCATTCGGAAACCTGTGCGACTTGGTGGAGATGTATGTCCAACAACAAAGTCAAGAGAGAGCTGCAGCCATGGCGACAACAATCGGGAGACATTTCACAGGTTACCCATGCGTGATAAGGACACTTTGCAGCAGTAACTGGTCTTGCAAATCGTCGTAAAGACGCGTCCACAGGCTGAAACAGAAAGATTATCGTGTCTGTAGCCTGCATTTCAACCAAGATGATTACATTGTCCCAGCAACGACACCTAACCCACAAAAAAGGCTACATCTGAAGAGAGGTGCCATTCGGAAACCTGTACGACTTGGTGGAGATGTATGTCCAACAAGAAAGTCAAGAGAGAGCTGCAGCCATGGCGACAACAAAAGGTATAATCGGGAGATATTTCACAAGTTACCCATGTGTGATAAGGACACTTTGCAGCAGAAGCTGGTCTTCCAAATCGTGTTATCCCTGTTCACGTGCACAGCACGACTTCCGTCAACAACAGCACGCGAGACTCAGTCCTAAGTGAAACGACACTTGAATGGGCCTCTTCAGTCTCTTGTACAAAATGGCAGGATATCGTCACCAACAAGTCGTTGCAAATGGACTTTTGCCATGGCTGCAGCTCTCTCTTGACTTTCTTGTTGGACATACATCTCCACCAGATCTCTTCACGACGATTTGCAAGACCAGTTACTGCTGCAAAGTGTCCTTATCAAGCATGGGTAGCCTGTAAAATATCTCCCGATTGTTGTCGCCATGGCTGCAGCTCTCTCTTGACTTTGTTGTTGGACATACATCTCCACCAAGTCGCACAGGTTTCCGAATGGCACCTCTCTTCAGATGTAGCCTTTTTTGTGGATTAGGTGCCGTTGCTGGGACCATGGCTCTGTTAAATGGGCACAATGACTGGATATTGTCACCAACAGATGAAATCCCTCCAGTTTCACGGAATTAAATTGCACTACTTCTCCTCCTATTCTGACCGCTGGTCCGTGTTCGACAGTCGGCTAGTGTGGACGTCCAACATGGCGGCGACGAGAAACTACAGCAAGGTACTGCCTATCAAACCTGTTTTATTAATAGACGTTGTGTACACATACAAAGTTCTCAGTGCCTCGTTTTTAATGTCAGGGCCTTTGTTGTACTACCGATAGAGTGTGGAGTTTCTTCGAGCTGTTTTAATGGTTTAAAAATAGCTTTGTCGTCGTGCTTCGTCTAAGGGCACCTACCACTTCCATTGTTAGCCTTCTGGGGCAAACGATAAAAAATAGTTTAACTCTGAATGCAGCGGGCTGAATAATTTTTGCTCCTCGGTACACATACCAACTCGGGATGATGTTTTAACAGGCAAATTTTCATTTTTCATTTTTTATTTTAAAGTTCTCCTTTAAGTGGATCTTCCAAATAGAGTATACCGGCACTTATCTGAACTAACAACATAACCACTGTCACTAGATTTAAAGACAACTTGTTACTCACTCAGTAAAACATTTTATTGTATGCACTGCTGATCGTACACTAGGTCCAGCGTTCATTGCTGCGTTGCTAAATGATAGCACCAGAGGCTTCACCAACTCTCCACTCATTCTCCGACCACGAACTGAATTGGCTTTGATGACCATCAGTTCTTGGCAATTGCTCATTTAGACACTCACGTCTAACAGGTTCAAAACTGTGTGGCTGCGTAAATACTATTTATAGTTCTTGCGACCTCTTCCTCATCCCAGCTAGTGGCAGTTCTAGCAAAGATCGTATAGATTAGAACCAGTCTCTGCTGAGGCTACCTTCTCAAGTCCCCAATGTGACGTCATCACCAAATTCGTTAAAAAACAAAAAGGACAATTAATGGTCTTAAACAGATTTTGGAGACATTTTTTAAATGGTATACATATCTTGAGGGCTTTAAGTACATACTAATCGACAGTGGTGGTTAACCTGCAAGATGCCCTTTAATATTGTAAGTTTTTACGGTTTGCAATTTGTGAACGTGAGCTTCATTTCAGGTCAGGCACCAACCACTTATGTGGTTGTTACACCACTGACTGTATATATTAAAATGCATTTTTTAATATAATGTAATGTATAGTCATTCATTAGCACGCTATCGGTAGCGAATTAGGCTAACGTAATGTCATTGAGTTGTCATTGTGCTCACCGACACCATTTGTATGTGCTGATCCTGCTGTTGAAATTCTATTTCGGTTTCCTACTAATTCAAGCCTCAAATTGTAAGTTGCTAGTTGGATGTTACGAAAGTGGGCTTTATTTCAGGTCAGGCACCAACCACTTATGTGGCTATTAGCACCATTGACTGTATATTATAATGTACAGCCATTGGTTAGCACGCTAACGAATTAGGCTAACGTAATGTCATTGACTTGTCATTGTGCTCAAGGTAAGTTACATCTGGCATCTTCAAATTGTGAAAACAGCTTGTTTGGTACTGGCTAACATTTCGCTGCTAATCACACGCTTAGCTTACGTGAGGGTAACTTGCACTAGCAGCTAAGGAGGTTTAACCTAAAGCATGTAGAAAGGCGTTTTCAATAACTTTCGGTTAATAATTCCGACATGTTTTAACTTATTTTGTTAGTATTCCTATGGTTCAGTTTTAAATTTGAGCACAGCAGTGTTTGGTGATGGCTAACATTTCGCTGCTAATCACCTACTTCGCTTACATGAGGGTAACTTGCACTTGTTTTATGTTAGCAGCTAAGGAGGTTTAACCTAAAGCCTGTAGAGAGACGTTTTCAATAACTTTCGGTTAAAAAGTCAGATGTGTTTCAACTTATTTTGCTATTATTGCTATGGTGTCGTTTTAAAATTGAACCGATACTGTATTACTAAGAAAAAATACGATTGTTTAATGAACAACCGGGTTATTTTTTGGCAGGGCCTTCCATACATCCTATATGGAGATAGCCGAGATGGCGGCCGTATTTCCCGTGTCCCAGCCATAGACATACTATACATAGACGGAGCATGGGGCGTTACTGCCAATAGGCGCTGACGAGACGCGGAGCCGCCATCTTGGAGCGGGGATACGCTCATTCAGTTTAATCCGTTTGACAGGACAAATGAACTGTTAGCGCATTTTATTAACAGTACCTCGCTAAACACCACTAATTTTAAACTGGCTCTATCGCTAGTAGGTGTATGCTATAACAAATTCATTTTCATTATTCTTAATTAATTAAAGAGCAACTGTCGCTGCTTCCAAATCCCCTCAGTAACAACACACATTGATAAAATAAACATATGACATGTGACAACTGCGAATAATTGAGCAGTTGCCTCAAGTTTATTTGCAGCGCCTTCAATTTTTTTCATTTTCTGCTCCGTATAGCTTGGTGGGTTACTTTAAAGACATGACATCTCACTACAGCGTCAAACTTTTACAATCAGGTTGGTGTGGGATAAATCACCTGCAGTGTAGGCTTGGTGCAACTGTTTCTACCTTCTGACATTGAACTACAGGCTGTTTTTTGTATATATCGCTAGTTCAGCCCAAGACTTTTCGTATGTCATGCTTATTAAATAAATATGTCACTGCATCCGACCCACCTAAACGACAACACAGCCTATTGCTAAAATTAACATACACCTGTTTAATGTAGCCTAAATCAGTGATTCTGGTCGCCAAATTATTTTAGCATGTTATTTCGCCAGGTGAAACTAAGAACAAAATAAAATTCAAATCTGTTTTTTTTCCGTATTCATAGGCGCTGTTAGTGTTCAGCTTATAGAGAGGGCCATGGTGCAAAAGAAGGGCAACTTACGGCGCATAGAGAGACTGACAAATTACAGATAAATACCTGTTTGTTTATATTACCTTTGTGTTTATTGGTTAAACATGGCTATGTCATTAGTCTGTGTGTATAAAAATGAATTTAGACAGCGATTCACGGCTTCTTGTAGGCTACAGTTTTGGTTAGCGGTTCAACGTTCTGTTTTGAAAAGTTGAGACAGTGGGCTTGGGTGCGCTGGCTGCCAAACGACTCGTTTTATGTACAGTCTGCTCTCGACTCTCGCATAGTCACAATGGAGAAAAAAAACATGAAAAAATGTTCTGGGCCACATTCATGGTATTAAAACAAGACAAGAGGGAAAGAGAAAGTGGCAGATAGAATAAGGAAGAACATAGCAAAGTTTATCTGGCCCACTGCTGGCCCACTACTTTGTCTGCGAGTGTCCGGCAGTTGGCTCAATTCTGGCTGGGCCCTCGGCCCAGAAGTGGTCCACTTACTGAAAACTGACAGTTATTGTCAGTGTTGGCCCAGTACTGGCCCACATACTGTGAAATGACTCTCATTGTTTTTGTTGGCCCAGTGCTGGCCCAGATACATTATTATGATAGCTGAGTGCTGGCTGAGTGCTGGCTGGGCCCCCGGGCCTATACTGGCCCACATACTATGAAATGACTCACGGTTTCTGTTGGCCCAGTGCTGGCCCAGATACAATAATTTGATAGCTGAGTGCTGGCTGAGTGCTGGCTGGGCACCTGGGCCTGTACTGGCCCAAATACTATGAAATGACTCTCACGGTTTCTGTTGGCCCAGTGCTGGCCCAGATACAATAATTTGATAGCTGAGTGCTGGCTGAGTGCTGGCTGGGTCCCCGGGCCTGTACTGGCCCACATACTAATAGCTGATAGCCAAGTCCTGCATGACTGAGGGCCTATATTGACCCCCTTTTCATGTCAAATCCCACATTTCACTTTAAATTATACACTGCTGTAATTACGTATGTGACAAATGAAATGAATGAAACTTTGAACATTCATAAATATTTCATAATCCACCAATCAGATGTGACCCAAAAGCTGTCAAAACTACATAAAAGGCAGAGATTCTTATTAATTGAATTTATCTGAACATTTATTTAACAAAGAACAAATTAAGACATAGAAACAAATATAAATGAACAAATACAAAAACACACACAGACACACACACACAACAACAACAACAACAACAACAATTATATAACAAAGGCAAAGATAAAAACAGAAAACTATAAAACAGAAAACTGAACATACAAACACACACTACTGGCTTTCTGGCCCTGCTCTCAAAAGCTGGTGCTTCCTGCCACCCTCTCTGTCCCCGGACAGCTGCAGCCATCTTTTTATCAGGGCCTCCAATTCTGCCTCAATGGCACCACTGGTCAGTGGGTTCTTCCTTACAGCAGCTTTGGTAGAAATTGAGAGATGGAAAGAAACATGGACAATGAATAAATCCATAATGTCTTTATCTTTATGCACAATAATAATTAAAAATGTAATCATAGCCCAAAAATAAATATTAATGTGTCCCACAGACACACTTACAAATTTTTATGGCGCAGAGCTTCTGTTTGGAGAGGGTCATTTTGCCATTCACCCCTGTCCAATTGAGCTGCCTCACAAGGTTGTTAGTGAGGACCTTTTTGAAGGACCCTGGGGAGAATACAGAATACACAGGCATAACAAGGTCAGTACAGATGAGTACAGCTAGTTTTGTTATGAAGGGAAACTGTCTCGGAAGAGACATACATAATGAGATGTCATCGTATTTGTATTATAATACATTGCATTTCTAATAAAGGCATAACAGGTAAACTTGCATGATGGCTTTTTTATCTATGATAATAAATGCAGCCTTACAAACATCACAGGATGGCTACAGGAGGATTTCACACAAATTTAAGTGACCAGTGAGTGAAAGACAAAGAGACTTTGCAACAGTTAAAGTTATAATTTCAGACCTACCCGTCCGGTAGAGCTCCCTCTTCTCCCACTGCTTCCAGGTGGCCTCAGCGGGGCTACCAAAATTTAATGACCACCTTTAGGGCCTTGCCTGCAGAGCAGGAACACTTCAGACACACACCCTACACACACAGACTCATACCTACTCGTCCCTCACCTTAACGGAACCTAACCTGCAACACAAGGGCAACACAAGGGGCAAAGACAAGCCCACAGCACAGACTTTCTTCTGTAGCCTGTGGTTCACTGGAGTTACGGTCATAGAGCTCTCTATATGGAAAACACGAATACACTTTACCCGTAGTATTCGGATTTCAGCTCTGATGTTTAGAGGGTTTAAACAGAGTTTTTTGATAAGTTTGGTGATGACTGATCCATGTTTTCCACCATTAAACTTGGTTCGTGATTAGCACCTCAACACGGCTAACGGTCTATTAGGTGGTGGGCCGGACCCCAAAATTGTGAATTTAATACTTACCGTCCTGGGGACAAGCCCATTTTTTCAGAATGGCATTATAAAAGAATGCAAATTATTATTTGCTTTGTTTCCACCCTTGTTTCGTGCACATTTAGCGAAAATATCGTTGTAAAGTGTCTTATTTTTGATCGAGCAATAGCTCAGGGCAACCGCACGTTTCCATGACAACAAGGCATAAACAACCTCCGGTGCCGGTCGATTCAAAATTAATTCTCGCTTAACCTTGCTCATACTCTTCTGTCCAGGGGAAATTGCAACTGGAGTAACATATTTTTGAACAGTATATCATGTGGAATATGTAAGTGTTGAATGTTAAAAGTCTTTTATGTAGCCTTCTTAAGTCTTGGACGAATGATCCTCATCTTAGTGTTTCCAATCATTTTGTTTGGTTAAGTGACTTAAAAAAACACAATTATGATAATACAAATGATGGTTCTAATAAATAAATTCCATTTTGTCAAGTGAATTGCGCATACATGTCTTTCCATCAATGCATTGAAGGGTCTGAACCATAGGCTACAACCCTGGTCTGACATGGTGGGTGGTCCTGTCCCATAAATAATGTAACATTAGAATTCATGACGTGCATTATATACATGTGGGCATGCTAATAGTAGCAAAAGGTAGCAAAATGAAGTGCTGTATGCATTTAGTGAGCAGTGAAAATACACCGGTGATACCATTTTCAAATATAAGTTGGTTGAAGTTCCTGCAGTGTGCCCATTTGTGGTTGAACCTGCAATCCTGCACTGAAAGTGAAGTGGCCAGAAATGCCCTAGAGGCTTTAAATTTGAAAGATGACCAAGGATACAAGGAGTTTTATTTGTCACATGCATAGACATACTGGGTAGTAGGACATGCAGTGAAACTGTTGATTGTGAGTCTAGACTGTGCATGGGGAGTGGGGAGTAAAGTGCGTAGAATGCATTTGGGGGAGATGACTACCATAAGAAGGGCAGAGGTAGAAAAAAGGTGAAGGGGGGTGGGATAAAGTGCATAAAGTGCAGTTATGGATGGGAGGAAGGACTGGCTGTGGTGGCAGATGACGGGCTGTGTGGGGGCTGGCACTGCGTGTGCAGCTGACAGGCGCTGAGGTGGGGTTGGACAAACGTGTGTGGAGAGGGCTGGGGAGCAAAGATATGTGCTGTGTGCGTGTGGGAGGGGGGCTTGCGTGAGGGCTGTGACTTCTGTGCTGTGTGTGTGGGGGGGTGGAGGGAGGTGGCATGAGGCGGGCAGCAAGACAATATACTGTGTGCTGTATGTGTGCGGGGGTGGGGGGACTGTGAGTGAGGGGGGGCAGTGAGGGTGACGCAAGCTCCGTGTGTGGTGGGTGGGGGCTTGAGCTGCGAGGGCTGTGTCTTGTGTGCTGTGTGTGGGGGGAGGTGGAGGGAGGTGGCAGGAGGTGGGCAGCAAGGCTATATGCTGTGTGCAGTGTATGGGGGGGGGCAGTAAGGGTGGCGCAAGCACCGTTTGGGGGGGGGGGGGGGGTCAGGGGTGTGTGCGCGTGTGTGTGTGGAGGGGCTGTGTGTGGGGGGGCATGAGTTGGGGGCGTAACTCAGAAGGTGCCAGCTAATGTGGGATACCACTGCAAATGCTACATGCAGTTCACTAATAAAGCACATATTGAAAGGGCACAAAAGAAGAAAGAAAAGGCAACCAAGGACAGTGAAGGTTTGTATCCAGTGTATGATTTACTTTTCGCCATTATTATATGATGTCTGTGTACCCATCAGGATTTGAGTTTTTACACAGTAATTGTGTAGTTCTGAAAAGCCCTTAAGTCCTTCAAGTTCAAGGCTTGCACACCGACGACCGCCAGTCACAAAATATCAGCTCTTCTCAGTAACCTTCAGTGATGACCCCTGAATAAAGTAATACACAGACAGTGGTGATTTTTATTCAGACACTTCCAAGATACAATAAATGAACAGAATTATTAAGAAACAGTATCTCAAAACCCATGTCTTACTGTATTAGGTAACAAAACTGAAGAACCATAGGACAGCACTCTCAGATTGTTCTTTGGTTTTATTCACCCAAACAAAGAATAAAAAAAGTCCTGTCCTATGTTACACTTATACACATATACTGTGGGATTCCGCACCCAGTATAAAATCATAAGCAGTTTAAGCTATAGTGTGAGCGTGTTTCTATCATATATCAAGTTTTTAATGTTATTAGGTAACATACAGTAGGCCTACAATGCAACTTGTCCACTGCCAGTGTAAATCACTTCAATGTATCAAAGGCAACTGCATGTGCAGAAGGCGCAGCCTGCCGTGCACATACCTGTGCAACTGTAAAAACTGAGAAAAATTGTAAATAGTTCATACATAGCGAACAGCTGTCGACGTTTCACTGAATGACTGTGGTGAATTTGTTTGTTTCCCCTTATAGTCAGATGCAAATATGACTTAACCTCAAACAAATTCTAACAAAAGGTTCCTCAGTGTACTTAAAAACATACTAAAAGTTTACCAAAGTTTGACTCCAAGAAAGGTCCCATTTTCAAAATGGCCGCCGGCAGGTCTGTAAAATGACCATTACTCCTATGTATTCCTCCTAGACCAGGAATACTGGTGCCTGATGCATGTTTATTGCCATGTAATATTGTAATTGGCATATTTACTTGATAGATAAGTGATTACAAATTTGCTTAATTAATTGCATATTTCTCCTTTCTCATATCTTTTTGTCTAGTGTTGGTGGTTTCTGTGGTTCATAACTATTCTTTTGATTCCAATAAAGAATAAATTCTTTAAAACTGTGTGGCACTGTAAAATTTGTCATAACAGGGCTGCCACGTGAAGGCTCAGTACCGCTTACCCCTTTAAAAAAAAATTCATGTTTAAATTTTTTTATTTTTTTATAATGTGTTTTTATTTCTTTTGTTTTTTGTATACAGTGGTCCCTCGCTATATCACGGTTTACCTTTTGCGGCCTCGCTGTTTCGCGGATTTGTTTAGTGCATGCAATCTCCTGTACAGTACAGAATGCGCTCAGCTTGTAAAATTTACATAAATGTTCCACCGCTAGCTGTGTAACTCTGAAGTGCTGTATGTTTGCAAGTGTGAACGTTGCCTGTCTGAGAAAAGTGTATAAGTGTAGGGGTTTTACAGCCTTAAAACATCTATAATAATTGTAAAAAATAAAGCTGACTACTTCGCGGATTTCGCCTCGGGTTATTTTTAGAACGTAACTCCCGTGAATAACGAGGGACCACTGTGTGTGTATAATATATATATATATATATATATATATATATATATATATATATATATATATATATATATATATATACTTCAATACTTTTTATATCTTTTTATATTTACTGCACTGTGACCTTCACTAGACTTGCCAGTCGTCACACTCTTCCTTTCATAGAAGTTGATTATAGTGATTCTCACAATTCCCAACTTGACATGGTCCACAAACAGGCATGCATGGTAGTCCATACAACTGCACTCTTGTGTTTGGCAGGCAGTTGTTCAATTACAGTGGATCATCTGCAGGAGGCTTTCTGGGGCAGCAGTCTTGGTCATAACTGGCAGGAACCGGTTGTCCACCAGCTTCCATCCCCAATCCATTGTGTTCATGTCACTTACCTTTCCAATCCACACCATGATCTGGAAGTAAACCCATAGGCAGTGGTATTTGGTTGAGGACTCAGTTGGGGGCAGACATTCTGGGGTAACAAATGATTTGGTGGTAATGATTTTCTTGCTAAAAAGGTTGTAGTGCAAAGAGGCCAAAACAACACTTAGGGCGCTTTCAGACCTATAGTTCGATTGTTTTGGTCCACACTAGTCAGAAAAATGTTACACTGTAGCAAACAGACGTGGGTACGGTTTGCTTTCACATATGCATAGTTCTAAACTAACCAAAATAGTCCGCGAAGACCATCGCCACCGGAACCGGACTAAAACGTGCCACTTTCAATAATAATAATGCACCAAACTCTACTGTTCCGTCCAATTTGGCTTGGTTGCTTTCACACCTGAGGAACCGTACCAAAGTAGGGCAGATTAAGCGCTGCGAGAGCACCCATTTTTATCGGTCTCGGACCGGTTGATTTGGTACGCACCAAAGTACCGCGACTGCATTGACACCAACGAAAACAAACCGTACTAAGAACTTTTGGTTCGAATGGGACGTTTGGTGCGCACCAAATGCTGTTCAGTGTGAAAGCACCCTTACATTGCCTCTATGACATTCCCTGCTTGATGTGGGAGCAGAAACACATTTGCACAGGACTGGATGGTTGATTCACCATTAACAAGTTTCTGGAATGCTGTCTGGTTGCCAACACTAAAAATGTGCGAGGTTGAATCACATCCTGTGAAGGCATGAATAAAAAGCGACTGGGAACACAAGTCACTACCCAGGACTTGTTTCATCTCACTGATGTTGTACACTTTAGTAGTTTTGGACTTGTCTGAACGAAAATAGGTGCCTTTATTGTTCGTTCCAGCATAATAGAGGAGAAGAATGAGTAAGTCTGTATCCTCCCCTATTAAGGTTGTGGGCTGATGTTCTGAGGCCTTGACTGCAGCTTTGACAATGTCCACATCTGCATTACCTGATGCACTAATAACAGTGCAGCCCTTTTTCTCAAACTGGACAAACTGGGTCTCAGCACCTCCCTGTGCAACTGGCTGCTAGACTTCCTCAGCCAGAGACTACAAGCAGTACGTGTCAGCAACAACACCTCAAGCACCATCACTCTGAATACAGGGGCCCAAGGCTGTGTGCTCAGTCCTCTGCTCTTTACCCTGCTGACACATGACTGCACTACAACCTACAGCACCAACCATCTCGTGAAGTTCGCGGACGACACAACACTGGTGGGTCTCATTACCAAGGGCGACGAGACACACTACAGGGAAGAGGTAGACCTGCTGACCAAGTGGCGCAGAGACAACAACCTCCTGCTGAATGTCAACAAGACCAAGGAGATTGTTGTCAACTTCCAGAGAGGACACACCCAACTCCCTCCACTGACCATCGACGATGCTGCTGTGGAGAGAGTGAGCAGCACAAAATTCCTGGGAGTGCACATCAGTGAGGACCTCTCCTGGACCGCCAACACTGCATCACTGGCAAAGAAAGCCCAGCAGCACCAATGCTTCCTGCACAAACTGAAGAGGGCAAGTGCTTCACCACCAGACTCACCAACAGCTTTATCCACCAGGCCGTCAGGATGCTGAACACTCTCTCCCCTCTCCACCTACCCTCTCTCTCCCCTCTCCACCCACAACCCCCAGCCCACCAGGCTGATAGGAAGCTAGAAATCTACACCACCAGGCTGCCAGAAACTAGGAATCTGCCCAAGGACAGTACTACCCAAAGAACACTTGGTCCCGTATATCTGCCATATTCCTTGCACATGCCTCTTGCCTCATAGGGGGTCCTATGTCTACCATATTCTTTGCAACAGGAGAGCCCCTCCTTTTGTCAGACTGCAGGAAAACAACTGTGCAGGAAAATAACTCTGTGGAATAGGGGTGGGGTGGGGTGGAGTGTGGTTTAAGAAGGATCAATTTTGTTTGATCAAAATGGTATACACTGTGCTGCCAACATTTAATGAGGCAAGCGATATCAACTGTCAGTATTCTCCTTCACCATCTTCTGAATTGCTGAAAATTGTGAATTTATTTTTGTTGGGTTTAGTATAATGCCACCTTTATACTACTACAGTACTACAAAACATCTAGGCATTACATTACATTTCATAACATATGTATTACCTTATTCAAATTGAAATGTGTGATCATTTCAGAGGGTTCACAGAGGTGAGAATTGATAAGATTTTATCAATATAGATGCCATTGTCGATTCTGCCTATCAATTCCTAATCAATTCCCGTATCAAACAAAAATCATATGATACCAACAAATCACTGTTTCTGAGTCTAAAAAGAAGTGTCCTTAAAGTGAGCTGGCAATTTGAAGCATTATGTTAGCCTAGCTCGCAAGCGTTAGCTTGCTAACAACTGCATAACAAGTGGTAGCTGCCTGATCTGAAATAAATTTCATTTTCTCCTAATCCAAACAGTAACTACTTACACTATTAGGCTTGGAATGGTCAGAAATAGTTGTGGAATGTGATACATGTTTCTAAAAACCCTCAACAACTCCAGAAAGATTTATTGGTAAAATTCCCTGTGTAATTCATTTTAATGCAACGAGGCTTGACTGTGGTCTGCAGAAAGGTGGATTTTCATTGAAATCATGTATTTCATAAGTATGTAATCATGTCAGTGCACTTTATACAAGTTCAATGGATTCATAGACCCAAAAAGCATAGGGGTTACACACCAAGATTACTTGGCTGGGTCAAATAATGACAGAGAGAGACTATTTTAAGGGTTTCCTGTCCATCTTGGACGCCATCTTGAAAATGACACCTTTCTAGTGGTCAAACTTTGGTAAACTTTTAGTATGTTATTAAGGACACCCAACACTATAAAAAACAGCTGAGAAACCTTTTGTTTCAATTTTTTTAGGGTTGGGTGTTTTTTTTTTCATGCACCCGCCTATTACCCTGCACCATGGTTAGCTGCCTCACGCTCACCCTTATAAATATAATATGACCAACAATGGCAGAGAAAATGAGTTATAGCATTAAACAGATTGAAGACACGACAGGTAATGTAGTCATTATGAAACATTAAGTCTTATCTGAAAGTTGTTCCACGGAGATTTCACCTACACGCGACAGGATGTTTTCCTGGTGTGACTCCCCGAAGAAAACAATTGGTGAATCTGCCTCAACTAGCGTTTTGATTGAACCACACCCCGGAACACGTTGGTAATAATTTTAGCTACTTTAATCGCAAAATACAGTACTCACAAATGTGCAACTTTTCGCGGTGGAAACAACCAGCAATGGTTATCTACACGTGTTATACAATTTCTGTTAAAAAATGGGCTTCTCCCCTTCAGGGTAATTATCGATCCAGAACTAAGCAAGATAGACTGTCTCGGCCCACCGCCTATATCTGCACCGACTAATATCTCTGCTGCAGTTTACAGATTAACACCGATTTAAAACTTGTTTTTAAAGGTAAAGTCCGGTTCAAAAACGGTTTCGCTTTAACCACACAATGTAATATGGAGAAAGAAAGTCGTGCACTTTTAAATGTCAAATGATTGTGCACAGTGCTGTGGGATTTGCCAACTGGCTTTCTAAATTATTCATTGAAATTACGGTAGCCTACCATACCGTGGCTGTGGCTAAAAAGCTGATTTATTGTTTGTAGTAAATCATAGTAACAAATCCTTGCAAAAATATGGACCATTATACCAACTTCTGCCCATACCCCGGATCGTTAGGCTACGTGAGCTCGCGGTTGACAGCTAGATGTAACAGAAACATACAAATTGTTGTATTTTATCCCTAAAACAAGATAAATGTATTTGTCCCAGTATGCTTAGTCTTTCGTTACGCATCCGGAGAATGTATTGCTATGGCTATCTAATAAGCCTAACTGACACTGACAAGAAAAAAGTCAGAGCTGTCACTTACCAGATCGGTGTCGTGTCAGAAAAGCGACGGTTTGCACTGCCTTGGCTCCTTTCCTCCGATGACAGCCCGTATTCAACTTCATACATTTTCGCGCTGCCTTGGCGGGTTTGGCCCGATGACAGTCGGCCCATGATCGTTACATGTGTAGTGGGCCAACAGCCGCTTGAAGGAATCGGGCCATCTCCATCATGAGGCCTATGCCGCAGTCTGCCATAACCATTTAATTTTTACCGCGAATCAATGCGATGCAAATCCGCGCTGCTCATGATAATATTTATCTATCACAGTTATAAAAGTATAACTCGCAGTGAAATGAGGACTGTTTAACTCAACTGTGAAGAGGGAAAAAGCTACATTCTCCATGTTTCTGAGATTTATAATTTTAATGATAAATGCCTTCTGGCGTACTTCTGCCAGCAAAGTAGCCTACTTCTGCGTGTCAGACCGATGTTTTAGCCCAGAGCCTTTTCTCGACAACAGAATTTAAAAAAAAAAAAGTCGTTTGCTGCGCAGAACCCTACTGAACTAATCGGGGCCAAGTCAGAAACCACGTAATCGGCCTGATTTATGCGTGCCATTATAGGCCCACTGAAGAGGCATTATGTGTCAGCCGACTATGGTTTCAGCTGCGCTGCCGACACTCAACCACAATCGGGCCGACCCGGTCCTCAGCCGACCCGGACCTCAGCCGACAGTGCCAGCACTCAGCCGCAATCGGGCCGACTGTGCTTGCTATCTGCGCTTGGAAACACTGAAGGTATAGGATGCATAGGCTAACTTCTGTGACAGGTTGAGGGCAGCATTGGCTAACGTTGTTTTTCCATAAGGTTACAATTGCGTTGCTAAACTACTTTACGTTGCGTTTTAGTTTGCTAACTAACACTGGCTGAAGTGTTTTGTAGATATTTTTGCAATAGTCCTTGTTCAAACGTTTGACGTCGTTCGTGTTGTCTTTCTGCATTCAACATCCATCCACCTGCTATAATTATAGCTTCATATTGAAGTTAGCACAACAGGCAAAACTGCTATTGTGCTGTTGTTTAGTATGTAGCATGTCATCCTAGTTCTCGTTTAAAACTTGTTTTAATAAATGTTCATTGTTAACATTACATTCGGTGTGGTCTCCCTTACGTTATCTCCGCTTTGAGCCAATTGGGCATAACAATACATATCTATATATAAACACCTGCGCGCTTTTATATCAGCTGAAACCACCAATCTCTTTCATACAGAGTAAAAACAAATTCTATCTTACCCAACAACATTAATATTTGAATATTGTTACTTGAATGACTTATTCATGATCACAAATAGGCTGTATTGCTTAGACAGTCTGATCCCCGCTCCAAGATGGCGGCCGTATTTCTCGTGTCCCAGCAACCAATGCTCCGTCTATGTGGATGTCTATGGTTGACATCATATAAACATAGACGCTGCCTTCTGTGTAGAATCATACGTCATCCTCGCCGCCATATTGGATGTGGCAAAGTGGAGATTCTTCAACCGCCTCTGGTATACCGTCTAGACAGTAGCCTAGAATAAAGATGCCTTATTCATGTGCTGCTTTTAACTGTACCGACAGGTTTACCGTTCCAAACACGATCACATGGGATTATCTTTCACATGTGAGACTGGAACAATACTTTTCATTTTATTTGGCCATTATAACGTAATATTACGAACAGAATATTATGACTTTGTGGGGTATTTCAGCTTACTTTATTCAACGAGAGTAGGTCTGTGTGGTGACTCAATAAATAAAACAGTTAATTTTTATTTCCATTCACTATTTTCAGTTATTATTTATCATATTAAGTCTTAGGGGGGGTATTTTGGCCTCAGGTTTTGGTAGCTTGCTGACTGATTAGCTTACCTGATATAGTTTGCAGTGTACAGGGGCTGGGCGAAGCCCCCAATGGCATTTCAGCTGACAGGGCTTCAGCTGACAGTGATGCCACTGGTGTGTTTGTCAGAGAATTAGAAAGCAACTTTAAAACACCACCACTGGGCTACAAAAGTACCCATTAAGCCAAGGACATACATGGTGTCAGAAGACTGTATTAATAAATACATAAGGCTATAATAAACGTAAACTGACATGTCTGTTGCCTCGCTACAAGGTTTGTAGGCCTATAAAAATTAAATATAGGCTACTATGACAAGTATTGGGCATAAGATGTCTTCCCACCCCCCTTCCCCAACTTCCTTGTGTTTTGATGGATTAACTGTCCACACTCAGTTTTAGCCAAAATTAAAATTAATAGCTCTGGGCGCCTTTATCTAGGATACCGTTAGCCAATATTAATTATTGCAATGCAGACTCTTCTGTGAGGTTACTGGACGAACAGGTGAAAGAGAGGAAGAGACCCCCCCCCCCAAAAAAAGAAAATATTGCTGGCATTTAGGGGTTTAATGCATGCTGATGCTGCATGCATGACAGTTTATCACTGGTTTATCACTGGATCTGCTGGCCCTCACAGAAACCTGGATGAAACCAGAAAACACTGCAACACTGGCTGCACTTTCTGCAACCCACTCCTTCTCCCATGCCCCCCGCCTCTCAAAGCGAGGTGGAGGAACTGGTGTCCTAGTAAACACCAAATGGAACTACGCTCCCTTACTGCCTGACAAGATCCACTCAAACTCCTTCGAATACCACGCCATCAAGGTAACAGCTCCATTTAAAATCTCTGTGGTTGTCATCTACCGTCCACCAGGACCTCTGGGTGACTTCGTGACTGAGCTAGACACACTACTGTCCTCCATCCCGGACCTTGACTGCCCGCTACTAGTCCTTGGGGATTTCAACATCCACCTTGACAAGGTATGTGCTACAGACTTCTTATCCCTCACCAACTCACTTGACCTACAGCTGGTTAGCAGCCCCCCGACTCACAAAAATGGTAATCAACTGGACTTAATCCTGACTAAAAACTGCAAGGCTGACGATGTAATGGTCACACCATTACATACATCAGACCACTTTTTCATCCGCTTCATGGTTTCCCTTTTGGAATTACCCTCCACTCCCCCACCCATGGTAACCTTCCGTCGCAACCTTCGCAACTTGTCTACCACTCACTTTGCCTCTGTTGTTGCCTCTGCCTTACCCCCTCCCACCTTCTCTCCACTAGAGGTCGATGCTGCCACAGAATCCCTCTGCTCCACACTGACCTCCTGTCTGGATACCCTGTGCCCCCTTTCCACCAAACCCGCACGCTCTACCCAGCCCCGCCCCTGGCTGACAGATACCATCCACTCCTTGCGCACCACCCTCAGAGCTGCGGAACGAAAATGGCACAAATCCAGAGATCTGGCAGACCTAGAGACCTTCCAATCTCTTCTAGCGTCATTCTCCTCCTCGGTTACGACTGCTAAGACGGCTTACTACAACAATAAAATCAGCAACACCACTGACACCCGGAAACTCTTCTGTGCCTTCAAATCGCTGCTCAACCCCCTTCTCTTCGCCATCTACACCACCTCGCTGGGCCGCGTCATCCGCTCACACGGCTTCTCCTATCACTGCTATGCTGATGATACACAGCTGTATTTGTCGTTTCGACCAGACGACACCACGGTCTCTGCACGCATCTCTGCCTGTCTCTCCGCACTCTCCGCATGGATGAAGGAACACCACCTCCAGCTCAATCTGTCTAAGACTGAACTCCTGGTGATCCCAGCCCAGGAGTCAATCCACCATGATATCAGCCTGAATATGGACACTGTCATGATTGCTCCGAACAAGGTTGCTAAAAACCTCGGCGTCATGATTGATGACCGGCTATCTTTTTCTGACCACATTGCCTCCGTAGCGCGGTCGTGCCGTTATGCGCTATATAACATTAGAAAAATCAGACCGTACCTGACCCAATATGCTACTCAGCTCCTGGTTCAGGCTATGGTCATCTCTCGCCTCGACTATTGCAACGCCCTTCTGGTTGGCCTTCCTGCTCGTACAATCAAACCATTGCAAATGGTTCAGAATGCAGCAGCACGACTGGTTTTCAATCAACCCAAAAGGTCGCATGTCACTCCTCTCTTCATCAACCTGCATTGGCTCCCGGTGGCTGCCAGAATTCAACACAAAGCTTTGACTCTAGCCTACAAAGTCACTTCTGGTCTCAACGTCATACTGAATGCTTACATCCCGTCCAGAATGCTGCGATCCTCCTATGCGAACCGCCTGGCCGTACCCTCTCCCAAGACAAAGCGAGGTCACTCCAAACTTTTCTTGGTTGTTGTCCCTCAGTTGTGGAACAATCTACCAGTCCCTACAAGAGCAGCAACTTCCCTCTCGACCTTCAAAAAGCTTGTGAAGACCCTTCTTTTCCGAGACTGCTTAACAAAACCAAATTCTACTAACCATCTCTTTACATAGGTACCTTCGATGTTCTCTACACATGTGTTTGCTATTATGTCCTCCTTTTGTAAGTCGCTTTGGATAAAAGCGTCTGCTAAGTGTAATGTAATGTAATGTAAATGCATGAACATATGAGCGAGTCTGTTTGCTCAAATGTCTCATCTCAACTCTCACACATTACAAACCCTGATTAGCTGGCTATAGTTATCGCCGACTAGCATATACAACAATAATCTTACCTCTGTCTTTGTTTCCCTGTCCCTGTCTCTGTGAGAAGAATTTCCTGATATCCAAGTCATTCCATACTGTTTTACCCCATGTAGGATAATTTGTTCATTAAAATGTTGTATACTTTTGTAGCAGAAACTTCTAACACACCTCATCTTTCCAGTATTGTGCACATGCACTAAACTGGACGCACGCTTACAGTTACAGTGAGAATGTGAGAATCTCCCAGACCAATCAGAAAATTTGTTAGAAAGTAGAGGTGGCAAAAGTTAGAACTATCTTTCCTACATCCTACTGTTGCTCTTAATTATGCAGAAAATAAACGAATTTATTACTAAAACACAGGCGCGGTTCGTCAATATGGGCAGGTGGGGCAGCGCCCTCCCAAAAAACATCCACCCCAAAACATAGTTCCTGCTAATAAATAATGTTACCTACGTAACTGCTCTGCTTGCTACCTATTTAATTACTCTGTCGTATATGGTTTGTGTACGTGTTTTTTATAGCTATTTATTTAGCACTGTGGAATTAAATCTCAAATACTTTTGTTGATTGCAGTTATGGGGCAGGACCGGTCACTGCCCACATTCATCTGTTGATTTATGGCGTCAGTTGTCGGAATTGCAAGCAGCGCTAATAGAGTCCAATATGGGCAGGAGCAAGTCTGCCCCAACCAGCTTTTTTTTTACCTTCTAGCGGCTCACAGATCACTACTCCTCTAGTAACGTTAGACCTAACCCAAGCGTGTCAAATGCAGTGATTGCCTGCAGCACAGAACCTGCCATGTCAAACAGCGTGGACTTTCTGTTAAAAATGCATTTGATGGACTGAAATTAGAAGATAAGTTAGTAATCAAGCAGCTTGGCCCAGACAGACTAGTCAGTATAACACAGAAAACTAAGGACAAAGGGAAGATATATATGAATGAGTGAATAAAATGCATCAAGTTAAATATTATTGTACAGGGGCTTTATGAAGTTCGGTACACTTACTTGCATTGGTTTACGGGGTAGATTTGCCACATCCAATATGGCGGACACGCTGACGTATCCCAGCAACGAGCTGCCAGCTCAATGCGGCGTCTATGTTTATATGTCTATGGTTGACATACAGTTTATGATTTTACAGTTTATGATTATTATTTCGACGTATTTCCGTTTCCAAAAAGTCAACCTATCTGGCAAGATTCCACGTTTCTGGTACCGACCATAGAGTTTAAACTAGAGAGAGAGGACTCCCTATCAATCAGAGTTTGTGACTTCGTGGAGGATCAAAAATGGCCGCCAAAACGGGAGCAATGTCAACAAACACAATGTGCGTCAATTAGAAGACATGCTGTCTGTAAAATGATTTTGGTCGTCAGCTATGGACTAGATTATCCTGAAATTCAACACAGTGGTGTAAAATCATGTCAGCTACACGGAATTGACAAAATAGTGAAGTGAAGAGCCAGAAGCCAGAAGCCAGCAGGGAAACAGACGATTTGACAGTGTGTATTGACCGACGATTATCAACATACACAGGACTGTAAGTCGTGATTGCATAATTTAATGTTGTAAAATATATTCATACGAGTATTCATACTTATTTTAAACAAATAAGGTCAGCCACTTAGCCCTGTTACACTGACACACCCAATTTGCCTGTTAGGAAGCTAACCGGAGCGACGGCTACATGTTAGAGAATACGTTGGTTAGCCTGCAACATCCTGTATATTGCAGGCAAGTTTGGCTGCTAATGTACATATCCTGAGCATCAATCAGTTACGTGAAAGGAAGGCTTCAGAACCGTTATGCTCATCAAATGGTTTAATGCCCTGTGAATTTAAAAGATGTTCAGTAACTGAAAATGTACCGGTAATCTATTTCGTTGAAGAACAGCAGCCGCCAAAACAAAAATCTGGCAGGTGCTAATTTTGAGCCCTGTAGCTACTATGCATTTTCAGGCCATTTTAATATTTTATTAGCTTTTTGCATTGCTACAGTTCACCTTATTACTTTGACCTGCGTCCGCAGTTATTAACATACATCTGGTGATTCAGACAGCCATATATTTTACATTTCTTTTAAAGAAATTGCCAGAAAAACGAGGGCAAACAGTCTCTCGACCTTGGAGTTTACACTGTTAGTACAGTTTAAAGATGGTTTTTCTTCATAAATTGACTCAACTCTCGAAAAATAGTATACTGTAGGGTTACCTACCTATGGAAGGATATTCCAGACGCCTTTTGCGATTATTGGTGCAGTTGTAACAGGCACAGGCATGCTGTATTTGAGGAAGACGACACCATTGATTTCTATGCGATCAATGGACGATACATTCCTGTTTTGATCATGGTGGCGGGTCTCCATGGAATCACAGGATTGCGTCACCAGTGCTCTCCGTTCGTTTTAACTCTATGGTACCAACAGACACCTTTTTTATGTGCTGAACCTGCTGTTGAAATTCTAATTCGTTTATTTTTCCTAAAGATGTGCTCATCTGCCATTTTTATCTTGGATGGCGCCCTAATTCTACCAAGAGACCTAATTGCCTACCAAGAGAAGGTGGAGGTAGAGGATGCTGTCCTGTATCTTCTACACAGGGTGCACTCTCACCTGGACAAAGGAGGCAGTGCTGTGAGAATTATGTGCTTTGATTTCTCCAGTGGAGATGGAGTGGAGTGGATGGGAGTGGAGCCTGGCCTGGTGACCTGGATCACGGACTACCTCACGGAACGGCCCCAGTTTGTCAGACTTGGGGACCTTACATCAGAGGCTGTGATCAGCAGCATAGGTGCCCTGCAGGGAACTGTGCTCTCCCCAGTACTGTTTACCCTGTATACCAGATTTCAGCTACAACTCAGAGACTTGTCACCAGCAGAAGTTCTCTGACGACACTGCAATCGTGGGGATGTATCAGGGATGGACAGGAGGGGGAGTACAGGTGCCTCGTGGAGGACCTCGTTGGGTGGTGCCGAACTAATCACCTTTAACTGAACACCACCAAAACCAAGGAAATGATGGTGGACTTCAGGAGAACCGCCCCGCCGCTGGTGCCTGTCACGATTGATGGGGAGAATGTCGAGATAGTCTGCACTTACAAGTACTTGGGGGTACACCTCGACAATAAACTGGACTGGTCTACTAATTCAGATACACTGTACTTCCTCAGGAGGCTGAGGTCTTTCAGTGTCTGCAACAGACTCCTGCTGATGTTCTACCAGTCTGTTATGACCAGTGTGCTCTTCTATGCTGTGGTATGCTGGGGAGGCAGCACTAGGAAAAGAGACAATGGGCATCTGGACAGACTGGTGAGGAAAGCAGGGTATGTGGTGAGCATGGAGCTGGAGTCTGTAACTACAATAGCTGAGAGGAGGACCCTGAGCAGGCTGTACTGGACAATGACCGCCACCCTCTACACACCATCATCATCAATCACAGGAGTTTGATCAGCAACAGACTCCGGTCCCTCTCCTGCAGGACAGACAGGCTGTGGAGGTAATTTGTCCCCAGGGCCATACAGCTGTATATCAGCACACAGAATGAGCTGAGCATCATGGACTGGAGTGCTTGAGCCCACACACACACACACACACACACACACACACACACACACTGTCCCTGGTGGTGACTACTATACTACTATGGACAGCAATATACTGCACTACCCTGATAACTACTGCACTAACGGACCCTTCTATAACACTGGTCAATTTTACTGGGACAATGTAATCTATGTACTTGAGCTACCACAAAGCACCTTATCACAACACTTGTCTACCTCGTGGAATTCTTATTACCTTTACTTATTATTATTAGAATTTTTTTTCTTCCTCCCCTCAGTTCAGTGAATGTTGTATTATGCAGATGTGTGCAATAGGTTTTCGCAATGTGTATTATGTGTATGCTACTGGACACCTTAATTTCCTTCGGGATCAATAAAGTTACTCTACTCTACTTATTCTTAAAAGTTGGTTGCAAGTTATCTCTTTGGCAAGCAGTCTGGAAGCTGTGATATCACTGTACACAGAACTCCTGTTCTTCACAATAGAGACACACTGTTGAATGGTTTCTATAAACCTATCCCACCATAAACTGCTGTCAATGATGATGGTGGCAGACACATCCTTTATGAGCAAGGTAATGACCCTTTCAGAAGACTGTTTATTTTTTACTACTTTGAAATGAATGATATCACTTTCTATTAGCATGGTTGCTGCAACGAACCCAGACCGAATTGTGACTGTGACCCTCAAGACCTGTCTGTCAGTGCTGCGCGACCCGTTTTTCTGATCTCTGTAAATGGTATAGTACCTTCACCCAAGATCTGTATTACAAGTAATTTAATTTATGTGTAATGATGAATTGACTGTTATATTGTTGTTATGGAAATTTATCCAGGCCGCTATGATCTCTTCCTACCCTCTGTGGCTTGCAAAACATGCCTTTCATCATGGAGACCTGAGGTGGAGGACTTGTCTATTGCAGGGTTCCCGCGGGATCTTAAAAAGTCTTAAATGCATTGAATTTATGAATTTAAAAATAATGCCTTAAAGACTTGAATTTTTATATCTAGGTCTTAAATTTTGCGCAGTTTGTAATTTCTCCGTGTCGCTTTGCTCCTCAAAATTTTCATTCGTCAACCACCAGATAGCAAGCACAATCGGCCCGATTGCGGCTGAGTGCTGGCACTGTCGGCTGAGGTCCGGGTCGGCTGAAACACTGCTTATCTTTAATGGACCGAGACATACAGAGCTGTAGTTGGCCTGATTGTGTTGTTACTGAGTCGGCCCGATTGTGGTTGAGTGTCGGCAGCGCAGCTGAAACCATAGTCGGCTGACACATAATGTCTCTTCAGTGGGCCTACAATGGCACGCATAAATCAGGCCGATTACGTTGTTTCTGACTTGGCCCCGATTAGTTCAGTAGGGTTCTGCGCAGCAAACGAGCAACTTTTTTTTAAATTCTATTGTTGAGAAAAGGCTCTCGGCTAAAACATCGGTCTGACACGCAAAAGTACTTTGCTGGCAGAAGTACGCCAGAAGGCATTTATCATTAAAATTATAAATCTCAGAAACATGGAGAATGTAGCTTTTTTTCCTCTTCACAGTTGAGTTAAACAGTCCTCATTTCACTGCGAGTTATACTTTTATAACTGTGATAGATAAATATTATCATGAGCAGCGCGGATTTGCATCGCATTGATGCATGCATTGATTCGCGGTAAAAATTAAATGGTTATGGCAGACTGGCATCATGATGGAGATGGCCCGATTCCTTCAAGCGGCTGTTGGCCCACTACACATGTAACGATCATGGGCCGACTGTCATCGGGCCCAAACCCGCCAAGGCAGCGCGAAAATGTATAAAGTTGAATACGGGCTGTCATCGGAGGAAAGGAGCCAAGGCAGTGCAAACCGTCGCTTTTCTGACACGACACCGATCTGGTAAGTGACAGCTCTGACTTTTTTCTTGTCAGTGTCAGTTAGGCTTATTAGATAGCCATAGCAATACATTCTCCGGATGCGTAACGAAAGACTAAGCATAATGGGACAAATATATTTTATCTTGTTTTAGGGATAAAATACAATTTGTAGGTTTCTGTTACATCTAGCTGTCAACCGCCAGCTCACGTAGCCTAAAGAGCCGGGGGTATGGGCAGAAGTTGGTATAATGATCCATATTTTTTCAAGGTTTTGTTACTATGATTTACTACAAACAATAAATCTGCTTTTTAGCCACAGCCACGGTATGGTAGGCTACCGTAATTTCAATGAATAATTTAGAAAGCCAGTTGTCAAATCCCACAGCACTCTGCACAATCATTTGTGCAGAACCAGTGCACGACTTTCTTTCTCCATATTACATTATGTGGTTACGCGAAATCGTTTTTGAACCGGACTTTAAAAACAAGTATTAAATCGGTGTTAATCTGTAAACTGCAGCAGAGATATTAGTCGGTGCAGCAGATAGACCGTTAGCCGTGTTGAGGTGCTAATCACGAACCAAGTTTAATGGTGGAAAACATGGATCAGTCATCACCAAACTTATCAAAAAATCTGTTTACCCTCTAAACATCAGAGCTGAAATCCGAATACTACGGGTAAAGTGTATTCGTGTTTTCCATATAGAGAGCGCTATGACCGTAACTCCAGTGAAACACAGGCTACAGAAGAAAGTCTGTGCTGTGGGCTTGTCTTTGCCCCTTGTGTTGCCCTTGTGTTGCAGGTTAGGTTCCGTTAAGGTGAGGGAACGCGTAGGTATGAGTCTGTGTGTGTAGGATGTGTGTCTGAAGTGTTCCTGCTCTGGGAAACTTATTTAAAACACATACAGTATCTCCTTGTGTGCATGTGTGTGGTCTGATTACTCTGTGTTTCTCTACACCTCTGTTAGCTTATTACGCCCTCCTTTGTAAGTAGCTTTGGATAAAAGCGTCTGCTAAGTGTAATGTAATGTAATGGACGCAGGCAGTGCACGCGCTGGGATCTCTGTCTGGAGGACCTGTATGGATCCGGGAGACGTCGTGCAGAGCTGTCTGTCGTGGTTTTTGTTAAGGGTACAGGCAGTGGACGTGTGTTTGTGTGTTTGAGCATGTTTATATTATTTTGCCGGAACTTCCAGGGGGGATGGTGCGCTCCGTGGTGTGCTGTTGTGGGGGGGGGGGGGGGGGGGGGGGGGGGTTGTTGTGTGGGGGGGGGAAGACATCTCCCGGAACTGAGTTTGTGGAGGTTGGGATGTCTGTAGTCTTTTAGCACTAGGTTTGGGTTTGCAGTGCCTCTATGCATTTCCAGGCCCAGCCACAGAGCAAAATTAAACAACTGCACTTACCAAGAGCACTGGATTTAGCTCACCACTTGCCCCTTTAAGAGCAAGTAACAAGTATGAATGGCATAAGCTGTACTTATATCTTAAAACCTACAGATTTCGATGTAAAATGGCCAAGCATTTCATGTACTCTGAAATAGAATAGAGCTTTAAAAAATGGTGGGACCTTCTTGGCTCAAATGAGTCTTGACTTCATCATAACTTCTTAAGTTAACTTGACTTCATAACAGTTGTTATATTGCATGTTAACTTTTATTATGCTTTTCCCATAGATGTACTATTGCGTTGTTGAGGGACACAGGAGCCTATTGCCTATTGTGCGTGCTCTGACCGGCTCCGGGGCAAGGCCCTAAAGGTGGTCATTAAATCTTGGTAGCCCGCTGAGGCCACCTGGAAGCAGTGGGAGAAGAGGGAGCTCTACCGGACGGGTAGGTCTGAAATTATAACTTTTACTGTTGCAAAGTCTCTTTGTCTTTCACTCACTGGTCACTTAAATTTGTGTGAAATCCTCCTGTAGTCATCCTGTGATGTTTGTAAGGCTGCATTTATTATCATAGATAAAAAAGCCATCATGCAAGTTTACCTGTTATGCCTTTATTAGAAATGCAGTGTATTATAATACAAATACGATGACATCTCATTATGTATGTCTCTTCCGAAACAGTTTCCCTTCATAACAAAACTAACTGTACTCATCTATACTGACCTTGTTATGCCTGTGTATTCTGTATTCTCCCCAGGGTCCTTCAAAAAGGTCCTCACTAAAAACCTTGTGAGGCAGCTCAATTGGACAGGGGTGAATGGCAAAATGACCCTCTCCAAACAGAAGCTCTGCGCCATAAAAATTTGTAAGTGTGTCTGTGGGACACATTAATATTTATTTTTGGGTTATGATTACATTTTAAATTATTATTGTGCATAAAGATAAAGACATTATGGATTTATTCATTGTCCATGTTTCTTTCCATCTCTCAATTTCTACCAAAGCTGCTGTAAGGAAGAACCCACTGACCAGTGGTGCCATTGAGGCAGAATTGGAGGCCCTGATAAAAAGATGGCTGCAGCTGTCCGGGGACAGAGAGGGTGGCAGGAAGCACCAGCTTTTGAGAGCAGGGCCAGAAAGCCAGTAGTGTGTGTTTGTATGTTAAGTTTTCTGTTTTTATAGTTTTCTGTTTTTTTCTTTGCTGTTTGCCTTTGTTATATAATGTTTGTTGTTGTTGTTGTGTGTGTGTGTTTGTGTGTGCTTTTGTATTTGTTCATTTATATTTGTTTCTATGTGTTAATTTGTTCTTTGTTAAATAAATGTTCAGATAAATTCAATTAATAAGAATCTCTGCCTTTTATGTAGTTTTGACAGCTTTTGTGTCACATCTGATTGGTAGATTATGAAATATTTCTGAATGTTTCATTCATTTCATTTGTCACATACGTAATTACAGCAGTGTATAATTTAAAGTGAAATGTGGGATTTGACATATCAAATGTGGGTCAATATAGGCCCTCAGTCATGCAGGACTTGGCTATCAGCTATTAGTATGTGGGCCAGTACAGGCCCGGGGACCCAGCCAGCACTCAGCCAGCACTCAGCTATCAAATTATCGTATCTGGGCCAGCACTGGGCCAACAGAAACCGTGAGAGTCATTTATTTGGGCCAGTACAGGCCCAGGGGCCCAGCCAGCACTCAGCCATCAAATTATTGTATCTGGACCAGCACTGGGCCAACAGAAACCGTGAGAGTCATTTCATAGTATGTGGGCCAGTATAGGCCCGGGGCCCAGCCAGCACTCAGCTATCATAATAACGTATCTGGGCCAGCACTGGGCCAACAAAAACAATGAGAGTCATTTCACAGTATGTGGGCCAGTACTGGGCCAACACTGACAATAACTGTCAGTTTTCAGTAAGTGGACCACTTCTGGGCCGAGGGCCCAGCCAGAATTGGGCCAACTGCCGGACACTCGCAGACAAAGTAGTGGGCCAGCAGTGGGCCAGATAAACTTTGCTATGTGTTTGGTTAAATAACGTAGCCAGAGTCCAGAGAACGTTGCGGCACTGTTTGAAAGAAGGCTCTGACGTAGCCTGAACAAAAACGGTCGAATCTTTGGCCTGAATGAAGAGCGGCGGGAACCAACGCAACCAGCACAGTCAGGAAGGTGGGACCAGAGACGGTTTTCATTGCTTTGCGTTATATTTGTTTATTTTTTGTTTACATTTGTACGTTGGCTACCTATCTCATGCTGTGGTTATGGAGAAATGTAAGTTTAATGAAGCGTGGCTGGATGAACAATGTTTTCGTCATTGGTTAAAGCCAGGAGGCAGTGTGTTTGAGGCTTTTTCCACCGTGTGCAGAAAAAAAATTCAGCTCGGCACAATGGGACTGAAGGCGTTAGAGTCTCGTGCCAAGTCATTCAAGCACATTAAATATATGAAGATAAAAGAAGAAAACCCTTCCATTGCTGCCGTCTTTCAAGCGACAGGAGGAGATAAGGTTGGGGAGCTAGCTGCTAATGTGCCCGAAGCAGCAGCAGCAGCAGCAGCTAACGAACCAGGCGCTAGTGCTGAAACCCCTCCAGCTACGACCGCAACAGCCACAGTGGATCTGCGCACAGCTTTTGGGTCCACACCAACGATGAAAGCAGAGGTGTTGTGGATTCTTCACACCGTTGCGAAACACCACTCATACAACGGGAATGAGGGCATCTCGGACCTTTTTCAATGCATGTTTCCCGACTCCGACATCGCCAACACATTTAGTTGTGGACCCGACAAAACTGCTTATATAGCCAAGTTTGGTTTAGCTGTGCACATAAAAGAGGAATTGGTGGCCAATGAGGTTAACGCTCAAAATACATGCAAGCGGGCGAAGTGGAACGTTCCATTCTTTTCAGTTGGGAGGCGGCAGGTGGTGACGTAGATTAGCGAGGCGGGCGAAAAAGTTAAGCTCTGCTGAACTTTATGCAAATGAGGAGCGGCGTTTGCCAAGCGGTAACCAATGCCATCGTTTCAAATGAGTTTTCAGTTGGAAGGCGGCAAGTGGAGAGATAAACATTTAAAAATGAACGTACATAAAATTTGAAACAGTGCCGTGGTTAACATTATATTGACATGCCAGAAGCAAAAAAATCATTACCATTCAGAATTCTTTAGCCTTTTAAACTTCATATCTCTTCAACTGTTCGGTACACGCCCACTCAAAGCGGAGCAAGCGGAGAGAAAGCGGTACATTTCGCTTGCATGTATTTTGGGCGTAAGTCCAGGTATCTGGGCTCTCGGTTTATGGGTCCTTCCACTGCACAAGACCTGCTTTCGCATCTCAAAGTAAGAACAACCTTTTTTTTTACTTAAAATGTTTCTCAATTTATATTGTTTGGTTACATTTGTGCATACAATGTCCTGAAAAAGCAATGTTAAATGATCAATTAGGTACTTAACCCTTTGGTAGTAATGAGAAATGTTGAGTTATAGATATGCCCAATAGGGTACAAAATATTAAATGACATTGTTAAGTGGTATAAATGGTTTCATTTCATTTGTAAGTGTTATTACTGTCAGAAAAGGTTAATTAATTCTAGATGTTGTATTATATAAGTTTTTTAAAACTTAATTATTACAACAAATATTTTTACAACCACCTCAGAGAATAGTACTGCACACCTCATCACATGATTACAATTTGCATGCCAGGATTCTTGGTTTTAAGTGTACTGTGAGGGGCAGTACTATTCGTTAGTTGGTGCAGTATTTTGGATTGGTATGTACTGTATATATGTTTAACTTGATAAATGTGTGTGATGTATTTAGTATATCTTCTGGTTTGCTATGCAAACTTGCTAGGGGTTTAATAAGAACCAGAAGGGCTCACCCCCAGCGAGTCACAGAATTGACTGCCTAATTGGATGACCGCAAAACAAAGGAAAGTGTCCTTTATTAGTTATGAAACATAACATTTTATGTAGTACTTTAATGACTGTCCTATATTAACAATTTGCTTATCCATTCCTCTTACCTCAACTAATCAAATGCAGCCCTTTTTTCAGGAATGTCTGGACAAACTAAACCTCAGAGACTTGGTGTCCATCTCAATGGATGGGCCCAGTGTGAATTGGAAAGTCTTCGACCTTTTCCAGAAAGATCAAGCTGCGCAGTTCGGAGGTAAGAAGTTGATAATGTCATTAATGTGTGTGTGTGTGGGTGAGTGTGTGTATGCGATCCATTAACAGTTATATTCATGCATTTGTTTGCAGAACGGTTTACACAGAATAAACAATCTCAAAGTGCTACAGAGATTTTGTACTGGGAATTTGGTTTCTGATATCAAGTTTGCGTTGAAACTTTCAGGTGTTCAGCTCATTTGTGTGGGGAGCTGTGGTCTACACACACTACACAACGCATTCAAGTGTGGGTTCAATGCGTGGCAGCTGGATAAGTTGCTGAGAGCAATGCACACTTTGTTCCACAATGTGCCAGCCAGGAGAGAGGATTTCATCACAGTAACCAAGTCCAGTGTGTTCCCCTTGTCTTTCTGTGTCTTTCATCGTTGGGTAGAAAACCTTCCGGTTGTGGAGAGAGCCCTGGCAGTCTGGCCATCACTGCTCCTGTACCTGGAAGCTGTGAAAACAAAGAGACTCTCGAACCCTGGAACAGGTAGGCCCTTTTGAAATGCAGTGAATAGGTCTTTGACTGTAACCCGGGTGGTGATGTGGCCTTGTCATAGTGTGTTTGTGATGCACAGCTACAGTACATTGAAATGTCCTGCCTCTCTGTTTGTCTCTCTCTCAGCATCGTATGACACAGTTGCAGCAGCCATGAAGGATCCACTCATCTTGGCCAAATTGGAGTTCTATGCGGCACTTGCCAGGACCTTCACTTCCTTCCTGAAAAAATATCAGACAGATGAGCCTGTGCTTCCTTTCTTCCCTAAGGACCTGGCCGAGTTGATGATGGTAATAATTTACTTAATTTTATAATTACCAATGATTGGGCTCAATTGATTTGCTTTGACAATATGGGATTTGTGGTTAGTGTATGTGTAAAAAAAATAATGGATACATTATGCATCATAATCAGACAATTTGATGTCAGTGATTTAATATGCTGCACCAGTCATTTCTGTGTTTGTCTGTCTGTTGACAGAGTCTTCTCAGACGCTTCATAAAGAGAGAGGTCCTCCACAATATCACTGCCCTGCAGCTGACCAAATTGGATGTCACAGACAAGACCATCTGGCTCAGCCCACAAGACATCAGCATCGGTCTAGGTGCAGAGTCAGTCCTTAAGGTGTGTGATGTTTCAAAAAGATAATTTTACAAATTGTTAGGCTGAACTAGGTCATTGAAGATGTGTTCTTGATTCATGGCTAATTTCTCTCTCTAATTTCTCTCTCTCTCTCTCTCTCTCTAGAGCATCAAAGGTGCAGAGCTCATGGAGTCTTATCCGGAGCTGTGGGCCTTCTGCAGGAAGCTACTCCTCCTTTCTCATGGCCAAGCCACAGTTCAACGCGGTTTCTCAATAAACAAAGAGGTGGAGTCGGACAACCTGCAGGAGGACACTGTGGTGACACGGAGGCTTTTATGTGATTAAATCATACAACATGGAGGTGTGTAGTAAGAATGACCCCAGCTTTGACTAGCAATATTCTGTTGACTGAAAAGATAACATAATAATAACATAATTGGTCTTTTGAGTTTGTCACTGACTCTGGCTCTTTTCCCAACCCCATACCCAGGTTCCACTCAGTAAACCACTACTGGCAAATGTAGCAAGAGCTAGAACCAGATATCGTCTCCATCTTGAGATGGAGAGAAAGAAAAGGGAGGCAAAAGAACAGGCCCTTAAGAGGAAGGAGGCAGAGGACTGTCTTCAGGAGCTAAAGGTGAAGAGGAGACAGGTACAAGAGGTATGTAAGGGGCTGGCTAGGGATGCTGACAGGCTGGCCGAGGAGGCTGAGGCAAAGGCAGGAAGCAAGATGGCTGACCTGATCTCCAGGTCCAACCTCATGCGAAGAGGCCATAAGGAGAAGTTAGCAGAACTGGCTGTCCTTGATAAAGAGATCGCTGTTAAGAGTGCAGAGCTGCGAAGTTGACTGTGTTCATGATCCTGATTTTATTTGTTTAGTTCTATTTTTGTAATGATTTAAATTGTGTATTGTCTGAAAAATGTTCCTAGCATAAACTAAGTAGCTCTGTAAGCAACATAAAAAATGTCGGTCTGCTGACCTTTCTTTGACTTTTCACAACTCAAGAGTCTGCATCTGTGCTGTGGTGTTGTGGATTTCTTCGAAAATGAATAAAAGAATTCACATATTCAAGAATTTGTTTTTTCTTTGACGATGGCCGTGATATTACGTTTTATATAAATGGCCTTAAATAGGTCTTAAAAAGACTTAAATTTTACTTGAAGGAACCCTGAACTTTAATCTGTAGGAACCCTGCTATTAGTGGTTACTGGCCTGGCACCCTTGGTTTTTAAACCATATTCCACTTAGACCTTTTTCAGTCTTTTGAAGACCTCAAAATTTCTGCACCTGGACTTTCAAGATAAGCATTTGTGAAACTGTTAAAACATCCTTCACAGCAATTTGGAAGGGTAACACTGCAAACACCATTGGTTTTTATTCTTAAGTGTTTAATTCAGTACAGTATTTTGTAAATTACAGAGTAGTATCATTTGTGTTTGCTTGTCTCGTAACACTGTGGCACGGAGAACTGAGGACATTTCGTCCGCTATTAAGAGACAGAGACAAAGGGTGTCGTGTTTGTTTGTTTTTTTCCGTTAGCCTGCGACAAAGCACGGACGCAACAGACATCGCTCAGTTACTGATTTTTTGGGAGGAGTGGATGGTGAATGCGAACGTGAGCAAAGAGCTTCGCTCCAAAACACCTGCAGATGGAGCAGCAGCTCTTGACAACTTTTACTGCCCGCTGAATAATGGCAGGTTCCAAGAGATTCGAACATTTGGTAAAACAAAATCATGAGCTTATTTGGCTCGACATACCTGTGTGAGAAGACATTCTCACTTATGAACTTTAACAAGAACCGTGTGAGGACAAGACAAAGTGGCATCTTGCGCATCAAAACCACTGTCTTTGAGCCAGACCTGGCCTTTTTGCTGCAATCTAAATCTCAGTACCACCCATCACATTAGTGCAGGCAAGTTATTTGTTTTCTGGGGTAGCCTAAATAAATTCTAAAAACACAGTGATTTGTGTGTTTGTGATCAAAACCCTCAGTGGTGTGTACTTCTGAATAAGATAACTGATTTTATTACTGGTCTTCAAATATAAAATGCACAGTAATTTTGGTAAAAATACATGTGAAGACATAAAAACTATGCCATTGCAAAAAAATATTAATTAAATAGTTCATTTGCATATTATTATTATTGTTATTATTATTATTGCGTTATTATTGTGTCATTATAATGGTTGGCCACCCCTGCTCTACGGCATTGACCACTTCTCTTGCCCAGCTTGCACCACAGATACAGTAGCAGTGTTCGCAGATGGAAATAGAAAGCTGTATCACTTCAGCAAAAGAAAAGGGTATGTTACAACTGATAACAACATAATGTTTACATCTTGTTTTTTAGAAAATCTATCAAAGAAAACCGTATTTCAATCGGTTGTCTAACAAATCACACAAGAGAGCTAGCGGACCCTTTTTTTCATTGATCCCTGAGAAGCCCCACACACTGTTGGCATTACTTGGACCTTCACTGATTCTGTATTTTGTGGTTTGTTATACATTCTTTGAATGTCTTTCAAACACCTAGAAGCATTCTAAAACTTCTGAATACTTTTGTTTGTTTATTCCATGTAGTGCAAGGTACCAACCCTTTTTTGATGGAGTTTTTCTGGCCAGTGACCAAGATGTTGCAACATTTGTTGACGATGTTCATCATAACATCAAGCCAGTAAGATATTTTCAAAGTAGTTGGCCAACATGTGGTGGATAAGATGTATTTTTATGTAGAGAAATGTGATTTTATGTCTGTTATGACATTGTGTTACAGGCACAAGGTAAAGGTGTTTGCGGAACATCAACACGGGCGGCCGCCCGTGAGACCTCCAAAAAGACCAACATCAAATGTGATAAAGAGGGTGTAGAGGTGGCAGTTTGTAGACAAAGCCTTTTGCTTAGAGGCCTAAACATGTATCGGGGCGAGATATTCGCCTATCCTCTCTTTCTACAGAAGGAGCTGGCCTCTAAAACGAATTGCCAGTTCTTCTGCCCTGACATAATGTGCCGGTACTGGCCCTACCTTGAAAAGGTAGTTCAAGCTCTACCAGACTCAGTAATACCAGATTCAGTAATGCATGCCAAGGGGCACTCCACCAAATGCGAGGTAATTCTTTCTTTGCATGTAGGCATTTTTATGTATTAATATAAAGTTGCAAAGAACATGGGTTTATTTTGGCATATTGTGTATGATACAGGTGCAGTAGGGTGGGAAAAACCAGGCTGGCGCAGGCATTACCTTAGGGGAAGAGGTTGAGCAGGTGAACAGCTACCTGTCTCGTGTGGCACTAACAACCAAATACATGAGCAAAACTGGTAAGTCATCCTCTTTAATAATGTTATTTTATTGTGCTTTGCTGTTGGTGTTACTGTTTGAAATGCATACTTTTCTAATACGGATCCCCCTACAGCTGAGATTACATACCAACTCGTTAACATTTATGTAAGGGATAATGTTTTGTCTCAACAGGGCAAATAAGGTTTCAGTATGAGATCCACTTTCATAATGAAGTCATTTATTCTTGTAAGGACGTCACTTCCGGAACCAACGGCGGAACAGGAAGTGGAACATGAGAGAATTCGCTGCTTTGTCTCCGGACGCCGTAACAGAACATAAAGAAACCATTTTACCTATATCTAAATGCCTGATACCACTTACCAGGACCTCAGCCGATAGGCCCCACCCTAATCTAACTATAAAGCTTTATCCGTTGACTTGTGGTTAAGGAGTAAGCCAACCAAAATCATGTAGTAACATGAGTGTCTCTCCTACTAGATATTATTTGGGTTCAACTATGGGGATAGCGTCGCACAGGTTTTGCCAACGGCCAATTTATATTCTGGCTACCACGGTCATAATATGAAAACTAGTCTAGAAAATGGTACAGTGGCCATGCTGCTGCCACAGGTGCTTTTACCTGCTCCTGTCCTAACCCGGCCGCTCAGAGGTGCTGGGCCGGCTGCGTCTGCAGACACATGGCCGATCGAGTTAAACATGAGACAGAAGTCACCCGCCGCTAGATAGTGGCAGTTCCACACGACATGACCAAACCTAGGTGAGTAGACAGGGACCCAGGACAGGAATTTACCATCTGTCTGGGTATGAAACTAATCCTAGACAGGGATTATGGAAACGCCGTTACCCATATCTACTTTAAACAAGATAATACGTTCATCAGAGACAAAAAGTGGATCAGAATAATAACAATTTATTAGGTACAAGCTACTGAACCAAGTTGCAATATACCGCTTACAGTTAAATCAATGAGTAATATGCAGTTACAAATGGACTATAGAATGACATTGAAAACTCAAACAGTCAAAGTATGAACATCACCTACCTCTCTACCCAAAAGCATTTACACACCACCTGGAGACAGCCCACTGCCTCATATTACCTGGAAACCTTGGAATGTGAGATCTTTATTATAATAACCAGAGTCCGATTCAGAACTGAGACCAGTTTACCACTCACACTGAGACCATCAGAATGAAACCAAACATGACATATGAATCTCATCGCATTTCTACAATATCATATACTGCTAAATTCCCATATCTCTTGTCCTTATTTTGACCTAGGTGCTTCCGCAACACTCCATCTGTTGACAGAGCCTAGATGACGGGACACCTAATTAAAAGATAATGGCCGGGTTTCCCAAATGCAGTTAAGAAGTTCTTAGCGCTAAGAACTTCTTAAGACCCTTCTTAAGGCTCCCGTAAGAAGCAACCGCGTTTCCCAAAATGCTTCTTAGCCTAAGAAGACCTGCCGTTAAGAAGGATCTCTAAGAAGTTCTGAACCCAATCTTAACACCCTTCTTAGCGACAAAACAGTGAAAACAGCACCCCTCTCAGGCAGGTAAAGCAATGTGACAGTAAGCAAGGAGATATTAATGCAGTACGTCAAGTTTTCCTGATCGTGTTTTCCCCCTTTTCCCTATCGTTCATGACAAGAGGACGCCAATTTCTCGGTTTTCACACATATTCTCCTCATGTAGCAGATTTCTATCAGACAGATAAGAATATAGCCTACACATTAAATGAAATGACATACTGATTCCATTTTGTGTTTCCATTTTTATTTCCCTGGTCTTTGTTCCGGTATTATTATATGTGTATATTATATGTGTATATGTGTGTTTTTGTGTCGTGACGACAAATGTCATACTTTTAGCCGGTATTTTATTCATGAGTTCAGTCAGACGCCACGTGTTATACCACTTCAGTTTGGAGCATTTTACCAAAGGTTCTAGAGTAGCGCTCTAAAATCTTTGATTTTACTATGGTAACTATGCGCTCCAATCGGCCATTCTGAGATCGATTGCTCATTCTTCTTAAGTGCCTTCTTAACTCGTTAAGAAGGTTCTTAACTGGGAAACCCGGCCAATACAAGTTAGGGATCTGCTGTGGGTTGTCGTAGACTGAAACAATAGAACAAATGGCCTTTTGAAGGCCCTCTGGTTCGTCAACAGCACGGAGAGATATGGCAACTCCTCTAATTGTGCTGATTGAGTGACCAGACTGCTTGGAGCCTTACAGTCCCCCCTTTGGCCCATTGGGACAAATTTGTCTCAGTCCCATTGGGTCACCCGGGCAGGCTGTGTCTGTGCAAGGTGAGGTGGATGACTGGAGATGGGTGGTATTTGTTCACGGTGAATGCAGGGATTAAAGCAAAAAAAAAGTCATCTGACTGAACTTTTTTCCAATTAAACATCTGATCACGTATCCCCCTATACCCCTTCGAAAACCAATTTAGCCATGGCTCCACCCTCAATCCGGAACATACATTGGTTAGAAACATTGCCCCATTAAAGGGATACGCCAACCCCAGGCCAAATTCAGTGTCTCCCCCTTCAGTAGGCTGACCTTTTGCTGTAGAGATTTTTCATTTATTACATAGGCACTCAGATTCCATATATGGGGCATTTATATGTTATTCTATATATATATCATAAGACTTGTTTAGTTTAAAATCTCATGATTGAGATGACAAGATGAGACGAGAGACAATGTTAGTAGTTTGTTTTTTTTGTTTTTTGTAGGTTTGTTTTTTTGGTTGGGCTTTTTTTTGAGCTGACAAAGGCTAAACTGATGGGCAAAGTGATTTGTAACCAGTGGCGGTTCTAGGGGGGGGCGGGCTGGGCCTTTGCCCAGGGCGCAATTTCGTGAAGGGCGCCGTGCTATTGGCCTCACGAGCGCTTGGAAAAAAAAAAAAATCATCTAAAAATGTTTTTAATATCTATCATATCACTGTGTAGGAAATTGTCAAATTGGCACCCCCTTTGGCTGCCTGCGCCCCTGCTGAAAAGTTTCCGTGCACAGAAGCTGTGAGAGAAGGGCAAAGGGGTGGGGGCGCGGGGGACTGTTTACCTCTGGGTCTCTCAAATGCAATGCGCAAGTGGGCAATACTCTGCAATTAGTGAGCGAAGTCAGTCACACATAAGCTTCTTTCCCAATAACGCACATTTTATTCCTACCATTATATTTACAGGTTTATAATTCCTGCACATCTTTTAATTGTGTGAAAGGGGTAATAAAACAGGGCAATACAAAACGAGTAGGCGGTCACCAAGGTGAGTCCTAACTCCTGGTCGGCAGTGACAGTGTTCGGGGATGGGAAATACAGTATGTTGACTGTCGAGTGACAAACAGAAGGAAATGGACAGAAAAAGCTTAGATTAGAAGTGTAGAAACGAGCAAAAGATGAAGTTATGCAACTGTTCTCTCTGCAAGATCACGTTATCCATGCCATGAATGAAGGGCTAATGTTAATCATGGTATAACTCTTACGTTTGTTAGCCTTCTAGCTATGATGCTACGATTGCTATACTCAACAATAATTCGGTCTTAGCTCAACAAACACAAGATCTAATTTCAAGATTTGGCTTTGCAACAAAACGGTTACAAGTTAAGTTATTATTGATTTCCATAATTTGGGTTAACGTTGAGCCCTGTCATCAGCCAACAGAATGTTATTATGGTAGTTTCAACATGCAATTTGCTGCAACTCATAGTTTGCATAGTTTAACTAGGTAGTTTAGCATAGTTAACCAGTCATACCTGAACGTGTAACAAGCATACTGTAGAATTCGAGGCAGTAACCAAGGAGCTACACAGCAAATTCAACATAGTTAATTCAACACTAACAGAGTTAAATTCAACACTTCAAAAGTGTTTATATTGGTCCACACCACACAGAGTTAAAACTACACTTTTGAAAGTGCTAAATATTTTACACTACCACTGAGTTACAGTAACTCTTTCTATAGTTGAAATTAAATATCTGTCAGTGTTGAGTTCTAACAACTCTAGTGTGCAGTGTTAGGAATTAACAATAACAGTGTAGTAACTAACACTTCAAAGTAGGGCTGTGCGATATATTGAATATACGAGATTATCTCAGAAATAGATTTGTGAGATACATAAAATTATTATATCGTATGTATCGAGTATTTTATGGTCATGTTTTTTTTTTCAAGCAGCAGCCGAGACTCTTTCGGCTCTTTCGGAGTCTTGCTTTCATATTTAAAACGTTCAGGGGTGCGTTTCCCAAAAGCATAGTTGCTAACGTTGTTAGCAACTTACTTGGTTCAAACTATGTAGGTGCGACGCAAGTGTGTCTCAAAACCTTCGTTCGTGTGAACCAACATAGTTTGAACCAACATAGTGTAAACCAGCATAGTCCCAACATAGTGCGACCGACACAGGCGTGTCCCAAAACACGAACATTCGCAACCACGTTGGTAACTAGTGAGGTTTGCAACCACAGCTCTCGGTGCTTAGTTCCACCTAACCAACGTTGTTTGAAGGTCTCGACGGCATCCAACATGGCGGACCGAATGTCTCGAAATCCTCGATCATTGTAAATATCTCTGTTGTTTGACGTTGTATCCCTCAGATTTTACAAAACGAGGTGAGAAATATACAGTGTAGAATCTAAAAATCCCGTTGTTGTAGCAAAACAATTGATCTAGGAGGATATTTGCAACTCGTTTGGCAGTTTGGCTTAAGCGACTCATGCTGTGATGTACCTTCAAGTACCTCCAAATTCCGTAAGCTAGGAGCTGCTTCTGTGGTGCTGTTGGTAGAGCGCAGGTCATGCACACCTGTGTTTGTAGATAGTACTTTGGTTCTAATCCGGGATGATGCATAATTAAAATGCTACATGAAATTGTTGACATTCTCAACTGCCACGTTACTTTTCTTAACGTAGTTTCAGGGTGAACGTGTCTCCCCTGTTGCGTATTAACATAGTGTGGCCAATTTATGCCAGCCTGCATATTCTTGGGCTTGTGTTCATACACTTCAGAATGCAGGTCGCCAAGGTGAAAATAAACTTCCAGCTCCTCCGTCATTACGTGCATAGTAAGCAATAAACCTAATGTTGATAGCGTGTAGCATACTGCCATATAAGCACATGCATTTACAGATGGCACATCGCCTGGTGTCTATGCAAAATAGCATTTTGAAAGCTATTTTAATCAGGCTAGCTGTGATGGCTCGTAGTCTATGTGATTTAAATAAAATAAAAGCATTGTATAGACTTTGTCTTCCACATGACTTCAAAGTCAGGGAGATTTCCTATAGCTTAATGTATTGCCTAGAACTATAGGCTGCTTATGAGACGTGCATAGTCACAACTCATCTGTGTTCATATCCAGAGGTCTGCGTCATTCAATAAACAATGTTAAAGTTTATTTAATCAATGAAATGTCTTGCAAATCTGTCACTAGGCTATATTACAAATGAACACTAAGCCAGCAATATATAGGGTTCAGTGATACCTTCCACCGTTAGATGTATTCAGTTTCTATTGTTTATTTCCTAGTACACAGTTATTCCCGACATCATGTGAAATAGCCTATTATTAGACGATAAATAATCGGCTACATAATTAGTCATCTCTGTTAAATTCCGTTCACAAGGTCATAGCCTGCTTCGGATTGTTTCTCTCTGCTTCCGACAATGCACGAGCATGTCCGAACACATCTGGAAACCATTGTGGTTTGGACTATATTGGTTCAAACCAACTTGGTTCAGACTATGAAGGTACGACAGTGTTTGGGGCACAGTCGCACTTTGGTTGTTGGTTAGCTCAACGGTGCATCGTACCATGTTGGTTTAAAGCTAAGTTGGTTGGTTGTTTGGGAAACGCACCCCTGGTGGCTTTCTCCTTTTCCCTCAGGCAGTAACGCGAGTGAGGGGTTAAAAAAAACGCACACTCTTGTCAAACACTCACCAACCAATCCCGCGCGACATCTAGGTGCGGAAGGGAGGGAACTTCATTTTGTAATTTCTTTCGGTTTGCAGGCAGCGCGAACACTAGCTGTCGTACAGTATACCCTACCTAATGCAATAGAACATGGAAGCGGATGAACAGCTTGTTCCTAAATGAGGCAATACGGGATCAGTAATCCGGAAGTTTTATGGATATCGGGAACGTGGAGCAGGTAACCCCAATATGCAAAGTGTGCAAAAAAAACTGTCCAGACGAAAGGCAGCAGCACCACAAACATGTTTCACCACCCCAAAACCTACCCGGCAGAGTATGCAGAGTCCGTCAAACTCCGAACAGCATGCACACCTGCTAAAACCCCTAAACCAGCCCAGTACAGTTGAAAATTGTGCAGGTAGAAATATGTTGTGCAGATCTCTCTCTCTCTCTCTTTCTCTCTCTCTCTCTCACACACACACAAGGCTAAATGTGTGTCGTTGTAGTTAATGCCACACACGTAATTTTCTGGAAGATCTACCTCTATATTTTTTTAAAGTAATTTTATGAAAGCACTTGTCTCTCAGGATTTCTACTTGAGTTTGCAGTTTTTGGTTTTTGCACAGTTCTGGGCAGCTCTGTTTGCATTTATCACTTTGCTGTAATTTTAAAGATTGTTTTTGCACTTTGTGCTTTATTTGGAAAAAAAAAATTCAACTCAATTGTGGTTAATCACTATGAAAATCTTTAATGTTTTCCTGGATACCACCTTTAAAGTTAACCATGAATGGTATGTAATCTGCCGGGATTGTAGTGATAACAGTAAAAAGTAAAAGTGTGATTTCATAGGGTCCTATAAAGGATATTTCAAAATATCGAGATATATATCGTATATCGTGAAATGGAGAAAATGTATCGGGATATTCTTTTTTCCCCATATCGCACAGCTCTACTTCAAAGATGTAAAACACATGCTAGTATTCAACTCTTTTAGAGTTGACTTACATGGAAAAAGACACTGTGCAGAGTCAAATAATCTGCCATTCCTATTTGCACTGATAATAAATACTGTTATGATTAAAAAAAGCACACTAACAGTTACATTTGTCACTTTTATTAAGGACTTTTTTTTTTTATTATTCATTTCAAAGCTTTTCAGCATTGTTTAATACAGTACATTAGTATCATACTGACAAACTTAAATTGAACAATCTGTTACACAAAATGTCAAGTTACACAAAATAATAGTATGGAACTATATATATTTTATCATCCATCTCATTAGAAAAATGTTTGTCGAAAGGGTTCGTAATAAATCAACTCTTCAATGGAAATAACAGAAAATGAATCTGTTCTTTCCCTGACACAATATGCATTAAAATGCTCATCAAAATACAGCGTGTTGACTCCACATGTCAAAAACAAGACTTTATCATCATTAATAACAATATGGTTAATTTTCTTAAAGACAGGGATTTCCAAATTTGTTCCCATGCAAACAAACATGCCCACCTGATACTCAGTTCCAAAATTTGTAACCCACTTTGTTGTTGACACATCTGAATCCACATTAAAACTTACACTTAAAACTTTCACCACCCTCTAAAATGCAAATGTACTTTTTTTACTGGACCAACCTGAAGTCTTTGGAAAGTAAAACTTTCCCAATGGTATGCTGGTTGTCTCTGGTGTTCTTTAACCAAGGATTTGGTAATGTTTTTGAAATTTCTTACAGCTCTGTCGGTATTGGAATGTTGCCCTCATCTTCTCTCGCACAACCAATTCCAAAAAGATATTGCCTCAAAGCATTCATCCCCAAGAAGCTGCACATCAGTCAGTTGTAAATCCCTTCTGCTGTTTGGACTATCTCGATAGGTACTGCTGGTGTAGGATCTCTGTGATTGGACTGCAGTGCTCCGCTGGACAGTCTTTATCCTCCAGGCCAAGAAGCCAGCCCCACTCTCTGAATCATAATAGTGCTCCTGTAAAATTCAAAATGTACATATAAGTACAACATATACATACCGAAGTCACATCACTACAAGGAAAAGGCAACAAAACAAGGGGCCGATTTTCCCACTCGCCTAAGTCTGAAAAAAAAAAAAAAAAAAAAAAAAAACCCTGATATTTGCACGCTTACACATTCTAGGTGGAGCAACCTCAAAATGTGGGCGTTCCCTAAAAACAGGCCTTGCGCGCATTCTACTGTCCACTTAACTTTGAATTTGCACGCCTCAAACCTTGTATTAAATCCAGCGCCCCAGCAGGAATAACATCATATTGCAAAGGAAACAAGGATGTAATTGAACACATTCATGTAGGGACCTATTTATAATGCTTTTTTATTATTAAAAAAAAAAAAAAAAAAAAAAATTGCATGCATGATACCACCACACATTTAGCAGCCCTTAAAGATATAACGATTGAGTCTGCCTCCTTTTTTTGTCCCAAGTTGAGCAGGGAGAACGCGCATAAGTCGAGGTGCATAAAAATGAACTTAAGCGCACATGGGAGAATCAGCCCCTAAAAGAGCATGTATATATGTTGTATATGTACGTGTACACACACACACACGATATTTAACTTACATATCCATTGTTTGAGTATGGATCTCTGAGGTTGGGAAATAGAGTCACAATACCAAGAGCATATTTTGTTCTTATATAGCTTGGTGGTATTCTCCTTTAAAAACCCAAACAAACAAAAAAGGGAAAAAAGTATATTATTTCTTAAATTTTAGCTTCAACATTTGTTAAATATAATCAAAATGTGCAATGAATACTTACCCATGATGTTCATAATGTCCGCCACGAGTAGGTTTACCATCTCTCTTCGTGTGCCATCACTCAATGCCTTTGTTTTGTCATACTCAAGTAAGATTTTTTCTCCCCCTGACTTTGACTGGAGTACTCCTTGCACCATCTAAAAGGATAATGAAACAAATCACAATGAAACATTAGCCTTCCTTGCATCCCAATCATTGTTCATTTGCACTGCATCCGTCTATGTAAGGATTAATAACCAATTTAATACTACTACTACTACTAATAATAATAATAATAAAACACCTAACTTTATAATGGATATGTAAGGCATTTTGGATAAAAGCATTAGGCAAATGCCTAAGTAAGTATGCTAGCTTTGAGACACACCTCTTTTGCTGTTTCACAATCATTGTAAGTTCGTTTCACGCCAATGTTTCTTGTTGGTGTAGCTCCTGATGAATCCGATGGTGCAGAGGACAAGGTGTCTGATATAAGCACATCTTTATCAGGTGATGAATTTTGAATCAGCACAACTGCAAAAGAGTTTTAACCACACACACACAGAACATAATTTGAGACCAAAGACATCAGTGTACTTAATATTATGCCCTCTTAAATGGTTTGTTTAACCCAGACCACCATCTTTCCCCCTAAGCACCACATTATTTTCGAGAGTTGATCCACTTCTTTCCTTGCGAGTCTAAGGGCTCATTCACACCGCCTTGAGCGTATTCAGCGCGTGGGCGTATTCTGAGCGTATGACCATTCACACCGGACATATCAGCGTATTCAGCGCGGGAGCGGGAAGCCCCGTCTTTAAATGCACTTGGCCAATGTCTTTAGGTGCAAATAGCCATGTTTCCCTATCTCTCACTTTAGTAAACACTATGTGTTTCTCTGGTTTTATTTCCTTACTTTAAACGTTGTTTAGAAAGCAGCACTGCACCTATAGGCCTAGTGCAACTTGACACTTTGATAAGGCCAGTGGAATATTTGACATCTTTCTAAATCATGTAGGCTGATCATTGTCAAAGCCAACAGTCACTTTGCCTACATCGGGTAAATAAATTATTAAATGTAGTGACTTATGGACCTCAGTTTTGCCTAGTGGCTTGTTGACTAGATTTATCAAACCAAGTAGGAAACACTGAATGACAAGAACGAGGTTACCATTTTTTTTATAGCTCGAGTGGTCGACAGAAGACCGATTGAGGCTCTTCTTGCATTAAGACTCCGACGAAGAAATCTAAAGCGATATCTTGCTTCTTCCTATTAAGAACATAAAAGCTCCACCACTATTACCTACAACATGTTTGACTGGACAGCGTGACAACTTCAAAGGTATTTCAGTTTGTGTGTTTATGTAGGATAGTCAATGCCCTTGTAGTGCAGATCTGATATGATAACCCCACTATTGATAGCTTTCCAGCGTTTGTTTCATGCAGTTGTAAGCGAGTGGTAATATTTTGCAGGCAGTCGCGGGGTTTTTGAGGTATTCCCTGTGTCAACACATGCATTGATAGCACAGTTGACATGAATTGTACAGCGGTGCCTATAGCTTTCAATGGGATTTTGGCTGAATACGCTCAGAATACGCGCAGAAAAATAGACTCGGTTTCTATGCTCTAGCTGCAGTCCGTATTCTGAGCGTATTATACGCTCAGAATACGCTCAGAACACGGTTGCGGTGGGAATGGTCTCATCTGCTAACGTGCATTCTAAATGAATACGCTCAGAATACGCTCAGAATACGCCTACGCGCTGAATACGCTGAGAGTTTGGTGTGAATGAGCCCTAAGTCTCACCTGTAGACTGTTCAGTGGAAACATTAACAGTAAGATTCCCAGCCTGTAAAAGGTCCTCAAACACCTCAGCATCCACCTCTGTCCCTGACGCATCGGTTAAGTGCAGGTTAGTCTGCAGTGGCAGACCTAACTTTTCTATGACTGAGAAAATGTGTAGAAAGACATTCAAAAAAGAATTTGACAGTTAACATTTTCCAGCAATTGCTTAACTATACATTTTGAATAACACAAAGGAGATATTACAATGCCCTGATTTTTTTTCTTCTTTAACGTTGCATTTTTTGGGGGGAAAGATTCTTACCTTTGAGAAGAAATATGCTGTAATCTTCAAACCCTGTTTCCGTCTCAGCAACTTTGACATTTTTTGGCTGTCACCAAATCTAACTTTAACCAGCATTATGAACCATCTGTAAAGAGGAAACACAAACAAGATACTCAATTTTATAGTAAACATGCTATAGTTGCCGTAAGTAAACAATATATAATGTGACGCGACGTGTGTGTGATGTGATTTATATTCCCATTAGACCGGCATGGCAGAAAGTACACTACAGCTTACTGAACATGTTCACAAATCTTACAAAATGTAAACAGCTTCTTGTAAGGATTCTCTTCATAACTAACTACAGCTATGCTGAGTCTAACCGTCTATTTTGCTTCACATTTCACCAGCTGCTGGTGGGGGGAGAAAAAGATTAACGGTAGTTCATGTTCTCACCTTCACAGAGAGCTACCGCCATTAGCGTGTTTTTTTTTTTTTTTTGTTAATCGGGTGGCCAAAAGAGGCTGTATAATAATGCTATACTGTTAATTTACTTGAACTTGCCAAATAGCATTTTAGCCAACACTAAAATGTTCCTACAGGACATATGCGGGCTAAAACATGGATCTTTTGTCAGGCTTTTGGACTGCAACATTCACCTCCACGAGCTTTCAGATGTAGGCTACTGATATAGCATACAGTGGTAACGTTACTCTGAGGTAACTGAGCTAAGTCTGATAACTGAGCTAACAGGCTGCAAAGTACCGACTATAAATGGTGTTGGTGTAACTGATTGATATCTGACTTCGTACATCTCGGCCGACGCCATTAATTTCAAACAAAAAAAAACTACATACTTTCCCAACTGTTAAAAATAAGAGGCAGTAAATTTAGCTAACATTAACTAACCTTGTCTTACCTCGCTTACAGCAACCCATCGACATGCCTTATAACAATTGCTTTTACAAATAATTTTTGATATAATCTGATACACTGAAACAATAAAATAATGGTTTGGTATTTCTTACCGATCTTGATGAATCCTCTTCAGAGCTCCAGCAACTGCAGCACAATGACGGCGGCTGAGATTGAGACTGAGGAATTTGAAATTGGGCAGGCACGAAAAAGAATCTAGACGGTTGGTGGGGTCACGTCACATAACATTTTAAATCTGTTGGGAGTCCAAAATACCATCCTTTTTTGCAAATAGGCCTACTTACAAACTGTGTGATCATACCACAAAATAATATATAAAACATTTAATTAATTATTGAATCATTATTATTCAAATATTTGAAATATTTCAGGACTCGTATTTTCAAAAGGCTAACCAATAACACAACTACAAAACAGTTAACTCTGCGTAGAGTTGTGGTCCTGATCTGACTTTGACTCCCTGTATCAACACCAAATCTTTTTAATGAATGACTATCTTTGAGTTAAATTAGCACAAACAAGAGTTGAAATGACTATATTTTAACTCTTTACGTTAACACCAAAAATCTAACTCTTTCGATTTTGCTGTGTAATTGTTCCTCCCTAAAAGATAGATTAATATAGCGTCTAATGACAGACATTTGGCATGTAAGGGCATGTTATTAAAATGAAATTGCAATTTATGGATGTTTTGTATAAGAGTTTTTGTAGCCTACAGTGTTTTGATGTTAATTTCAAGTGCAATTCAATAATAAGAATCACTATGTGGTCATAACAAAACGTGCAAAATTATGTTTTTTTTCTCGGGGGGGGGGGGGGGGGGGGGGGGCACTCAGAGGGGGTCTCGCCCGGGGAGTAATTCAATGTAGAACCGCTACTGTTTGTAACATTTGAAAGATTTGTAAGAACATTCCAGAAATCATCAGAGAAAGAGTGACAGAAAATCTAGGGGCGAATTGGCATTGGAGATATCCAATTGGCTGATCAAAGGGCATGAGACAATTTTGATACCCCTCCTCATTGATCAACTCAAAGCAGGTGCGACAATACACCGGCATTCCCATCTTCTTGCCTAGATAAACTAACGAGCATATTAGCTCCTCTGCCCCGTGCCACACCGCCTCTGTTCCTGCTGCGAGCAGCACGCGCAGATCTGCTACGCACTTGTGCCGAGTGGAGAGAATTTTCATGGGTAGGACTCTCACTGCGTCTCCTCACCCTGCTTCTAAGGGTGTGCGGATCGATACCAAAGTATCGATACTTCGATCCTGATGGGGTATTTAATATGGATCGATCTTGGTGTTAAAATATCGATATCAAGTCATATTTTAATTACTGACTTCTTTCACGCTGTACGCTTTTTTTTTGGGAAGGGATGTCATATTCAGTCACATACCTAAGGTGAAGTTGCACATAGATGGCCACATTAGTTGCTGTGGGCTAAGTTGTATGTTGCAGTTAAGGGGTGTAAAACACCTTGCTTATAAGTATTGTAACTTCCTCATGCTTTTAAATAATATGATAGAGCAAACTTTAATTAAGACCATTTATGATGACTAGTATTTCACAGCTATCAGTTCGGTAGCCTAAAGCTACATCGCCATTATCTAGTGGTGGATAAAAAAATCTGCAGTATTAAAAAAAACTTTTGAAAATATCGATATCGGTATCGATATTGGGATACTAACCCTGGTAGTACTTGGTATCATATCGAAATGAAAATAAGTAGTATCGCCCATCTCTACCTGCTTCTACGTTGTCCCCTAGCTCTCCTAGAAACACTTTGACCTCGTCTAACATACCCAGTGGCATTAGACAAAGTCTCCACCACGTTACTGTCTCCGCGATTAGGGAAAGGCACAGTCGGAAAACAAATTAGCTACATGGCTAGCGCAGTAAAAACACTGGACCCCGACTTCACTTCCAGCCTCGTTCCCCACACCACTAACACGCCTGATACTCCCTGATAAACATTCCCACCCCATGAAACACTGTTCCCATCGCTGACATTGAGCAAATGAGTATCTACTTTGGCCAAATGATCCAAAGATTGTGCTTGGTGTAGGGCTAAATAATCACTTTGTCCAGCTGCATCACTGCAAGGCAGGGACGCATCTGAAGCGTCGTCGCTAAACGCATCACCGTCATCTTCTGGAGGCAGATATTCGCCTTCACGCCTGTGGCCACGTTGATGTGGCTCTTAGCTGGAGGTGTTGGTGATGGTCATGCTCTGTGCCCACTCAGTCCCACCGGGTGTGATACGGTGCTGAGTGGACAGTGAAGCTGGAGGTGAGTACGATAGCTTTCTGGTCAGGCCTGTCTGCGTTAGGCCTGGTCTGTTGAATGTTCTGTTGTTCAGGGCTCAGGTGGCCGTGAGAGCCCGTCTGCTTTCTCCCATGTTTGTGCCCTTCCTTCAGGAAGAGTCATTCAAGTCCAGAGGAACCTTCATAAAGTGGTGGCCTACCCCATAATCAAGCCCTTGCTTGGCTCATAGGCAGGAAACTGTGGGCCACCTTGGCGAAGGAGTGCTTTCCCCTGCGTGTCCGACACGTGGATGGCATCGGCATTCCATACAGTGGCTAAATATGACTGAACTTGGTATCAGGATTGGGAAAAGTGCAGCATTACCAGTACATACAACAAGCATAGATGTTCCATGAAAGCACCTTGAGTGGTAAATAGTCTCAGCCCCTTCACAGTTATGTGTTTGCCAGTTGTGATCTCACATGGAATTTGGAAAGACCTGATCTGGGTGGATTGAAGGAGAGATAGTAAATATCCCATGTAACCAGTGCATTGGTTGTTTTAAATGCATTAATTAAGTTATTAGTTCAGAAATCTTTTCTTTTTTCTCATACACAAGTCTTTACCCTTGAAGGTGATTGTTCTCCTGGTCGGTGTGTGCTTACAGGAAAACCAAATCTGATGTACGTCATAACAGGATTTACATGATATGAGGAGGACGCACTTTAGCTGCTAAATTACACATTCTTCTGTGAACCATGTTAGCTTTGAAGACAGTAATACTACTAGCATCTGCACAGCCTATGTACTTTCCTTTGTGCACAAACAACCTACAGAGCCTATGTGCCAGTTTAGTCGGCACAAACAACAAAGCTAGCACATATCACCTCGTCTTTACATTTCACATTTTTCAACAAGAATGTCTTTAAGATCATAGCTGACACCTGTTGGAGAGGAAGGTTAGAATTGTGTCAGTGCATGCTATATGTGTGGCGCTATGTGACACTATGTGCTTGAGATCCTGTGTGTGCGGCATCGCTTCTTAGGATCTGGTCCACTGCTGTGTCAGTGATGTACGGCCTCTGTGTGGCCTGTATTAAAGCCTGGATACCTGTTAAGCAGATATCCTGCCACGCTGTTGGGAATCAGTGCATGTCCAGCTATGTGTTGTGCAGGAAGATGGGTGGATTCTAGCTTACAGCAATTCTTGGTGTTGCACTTTTAGTTCCGGTGTTAAGCCGGGAGGCCATGTATCTAGCTGCTTAGGTGAAGCAGGACTGTGAGGTATGTCTGGCCCCCTTATTTCCACCATCTTCCATGCTTTGGATGGTGTGTGTGTGCGTGCTGAGTGTCCTGGTCCAGGTCTTCTCCTGGCCTCTGAAGCCCTTGGCATGATGCTGGTTAGTCTAGAAACACAAGATAATTTGCAGTTATCTGTTTGCACCGGAAGCAATTTGCATTAAGACATCTTTTACTATTTAAGCTTCCATTTTCCTTAGTCACGGCCACATTCATTTATCTGGCTTGAACCTTTTGGGTGTGGCAGCATTTCGTTTAAGCATGCCACTCTGCATCATTCTTATGTCTTGTGCACATGAATCTCGGGGCTTGTTACCCTGTGCCACTTCGCTGGGCTGTTGCAAGTGATGAGAAGCTCGAATTTTCAGTTTTTTCTGCCAGCATACCCCCCCCTTGCCACTGGGTGACAAATTTTACTTCCATTTAGGCTCTTTTAAGGCTCTTGTGGTGCTTTGGTTTATGCACTCCAACCTGGCACGGTTCAGCTCTGTTCGCAACACATACACACGTTATCTTTATTTACCATTGGAAGCCTTGTTGGCTTTTGTTATTTCTAGTAATACACCTTGTTATCCCTTTTCTGGGGCTCTGTAGCCCTTTCTCCTCTATGACATGCTTTAATGTCTACCATTGATGGGGAAGCACTTTCAATGTCCACTATTACATTACGCCATTAGTTGGACGGGGAAGCATCTCTGGTGTCCACTATTAACTTACATCAGAAGTTAAACATTTCAACAGTCCTTGCTGTAAATTCAATTTTGGATAACTATGGTGTTTTACTAGTAAAGATGTGGGGGAATCTTGATCCTGTCAATGGGTTTAGAGGTTTTGTTACATTATCTCCACCATCTCTGACGACGTGCCCAATTGACTCTGTTCTGTGCATGTAAACGGGGATGATTTGGATTGTAGAATTTTCACGGACTGTAGGTGCTGCTCTGAGCTGGGCTTAATTGTTGTTGGTCCGTATTCTCATGTATATTAGAATGCTGTGCATGCAAACGTACTTTGATCATCTGGGAGATCATGATTTTTGGGATGCATTGTACAGGCTATGGAGACGTCGGAATGTAGGACTGGCATGCAAGCAGAAACGAGACAATTCCTTAATTTCCCTTGAGTTACAGAACTCCAAAGCGTGGCTCACGTTCTGTTTTATTATTTCCATGCTACGAGTTTATGCTTGCTCATTAATCTCCTACATTTTGAACTGGGTAACGTCGTTCATTACCTGGGAATGGTTAGTGCCAATGCAATATCAGTCTACCAGCATCGGTTATGATGCAAACAGAATTGTCCATGCAAAATGTAAAATGAGTGAAAAAAATGCTAAAGACTTTCAGTTCCGGTGCAAAAACAAAGCTTAGCAAAACTAGCACACATAATACAAAAAGCACTTACTTTTCAGTCAGTCAGACAAACCAGTGATCCTTCTCCCTCTCTCCCTAAACACCAAATGACTGTGCCTTAAATAGCTGAGTGCTTCAACGCGAAATTGGACCAGAGACCCAGACACCCTATTGGCGCTTCTACCCCACATGATCCAAAAGCTGATTTACAATAATAAAACTCAGTAATACAACAATGAAAATACATACACATTACACCACCACCAATGACATGTCATATCACCATCACCAAAATTACAAACAACATCCATATGGCGAAAATAACAAACAACTCAGACTCCGTAGTACATGACGCTTCAGCTTACCAGTGAAAAGGTTCACTCCCCCAGTGGGAGCGCTTTCGCAAGGAGAGAATGACGGTGGAACTGGTGTGTGGAATGGTGAGTGGAATGCTTTATGTTTGTGTTGAATAGATGGACAGGGAAACTACGGTGCATTTGTGAAGTGAAACATGACTAGTGGGTACCTCACTAGATGCTAAACGATGTTATAATGAAACTGAAAACTGCAGAGTGTGTGAAATATTAATCGCGGTAGTTGGCGTGAGCCACCACGCTCTCAAGAGTTAATGGCGCCGCCCGCGGCACCAAACACTGCCCAAACTTTTCCCCCACAGCGTTCACAAACATTACCCCCAACCAAACCCGACACATATGAAAGTTCATTTTCACGTTACAGCCATCCAGAATCCATGTTGCGACGGTAGTGTGTGTGTATGCGTGTGTGTGAGAGTGTGAGCGGTTCCGTGAGTCACGTCTCACTTGCTCTCACAAGCGCTGTTCATAAAGGAACAGAAATGCAGCGGAGAGGAGGGGAAAGAGGATTCACCTCCTCACACTTCCCTCCCCTTCAGATGTCACGCCCACAGGGTGGCGGGACAAAAAGTCTGCAACTGCATTCTGTTGACCTGCCCGATACTGGACAGTAAACCTGTAGGGTTGCAAGGCCAAGAACCACCTAGTAATGCGGGCATTGGAGTCCTTCATTCGGTCTAACCACTGCAAGGCTCGGTGGTCAGTTTCCAAAATGAAGTCTCTGCCCAGCAGGTAGTACTTCAAGGAATCAAGTGCCCATTTGACCGCCAGGCACTCGAGCTCAGTCACTGCATACCTGGATTCTCTGGGGAACAGTTTGCGGCTTATATAAGCCACTGGCTTCTGCTGGTCTCCTTCACCCTGCAGGAGCACCGCCCCAAGGCCCACCCCAGATGCGTCGGTCTGGACGGTGAATGGCAAGGAGAAGTCAGGGCTCTGGAGGACTGGTTGGTTGCAGAGAACTGCCTTCAAGTCCACAAAGGCCTTCTCCTGCTCTGGCCCCCAGGTGACCTGGCTGGTGCCTGACTTCCGCGTCAGGTCGGACAATGGAGCAGCTCGTCGGGCAAAGTCCGGCACAAAACGCCAATACCAGCCCACCAGTCCTAGAAACGACCGCACCTCCTTCTTAGTCCCGGGCCGTGGACAGTCCAAGATGGCTTGGACCTTATCCGTTTGTGGACGGATGACTCCTCGGCCTAAGACATGGCCAAGGTACTGCACCTCCTCCCTTGCGATGGCACACTTCAACGGGTGGATGGTAAGGCCTGCCCCCTGGATCCGTTGCAGTACGTCCCCTAGGTGACGCAGGTGGTCTTCCCACGTGGCGCTGTACACCACAATATCATCCAGGTAAGCGGCCGCGTAGGAGTCAGTGCCAGCTAAGACCACGTCCATAAGTCTCTGGAATGTGGCAGGTGCCCCTTGCAGACCAAAGGGCATCACGACAAACTGAAACAACCCCTGTGGGGTTCGAAATGCAGTCACTGGTCTGGCTTCTTTGGCCAGGGGCACTTGCCAGTACCCCTTGCATAAGTCCAGTGTCGTGATGAACGCCGTCCTACCCAAGCGCTCAATCAGGTCCTCAAGGCGAGGCATTGGGTAGGCGTCAAAACGTGACTGGGCATTCACACGGCGGAAGTCTATGCAAAACCGCATCGTGCCATCTTTCTTGGGCACAAGCACGACAGGATTGCTCCACTCGCTGGTGGACCGCTCAATGACGCCCAGGGAGAGCATCTCGTCCACCTCCTCCTTAAGGCGTGGCAGGAGGCGCTGCGGCACCCGGTACATCCTCTGCCGTACTGGTGTGGTATCCTTAAGGGGAATGGGATGTTCGACCGCGGTGGTGAAGCCCGGCCTCTCCTGGAACAGGCCTGCAGGGATGACGCTGGCCAGCTCTCTCCGCTGGCCGGCAGACAGGTGGGACAGGTCTAGAGTGGCCGACTGTTGGCTGATGGGGAAGAACTGTTCTGACGTCTCTTCTTCCTCTGCCACCGCCTGGACCCGGAGTTGCAGACCTGGGTCTCTCTCGTGCCATTCCTTGAGAAGGTTCACGTGGAAGACCTGTGTAGGCTTCCTCCTCCCCGGCAGGTTCACCTCATATGTAGCCGGCCCCAACTTCCTTACCACCTCATATGGCCCCTGCCACTGGGCCAGTAGTTTGTGCTCCGAGGTGGGTAGCAAGAGGAGTACCTTCTGTCCTGGCTTGAGGTTGCGTTGCCGGGCCGCCCGGTCATACCAGGCCTTCTGCTGACCTTGTGCCTTCTCCAGGTTGGTCCGCACCATCTCCGTCATCTGCTCCATCTTATCCCGCATGGCGAGGACATGGGCGAGGATGCTGCGAGTCTTGGGTGTTGCCGGTCCCTCCCAGGTCTCCCGTAGCACATCCAATGGGCCCCTCACCTGCCGGCCGTAAAGCAACTCAAAGGGGGAAAAGCCGGTGGAGGCCTGGGGAACCTCACGATACGCAAAGAGAAGGTATGGCAGCCAACGATCCCAGTCTTTGTCATTGGCTGCCACAAACTTCCGCAGCATAGCCTTGAGGGTTTGATTATACCTCTCCACGAGGCCATCCGTCTGAGGGTGGTATGGGGTGGTCCGTATACCCTTAATGCCCAGGAGACTATAAACTTGTTGCATCGTTCTGGACAAAAACGCAGTGCCCTGATCAGTTAAAATCTCCTGGGGAATCCCTACCCGGGAAAATAACTGCAAGAGGGCTTGCGCTATGGGACGGGCAGCTATCTTCCTAAGAGGGAAAGCCTCTGGATAGCGAGTGGCATAATCGCATACCACCAAAATGTATTTGTGGCCTGCTTGGGATCTTTCTAAGGGGCCTACCAAGTCCATGGCAATGCGCTGGAAAGGGGTCTCAATTATGGGCATTGGCTGCAGTGGGTAACGGGTGGTCTTCCTATTACTGGTCAGCTGACACTTGGGGCAACTCTTACAGAATGCCTGAACCTCTGTGTAAAGACCTGGGGCCTCATGTACTAACACTTGCGTGGATTTCCTACTGAATCTGTGCGTACGAGAAAAATCTGGAAAGATGCGTACGCACAAAAAAATTCAGATGTATCAATCCGTGCGTAAGCAGGTTTCCACGCACATTCTCTTTGTACATGTGAAATCCAGCGCACATGCACGAGCCCGACTCTCCGCCTTGTCTCCTCCCTCAAGTACCCCACATTGAATATGCTAATTAGTATAAATAGGCCTGTCGTAGTGCTCCCGTTGAGAGAATGGATATGGAGAAAGGAAGGAAAAATAACTTTTCGGCATGCGAGGTGAATGTGCTGATTTCGGAGGTGGAGGCCAGACACAAAATCTTGTTTGGTTCACTTTCCACCGGAATCAGCACCAAAACAAAAAAACTTGCCTGGACAAATGTGGCAAAGGCTGTAAGTGCGGTAAGGTCAGAAACACGGGCCGTGCTGATGTAAAAAAAAATGGTCCGACATAAAAGTGGATGTGAAAAAGAAAGTCGCTGTCTCCTATGAATGATTAGAATAATTACAGCATAAACTATACATCATGTGTATATTTTCCAGTACATTCACTTTAGGTGTTAAATTTCTTATCAAGTAGCCACCCATTACGCACTCAGCCAGCTTCCAGCCTATTCCCAACCACGCTGTTAGTCCGGATGAAGGAGTCATGGGTTGCCCCAGGCCACCTTGCTACGATATTTGTAAGGCGCATTTGGGCATCACATATTATTTGTACCTTTATTGAATGGAAATGTTTCCTGTTCACATACGCATATTTCCCCTCAGGTGGCGCCTTTATAAATATGTGTGCAGTCGATCGCTACGATTACATTTGGAAAACCGGCTATCGCTGCAAATTCCGCTTTAATGTTTGATTGATTGATTTCAAGTAAATATTATGGTTACTCCACGCAACATCAACAACTCTAGTCTCATTATACTACTGTCAAGAATTGAGCGACAAACATCTCATGGGAGATATATTAGCATGAATGACATCCACAGTCCTGAAAATGCAATTTTTAATAAGCAGTCATCCCTGAATATGATTTTACCGCGGCTTCCGATGTCCTTGATTCCAGTATAGCTATTATAGTTTTATGTATCTGTTAAAGTTAACCCAACAGTGTCACATTATGCGTGTAAACAATAACCCATGTTTGAAGTGCGTTTAAAATCATGCATCCTGACGTTTAAAGCCACCTTTACCTAGCCGCAAATTGCAATATTATGTCATGACTCGTGAGTGAGTACACCCGAAGTTATTGCGCTGCATTGCCTCTATGTGCCGCCAACTGACCAAATGCACTAGAAACGTGCGTACGCCAGCCATGAAGTTTGCGTGGAGGCCCGCACTTTTTCACGTCAAGTCAGTGTCTGTACATCCGAACTCTGGCGTGGGAAGTGGCGTACGGAGCTTTTTTGTGCGTACGCAAGTTTTGTACATGAGGCCCCTGGCCAATAGAACCTGGCTGCTATGCGCTCATAGGTCTTCACATTGCTCAAATGCCCTGACCAGGGGATGTCATGCCCTAACCTCAGTACTCTGTCCCTGAGGGAAGTAGGAACAACCAGCTGCTCTGCCTTGCCCTCTGCTGGCTGATGGTATAACAGACCGTCCCTAACCACATAGCTCTCCCCAGACAAAGTAGGAGAGCTGCCAGTAGCATACCCCTCACACTGAGTGACCTTCTCAAATGCTTTTGCCAAGGAGGCATCCTCCCTCTGCATCTTCTCAAAGTCACCTGGCACATCCTCCCAAATGTCATCTGCAGCCCACACCGGTAAATCTTTCCCCACTGTGCCTACAAGCCTAGCCCGTCTACGCTGACTACGGCTCTTCTTGGGCCTGACTCTAGCTGGGGAAGTAATGTCAGAGTCACAAAAGGCTAGCTCCTTCCAGGCAAGGGAATCAGGACTGTCCTCATTAGCCTCCTCATCAGTATGGGCCATACTCTGTGACCTAGTAACCACATATACTGGCTTAATCGCCTGCAACAGCTCTGGCAAAACCACAATATCTTGGCCAATCACAATTGGGTGGCTTAGCTTCTCCACCACCCCTACTGATAGCTGGTAAGTCTGGCCAGAGATTTCCACGTAAACATCTGCTATCGGGTACTCATGCTCGTCACCATTTACGCACAATACCCTCAAGCTTTTACCCACAACCATATCCCTTCTCTCCACTAGGTGAGGCTGAACAAGGGTCTGAGTGCTACCTGAATCCAACAAAGCAGTAGCTGGCTTCCCATTAACAACTACGGCCATGATCTGTAGCTTACCCTCCAACCCTGATAAACCCCCCTCTGGTCTAGGGATACAGCTGTGGCTGGAATACTTGGGCTTTCTTGCGGGACACTGTGCAATGATATGCCCTTCCTGTTTGCAATAATGGCATATTATTGGACCTGTAGACCTACTCTGGGGGTCACTTCGGGGCCTGACCGGGACATATGCTGGGGCAGATGCTGGGGCAGATGTATGTGCAGGCACTCTGTTGGGCTGGGCAAACCGGGGACCACCACCATGACCAAACCCATCAGACTTGCCTCTCGCCGGTGGTCTTTGCTGTGGATCATGGCGAAACCGCTTCAGTCCATTCCGCGCTGCCATGAAACTCTCCACAAGTTCTGCTGCCCGCTGTGCATCCTGAGGCTCACGTTCTTTCACCCACACTCTGATGTCTGGTGCCAGAGTGCGCATGAACTGCTCCAGAATGAGAACCTCCGCCACCTCTTCGACCGTCTTAGTCGACGGCCTAATCCACTTATCAAACAGATCTTTCAGGCGATTGTAAAGTTCCCGGGGGGTTTCTCCTGCTCGAACATCTGGCTCCCGGAACCGACGACGATAGACCTCCGCATTGATTTCATACTTGGCCAATATGGCCTCCTTCACTCTGTCGTAGTCCATGGATTGCCCCACATCCATGGCCACGTAGGCGCTCCGTGCCTTGCCAGTGAGGTAGGGGACCAGAAAAACCGCCCAGTCCTCTCTTGGCCAGCGGTATGCCCTAGCCAATCGCTCGAAGGTCGTCAGGTATTGTTCGATGTCGTCTGTGTCCTCTAGCTTGGGGACGGCGCCCCTGCTCCATGCCACTGGTGCTGCAGATGGTGGGGCTGTTGGCATTGGTACTGGGACTGGAACCGCCGCCGCTGGAACTGGAACCGCCGCCGCTGGAACTGGAACCGCCGCCGCTGGGACTGGAACTGGAACCGCCGCCGCTGGGACTGGGACTGGGACCGGAACCGCCGCCGCTGGGCCTGGAACCGCCGCCGCTGGAGCTGGGACTGGAACCGCCGCCGCTGGAGCTGGGACTGGAACCGCTGCCGCTGGAGCTGGGACTGGAACCGCCGCCGCTGGCGCTGGGACTGGAACCGCCGCCACTGGAGCTGGGACTGGAACTGGAACCGGAACTGCCGCTGCTATGGGTGAGGGCCGTCATTCCGCCTCTACGTCCTCGCGTAGCTGGTTCAACTGGAGCTGAACACTTCTCCATCGCTGTTCTTGCACAAACGCCTGCTTCTCCAGAAGCTGGCGTAGCATCGCAAACTCTGATGACTCCTGCCAGCCTCCCCCAGTGTGCATCTGGGTCCCGGGTGAGTCAGCCTCACCCTGGCTGGTCAGCTGTTCTTCAGTATCCGGCAGCCACCTTTCAGGGTCAGGCAGCTGCTCTTCGGAGTCGTGCCGGTCCTCCCGGGTCAGCCTGTGGCCCTCCATACGTACCCACTGTCGACCCTCGTTGCTGCTGCGTGTCTTCCGTGCACCCCGTCTTCCACCTCTTCTCTCCAGGTTTCAGAGACGTACCGGCCCACTTTCTGACACCACTTGTGAGGTAGCGAGCGCTTACCCCCGTGTGGGGGGGTGTGGCAACCGTGGAGATAAGAAGTGTAAGTAAGGAGGTAGCAGTCAAAAATTCCCAAAAATATTCTTAATTTATTGACAAAAGAGTGCAGTTGTCATACAACACAAAAAGGGGTCCAAAAATAACCAAGGCAGAAAAAGACAAAAAAATACCAGCAAACTGGCAAACAGAATTGTCCATGCAAAATGTAAAATGAGTGAAAAAAATGCTAAAGACTTTCAGTTCCGGTGCAAAAACAAAGCTTAGCAAAACTAGCACACATAATACAAAAAGCACTTACTTTTCAGTCAGTCAGACAAACCAGTGATCCTTCTCCCTCTCTCCCTAAACACCAAATGACTGTGCCTTAAATAGCTGAGTGCTTCAACGCGAAATTGGACCAATCAGAGACCCAGACACCCTATTGGCGCTTCTACCCCACATGATCCAAAAGCTGATTTACAATAATAAAACTCAGTAATACAACAATGAAAATACATACACATTACACCACCACCAATGACATGTCATATCACCATCACCAAAATTACAAACAACATCCATATGGCGAAAATAACAAACAACTCAGACTCCGTAGTACATGACACTTCAGCTTACCAGTGAAAAGGTTCACTCCCCCAGCGGGAGCGCTTTCGCAAGGAGAGAATGACGGTGGAACTGGTGTGTGGAATGGTGAGTGGAATGCTTTATGTTTGTGTTGAATAGATGGACAGGGAAACTACGGTGCATTTGTGAAGTGAAACATGACTAGTGGGTACCTCAGTAGATGCTAAACGATGTTATAATGAAACTGAAAACTGCAGAGTGTGTGAAATATTAATCGCGGTAGTTGGCGTGAGCCACCACGCTCTCAAGAGTTAATGGCGCCGCCCGCGGCATCAAACACTGCCCAAACTTTTCCCCCACAGCGTTCACAAACATTACCCCCAACCAAACCCGACACATATGAAAGTTCATTTTCACGTTACAGCCATCCAGAATCCATGTTGCGACGGTAGTGTGTGTGTATGCGTGTGTGTGAGAGTGTGAGCGGTTCCGTGAGTCACGTCTCACTTGCTCTCACAAGCGCTGTTCATAAAGGAACAGAAATGCAGCGGAGAGGAGGGGAAAGAGGATTCACCTCCTCACACTGGTGTTGTAATTTCTTGCTCTCACAATGTTCTCAAACTTTAACGCCTGTCTAGGGTCATAGCTATATGGGCAACTGATCTGTTGCTTTTATTCTTGGGCCAGTGGTCTACTTATGGGCTATTGCTACTTTGTGCCTGCAGCACGTGTTGTGGTCGTTTGCTATTTGCTAGGGAACCTTTTTTCCCTTCGGAGCTCAGCTGGTTACAGCTGTTGCTTTGTCACTCTTACTGAAATTACCCCAATTGAAAATACCGATTGTAATGTAGCCTGTTGCTGTGCTAAGCTGGGTCTATATGTGTTACATACAGGAATCAATGAACTACTGGTTTTAGGGAGCTGCAGGGGCGACCTGTGGCATTCTCCCTCTATGGTTCTACGTGCCCAACACTGTTTCCATAAGCATATGACTTGCTTGCATCCGTGAAAAACCACTGGTTTGACCAAGGCTGCACAAAGTTCCTAGCGTGGCTAAGCTACACTAGGCGTTGTCGTCACGACGGAGCAGATAATGTAAACAAAGTCGTTTCAATTGATAGTTGTGGTTTGTAAATGTTTCTGATCTACATTAACACGTCCGAACAGACTCTTAGTGTTCTACTCTTAGGCTTAGGCGGTAGGGATGGCTTTTGGACATTCAAAAACAGATGGCAATAGTTTCATTGTCCCTTCTATCATATCCCTGACTTGTGTTTACAGTAATGTCTTTCCCACCGGATTTCTACAGTCTCCGGTTTAACAGTGGGTATGTCGACCCATTCTACAAATGTGTCTAAATGCAGTGGCATTTGTAGACTTGCCCTCAAACTTGATGAGTACTGATAATGATAAACAATACTTACCACAGTACCTGTAGGCAGAGAAGAAGAACTTCGAACCTCATAGCTCGTGGAACACTGAAACTCGCGCAGAAGACACGTCACAGGAAGCTCGCTCGTGATTGGTTGCGTGTCGATGATGTATCACGTCGGGGTCACCAACTGTAAGGATCCACTTTCTCAGACCAACGACGGAGCTGAGTGTGGACGAAGGTTATCGCATGTTCTGGACTTATGGAATGGAAATAATTATAAACATGTGCATGGCAAACATTAGAGTAACACTTATATGACCCGTTTATCTGATTCCATGAAATAATAAAGTTACCTCCAATATCACCATACAGCTTAAGAGCTAATAGCACGGTAATGGCATGGCACATGAAGAGATGTATATGAATGGTAAATGAATGAGCAGTTTATTAACCAAATACAAGTTAACCTTTACAATTAACACAGAGATTTACTGTAATGACCAACTCAACCAGAGATATAAAGAAATCAAACTAAACTCCAAATAAAAGATAGAGAGAAAGAGAGAGGGAGAGAGAGATACACACACACTGCAAATTTCTCTGATCTGGCCAAGATTTTAAAACTTGTATAAGGTTATTCATCTTGTTTTCAGATTTATTATCTACTTACTAGTTCCGAATCGGTGAAAAATCTTAAAAAATGTCACATATATTTCTTGCATGACTATACTACTCAGAAAATCTTAAATTTAGGTAATAAATATTTAAAAGAAGCTACAATCCATTTACCATAGTTTTCCACTGCAACATTTAACTTGTTTTTAGACTTAGTGATACAGATTTGCTTGATACAAGACTAACTGCATTTTCTTTAAGAAAAATAAAACTTTTATTCAAAAGTAAGAACCACAACCCCAACAGGATTGATTTTCACAGGTTTCACAACAGGTTCAAGTAAAATAACAGATACAATGATCTCATTAAATGCTATAGCCATTTCCATGAGCAATTATGTCACTAAGATTATATTTTATTGGAACAAACACATTTTCTTTGAAAGTAACAGAGTAATATGAGGTATGATCAATAAGCTCATGAACTAGATCTGTTGCTTGGGCAAGAGCTGGAATTATCACTTTGTATGCACGCAAATCATTGTCAAAGGCTAAAGTTTCATATGGCATAGTTTCAAAAGCAACAAAAGAGGAATTTGCAATAAAAATGCCTTTCACCAATCCAAATACAGGTAAATTATCTTCCACGTGAGTAATAATCAAAGACTTCCCACTTATATATTTATTTCCATTAAGGATGAGCCATTTTACAGATAGGCCTACAACATTCTCCACACTGTCCATGCCAGTAATTGATTGTGTCTAGCTAGTGACTTACAAACATTTTTAAAATTCAATTTTGAAGCCCACTGCTTAAAATAACTGTGCTTTGCTTCAAATCGCATGCACATGCATCTTATCAAGGGACCAAGGGATTTGATTTGTAATGTTGTTTAGGTATTACATTACTCTCAGGAAAAAGATGTTTGAATTGATTTAAGTGTTCTTCTATTATAATTTTGAGCCGTGATATTGTTTGTAAAGAAATCACTGGAGCAAGTACTATCTGTACTATCTCAATCAATTTGTTAATAACATACTCACTGTCCACATCTCTCAAAAGAAAAGGTAAAATTTTTAAAAATATTAACATCTGCCCACACCATTGTTTCAATTTATTGTCATTCGCAGTCAAAGTGGTCACACTGATAGGGCAAGGCTTATCACGTACATCAATAGATGAGTAAGGAAAATTCTGAATTGCTGAATTGAATGCATCTAGTTCTAGGTCTCCTGACAAAATAAGTTTTTTTAACACAAGCTTAATTTCCATTGGTGCGACACCTTCAAAAATTATGTGCATTATATCCTGAGGAGTTTGATTGATTAGATCAAACGCAGGAAAATCAACAAGTCTGCTCCTTCTGTTTATTCCATAAGTGGTTTTGAGGTGGGCCTTCAAATTATCTGTGGTGGCTTTGTCTATTTCCAAACATTGTCTAATGTGCTTCGCTTGAGTTCTTCGGACAAACTCATTCTCATCAAAACTTGTTTCCATATCCTCAAAAGTGCATTCGCAGTGTCTGCACTTGCTATACGCAAAACCAACCCCCTCCTTAAACCCAGCAAGTTCATGCTGGGCAAGTGTGTCACCACATACAGCTATCACTGCACCATATAAGTCCATATCACCATTAGATGTTTCAATCTTAACGCCATTATAGAGTAATTCCACATCCTTCTGAATTCTTTGTAAAACTACATCAATGCCCCACTTGGACACATATTCAGCTTTTGCAATAGCCAGGAGCCGTATTGATCCCAATTTAGACCTAAATTTGGGATCAATGTTACCTAAGCTGTAATAAACCATTAACAATTTATTCTGTGAAGCATAAGAACCCAGGGGATTGCATATTTCGATCTCATCTGTATACAAAATTATTTGCAATGCATTAGGCTTCATGGAATACAATGGATGATTTATAAAAATATCCCCATCAACAAAGTCATATAAGAATCCGGCAAGGCTTCTCGGTGGGGCAGCATTCAACATGGTGAAAATTCTTGAATCTGAAAGAAGTTGCTTTAGGCTTTCAATAAGTGGCACATAGTAAAAACTTCTTTTTCGTATGGCCATAACTTTTGAACTGCCTTGTTTGACCCGGCAAATCGTCTGAGAGACTGCGACTTCTTCTGCACTGACTGGACTCAGAAGTTCTGAAATAGCTCTATCCTGTCCATATGCAGTAGTGGAGAAGGGATCAATGAAATGATCAAATGTAGCTAGTGCTGCATCTCGAAGCTGAGTAGATGTTCCTCCATGTTCTTCAAATACTTCTCTCATTTCATTCCTCAATGTTTCCAGGAGAGTGGCTTGATATTGCTGTACCCTTGTGATGATGTTGTTGACAGTCCTCTGTGAAAAGCGTTGAGATGAAGTTGTTAGCCTACGAGGATTTGTCATTATTTTTATCTATTAACTATTGTACATCTGACAACAGCAAACGCTTACCTGTGACAAATGGCATTGTTCACGAACACTTATGGCAAAAGCTGCAGCAGATCTGGCAATGTCAGGCCTGGTCACAGATGTTGGAACTGCAGCTTCTCCCTGATCAATCACAAAATACCAAGACTTAATATAGGCTATTTATAATCCATTTTTAATCAACTATTCAAAGTTAAAACTGATTGCTTAAATTATGCTGCTACGTGCTTAATTGAAAAACATTTAGATCCAACAGAATGTGTAAATGAATATCAAATTCATATAATCTAACAACCTCTACAAATCACATTCCCCCGCACATAGGCTCAACTGCAAACTTACTGCATTGCATGATTAGGCCTCAGGCATTTCTCGTGGTTCCTGTGTTCCAAGTTCAAGAGGAGGGTCGGGTCCCGTATTAAAAATTCTCTCATCAGGTGATAATTCCACAGATCCGTCCATAGAAGGAGTCTCAGAATCGCCAAATATCGATACGCCGAAGTTTTCTAATAACGGTGGTGCTGATGGGGTCGTTCTCCATCCCATTGGTGGACATCCAGACGTTACATACAGTGGATGTGTTCGTTTCAGATGACGATAAAATAAGTTAAAAACTCTTGCTCGCAACCATCAATCCCACAGAAAACCCAAAAATCTGCATTATGACCATGTGTGACATTAATGTGACTGAGAAGAATCTTTAAACTAAAAGCAACAAAAAAGACACATATCATGCAACGCCACACCGACATGTTTTCTGATGAAGCGAATTGGATTTTGGCGGACTTTGGCTCTTCTTCTTCTGTTGGTTACCCTGCTTCCTTTTTTTTTTTTTTTTGGACTTGCTCTTCTGATCTCCTGATTGGTTAAAAAGGAACGGAAAAAACAAACAAACAATCAAACAAAAAATATATAATATACAACAACGTAGCATTCATAGATAACATTCTCTGAAATGATAATTACCATAATTTTTATTTGCCTATAAATTGATTTTACGAACGTTATATTATTGTCTCATCTCAATGACTTCGGTGACGAAACATTTTGGCGCCTTTGAGACGACTGTTACGCTACGCAGCAGGAACGTACACTTCATGGAATCACTTTCAACTTGGATGCAGTTTCAACGTAAGTATAATACTGCTTTAGCGTGCAAAATTAGATGTTTTAGGATTATGTTGTTCCACTGAGAGTGTTGTTTCTATCTACCTTCATGAAGCAATTACTATAATTGAAAAAAAAATGTTGGAAAGGCCGTCATTCATGATCCCATGCACCATTGGTGATATGGATCATTCATGTTCACGTGCACCACTTGTGCCATCTTTACTTGAGTTTAGTGTGCCGTTAGATACAGCAGTTATTTTCCTTTGTGTGTCTGGTGTGCGGAATTGACCAAAAGTAAGTAACCCTGAGTCTTTAGTCTTAACCTTTAGGGCTCATTTCCACCGCCTCGTTCAGCGCGTAGCCGTGTTCAGCGCGTGGGCGTATACAATAGGTTTGTATGGGGACAGAATACGCTCAGAACACGCTTGCGGTGGGAATGGTCTCATCTGCTAACGTGCACTCTAAATGAATACGGACAGAATACGGCCACGCGCTGAACACGCAGAGAGTGCGGTGGAAATGGGCCCTTAGGGCTCATTTCCACCGCCTCGTTCAGCGCGTAGCCGTGTTCAGCGCGTGGGCGTATACAATAGGTTTGTATGGGGACAGAATACGCTCAGAACACGCTTGCGGTGGGAATGGTCTCATCTGCTAACGTGCATTCTAAATGAATACGGACAGAATATGGCCACGCGCTGAACACGCAGAGAGTGCGGTGGAAATGGGCCCTTAGTGTAGTACATGTGTACCTGATGTTTAGCTGTAGCCTAGAAACCGTTTGCCTGTAGCTTATAAGCTAACTTTCTGTTGTTTAGATTCACTTTATATTTGGAAATTCCTACTGCTGCTTGGTGTAATTACTTAGTGATTTGTGTCTAAAGTAAGTCAATAATTATATATAATGCCAGTTAGCCTTATCCCAGTCGAATTTATTGAGATATTTGATGTTTAAAGTTCGTCGGATTTGTGTACATTGAAATGGCACATTTCTGGAATTTTCCACTGTTCTTCGAGTTGCCTTTGCAGTAACGCCAGTGACCAATAGGTGGCACTATTGCAGCATATACTTAGAAGAGCTATTCTGAACATATATCTTTTTGTTGTACGTTAGTTTTCAGAGCTGAACAACTGCTGACCTGAAATGGATGACTTGGATGAGACCACACGTTCTGTGTTACAAGGTGATGTATTTTGTGTTAGATAAAGTGTTAGTGGGTGGGTGCTAATCAAGCTGCTTTAATGTGTGGAATGTTGGCTAGGCTGGCAACGTGAAGGAGTGTGTTGGATGAAATATTTGGAAAATACTGCTCAAAAGCTAATATAGGAAAACGTGTTTTGATTTAGTATAACTTATATAAGTCTGTTCATAATTTATTTTGACTAGCCTGTCGCGTGTGTGACTCAACGGTCTTGTCATGGATAACACATTACTGACATTACTTGGCACACAAAGTACTTATCTCTGCATATGTTGTAGTGTTAATTGTAAGTTAAGGTAAATCTTAAAGGGGGAACCAATTGAGGATGGTAAAACATGACCTGGCTATCAACTAAATATTCATTAAATATATTGTCCATGGCAGCATATAGTGTGTTACAATCATGCAAAACTCAAATTTCATCTTCCATTTAGTAGAGGTAGCCAAATCTGGCATCCAAAGAGTACTACAAAATATGCAGGCATTTATATGAATTTGCTGTAAAATGAGAGTACATTGCAAAAAAATAAATAATAGTTTGATGTTAAGCTGATTGTTTCCTCTCCCTGTATTTTAAAGCTGCTGATGTTGATGAACGGGCTTTAGAAACCCTCTCTCGGGATGATCTTTTAGATCTTTTTCCTGGACCGCAGAACTTTATGCGAAGAAAGAAGTTGTGGGATGGCATTCAAACAAAGGTAAATGCCCATATACATAGCAAGAGAGAACATGGCTGTCGAAGGATTGCAAAAGAGTGTCCTTTACGGGGCTGTTGAGATTCCCATATAAAAAAAATGGTGTTTACAGTACAAAACCATCATAACAATTTATCATCTGTTAAATTGAATTTTGGAAGTGCTGGTATTCCTTAGTTTGTATCACCTGCAAGTGATAATGATGTTGCTATTTTTCTAATGGGCACCACATTATTGGTTTTAATTTCAGGCACAGAGTCAGAATGCAGTGAATGAAGCTGCCGACCAGCCATCCGCAATTGCAGTATTGTCAAGCCCGCCACAGACCTCCACCCCCAAAAGCCTTGGCCTGAAAACCATAAAAATGCCGGATCCTCCCGAATATGTGGTATACACTGATTCAGAACTTGACATGGTCCGGAGCCAGTACTTTGAACTGCTCCGCAATGGGAAAGGATCACAGTCCAAGATGTCAAAAGAATTGTTTTGCCGACTGATAAGGAACACTGTAACCAGCATGGTGGCGATTCTCCGTGCCAGTGGTTCAGGTCAAGAACAGATGTACCCTTCAAAGAGTGAACTCCGTGCAGTGGCTGAGAAGATTGTAGATTATTACCCCATGCTGCGTGACTCGTCAGACATGCCTTATGTAAGTGCCTCTTCTCTTAAGTAATATTATAGTGGGGTTGGGCTAGGGATGAAAGATTAATGACTCAAATATTTCCCACAGCTGACTGTGTACTCTAAAATGTATAAGCGGGTGCAAAACATCAAGTCCCCAAGAAAAAGGCAAGGACGAATGCCACAACGGGGGGTACCGAAGAGGTCTCTCTTTCAATCAAGTCCAGATGATGAAAGTGATGCTTCAACAGCTTCAACCAATGTGTCAGTTGCTTCAACTGTAATACATCCAGACAGCGATGATGGCAACAGTGATTTCAGTCCAGGTATGCCAATGAAGGAGTAAATAAGTTCTAAAATATTTCACCACAGTAAGATTTTGTTTGTAGAGACCTGTTATCATGATTTCATTTTATGTTTTATGTACTTGTGATTGGCCTTTTCTCTGTATGTTTAGACCAGGACAGCCGCAAAACACAAGCAAGGCACTATAAAACCTTACAGATGATGTACAGCAAAACTAACTCAAAACCAAATAAAAGTGATGTTGCTCAAATCCTCAACTTGGAGTTTGAGGCCAGGCGTGCCTTTATAGATTCAGATGTAACAAAGGAAGAAGACAGGGCAGCGAAGATTATGGATGCTTATCCATGCTTCAAAGATCCTCAACATGTAAGTCATTTTGAACCCTTAAATATTTTAGCAGAGATCTTTGCTGTTTTGGTGGCTATTTCCCTGTTAGCCCTTCTCCATTGACCACAGTACAGTCACTACATTTACATTTTTGCATATAACTCTTTTATCCAAAGCAGCTTACAGCTGTCAACAATGAATTACAACAGGGCCAGTCTTCCCTATAGCAGTTTATGCTTAAGTGCCTTGCTCATCAGCGGCAGTCGAATTGAATCCACAATTTCCAGGCTATGAGCATGCTACTCAGGTTCCTCAACTGTGCAGTCACCACCCTAAGTTCACCAATTTAGTAAATGTGCTGTATACCCAATTTTGTCTTGTAGGCAATTGATGAGCTTGGGCGTATCCTGGGTGGCACCAACAGAACATACATTGATGACACCAATAAAAGATGGGAGACCTTCTGTGCCAATGTGCAATTCTATGGTCTCTGGAAGAAGGTCCTAAAGCCCCCCATTTCTGCGGATATGCATGGAGGTATGTAGTATAATTTGCTGTCAGATCCCAATCCTACTCATGTCACAATGCACAATGCATCTGACATACATAGACTGGAAACCCCGCTGTTTCTTCCATGCTGCTCTCTTCATGTGGTAACAGTTGAACCCAAGGGTCATACAGATTCATCTGCATCTACAGTGAATGGAGTTACTCTCGTGATAATTTGCTATGTTGAATGTTACATTCCTATGAAGTAGAGTATTACTGTAAGGTTGAGTTCTCTCCTGTTCTGCCGTTGTTTCTACCCAGCTGATTTCACCATTGCCCTTCTGAAAGCTTTACCATCGCTCTTCCCATCACCCACACCACCACCAAAACGTCTCGGAGGTGCCAGTGAGGCACTAATTCATGTCCTTGAGGTGAGGATTATGTGTAGTGTCCACATTGTTTTCACTCTTTTAATGTCCACATCTTGACACATTTTACGTTTGGTCAATTTCCAGGAAAATGAGGATCCCAACACGTACCTTGACAAACGCCCACTGTCCTCTCCAGTTCTTCTATACGACGGCAGTGCCTGCATTCTTGCAATTGGCAAATTCCCTGTGAGTGCCCTGGAAGAAGTCTTCAATGGTATGGTTGCATTGATGGCCTACTACTACACCCTTCACTTAACATATCCCAAGTGCATTGCCACAGTTTTATCTGTCATACAGACTGAGGTGCTTCATGATGAGATTCATGATCGGGATGCCACAACAGCATACAAAAAAGCTATGACTGAATGGAGGTCGTTTATTCAGAAGTAGCTCAGGCCAGTTGAAATGTTTCTGTAACATCCAAATAAGGAGAGAGAATTGACAGGTGACTGTTCCTTGTTTATTGTCACACACAGTTTGAACAGGCAAAAAAGGGGGTGTGGGGTTGTTGAGTGTTAATGTCAATGTTTGTTTGCCGTGAGTGTAGTTTTTTTTTTAATATATATATATATATAAAGTGTCATACAAAATACTCTTCTAAGGACATGTTAAAATGTGTTGATTTTATTTGGAAAAGTACTGTACAAGATCTTGCTGGATTGTTATTGTTTATGTCCACCTCAACTTCCATGTGGAAGCAAAGTGACAAAGTGAAACCTAGTTGACTTTTCAACATCGATGGACTTTTTTTAATTTATTTTTTTTATTGCCCTGTCCATCAAAAAATAAAGTAAGAACATGTGGACTGTTAACCCTGGCTTGTGGTGCCTTATTACACAGCACAAGTTTGCATGATACAGTTAGTACACATTGGTTTTCCCCTGTGACTTTACTTGTGTTTGGAAATTAATTCTTTGGTCTGCTTTCTGGCATGCATTCACATGGCCTCTCTTACTGGATTACTGCCTATTTATTTTAAGATGAGGCAACTTGTTTTTAGTAACTACTAACTACTTCATTTGACAATGTAAGACTGATTTCAAGTACATATATCTAGAATGTAGCATCTTTGTATTAATTATCAGGCCATTCACACTAATCATAAACTTGTTTTTATGTATATTTATCTAGTATTTTGCAGAACTTAAAGCATTTTATCTAGAATTTGACATGTTGAGAACTTATCAGGCCACTCACACTAATCATAAACTTGTTTTAAGTATGTTTATCTAGAATTTAGCAGAATTTAAAGCATTTTATCTAGAATTTGACATGTTGAGAACTTATTATCAGGCCAAGAACACTAATCATAAACTGGTTTTAAGTATGTTTATCTAAAACTTAGTATCCATAAACTTATTTCCAGCTTATGAACACTTACCAGAGACTGCTTAATTCTAGTCTAGAGGTAGTTTATTTTAAGATAACTTGTCAAGTAAAATTATCTTGCTGCATGGACAGATAATTTCACTACTTATAAGTCATTTTGTGATAGATTTAAGTGTTTATATCTTCAATTTTGGCCAAGCTTTTTTGCAGTGCAGCGTGTGGGAGCGTCGTAGGTGAAAGACAGCTCAATGAGTTTTTCACTAGCATTGCCTTAAGTAGCCAACCTGATGCCAGTTGTTCAGCACACCATGAGGTTTTATCTTGGGGGCAGGGGGTTGGAGACAGCCCACTGCCTCACACTACCTAGTAACCTTAGGATCTGGGATCTTTATTAGTATAACCCAAATCTGCTTCAGAATTGAGACCAGTATACCACTCACAATGAGACCATCAGAATGAAACCAAACCAGATATGTACATCTCATAGCATTCTCCAGAATACAATATACCCTTAAGTGTCATGTCCTATGGATGACCTGAGTAGGTCTCCACACCAAATGTTGGCAGACCACAGATAAGATCAGATAAGATGGGGTGTGACACCTAACTAAACACAAGAGCATGCAGTGGGGCTGGCTCCTCTGAAGCTCTCTTTATTGTGATAACGCAAAGCTCCTTTGTTGTGCTCAATCGAAATAGTCATCCTTGAATCCAGATCCTTACATTCTCATATATTCACCAGCACACAATACATCAAACTCATGGCTTGTACCAATAGGCTATACTTGCAGCTCAGAAAGTGATACCTCCTACATCTTTTAATTCTCATTATTTGCTAACATTTGCTAACAAAGTTCCATTGCAAATGTACAATGCTCTATTCACTGAGTGACATGAAGACTGTAAAATATACCTTCAGCATTCTAGAGAGCCATATAATAACAAATCTGATTGTTACAGCACGAGTAGATATGATCACACTACATGCCAGGGGTTGGAATGAGCGAAAGAAAGAAAACCTTCAGAAATACTGAAGTAGAAGGTATTTAAAGGTAGGTGCAAGACAAAATATTTGTAATAGCTGTATTTCAATTGACTTATATGTACTGCAGTTACTAATTCATTTGTATGATCAAATGTTTTGTGTAAGATTTTATTAACTTTATTTTGGAGACTATCCAAAAGAAGAAGGTAGTCCAAGAAGATATTGAGGCCCTGAAGAACACCACTGAAAGGTCTGGTGAGGAACTGCGTCAGTGGGTCATAGATGTAAAACAGTGGGCAGTTGACAGTAAGTGTTTTTGCTGTCTGTCTCATTTATGTAAGTATTGATTTGATAACATGCATACATACAGTAACGTGCAAACGTTTTAGGCAGGTGTAAAAAATGCTGTCAACTACGAATGCCTTCAAAAATGGAAGTGTTAATCATTTATGTTGATCAATTAACAAAATGCAGTGACTGAACAAAAGAGAAACCTAAATCAAAAATCATCAGTTCTTCTAGGTCTACTTGCGTAGAGTTTTTGAAGGAACTTGGCTGGTAGCTTGCACCAAACATGTTGAAGAACTACCACAGATCTTCTGTGGATGTATGCTTCCTGACCTATACAACCAATTTGGTGTAATTGGTTGATCATACACCTGACTATAGTCCTGCAAAATCCCTGACTTTGTGTGTACCCCTTTGTGTGAATTGATGCTGGTTTGAAGGCACCTGCCTAAATCTTTGCACAGTACTGTATCTTTTTAGCCATCCACATTTTTAATGTTAAAACACCCATAAGGCTGAAAGGATTGAAAGGACTTGATGAGCATAAGTTGTTTTTTGACAAGTTTTAGGCAGGTGCACATGAAGTGTACACACACAGGGGTACACACAATGTCAGGGATTTTGCAGAATTATAGTCAGGTGTATGATCAAGCAGTTACACCAAATTGGTTGTATATGTCAGGGTGCATACATCCACAAAAGATCTGTGGTAGTTTTTGAAGATGTTCGGTGCAAGCTACCAGCCAAGTTCCTTCAAAAACTCTATGCAAGTAGACCTAGAAAAATTGATGCTCTTTTTGAAGGCAAAGGGTGGTCACACCAAATATTGATTTGATTTAGGTTTCTCTTTTGTTCAGTCATTGCATTTTGTTCAACATAAATGATTAACACTTCCATTTTTGAAGACATTCCTAGTTGACAGCATTTTTTCACACCTGCCTAAAACATTTGCACATTACTGTACAAGTATATGAAATATATACTGTACATAGCAGATGAATAATGAAAAAAATTGTTTTTGATGTTCATGTAAAAAGTAGTTAACTAAACCAAGGGAAATGCTTCACATTTACAACTTTCCCAATGTCTTTCCAGCTCCAGATGACCTCAGATGATCCTGTGGGCTTGCAACATTTGAAGGGCTGTTCATAGGCATCCAGCAAAAAAGAAGAAACTTTACCGAGTTGCTGGTAAGTTCCAATGTCTTGGTTGTGCATTTTGAATATTGACCCCACTCTTTATTACTAATGATGACTCACTTGCACAAAATAATGCATGCTCGAGGTGATGCATAGCAGATGTTTTGCATGTTGTGCATAAACTGTTAATTTGTGAACGCCACTGAGTATATCCCACTTTGCTGCACACATTGTTCCCCTTTTTAAATTAACCATTGTCACACCACCATTTGGGTGAGTGAAGAATGGAAGGTATATGTGTGTCATACATCTGAGAAATATGTGTGTATGTGTGTATGTTGCAGACAGGAATAAGACACGAAACAGAATGTGCAGAAGGAGAACTGAGGACAAGAAAAAGCTGTCTGAAGCAATAGGTCATTATAATGACCTGGCAGCAAGCACAGACACCGCCAGCGCCGCAGGAAATTGTTTCAGAGGGGAACTGTTTTGCAGTGGTACCAAACAAGCTGCATGCGGCTGCACAAGAGCGGTGGGTGCACAGTGTGTGTGAGTGGTGGAAGCACAGTGTGTGTGAGTGGTGAACATGGACCGAGAAAATGTCACAGACACACAGGAAATTATGCCGAAAAGAGGAGCCATGTCAGTTGTGTGGAAGTACTTCGGCTTCAAAAAATCTGACGCTGATCAAACAACCATAATATGTAAATGTTGTCGGGCTAAAGTTGTAGCTGCTGGAGGCAACACTAGCAATTTGCTTCACCACCTCCACCACAAACACGTCTTGGAATATGAAGAATGCATGAAACTAAGATCTGCATCCTCTTCCAAGTCTGCAGGTAACGTTGAAGTTGTTACTGCAACACAAAACGCGACTCAGACATCACTCAAAGCTGCGTTTGCTAGGGGGACTGCCTACGACAAGAAAAGCAAACGGCGAAACGATATTACCAACGCTATTACTATCCACTTAGCCAAAGACATGGTACCGCTTAGTACTGTTGAGAAAGGTGGCTTCAAGGAGATGATTAAAGCACTGGATCCCAGATATATTTTACCAAGTCGAAATTACTTAAGCTGAACAGCAATCCCTAACTTGTACCAACAGCACAGAGCCAAAGTAGAAGCAGACTTGGCTACCGTTTGCCACTTCTCAGCAACAACTGATTTATGGTAAAGTCGCACCATGGAGCCATACCTAAGCCTGACTGTTCACTTTATAAGTGACGACTGGGTGTTGCATAGTCATTGTCTGCAAACAAGCTTTTTCCCCGATGATCACACTGGCGAGTTACTAGCAGCAGGCTTGCAAGAGGCACTTGATTCCTGCGGGCTGGCGGAGCACAGACTAGTGTATGGAATGAATTCCCTGCCAGAACGTCTGTACTCGTAGAAATATCTTGTGCTCATGAAACGAATTTGTGTACACGTGGAAATATTTTGTGCTTGTGAAAAGAATTTGTGTACACGTGGAAATATTTTGTGCTTGTAAAAACAATGTGTCCTTGTGTGAAAAACTGTCATGTCTCTATAACAAAGTTTTGTGCTTGTAAAAAATAAATGTGTCTCTGCGTGAAAATCTGTTTTGTCTCTGTAACAAAGTTTTGTGCTTGTAATAAAAATTTGTGCTTGTAAATAGATTTTTTGTACATGTAAAAATACTTTGTATTTGAGAAAAAAACCAAATCTCCCACAGGCACAAATCCTATTAATAAGCACAGATTCTTTTTACGAACACAAAACGAGTCTGTGAAATCTCTGCCAAAACTTCTCAGCCAATCACCAAACGTCTTACTCACCGGCCAATCAAGTTGCCGCCTTTACTTAGAGCAATGAGCGGGAGCAATGGTACGTGAATTCTCTATGTAGCCATGTACAACAAAGTAGCCAGGTTAACGGCGAACTTGCTGCAGTTGTCTGGTGTTTTTAGCGGAGTGTCTATTTGCACCCTGGGTGTAAATTACGAAATGGACACATTTCTTCTATTTACACCCATCTGATGACGTATCTGGCCACATCATGTGAAAAGTGCGGGAAGCTGGATGGGAGAATTCTACCGGAGACCAGACCACGGCACGGGACAAACTACTTCGCCTGTTCTGTAGCTAATGGGACCAACGAACGGGACAAAATCAAACGGAACGAAATGGGACAAGAGAAATAATTTCACAAAAGGTAATGTAATGTCGTTGCTACAAGATATATTTGCATCCCCAGTCCCACCGCGAATATTTGTGTAATTAACGTAAGCACAGCAATATGGGCATGTTTAGCTCGTCCCAGCAGTTAATATAGTTCAGCTCACCTCAGGTAAAACAATCGTAGCCTAACATTATAATTGTGGTCCAAATGTAAGCATTTGGTCCCTTGTAAGCAATAACTAAAATTTGCAAAAAGGTGTGTTCAATCTGTAAACTAACATTTAACTGACCAGTGGCCACAGCTCGCAAAGTTAGCTAACACTAACAGCAAATCAGTTAGCTAATCGACCTACTGTCAATGGAGAATAGAACATACAACAGATTGTTTAGGGAAAGCTTTTATAATTGATGTGGTCTGGATTTATACTGTTGTTTGTATCTTGGACGGGGTTTTAGTGGGTCGCAAACATTGTTAAGGCACCTCCTAAATTCTGGTGGTTTGCTACTTGTCAATGCTGCAATATGGCGTTCCACGTGTCTCAGCCGCACTATCACACGTCAATAACGTCGTAGACGCATTGAAATGGCATTGAAACAAAACAAAGTGCGATTGTGCGCTGATTGAGTGTCTTGATAAAGGGAAGTGAAACAGAACATTCAATTTATGTATGGAACAAGATCTCAGAGTGAGCGAGTGACAGGAACACCTAGGTGAAGGGTGTGCACTGCACAAGATACCAGTCATGTAATGTGAAATGTGTTTATATTCTCATTACAAAGCAACACATTGTTTTACTTAGTCCAACTGTTGTACTGTTGTACAGTCTCCTCTGTATAATGAACTGAAAATGGTTAAACATTGTGTTTCAGATGAAAGATGAAGAAAGTGGTTCTTCAGAGACAGTCTGTGGTAAACAGCCCATCCACATCTGAAAAAAGGTGAAGCAAATGAGACTGAATTGTCAATATATCCTAATGGATGTAACCTGACTCTTGTCATGTCCATTTTGGTCCATCAACCTTCACACATTTATCTGAGATTGCTCAATAAGAGATGTATGTAAGAAGTGGAGGCCTATCAAAATCCTTTGATGTTTGGATAAACCACATGTATGTCATTATTTATTGGCATAACTAACTACAGGTAGTTGAATAGAGTTTTAGAGGTTTAATCACTGAATATTTTTATGGTTTGATGTTCGAAACAAGGTGTAACATGGTTGTGCCAAACAAGGCTGTCCAAGTTGAAATATGGAAAGGTGCAGAGGGCAGAATATTAGCTGTGAAAATTGTGAGCCTGACTGTAATATCAGTATAGCCTTATGCAAAGTTGTTGCACTATTGATTGACTTATTATTCTTCAGAAAATTCATGAAAGAAAGAGGTGTTCCATCAGGGGAGTGCATTGAGGGCTGGACATTGCAACCAATGACGGGGTCGAAACAGCATGATGGTGCAAGCTGTGGCTTGTTTGTGCTGATGGTAAGTATTGTTTTTAAAATGTCTGACTTCTCTGTTGGGGTAGTTATACACAGTGTGGTTCTCAATTAAACTTTTCTTTTTCATCATTTTCTATGTTTCCATCCAGAATGCTGAGGCCTTGCTGAAGGACGCTGACCCAATGGTCAGCCAGGAGCACATGTCAAGACTCCGTCAATATATTCGGAAAAGACTGATTGAAGCCCAAAGGATAGGCTAGTGTATGTGTGTGTGCATGCATGCATGCGCATGCCTGCGTGTGTGTGCCTGTCTGTGCGTGTGTGTGCACGTTCAGGGGACAGTGTTTCTATGGGGTGGGGGGGTTACTTACATGTAACCTGTGTTTCTGTTAATGCTGCAGTATGTTTGTCTAGTAAAAGTTTCTTCAAACACTTTGTGGTCTTTAAGTTTTACTTCAGAGCATGCTTTATACTGTTTATACAGATGCCGTTTTAAGGTAATTACACATCATTGCTTATGAATGCCATGTACTGTGGACAACATTAGTACCATACAAAAAGTTGTAGCATAGTGAATTGGTTAAAGGAAAACAGTAGATGTAACAGTAGATATACATGTACATGGCATGCCAGTGTGTATGGTGAGGAGTGATTCTTGGCTAGACTGCAGCATTTCGAAGTTGGCCAATTTCAGCTTTTGCGGAAATCACTGCAAGTACTGAGTGAACGGGGCCCTCAAAAATCTTTAAGAACAATAAAACTCCAAAAAAGTCCATACTTTACCAGTAGTATTACAAAGGCTTCTTCAGTGAAACCGAGGCACTGATAAGTTAACAAGGTTTTTTACTAGCGAGTGTGATTTTGGGGACCCTGTTCACCCACCAGTTGCTATGTATGTCAATATTCAATTCAAGCTGACTTCAGTTGGGCTACACATTAGTCTATGTATGGTTGTGAATAGCACTTTTGAACACTCTGGTGTGGCTGCCAACGGTACACTGTTTACTCACTGGGTGTTAATAACATTATTGAGATGGGGGTGCAAATGGCATTATTTATTATAAAGCCTTGGGTATATAGCATTACTGACCATGATGACTCAGGTGTAAATAGCTTTTTTTTTGTCTAGGAAAACCTGGGTGTAAATAGCATTACTGACTATGAACACCCGGGTGTAAATACTGTTTTTGTCTAGGAACACCCGGGTGCAAATAGCATCTGCCTGTTTTTAATCGGGAGTTTTAAGACAAGTTCTAAATTACATTATGAACAGGCGTGCTTGAAGTGGGCCGCGGTGTTCTGGCACCTCTTTTCATTTTAGGGGATGTGAATATTAAGGCACTGCATTCTCAAAACAGCCCTGTCTAACGGTTTATCATTGATTATTGCCCTACGCAACATGCGTCAGGAAAAGGCAAGTAGGACTACACTCCCCGCTGTCACCCTAGCAAATGCTGACGAGGAGACCAGACTACTGACATTTCATTTTTGAGCCTCATTTAACCAAAATATAATAATCAGTAAGCAGCAGATCACCATATTAAGTATATAATAAGGATAGACATTTTTTCCCTGCAATAGGGCTGGGACTCAAATGGATTGTAAAATACATTTTCGGCGCTAAATAGTAGTGCCTTCATATTCACGTCCCCTGAAATGAAAAGAGGTGCCAGAACACCGCGGCCCACTTCAAGCACACCTGTTCATAATGTAATTTAGAACTTGTCTTAAAACTCCCGATTAAAAACACCAGACAACTGCAGCAAGTTCGCCGTTAACCTGGCTACTTTGTTGTACATGGCTACATAGAGAATTCACGTACCATTGCTCCCGCTCATTGCTCTAAGTAAAGGCGGCAACTTGATTGGCCGGTGAGTAAGACGTTTGGTGATTGGCTGAGAAGTTTTGGCAGAGATTTCACAGACTCGTTTTGTGTTCGTAAAAAGAATCTGTGCTTATGAATAGGATTTGTGCCTGTGGGAGATTTGGTTTTTTTCTCAAATACAAAGTATTTTTACATGTACAAAAAATCTATTTACAAGCACAAATTTTTATTACAAGCACAAAACTTTGTTACAGAGACAAAACAGATTTTCACGCAGAGACACATTTATTTTTTACAAGCACAAAACTTTGTTATAGAGACATGACAGTTTTTCACACAAGGACAAATTCTTTTCACAAGCACAAAATATTTCCACGTGTACACAAATTCTTTTCATGAGCACAAGATATTTCTACGAGTACAGACGTTCTGGCAGGGAATTCATTCCATACTAGTGGCCATCACAACAGACAGTGGAGCCAACATCATTAAGGCTGTCGAGCTGAATAATTGGAAAAGACTCCAGTGCTTCGGTCACAGGCTTCACATAACCATTGGTAAGCACTAGTTAGTATATTATTTTTTGACTATACATTGATGAATCTGTTATAATAAATGTATAATAATAATAACACTTTTTTGCCATTTTTACAGAGAGAGCTATGAAAGATGACCGCATACAACGTGCAGTTGGAGTCTGCAAAAAAATTGTCGCAGCCTTTTCATACTCGTGGAAAAAAAGGAGGGACCTGACCATGGTACAGGATGAACTGGGTCTTCCAAAGCACCAGCTCACAACTGAGACTCCCACCAGGTGGGGATCACGTCACATGATGATACAAAGAGTACTAGAGCAGGAGAGAGCCATCAATCAGGTTCAAACAGCTGACAGAAAGTCAAGGCATTTAGTCCTCAGGTGGCAAGATGTGGAGGTCCTGGAGGCTGTCAACAAGGTGTGCGGTTGTTTTTCTTTTATTATGTGCTATTTTTAACAAAGCTCTTTTTTAACCAAAGCTCTTTTTTCTATTCCTTTTATAATCTGCAATGGATGCACTTCTTGAATTTTATTGTTATGAAAATAACATTGTCTCTCTCCCTTTCTCTCTCTCTGTCAGGTGTTGAGCCCACTCCAGGACTTCACAGATGCCTTATCTGGAGAGCAGTATGTCAGCGTGTCGTATGTAAAGCCAGTACTTCATCTGTTCAACACTATCATTCTTGCTGAGGAAGACGACAACACTGAACTGGCCAAGGATGTAAAGAGAAACATTCTAGCCTACTTAAAGGTGTACTTCCATCGTGTTTTCATTAATTTTGCGGTGTTCTCTAGTATTAATAATTGCCATGTGCGCCGGTTTTGATGAAAAAAATGTTCTAGTGCTTCTGTTCAGGCTGTTTTAGTTTGGTGGAGGGGGTGGGCCGGGAGAACGACACGATTTCACCTCTTGTAATACAATATTCATGACATGCAAATAACACGCCTCTGATTGACTCTGATCCCTGCAGCTTCCTTTGCCCCACAGTCAACTTGATAGCAGAGTAAGGTAAAGGGGAAAAGTCAACTTGACAGCGCTAAAACTGCAAACAGAATGTCTTCGGAGATACAGCCTTATGTGTTTGATCCTGAATCCGAAGAGGAAGGAGAGATGGCACAAGCACAATCGCTTCCTGATCGTTTGTCAACGAACGTTTCAGAATGGTAATATTTGCATGACAACAAAAGTTTCTCCTAAGATTTGAACATTTGTGGCGATCGTCATGCCCACAAGTTGTAATAAACAGTTGGAAACGTTTTTAAAGACTTGTTTCTTCACACTATTAACAGTCTTTGCAATCTTACTGGTAGATAGTTCACTTTACAACACAGTGTAAGTGTCCGGCTAAATGCAGTTCAGCCTTTCACCTAGCCTGCTAATCCTATGCAAGTCAGTCACAGGCTATCATCATTCAAAGCCCATTCGGTCAGAGTACCCCAACTAGAATATCTAAACGTTCTAAAACAAACACACCTACTTACCTACATTTTGCTAGATGCCCACAGAAGCAGAGAATATGTGCTGCAACGACATGCCCCCGGTAATCACAGCTACGGCATGCCTCTTTCTATTTCACAAACTCACTTAATTTGGCCTTTTCTTATTAACTCGTTATTCTGTCTATTTTCTTTGACTGATGGCTCTGGTTGATATAAGTTTGTTGGCAAAGGTTAATTCACGTCTGTGTTCAGATGGTAAGAAGAATGGGCGATATGGGTACCCCCGTTTCCTGCCTCAATGTATACTTGCTTCAAAATGCAATCAACATTTATAGAGCAGACTATGCCCCCCTCGACATATGAAAGGTATAATACATCTTTAGCCTAAAAAGAAAAAAAGCTGTGATAAAACTCAAAGCCAGTGTATAAAACGAGTCAGTTTTCAACAAATAACTTTATTATATTTAGATTATTTGACAGGAGATGCAGACATCTGACCTACAGATCCTTTGTGAGCTGGTGCTGGGGTTATGTAGGGAGAAAGGTTAGAGTTATTATTCCAGCTTGTGTTGTCCTGCAGATCATGCTGGAACACAGCGTCATTCCCTGCCCTGTCACTGCAAGTCCTGATACATCCCTTTTGTATTAATTTATTTTGTACATGTTGTAAGTGCATGTTATGCCTATGGTTGTTTACTGTAAGCTACTGGGACCTTGAATTTCCCCATGGGCATCAATAAAGTACCCATCTATTTATCTAAAACAAGAGGTGTATGCATCCAAAGCTTCTGTCAGTGGAGGATGGTAGAACCGTGAGGACAGGTTATCAGGAATAGGGATCATTTGGAGCTCCTCCAAGTAAGGCTGGGGGTTGGGGACTATCTCCTCAAACACCAGAGCAATCAGGTTGTAGACGTGGCCTGAAAGAAAATATTTAATGTAAGCATTAGTTATATGAGAATTCAAAACGTATGTCGTCACAAAACATTCAGTACAATAGAGTCATAACTACATACTTGGTTGAAGCCACTTCTTACGATCTCTGCTCTGGCGGACTGGATGTTGGCATTGTGGCAAGTGAGGGTCGTCGTGGGTATGTATGTGTTGCATGTGGTTCACCTGAGATGTCCATGCTCCCTCCAACCTCATTGCTCTGTACACAAAACCCAAAGAAAGTGTGAAAGTCAGTCCATTTGGTCATTGTGATCGCACAGTACATCACAGCACATAGTGCACACAATGAAATTCAACCTCTGCATTTAACCCATCACACGTAAGCAGGGGGCAGCCATGACAACGGCGCCTAGGGAGCAGTGTGTGGGGACAGTGCCATGCTCAGGACATCTCAGTCACGGGGGAAGATGGAGGAGAGCGCTGGTCAGTCACTCGCTGACCCGCTAGCCCATGACTGCCCCAAAGACAGTGCAAGTTGTATTTCATGGCAGTTGTTCAAAGTGAAGTTTTGATGTGTGTGTAAAGTTATGGTGGGCTGGTATTTCTCTGTGAGAGTGGAACGAAAAGATACTAAGCTGTGCACTGTGTGACATTGATAATAATTGATCTTACATCTGTGACCCCACTCACCTGTACTAGTTGAATGTGATGCTGTCTCCAGATGTCTTCAGATTCATCAACCTGTAACTTCCATATTTGACTAAGTGACCTGCAAATACAAAATGGTGTTATTAAAATGATGCTATATTACTTTTCATTTTGTTGTAAATTAGCAAGCTATTTTCTGTGATACTATACAGTCTATCATACCAGAATATGTATTGCTATATATAAGGATGCATAGAGGTTGGAGGTGCCCATGGGGCATCCAAAGTACTCATGGCAGTACTCGTAAATGTCATGAAGGATTCTGTTTGGGTAGCTAAATTAAATTAATGAGCATTACTGTCAAGTTACATGATCATACACAGGAAATTTGCTATTTCACACAAACCCGTAATGGCACAATGGAAAACAATTACAGTGACTGTGGTAGGGTTATGAAGTACAAAGTAGCACACAGACAAAAAGTAGACATTCAGAAATATCAGTTGTATTTGTAATGCAAATGACTTACAAGGATACAAGAACATTTTATTGTCATGGGTATACAGTTACTGGGTAAAGTAAGACATGCAGTAAAATGATATCTGTTTGTCAGCCTGTCTACATGGGGAGGGGGAGTAAATTGGGTAGAATGCAAAGGGGGGAGGGGGACAGAAATGGAAATAACAGATCACAAACCTTTGCTTCTAACGTGCTGACCTATGTACCAACAGAAAGCTGTGTAGCCCAGCATGAAACGCTAGATCTGTTTGGGTGCTGGTATGAATGGGGGGTGACACCAATGTCTGTGATGTGCTCTGAAAGACAGACAAAACACCCATAAAGTCTAATCAATCAAATTAAACTTATATAAGGGCAATGCAATAATGGCAAGAAGACAGCCTAAAATTAGACAGACGTGTTAAGGCGAGACACGGCAGGTGAAAACATCGATTTTTCATGACTTGGTCAAATTTGAGATTTTGGGCTAGTTTGCATCCTTAACATGTAATCTTTCAAACTCCTATGAAGAATTTGTCAAAATTACACCTTTTGATGTTTATTTTATTACACTTTGTCGAGTTGCGCCTGTGATTTTTACCGAAGATTCACCAAAAGTTAGCATTCTGACACACGAAGTCATATCGCAACCGGTCTCTCTCATATGCCATCCATGGTACCGTTGTAAAGCACTCAGTCTGCTGCATAACGTTACCTACTCCAAATATGGATAGCTCAGCTGTATCAAACACCAATCGCGAATGTTTACAGGCGGGTTTAAAGATACAAATGAAGTCTGATTGGCTGGACTCGATTTCTGACAAGGCGATTCGTTCAAATGCATCACGTGGTATACTCTCACACTTCCTAGTTAGCTTTCCGCGGAACATTTCGATATGGAAATGGCTAAAACAACGCGAGGATTTTAAAGCTTCCAAGAGGAGACTAATGCAGTTGATACTTGCATAAATGTCTTAGGAAAAGGAAAACAATAAATAAGATGACAAACATCTTCTCAAAGTGCATCATTATGTAAGCTGTCTTTGGAAACGGGCGAGTTCAGATGGCACCGTGCCACTCAGCAGAGGCTCGTAGTTCATATTGCACGTAGGTTATAGCATGTTGAATTAATTGATCAGTAAGCTTATTTGTCCTATTTTTGTTGGATCTGGGTTGCAATTTACACTCGACACACAAAGTGACTGTTTTTTAGTAGTTTGTTGCTCAAGTGCAGTGTGTGTGAAGGTGACAAGTAGGCTACTGCAGAAGATTGTTCACCTCCACCACTTAGGCTATTTCTATCAGCCAGCTGATTCTAACACAACCCAATCATTCATATTTGTCTGAATTCATGGCAGTATTTTCTGAAGCCAGGGATATCAGCCTCTTTGCTTTCACTTTCAAAGTGGCATTATTGCATATTTGTGTACAATAATACACAGAAAATAACATGGCAAGTAATTTAGTATTTGCTGGTGGTCAGTTTTACTTGTCTTTTAGCCTACCTACATATTTTCTTTGAGGTGGATATGAAAATAATACAGCATAAGCAAATCTCAGGAAATGTTGAAAGTGAGGTTTGAAAATAAATAAATAAAAAAACAGCTGGGCCTACACTTACACAGTGCACAGTCTATGGCACATACGCACATGCACAACACAGACAACAAAGTAGGCCTATCTTTTTTTGTTTCTGTCCTATGCTGTAAGTCCCTTTGAACATAATTGTGGAATTTTGCCATACAAATCTTTAAAGCCCGTTTTCTCAAAATGAGTTTTTGCTCACACTCCGAGCGAAGAATCTCCACTTCTGTACCACCTACATACACCAAACTTTACAGTCCTATTCCTAACTATATTTTTAATACTACCACTTTTTAAGGCTATTGGCAGTATTTTCTGATTTACTGGATAATAAAAGAAGATATTAATAATCCCCTCTGTAAATGTTTTTTGATTTAATATATTAACAAAATGAAAAACATTTTTTGAACCTAGCTTTTTCAGGTGGTCAGATTCTTCGCTTCAAAACATATGCAAATTAGCGCATATTTAATTAGATATAGTCTAATTTGCATATTTAAACATAAAATTACAGAAAAGTTGCATTACATTTTTTTCTCCTATTCATGTGAGTAATCAACTGGCAAAGTTTCATGGTGATACCTGTAAGTTAAATTTTTTTACCCTATTCACCTGCAGTGTCTCGCCTTAAATGCCGTTTTCTCAAAATGAGTTTTTTGTCATTTTCCAGGGCACATTTCTCAGCTTGTGTAGCACCTAGGCACACCAAACTTTCTAGTTATACACATAGCAGTATGAAGATATTTACAGAGGGATTTGTGGATAAATTGTTTCTGGCCAGATTTATGTGTCATTTTAGCTAAAAAATCATGGCGAAAATAGGGTTTTTAAGGCTATGGACAGTATATTTTGATTTCCTGGGTAATGAAAGCAGATATCCTTAAATCCCTCTGTAATTTTTTTTTGATCTTGCATATAAACAAAATGAAAAAAGAATTTTACACCTGGCTTTATCACACTTTTAGATTTATGCACCGGAAATATATACAAAATACTGCATATTTAATGAGATGGCGGCCAATTTGCATAATTACATATGCAAATTTCACAAACTTGTAATACATTTTTTTTTCAGACTTATGTAAGCAATCAACTGGTAAAGTTTCATGGTGATATCTACTATTTTAAAATGTTACCCTATTCACCTGTAGTGTCTCGCCTTAATAGACTGTAGTAATAGCAACTGAACTTAGCCTAATAGCCCAGTGCATGGACTTAGATCTTGGTTTCCCTGTTTAGACTTGAATAATGCCCATGCACTTTTAAGTTGAACATAGGTATTGCAGACCTGCCAACATGTACGGATTTTGCGTAGCGGATACGCATTTTAACCTTATTGTACACTTGTACGATTTTATGTCCTAAAGTACGCATATCGTTTGGTCTCGTATTTCAGCAGTTTCTCTGGTCAAGTTGTCACTGAAGTTGATTCCGCCGCTGAGCCACAGATATCTGCGTAAGCTGGGTGTTTTCTATTGGTGTTTTTGACCAATCAGAGATCTTCATTTCCGCCTGCCCCGTCTCTCCTATCTTAGCGCCTCAGTTCAGTTCAGTGCTGCTGCAAAGAAGACAGTTGCAAGCAGGTTGCAAGTTCGTGCCTTTTCACTTGTTCAAATAACATGGACAAGGTAAAATTAACCAAACGAACCCACCTAGATGGGTAGTCTTAAACAAGGGGCGGTATTGATGTCAGACGTGGGTCTAGGAATAGCCTACAACTACAGAAATATTCTCACTGGAAAGGGAAAAAAGCTCTGGAACTTTGAATGTGTAAACCAACAAGAATACAATTTACAAGATACGGTTTATATAAGAGCTGTCTTTTGTCAGAGAAATAAACTTTGCTTATGCTAAGCTTTCAGGTAACCAATAGAATCAGAACATTTTCTATGCAATTAGGTTGTAGCATGCCCTCAAAACGCCACCAATGTCAATAAGTTGTAAAATTAATGTACCTTCAACTCAATTTACATACTACATATTAATATAATATTATTTTCAATTAAAAAAGGTTAGGCAGTTAGCTATGTTGACCTGCTATGTCCAATGTAGCTGCCGTAGATGTGTATACATATATGTGTACCTGCATGCTAATCGGAATTTAAATATTAGCACCTAAAGTTAGCCCACAATATCAAGGCGTTGCAGTTGTCTGGTTGGTAACTCATATATTCTGAATATAAATCTGTTATATAAACAAATTTATTTGAAACCGTTTTGCTCATTAAATGTTTGATGTCCTGTGAACTTCAAAGCAGCGTGAACATAAAGCCTATTGTGCATACAAACTGGCATAGCATTGTTAGCTGCCCTTGACAAGTGGATGCAAGTGAACGAAAATTTGATTTTTTTTCACGTGTTGCTTAAAGTGGAACGAAATAAGTGTAGAGCATATTCTAGATCTAATATAGGGAATAAATACAGAGAAATGAAAATGTTGTGCATTTACTGTAAAAGATGGGCAGATGAATACACAGCATTCTTAACTTAGGCCTAAGGGGCAACAGGTAATGAACACAGCCACACACCAGCTGTGACAGGCGATTCCAGCACAGCAAATGATGCCTACAGCCTACAATAGACCTATTGGCTTGTCCAATGTGATTGCAGCTGACATTTTTAATGCCTAAAAATTACACGAGTCATGGCATGTATTATAATCTTCTCTGCCCAGCTTAAATCTTGTGCGGTGTCAGTGGTTGCTTCAGGCCTATCCATTTGTTTTTAGAATTAAGTGTGGATGTTGTGTGTCTATATTATGATGTATAATGTAATTTAGATTTAATTTAAGAACATGCAAGAATATTACCTACTCATATAGTAGCCTGTTATAATCTACCCCTTCTCTACCTACATTTTGTGTTATCCTTGCTTCTGCAATCTGTAAGGCTAGGTATTTCAGCGGCGGGTAGGCAATAGTGAAGCGCACATAGGTTGTTCGGTTGCACATGTGTTGGGGGGGTTGGGGGGTATTTGTACTCATAAAAATCCTTTAAGGTTGGCAGGTTTGGTATTGTTGCTAATATTAATTGACATGTCAGTGATTACGTTGTCGGCCAGTCTACCACGACAGCCTGCTAGCCAACATAAGCCATCCAGCAACCTAGCCTACATACAACGGCAGTCTTGCACAGAACTGCTCCAGGATTGCGAACTGCAGGGTCTACATGGGCTAATTACTATCACTGGGTTGACTAGATAATATTTAACCGTTGTAATATTGTTCTACAAATTACTACAAACTAGAACAAGTTTGTGACCGAATATGTTAGCCAGCTTGCTACTATAGTTAGCTAGTCGTAAGCTGACTCTGCTAGCTTAAAACTTCGAGTGATTCAATCTACAGTAGTATTGTGTTTTTAAATCAGTTCGTGTTACATTTAAACGACAATCCGTGATGGCACCATCACATTTGGTCACTCAGATACTTTAAACCTTATAAACACTTTCACGTTGGTCTGCGTTTTATGCATGATAAGTTCCGGACCCACAGAGATCAATGCTCCGGTCCCAGTGTTGTAATAAGAGGTACGGCAGATTCCGTACCGATAATACCAGTTCTAGAGACACGAAAGCGGCAACAATAGCCACTCTGAATGTTATCATTCGTGGTTTAACAATTACGTTTGTTTAGAAGATTAGCCTACAGGTTTAGTAAGCTAAGTCTCTGGTCATAGATATGAGTGTCATAGCTAAGCTTGTGCCCATTTCATGCATACTAACATGGAGAATATGAACATACTATTTTGTAAAAAAAAAAAAAAAACTTAGGTGGAAAAGTTTACTTTGTACTTACAGCCTGTGTGCTGGTGGTCGATCGTCGTGAGGGTACAGATCCAGGTTTTAAAACCAACCTTGAAGAAAAACCACTACTGTAGGCACCGAAGTTTGAAAAGTCGCTGTGGTTGAAATGATCAGAACACACAGCTATGGCAGGGCTATATTTCGCTGGTGGTATTCCAAAGATAAATTCCAGCCATTTCTTCTTCAGGTCTTCATTCCTGGGCAAGGAATACAAGGTAGATGTCTTGCTGCCACAAATAACACAGGAACGAATTCGCTCTGCCATGTCTGTAACTGTTAGCTGTTTGCTCTTCTTCTACTTTGCTCTGCTCTGCAAAATCAAAACTGTCTTTCTATGGGCGGGGGCAAGCAAAGGTGTGCGAACTCATGAATATCCATTTACACGTGTGCGTCACGCCGGAGGCCCTTTTCGCATTGGGTCGTTTTTCCCGCCTATTGTCTTCTTTTGACTGATATGGAAAATGGGGGTAGAAAAACATTTTGATATGCAGCATGCATATGCAACTCAGGGTGACCTATCATATTTCAAAAGAGTAAGTACTAAACGGTTTCTCGTGGAAGTACACCTTTAAATGAGAAATACTCAGATCCAGCCACAGATGGCCTGCTCGATATCGCATCTTTCCTTGATGCACGATTCAGAACCACCTATACAAAGAAAGAAAAGGTGGAACATGTAATTTCCAGAGCAGTGGAATCAGGTCACTCAAGGATCAACAGCAAGACCCTCTCCCAGGGCCTTCTGGTGCTGCAGCAGCTGCAGCAGGGCCTGTTGCTCCACCGGAGGAAAAGAGAAATAAGTCCTTGTCCAGCTTTTTCAAAAAGCAAAGCACCAGCAGCATAGGCTGCAGCGGAGAAACACTCTCAGAGGAGGAAAACATCAAGATGGAGCTGAGAGCCTACATGCAGGCCACAGAGGTCGACAGTGATGCAGACCCTTTGCAGTGGTGGAGATGCCATCAGGCAAACTTCCTCCGTGTTGCAAAACTGGCTCATCAGTATTTATGCATACTGTACCTGCCACAAGTGTTCCGTCTGAGAGAGTGTTCAGTACTGGTGGCAATATCATCACGTGCCACAGAGCTGCAGTCAAACCAGATGCTGTGGACTGTCTGGTTTTCCTTGCTCAAAATTTGTGATGGCTGAAATGCCTAATATATGGAGCTTGTCCATAAGGTTAAATTATGTGTATTGTTTCTATGCTACAGGATAAGCCTGCAAGCCAAGTTGCACTTCTTTTCTATTTTTGATACTTGAATACAGTGTACTGTTCCTGGGCTTGAGCAATAGTATTACTTATGCAAGTTGCATACTTTTAGTTTACTATTTATTATTTGTTTAAATGTGTGTATAAATATACCCTAATCTTGAAGCAAAGTCCGTATGGATGCAAGTTGCCTTAGTGAAGGTGTAGTTGTTTAAGTCTTCAAGTTAAACTTCTTTTATATTCTTTTCAAGTTCATATTGTTTTCAAAGATGTTTTCAAGTCTCAAAACCTGCACAATAAATCATTCTTTTTTTTGACAGCAAAGGTCATGCATTCTGATTTCTTCACCTCATTACAATTATGAGTACACTGTCACCTCTTTGTGAACAGCAGCATTTTGGGGAACCATTCAAACCTGGGTTGACTAGTCTGGTCATTCTAAGCCAATTTACTGCAGTAATTATTTTCTAAATTATTAGGAAATTGGGTTAACACCTAGTCATGCATGAAAAAAAAAAATACCGTCAAATATCATGACACCGATATAATTTAGAAAAATACCGTGATATCAATTTTTGGTCATACCGCCCAGCTCTAGCCCTGTCCTCCAGGTCCTCCTGTGAGGCCCTACATCTGTGGAAATAAACTGACAGGCAACAGACACATAAAATGAACTAGATTTTTTTTATGATAACATATTTCCCATTATATGTTATAAATACCATTATGCATGACCTTTACTTAAACCTAAACCACTTTTCAGAGTTTGAGGTAGGACAATCCTAAATCCTTACAGTCCAGTGGACATTGGGCCATAGTCTCAGGATATGACAATTTGTTTCAACCTGCATGCAATGTAGAGGCAACTAATCATAACTTACCCTTTAACACCGACTCAAAGATCGTTTTCCGACAATATCTGGTGGGATCTCGTGGAATTGTGGCAGAATGACATCTGCCACAACTGTTCCCCTTTTTTTGGCTCCCATCAGTAAGATGGGAACATATCCAAGCGCAGACAATTTGTCAAGCTGGGGGAGAACACATGGCATCATAATAGCATTAGATATGAATTCAATGTTAACAGATTAATGGTTAATGACATGTTCCACTTCAATTTCTCCAATAACTGTCATATAAAAGTACATAGCTGTCTTTTACCCTATACATAACAATTATCCTATTTCCAGGTTACAAAGATTTTTTTCCCTAATCAAAAGGAACATCACATCATTTCACTCTCTTTCTTTGTATCCTTTCCCTGGCCTTTCCAACATACCACTGCTGTCGACAACAATTGATGAGCTGTTGTTTTTTTTCACTGAGGCTACCCACTCGGCCTGTTTCTTGCAGAAATTGTTTCTTTTCTTTTCACATTTTTTTGTATGGCTGAGCCTGCCCACATAAAGGGCAGTTCTTGCAAGCAACGCGGGGTTGGTGCATGGTCTCGCACCACACAATGCTACTTGGTCTGTGGGAAACACTGCACTCTAATCAGCTAATTAGTTCAAAACGCCTTCAAAGGCATTCAAAAGGTCTCAGTCTAGTTCTGTAGGCTATACAATCATGGGGAAGACTGCTGACCTGACAGTTGTCCAAAAGATGACCATTGACACCTTGCACAAGGAGAGCAATACACAAAAGGTCATTGCTAAAGAGGCTGGTTGTTCACAGAGCTCTGTGTCCAAGCACATTAATAGAGAGACGAAGGGAAGGAAAAGATGAGGTAGAAAAAACTCTACAAGCAATACGGATAACAGCAACCTGGAGAAAATTGTGAAACAAAACCCATTCAAAAATCTGAGGGAGATTCACAAAGAATGGACTGCAGCTGGAGTCAGTGCTTCAAGAACCACCACGCACAGGTATGGGTCTCAGCTGTCGCATTCCTTGTGTCAAGCCACTCTTGAACAACAGACAGCGTCAGAAGCGTCTCGCCTGGGCTAAAGACAAAAAGGACGGGACTGCTGCTGAGTGGTCCAAAGTTATGTTCTCTGATAAAAGTAAATTTTGCATGTCCTTTGGAGATCAAGGTCCCAGAGTCTGGAGGAAGAGAGGAGAGGCACAGAATTCATGTTGTTTGAGGTCGAGTGTAAAGTTTCCATAGTCAGTGATGTTTTGGGGTGGCATGTCATCTGCTGGTGTTGGTCCACTGTGTTTTCTTAAGTCCAAGGTCAACGCAGCTGTCTACCAGGAAGTTTTAGAGCACTTCATGCTTCTTGCTGCTGACCAACTTTATGGAGATGCAGATTTCATTTTCCAACAGGACTTGACACCAGCACACAGTGCCAAAGCTACCAGTACAGCAAAACTCGCCTGACCTTAAGCCTTGCCTGACCTTAATCTATGGGGTATTGTGAAGAGAAAGATGCAATACACCAGACCAAACAATGCAGAAGAGCTGAAGGCCACTATCAGAGCAACCTGGGCTCTCATAACACTTGAGCAGTGCCAAAGACTGATCAACTCCATTCCATGCCACATTGCTGCAGTAATTCAGGCAAAAGGAGCCCCAACTAAGTATTGAGTGCTGTACATGCTTATACTTTTCATGTTCAGACTTTTCAGTTGGCCAACGTTTCTAGATATCTTTCTTTGTATTGGTCTTAAGCAATATTATATTTTTCTGAGATACTGAATTTGGGATTTTCATTAGTTGTCAGTTATAATCATCAAAATGAAAGAAATAAACATTTGAAATATATCAGTCTGCGTGTAATGAAAGAATAGAATATGTGAGTGAAAGCAAAAATCACTCGGTAGCACCAATAACAACAATACACCGTTGTAATGAAACATCTACTGATGCTTAGCTGGGGCACATCATCAGTGATGGACCTGAGATCATTGGGTGTTTCGGGCCTTTCGAACATCAGACACCCTCTCTCAGGCGGCCCAGCTGAGGTTCATGACGCCTCAGCTTGTGCCCCAGCAGCATTTATCCACGGATCCGCCCTCTTTATCCAGAGCCACCTAGAGGCTTTCTCTGCTGCCTCTGTGTTGTTCCGGATGGCCCTTCTCCTTCTCTCTCCTGTGATGCCCAATGCAGTGTAGGCCCTGCACAGAGACTGTCCGGCAAAGCCTCTGCACCCTACCTCCACAGGCAAACACCTAGCCTTCCAGCCTTGTCTGTGGCAGTCGCTGACTAGGCCGTCATATTTCTCCCTCTTCCGCTCAAAGGCCTCCTCCATACGCTCTTCCCACGGCACAGTGAGCTCCAGCATGACAACATTCTTCGTTGCCTCTGACACCAAAACTATGTCAGGTCTGAGGGTGGTCTTAACAACATGCTGGGGGAACTTGAGTTGGCTCCCCAAGTCCACTGACAGCTGCCAGTCCTGTGCAGTGTTGAGAAGCCCTGATGTTGCTCTTGGTCTTGTACTCAGTTTCTCCCCAGCTCTGACAAAGTTTATGGCTTTCTTTGTGGGTTTCGACCTCCGACCGCTGGTGATGCCACTATAGATGCTCTCTGCGATGGTCTTGAGCACCTGATCGTGACGCCATCGGTAACGGCCATCCCCCAGAGCTTTTGGGCAGCAACTCAATATATGCTCGAGGGTCCCCTTTCTTTGGCACAGAGGGCATGCTAGAGTGTCGACCAAACCCCAGCGGTGCAAGTTGGAAGGGCTGGGGAGTACATCGTAGACGGCCTGGACTAGGAACTTGATGCGGTGTGGCTCTGCCTGCCAAAGGTCAGTCCACGAGATCTTCCTCTCCGCAACTTGCTCCCATCTCGTCCAGGCGCCTTGCTGTCTCATTCCCACTGCTCTGCTGGATCTCTCCTCCTCGACCACTGCTCTCACCTCATTCTGGACTAGTTGCCTCCGCTCTTTTCCCCGAACCTTGTCAAAACGGGGGGATGCTACGGTTCCTAGACCCATCCTTCCTCTGGCCACTGTTCCCACCAGAACTCTGTGCCGTAGCCGGGACTCTGCCTGCTCCACTGCAGCCTCTGCTCTCCATTTCCTGCCAGTCCTGACTGCTACTCCTGCCCCAGATACTTTTGGATCCGCTGACTCACGGAATTGCAGCACCTCCCTTGCACGCAAGACCTTGAACTCCTCCTCAATGGATTTCAAGGGAAGTGTCAGTTTGCAGGGATTTCCATAGAGGGCGATGTTGCTCAAGCTCCTCGGCAGTCCTAACCATCTCCTCAAGTAGCGACTGACTCTCCTTTCCAGATCTGAGATGGTAGTGATCGGAAACTCATAGAGGAGCAATGGCCACAGTATCCTTGGCAGAATCCCGTGTTGGTAAATCCATGCTTTGAATTTCCCCGGGAGGCCTGTCTTGTCCACAACCTTCAGCCATCCCTCCAGCTCCTCACAGGTGTTCTTGATGGAGGCTGAATCCTTAAGGCTGCTGTCGAAGAACTTTCCCAAGCTCTTTATCGGCTTCTCAGAGATGGAGGGGATTGGTGTTCCTGAGATAGAGAAGCGGAACTTGTCTGCTACTCTGCCCTTCTTCAAGACCAAGGATCTTGACTTCGTTGGCTTGAATGACATTCTGGCCCATCCCATTAGCCTCTCCAGCCCCGTCAAGATCCATCTGCCTCCAGGCACTGACTCGGTGGTCACTGTCAGGTCATCCATGAAGGCACGGATAGGCGGTTGGCGGATCCCAGATTTGGACTTGGGGCCTCTGCACTCTGGTTCTGCTGATTTCACCAACATGTTCATCGCTAGAGCGAACAGGACCACTGAGATGGTGCAGCCTGTGATGATTCCCACCTCCAGTCTGTGCCACTTAGATGTTATTGATCCTGCTGAGACCCTCAGGCTGAAATCACCGTAGTAATCCAGGATGAGCTCTCTTACTGCAGCTGGAACATGGTGCCTCTCCAGTGTTTCAAGGACTAACTTGTGGGGCATTGAGCCGTAGGCATTGGCCAGATCTAACCACAACACCACCAGATCGCCTCTGTTCTCCCTTGCCTCCCTGAGGAGCTGAGTGACCACGCCAGTGTGCTCTAAGCATCCTGGTACGCCAGAGATGCCACCCTTTTGCACGGAAGTGTCGATATATCCATTCTTGAGGAAGAACTCAGTCAGTCGCTTAGCTACAATACTGAAGAAAATCTTTCCTTCGACACTGAGCAGCGAGATTATTCTAAACTGGCTGATCGTCTTAGAGTCCTCCTCTTTAGGAATCCACACTCCCTCTGCAAACCGCCACTGCTGTGCTGTTCTCCCTCTTCTCCAGATGAGCCTCAAGATCTTCCAAAGCCGGTGCAGCAACTTGGGACAGTGCTTATAGACCTTGTAGGATGTTCCGCTTGGTCCTGGTGCTGACCTGGACCTTGCTCTCCGCACCACCTCCTGAATTTCTTTCAGCAGTGGCTCCCTCAGATCGAAGGCCTCAGCAGGCTCTGGCGGTCTTATTACAGCCTTGCACTGTCCTAGCTCTTGGTCTCGGGTGGGGTCGCTGAAGGTGTCGTGGAGGTGTTGGTCGATTTCCTCTTTCGAAGAGGCCAGGCGTCCACTTCGTTTCTGTCCAAGGAGCTCCTTCATGAAGCCGAAAGGGTTGTTGATGAAAGCGGCCCGCTTCCTAGCCCTCTCCCTCCGCCGTCTCCTGTGTTGTTCTGCTCTGCGCAGGATTAGGAGCCTCTTCCTGAGCATGAGATGGAGCTCTACCAGAGGTGCACGCTCATCTTCCCGTGCTGCCTTGTGCTGTTTCTTCAAGGCTTTCAGTTCTGTCCTGATGTTGTGGATTTTAACTGCCCTCTGATTCTTGAAGTAGGGCTGCTTCGCCACCCTTTCCTCCTCAACACCAAACCTCTCCGCAGCCATACTCATTATGATGGTCGTCATAGTGTGAAGCCTCCTCTCAACATCTCCTTTGGCTGTTGCTTCCAGCACCTTGTCCACATCCTCGTCAAACTTCTGCCACTCTGCTGTTTTAGAGGCTTGGGGCCATCTGATCCTTCTCTTCTCGGACTGCCTGTTCGAAAGGACTGTTTGCACCACTTGGAGGCTCTGGGCTCTGTGGGGTGCTTCCGGGCCCGGCTCCTCCTCTGTCTCACCAGGCTCTAGACCTGTGCATTGTAGTGCTTGCAGTCGCTCCTTACATTTCATCCTAGTTTGATGGATCTTTAGGCCCTTCTCATTCTTGCAGATCTTTCCGCACAAGCACTCTTTACTCGTCGTCGTTTGTCCATTGCTGTTGTTCATTAACCTTAAATCTGTCCGGCTGGGGTTCTCATCCTCCCCCCCTCTCGGGTTCCCCTGGGGGTATAATTTCTTTCTTTGTTCCGTAGCTTGTTTAGGTCCTCCTTCACAGGAGGTGCGGATAGGGCTGCTAACCCATGCCGCCCTGGTTGCCGTCTTTCCGGGCTGCCATCTGTCTCTCCAGCTGTCTCCAAACTATTCTTGGTTGTCAACCAGACTGTTCCTGGTAGTCACTGGTTTCTCCAGTCTAACAGTTGTAATGAAACATCTACTGATGCTTAGCTGGGGCACATCATCAGTGATGGACCTGAGATCATTGGGTGTTTCGGGCCTTTCGAACATCAGACACCCTCTCTCAGGCGGCCCAGCTGAGGTTCATGACGCCTCAGCTTGTGCCCCAGCAGCATTTATCCACGGATCCGCCCTCTTTATCCAGAGCCACCTAGAGGCTTTCTCTGCTGCCTCTGTGTTGCACCAATAACTGTCAATTTGTGGTAAAAACTGCCTGTTATGAAGGGTTAAACTGAACTACAGCTGGTTGAGAATTTGTGACCACTGTGAGGCATCAGAAAGAATGCACTATTGTACTATTTATGAATGAAGTATGAGAGTGAAGGTTTGAATGTGTGTGTGTGCGTGGTTCTACAATAAAACAAGAAATAACCACTTATTAGTGCTCAAATTATATACAGCTATGTAAGCACAGATGCTAGCAAGGTAATCCAATGATCCTAACAGCATGGCTGAAATATGAAATTAGTTACATCTAAATAATAAAACACTGGTAGCACACAAATCACAATACTACTACACAATACAACAACCTATTAAGGCATTGCAAGTAAAAGAGAAATTATACATTGATAGTACACATATCATCCGCCTGGCTACAGTTATCTACATGACAAATTAGCATGCCACTAGCGGAGTTCTGCTAACTCAAGCTATAACATAATATTTGGTTTCTAATTAAATGCACTTACAAAAACAGTAAAATAGACATCACATAAACTCACTTACTTGTTTCTGAACGCACGCCAGAAAAGGATTAACAAAGATGTAAAACTCTATTTAGGATGGAGGTAGATTACATCTGAACTAAAATTCACCCTCATTGCCAAACTCAAAATGCTATCACAAAGAACGTGACTACACATGCAGCCATGTTCACTAAACAAGGGGGGCACTGATTGGCTAATTTTCTAACCCAATCACATATGAAAACACTATAAAAGTAATAAAATTACTTTTAAGTTGAATTTGGAGACTCAGTCAGCCTAGTGGTTTCGAATCAAGTACAAGGTTTATTCTTAACATTAAGGACATCACAGACAGACAGATAGACAGACATATACACACAGGACAGGGACACGACAAGACAAGACAGGACTAACTCAAACAGTGGTTATTCTGACCTTAAATGTCTGTAGACAGCCAATGGCTGCACCCAAGGTTACACCCAAAATGTATATGCAATGTCTTTGTTGAGTACTACAGTCTTTTCCTAATCAGATCAGAGGTGCCAAATGGTCTGTATGTTAATCCACCAGACAGGGACGGTTATTCGAATGGTTAAGGAAGCCAGTTATTCACACCTCATAGCTCAGCCAAAGACACATACAAAGCTTTTGATCTTAATACAAGAGTTCCAAAAACCAACCAAGGTATTTGAAATAATAATAAAATGTTTCAACATTAAAATGCTATTTACAAGATTATTATTATTACTCAAATACCATCAACTACAACACTATCCACACAGACAACATACATCACAAAATGTTCAAATCCTTCAATACACTGCCAGAAAGAAGATGACAAGTAAGAGAGCTAATATTATTTAGTCAGCTACCAACCAAATTTACAATGACTGGTTCCCTCTAAGTATCATACGGTGCAATTTTGCAATAATACTTTTCGTAGCCTCCTCAATGTACTTAGTTTGATACTGCCTACATTTAACTAAAACGAGATTTATGCTGACAAAGTGTCTCTGGCTTTGTTTGCGGGCATTCAGGCATATTGGCAGTGCAGTGCTCAAACGCAGCAACATGCCAACCAAGCAGTACTACCGTGACCAAAGCTCATTGGACATACTGTTTTAGTATTAGCATTGATTGCTTTTATTTTTTATTTGTTGAGCACTTTTGCTCACCCCAAATGAGTTAACTGTGCTGTAGAAGTAACCTGACTTTTTTTTAAGAAAAAGAAAAACAATCAACGCTCGACTTCCATTACTCACGATAACCTCACTACAACATAAGGGTAACCAAATGTAACTGTTAAATGATATTTTTTGTTTGCATTCTGAAACACGAAGTCATCTTTTTACAATGTGCAATTGAAATAGCTGGCTGCTAAAGCTAGGTGTATACTCGCCGCATGCAGAAGTGCGCGCGCAAAAGTGACGTCACAGCGCCGCACGCCCATATATACTTCATTCGACACACACGGCAATCTTCTCCTCGTCAGAGGTGTCAAATGCCACAGTATTTCGGGAACCTTGCGTGTCAGAGGAGTGAAACATGACTGAATTGCAGGTTTACATCATGATTTGGGAATTAAACTGGATAAATCCGAAAAGGTTTGAGTCAGTGTGTATATTTACAGTGTTTTCAGCTTTATAAGACCTTATGAGTGATGATAGGATAAGGCAAAAAGTTAGCTTAATAAACGAACTGCAGGTTTGCATCTAAGTTGGTTTGTGGATAAAACTGAACAAAATCCTAAAAGTTTTTAGTCAGTGTTTGTATTTCTTGTGAGTTTCCAGTAATATTAGCTGATTTGTAGCAATGGAAAATACATGTTTAGGCTGGTAGTTACTAGGCTAAAGTTAGCTGAAACCAGACTAGCCATTGCCTATTGTTTTCAAAGGGGCTGCCGCGCGCAAGTTACAAAAAATCGGAGGTGCAGACACGGCAACTATGCGCTTGAGAACGCCGTGCCAGATGTGCACTGACATCATTTTGACGTCACTTTTGCGCGCGCACCACTGCGCACGGCGAGTATATCCAGGCCGTAAGGCTGACTAACCTAGCCAGCCCTCGTTCTGGTTTAAGGGCAGGCTAATCGCTGGTGCAGCATTCCCATTTTTATTTTATTATACGCCATACTCATGACAGCGTGTCCCATTGGCTGTATATCGATTAGAATATACCATGACTGGTTTAACCTATATGAAATTTTGACTTACTGTGTCAGTATCCACAGAACTGCTGTCCGGAACTAGCCTGGCTATCGCGACTTGTCAATGCTCTGCGAGCATTGGTCTGGCCAAGCTGTGTTGTAAACCCATTTCTCAGAAGGCGGGCTTAACCCGCCTCTTTCAAATGCCTCTGTTAGCTACTGGACGAAGCTTCAATCAATCACACCCCTCTGCCCTCTGACGTATACCACAGTGGAAGAAACTGCTTGATCCAAACAAAAAGTAGTAGTAGCCTGTAGTCATATAGAAATGGCGTTAAATGATTTTTGTCGGACTTGTGAGGTGAACATGAGAGTGGCTGGTGTTGGCCATTTAATATTGATATTCGAAAAACGAATCAGTGCGATCAAAGGCGACATGACCACAACAACAGCGTCCGCGCAAAGCATGGACTTGGCTACCAGCGGGGCTAACTGATAAATTAAACTTTTACCGAAGCCGGTCGGTAGCATTGCAAAAACGCCCTTGCCCGCAACAAATGCTTCAAGGGCTGCCCTTTGCTCTATTTTCAGATAGAACTTCCCTTTGAATTCGTCCTAAACAGCAGCTACAGATGCATTGAAATCTTACGGTTGCTCCACGTTCGCCATGTAGACAGTGACTGAGATAGATTTCCGGTTTCCAAACTACCGCGTCATTGCCTTTTGAAATACTCGATTTTCATTGGCCCCCTATCTGAGGACTGAGCAGAAATGGTTTAGATAGGCAGCTTGGCCAGACTGACTTGCTCGCGAAATGTAAATGCAGCGCCACAGGCAGTATGGGCACACCCAGGCTAGTCCGGAACGGTCCTTTCAATCGTGATAAGCCAGCAATGATACAGCTCCACCTAAGCATGATCTTTGCTGTCAGATTGCAATGTGCTGCTGGGAAATGTAGTTCTTTTCATTTAAATTTAGCACTATGCTTTTACAAAACTGTTTTCACACAAAACAACGTACATTTGTAATATGACAGTAGCTTCAAGACCTTTCTACCCTACCAAGAGCAACGACAAATATTGAGACATTATGTGATCCATCCACTTTCAGTAGGCAGGCTAAGAACCAAGAAATAGGCTGAATAAATTCAACAATTAAACATGCAAACATTTTTTCACTAACGTCACAGGACAATGAGCGCCCTGTATCATTCAACATAAATTATTTAATGAAACCAATATCGAACAGCAACAGCCAGAAATATTATATTTTATGTAATGCATTTATTTTTCTCTTTCGTACCCCTTGTGGACATTTTCCTCCTCGGAATGTGCTCCGAGGCACGTTTAGGCGGGTTTGCGAAAACGTAGTCGGAGAAACATTTGTTTAATGAGACCAGGTTTGATAGTTTGGATGCACAATAGGCTTTATGTTCATGCTGCTGTGAAGTTCACAGGGCATCAAAAATGTAGATTATATAACGGATTCATATTCAGAATATTCAGAGTATGCGTTACCAACCAAACGACTGCAACTGTATTGTAGTTTAATGATCACAGACTCCATTCATTCTGATATTCCTGCACTTACTAATCTGGGACGCGTTTCCCAAAAGCACTATGAGCAATATTAAGTAGTACTTAAGAGCCTAAGTAGTACTCAACTTCACACTTAGCACCATCGTAGAGTTTACGGACCGTTTCCCGAAACCTTCCTTGGCCAAGAACCATTGTGAGATCACTCGCAACTCTACGTGTGGTCCGGAGCACTCGTAGCACTAAGATTAATCTTAACTGGCATGGCACAGTGGAGACACACAGAGGATGCCAAGTGAAAATAGGCTACATGTGCCTGAACATGTTTTGTAACTATCATGCAACTACCATATAACTACCATGACATCATGTAGCTGACGCAGCAGACCAACGGAAATAAAGAAGTAGCCTAAATTACGCAAGAGCCTGGAATGAAATCAATATGATTGCAGCCAGGAGCGTGCGTCAACTATATTTGATAGTAAAACTGGGTGTAATGAATCGGTGATCCTACATGTGATTTGTATGGGCATTTCATGAACAGGAGCGTTTCGAGGCAACTAAGAAAAAAATAACCCAGAAGCAATACAAAGTCCGTCAAAAAAAAAACAAAAGCTTGGAACAGCTTAATTTGCCTTATCACACTGCTGCAATGTTAACATCTATCAAAGACAGTCTTTATTTCTTGTAGGCATACTGTATACTGTCTTTACGTCTCCCGTCTTGTCCCCTGATGCCTTCAAATAGCCTATATCCAGCGCCTTTAGCACAGCTGCACAAGGACAGTCACAGTAAGTGGGCTTATTTTGGACGTGTGCAGGAAACATGCAACAAAAACATCTCAATACAGTGTCCTACTTCTACATAGACTATTTAAATCAAATATATTTTTGTTTGTGTCCTCAGGTCTGTAAGGAATGTTGCTTCAGGTTCGTGGAGACAATCCGCCTGAATTCAAAGACAAATATGGAGACAATATTAAAAACTAAACAAAAAAATGTAATACAAGTCACTTTAACAAAACATCAAGTAAAAATAACACTAATCTGATGCTCTGTGAACAAAGCTAACCACCTGGCTTTCAGATCCTTGACCAATGGCTCCTCCCCAATGATATGCTTCCTCCTCAGTGAAAAGGTGCTGGGCATCAACTTTCTTCCAGTCCACATTCCTTTTGATCATTTCACTCTCTAATATGCGTCGGTCTTGTTCAAGCATTTCCAGGCTTCTATGCTGAGGGGGTTCAGGCAGAAAAATTCACTTCTGACCTCATAGCCTTCTTTGGTTTTGTGGTATCACCTAATGCTGACCTCTTATGCACAGAGAGCTCCACAGACCCAGCAATGCGCAACTGCTGTCTGAAATTCCCCATTTTATAGTATATGCTGTATTTCCAAGCATACCGCCGACATGTTGAACCAGCCTCTTTCAAGCATGGAAATTTGTCCACCAATGCTTTCGCAACAATGGCACACTCTCCGTTGGTTGGGTGGGTCTTTATGGCAAATATTGCCTCTGCCAAGCTATCAAGAATGTCACTAGACATAGTTCTAGGCACTTCTAAGAGAGAGTCATCTCTGAAATATGCGTCATTCACTATGTGCAAATGGTAGGATCGGATTGGAATTGGATTGGGTGTTGCTACCCAACGGGTGGTCTGTCCCAAATCCCTGTGCACATGAGAGTTCGTGTAAGCGAATAATGGTCAGAGATCTGTCCGTTTCCGCTACGCTAGATGGCGCTGTATTCCTTTCAACAAGTGGTGTTACAACTACCTTAGGCTGACGGCTGCTATGATGGCTAAAAAGAAAATAAACAAACTATCTGGCGGCATACAAACAAAGATCACGTTCGGTGAGGTTGACAGAGAAGCATTTGCATACATATTGTGCATTCTCCTTTGTTTGGAAGTCCGTATGAACGAACAAACAGCGTTTTTGGTTTCCTTGATACGACACGAACTGTGCCATCGGCGTTTGATATTACAAGCAATCGAGGACAACGAGAATTACTTGAGAGCAGGCGCTCTGCTACAACAAAGAAGGCCTTGACGTTCAGTATGGATGAAAATCAGGGACAGAAGCTTCTGGGATTGAGTGGTCTTACCATTCCAATGCATGCGCAGTACGCAAATCCAAACCAATCGCGTGCATCAGGCGGCACCAAGCGGATTGACATCGGTTTAAGCCAGGGGTGGCAATCAGATTCGTGAAACCAATCCCTATACGATCTTTAGCCTGTGCACATGAATTTGATACGATCCCAAACCATTTCCAATCGGATTCAACTCGTCCATGTGCAGGCAGTCACTGCGTGCACATGGACGAGTTGAATCTGGTTCAGTATCGGGGCTCTGGGCTTTCCCCATCAGCGAGGAAGAAAGACAGCCATGGCTACAAGCAGTGCAAAAAAATTAAAAAAAAAACAGAACTCAATTAAGAAAACCGTACCTTTCAGTCAAGATGGGGAGCAGAGTATCTGTTCATAGAATTTAGAGACAACCCCATATGTCTGTGTCACTTAGAAATGATAGCAGTTATCATGAAAGATTTAAGTCGGAGAATTGCCATAATGGGCTTGATGCAGAATATTCTGTTGGCATCTCGGCGCTCACCTCAGCTCTGGCAGCACCAACGGACCAGTGTGTGGTGGGAAGTTGATGTGGTTAACTTTACAGACCGGCAATTTGTGTCATATTTCCGACTAACAAATCGTACATTTAATGAGTTATGCGCTCTTGTAGAGCCATTTATCAGTCCGGATCCGGACAGTAGAAGATCAGCTGTCACAACACAGAAGCGGGTCGCCATAGCTCTATATAAACTAGCCAGCTGTTGCGAGTATCGCGTCGTAGCCGGCAAGTTCGGAGTTAGCATAACAACCGTTCACAGGTGTGTTTACACCTTGTGCCGTATACTCCGCAGTGTATAAATATATTCACTTGCCATCGGCAGAGGAGGCACAGCAAATTGCCTATAGGAACGCTCTCCATCATCACATTCCACAGGTACACTTGGTTTCTAATTATGGCATTCCCTTTACATGACTATTGTTCTGGAGAGTGACTTGTTATGGGTGACTTTGAAAGGCACCTTGTAAGAAATAAAATACATTATTTAGGGTTCCCACTCCAAATGACCAAAAAAATCCCTGACTCGTGGGAACCCTGAGTTGTTGTTGTTATTATTATTATTACTATTATTAGTAGTATTATCTTTCTGTACAGGTATATGGCTCAATTGATGGCTCTCATATCCCTGTCCTTGCACCATTGGAAGGCTATAGGGACTACGTAAACCGAAAGTGCTGGACTTCACTAGTGCTGCAGGCTGTGGTAGATGACAGGGGACTATTCAGAAACATTTATGTGGGGCTGCCTGGCAGCACCCAAGACGCTGCTGTCCTCAGACAGTCAGTACATTAATCAAGACGTGCACCCCAAGGGATCAATTTCTATTGAAGGAATAGACATTCCGCTGATGCTGGCAGGAGATCCTGCTTACCCTCTCCTGCCCTGGTTAATGAAAGCCTATCCCGGCCCTATGCTGTCCCCAGCAGAGGAGGCCTTCAACAAACACCTTAACGCGATCCGTGTAGCTGTGGAGCACAGTTTTGGACGCCTAAAGGCGAGATGGAGGGTCCTCAGCAGGCAGAGCGATATTAACTACAGGTTCATGCCGACGGTCATTGCGGCATGTTGTGTCCTGCACAATATGTGTGAAAAAGACAGCATACTACTAGACTCACCAGATGTAGGCCTTGAGCCTTGTATCGAACCACCTGGCTGTCTGCCTCCTGAAGACGTCCCTTCGACAGAGGAGACAGTTATACGGAACACTGTGCTTAAGCACATCCAAAATAAACTTAATATGTAGAACTATACATAGAATAACATAGAATAACAGAACACACAACACATTTAACACTCAATATGTTGTTTAACAAGTTAATTACAAGTTGTTTTGAAAGGAAGTATGACAGTTTTAACAGCAAATTTCATTTAATAAATAACACAATTTTAACACTCAATGTGTTGTTTAACACATTAATTCCTGTAAATAATTAAACACTTTTTTTTTTGAAGAAAGAATGAATGAATATTGTTGATATATACTGAATGAACTAATTAATAATTAATTAATGAGCAACATTTTAACAAATTAATTAATTGTAGTATACTTTCAATTAACAGTTTTTGGAAACAAAAAATAAATTATTAACTCTTATAACTCAGTGAAGTGTGGCTCAGGTGAGTGGGAATGAGAGGAGGTGTAGCTCTGCTGCTGTTGCATATATGTGAATAAATGCTGCTGGGAGTGGGATGAGGGTAGGTAAAAGGTGGTGCAGATAACTGGGAATTAACCAGTTGACCGTAGGGAGAGGCAGTGGATGGGTTCTGCTGTCTCTCCATACAGTCAACCAGTCGTTTGATTGATGATGTTAACGACTGCAACATCTCCCTGTCGGCTTCATCCTGCCTTTCTTGTCTCTTCAACATGTCAGACAGCTGCTGACTGACTTGCTGGAACGGGGTGACCTTTTTCTTCAGTGGCCTCCTGAAAAGGCCACTACCTCCTGCAGCTGGGGTGACTGGGGAATCTTCAGCCATAGCTGTTGAGCTGCCTCTAGCACTTGCATCTTCTAATACATAAATGAGAAAACATATTCAATACAAATTCCAGTGAATTGAGAGATCATGATTTCAGACGTAGAAAATGTGTTTCTTCTGTCAGATATGCATCAATGTACTGTCTTATGCATCTAATACTTTTTAAAACATTGTGAAGAGATCTTAAAAGAATGAGTTTGACTTTTATAGACTTACCACCGCCATTTTCCTCCTCCTCCTCCACGACATCAGATGGATCTTCATCTGGGGAGACTGTAACAAAGACATTGTAACAGTTAAACGACTGTTGCACGAAAAGTATAGATAGGGAGCGGGACTGATGAGCAATATAGTTTTAATGTTGGCAGTTGAGAAATCATTTAATTAATAACCATTTCACGATCTTTCTTTACTTCTCTTTGTAAGGAACGGGGTGCTGCTGCGGCAACAATGTTGCCTGCTTCAATGCTAGTCTACTGGCCTACATACAGTTGGTGTGACTACTTTCAAACTGTTTTCCTTTGGCTCGAAGTAGGCTCATAATTATATATTATACCGTATATATTCGAGGCAAAACTGTGTGGTATGTTGTACTGCCCCATTTCATACACAACAAAGTTAGACATGGGAGTACTTACTGACTACGCTAATTTGATCAACACTAGCATACCATTCCCTCTTCGGAACGAGACGAAAACAAAACCTTGATGTGGTCCAAAAGCCACATATTGAAACAATTCAAGGAATAAATATGAATATCAATTCACTTACCTGTACTGTCAATTGTGGTGGACCGGGCTGTGACTACAGGTCTTGAGCCTAAAAGCTGGTCGAGCTCTTCATAATATTCAAAACGACGTACTCCGCCTGCCCCACTCCTCGAAGAGCATCTAAATTAAAAACAAATTATGTTGGTTGGTACGTTGGTATCACGTTGGGTGAGTTATATGATTTAGGCCAAATAAACACGAAAAGCCGCTTTCACACTGGCAGATTAGTGGGTCGTCTGTTGCGTTCCCACTGCCGACATGGGGTGGCGTGTCCAAACGACACACCAATTTGACCCACCTCGGAACCTACACTTTTTTGAGACCTGGGGCGTGTGGGAACACGAGCCGAGGCGAGACGGGGCGCAGGGTGTGGTATGGTGACATTTCACAACTGCCACCACCCACCGTCGGGGCTTTTAAAACAGCTGAGCAGAACTACAAAAACACCAACAAGGAGTTCAGAGGCAAACTGCAAACTGTCTTTCGAAATATGCTGTTTATTTGGCCTAAATCATATAACTCACCCAACGTGATACCAACGTACCAACCAACGTAATTGGTTTTTAATTTAGATGCTGTACATGTCTGTTGGCCAACAGCTTTATCATGTAGCCTAAATGTGCAAGGAATAATATCCCCCATTTCGGTGTTGTTTGAAAGTACATGATTTTGAGTAAAAAAAAATTGCGAGTTCACTTCCTGTTACCCCGGTAGTTGTAGTGTCATTTTAAACTCCGTGGTCGCGGGAAACTTTTTTTTTAGAAACACAAAACAATGACATGACAATGGAAACGGTAGGGTAAATGCTATGCCGAACATTTTATGTTAAATAAACAGCATATTTTGAGAGACAAATCATTGTGTTGTGTGCCTTTTAACCAGGAGAGTAAATGTTTGATAACTGTAGAGTAATGTTGATGTTTGATGATAGCGCTACTGTTTTGTTAAGGAAACATATGTCCAGAGCGCATCCATCAATATATCTCCGTGGTGCCGTGTACAAATAGCTACAGTAAATCGGCATCAAATGTATTCTTTGCATATATTTGCAATCCCATGTAAGCATCCAGGTGCAGTACAGTACCATGTCATTTGCCCTTAAATGGTTGTGCAAAGAGCCAGCAACAACTCTGTGCATCTTGCCATGATTGTTTTAAAAAACTGAATGAAAACTTTGCAGACAGGTGTATTTACTACGATGCAAGGGTCATTTGCGTCATTGTACACGCCCAGCAATATGCCTGGCGTAATGTTACAGTGCCACTGGGCTACGCCTTCTCAACCCACCTTTTCAGAAGAGGGTTCAAAAACACGCCGTGCATTCCCACTGCTGTTCCGGGGTAAATTAGCGTGTTGTACCCTGTCGCCACAATGTGTCGTGCAGTGTGAAAACGCCTACTGTGTTGCGCAAATTTCTTACATCGCTCTAAGCGTTTTCAATCCGAATTGACTCTCGCAAATCCACCTCTGGGGAGCGAATTAAGTTAAGGCGACATAACTGCTTTTCCATCACGTGTGTCGCATCAATGTTTTAATGCGCATCATTTTAAATCGACTTATATGTTTGATGGAAAAAGGACTTATGACGTTCGGATTTGGCCTCTTATGGACGTCCGCCTTTGGTCCTATGCGTGACGTTTGCATTCTGTCTAGAGCAGTCTCCAACAGATAAAAAGCGAACTAATCAACCTCACCTTTCTCTATCATTCTGCTCCTTCATTAGATTTCTACCTAAAAATAGATTATACAATTTCATTACAAGTTCAATCTCAAATTCTTCTTAATTTCATTTTAAACTACAACATACTGTGAAACTCCTGAAAACAAGGAGGCATTTTGCACAATGGTGCAGAACACAGCAGCCAAAAGATGTTTCAATACATCTCCCACTATTGGTGCAGCGCCCTGCTCTGATGCAACTTACACATCCCTTTTTTCTCCCCTGAAAGCGCACAAGTGAGTGACCTTCCTTTAAGTTTTTAATGACAACAAAGTCAATGCCTTGGGTATTGATGCCCTGGACACCCCGCTGCCTGCCACAGAAGTTGTCACATAAGGCATGAACAATGCTAAGTTTAAAGGCTTTCAGGCCCCAGGTCTTCCTGCACTTAGGAAGTGGCCTAAGCTGTAGCTGCCACACAATATAGGCATTTTTGATGCCAATGTTAAAGAATCCCCAGAACAGGTACTTCCACCATTTTTTACCAGTACGCCCAACATTATAATAGCTCCGAAACTGGTCTAGGTGGTCAACCCCTCCCATTTTCTTGTTATAGTCAATGACCACATCTGGAACAGAGATTCGCTGACTATTAAATTTTGATCTCTGCTTCACTTGGTCTCTGCCTGCATGACTGCTTGAAATAAAAAATACATCCCTTTTATCCATCCATCTACATACCATCATCCCATCCCTTCCCACTTTTCTGCTCTCCCCCATTGTTAATTTTGGTTCAAGGCTTTGGAATTTTTTCGGATGGTGCCGCAATAGTACGTGTTATTGTCCAGCAAGTCTCTTACCAGGGGAATAGAAGAAAAGAAATTGTCTGCATAGACATGGTAATGTTGGCCCAAATATCCCCTAAGCAGATCCATAACAATTCGGTGGGCCAAACCTTTTCCTTCTACGTCATCCTTCCCAGTATAAACATTGAACGCGAGACAGTAGCTGGTTAAAGAGTCACAAGGACACCATATCTTTATGCCCCATTTCACTGTTTTTTTAGGCATGTATTGCTTCCACTGCAGTCTGCCATCAAATTTGATCATTGCCTCATCCACAGACAGCGCAGACCAGGGCACAAGCAGTTTTGGGAAGTTTTCTTGTAGCACCTGAATAAATGGCCTAACTTTTGCCAGCTTGTCTGTACTCTCGCCTCCTGAACTACACTGAAAAAATTGGCATATTGCTTCAAACCGATTTCGAGAAATGCGGTCAGCTATGTATGGCACTCGGACACACAGATCATAGCTCCAGTAGTCAGCAAGGCAGGGTAAACGATGGATACCCATCAGGATGTTAAAACCAATGAAGGCCCTCATCTCTTCTTCTGTTGTGTTATACCATGTGGCAGGAGGGTTGCTGGATGTAGCATACATATTGGTACACTTTACTAGGTCTGAAATGAAGAAAACACCAACTAACTGCCACAAGATATCAATCACGTTGGTTAAGCTGCACCTGGGGCCAGGATCAGTCATACAAGGCTGGATGGAGGGAAGTGGGACAGAGTCAGACCATGGTGGATCATTATGTGTTTGCACGCTTCCGCTCTGTCTTCTTCTCCCCCTGTTTCTCCCTCTTACTGCCAAGCATCCTCCTCTTCTTCCTCTCCCTCCTCGTCCTCTCCCTCGACCTCTCACATACTCTGCCCTGGCTCTCACTGCTGTCTCCACTGCTTCACGTGCCTCCTCTGCTTCACTCTCCATCATGACCTCATCCTCCTTCTCTCGCACAGCCTCTCCCTCATTGTCCTCCTCACCTCCAGAGCTAATGTCTGAAATCTCAGACAGATTGATCTGACAATAAAAGTTGATAGAAATGTTGTTGGGATTCAATATTAATTAGACCTGTGTATGGTCTGTAACAGCAATAATAGTAATAATAACAATAATAATAATAATAATACATGTAAATATCTATCTATCTATCTATCTATCACAACAAAGAGGTCACACAAAGGTGAACACCCCCTGACGAAACCAAATGACGTTCATTCAGAAGTTTTGTTGTCACTCGATATGGATTAGCCTACGTGATAACTGCAATGAAATAGCTAATAACGCTTGGACTAAACGTTGAATCTATGCTAAAGCCTTGTATGGATGTAGCAGACAGGACAGGAATGTTTTCTAAACTTTTGGCACAAAAGGTAAGGCATCCCAGCCCTGCATCGCATTTGTTGAAGTGCTACACTAACAGTATTCAACGTCAGTGAAAGTTAGCGATCAACTTAGCTATCAACTTAACCTCTCTGACATATATTTACGGTCATATTTTTTCACTGCAAACATTACATTTATTACTTACATCACTGTCATCGCCATCCAACATGGGAAGATCATCTTCCAGCACCTGAGATGGATCGGTGCACAACAGTACAGCTTCTGCCAAACTAAATCTCTGTCGCTTCGGTGCTGACATTTTGATGTGTGTTCCTGAGGTGATGAGGAGACTACAATGTTTCGAATCATATTTTGGCGGCGGGAAAGAAGTAATGGGGTATAGTGGGTTAAGTTTGCTTTTGCTTGTGTTTGAGAGGAAGCCATACCAGGACATAATGTTGCAGGTGATGAAGGATTCCACCAGAGATTCATAGGCAGTTGACAAAATGTGTTTACTGACATTGAAGGTGTTAAGTTTCCTCAGGAGACACATGCGTTGTTGTCCTTTCTTGTAAACCCCATCTGCATGCTGGCTAAAGGACAGGCGTTGGTCGATCTCTGTGCCAAGGTATTTGAACTTCTCCACCTGTTGAACTACTTGCCCTTCCAGGATCAAAGGTGAGGAAAGTGGATGAGGGGTGTCAGGTGCCCTCCTCCTATTGCAACACAGTTCTTTAGTTCTTTAGTTCAACTGCAGCGAGCTTTCTTTGAACCACAGGGCCATTTCATTTATGTATTGTGTGTACTTGGAGATGGTGCTTTGTTCCGTCAGTTTGGCCACCAAGGCCAGATCATCTGCATATTTAAATAGCTTGAATCCATTGATGTTGCATGTAATCTCATTGGTGTATATTGAGAACAAGATGGGAGACACGACACAGCCCTGTGGGACCCCAGTGTTAAGGATGATGTTGGAAGATGTTACACCCTGGACCTTTACATGCTGGGGTCTGTCCTTTAAAAACTCCTTGATCCATAGTGTCAGTGCTGGGTTGACCTGAAGCTGCTGAAGGCGATGCAGGAGTGTGTTGATGTTAACAGTATTAATTGCTGATGAGAAGTCCATGAATAGGATCCTGACCAAGGAGTTCTGGGAGTCCAGGTGTTTTGTGACGGTATCTGGTAGATGTAGTGTAGCGTCCTCCACACCTCGTTTTGGTTTGTAGGCAAACTGCAGTGGATCCAGACTCTCACCGATGTTGGTGGTAAGCTCTCCTGCAACAACTCTCTCCATGCATTTGCAAAGGATAGAGGTGAGTGCCACTGGTCTGAAGTCATTCAGGGCTTTAGCCCGGGGCTTTTTGGGAACAGGGATGATGGTAGTCTCCTTCCACGCCTTGGGAACAAAACTGGCATCCAGGAAAAACTGAAAGATTTCACACCACCCAGCTGACTCGCACACTCCTTCAGTATCCTACCCTTCAGCCCATCAGGTCCAGGAGCTTTGGAGGAATGGAGATGGGAAAGGATGGAAATAACCCGTTTCTCTGCTATGCAGATAGATTCTGGGGGGTATAGGAGAGTGACCATTTCCTCCACAGTATCAGTGTTGTTGAATCTGGCATAGAAGGTGTTGAGTTCTTCAGCAAAGGCAGTGGGGTCTGGGCATTGTACCTTGACAGTGTTCTTATTTCTGCCCATCATGGTGTTTAGGCTCCTCCATGCATGCCTTATATCTCCACTGATGAAATTCTCCTCCATTTTGTTTTTGTAGTTGAGCTTGGCCAGCTTGGTCTTCTGCTTTAGCTCCTTCTTCAGCTCTTTAACTCTCTGCTGGTCACCTTGGATGAATGCAATCTAATTCAAATTGAGACAGGTCTTAAGGTCTTTGGTTATCCATGGCTTGTTGTTTGCAAAGATATTAATTTGTTTGGTGGAAATGACACTATCAGCACAGAAAGTGATGTAAGAGCATATGGTATCATACAGCAGGTTAAGGTTACCATTGCATTCCCTGAAGAATACTTCCCAATCTGTAAGCTCAAAACATCCTTGAAGTCTTTGAATGGAATCTGCATTCGATGCCATGATGGTTTGGGCCTGTACTTTCTGTGTCTTCAATTTTTGTCTGTACTTAGGCAGTAGTAATATCACATTATAATCTGAGGACCCAAGGGCAGGGCAGGGCTTGGATTATGCACCCGGGATGTTTCCAAAACATAAATCCAGCGTTCTATTCAGTCGTGTTGGAGTTGTTACATACTGTTCTAACTGTGGGAGAAGCGCGGTGACGTCACAGGTGTTGAAATCTCCCATCAGAAACACAGACTGGTCAGGTGCCCTGGAGACGGCATTATTATAACATTCTAAAATGCGCTCAGCCGCCAGCACGTTGTCAGGGCCAGGGACATAAACAAGAATTACTGTTATTAATTGAAATTCACGGGGAAGATAGTGGGGACGAAATGACACAGCCAAGATTTCGTAGTGTCGTGAGCAGTGCATCTCACGAATTGTGAAGTTAGTTGCCCATCTGTCATTTACGGCCATGCAAAGACCACCTCCGACTGATTTCCCTGTTACTTCCTTGTCCCGGTCAAAGCGTATGAATGTGAAGCCATCTAAGCACACTGTAATGTCTTCAGTTAACCACGTTTCCGTGAAACAGAATAAACTTGTACTCCGATAATCTGAGTCAAACTTAACAAGTGCCGCAAGTTCATCCATCTTATTACGTAGCGATCGCACATTTGACAGAGTGAAAGCAAGTAGTGGTAGCTTACTTCCCCGTCTCCTGATCCTGTTCCCTCGATCTTCTTTTCCTCCTTCTCTTTTTTCGTAGCCGGCGTGTTGGTATGAGATCCAGCTGTTCTGGTGACAAATCAACTGTTTGGCAAGCATAACGCAGCTTCAGAAGGTCTGCTCTGGTATAGGTGCGTCTCGGTGGAATTTGATGCGCGGTGACCGCAACAGAGGAATTATCTTCATATGTTGGTTGAATTCTGAGTATCCATAGTTCATAAACGTATTTCAACAGTTTAACTGGACAAAACTTGAAAAAAAGTCGCTATATAATGTTTAAAAAACCTTCAATCACGAGTTGCTCAACAGAGGAGCGCCCCGCGTCTCGTTGCCAAGCAACTTCAGGGACCGGAATAACCCACTGGAGGTTTATAACGATGATGAGATAATTTCTTTATTTAGATTGACTAGAGAAGCCATCCTTAGGCTGACGGATGAATTGGAAGATGTGCTAGGGCCTACAACAGCAAGAACAGAAAGAAGTTTTTTAAATACCGTTGGAGACACAGTTGTTAGTAGTGGTTAGTTAGTAAAGCCTCTGTCTCCCGCGTGGTGTACAGAGTGTCAGGGGCACTCTCAGAGAGGCTTCCTCATTTCCCTATAGAACCTGCTGAGCTATTGTCGTAATCTCTTAGAAATGATTCTGGAGGAGGTTTACTGTTCACAGGTCTTTATTTGCGTTCATCGAGAGGAAGCCTGACCACAACAGAAGCATCTCCTAGCCATCCTCCTTTCCTGTTCCATTCTGACTGCTTTTAAACTACACACATCAGTATCATGTTGACTAGTGTCCAAATTCAGACACAGTGACTTCCAGTCTGTTATCCTTACAAGGGTGACTCCCAAATAGCATACACATAGGTACTGGTTCCTCTGTCAGCAGTTCTCCTGCTGCTGAGTCTCCTGCATGCCACACACACATTCTATTCCTGTCACACAGACTTTCAGACTCCTTACAGAAAGACACTTACAGAAAATTACCACACTATCCCGTCTCAAAAGGGGTTTTTGTAACATCTCAAGGTTCCCCAACGTTGTGGGAGCCATTGATGGGACACATGTGTTAGTGCGTAGGCTAGGTAGGTATTCTGAGCGTATTCTGTCTGTATTAATTTAGAATGCACGTTAGCAGATGAGACCATTCCCACCGCAACCGTGTTCTGAGCGTATTCTGTCCCTATACAAACATATTGTATACGGATACGCGCTGTACACGCTCAAGTCGGTGTGAATGAGCCCTAAGGGATCTTCATCTACCTGACCCAGAAGAGATGGAGGGAGTGGTACTTGAAAATGTGGAAGACAGTGAGGATGAAGAGGACCAACAAGGAGCAGGTCGATTTGTGTGTCAAATGTATGTGGAGAGAATTTTCAATGCACAGGACTGAGGCATCTACTAAAGGAAACTGAAGAGTTCACTTGAAACATATCATTATTACTATATTATTGTTCTGGTTACATTATTGTTATTATTACTACAGTTATTGCTAATACCACTGTTATCATACACTCTTATTTTTTATTTTATTTTTATTTTTTTAAATAATTAAAAAAAAAAAACATATTTAAGAGTGTCAGTGACTATGATAACCTTTAAATGTTAAGTGTTCAATACACACATTTAGGCTACTATAACCTAAGTGTAAAGTATGAAATAAGAAAGAAACAGTGTAATGACGGTTTGTTCATTTTATTACTTTTAGTTATATTATGTAGCCTATAGCAATTAATTTAGATAAATAATACATTCTCAAGTCATCACTCATTTCCCTCTCTTGCGCACGCACGCACACACACACACACACACAAACACACATTTACTCCTCCATCTGTCTCTTCAATTTCAGCTGCAGTCTTCTAAACAATAATATATTAACAGACCAAGCTGATTTTCATTAGATACTGTTGCCTATTCAAAGCACAACGTTGTATATGTTAGCTTGTTACATGATTGTTGTTGTTGTCTATCTTTACTTGTGCAATCTACTGTGATGGCATTATTGAAATGACAATAAACCCCACTTGACTTGAAGTTTATACATAAAACGATTTCACTACCTGTAATTTCCTCCTCGTCGGCAGGCTCTTCTTTTTCGGTTGTGGTAACATCCATAGTGCTAACACTTTGTGCAGTTGACAACGGAGCGGCATCCTCAAGCTGTTGGCAACTCCGCTCTCCTTTCCCCCTTTAACTCCCCAAAATAACGGCGACTCGCCTCCATAGATTTCTATCACCATTTCAGTCGTTACTTTCAGTTTCTTCAACGCACCTCCTCTCGTGCCGTGGTTTTTTCTTTTATACAACTCCTTTTTCGCCTCTTGTACCATGTTTTTAAAACGCTTTTGAACAGCTGATATGTCACGTACTGCTGCGGGATTTACGCTGTTGACGCTGTCCGTAATTTTCCTCCATACTCCATGCTTTTTCTTATTACTGCATTCTTCATTAAATTTCCCCAACAAAATACCCTTATATGAATTAAACTATGAATTAAAGATTTTCTGAGTGTGTGAATGGCACTGACCGGCTGTTGTCCACCATTTTTTTTTTTTTTTTGAAAAGAGTCTAAGTTACCCAAATTAGTAAGACAAGACAAAGACTGTTAGTAAAACATACATGGAGGGTAAAAGGTGGGTAATGCCATGCCTCTGGTGCAGGAATGACAACAGCCCAAATGTCACTTGTTTGGGGTTCCTGAGAAGGTGGATTCTCTGAAAAACATAAAGTGGGTATAATAGTCATTGCACTGGGTGCAATGTTATTTTCTAACATGTCATGCATCAAGGCAAAGGAAGTGTTCAGTGTAGGAAAAATCCAAATGTAGCTCCAAACCTCCAAGGATGCTCCACTTATACGGACACAACATCAGAGAATGCCATTTGGACCCATCTGACATGTAAGTACCTGCTTTTTCATTTGTTCAGTAATAATATGTAGCCAGGGTCTTCTGTCTGACCATCCAGACACATATCACTCATTTCATTTAGTGTGTACTGGAAAAGTACACAGACTTGCTATGCATTTAGTTTGTGATCACAGAAACAGTGTAGCCAAGCCAATACACAGAAACCCATGATGTATCACTGAACCGTAAAAAGTCTAAAGTAGGGGGTGCTGTGGCGCAGTGCGTAGAGCACCAATACCATTAATGTGCAAGTGTCCATGGGGGCCCAGGTTTGAGTCTGGCCTGGGTCATTTCCCAACCCCCCCCCCCTCTCTCTCCAAATCACTTCCTGTCACCATCTTCACTGTCCTATCACATTAAAGGTACAAAAGGCCCAAAAACATGCTTACAAAAAGTCTAAGGTTAAATATAGGATTTGCATACATAGGATAGGAATAGGATTTGCATACATCCTGTTGGATTTTCTTGGTGGTTTTCTTTTTTTTTTTAGTTCTTTGCTTGAATGTACTCAAAGTGTTCCATAGAAAGTGACAGTCCTACATGATTTCTGATCCTAACGCAAAAAAAACAAACTATGATTTATATTAGACAGAAGTGTCCCATTTAGCAGATTTTTTTGTCCCAATTTAGCTGAGTACTAAAGTCGGTAACTTAGTAACTAAACTCTCTTTTTATTAAAAAGTAAAGTAGAAAGCAGTAGACAGCCAAATTATTTTGATGTTAAGCTAAATCTAACATGTTATAATACAAATTTCAATCATGTTTTGAGTTATATTGTTATCGCCAGCTTCGTCAGAGAATGAGTGAAGAGTTGGTGAAGCCTCCTGTTGAGTTGCTATCATTTAGCAACGCAGCAATGAACGCTGGACCTAGTGCACGATCAGCAGTGCATACAATAAAATGTTTTACTGAGTGAGTAACAAGTTGTCTTTATATCTAGTGACAGTGGTTATGTTGTTAGTTCAGATAAGTGCCGGTAGACTCTATTTGGAAGATCCGATTAGTTATCTCACTTTGCAGTGACAGCCTACTAGCTCCAACATCATCTAGTAGAGTTTAGCTAAATGTTGCAAACGTTGCCGCCACCGAATAGGCTGTTCATATCTTCACAATGTTTCTTCAGTATGATTAATTTTGTAAGGCAAGACAAGTTTATTTATATAGCACATGTTTCATACACTCCTCATCACTATCATCAACACCGCTTACCGACAACGAGAGAATAAGCGTCTGTGTTGCTGTGTTTCACGTTTGTGTGGCCGGTGCTGCCCCATGGAAACTTCCGTGGAAAGCTTGTGTTGTAGGAAAGGGAGTGCGTTTTGATCGCTGGTCGAGAGTCATGGACCCTGTGCCCTGTTAGATTTGTGTTTTAAACTCAATAGTTGACCATTTTATATGAATCCTACCAACCAACCTGCCTATAAAAATGTGTATCTAGCTATCTGGCTAACTATCTATACTATGCTATCTACCGGTCTCCTACCGCCCTCCCTCTCTCTAGGCTATCTGTCTATCTGTATATCTATCTACATATATATATATGGATTTATCTATGTATCTATCTACTGCTGCTAAACAGGTGGCTTGTCTCTTGCTCTCGTCTGTCTCCACGTCTTTCGGTCTGTCATCTGCAGGTCGTTTCCCCAACGTGACGTCATGGAATGTTTTGAGGGGCTGCGAATTGCAACACTTTTTCGTATTATATTCAGTTTTGTGATACCCATCAAAATCAAATACATTGGATAACAGTTTAAATGTGTATTATCAGCAAGAAAGTGGTGTAAATTTGTTATTTATTGAACCCTGCAACATGCCCTTTAAAATAAATAGTACAGTCACCATTTCACACACCCGTTGAATGACAACTCGAAATCGAACTTTGTATAATCTTACATCAATGGTAGCAAGAACTGCGGTCTAAATAGGTTTCTTACAGCATTTTGGGTTTACAGTATTTTGGGATTAACGTTCATCATGCTCAAAACCAGTGGCGGCTGCTGGTCTTTCAAATAGGGGAAGCACATTTTAGGTGTACATTATATATATATATATATATATATATATATATATATATATATATATATATATATATATATATATATATATTTTAATCCTATTGGAGCCTGGCCGTTATTAAGAAAAAAAAATGTTAATTGAGACTGTTGTCAACCACAGCCATGCCACAGAACTACAGTAACACACACATGAAAATTGTATCTGTATACAACAATACCAGAACTGAACAGAACATGAACAGAAATATATAACAGAACCATTAGAAATACACGTTATTGTGTATACATTCTGCCCTGCGCTCCTTTTGCAGGAAATGCCATTGCTTTTTTCATGCCTTTTTGTATGCCCTGTCAAAGTTATTCAGGTCCGTAAAACCTACATTTGACTAAAACTACATATCCCTGACACAGCTTTATCAAGAGGCATGGCCAACAGTACATTCTGTTTGTCACAGCACGTCCAATTAGACAGTTCATCTCGTCATACCAGGAAAGTTGAAGAAAAAAAAAACAGTTACTTTCACCAGTTTTTGTGGGCCAAATCAGTCTTGGGTGTTGGTCTGTCCTGCTGTTTAATTTCTAGTCTCTCCTCATACGGAAGACTATGGAATGGGTTTGCCAAAATTGTCAACAATATGAGCAGTAGCCATTGTATTGGGCTAGCACGCTAACTAGCGGGCTAGTTTCCTTAACAACTTGACTAATTTGAACAATATGATTGTGAACGAACTAATGAAACTTAGACAAAAAACTCAATAACTTTGTGCTGACTGGTATGTTTTATTTAGAATATAATATGTGCAATGTGTAAATAACAAGCACTCTGGACGGACAACACGTTCTCTCACCACTTGTCTTTGGGAAATCCGCTAGCGACTGAATTCTACTTTACTCCGATGTTTGTTTGCCTGCCAATCAAAAGGGGTGTAGTCTTTTAGACAGTTCCACCAATTATAATGTGTAAGCCTAGCGTCTTGGCCCGCCCCCGCCCATCTCACTTTCCATTCACCCCCAGAGACGCTGAGCGTCCGAGGAAATGACGATTTTCAGCATTTATCCAATGAACACATGGCTTCACTGCATTGAAAAAAAGTGCATCAGACGTTCAGCTTCAATGGGGTGTCCCGCTGTGCTGTGCATTCAAAACCCTCGGAAAATCGCGTCGGACCCGACAATAAAAAACAGAGTTATCAAGACTTAGCTATGAAGTTAAACATATTTCTAGGATGCTTCTAGTTTTAAACATAATGTCAATCCCAATTTAATGTAAATTCAACCTTGCATATTTGACCATTTATTGTGTGAAATGTTAGAGGAAGTTGAGCTTCCCTTGTTGTCTTAAAGGAATCACCCCTGCTCAAAACCTAGCTTTAGTGATGATAGGCTGCCTTTTGAGCCCCATTACTTACGCGGTCCTTTAGTGTAATCAGTTATTGTTTACTATTCCTTTAATCCTGGAAAATGTTTTGTAAATGAACCTCTGTGGAAGACGGTTATGGTTAGGGAGAAACTGGAGAGAGAAACAAGTTAGGCCTGGTTAGTAGAGAAATGATCGTGAAGTGTACTTAAATAATGTTTTATATCTCGTAGCCCTTGGAGAGTGCATCTCTTCTAATTTATTTTGATGGGGGACCGATCTCCTATTAACTCCAATCTCTTACTAAATAGCTACTAACAAAATGGCCGCCAACTGGCAGGAGTCTACTAGAACGTTTCTAGGTAGCCAGGCTGCTGCAGTTAAAATTAAAGTTGCAACAGTCGGGCCTTTTTTTATTACATTCATTACGTTAAGTTTCCCAGTTTAAAGCACACGCAACGACTGCATACCTGAGTGAATTATATTCTAACTATATTACTACCAGACCAACACCAACTTATTACGTCTAAGGCCATATTAATGGCTATCAATGGGGCAACTGGCTATCAGAATTGCCCCAGGGACATGTTGGTCCATGCTACATTTTATTGATTTATTAAATCTCCATACTAAAGTTAAAAAATACCTCACTTACCCCACTGGTCCGTTGTCCTTGTGCATGTTTCCTTCAATTATCAACCTATATAATACAACAGTTAATAAACTAATTAAAGGCCTAGCGAAATGAAAAAATGCCTCCCGAGTAAACTTCATATATCGATTCTAGGGACATTTTTGTGTTGAAATGATGCCACCTTTGGCACAGTAAACAGCGAGAAAACTGGCAAAGAACAGCGCTTAATTTCCCGTGCTTTGGATCCAACCGGAAGAAGCGGACGATAAGGCCGTGACGTCACGAGTTCAACACAGATTGTGTTTACATTATGGCTGACCGTACAGTTGACGACGAAGAGAACGCAGAATTTAGCGATTATTCATCCTCATCCGGCATTTCTGATCCGTTTATTGACGAAGAAGACACAGAAAGGGAAGAGGATCAAACTGAGCAGAGTGAAGAGACTCTACATGGGATAGAACCTTACAGATTCGAGCCTGAAGTTACCTTGTCTAGCCTAGGCATCACCATGATGCTGAGCGTGGCCGCAATCACGGCAATGGGCGATAAATAGGGGGATTAGGCTTTTGTTTGGGTACTTTTAGTGACTCCTATCAGCTGTTCAGGGGTCCGTTTCCCAAAACCGTAGTTGCTAACTAAGTTAGCTACTTTGTTGGTTGCAATGCAATTTCCCATTGCCAACCAACTAAGGTGCTAACTGGTTAGCAACTATGGTGTTGGGAAACGCATCCCAGCACTCTCACACGCACAGCCACTCACTCAGGTTACAACCTGATACAACCAGAATGCCACAAATACATCTAGCTTGCTTCACCCCCTAGCAAAATACTTCAACTACTCTGAAGACCGAAACAGAACTCAATCGGTAATCGCCATGATAAACTTGCCTTTATCCTTCGGGAACAGACACATCGACACCCCTTCGGCGTTTGTGTTGCTGCATCCACCAGCAATACACCGCTTCCCTCCTCATTTCCTCTTCTCTTTCACTTCCATGACTAACCTTATGGGCCCGATGGACGCAAAATGTGTCCAAATTTACACCCATTCTTCTCTGTTGAAATACTCCGGAACGGTACATCCTACATCGTTGGCTTATCACTGGTCGCTTATACCAAACAAAACAACAGAACCAGGGCTTTACAACGTGACCTCCCGCTTATTTTTGTGACCAAGTATCGGCGAGATATTAATATTTAAAGACTCGCCAAAATCTCTCATATTAGCGCTTTGCACATGCATTACTCTCGATTAAATTACTCGCGAACCCGTGATCGGAGAGATGAGACACGCACATCACTACACTAGTTTTGAAATGACTGAACATTTCTGCATAACATCCATAATCCTGTATATCCTGATATAACATCCTTCATTACATGGAATATATGCCCTTATTTCCGTCAGGCACAGACTACATATTTATCAACATTGATAAGCCACTGAATATCCCACCATCATGGTTCTTATATTGCCAGATTCCAGACAATCTCCTCTATTCACATATGAATATATATGCTAACCAGAAAGCCAATAATAATTCAAAAACTTTAGAGAAACTTCGATAGTCGAGACGGAAAACAGCGCAAGTGACTACAAACAGCTCGAGAGCGGTCCAACTCGTGACGTCACACATAGCTCCGGCCACAATGGCCACGCAGAGAAAGAATTCCCCGAGATTTGTCGGCGGGAAGTTCAAAATTCCGCTCTCCTTTTGTTATGCAAAAAGCTGTGACGGCGAATGTCACAGAAAATGGTCAAGGAGTACCTAAACTGTGATTTTGCATGCCATAAGGTGTTGCATTTATGCTACTGTATGCTACTGGACACCTTAATTTCCTTCGGGATAAATAAAGTTACTCTACTCTACTATTTCACTAGGCCTTTAATTCCATAGCTTTAGAGTTAACCTTTGCTCCTATGTGATAGCTAGCTAGCTAGTTACCCACCCACATGTTACAAGGTTACATTCAACATGTCAGCCTGCTGACTACCATACCTGAATTCAACGAAGGAAAGGTCGCAATTTAACACAGTTGAATCCCCCACAGATTGTGTACCATCTAGCCTTGACGCTCCCCTGCAAAATATCTAACAATATTGGCAAGTAATTGCCATAACTTACCATTTTTTGTGAAATTGTCCGAGGATCAGACGAACTGTTGGAGACATATGACGTGGAAATGAAATGAGCCGTTACATTTTGTTGAACAAGCACGTGAGGATACATCATGAAATATGACCAATCACAATATTATGCACCTTAGTCCAATCAGAGAGCAACAACCCTGTGAGCTAAGCCTTGCAGGTAAAACTGTAAAATGGATACATATTGAATTTAATGTACAGTAGACAGGCTATAGCCTTTTGCTATCAGGGGTCCAATAAATTAAATAATTCTATTTATAATAAAGACGGCATGTCTTGTTCATCTGCTATGTATCCTATTTTTACCAATATCACTATGACAGACTAAATGCAACTGTTCATCAAATAAATAAAATAAACTCAAATCAAATCAAATCGACTTTATTAAATAGATACAAAAGATGTTCACGTCCAGGATGACCTGTCTCACCACCAGTCCAAAAAAAAAAACATAAATACATCGAGGCATGTCATATAAATACATATGCAGACGTATGTACCACCTATCATTTTAATATTAGGCTATTACATTATTAGGCAGTAGTAGGCTATGTCTGTCAGTCCAACCGAGTGACAGACACAGTCTAATACTGCCTAATAATGTACATTACATTACATTACATTACACTTAGCAGACGCTTTTATCCAAAGCGACTTACAAAAGGAGGACATAATAGCAAACAGATGTGTAGAGAACATCGAAGGTAACTATGTAAAGAGATGGTTGGTAGAATTTGGTTTTGTTAAGCAGTCTCGGAAAAGAAGGGTCTTCACGAGCTTTTTGAAGGTCGAGAGGGAAGTTGCTGCTCTTGTAGGGACTGGTAGGTTGTTCCACAACTGAGGGACAACAACCGAGAAAAGTTTAGAGTGACCTCGCTTTGTCTTGGGAGAGGGTACGGCCAGGCAGTTCGTATTGGAAGATCGCAGCGTTCTGGACGGGATGTAAGCAGTCAGTATGACGTTGAGATAGGTGGGGGCAGATCCAGAAGTGACTTTGTAGGCTAAAGTCAAAGCTTTGTGTTGAATTCTGGCAGCCACCGGGAGCCAATGCAGGTTGATGAATAGAGGAGTGACATGCGACCTTTTGGGTTGATTGAAAACCAGTCGTACTGCTGCACTCTGAACCATTTGCAATGGTTTGATTGCACAAGCAGGAAGGCCAAGCAGAAGGGCGTTGCAATAGTCGAGACGAAAGATGACCATAGTCTGAACCAGGAGCTGGGTAGCATATTGGGTCAGGCACGGTCTGATTTTTCTAATGTTATATAGCGCATAACGGCACGACCGCGCTACGGAGGCAATGTGGTCAGAAAAAGATAGCCGGTCATCGATCACGACGCCGAGGTTTTTAGCAACCTTGTTCTGAGCAATCATGACAGTGTCCATATTCAGGCTGATATCATGGTGGATTGACTCCTGGGCTGGGATCACCAGTAGTTCAGTCTTAGACAGATTGAGCTGGAGGTGGAGAGTGCGGAGAGACAGGCAGAGATGCGTGCAGAGACCGTGGTGTCATCTGGTCGAAACGACAAATACAGCTGTGTATCATCAGCATAGCAGTGAAGCCGTGTGAGCGGATGACGCGGCCCAGCGAGGTGGTGTAGATGGCGAAGAGAAGGGGGCCCAGCACCGACCCTTGGGGCACCCCTGTGGAGAGGGTGTGAGTTGATGACAGTTGTCCTTGCCATGACACTTCAAAGGAGCGTCCAGTGAGGTAGGATTCAAACCAGGAGTGTGCTATGCCTGTGATGCCTATGTTTGAGAGTGTAGTTAGCAGTATGCTGTGGTTGACTGTATCGAAGGCTGCCGATAAGTCGAGTAGGATAAGTACTGATGATTGTCCTTCAGTTCTGGCTACTCTGAGGGCTTCTGTGACGGAAAGCAGTGCTGTTTCAGTGGAGTGGCCGCTTCTAAAGCCAGACTGCTTCGGGTCAAGTAGGTCGTTCTGGGTGAGGAAATTAACAACCTGATTAGAGACCGCCCTCTCGATGGCTTTCGAAAGGAAGGGCCTTTCGAAATGTAGCCTAATATCTTAATTTCACGATCTTGCAGAAGCCTGGCTTGCAGCATAGATCAACATATATTCATAATCAGTTCCAAACAACACAACTACCAAGATAACATCACATTCACAAACTCTTCTCCTTTACCATGACCCATGGCACAGTTTCTCTAAGTGATGAGATGTGCAAGGATCTTTCAAAGGTGATGTCCTTTGTCAACTGAAAAACACAGAATTACAAACACACAAGTAACATGCATCACCCTAATCATTAATTATACCATAGTGTAAACTAATGACATGCAAGTTGCCATATTGTACGCTGCTAAAATATTATTGTGTTTAAAATGACCCTTTCGCTATGCAATCACCTAGTAGCTACTGTGGAAATTTCTGTAAGTGAACCTGTAGGAGTCTGAAAGTCTGTGTGACAGGAATAGAATGGAATAGAATAGAATAGTGTGTGTGTGGCATACTGCAGACTCAGCAGGAGAAAACTGCTGAGAGGAGAACCATTACCTAGGTGTATGCTATTTGGGAGACACCCTTGTAAGGATAACAAGTTCTAAGCTCACTGTGTCTGAATTTGGACACTGCTTAACATGATACTGATGTGTTTAGTTTAAAAGGAGTCAGAATAGAGCTGAAAGTTAGGATGGCTAGGAGATGCTTCTGTTGCGGTCAGCTTCCTCTCGATGAACACGAATAAAGACCTGTGAACAGCAAACCTCCCTCCTGACTATTTCTCTGAGAAAACGACACTACTGACAGACATATGGTCAAATTCACCTGATATTTATTAGTAGTACTAAGTCATTACTTTGTTCTTTAATAACTGTCTACCATTGTTATTTTTAGGGACAAACAGCCATTATATCATGTTACAAATGAGCAGTGCACACTGTAGAAATCACATAGAAAGAAATATAGAAAGTCTGCTGTTGGGCAAATTTAGTATGACATAAGATTCTGGGCAACTCTCAATTGTTATTAATTGTAACTCATTCAGATATCTTTATTGACTTTCAGTTCGCTCCTGTATAAAAACGATGTCATCGAGGCAGGCAAGTCTGATCTACTATTTATCATCATAACAAATGTTAGTGAGAAATGTTGCTAGACATTTTATGTAATTTTTCTTTTGTAGAGACACCAATACATGACTCTTTCAAAGAGTGAAAGAAAGAGGCAATACAACAAAATGTGGGCAAGGGTGTCAAGAGCACAGAAAAGAAAAGGGGGTCAACCAGCAGCTACCAACATCATTGAAAAATTATTCAGAAGACATATTGGTGACACTGATGTTTCTGACAATGAGCCACTTTATGAACATGGTCCAGCAACAACAGAGTCTGAAATGGAAATAGATGAAATTCAAATGGCTGAACCTACTTTAAAAGAAGAGTTGTCAGAGTGGGCCTGTAACTTTGGCATCACCCATAATGCTCTGGATGCTCTGCTAAAGGTGCTGCAACGGCAAGGCCACACAGAGCTCCCCTCTACTGCCAGAACACTGCTGCAAACAGAAAGAAAATTTAAAGCAGACATGATGGGTGGTGTTGAGACCATAAAATATGATGTTGCTGACCAACCTTAAACTACACCTTAGTAGATATTAATAATAAATCAGTTTTATTCAGCGCTTTTCATGGGACTCAAAGACGCTTGACACAACAAAGGATCTACAATCAGTAAACATCTCTCTCAACATTGATGGCTTGCCCCTATTCAAATCATCAAACAAATCCCTTTGGCCAATTCCGTGCTCCATTAATTTGACCCCTAAATGTATTTTCCCTCTCTTCTCTACTGCCTCATTAAAACCCAAAGACATTACATTTATAAATGATGTAACAACACAGCTCTCAAAAGTAATGCAAGATGGTCTGGAATGTATGGGCAGATCCTTAAAGGTGTACTTCCATCTTGTTTTCATTAATTTTGCGGTGGTCTCTAGTATTACTAATTGCCCTGTGCGCTGGTTTTGATGAAAAAAAATGTTCTAGTGCTTCTGTTTCAGGCTGTTTTAGCTTGGTGGAGGGGGTGGGGCCGGGAGAACGACACGATTTCACCAGAGGCGTGACACGCTCCCTGCAGCTTCCTTTGACCCACAGTCAACTTGATAGCAGAGTAAGGTAAAGGGGACAGGTCAACTTGACAGCGCTAAAACTGCACACAGAATGTCTTCGGAGACACAGCCTTATGTGTTTGATCCTGAATCCGAAGAGGAAGGAGATGGCACAAGCACAGTCGCTTCCTGACCGTTTGTCAATGAACGTTTCAGAATGGTAATATTTGCATGACAAAACAAGTGCCCGGCTAAATGCAGTTCAGTCATTCAACTAGCCTGCTAATCTTATGCGAGTCAGTCACAGGCTAACATCATTTAAAGCCCATTCGGTCAGTTTCTCCTATATGCATTTGCACACGTCTACGTCACGCTGCAGGCCCTTTTCGCATTGGGTCGTTTTCCTGCCTATTGTCTTCTTTTGACTGATATAGAAAATGGGGGTAGAAAAATATTTTTATATGCAGCATGCATATGCAACTCGGGGTGACCTATCGTATTTCAAAAGAGCAAGTACTAAACAGTTTCTCGTGGAAGTACACCTTTAAAGGTAAATCTCAAGTGCATTACCTGTGATGCCCCTGCTAAGTCCATGGTAAGATGTGTAAAGCTGTTCTCAGGTTACTACGGTTGTTACAAATGTGACCAGAAAGGAGTGTGGGATGGAAGAATGCTCTTCCCAGAAGTGGAAAATCTCACATTGAGGACCAATCAGTCATTCAGGGAGTGTTGGCAGCCCCAACACCACCAAGCTGAGGTCAGTCTCCATTCTGCAGCCTGCCCATTGATATGGTGAAATCATTCCCAGCTGATTATATGTGCCAGTGCTGCTTAGGCATCATGAGGAAGCTACTGCTCCTATGGACAAGGGGAAAAACCACTGTTAGACTGTCTAGAGCGCAAATGGCAGCGGTGAATGAGCATCTAATGGTCCTCAGAAAGGTAATTCCTACCTGTTTTGGACGCAAGCCAAGGGGACTGGACAACCTTGATCTGTGGAAGGCGACCAAGTTCCGCCAATTCCTCCTCTACAGAGGAAAAAGTGATGCAAGGGGTACTGAGGGGGGATCTTTTTGACCACTTTATGGACTTCAGCACAGCCATGTGCATATTAGTTTCCCCAGTGCTAGCCGGGTGTCAACACCAATATGCACATGAGCTGCTGAAATTCTTTGTTGAGCAGGGAGAAATTCTGTATGGTCCCCGATTTCTGGTCTACAATGTACACTCCCTGTTGCACCTTGCAGCTGATGTCAGTACCTATGGATGCCTGGACAACTTTAGTGCTTTTCCTTTCGAAAGCAAGTTGTACCGGATAAAAAAGATGTCAAGATCCGGCATAAACCCTCTGGTGCAGATCGCCAACCGCCTTGAGGGAAACATAAAAATGAAAATAATAAATGAGACACGCACAAAAGCTGAGGTCAACATTCATGTTAAGCGACAGAGAGTGCTGTGAAATTGCATCAGCTGGAAGGAGTGGAGTTTTTTTGTGCAGAGTGTACACACACCTAGAGCCATATCTTCTGCAACCATGTGACTCACGGATCTACAGGACATTTAAAGGAAACATCCGGTCCACAGAAATGCGTGACATTGATGAGTGTGCTCTTGTGAGGAGGGCCTTTATTGTGGAGAAGGACCATGGTTCCAGGGTCAGTGTTACTATCCTCCACACACTGTGAAGAAAAAGAAAGACTGTGAAAAAAAAGCATGTATAACTTCTGAAACAACCACCACTACTACTACTACTACTAACTACTACTAGTTTTTATTATTTTCATTCAGTCCACAAAACATTATGTTGTGCTGCACTTCCCAAAAGAAAATGAGGTGGAGGCAGCACCATCAAAATGGCTGGAGTGCAGTGATGGGGTGAGTTTTTATTTATTTTATTTATTGACAATAAGCAATTTGTGCATAATTACTGTAACTAATTACGTTCATCTTTACTGCCCATCTTTTTTTTTTATATTGCTACTGGCCACAGCACAATCCTGCCAGTCTGGCAAAAAAATGTGCCTTGCCATACAAGGAGCTGTGGCGAAAATATCAAGTCCGCTTGCTCAGCGAAACTGGTATGTGTGTCTTCAAAATCAAACATTCATATTTACAAACCACAGCCATGGGATATCCATTACTGATCCCACTCTCTTTGTGTGATGTGTAAGTGTAATCAATAACTGAATTTCACTGGTCAAGGTAGTTTGTGTTCAATTTTCTGTGTTTCTGCATCTTTTTATTGTAGACACTTACAGTAGCCAGGCATAAAGCCAAAAAAGCGCAAGAGACTTCCCATGTTGAGGACTCTGACCAGGAGTACAGAAGGGTCAAGCCTCCAAAAAGATTTAGAGGTAGACTTATAATCACCATTGCACCAATTTCACATTTTCAATATTTTTGTTGTTTAGACAATGAATGAATACACTTTTGAACTGACAGATAATGGTGACCACCTAAGAAAAGAAGAAAGAAAAAAGAAAACAAGTGTAAGTACTCAAATGAACATGATCCATACCTGTCAATAAAGATGACAATTCCTGAGATGTGAGCCAATTAGCAACCTGCAAAGTAACCTAAAAAAGAACAAAAAGAGAATTCACTGCAATTTTGATAACACTGCCATTTGATTTTGTAGCAAAAACACCTGAGGCCACAAACACCGGAATGTGAGTAATAATTTAAAAAGACCCTCACCTCCAACACAAATATGGCCTCTACAACCATAACAGTAATTAGTCATAGTAATAGAAATTAACACAATTTTTGGCATTTAGAGGTTTTCAATAGGCCTACTTTGCTGGCTGACCTATCTTACCATTATGCAGATGAAATATTTTTTTCTTTGTGTTTCTTGCCTTGCAGTTGATTTGCAAGACAGTACATCTGAAGGTAACTTAAGAAACTGAAATTAAACTACCAACAAAACAATTTTGAAAACAAACTGAAACAAGTTCAAATATGACATGATTTGAGTTTGATTACACAGATGAAAGAGAGGCACACCCTCCCAAAAGATCAAGGACTTTGGGCCTACCCAGGGCTCCCAAATGTGAGTATATGACTAGTGAATTTTTCTACACAATTTAAAAATATTCAACCTCACCCCATTACTTTTTCCTGTTTGTCTGTGTTTTAGTTACTGAAAGTGCCCAGCAATGCCTGGATATCCCAGCCTGGCAAAGTAATAATTGCATTACATCAATGTTTGCTATAAATTCTCAGTAGTGGGAAATTATTTTTAATTGACGAAAATGTCATATTCCCTATACAGCTGTGGAATTGGAACCCAGGGCAGGTCCCAGCACAGCGGGGCTAGATCAAGGCACCCTGATACGAGAAGGCAAGTGTACAGCCAAATTATTTACTAGTTTGCCATGTCATTAAAAGGATACAAAGTAAAGGGTCAGGAGAAAAATAGCCTGAAATGTGTAATCAAATCAACTACAGATACAGTAAAAGTAGGCCTGCAACAACATACCGTATTTTGTGAATGCATCACAGCAGTGCTTTGCCACTTTAAAATAATTGTGTGTTTGTTTCACAGAGACATTGGAAAAGTTTTACATTCAGTTTTACATTGCATTTTAATTCACACAGAAATAGCGAAGCAGTTAAAGGAGCTTGAGAGGAGGATGCTGTTGAAGCTAGCATCCTCACCAGGGTGGTAAACCTTTTGGAGGCTCCAGGCAACAATCAAGGTGGAGGCAAGGTGGATAAGGTGGAGGATATACTGGAGCAGCCAATGGAGACAATCGCAGAATTAGAACAGCTGTGCCACAAGCTCCAGGAAAGTGTGGTGTAGTCAGAGAACGTTTAATGGGAGGAGAATCTTCACTCTCGGAACGTCCGGTGTGGTACTGCACTCTAGGGGCGCTCGCGGGCGAGTGCAGAATGAATGGGATCCTATGGAGCTCCACTCATAGATTCCTACATTTCTTTGGGTATAATAAATAAATAAAAAAAGCTATAGTTTTTAAAAAACAGAATGGACAATCCTTACAAACGGCACATAGTCAGTATTTTTAAACTCGCTTGAACATTACAAAACACGGCCAGAGAACTACGGCTTTGGTAATCAAATGACGTCATGCATGTTAAATCACTTTACGGCACCTTGCGCCTCTCCTTTCCCATGCAGCCTATGCTCGCAGTGGCAGCAGAGGCAACAGCTGGAGAAACGTTCTCTGTGGAGATGATGAAGGAGATGAAGGAGTAATTGAGTAAAGTACAAGCCAGTGGTGTCTCCATTAACAACTTCATACAGGCAGTGACATTTGCACAGGCCCCTGGCCTATTTTTCCCTCCAAATTTTCAAAAACCGGCGATTTTGCGGAGCGCATAGCTTCAAATGCGCTCCGAGGTCTGACCCATATAACCAGAAAAAACACGTTACCTTTCATCGTCCTTGGGAAAACTGAAATAGGACAGTCCTTTCCTATAACTATTCCAATTTATGACTGCACACCTGCGCGGCATCTTTACAGATATCACCTTTTTAATTCGTATATAGAATGTTTAAAAATTGGATGTTATAGAAAGCGGGATTTATCTTTAAGGTAGCAATATAGCATCATATGCTCAAGGTAAGAAAACACACATGTTCGCAGTCAGTTAACTAACTTAATTTATTTTTTTACAATACAATGTGCATATTGTGCGATAAGTACATCCAAAGTTGCCAGTAACCAAAATAAAAACGTATACTGTAATGTAGCTCCAGAGTCCTCCTTAAGAGCTTTGTTGCTCTTCTGTGGGTGAGTGCCATAAAGTCAATTCTTTGGTCGTAACCAGGCGTGAGTTCTTCATTGACCAATCGGATTTCATTAGCTAGATGCTAGCAGAGTCTGGGTCGCAACTGCCCAATCTGTAAGAGGACAAAAGGATATAACCCCCGGATTATTCCACTTCTGGCTTACAATCCATATCGATCTCTCGGAAACCACTGCAATATTTGGATTTTGTAGATGATGATAAGCAAGAATGATGTAGTTTAGCCATCTAGCTCCATTGAGCCCCATGTATTTTGCACTCGCCCGCGATCGCCCCCTAGGTGAACTGCAGCCAAATTCGGTATAATGGGGGTGAATAGGGAGTGGGAGGGCTCTCCGTAAATCGGCTCTGGGTGTAGTATAGTTATGAAAGGCGAGCTACGGAGGCCGGCAAGTCAGTTAGGCAACTACCAGGCAAGCAAGCACGTGATGTAAAGAGGGTTCGGAAATAAAGGAAACTAAAAGAAGACAACATGTTTCGTTATTGACCAACACTAAATTTATGGCGACGAGGATAAACAAGAATTCACGGACATTGAAATAAAAGGACGACACATCTAACCTTCCAAAGCGTCTTTAAAACTTTCGGATCTGACTGGATTCCGCTAGCAGAGTTAGCTAAGTTATTTGGGAACGGTGATGGAAGACGCTGGAAATGTCGCCGCAGTTGGCCATGGTCGTGGAGGTGTACCCTCTTCGCCTGGCCCAAGAACGACACCTGGACAAGTTCAGCAAGGTGGGAACACGATTGTACAAATATCACCGCCCAACCCTTTGAATATGGGAGCTGCAGATCTGTACACAGAATACAAGCTCTGGATGGACTCTTACAAGATTTTTGAAATAGCCAGTGGATGCATACGTAGCACGGATGAGGTGAGGAGAGCTACTTTGCTACATTGTATAGGGACTTCAGTCCAGCGGATTTTTGCCAACCTAGACGGTCCGAAAGATACATATCAACAGACGATAACCATGCTAGACAAATACTTTACTCCATGCAGAAATGTTGTGCTTGAGAGGCATAAATTCAGACAGAGAACTCAGTCTCCAGACGAGACTATAGATGCCTATGTCAACGCACTCAGAGAACTGGCCAGATCGTGTGATTTTGGGGCCTTAGAATCAGACATGATACGTGACCAAATCGTGGAGAAATGCGCAAACAGAAAACTACATGATAAACTGCTGCAGGAGGAAGGGCTCATGTTGGAGAGAACGCTTACAGTAGCAAGAGTTTTTGCAGCAGCACAAGCAGAAGCCAAAACACTGTCAGACAGCACTAGACAAAAGGATAGCACTGTGAACTTCACTAAAGACAGGCACACACAGCATCAACGGTCTGAAAGGAGAGGTGCCGTCGGGAAAGATGAGAGTGACGACGAAGATAATGCGTGCTACACAGTGTTGTATAAAGTACTGGAAAATCACACTCAAGTAAAAGTATAGGTACCTCTTCAAAAAATTACTTTGGTAAAAGTCGAAGTCACTGACTGAAATGTTACTTGAGTTAAAGTCTTAAAGTATCAGAATTTTTTTGTACTTAAGTATGACAAGTAATGTAAAAATAAATGTACTCAAGTAATGTAATTAAAAGTACAAGTAAAAGTTAATTACAGGCAAAGGCAGTCTGAATTTGTAATATTTTGGTGAACTGTGAAGGTCATTTGACACCTATGGTTAATCTTAAATAACAAGCAATTACACTGCTGAAAATGCACACATGACCAATTGCTGTCATTAAAAACAAAAGTGGAGAGAAAACTGAATGTTATGTGGCATCTGAAGATGGAGACCACAGTTTGAAACCTTTTTTTTTCATAAACCTTTGTTTTTTAAAATAAGATTGTCAGTGCTGAAAATGAGGCGTACATCACACCATTAAGAAAAAATAACAAAACACTGCTGTCTCCGTCTCCTCTTCCATCAGGACTGAGTGCGGAGCTAGCTTACTGCGTGAAGCCAACAGGTGTAGCTTATTGGTTGTCATGCGCAAGTGGCAATTGCGAACAAGCCAGCTTGACTTTATGTATGTACTGTATGTATGTATGTATGTATGTATGTATGTACTGTATGTATGTATGTATGTATGTATGTATGTATGTATGTATGTATGTATGGCAGTTCGTTTTTTTTTTTTTTTTTTTGGTAACGAGTAACTAAACGACACATTTAAAATGTATCGGAGTAAAAGTATGCAATTAGGTTCGGAAATATAGTGAAGTAAAAGTAAAAGTTATCAATTTTTTTTCAACTCAAGTAAAGTACAAAGTCTTCCAAAATGTACTTAAGTACAGTACTGAAGTATTATTACTTCGTTACTATACAACACTGGTGCTACAGATGCAGAATGACTAACCACAAGGCGGATGACTGCGGAGCCAGAACAGCTAAATGCATGTACTGTAAGAAATTGGGACATTATGCTCGAGTTTGCAGAAAAGAGTCAGACAGAACCAAATCAGAGAAACTAAGAAATGTGGATGAATATAGCTCAGACAATTCTGATGAGTTTGTTTATTCAGTCGATCCTGAGGGAAAGGAACCAATTCAGATTAATGGACAAAGAGTGAAAATGGTAATAGACACAGGAAGTAGCAGAAACTTCATATCCGACAGCCTTTACAACAGACTGTTCAAAACAAACACAAAGCTAAAAACGACAACGAAAAAGTTTTATGCATATGAGCAGAAAACACCATTGCCATGTGTGGTGTATATGGGGTGACTGCTCCTTTAAGACCGTGGAGCAGTCTGCCGTCGCATTGGTGTCGTCATCACTGGTGCAGAGAGCCACCAATTGCCAATTCTTTTAGTTTCATAAAAGCGGAGCATCGACTGCGGTAAGGTAAGTGTTTAATTGTCTTTGGGAGACTCTCACCGGTTCTGCTCGGTTGTGTTGGGAGCTGGGGTCGACCGTACTCCAATCTGCACCTCGTGAAAGCGTGGCATCTTTCCTGGGCGTCTGATACGCTACTTGTGGGTATGTAGCCATTCTGCTACATTAAGTTATCTCGCTTTGATTATGGGTTTTTTTTGGGACTCAAACTTGTTTAGCCTTGCTAGGCTGTAAGATCGGTCACTGCGGGGTCTTGTGAAACTGCTGGCTTGCTTTGGACTTCCAGCGAGGCTACCGGATTCGTAGTTCTCCATTCGTTGTGTACACTGGTAGGTAGCCATTTTAGTGCCTTTGTGTTTTCGTTGCTTATTTTCTTGTTTGTGTTTCTCTTTTGTTTGGTATTTTCTTTGTTATACCACAATCGTGGCAGTCCAGCCCGGGAGTCGGGCCACCCTCTTCTCCCATTAGTCTTGATTGCAGTGCAAAGTGTGTGTAAAGCACCCTTCGGGGCCAGTGTGTGGTGATTTTTTTTTTTTGTGGGAAGTTTAACTGTGGGGGGTTGCTGTGCCATGGAACTTGACGCCATTTTGTTTGTAGTGCTATTCTGGGGTTGGTTGCTTGATACTATAAGGGTGGTGGGGGGTACCCTGGCTAACTGGGTTTGGGCCGCACTAGACCGAGGACTTTTCTTTTTGGTTTGTTTGTTTATTTTGTATGCTTTCTGTGTTAACTAATTCCTTTTTGTGTGTGTGTGTGTTTCTATTCCTTCTAGGAGTTGGGGTCGCTAGCAGGGAGGCCTGACATCTGGTGGCGGGTACTTGCATGGGTGACTCACCTCACAGTAGTAGTAGTGGTATATTTGACAGAGTTGCTGTGTGTGTGTGTGCGCGCGCGTGCGTTGTCCAGCCTCCAACCACTGCATTTTAGTGTCTGTCATTTAAAGAAAAAAAGGATTTTATAACTATTTTGTATCAATAAAAAGTCAATGGTTTTTCTGCATCCAGTTTGTCCTGGTCGAACCTGTGTGTCTCACTGTTAGTGTGTAACAGTTTTCCAGAGGGAAGTGATCACCCTCTGGTGGCGTAGTCGGATTAAACTTTAATACTAGCTAACATTTTATTAAAACACCTTCTCATAATATTGGGTGTCCACTTGGCCATGCCACACATGCATTGGATTTTTTGAAGCAGATCTCTGCTGGAATGGAAGCAGAATAAAGAATGATGTCTATGTGATCAGAGGCAATGTTGAGCCACTTTTAGGAAGGCTGTCTAGCTTCTCATTGAAAATACTGAACAAAAGAGAGACAGTCAAGGCAGTTGAACAGACTCAAAGATTTCAGAGCCTGTTTGAGGAATATGGAGAGCTTTTCACAGGATTAGGAAATGTCAAAGGATATGCACAGAAAATAACCGTAGATAAATCGATAGCACCGGTGGCACAGAAATTAAGACAAATTCCATATCACATGAAGGAAGCTGTAAACCAAGAATTGGACAAAATGCTTGAACAAGATATAATTGAAGAAGTGAATGAAGGATCTGAGTGGGTTTCGAATCTACTGCTCACACCAAAGAAAGACAGCGGAATTGAGGCTCTGTGCAGACCTTAGAGAGGTGAATAAAGCTGTGATTAGAGAAAGGCATCCGGTACCGACTGTTGATAGCATTCTACAAGCAGTACAGGGATCTAAAGTGTACGCAAAATTGGATGCAAGGAAAGGCTTCTGGCAAATTGACTTAGACCCAGAGTCAAGACACCTGACCACATTCATTACACACAGAGGCTGCTACAGGTACAAAAAGGTACCTTTTGGATTATCCTCAGCACCAGAGGCCTATCAGAAGGCTATGGATTCTTTGCTTAGTGGCATGCCTGGAATTTCAGAGGACGAGGAACAGCTGGAAGAGAGACTGAAAAGTGTGTTGAAAAGATTTCAGGAGAGAGGATTGACACTTAACAAAGACAAATGTGTGTTAGGATTGAAACAAATTGAAATACTAGGCCATGTGATTTCAGGAGAAGGAATAAAACCAGATCCAAGAAAAGTGGAAGCTATTAGCAAAGCACCAAGACCTGAGAACATTGCACAACTACACTCATTCCTAGGCACATGTGGATTTTTGATGAAGTTCATACCAGATTATGCAAACCTGTCAGAACCACTCAGACGATTGATTGAAGCAAATAGGTGAAGAATGGCAGTGGACCACAGAGACTGAAAAGTCCTTTAAAGACATGAAAAGAGCAATGGTAAGGCAACCGTGCCTAGCTTACTTCAAGTTGGGCGCACCGACCACTGTAATTGCAGATGCCAGTCCGATAGGATTAGGAGCTGTCCTACTTCAGAAACAGTCCAATAGACAAACCAATAGCATATGCCAGTCGCTCACTGACCGCGACAGAAAGACGCTATTCACAAATTCAACGAGAGGCTCTTGGATGCGTCTGGGCCGTAGAGCACTTTAGAACATACCTATGGGGAGGCAAGTTTACCTTACAAACAGATCATAAACGACTAATCTACATGTTCAATCCAGAAAAGGCAACAATGTTGCCACCGCGAATCCAAAGATTAGGGATGAGACTCCACCTATTTGAATACAAAATAGAACATGTGGTAGGCAAGTGTAACATAGTAGATTATCTTTCTAGACTGCCTTTGTCTGCAAAAGAAGACAGTGAGTACGTTGACACATATGTGGAGAGGGTACTCTCCATCATCACAAGTGAAGTACCAGCCATGACACTCAATGACATCAGAAAAGACACACAAGAGGATGACACGCTTAACCAGCTCGTTTCCATTATTGAGACAGGACAATGGCCAACGCAGATGACAGAAGAGTTGCAACTATATAGGAGATGTGCAGAAGAATTGTCAACACACAATGGACTGATCCTTCGGGCACACAGGATTGTACTGCCCAAAAGCAAAATAAAGCAAGCCATGAACATAGCACATGAAACACATCAAGGAGTAGTGCGGACAAAACAGTTTCTGAGAAACAAATTCTATTGGCCAAACATGGATATTGATATTGAGAGACTGATTAGAAACTGCAATGCATGCGTGCTGAACCAACCTCTGCAGGAAGATCAACCGCTCCAGCCACTAGAGCTACCCCCAAAGCCGTGGACAAAATTAGGTGTAGATCTAGTAGGCCCAATTGACAATAAGCACATACTGACAGTCATTGATTATTACACGTCTTACCCAGAAGCAGTTGTTTTGTCAGATATATCATCACAGACAGTCATTGGAGAACTGATGAAAATATTTGCAAGATTTGGATACCCCCTAGAGGTAGTGACTGATAATGGCAGGCAATTTGTGTCCAATCTGTTTGATTCTTTTCTCAGAACTTGTGGAATCAAACATATCCGGGCATCCCCTCATTACCCAAAGAGTAACGGCAAGATTGAGCGCTTTCATCGTTACTTGAAGAAAGCCTTCAGGGCATCTGCATGTGAAGGAAAGACCTGGACGTAAGAACTGTCAAAGATCCTTATGGCATATCGCACAACCACCCACAGACATTCAGGTGAGACCCCAGCCTATCTCATCTTTGGCAGGGATATGAGCACCAAACTACTACATCATTGGGAGGAGGAAGAAAATGAGAACAGTGACATCAGAAAGCATCATGACGAATACAAAAACAAAATGAAAGAGTATGCTGACAAGAAACATGGGGCAAAAGAACACAGTTTTAAGATGGGGGACATTGTATACATTGCAAACCTGGAAAACAGCAAGTTGGATTCAAAGTATAAAGATGTGCGCTATGTCATATTGAAAAGGACCTATGACACTTCTTTTGAGCTAGTCAATACCGAAAATGGATCTCTTGTGAACAGGAATGCCAAACACCTCCGACATGCACCCATGCCAGTGGAGGTCAGCATCCCAGAACCAGAAATTCCGGAGATTGACATAACAGTACCCGAGGATACACTACAGCCCATGCACCTGCCAACTGCAGAGATGCCACCAGAGACAGTCACTGTCCCAGAACCAAAACCGCCATATGAACTTACTACCAGATCTGGGAGGATTGTCAGGAAACCAGTTAGCTACAGAATGTAGTATTGAAAAAAAAGAAGAGAGTTTGTGTTGCAAGTTACTGGAATTTACTTTGCTTTGTATAGTTAATGATCATTTAGAAGCATTGAAATCATTATGAGATTAATGTTGAACTGTTTTATCAGTTAAAATCTATGAGGAGAGGAAATGTAGTATAGTTATGAAAGGCGAGCTACGGAGGCCGGGAAGTCAGTTAGGCAACTACCAGGCAAGCAAGCACGTGATGTAAAGAGGGTTTGGAAATAAAGGAAACTAAAAGAAGACAACATGTTTCGTTATTGACCAACACTACATGTGGCATACAAAGAAAAATTGTAAGAACGATTTATTTAACTTTTCCTTTCTTGTCATGTTGTGATATAACTCATGACACATTTTATGTATGTATGTATTTATTTATTTTACAGATTCAGTACTTGAGTCTGCAGGCTGGAGTCAGCCTTGGGGATGGGGGGAGGATGCTGAGAAAGATCGGCACCAATGAGCTGTGGGGACATTTTAGCTACAAGGGGAGAAAGGGGAAACGGCCTAACCCTAACCCTAACCCTAACCCCACTCCCCATTAACGAGGTGTTGATAAGTGAGTATCCATGACTAATCAGTGTGTCATTAACTGTAGATGTGCAGCCTATAGTAATGTTTGTTGTAATGTTTCTTACAGAGGCAGAAGGCATACCCCAACACCAGAGGCAAGTGTGTAGAGGACTGCATTGCCATCACCTTAAAACATGCCCCCCACCGTGGACCACCGCGTGGATAGGTGCTGTTAACGCATTGAACAAGAAATTATTTTCTAATCTACACGCAGTTAATGAGTAAATTAATTGTTGAGCCGATAAAATTTCCAACGGGTTTTTTTTCCGAGCTAATCAACGTTTGCTTGCTAGTTAATGGCATATAGCCGTACTACAATGCTTGAGTATTTCCTTTTGATATAGCCTACAAGTTAATACAAGTAGACGCACTGTCTTCTCTCTAGTGTAAAATATCAATAATAATAATAATATATTATATAATCCTTACCTTTTACGACGATCCTGTTTGAGTCCTCTCAAAGTTCCTTCTGGCCTTCTGTGTAGATGCTGACACATCAGTACGAAGAAGACGAAACGGAAGTGGAAGAGGAATTTTGACGATGGACTTCCATGATTATTAAACTAGATGTACCGCATAGCGGTACATGGTATGACCGCCGCAGTATATTGAAATGTGGGAACTGTTGGTATGATGAGTGTGTGGTAGAGCAGTGTTGTAAGGTGAGAATTTCTGTGGAAATGATTTCCTGGAAGTGGGCATGGATGTGGGTTTTGAATGAATGACATTGTGTGTGTTTGTGTAGTGTATAGGAGTGATTTGTCAAGGCAAGGAATAGGCAAAATTAAATTTTGTACAATTACAGCGCCCCCTATGGACCCCCTATAGAAGGTCTTTGTGCTGATCGTGCATGGCGTATTTTGTGCAGTTCCCACTTTCTCGGTCCAAGATATTGGCAGTTCAAAATCTCACTCATTTACCCTTATCACTAGGTGGCGCTATGCTTCAAGTGAGTGTTTATAGGCTGGGTCGATACGCCTCTGTAACACCAGCGCACTAACAGAAAAGCGTTGTCTTGGGCAAAAATGTTGGCGAAAACTGTTTTTTGACACCTAGCTTTGCCAAATTTGAGTAATTAAAAGCCAAGATATGGACTTTTGAAGAATTTTAAGCTACGTGTTAAATGTTCATTGACGTGTAACTTCGGAACGGTTTATCTCAAGATAAATCCTTTGATAACTTTTTGTCAGCATTGTCTGTAGATGACATATACCAAATTTGGTGAGATTCATATGAACGGCCTATGACGAGTTCATTCAGATTCGTTTTTGCAATATTAAAATTTCACGGAAATTGTTCTCGTTGGAAGTGGGCGTCGACCAGTGTTTTCAATGCGTCAATAGATTTCACGATAAAAAAAAAATGTTGTAAACGTAAGCCTTCTCTAGATAATAGGCAAAACGACATTTTCTACAATTACAGCGCCCCCTATGAACAAAATTTTATGGCATGTTCTGTGGTGTTAGATACGGAAGCCCTGAACCGCACAGAGGTAAAAAAAAAAATGGAGATATTATCTCGTTATATCGAGATACTATCTCGTTATTTCGAGATATTATCTCGTTATTTCGAGATACTATCTCGTTATTACGAGATATTATCTTGTTATTTCGAGATATTAAGTCATTATTACGAGATACTATCTCGTTATTTCGAGATACTATCTCGTTATTTCGAGATATTATCTCAGATAATTTAATGCATTTCTGGAGGGCATATGATGACCATGGACGGCCGATACAACACCTATGTTGTCAATGGAGGGGGCCTTATAGGTCTGCCCACATAAACTTATCATTGCGCAGGGGTACAAACAGTCAACTGGATGCTCTAGGAAATCTGTTTGCTAGTTAGCGCCTCTTTAGTTTGCCACGTTTAATCTCAATGAAGATTAACGTCTTGTACTACAGTGAGAGGCTCTTTCAACTCAGTTGAAGCATATAAATGGAGATTTACCTCAATAATAAAGTGACTGACACCACACAGTCCACTTGGACATATCGTATTTGCCGTGAACAGTAGCTTACTGTCTAGCTGGGGGTCATCCCTATGTTCCCCGGGTCCTAATTTCCAAAAAAGGGTCCGATGTTCCTCGCTCAATCCAAATATACTGTGGCCACACATAGGCGTTGCTTGTTGTTGTTGTTCTGTGGTTGGTTGGTTCAAACGCACTTCTGGTAAGATGCGCAAGCGATGCTTGTTCAATGGCTACTTTTAAGCGTTGCAATATGCACTAGTTTTCTTTTTGATGATTAGTCCATATCATTTCTTACAACTTGCCACGCTATTTATTAAATAAACTGCAGAACATTGCAATCGCTGTTTATTTAAAACGACAAAAGAAACTGCAGAACATTGCTATAAACTGCAAAACATTGCTATACTCTTATTATTTGTGCCTATTTGCTTACTAAAACATAAACATACATGGCTATACAGGCTATACCTGTTGCAACATTTCTGCCAGTTCAGCTCGCCTCTCTGCAGCAGCAGCAGGTACATCAGGGTTCAACGCGTTGTGCGCCGAAAGCGGTACAACAGCGTTAGAAGACGGGAAACAAAAGCCAACAAACTCAAAGGAAACATCAAAAACAAACGGAAGGTATAGGTCCATCAAACCATTAGTCCACTAGTTTTCTTTTTGATGATTTGTCCATATTATTTCTTACAACTTGCCACGCTGTTTATTTAAAACGACAAAAGAAATGGTAAATAAACTGCAGAACATTGCAATCGCTGTTTATCTAAAACGACAAAAGAAAATGTAAATAAACTGCAGAACATTGCTATAAACTGCACAACATTGTTATATTCTCATTATTTGTGCCTGTTTGCTTACTAAAACATAAAAATACATGGCTATACAACACGGTCTCACCCCCTTGCGCTATACAGGCTATACATGTTGCAATTTTTCTGCCAGTTCAGCTCGCCTCTCTGGCGCAGCAGCAGGTACATCGGGGTTCAAAGCGTTGTGCGCCTCTAAAATAGCTTTTTAACAATACGCCAGTGACGAAAAAAGGACATTTTTTTATTGATCAAAGGCGCAAATGGTTTATGCCTCCTCATAATAGCATCTGGTGCGCTTTGCGCCAGACCACACCTCTTCTTTTAGCTGACCCGCCCGTCACGGCGCAATGTCATCTGCTATCTAGACAACGTGATTTTTTGCCTGAAAAAATGAACGTTGCGCTGGCACAGAATAGCAATGGGCAAAATAGGGCCCTGTAAGAAAAAGGTTCGTGTGTCTCTTGGTTGATGCAGCAATCATATTTTATTCCAGTAATGAGCAGTGACGAAGCATGGGAACATACTCCGGATTCAGCGGTGTCAATCTGAACCACAAGCATCTCAAACTCTAGCCATTTATGCTGTTAAGACTCCTCCTATGTCCTTGATGTAAATGAGCTAGGTAGATCATTCAAACAGGTCTGGAGACCTTTTGTCACTCTGCATGGTAATTGCATTAACTTAAAACATTGTCTGTGTTGGTTCTCACTTGATCACCTCCACAACCCATACTATAATTGATTGGTGTTTTCACACCTCAGGTGTCTGAGTGAATGTAGACCGTTCTTGTTACCATAATGGGATCACCATTCAGGAAGCCACATTTGTAGTGGTATCAAAGCCAGGAAACTATAATTTCTTACAGCCCATATTGTCTGAATAAAATTTAGGCATGTGACGAAACAGTGGCGAACAAACAGAACAACAACAACAAGCAACGCCTATGCGTCGCCACAGTATATTTGGATTGAGCGGGGAACATCGGACCCTTTTTTGGAAAGAAGGTCCTATGTTCCCCGGTATCGGGGAACATAGGACACGGGGAACATAGGACCCATGGAACATAGATACGCTCCCGATTTCAGAAGCAACGACATTGAAATAAAGCCTTTTGAATATTTTTTGTGCGCAAGTCCTGCCTCCTCCTGGCGTCTTGTTGAAACATGCTCATTCAGCAGATACTATCTTGACACACCCACACATGATAAAGGAGACAGGCGGCCACTTCCTTTTCAAACAAAAATGATAAGAACGGACATGTTCCAGTTCGAATCAAAGAGGTTCTGTATATTATTAGTTGTTATTATAAGTTCTTTGGTTCGAATTGATAACATCAATGAGAATCAGCCTACTGTTCACCGCTGAACCGCTAGAGTAGCTAGAGCATCCAGTTGACTGTTTGTACCCCTGCGCAATGATAAGTTTATGTGGGCAGACCTATAAGGCCCCCTCCATTGACAACATAGGTGTTGTATCGGCCGTCCATGGTCATCATATGCCCTCCAGAAATGCATTAAATTATCTTGTCATAACGAGATACTATCTCGAAAAAACGAGATAATATCTCGAAATAACGAGATAGTATCTCGAAATAACGAGATAGTATCTCGTAATAATGACTTAATATCTCGTAATAACGAGATAATATCTCGTAATAACGAGATAGTATCTCGAAATAACGAGATAGTATCTCGAAATAACGAGATAATATCTCGAAATAACGAGATAGTATCTCGAAATAACGAGATAATATCTCCTTTTTTTTTTTTACCTCTGTGCGGTTCAGGGCTTCCGTAGTTAGAGGTCTTTGTGGTGATCGTGCATGACGTATTTTGCACAGTTCCCACCTTCTCGGTCCAAGATATTGGCAACTCAAAATCCCAATATATCACTAGGTGGCGCTACGCTTCAAGTGAGAGTTTATGGGCTGGGTCGATATGTCTCTGTAACACCGACATACTAACACAAAATCGTTGTCTTGGGCAAAATTGTTGACGAGTTATTTAACAAAAACTGTTTTTTGACACCTAGCTTCGCCAATAAACATCGCCCCCTATGACGAAATGTCACAAAATTTAGTACACATGAAAAGAACGCTGTTTAGAGATGGCATGTCAACTCTGACCAAATTTGAGCAATTAAAAGCCAAGATACGGCCATTTGAAGAATTTTAAGCTACGTGTTAAATGTTCATTGACATGTAACTTCGGAACGGTTTATCTCAAGATAAATCCTTTGATAACTTTTTGTCAGCATTGTCTGTAGATGACATATACCAAATTTGGTGAGATTCACATGAACGGCCTATGACGAGTTCGTTCAGATTCGTTTTCGCAATATTAAAATTTCACGGAAATTGTTCTCGTTGGAAGTGGGTGTCGACCAGTGTTTTCAATGCGTGAGGGTCAATAGATTTCACGATAAAAAAAAAATGTTGTAAACGTAAGCATTCTCTAGATAATAGGCAAAATTACATTTTTTACAATTACAGCGCCCCCTATGGACAACATTTTATGGCATGTTCTGTGGTGTTAGAGGTCTTTGTGGTGATCGTGCATGACGTATTTTGCGCAGTTCCCACCTTCTCGGTCCAAGATATTGGCAACTCAAAATCCCAATTTTTGCATTTACCCATATCACTAGGTGGCGCTACGCTTCAAGTGAGAGTTTATGGGCTGGGTCGATACGTCTCTGTAACACGACATACTAACACAAAATCGTTGTCTTGGGCAAAATTGTTGACGAGTTATTTTACAAAAACTGTTTTTTGACACCTAGCTTCGCCAATAAACATCGCCCCCTATGACGAAATGTCACAAAATTTAGTACACATGAAAAGAAAGCTGTTTAGAGATGGCATGTCAACTTTGACCAAATTTGAGCAATTAAAAGCCAAGATACGGCCATTTGAAGAATTTTAAGCTACGTGTTAAATGTTCATTGACGTGTAACTTCGGAACGGTTTATCTCAAGATAAATCCTTTGATAACTTTGTGTCAGCATTGTCTGTAGATGACATATACCAAATTTGGTGAGATTCACCTGAACGGCCTATGACGAGTTCGTTCAGATTCGTTTTTCGCAATATTAAAATTTCACGGAAATTGTTCTCGTTGGAAGTGGGCGTCGACCAGTGTTTTCAATGCGTGAGGGTCAAAAGATTTCACGATAAAAAAAAAAATATTGTAAACGTAAGCATTCTCTAGATAATAGGCAAAACGACATTTTCTACAATTACAGCGCCCCCTATGGACCAAATTTTATGGCATGTTCTGTGGTGTTAGAGGTCTTTGTGGTGATCGATCATTTAAAAAAAAAAATCCAACTTATCTTTCTTCTTTTTTGTGCTCTTAATGTGAGAAATGGCATTTTTTTATTTGGCCAGAGAAGTAAAGTCAGGTGTGTATGAGGTCAGGGCAATGCGCAGAGAGTGGTGGAGATGCTGATCAGTAAGTGATATGCGATTGTGTGTTTTGATTGCATTCATGTGTGAGAATGATGACTCACATGTTTATGTTGAGCCAAACATTGTCAAAAGAAAAAGTGCAAGGTTCCTTGAGTGTGGAAATTTGTCTTGGCTGACTGCATGGGTCCAGAACTTCTCAAAACCTGCCTGCTGGAATGACTGCCTCAACTCATCTGTTGACTGGATGTCAATAAGTTCGAGCTGTAAAGACCCCTCATCCAAAGTAGACAGCACCTCCTTCGCTTTCAGTCCAAAGTCTGTCTCGACATCGACACTGAAAGGGTCCTTAACAAATCACAACACTTCAGTAGGGATGCTGAAATCACTAAACCTAGTGGCAAAGTTGTTTCTCAAAGAGTCAATAAAGCTCGACATCACCTGGGTTATTTGCAGGCCGGATGTCCTCAGTGCTGGGAAGTGGAGCATCTTCCCTGGGCGCAGATCAGCTGAGAACAGCGAGAGCTTTCTTTGAAAAGCAGTAAGTCTCTCCGCAAGTTCAACGACTGTTTTCCCCCTGCCCTGCAACTCCATGTTGATTTGGTTCAAATGTTTGAAAACATCACTCAAAAAACAAACAGTTGCATTGAACTCTTCGTTTTCCAGTATAGGCAGAAAGTTTGCAGCTTTTTTCGACCCTGACGACCAGAGAAACACCAGTATTTCCTCTCGTAGTTCATTGAAACGTTTCAATGCATTTCCCTTGCTCAGCCACCTAATGTCATTGTGAATTAGTAAATCACTGTGTTCGGCTGACATGTCAACCAACAACTGGCGGAAAAGCCGGTGCTGTAAGCTAGAGTTGCACCGCACAAAGTTTATTATTGCCATTACAGTGTCCATGCATTTTTTCAGTTCGCCACTCAGCTTCGCGCACAATAGACTTTGGTGAATGAGGCAATGCAGCGATCGCAACTGAGGAGCCACTGCTGTCATTCGCGCAGCGAGCCCTTGTTCTCTGCCTGCCATTGAGGGCGCACCGTCAGTAAGCAGCATGTTTATGCGTGCCAAATCCAGGTTGTTTTCAGTGAAGAATGTATTAATCTTGTTAAATAAAATCTCCCCAGTAGTACGACCCTCCATAGCAATTAATCCAAGCAAATCCTCCCGAAAACATTGACCATCAAAAAAACGCACGTAAAGGCACAGCTGGGCAACGTCACTGTTATCCGTGGACTCATCCACGGCCAACGACATCACCTCAGCCTTTCTCAGTTTGTCCAAAAGCGTCTCGAAAACGTCAGATGCAAGGCACTCCACTCTCCTCATATTTGTTGTGTCAGACAATGGAATTTGCTTGATGATGTCCAGAACGTTTTTCCGAGTTTTATCGTCTGCTATGGCCTCCTCAATTGATGCTAGCATACACTCTTTGACCGTTTCCGAGTACGTAAACGGCAATTTCTTTTTCCCCAAAATCCATGCCACTCGCAAAGATGCTGCCGTTGTCCTCTCTTGATCCGTACTGGTCTGAAACAATATCCGACGTCTTTGCTCATAACATGATGTGAGCGCTGATATCTTCTCCCTCCGAGCAACGGAGCCCGGTGGGAAACTAGTGTCGAAGTTAGCATGAGCAGTCTTAAAATGACGCCTCAAATTAAAATCTTTACACACCGCAATGCATTCGTTGCAGATAAGACAGACTGGTTTAGCATTAACTGCGATAAATGCATACTTCTCGGTCCATTCGCCATTAAACTGTCTGTTTTCCGAGTCAACTTTTCTTTTTCGTTGGGTAGATAACGACATCGTGCTTTCATTTGTTTGCTTTGTCTGGTCTGTTAAAACATATTTCCGGTCTAATGATTCTTCTTCTGTTGCATTTTTTTTATTATTGATCCCGGTTGGTATCCAACCAACGGATTTCTGTACTGGGTAAAACCAGAGGCTTTCGATAAAAGTATTGATGTAATAACTAAATTACACTACACTTCGGGGGCCACTATAAATCATCTCAAGGGCCGCATCTGGCCCCAGGGCCGCCATTTGAAGAGGCCTGGTTTATGGGCTGGGTCGATACGTCTCTGTAACACGACATACTAACACAAAATCGTTGTCTTGGGCAAAATTGTTGACGAGTTATTTTACAAAAACTGTTTTTTGACACCTAGCTTCGCCAATAAACATCGGCCCCTATGACGAAATGTCACAAAATTTAGTACACATGAAAAGAAAGCTGTTTAGAGATGGCATGTCAACTTTGACCAAATTTGAGCAAATAAAAGCCAAGATACGGCCATTTGAAGAATTTTAAGCTACGTGTTAAATGTTCATTGACGTGTAATTTCGGAACGGTTTATCTCAAGATAAATCCTTTGATAACTTTTTGTCAGCATTGTCTGTAGATGACATATACCAAATTTGGTGAGATTCACCTATGCGGCCTATGACGAGTTCGTTCAGATTCGTTTTCGCAATATTAAAATTTCACGGAAATGTTCTCGTTGGAAGTGGGCGTCGACCAGTGTTTCCAATGCGTGAGGGTCAATAGATTTCACGATAAAAAAAAAAAATTGTTGTAAATGTAAGCATTCTCTAGATAATAGGCAAAATGACATTTTCTACAATTACAGCGCCCCCTATGGACCAAATTTTATGGCATGTTCTGTGGTGTTAGAGGTCTTTGTGGTGATCGTGCATGACGTATTTTGCGCAGTTCCCACCTTTTCGGTCCAAAATATTGGCAACTCAAAATCCCAATTTTTGCATTTACCCATATCACTAGGTGGCGCTATGCTTCAAGTGAGAGTTTATGGGCTGGGTCGATACGTGTTGTTGGGTGAAACGTTCATTGAGTTATTCAGCAAAAACTTTTGCCGGTCTCCCCCTCTTTAAAGGACACTGGCACAGCGGGGGGGTGGCCCTGCGGGACCAAAAGGCGTTATTCGCTCACAAACTTCTTGGGCTACATGCCTACAAACACTCATGTCTCCCCGAGTTTCAGTGTTCCGGGAATTGTTGACGAAAAATCGGTGAAAAAAAAATAATTAAAAAAAAAAAAAAAAAAGGGAAAAATTTTGCAGCAACTCCAATATGACTGCTTTCGCTAGCTTCGCTAGCGGCGGTCATAATAAAAAAATATGTCTTCACTTGAGACCTGAACATGTTTTTCTTTTAGCTTGGAGGAAAACAATAGATCTAGTCTAGTCTAGTGTAAGTCATCGCAAAAGGACAAGGAACAAAAACTAATAATAATAATAATAATAATCATAATGTGCTACATAAGGCGAGTAATGTTGCCAAAGCACGTAGCCTGGAAAACGGTATACCCCAACGTCGAGGTACATCCAAGGGGGTAGGAACATATCCGGAAGTTGAAGTACCCATGGGGAAATCTCAACCCGGAAAGGGACCAATAGCCTTTAGCATTCCGTTGACTTCCATTCATTTTAGCGTCACTTTGAAATGAAATAACTTTACATGAGAAGCCACCCATACCTTGATATTGCCATTGTTGTAAACCAGAGAGGACACAACAAAACATATTTGCTTCGATCGGACATCTGTCATGTTATTGCCTTGTAAGAAATGTTTATCTGAAATTATGCTAAAAATGACGCCATAAATCATGCGACGGCTAGTGAGTTTCTGTCGCACAGTAGACAATTTACCGTACTGTTTGGATAACAAGCTGTAGCCACAGCCATGCCCGTTTACTTTTCTATTCATGTTGGGGAAACATTTACATCAGTATTTCTCGAAAAATAAGCTTAGAAATTGGAATTTGTTTGTAAATGGAATCGCTAACTTTATGGATTTTACTATTCGATACAAGTGAATTGAGAAAGATGGCTAAGCTACACGCGGCAGAGCTTTGGGCCAAAACTGGCTTGCCATTTTGGCAAGCTTCCGAATGGGTCTCAGGGCCAAAAATGGCACAAGAATGGCATGCCAAAATCAACCAAAAACAGCCAAAAATTGGCCACACCTCACCCAAAACCTATTTTGGATTTCCACACTACAGCCTTAAAGGCCCCCAAAACAATTCATAACCCCAATATTCAGCCAAAATGTACCCTTAATGCACCCAAAATGTAGCCATAAATGACCCTAAATGTTGCCATAATGTACCCATAATTCAGCCATAATGTTCCCATAAGTTACCCATATGTACCCATAATGGTGCCAAATGGATTGTCTCACTTATTTATTTATTATTTATTTAATTATTTATGTATTCATTTATTGTTTGTTTGTTTGTTTGGTTATAGTGTAGGTTTGCTGTGTGCTTAAATAATGATATTCTACTGTATTTAAGCATATGCATATGTCTCATAAAAAACAGAACAATTTAAAATCAATTTCATTCATTTATTTAACAAGGGTGGGAGGGCTGAAAGGGTTGAAAGATCAGGAAGGCCGGGTGGGTTGAGGGATGGAATCGTGAGTGGCTCGAGGGCTGGGGGGCTGGCAAGCTGGAGAGGGGCTGAGGTCCGTGTACTTTTTCGTTCATTCATTATTCTATTTTGGACTGAAAGATGAAATTTAAAAAAAAACTGTGCAGCCTGGTGTTTTATTTGGAACAATATAACCAGAAAGGGTTCTATTTTGTTTTCAAAATGTATAACCATTGTCAAATATTGGTATTAGAAAAGTGGACACATTTCTGATCATTTTTAATTTGTAGTATTTGTTTATTCTTTATTTGAATTTCATTTAGACTACTAATCGTGTTTCACCCGGAAGTAAATGACACCGTTTGACTCGGGCTCACATCAGAGATTGCAATGCTCACACATCGTTATGGATATAAGCTTGCAATACATGCTCTTCAAGGGGCCTAAACGCGTCAGTCTTAGAGTTGTGCGCTTCACAAAACCGTCGTACACTCATAACAGAGCAGCCACCGGGTGCTCCGATGTCTTTCAGGTGCTGTGAAATATCTGCATGTGTAGCATGCTTTCGCAACATTTCGCAAATCAAGTCATAGTATCCCTCCAAAGACACCATGTCATACGGATGAGTGCCTAACCCGCCCAAAAGCTTAGGCTACGGGTAGGCGACTACTTCCAGGACACCCCAAACCAAACACGAAGCTAAGTGCAATTCAGAACGGCATTTTGCTTTTTCCCTTTTTCTACGGTTCAAAAATTCATTTTCAATAACAAAACAAATGTAAAACCATGGCCATTAAACAAAAGACATACAAAAGTGTAAGAATTCATATAGGAGTCCTTTTTCATTTCCCATGTGACTTCCAAAATAGAATAATGAATGAATACGCGTCTTTTTTCATTTCCCATGTGACTTCCAAAATTGAATAATGAATGAACGAAAAAGTACACGGACCGGCTGAACAGGTTTTCTTCTTCCTGCCCCCATCCCTGTCTCCAGCCCAGTAAAACCATTTCTTGATAGCTGATTCTATCAAGGCTTCAGACTCACTGGTGCAGAGAGGATTTCTCCTAACTGCATCTAATAGTAAGAATAAAAAAGACCAAACAAACAAACAGAATTACAAAATGCAAATGTAGCCGCTTTTGCAAAGATAGGGGATTAGACCAGAAAGAAAGAAAGTGTTGTTAAATGGTGAAACCAACCTATAACTACGCTTTTTAGAAGCGTACTCTGGAACGCCACCTTTCCATGCGCCCCCGTCCAGTTCACTGAAGGTGCGTTGCAGTACCTTCCACACAGTCTCCCGGAGATTGGCCCCCCCTGCCAGTCCAAGTGAAATGGTCTGAAAATAGAAAATCATCCACATTCATTTTTCACATAAACTATAATTACAGTCCCCTCCAAACGTATTGGAACAGCAAAGGAAATCCCCTTGTTTTGGTTAGTCCCTGGTTTTAAGACCAAAAGATGAATATGCTACTTGAGTTCAGAATGTCAGCTCTTATTTCCTGGTGAAATAATGTCTGATGTGTGAAACAACACTCTTTGTGTGACTAGCATCAAAAAAACAGTTTGGTGGTGTTGATTGGTAGCAGGCTTGAGGAGTTATTGCAAACAAGGGGGTTATTCTACCAAATATGAAGTATTGTTTCCTTTAAATTTATTTCCAATTAGTTCCAATACTTTTGCTCATCTAAAAATGCTGTGTTGTAATACAAACGGCGATGAATCGCCGTCCAATCCATCCAATGAATTGTTTAACCCATCTAGATGTAAACACTAGGAAATAAAAGCTGACATTCTGAACTCTTGTCTCACACTCTTAAACCCAAATGTTTTCAGTGAACAACAAAAACAACTTTTTTTAGGAGGGGGGTGACGACGATTACTTCGAGAGCGCTTTGCCCAGGGGGGCATACCACCCTTAATCCTTCCCTGCTGAATTCTGACAAGTTTACATTTTATAGGCTATTCATGTGCACTGGTCGCTCTCCCCACTTCATTCCACAATCAATATTCTTTTGCAGCATGTTGCAAGTTTTTTTTTATTGGAGAACGTTGTTCAGGTTCAACACACTTCAAGAGCGTTCTAATCCTATTAAAACTGGCAGCAATAGTCGGGTTTACATGGACACTTTTAATCGGAATAGAAATGGAATAAGTGCTTAATCAGAAAAGGTCAATAAATAAAATTCTAATCGGAATGTTGCAAAAGACAAGTGATGAGAGAGACCAGCGCAACATAACGTGGTGACGTCCTATTCAACTCAGTTTCAGCCCAGCCCGAACCATTGAGCACTGACAAAATAAAAAACGGAGCCGTCTGGAGATGAGAGTAGCTAATTTCATTTTCATTCATCAGTCAGCCAACAGTAGCCTAAGCACAATTCGGACGGACTATGCATTAAATCTTGTTGACACGACTTTTGTATACTGTTTGTCTGCTAAGTTTCAAATTTTTCACTTCCCATTTTCTTTTATTGGGAGGTGTTTTCAGATTTTTGTGTTTTAACCCCTGTTGCGGTCTAACGGTAGGAACATCTGTAAATTGCCATGCAAAGAATCTACGGCACATGAGTTCACACCGAGAAACAGCTCATCAAAGGGTTCGCCATTACGAGGGTTCATCATTGTCACCCTCCAAGACAGATCAACATTAGTAACATGTCTGAACCTTTGATTAATCTGTTTTCTAAATTGGTCGTAGACGACAAAATTTGTGCTTTTGGAGCTCTTTTTGAAGCTCTTTAGCCAGCGTTTGAGCAAGTTTGACAAGTTGACAGTTTGAGCAAGGTGCCTGACGTTTCACGAAACCCCACTACATCACGAAAAAAAAAGCAAAACAGCCTGTTTCGTATGCCATCAACCTACTAATTACTAATGTGTTTTTTTGTTAATATTTAACCCTCCTTACCAACCAAGGCTACAAGAGCTGCATAAAAACTACTAAATGGCTAGCCTTATTCACATCAAAGACACATCAAAGGGAACATTACTGCTCAATACGTGATTTGACAATGTTCAACTTTTTTAGAAGTAGACTGTGTAACTTCCGAGGTTGCGTCTACACTTTAACGAATTTAAATGTAAAAAGATCAAAGAAGACACATAATACATACCTCAGTGGCATTCCTGCTGGTGGAGCTGGGGTGATAGCGCTGGTGTCCCGATCAGTTTTGAAAACTCTGGCTGGGTCTCCGCGGTCTTCTCGTGAGTATTTTGGTTCAGTTTTGGTCAGCATATGGTCCCGCCATAGAACGTCCAGCAGGCTCTTGTCCCGCTTTTCGCCCATGTTCTGGCTGTCCAGAAACTTGCCAAAGGGTCGGCAGATGCTGTCCCCGCTCTTTATTGAATGCATTGGTTGGGCGCAAATATGCCATAATTTAGCCACACACTATTGCCGCCTGCTTATTTATAGTGCTCATTATAGTGTTGCCGCGACTTTTTTCCCTCTTTTTTTTTTCAGCAATTTTCCGTCAACGGTTTCCAGGACACTGGAAGTCAGGGGGACATGAATCTTTGTAGGCATGTTGCCCTAGAACTTCTTCAGCGAATAGAAGCTTTTGGCCCCCAAGGGCCACCCCCCCCGCTGTGACAGTGTCCGTCAAAGAGGGGGAGACCGGCAAAAGTTTCTGCTGAATAACTTAATGAACGTTTCACCCAACGACATGAAATTTTTGTGATATGTCGGTGTTACAGAGACGTATTGACCCAGGCCATAAACACTCATTTGAAGCATAGCGCCACCTAGTGATAAGGGTAAATGCAAAAATTGGGATTTTGAGTTGCTAATATCTTGGACCGAGAAGGTGGGAACTGCACAAATCCATCCAACTGCCATCTCTAAATAGCTTTCTTTTCATGTGTACTCAATTTTGTGACATTTCGTCATGGGGGGCGATGTTTATTGGCGAAGCTAGGTGTCAATAAACTGTTTTTCTTAAATAATTCGTCAACAATTTTGCCCAAGACAACGATTTTGTGTTAGTATGTCAGTGTTACAGAGGCGTATCGGCCCAGCCCATAAACACTTACTTGAAGCATAGCACCACCAAGTGATAAGGGTAAATGCAAAAATTGGGATTTTGAGTTGCTAATATCTTGGACCGAGAAGGTGGGAACTGCATAAAATACGTCATGCACGATCACCACAAAGACCTCTAACATCACAGCACATGCCATACAATTTGGTCCATAGGGGGCGCTGTAATTGTAGAAAATGTCATTTTGCCTATTATCTAGAGAATGCTAACGTTTACAACAACTTTTTTTTCATCGTGAAATCTATTGACCCTCACACATTGAAAGCACTGGTCGACGCCCACTTCCAATGAAAACAATTTCCGTGAAATTTTAACATTGCGAAAACGAATCTGAACGAACTCGTCATAGGCCGTTCATGTGAATCTCACCAAATTTGGTATATTTCATCTATAGACAATGCTGACAAAAAGTTATCAAAGGATTTATCTTGAGATAAACCGTTTCGAAGTTACACATCAATGAACATTTAACACGTAGCTTAAAATTCTTCAAAAGTCCACATCTTGGCTTTTAATTGCTCAAATTTGGTCAAAGTTGACATGCCATCTCTAAACAGCTTTCTTTTTATGTGTACTAAATTTTGTGACATTTCGTCATAGGGGGCGATGTTTATTGGCGAAACTAGGTGTCAAAAAACAGTTTTTGTTAAATAATTCATCAACAATTTTGCCCAAGACAACGATTTTGTGTTAGTATGTCAGTGTTACAGAGGCATATCGGCCCAGCCCATAAACACTCACTTGAAGCATAGCGCCACCTAGTGATAAGGGTAAATGCAAAAATTGGGATTTTAAGTTGCTAATATCTTGGACTGAGAAGGTGGGAATTGCACAAAATACGTCATGCACGATCACCACAAAGACCTCTAACATCACAGCACATGCCATACAATTTGGTCCATAGGGGGTGTTGTAATTGTACAAAATCTCATTTTGCCTATTCCTTTCACAAATCACTCCTACACACTATACAAACACACACAATGTCATTCATTCAAAACCCACATTTATGCCCACTTCCAGAAAATAATTTCCACACAAATTCTCACCTCACAACACTGCTCTACCACACACTCATCATACCAACAGTTCCCACATTTCAATACACTGCGGCGGTCATACCATGTACCGCTATGCGGTACATCTAGTTAAGAAAATTATTGTACGCTGTATGATTTGTGATTGAGCATCTACCACTCAATTTATAGTATTTGGGTTCGTTGGCCGACGTGAACGTACGTCACCCTACGCTTGCGCAGTTGCCTGGTGACCAATTAAAAATCTGAAAATCGTGCTTCAATGGCTCCCATTGAAAACGATGCCATCCCTCAGTCCATTCTCTTCTACTGTCCATGGGTACATCCTTTGAACGTCCGCGAATAACGTTCGCATGACGTCTAGATGACGTGACTCAAACGTCCTAGCAGTGTCCTCCGGACGTACCAGCAGTCAAAACCACAAGCCACCATCTCACTAACAAAGAGACTACTTGCTGTGATTGAGTTGGGCAGCAGCCTCTATGGGGGAAATGTTTGTAAACTGTAAAACTGGGATGGGGGCAAAAATGCACTGAATATGATGATTGTTGCACTTAATGTTGGGCCACTGTTTTTTAGTTTTGTGCCATCATTGAATGACGTATGCCTTTGCACTTTGTTACTATGAAAGAAACTTGTTTTGTTTGTCCTTAAACAAGAGTATTAGACATGTTAAAATGCATTTCAGTGTTCAGAATTATTTTGTAGCTTCTCTCATATCCGATTAGTTAAAGTGCATGGTCATGTGGCCCTCTGATAATGGTGATGAAAAAATGTGCTATCATGGAAGTTGCCCATCCCTGCTTTGGGATGACAAAATCTGGAAAAAAACCCACTACGTCTGGGAGTTAAATCTCCAGAGGATGTTGATGGCAAGCTAGCAGTGTCCAGGGTGAAATAAGAGAGCTGGGGCCCGTTTCCCAAAAGGATAGTTGCTAACTTTGATAGCAACTTACTTGGTTCAAACTATGTAGGTGTGACGCAAACGTTTCTCAAAACCTTCCTTCGTGTGAACCAACATAGTTTGAACCAACTTAGTGTAAACCAACATAGTGCCAACATGGTGCAACCGACGCAGGCGTTTCCCAAAACACGAACATTGGCAACCACGTTGATAATTACTGAGGTTTGCAACTACACATCTGGGGTGCGTTTCCCAAACAACTAACCAGGGGTGCGTTTCCCAAACAACTAACCAACTTAGCTTTAAACCAACATGGTACAATGCACCGTTGAACTAACCAACATCCAAAGTGCGACTGTTTCGCAAACACTATCGTACCTTCATTGTCTGAACCAAGTTGGTTTGAACCAACATAGTTTGAACTACTATGTTTCCAGATGTGTTCGGAGAGCCGTTTATTGTCGGAAGCAGAGAGAAACAATCTGAAGTAGGCTCTTGTGAATGGAATTTAACAGAGATGACTAATTATGTAGCCGATTATTTATAGCCTATTAATAGGCTATTTCACATGATGTCGGGAATAACTGTGTACTAGGAAATAAACAATAGAAACTGAATAAATCTAACGGTGTGAAGTATCACTGAACCCATACTGCTGGCTTAGTGTTCATTTGTAATATAGTGACAGATTTGCAAGACATTTCAGTGATTAAATAAACTTTAACATTGTTTATTAAATGACGCAGACCTCAAGATATGAACACAGATGAGTTGTGACTATGCACGTCTCAAAAGTAGCCTACTGTTCTAGGCAATACATTAAGCTATAGGAAATCTCCCTGACTTTGAAGTCATGTGGAAGCCAAAGTCTATATAATGCTTTTATTTTATTTAAATCACATAGACTACGAGCCATCACAGCTAGCCTGCTTAAAATAGCTTTCAAAATGCTATTTTGCATAGACAACAGGCGATGTGCCATCTGTAAATGCATGTGCTTATAGGGCAATATGCAACACGCTATCAACATTAGGTTTATTGCTTACAATGCACGTAATGACGGAGGAGCTGGAAGTTTATTTTCACCTTGGCGACCTGCATTCTGAAGTTTATGAACACAAGCCCAAGAATATGCAGGCTGGCATTATCTGGCCCTACTACGTTAATATGCAACAGGGGAGACATGTTCACTAAATTACAAGACATGTTCACCTGAAACTACAAGACACGTGGCAGTTGAGAAATTGTGCATCATCCCGGATTTGAACCAGAGTACTATCAACAAACACAGGTGTGAATGATGCGCTCTACCAACCGCACCACAGAAACCAGGTCCTAGCTTACGGAATTTGCCGATACTGGAAGGTACGTCACAGCATGAGTCGCTTAAAGGCTTTGTTGGAGGTTAAGCACTACTACTGACCATTGTTAATATCAATGATGAAATACCTAAATCGTAAAATTATACAGACATTCAGCATCACGATAACAAGTTTTTTCATTTAAAGTGGCGTGGTCTGGTGTGACGTAGGACGAGGGAAAGAATATTGCGTCCCGTCAACTCAAATTATTGAAAATGGAGGAGGACAGGCGAGGAGACCAAACATTTGATGGCCCGCAGCCATATAACTATGAGCCTAAGAGGAGGGAGAGGAGACAGGGCTATGGGCTGGATGATCGGGGCAGGAATGATGGTCAAAGAAGGGAGGTAGAGCTGTGGAGCCTAAATAATACGTGGCGAATTGGCCAAAATAGCTGGTGAGTAGTAGCATTGTCGCTAATGCTATTTGTTTACCTCTGGGCTACTTGTCTTCATATGAATAAAACAAATACACTTTATTGGTCTGTACGTTCTGTGTTAATTTTGAGTAAATAGGTGCCTGTTACCTTTTTAGGCCCAACATTTTGTCTCACTAAATGCAAAAGGCACAATTTATTTCTGTGACGGTCGTCATTGCAGCATCCTAGCTAAATTAACGCCCTTCCAGACGGCAAAATCTCATCACGTTTAATCTATAAAACATGCTTAATGTGGGCAGTTATAATCTTTCATAGACGATGTGATAAACCAACCATCAAAACTTCACAGTAATACTGGCTACTAAAATGATTTTTGACTGACTGACAACGTGACAGCATTAACAGTTATGCAATGGATCAGTTACTAATGGTAGTGTACATTGGTCAAACATTTCGTTATAGGTGTTCTTGCGGACACTGCGAGGCTATGCCATCTGCGGAGGAGAGCATGTGCTGTAGGGAGTTCCCCCCGAGCAAAATGTGGTTGAAAAGACGTAGATATGACGTCTTTCAACGACGTTGAAACTACGTTCGAGTTTGGTTGAAAAACGGTAATAGAAAAGACGTCTTTTTATAGACGTTTATAAGACGTCATTTAAAAGACGTTTTTAAGACGTCACTTACAAGACGTCTGCTTAACGTCATTATTTGGTTGAAAAACGGTAATAGAAAAGACGTCTTTTATAAGACGCATTTAGGACATCCATTAAAAGACAATTACTTGAAACCTTAACACCACTCATTATTCTATAGTCTATATTATCATATTATATATATATATATATATATTATATATTTTTGTAAATATGAAGAGCTGTTGTCCGAATACAATAATACACTTCGAGGGCCACTATAAAAAAATGTTGGATAAAATAACAAATAATAATAATAAAAATAATAAATTAATAACAAATAAAAACATAGGAATTTGGAAAACAGCTCTTCACATGTATGCCCTAACAAAAAGCCAAGCAAAAGTCAAACCAGTGTCAAAACAAATAAACTCAATTTATTTTTTTTTAAGTGATATATTACCATCAAACACATATTTGGAACACATGTGTGTGTGTGTGTGTGTGTGTGTCAGTGCTTGACGCTCACTTTTTTCCTTCCTTCCAAGCAGTGTTTTCTTTGAATGTGTGTGTGTGTGTGTGTGTGTGTGTGTGTGTGTGTGTGTGTCTTTTCTGCTGCCATGCTACTTTTGATAGCCTCCACCACCATTTCGTCCAGGTGCATGCTTTAAATGGTCTGCCACCGCCTTGTCAATGTCATGGTCAGTAGCCTGGCTACTCCATGTCTTTACCGCAGCTGAAATGTAAAAAGAAATAAACACATAATGCATCTGAAAACAGGCGCAAGTTCATAAATGCTTAAACAGTATTTCATTTTGCTGGTGTTGCTGTGTATGGAATGGGCTAGTTGAAGCCTGAAGCTTGGCTATTTGCACTCCCCAAATAGTTAAGGGAAGACCGCACTCTTGCTTTTTCTCTGAATGCTCCGAGCATTGAACTTTCTAAGAGAATAACCAAGAGTGCAGTCTTCTCTACTCCATTTGACTTGTTGGACGTGCCAACGATTAGACAACAGTGATTAGCCCTAATTTTGAGCACATCTACATGCAGTGGGGGGAAAGTGTTTGATCCCTTGCTGATTCTGTTGGTTTAGCCACTAATAAAGACATAATCAGTCTATAATTTTAATGGTAGGTGTATTCCAATATGGAGAGATAGAATATCAAAAAGATAAATGAACAAGGCTGAAATGGGTTGCAAAACCATAAGCAAAGACACTGGATATTAAGGAATAAACTGTTGGCACATTTCTTCCAAAATGTAAGAAATGCAAAATCACCATCAATCGATCCGTCTGTTCCCTAGACAGTAACAGTAACCCTATAGTAATCCTATGGAGGGAACTTAAGCTTCCATTTGCCAAGCTACAACTACAGTATTTTAATGATTTAGAGATGTTCCGTAAAGAAAAGTGGAGAAAAATCTTTTCAAATATGTGCACAAACATTGTCATCAACTAAAAGAAACGTCTGACCTCTGTGGTAGAAGACAATGGTTTAGCAACAGAGTACTTTGTCTTCTTTGGCTAGAAGGGTAAAATACTTATTTTCCTCAATAAAATACAAATAAATTAAAATATATTCTTGTAGGTTATTTTCAGGATTTTCTTTTGGATAGTCATCTCTCATTGTTAGAACACACCCACCTGCCATTAAAAGGATAGATTATTTCTTTAATAGTGTCTAAACCAAAAAAAATCAGCAAGGGATCAAATACTTTATTCATCCACTGTATGTTTTTGAGCTGGAAACCAGCAACATGGACAAATACACAAAAACTTGAAATAGTTAACAATGCATCTATAATCTATGAACCCTTTTAATGGAATTATGAGAATAAACTTTACCGTGATCACGTCATACATACCAGTGACGACAGCATATAGCACCATGGATTTGAACGCCCTCTTCCCTCCATGGCCCCTCATGTTGAAGTGGGACATGGCCCCATTGGTCATCAATCTGAAAATCAGAAACATATAAGAATGAGATTACAGTTTTCCACATGATTGTTCAGAATAATTGGACTGACACCTAACTGGTAATACCCCCCCTCCCCAATACGACCCCTATATATTTGTATGTAGAGACCCGCTTCACTAGCTTCCCGTTCAGATTTACCAAATCATGGTTACCTATTGACCAGAGGTTGAATACGATATCCTTTTTTAAAACTCACATTGAGTAACAGATTGCTAGATTCACACCACTATTTCAGACTAATAGATGGAGGCATCAGAGTTCTGTCTCAATAGACTAAGAGTGATTGTGTCATCTGAAAACTGAAAGTGTACATAGCAGGTTAATTTGTATTCAAAATAGTGAAAGAACTGTAATAGTTCAGGTGTTTTAGCCTAACCGTAAGCAGCTGACGCATTGAAGTCATTTGAAAGTTTTCTCATGTAGGCCTAGAGTTTGATAACGCCCAACGCAGCATCCCTCCCCATTCTGGAGAGATAAGCATGGGTAGCCTGCTGCATCGCTATCAGCCAGTCTTGAATGACATTTAAAACACAGCAGATAGCGGATAGGCATATTGTATGTTAAATTATCTGAATGTTGATGATGTCAAGAAAGATAATTACGAGAAACGGTGCGCGGCTAAAATGTAAAATGATAAACCGTTGACAATGAAATACAGTATGGAGAGCATCCAGTAAGCTTCAATTAATAAAAGAGGGGAAATGATCTGAACATACCTTTGCAAAACCTTTGCACAGCAGTCCCTTAAGTCTTTTCCGCCGACTTTGCTAAACTGCGTTATCTGTAGAAGAAGTAAAAAGAGAGTAACACCACCTCTTTAATTATATAGTTATCCCATGCCCATCAGCTCATATCCATATTCTTTGAGCATGCCAGTTGTGGTTGAAGGGTATTTACAGTTTGGCTGGTTGTCACAACATTCCAATAGTCTGTATTGGGTCTGGCCAAGAATAGTAACAAATTTGTTTCTCAGAGCGCGTGGTTCAAACTTTGCTTACCCACCTCCCGATGTTGATTGACTCCCAAAAAAAAACAGTGACCAGAAAGCTGTTACAACCAGGCAAATTTACAGTGAGAAAAAAAGTATTTCTCATGTATCACAAATCTAGCAAATTCTCCCACTTAAAAAGATAAGTTATGTGTATGTAATTTTTATCATGGGTATGCCTAAATTATGAGACAAGAAAACAGGATAATTCATGTCTGATGTTTGTAGGGATTAAAAGTACCTTAAATTCACATTATATTTTAGCCATTTATATTGTGTCAAATTCTGTTATGCACACTGAAAAACGGCACTCTGAAATGTGAAGCAATAGGGCCACAGGGGAATAAGTGATACGTGTATATGCATATATATATATTTTACCAGAGCCTGTCTCTCCCCCTCCTCAAGATTTAATTTCTCCTCCAGCATGAGGACCTCCTCCACAGTGGCCAGGGGTTTAACATGTTGGGTGTGTCCCTTGTCCTGACAAGAACATTTCATGCTGTCCAATTTCGCATGAAGTTCTGCGAACCTCCGCAGAACCATTTTCTGAAACTCTGAAATATAAAAATATTTGAGAAGGGTGTCATCTTCTCATCTGTTCAATGCAGCCTACAATTTTATGTCATTTAGATATGCATGTAAAAGAAATCTAGCCTGCACCAATATGGCAATGTGCATTGCGTAACATTAAGCTGACTCTTATCCAAAGCGAATCCCGTTTTACTGAATGCATACAAGCAATGCATTTCAAATGCCGAATCTAGCTTTGCACCAAAAGAGCAACCACGCATATTTCACACTCAAAACATATTTAAAACATTTTTAAAACTTACTGCCCATTTCCATTGGGTAGAGGTTTCTCCCCCTCGTGGACTGACCTGTAGCAAGAGTGCACAGTTTAGTACAGTGTGTCACAGAGTGAGTACGTTCCTCACATTTCTGCATATTTGGAAATATACCTTTACATTGGACAATTAATTCCTTTCACTTTTTAACACATTGAAAAGTACCCAGCGTACAACGTATGTAACCACTTAAATTTGATGTTTACTCTAAGTAACTCAAAATACACCCATTAATGTCTCAAAAGTACCTTCCAAAAGTGAGTATATCCTATGTAAAAATCCCACAGAGAGGATAATGAGCTGCTACACTAGTCACAGTACATGTTGACATGCATGTTTCTTTTGGTGAAATTGGTTACAACCAAACATGCTTGACACCATCTAAAGCTGATGGCTAATATGGTGTCAAGCATGTGTTGTGGTAACAAATTGAGTTTTACAAATAAAGTGTCCGATTTGTAAAGTTAAGCACAGCAATGAGACTGGCACGGTTTGCGGCTGCATGAATGCTGTCAACATTTGAAAACTGACTTTCACCAAAATAAATGGGGTTAAATGCATTCAACATCGGAAAGCTAAATTTTACCTACATGTCCTGTATTAAGAGATTCACATAGTATTGTTTTCGTTATTTGATGTAGATCGACTTACTGCGTGAGGATTTCTGTTGGGCACCATGAGAGGAACCCCCTCTCCGTCCCCTGAGCGGGGTAATTGGCCTCATGGACTGACCTGTGACGACAGTGAGAGACAGTCGAATATTTGAGTCATATTCTAGGGGTCTGTGAAGTCCAAGCGGGATTCTGCAGCTTTACAGTTGCTTTCATCGCCCGCAGTCTGTTCCAGCAGTTATAGACATTCAAATTGTATTGTTTTCTTTATTTGATGTGAATTTTCTTACTGTGTGAGGATCTCTCTCGCTCCTCATGTCGGGCATTTCCTCTCTGTCCCCTGGGCGGAGTGCTTGGGCTCATGGACTGACCTGTGACGACAGTGAGAGACAGTCAAATATTTGAGTCATATTCTAGGGGTCTGTGAAGTCCAAGCGGGATTCTGCAGCTTTACAGTTGCTTTCATCGCCCGCAGTCTGTTCCAGCAGTTATAGACATTCAAATTGTATTGTTTTCTTTATTTGATGTAAATTTTCTTACTGTGTAAGGATCTCTCTCGCTCCTCATGTCGGACATTTCCTCTCTGTCCCCTGGGCGGAGTGCTTGGGCTCATGGACTGACCTGTGACGACAGTGAGAGACAGTCAAATATTTGAGTCATATTCTAGGGGTCTGTGAAGTCCAAGCGGGATTCTGCAGCTTTACAGTTGCTTTCATCGCCCGCAGTCTGTTCCAGCAGTTATAGACATTCAAATTGTATTGTTTTCTTTATTTGATGTAAATTTTCTTACTGTGTAAGGATCTCTCTCGCTCCTCATGTCGGGTGTTTCCTCTCTGTCCCCTGGGCGGAGTGCTTGGGCTCATGGACTGACCTGTGACGACAGTGAGAGACAGTCAAATATTTGAGTCATATTCTAGGGGTCTGTGAAGTCCAAGCGGGATTCTGCAGCTTTACAGTTGCTTTCATCGCCCGCAGTCTGTTCCAGCAGTTATAGACATTCAAATTGTATTGTTTTCTTTATTTGATGTAAATTTTCTTACTGTGTAAGGATCTCTCTCGCTCCTCATGTCGGGCATTTCCTCTCTGTCCCCTGGGCGGAGTGCTTGGGCTCATGGACTGACCTGTGACGACAGTGAGAGACAGTCAAATATTTGAGTCATATTCTAGGGGTCTGTGAAGTCCAAGCGGGATTCTGCAGCTTTACAGTTGCTTTCATCGCCCGCAGTCTGTTCCAGCAGTTATAGACATTCAAATTGTATTGTTTTCTTTATTTGATGTGAATTTTCTTACTGTGTGAGGATCTCTCTCGCTCCTCATGTCGGGCATTTCCTCTCTGTCCCCTGGGCGGAGTGCTTGGGCTCATGGACTGACCTGTGACGACAGTGAGAGACAGTCAAATATTTGAGTCATATTCTAGGGGTCTGTGAAGTCCAAGCGGGATTCTGCAGCTTTACAGTTGCTTTCATCGCCCGCAGTCTGTTCCAGCAGTTATAGACATTCAAATTGTATTGTTTTCTTTATTTGATGTAAATTTTCTTACTGTGTAAGGATCTCTCTCGCTCCTCATGTCGGGCATTTCCTCTCTGTCCCCTGGGCGGAGTGCTTGGGCTCATGGACTGACCTGTGACGACAGTGAGAGACAGTCAAATATTTGAGTCATATTCTAGGGGTCTGTGAAGTCCAAGCGGGATTCTGCAGCTTTACAGTTGCTTTCATCGCCCGCAGTCTGTTCCAGCAGTTATAGACATTCAAATTGTATTGTTTTCTTTATTTGATGTAAATTTTCTTACTGTGTAAGGATCTCTCTCGCTCCTCATGTCGGGTGTTTCCTCTCTGTCCCCTGGGCGGAGTGCTTGGGCTCATGGACTGACCTGTGACGACAGTGAGAGACAGTCAAATATTTGAGTCATATTCTAGGGGTCTGTGAAGTCCAAGCGGGATTCTGCAGCTTTACAGTTGCTTTCATCGCCCGCAGTCTGTTCCAGCAGTTATAGACATTCAAATTGTATTGTTTTCTTTATTTGATGTAAATTTTCTTACTGTGTAAGGATCTCTCTCGCTCCTCATGTCGGGCATTTCCTCTCTGTCCCCTGGGCGGAGTGCTTGGGCTCATGGACTGACCTGTGACGACAGTGAGAGACAGTCAAATATTTGAGTCATATTCTAGGGGTCTGTGAAGTCCAAGCGGGATTCTGCAGCTTTACAGTTGCTTTCATCGCCCGCAGTCTGTTCCAGCAGTTATAGACATTCAAATTGTATTGTTTTCTTTATTTGATGTAAATTTTCTTACTGTGTAAGGATCTCTCTCGCTCCTTATGTCGGGCATTTCCTCTCTGTCCCCTGGGCGGAGTGCTTGGGCTCATGGACTGACCTGTGACGACAGTGAGAGACAGTCCAATGTTTGTGTCGTATTCTACATATAGGGTCGTCTGTGAAGTCCAAGCGGGATTCTGCTTTCACCGCCCAAAGTCTGTTCCTACAGTTATACATAGAGACATTCATATTGTATCGTTTTCTTTATTTGATGTAGATCAACTTACTGCTTGAGGATCTTGGTTTAACCCTTTGACTAAAGTCTCCTCTCTCGCCCCTGGCCGGAGAGGTAGGGCTCATGGATTGACCTGTGATGAGAGTGAGAGACAGTCAAATGTTTGTGTCATATTCTACATAGTATAGGGGTCGATGACATGGCGCCAATCTTTTTGTGTTCCTTTCATTTTCTATAGAAGAATAAACATCTTACAACTTACTTGGATACATTGTGTTCTTGATGACGAAGTTGAAGTTATTGTACTTTTATGATTTTTTACATCTGACAGTATAATGCTAAAAATGTCAATGCAGCAAGCAATATCCCAAAAAAATCCATTCTTAAGTAATACTGATATAATCTCTTTTCAAATTATGAAATGATATTAAGAAACTGTTTTGGGCAAGCACACTTTCACTGTTCAGTTGAAAGTTAATACCTGACATTTTGTATGTGATGTAAATCTTCTTACCGTGTGAGGATCTCTTGCTCTCCTCATGTCGGGAGTTTCCTCGGTGTCCCCTGGCCGGAGAGATTGGGCTCATCGACCGACCTGCGACAACAGTGAGAGACAGTCAAATGTTTGTGTCGTATTCTACACAGAATAAGAATTTTTAATGAGAAAGGATCTCATCAGTGGAATGAGTATAAATGGGGCTAATCAAGGCGTAAACTGTAATTAGAGTGTGTGGGGAACATGTTGCTGCTACACCGAGGCATATAAATGGTTATTTGCTTCATTTTATGTAGGTAAACTTACTCCTAAAGGATTGAGAAGGTTGTGGAGGGGGATCTGGCAGCAGCCTTGCCTTTTTGGCTGTGTAGAAATTCAATGTATTCATGTAAATCATCCACATCCAAACTTTTTTAAAAGAATAAAATCCAGACATAGTATAACAGAAACTACACAATAGGGGTGAAAAGTATTTTGAAATTCTTAAGGATCCACAACAACCCCTGAGAGAAAAGTAACAGACCTCAAATCTTACATATCAACACATTGAATGCAGGTTAACTCAACCTTTGGTCCCCCACTCAGGAGAGGTGTACAGGTTGGTGTTTACTTCATCTTAAAACCCCTTCAGACCTGAATTATGTTCCCAGGTTGTGAAAAATATAATAATCACTTTTTCCCCATCCATATACAACCAATAATGAGAATCAATCAAAATATTTTTTTTATCAACACTCTTTAATTGTTATTTTTGTTGTCCATTTTAATGGACATCGGGTCTGAACAGTTGTGAAAATATGACAACATCATTCATTCATTTATTGACATCACATGTCACCTGGTTTTGAACAGCTTAAACAAACCAACAAAGCTAAGAAGTCAACAAACAACTTAAGATCCTCACAAATCAGTCGCTTAGGTTCATTTTCTGTGGGCATATTTGAAACAGTTTCTCTGCGACACAAAGCAGAAGTGCACCTTGCACTTGTCACAGTAGACATGGGTTTTTCCTGAACAGCCTGGCAGTTTGCACCTTGTTGCCTCTTTTTTTGTATCATAATTGGGCATGTGGTCCAGCATGTCAGCCTGTACCTCCTCAATTGGTCATCTTTCCATGGCTGCTCTCCTTTTTGGTGGTTCCTCTGGTGGCTGGGGAGTGGGGCTCATGCAAGGACTGGGTTTATTAGAGCTGCTGGGTCTCCCTCGTTTTTTCAGTGATTGTGTCTTCCCCACGCGCACAAGTGCTTCTGCCACTGCCATTTTGAATTGAAGAAGATCCATCACTTGCTTTGGCTGAGTGCCCTGGAGTTCTTGGTCCCGGCGGTACTCAAGCCAGCTGTTAACCACAGCAACATCAAAAGCATGAGTAATCATGCGCAGTGACCATTTCCAGGAGCGGATGGTGGTCCTGTAGAGGCTGATAAGCTGGTCAAATTTGTCTACCCCTCCCATGGACTCATTGTATAATTTTACTATCTCTGGACGTTTGATTTTAACAAACTCCCCCGCTTTCTGCTCCCACCTCTCAATCTCGTCTTCTTCTCCAACACCGACAAAGTTGGAGGCCAGCACAACAGATCGATTGTCGAACCATTTCACCAGGACCACCTTTCCATCTCTGCTTCTCACTTCATCGTGACTCCCCCGCCCTTTCTTTGACATCTCCTTGTCTGCCTTGAGTGGGGGGTTTGCAAAGCGGCAAACTCTGGCTGTTCCAGCTGCTTGAATGTTCTTCCCTGACAGTACTTCTAGGACATTGTAAGTGGTGAAGAAGTTGTCAAAAAAGAGCTTGTGGTTAGGATTCTGGATTCTCTGGCACAGGTGGGTGACCACTGCTGCCCCATGTCCTAAAATCTTCTTGCTCTGGTCAGAGAGCTCTGTTGTAGCACCCTGATAGATGAGGAAGTCATAAGCAAGGCCACTTTTGCCGCAGAGAAAGTACACCTTGACTCCCCATGGTTCTGGCTTCCCTTTCACATATTGCAGCACAGAAAGTTTCCCCCTGAAGGGCACAATCTGTTCATCAATCGAAAGATTTTCCTCCATTTGCAGCTCAAGACAGCGTTTCCTTATGGAATCATAGAGTGGTCTGACCTTGTAGAACACATCAGTGTTGTCAGAAGGCCTCTCATTGTTGTTAACCACATGCAGGTTGGTGCGAAGTTGAAAAAATCTGTCACGAGACAGGGTGTCTTGGAAAAGACCAATGTTGATTCTGGAAGACCAGTACATTCGCACTCTTGGCAAACCCAGTACCCCCATTGCCATATGTAGACCAACGAGAGCTTCAATTTCAGAAACTGATGCATGTTTATACCCTCTGACTGCGCTTTGTTCTGCATACATGTTAGTCATTGTTGTTATCAGCTGGAACATCTCACTGGGAACATACTGCTGGAAGTATTCATATGGTGTTAATGGCTTAGGGTGTTCAGGAACAGGAATTTCCCAAGCTGAATTCACCGGGGTATAGGGGGTACGGCGCCACTCAATATCACTCTTCTTTGTGATGCTTCCAAGAAGACCATCCTTGAGTAACAAGTTTCTATCTCCCTCCTCAGGCTCATAATCCTCTCTGTTGTCCTCATCCTGACCTTCAACTGCTTCAACCTCAACTTCTATCCCTACTGCTGGTACTTCTGCATCATCCCTGCCTTCCCCTGCAGTCATTAGCAAAACATTAGCCTCTCTGTTTGTGTTGTGGGTTTGTATGCATTTTTTTAGATTTCATATGTAATAATTATTTGATGTCTATAGTAAAACATCATCATTTCACAATATGACATTTACTGACTACACTCACCACCTCTTGGAAATCTATCAACATCTCCATCTTCCTCATCGCTTCCAAAAATGTCAACATCAGAAACATTTCCATCTCCGATCAATTCAAGGACTTCAAGGACGGTATATTCTGCATATATAACATTACATTACATAATATAAAATTTTCAACGGATTATCAATCCATTCTCTTGTTCTGAAGTACTATTTTTATAGAAATAAAGTCATTCATCAATACTGGACAATTGAGTTTAATGACATGGTTTCCGACCCACTGTCCATTCTAGTGGACAGTAATATTTGAAAAAATCCTGAATAAAAACTAGCTCTTAAACATTTGATATTACACTTTAATTCATCCATTCCATCTTTCAACATTATTTTAAAACCATGATATCTTTGCACAAATATCTATAAATGTGAATAAAACTGTTAAAAACAAGCCTTACTTCGACGTCTGGAGTGAAGCCCTGCCATGCCTCTCTTCAGTATGCTGTATTTTTTTAAAATGGCCACAAGCACATGTATACTGCTATTTGATTGGTTGTTAAACGTCCACTTAAATGGACTGGAGGGCTTAAGTGGTGTTAAATGTTGCAAATAGTAAAAAAAAAACAATTGTCATGTGACGTCCATTATAATGGACGCAGGGTCTGAAGGGGTTAATGCAAAAAACTTCCTTTTTTACGTCAGAGGTCTAGATTGCAGGCATTCTACACCAACATTCGAAAACAACTCTGACAGTCAACATGTTAAGGAAGGGCATGCACTCACCTTTTTTGTGTGCATTTTCCTCTTCCGATAGTACTGGTTCTAATAAATTACAACATAAATCCAGTTATCAGTCAATGCATAATAGCAGAACTTACCCATTCTACTGCTAGCATGCATTTCTGTCGACACCTTTCATACAGTTTTGAAATGACTGAAAATTTCTGCATAACATCCATAATCCTATATAATCCTGATATAACATCCTTCATTACATGGAACATATGCCCTTATTTCCGTCAGGCACAGACTACATATTTATCAACATTGATAAGCCACTGAATATCCCACCATCATGGTTCTTATATTGCCAGATTCCAGACAATCTCCTCTATTCACATATGAATATATATGCTAACCAGAAAGCCGATAATAATTCAAAAACTTTAGAGAAACTTCAATAGTCGAGACGGAAAACAGCGCAAGTGAATACAAACAGCTCGAGAGCGGTCCAACTCGTGACGTCACACATAGCTCCGGCCACAATGGCCACGCAGAGAAAGAATTCCCCGAGATTTGTCGGCGGGAAGTTAAAAATTCCGCTCTCCTTTTGTTATGCGAAAAGCTGTGACGGCGAATGTCACAGAAAATGGTCAAGGAGTACCTAAACTGTGATTTTGCATGCCATAAGGTGTTGCATTTCACTAGGCCTTTAACATTTCACAAATGCAATGTGGCAATGTTTTCAATGGGGTGAATTGTTAGCCTCTTTAAATAAACTTGCCTTCCAAAAAGTCTGCATAAGTTTTTCTTTTAATTTTCCTTTTGGTAGGAAGTGGAACATCTTCAGTGTCGGTTGGTGCAGAGGATGTGTAGCTGTACTCCAAACACTCTTTTTTACTGTCTGTGATGGAAGTTGTACATTCATGAAGCCTACACATAGAATACAAATATAACAATATAGAGGAAAATACATTTTTGTCGTCGTCACATACCTGAAGTGATTTTGACCTTTACCAGGGGAAATTCGAACCATTCCGACCCTGGGCACTCTTGGTTCTGCATTGCCTTCTTGGTAGCCCTATCGTCTCCTTTTGGCCACCTCACTGTTTTTCTTCCTTCATCAACCCATCCCCTTGGAATAACATCTTCATAATTTTTGTCCCCTTCCCGCCAAACAGCCCTTGCAAAAGCCATGATCTGAAATAGAAAAACAAATTTTATGGTGTAGCACTGAAATATTTTGTTGCAAAATTTGTTTTCATGGTGACATGATTCAATTACCATAATTTATGTACCTTGTTTAAAAAAACAAAACAAAAAAAACAAAAAGAGGCCATTTTTAGTGCAGGTGTAGAAAGGGTATGACTGCATGCCCCCCTTTATGTGGGAGGCATACCGCTTTCCTTTTTAGGTCTCCAAGATGAAGAGTTCGCCTTCGTGCATTGTTGCGTGCTGCATTGCCAACAAAACAAATGTTAAGCAACTTTGACTGACATGGTGTTGTGTACAGGTCGGATGTGCATTGTTCAGGAATAATCCTACAGCTGAAATATCCATTTTCGGCAGGCTCTTCAAGGAAAGCGACACTGTTATCGCGTAAGATAAAACATGCATCCTTAGACCTCACTGAGGCCATAGATCTTCCTTCGTTTTTTTTCGTCAGCAGCAGATCCGGCCTCTCTGCCAGTCGTTTCGCAACCTGCGTCAGTGGGTCGTGGCTTGTTCTGACCATTTTTTTTAGGCTGTGCATGAAGCTTTCAAATGGAAATGAAGAGAGCTCATTTAGAGAGCACCCAAAGTGTGCGACATCCTCATGTATGTGCTTCAATGCATGTACATTATATACGGTGAAGTTGTCTCCATATACAGCTTGACATCTGTTGACAAAATAAGTCAGCAGCTCTGCAGCGTATTGTAGGTGGGAGCTCCTCCTGTCTGCATCATCACTTAGTAGGATGGACATTCCCACGGACAGGCAAAGGAAATGATTGTACACATCTTGGCTCACTAGCCCACGGAGGATGACAGGTCCTGTGTACAGCAGGAATTGACGGAACTCTGTCGCCTTCCATCTGTCCAGCTCATCAATTCCCCTGGGCTTCCTTGCCACCTCAGTTGGCATGTGATTCCTCAATGCCACAAGTGCTGCAGACAGTTCAGATCGTTGCCTGACAGAGAGTTTCTGGGGGTTGGTGACACGGCAGAGATAAATGAGGACTCGTCTTACAACACCAAGACACACAAGGTGCATGTAGTCCAGCACAAATGATGTGACACACTTTACTCCTGCCCTTAACAGCGGTGTCTCTCCAATTTGGTGCCCCTCATATTCCCCATGGTAGAACTTTTCATCGGTCCTTGCAGGGAATCCGTCTTTGGAGTTGTACACCACTCTGCCATTCCACTCACCCACCTCCTCACACCTCTCGCAGCTGTTGTAGCCTGTATGGTAGATGATGCTTTTCAGGAAAGCCCTAGCTGGTGCATCACAGACAAAGGCTTTCACTGAAATCTTCACTGATACCCCATTGTGTTCCATGCCAATTGTAGAAAGCCTATTCATCTCCTCCACAAAGTCTTCAAGATAGTCTTGAAGAGGCAGAGGCTTCGATTTTCCACTGTAAAGTGCCACAATGAATGGATCACACCCTTCTGCCTTTGCCAGGATGGGCCAGAACTGAGCCCCACTTGACTTAAAAATCGGCAGACCATCCACATTGACGCTCAATGAAACGCTTGCAGGAGCAGGGGAGTGTATTAATGTCCTTCGGACACCATTTTCCATACCATAATATATGTATTGGCCGCCACAAAGCTCCTTCAGGCTCACTTTCTTTGGAGTGGACAGAAGGGTCCTTGAGTCTTTTGGCAAGTCCTTATGTCCGTGACATCGCAGAATCTGCAAGAGCTCATTCACTGCTTTCTGCGTCAATCTGTTGCCCAATGCCCACTCTCTCAGGTCACACCCTAGATCTACTTCACTCCCTGATTCTGGTGTTGTCTCTGGGAGCAAACCAGTATTTGGCGTTGTTTCTGGTTCACTCTTGGATTCAGGCCACACAGCTTCCTCATCATCACTACTACCATCATCACCATGGTCATAGTCACCACTACCATCACCCCAATCATCACCACTACCATCACCACCAGTGTTGCTGATGTCCTCCTCATCATACATAGACTCTGACGCATCAGCATCCTCAACATCCTCAACATCCTCAACATCCTCAACATCCTCAGCAGCCCACCGATTTGCAATCGCCTCTGTCCTTCTCCACTTTCTACGGTATTCTGCCATGTTGAAAGCCTCCCTCTCAAGATCTGTACAAATACGACGAAGTGATTGTTTAATTTTCGGCAGTGCATGTGCATGGTTTTGTTAACCCCAGTGTTCTTTTGACACATGACCTGAAATGAAGGTTTTTTTTTTTCCTGACAGCTTTCACAGCTGGCACTATCACTTGATTTTGTTATTACCAATGTGATTTTGACAGAGGAGCTACAATGAAAGGTGCCAATCATTTGTCTGATCACTAGGACTAGGCCTGAGGACCTTACACTTATTACCTATCCATTACATTTTTAAAGTTGTTTCTGTTTTCACAAATATGACAACTGTCACGGTTGATTGTATTCATGTGCGCCATCTTTTCTTGGTCATCAGCGCTATACCTGACTTTTATTTTGACACATCTACTTCAACTCGGAGAACTCCCTTGTTTACAGTCTATGAAGAAATCGCGGATACAGAGGATAGAAAATGTATTTTTTATTAATGATTTCTATTTTGAACAGTATTTACATCTAAATGCAAGTATTTCACAATTGAATAAAAGTTGCCAGTCCATTTTCAAGAAGGTGAACAGTTTGAATGTCAAGCTAACATTACCGCGGTTATGACCATGGCATTGCAGCGGGTGCAAGATACTCAATTTTTGACGAACGTTCCCTAGGGAAGCAATACCTGGGACTAGCTAATGCTAGGTTGTCCCCAAACTAGTATAACATTTATGTACCGGTTATGTTTATGAATTCATAAATTAATTGAATCGTCAATGTCAAATTAGATTTTGCCCTGATAACAGACCAGTTAAGATGTGTGTTTCCCAACGCGCCTGTTACTAACACTAGAGTGCGCGTGCTGAGAAAGATACATTGTATTCTAATTCAGTTGGTTACGGTTGGCTACTATCAGTACGGCTAACTGTGAAAAGTATTATACACGGAATCCTGAGCCCGATTATTCATATCATTTATCAACCTTTATCAATTTTCCTCTGGGATCAATAAAGTTACTTAACTCAACTCAACATGACATGACATGACATGACAACATCCACCATAGAGAAAAGTTCCTCTGGAAATCTACCTCGGTTACACCGATAGTCAACATGTATCAATAATGAAGCGAACTCGGAAAAATATAGCCAAACTTAATTGCTAACTTAATGAAACACAACACAGTCTTGCCACTTTTAGTCACCTAAACACAGTTTTTTTATGAACCTCCGAAATATGCTAGCTACCTCCAAGGGTTACCGGGTTACCTCAGGAAACATTACCGTTAGAAACAGAAACGTAATTACAGATAATATCACCAATACATCATCAATACAAGTTAACTCAGAGAAAGGAAAATATAATAGCTTACTTACCGAAAGGAAAAACCCAAATATTCTGATTCTCCTTTCAAACGTCTCTGAAAAAAACGCAATCTCTCTCTCTCTCTCTCGTCGCTGGTCGTCTCTCTGTCACTGGTCCGTGTGTGATCCTGTCAAAAATTCCCAGCCAGCTGACTAGGTAAACGCGCATGCGTAGCACTATTGTTGCTGTTGCTAACTCAGTCAGAGACGTTCGAAAATCTTTGACTCAGTGCCGCTTTGGTATTTTGAAAAAGCCCCCACCAAAGCAAAGCATTATGTTTTATACGTTATATATGTTGTATATAGACCTGTCAGGAGGACACATATTTTCGGGTAACTTTTCCACCTGGGCCAGGACAATTGACCCGTTTGGCAGGCCCTGTCCGTTTTGATTTTTAAAGACCATCAGATCGACGGCCTCAAACGTACGTGTCTCTATTTGGTCGAAATCAAGTTCATGAGAGGCCGACCTGATATGAACTTGATGTAGACGTCTCTATTTGGTTGAAATCAAGTTCGCGACGGGCCGACCTGATTTAAACTTGATTTAGACGTCCATGGACGTCGGGTGCTCGGGGGGTTAGAGGCGTACTGGTCTCTGGTACAGCAGCTAGTGCCGTTCAGCAACATAAGCTGCCTGACGCAACACCCCGGCTTCGATGCTTGTTGCTTGAACCCCTTCTCGCTGCAAGTTGCCTACCTTGCATTTCGCCAGGAATATGGTCCACTTCAAGCCAGCAGACCAGAGTAGGTTCAGTCATTTTCAGTCCGGTGGTCCAACAACAGGTAATGCCCATAAATTAATTAGCAATTGTGAACTAGTGTGCTACAATGAATACTATTTAGGTAATCCACTAAAAACAAATCAATAATTTAATTCATATAATAGTGGCATTAGCTGTCATTTACCCATATACAGTACAAAAGGCCTACACTACAGTGGGTCAAAATGAACACCTGCAGCTATTTGAAGTCAAACATTTACCAATCCATTCAAAGTGTAACATCAATTAAGAATGTTACTTCGTAACATACAATCTTCGTTGTAACATAATCACTTTCTTAATACTACCTGACCTTTTCCATTAAAATTTCCTACTCTAGGCAGTTCCGATACACAGCATACCTGGTGGGCATATGGAATTGTAGGCAGGGAGGTGAGGAAGACGATACCTGCTTGCGTGGTGGCTACAATCAGGAAGCAATATTCAGAGGGACAGGCATATAGAGGATTTCAATGGCCCCATTTGGAAGAAAATCATTAATTAATAATAAACACAATCATATAGCGTCTTGGTGTATCTGGTTTTTAATAATATAGATTACAGTGAGTTAAACCGCAAAAGATGAAGGCGGATTGCCTCTTCCTTTGTAATTGTGTGTTGTGTAAGGGGACCAGGTGCAGCTGCGGACACTGTAGCACTTTCCTCTTGAAGGGCTCTGGGAGAAGTTGCATACCTCTCTTTCAGCAAGGTCATGAGGGCAGCTGCATATTCTTTTTAAGAGAAAAACAAAACATTCAGGAATCACATGATGAAATCATATGAAATAGATGACGACAAGAATTATAATGATAAGTCAATAAAATCAATTAAATAGATAACGACAAGAATTATAATAATAATAATAATAACTATTTGTATAGCACAATTCATAGGAGATATACAATTCAATAAGACTAAAAGTGGAGGGATATATATATATATATATATATATATATATATATATATAAATATATAAATATATATATAAATAAATAAATATATATATATATATATATATAAAGGCCTCGTCTATATATATGAGAGAGACAGAAGACAGCGGTAAGAGATCATACAGTGCTTTATTTGGCCCCCAGTGATAACAGGGATGAGGGAAAAACTCCCTTTTCATTTGATTTTCATCCTTGACCTGTTTTAATGTCTGATATATTCTGCATTTAAGTTTCAAACCTGCTTCATGTTTCATGATGGCTTACCTGAACAAGTTGAAGATCCAACACCTTGTTAATGCGGTCCTCAATTAGGGTGTATGACCCATATTTGGCACAATGCCCTGGGGAGTCAGATCTATAAATAACACAGACAGCTGATATTAAATGGTATTGGGATAGATCACTGAAGCTCACCATGCTAGCAACACTAACAAATAACACTAACATTGTTTTTGCATTACATTGCATTCCTGTGGTACAGATGTTGTCATTTCAGAATGCTCATGTCACTCGCGCAATCTGAGATTCATGCAGTCCGTGAAATGTCATTACCACTGCCGCCGCTAGAGACAGCAAAGGACCACAGAGGTTTACGCTGAAGTAAAGATCTCACTTCCGAGGTTGACCCACCCACGGCAAAACTTGCAGTATTTAGTTGACTGTAAAAGTGCCATTACCTCGTAATCCTGCGGTTCAGTTGCAGTGAAATTAAATCGATGTGCAGAAATAGTGACAATACAGCTGTCAAAACGTTTAAAAAGCAAAGTCACGTCATCTTGTTTACCTTGTTAAAACCGTATGCCATGACTTCAAAGTTTGGACAGCACAACTGTAATATATTTGCAAGTTGGCCATGAAGTGGAACATTTACCACAGTAACACTGGGAATGTTTGGTTTGTGAGACACACAAGAGGTACTGGTATCGGTATGAGAGTGCCTATTCAGCTGTGGTCTAGTGGCTATGAAATTGGTCTTTAGTTCGGGTAGTAAAAGGTTCGAATCCTGTCCTGATATTTTTACTTGTTTATTGCACGTTCTTGTAAAAGAGGCACTCCTACCAAACAGTGGAACAGTTTTAAAACAGCGGAACCTGGCTTTACATCATGACCGCCGCTTATTTGCGCTCAAGTATCAGCGAGATATTCTTTTTTGGCAATTTTCAGAGGCTTATGCATGCCATGGCAGTACCAATCCAAAGTATATCGACATTAACAGCATTCTTGTTTTTTGACCACAGCACACTTAACTAATTTGCCCTTTGGTAGGCATTATTCGCGGCTTTATTTCGCAAAGAAAAATCATACATCTTGCTTATGTCGTGTGATGTTGCTATTATTAGCTCTCATAACAACACAGCAGGGTTGTGGTCTTTAATACGGGCGTTTATTTGACCAATGAATACACTGTAAAAATGGGTAAAATAATATGTAATCACAACATTCACAAGAACACTTCAAAACATCGACATGAATCGCAATGCTCATTGAACTGCAGTGTGACAGACTGTCGGAGTCTCCCTCTTGTGAACTTTTACCGCCAGCTGGATAAAGACAGGTTCCACGAGATTGGGACATTTGCCAAGAAAATGTTGAGTTTATTCATAAAAACCACTGCGTTTGAGCCAGACTTAATTGTCGTGTGTGTGTGTCTCCGAACACGCCTGTGTGTGAAACAACTGATGTCCTAATCAGCTGGCAGCTTCATAACACACATATACAAACGTAGTTCGTCAGAAGGTAGAAACAGTTTTTGTAACATAATATGAGGGGAAAAAATAAAGTAATGTTACGAGTAAAACTTTTTTCAAACATCTAAATGTGATGTGTGTTGTTGATTTTTGCGTGTTGTCCGGAGGTATTCGTTGATTTTATCAATGCAGTCCTTCAAGTTATTACTTCCTAAAGCAGGAATCTTGCGCTGCAGTGTCGAGACGAGACCATAAAGTTCTTTACATTCTGTGGTAGGGCTCGCTTGCCCCTCGAGCCATCCCAGTTCGTAGTTTTGCTCCAGGCTCTGTAGTGCTCCTCAGAGATTATGGAAGAGAAGAGCAGACATCCTTACCTACCAACTTGGCCGTGGCTCTGTTGGTGTATTCTGGCGTGGTCTGGCCCAACGCAAGGTCACGTTGATGTATATCTGGGGACTGGTCTTTCAGGCGTCAAATGACTTCCATGCTCACGCATAGTGCCTGAATGTCCCTGATCCCAGCCCTCACCTCAGCCCTGAGGACGAGAGACCTGGATCGTCCACAACAGCTAAAGCTGACTTTGCACACAGGCTGCGTATACTTAATGTACATACTGCACTGGATATTTACACTTGTATGTATTTTGTAAATAGAGCATTTTCCCTATTTTTATTTCTATTTCCGACTTTGCATGTGAGTGTCCCAGTAAAAAAAACAGCATTTCGGTCTGAGTGCTTTATTTGCTTTATTGTGTTTGTCAGACAACAGGTGAGCTTATGAATACAAACACAGCAGGCAGCAGAAAAGATAAAGAATTGTAAGACAGCAATCAACGCCTATCGTTAAACTGTACATGTCTATCGCCATGTCATTGTTGGTGTAATCACACTTTTTCCAATCGTGCGACAGGCTCAAATGAAATTCCTACACTTCACTCCCATATACTGAGTAGCCCCTGATTACAGATGGGGATTACAGAGGGGGAGGGGCTCAAATCAGAAAAGAGCAGTACAGTATGTCTGCATATCTGATGCTCCGTGGAGAGAAACGAGGAATGCAAAATAACAAAATGAACTGGATCTGCAGTAACGGCTGTAACAAAGGCAACAAGAATATCAAGGATGACTGGAGCATCTGATTCCTCCATCTGAAAGATACACAAAGGGTGCAACTGTAAGGTTATTTGTACTTATTGTAAGGTCAGGCAGACCTGGTTTAATCTGTTTGTCCAATAATGTAAGACAGGACAGAGTTAGGTTGACACTTCTGATGCGTTGGAGCTCAGCATAAGGCATGAGACAAGCAAACTGGATATAAACCCAGGCAATTATCTTCTGACTGGCCTACCCGCTTGCCCAATAAAACCATTACAAATGGTCCAGAGCGCGGCTGAGAGTCTGGTATTTAATCAAGCCAAAATAACGTCACTCCTGTTCTCTCTCTATCCCGCTCTCATGGGCATAAGCTGCTCCAAACAATTTAATGCCGTCGGCCCGACAGCAAACATTCCAGTCCGATATTTACCTGTCCATTTTCACCGTGCAGTCTTCCCTAATGTGTGCGTGTTGTGTACTGTATGTGAGTGCGAGTCTTCTTGCTTTGGCGAGTTATTTTGCAAACCATTCAACCAACCCACTCACTTACCCACAAACTCCCGAAAACACAACATTCTTGGCGGAGGTAAAAATACAGACATCCCAAGTCTTTCAGAAGTTCACAATTGACTAAACGCTGGCTGACTGGACATAAAATTAAGAAATAAAAAAATATATATTTTTACTCACCAAGTCAAGCCATCTCTCTCTTGCTTTTGCAACTTGCAGTCTGGCAGCATACATAAAATGGCCGTTGATCACGTCCTCTGCCTGCATGTGTGTTAGGAAGCTGCACTAAGGCAATTATGAAGTTTCATTAACTTAATACTTTTCCTTGTTAAGTGAAAGCAGAAATGCTTATCCAAAATCAATGTATTTCAGAGTTAAGACAGCTTTCTTTAATTTTAATTTTGATCAACTTCTTGAAATATGTTATTAACTTAATAAAATAATAGACATGTAACAAATTGTGTTTTTCCATCTGAAAAAGCTCATGTTTTAAGTGAATTATTTTAGAGTGGTGTTAACCACTGGTTCAAATACAATAGTCCACTACAGTGGTCCCTCGCTATATCGAGGTTTACCTTTCGGCCTCGCTGTTTCGCTGATTTTTTTAGTGCATGCAATCTCCTGTACAGTACAGAATGCGCTCAGCTTGTAAAATGAACATAAATCTTCCACCGCTAGCTGTGTGACTCTGAAGTGCTGTATGTTTGCAAGTGTGAACTTTGCCTGTCTGAGTAAAGTGTATAAGTGTAGTGAGGGGTTTTACAGCCTTAAAACATCTATAATAATTGCAAAAAGTAAAGCTGACTACTTCGTGGATTTCGCCTTTTGCCGGTTATTTTTAGAACATAACTCCCACGAATAACGAGGGACCACTGTATACCATTTATTGTGTTATAAAGGCGGCGCTCCCAAGTGCCACCTGGTGGTTGTTTGGGTACATTGCTGCCCCTGAAAAAAAGGCTGGGTGAATCTCACGAGAGTCTCGGGAGAATAATGTGTGAAACCGTGAAAGCTGAAAGGACAACATCTGTATGCTTTCTTACCTGCAGTCACCAGAGAGAATGAGTCCTCCATCCATCGTCTTCAGCTCTGTGATGATTTCCGTCTGTTGATTTTGCCATGCCTTGATAATTGTAGGGATGGTGTAAAGTCGTTTATGTCTGAAATACGTGTTGATACTTATGCATTGGATGCCAAACAGCTTAAGCATTCTTATTGTTTGCGAAATCATGCACCCTGAGAAGTGGATTGCGCCGCTGAGCAGAAGGTTGAATATTGGCATGTTTCTGTGGAGTATGTCCTGGTTCTGCCAGACACGCTGGTAATCACACTGTGTGCAGACCTAAAAGACAAATTGAAGTATTAGACTACTGACTTTAAGTACTGCAGTAGGCATATTCACATGTCTCGACTGGCGATACTCTTGAGATGAAACCATGAGGAGAGGAATAGGCATGTTTTAAACTTAAGTCCTACAGTTGAGAAATGTTCTCTTACTTGTTTGATTTTTAAGTATGTCCCTTTTTGATAAACAATGTGTCCCTTGGATTCCCCGTAACAAGAGCAGCAAATGGTGAAAAAGGCCATCAGCTGGGTCAGGCCAACGATGACTTTGTCAGGTACACTAGAGTAAGAGAAGAAAAATCCACATTAATGCAGGCTACAATAATTTCTAAACACACAGTTAAGAATTAGACAATAGCAGTTTTTGTTTATTTTTACTTTTGGTCACTGGGAGATTCCAGTGTTGGCTCGTCCTCATAGTCATCCTTCTCAGAGCTCTCGCTGCTCATCTACTCATCTGGATTCCATGACTCATCGTGGGCCATGTAATCCGCCTCGTCTTCACTTGGGATAGTGGACTGTGGTGTCGATGCCCTATGCTCAGTCCCTTCAGTCTGCGTTTCCGCACTCACCATCAGCGGCTTTAGGCCTACTTGTACAGCTAAAATGACAATAATATTAAAACCTTTACCTCATACGGTCTGAAAATTCCTACAAACCATCATTTAGATCCAAAAAATGAAATGTTTGGCTGAGTAACTGGTAAAGGCAGTGACAAACTGATTAAAAGTTTATGCAGGAGGACATGCACCTAAGTTACATTACCTGCTGAACGTTGGAGACATCTGATGTTGCACTGGGATCCATTGTCGGCCTTGCATCAAGTGACGCGAGATCAGAATCTTCAAACTCCGTTCCTTCTTTACAAACAGCAGACTCAGCAAAAACCTGAAAGCACATAAATCACAAGATAGGAGCAGGGCCGGCCCGAGGCATAAGCGAACTATGCGACGGCTTAGGGCCCCCGACCCACCTCTGGGGCCCCCTGACCACCCTACCTTGATGTGTCATTAAACCGCACGCATTGCGCTTCCCCGCGATCTCACTCACGCAACGGAACGGAACGCAACATGTTAGCAGCCTTTATATAGAGAGAATGTTGCCCTATACTCCTCTATGATGGTGGGTGTTCTTTTTGTGCCACTTTTAATTTTAAAAAACCCTTCAATGGGCGGAGAACATGACTGTTTATAATATTTTGAAGTCAAACTTAATATAGGAGCACTTATAAGTGGATTCTGTTCGAGAAATGATGTTGCAAAAAGTGCAGTGCATGATGGGAAGAAAACAACAGACAGTCCTCAGCGCCACCACCCCCCACCCCCCACCCCACCCTGTTGACTAGTCATTTTAACGAAATCGATATCAACAGATGGTTTTGGTGCATTTGGTCGTGCTGTATTATTATTATTTTTTAAGAGAACAATAAAAATATACAGTCAATGGCTTATTTAATTACACTTTGATAGCTTACGGAAATCTTCTAAAAAAAGAGTCCTTCCAATGAGATGCGTCATTGATTCGTGCTGATTCAGGCTGCCACCATTTGTCTTGGAGATGTCATACAGCAGCAGTGACTTTGTAGCATGAAGCCCCATTCCATTCAAATGGATGGTTGGTATTTTAATAAATATAGCGGTCATCACGTTACTTCCTACAGTTGTTGAAGTTTCGAATGTGCGTTAAATTGATCCACAACAGCCTATGATTGTAATGTAAGAGTAAGAGAATAACTTGTTACTGTTCGATTTTAACAAAATGAGCATTGTTTTCGGGACACAGCATGCCACTGCTTAGCTAAATGTGTTTGTTAGCGCGCTAATTTAGAACTGCTTTTCACAGTGGCTTTTCATTACGTTTGGGTGGATGTTTGGCTGCCACTTGCTAACATCCACTTATAATTTGTATTAGTTCAAGTGGACAACACGTGTTTATTTATTCGAATGGGATCTGTTTGTACACTTAAAGGTAGCTCCAATTTTGTTGGTGCCTAGCACAGTTGCTAGTGGTCATTTCTAGATATTTCCATCCAAATTGAGAAGCTGCAAAGTTGGGGATGCGGATAACTGCTTGTCTTGACATGTTTTAAATATTAACTTCTCAAAGTCTCCTTCTTGATAATTGTTGTGAGATCGCTAACAATGGTTGATTGATTTCAATTTGAATGTTAATAAATTTGACGACCTGATAATGTGCCTTTCCTGCCTGCAGCAGAGTAATGGTCATAGACAATACATGACTGTTCTCTGGTGGACAGATTTAGTAAAATTCGAATTTGAATGCTGAGCAGAAGTGATGAAAGCTCGTCTTGCAGTCAGATTCACAGAATAACGAAATAGATTAAGAATGACTGCCAATCTGGGTTTGCTTCAGTTAAAACAGTCAGAATGACACTGGTGTATTTTAAATGCATTACATATTGCGACAATGATGGTGGATAAACTACACACATAGTATGTAGGCTATAGGAAAATTAACCATCTGTTGCTGAGGAAGTGGTATGGGGGCCTCCTAAGGAATTTTTGCTTAGGGCCCCATTAAGGCTTGGGCCGGCCCTGATAGGAGACAGTATTAGCGGTAGCTTGGCCTTGGCAACGTGTTTTTTTCTGATCTTGAACTGAATACATTGTAGTAGTCTACCCCCACAATAGTGTGGGAAATACTTTTCAGCTGTCGTTAATCATAAGAGATAATATCTGATAATATGTTAAATTATACAGTCAGACGTAATCTGTAATTATTTGCTTGCGTTACAACAATGTTACAAGTAGGCACGAGCTACGGTAGCCCAATGTTACAAGATCTAGCATTAGGCTAGGCGCAACTAGCCTGACAAGCCAGACCTCTACTGTCTGGCTAAGGCGCAAGAGGAATTGGAACGAAAATGCGGCATATCTGTCGCCTCAGGATAAATAAATCCCGCCGAAAGTCCCCAAAAAGAAAATTGAAGTGGAAATGTTAAAATATGATACTACCAGAGGCGATTGCTCTAAGACAACAAGGGAGGCTCAGCCTCCTCTAAAAATCATGGAGAAAGTAGTGTACTACTACTATGTTGTACTATATTTACTATACTGTATTTACATTGGTATTTCATCTCCAGCATTGTATAATGTGTTCAAGACAAAATCGTTCAGCAATTAGTTTCCACAGTTCGTCTGTTTTTATTTATTTATTTATTTTTTTGACAACGTGATCCAGTCCAGCCTCACTGGACTTCAATGGCACTTGCAGTATGCTCACTTTCAGTGCGAAAACCTAGACGTTTATTGGACAAACGCTGAAAAATCGTCACTTCCAGGGAGGCTCAGCCTCACTGGGAGTGAATGGAGAGGGCGGGCTAAACTGCTTCCTAGAGGAGGCTGAGGCTCTGTGTGGTGATTGGAGGAACTGTTAAACCGGGAGGATTTTTATTCATTGACAGCTTCTTAAAAAATATCGACAGGTATAGCGGTGGATTTCATGCTGCTCAGTCAGTCAGTACCATAAATAGGGAAGTGGTGAGAAATCTCCATTCGTTTTGCCTACCATTCACTAGTGTCTTTGTACATAATTTAGTAAATAAAGTGTAAATATGGTGTTATTAAGTTTGATACCTGTTTTCATTTAAGTTTGAAAAGTTCGTTTATTAGCCTGTAGAGGGGGCAACTAGCCAGCTAGCAAGAAAGCTGTGCATTATGGCGGCTAGCATTTTTTATTTGATTTAAGCGAACAAATTTGATAGTCTTCCTTACAAAGAGAAAATCTGAATTAAACAGCAGGACAGACCAACGCCTAACATTGATTTAGTTAAAAAGGTAGGGCGAAATCATCGTTGTTTTCAGCTCTCCTAGTATGACAAGGTCAACTGGCTAACTGCAGGTGCAGCTGTAGCACAATGGGCTAAAGCTAACTTAGCAACCTGGTCTACTTGAGAGTCCCTAGAAAAGATGTCCAGCTGGTATGACAGGGTAACAGACAATTTTTTAGAAAAAAAGAAAGGAGGGCAGTATTTTCTTATACATAATATTGCTGTGGTGTGATTCTTCTGTATAAAGCAACATAGGCCTTATTATTAACAGTTTAAAATATATCCTACATACAAAATATTAACAGAAATAGACTAAATAATTTTGTCACAGTATATTGGCCAGTAGGCTACTGGGCCAAAAGAAATAATAAGTCACTTCACAATTTGTGGGCTTGCTGGGCCAGTCGTGGGCCAATAGAACCAAAGTCATTTCAGTGTGTTGGCCAATACTTAGTACTGGGCCAAAAGAACCAATGTGTAATTTCACAGTAGGTGGGCCAGGAATACAGGTGACACTCAGATGTGTGTGGGGCCATTTCTGAACTGGAGACCCAGCCAAAAGTGGGGCGACTCAGAGGCAAGGGTGTGGACCATAATTGACATTTTTTTTCTATGTGCCTAACTGACCAGCCTCCCCTGTTTGAAAGACTACCAGCCGCCACTGGATACTACCAAACGTCGTAATCATTTTGAATAAAGTTGAAGTAAACATGGGGACACACCCCCCAGCATTTTCCATAAAATTTCATAACAACATCCACTCGTCATCACACTTCACTTTTATGGTAACATAAACTGGCGTTGTCACGTTGACTAATTAATAGGTTAAAAAGAAAACTGAGGATTTGACATTTTACTGACGACAAAACGTAGTGTCACATAATTTATGGCCAGGGTAACAGGTAGACTACATAGCATCGAAAGGTTGGCTTGCCTAGCTAGCTTCACTAAGACCACTTCGATAGGACATCGAAAACACAACCCGCTGATTTGTGTTGTTTAACATACCAAGTCAATCTCATGAACGTGTGCAGTTTAAAACAATAAAACTGTAAAAGTGCTCGCGTTTCCAATGCAATGCCTGCCCGCCCGTGGCAAATCCTACGGCGCTGGCTCCATCACTTGCCTGGCCGCTGGCTCCAGCCTTCTGCTCCCGTCGAGTTGAGTCGGTGTGGACAGTAGGAACAGCGTCCTTTGTCAGCCTCATCCGATCCTCACACCGAAAGCCCATGTTCAACTCCATGAGGTCCCCAGACTCATAACATTCGGTTGTGAAATGAGCTCCACATATTAACCATCAATACTGGAGCTCCCCAAGGCTGCGTTTTGAGTCCTCTGCTGTACAACATCTACACTCATGACTGCAAAGCCAGCAGTAGTCACACCTCCATTATCAAGTTTGCTGATGACACTGTGGTCATGGGCTTAATCAGCAACAACAACGAGCAGGCCTACTTGGATCAAGTTGAGGAGGTGGCACAGTGGTGCCAGTCTAACAGCTTGACACTGAATGTCAGTAAAACAAAGGAAATGGTGGTGGATTATAGGAGGCAGCGGGTTAGCAGCTATACTCCACTAATGATCAGCGGGCAACCTGTAGAGAGAGTCCCAAGTTTTAAATACCTTGGTGTCCACATCACTGAAGATCTTACATGGACTGTTAACACACAATATGTACTGAAGAAGTCCAGACAACGACTCTTCTTCCTTCGTCAGCTAAGGAAATTCAAGGTTTCTTCATCTGTCCTGAAGGCCTTCTACACTTCAGCCATAGAGAGTGTACTAACAGGTAGCATCATCACTTGCTATGGGAACTCCACAGTCAGAGATTGCAGTACTCTGCAGAGAGTAGTACATTCAGCTGAACGCACCATTAGAACTCCACTCCCTGCTCTGCAAGACATCTATCCCAGAAGAGTACTTTCAAGGGCCCAAAAGATTTTGAAGGACTCCTCTCATCCTGGAAATGGGCTGCTTAAACCACTGAAGTCTGGAAGACACAGCCCCCCCCCACCCCCACCTAACACACATACACAAGTAGCATGCAAGTAGCATGTAAGCATGCAAGACACGGTCCTACGTCGCCTCCCTCACACACAGCTCTCACACCAACAACCCCCCCACCCCCACCCCGCACACACACACACAGCACATAGAACTCAGCCCTCACGGCTCAAGGCCCACTCACCCCACACACACACACACTAAGCATGCAGCCCCCCCCCCCCCCCCCCCCCCCAAATGGTGCTTACACCACCCTTACTGCCCCCCCCCACACACACACACACTTCACACAGCATATAGCTTGCTGCCCACCTCCCCACACACACAGCACACAAGATACAGCCACACACACATACACACAGGACAGCCCTCGCAGCTCAAGCCCCCACCCACCACACACGGAGCTTGCGTCACCCTCACTGCCCCCCCCCTCACTCACAGCCCCCCCCTCACTCACAGCCCCCCCACCCCCGCACACATACAGCACACAGTATATAGTCTTGCTGCCCGCCTCATGCCACCTCCCTCCACCACCCCCCACACACAGCACAGAAGTCACAGCCCTCACGGCTCAAGCCCCCCTCCCACATGCACACAGCACATATCTTTGCTCCCCAGCCCTCTCCACACACGTGTGTCCAACCCCACCTCAGCGCTGTCAGCTGCACACGCAGTGCCACCCCCCACACAGCCCGTCATCTGCCACCACAGCCAGTCCTTCCTCCCAATCATAACTGCACTTTATGCACTTTATCCCACCCCCCTTCACTTTTTTTCTACCTCTGCCCTTCTTATGGCCCCCCCAAATGCATTCTACGCACTTTACTCCCCACTCCCCATGCACAGTCTAGACCCACAATCATCAGTTTCACTGCATGTCCTACTACCCAGTATATCTATGTACGTGACAAATAAAACTCCTTGTATCCTTGTATCCTTGTACATATCACTGAGTCCGCCGTAACAGACGAGGCTGTAAAATCGTCCCTCTTTACTTGGACAAAACGAATCCAAGCCCGAAAACGTTTGGTCTTCCTGCTCGGAAAGTGATGGACTCGGTGTCCAGACTGAGAGGTGTTCGTACACCCACCACAAACACAATAGTTTACCATCACTGACAACTACTCACAACAACTATACTAATCAATAACTCGCTATTAAAAAACTCCGCAGATATCCCTCAAATCGAACTCCGAAGAGCAGTAGTTTATAGTCTAGTCTAGTGGGAATTCCCTCGTGCTACGTCATAGAACCTGACAACCATGGGAAAGAGATGGTTCAATTTTGTTACAAAACGGTACCTTTTCATCTATTTTTCTGATGATGGGGATGGTGGATCGTGGCCATTTTTCACAGGCCTTTTAAAATTTATTTATAACCAATTCTAAATGTAAATTTCCTCATAAAAACAACTTCAAAGTGACCCTTTAAGCTACACTGCCAAACGAGTTGCAAATATCGTCCTAGAACAATTGTTTTGCTACAATAACAGGTATTTGACTTCACACACTTTTAAAACCAGGATAATATGTACATACTTTGATTTTATGACTGAGCACAATGTTTTATATTTTAAGACTGTTAATGTGATCATATGTTCGTCATTCAGTGTTATAAAAAAAAATAGCTCCCAAGCTAACTTGGTTCCCTAGCAACCTGCTCTGACACTGTAGCGATCTCCAAATGTAACCTAATTCAAAGAATAATTATTAGCTGTTTTTCTATTAAATTAATATTTTCTATACCGTCATTCTACATGGCTGCAATAAGTCATATAGATGTTGTCAATAGCACTAAATTTGTGTTTACGTTGCTCATATTGAGATGTTCTTTCTATAGGTTCATATTGTATATAATGATAGACATTTCTTTAGTTAGTAACCTGTGCAACCTTGTGCAGACTGTTTTTTTTTTCATACCTGGAAACCCTCCCCTGCGTCATCGAAATCTTCACCTGGAACCATTGGACCTCATCTGCATCCATCACTATTTCCACTTTGCATGCCCCCTGCTCCCTGTGACTGAAAATCTTCTCCCTTCTGCCATCCATTGCCCTACAACGGTGTGGTAGGACTGAACTGAACTTACACAGTGGATTGGAGTTCCCCCATTATTCTTTTTTTTTTTTTGAGCGCACTCAATTTCACACGAACTTTTTTTATTTTTATTTTTTTTTTCATTTTTATGAGATCTCATAATTGTTATAGATAAATAGTGCCAGCACTTATATTGTTGTTTGAATTGATACTGATTGTACATGTAAGACAAACACATTCAATTAGAAATACATATCATTGCTTTGAATCAACAACAATTATTACTCTTATTATTACCACAGTTTCCATTATTAGCTATTGCCCTCTAATCCTTTACTCTTTAACCCCTACTCTTTAGCTTTTACTAGTTCAGAACCCAAATATAGAATCCTCATTTATTTCTCCCATTAATCCTCTTAATAATTGTACATACTACTGGCTATGAACAAACGACTTCCTTTCTCTTTTGAATGAAATAATTAAATTGTATAAATAAATATTTATTGTTTTTTAAAGAAACATTTGTTTATCAGTGAGTGTTGTGTGTTGTTGGGGCTAATATTAGGATCGTGGTCTAGCCAAAACCTAAGCCAATCTCCTCAGAACCCAGAGTTTACAGTTAGACTGTTTTCCCGCACAAGAACAGGTGCCTCCCTCGTCGTGTGGGTTACAGCAAATTAGCGAGCCAGCCAAGAGATTGGTTAACTAGCGTTTAAGACCACATATTACCACCCCCTGACCACACCTCACAATAAAACAAAAATAAAATAAATGAACTATTTAAAAAAATAGAGCTCATCTTAGTCAAACATGGATCTTTGCAACCGTTATGAAGTACAACCTGCTTGCTAGTAACAGATGTAAATCAAATGAATGAGGCTGAATTGCTAATCAATTTTTTTGAGCAAAATGGTAAAATTTCTAAATGCATTAGAATTTCTGATGAACCCAATCGACCTAATGGCAGGGTATTAATAGTTTATGAATTAGAAATTTCAATCAATAAGATCAACCCACCCTTGGTCATATACCTAATCCCCATGATCCAAACACTTTATGGAACGTAAGAACTATACAAGACATATGCCAAGAAGATTTAGGCAAAGAACTAGCATTACAGTACCTTGAAGAATTGAGTGCCAGAGGTGGCAGTGCCACATCAGGACATGCCAGCATCTTAGAAAAAGAGCTTAAACGGATTCAGTCGGAGACAGCATTTCCACGCCCAGAGGCAGCCACTTGTCACACACTGAAACCAGCATGAATGTCAAAGCCACTCAGAGCATCGACACGCAGTGTAACAGTCGCTCGTCCATGTCTGGTGCTTCCCCAACCCCACTGTGTGCAGCCCACTGAGTCTTGGTGATGAGGTCATAAATCCCCTGAGTGTACAAAGAATAGTTGTTGAACAGGTCATCAGGAATGATTCTGCATCACCAAACACAACCCAAAGTAAAATCCGCACCTTCTCTGGAAGACTTCCGAAGCCGAATGGTGAAGTAGATTATGAAGCATGGAAAACTCAAGTTCAACTACTCCTCAGTGACCCCTATGTCACAGACTCATAGAAGGTTAGGAAAATTCTTGATAGTTTGGTTGGCCCAGCTGCTGACATGATAAAACCACTCGGGTACATACCAACCCCTTGTGCATACGTAAATCAACTTCAGTCAGCTTTCGGTGTTCTGGAGAGAAGCCATCAGATTACTTGTTTAGACTTCAAACTCTTCTGACAAAGGTAATTTCTAGAGGGGGAGTCTGCTTTGAAGATTTAGACAAACACTTACTCCAGCAATTTTGCAGAGGGTGCTGGGACCATTCCTTACTTATCAGCCTTCAGCTGCAGCACAAAAAGAACACCCCGCCGCCTTTCCCTGAACTTTTGCTTCTCCTCAGAACAGAAGAAGATAGCTGTTCAACAAAAATGAACCGGATAAAAAAACACATGGGTAGCTCAAGAGCTGTTGCCCACGCCCACACAGTATACAGTTTACCCACATGCTAAGATGTCATTGATGTACCTGTTGAAAAGAATCAAGATGCGAAAACACAAAAACTGCTGAATGAAATATCCGAGCTGCATGAACAGGTTTCAGCTCTGTCCAACAAAAATGACACAATCAACCAGCCTAGTAGAGGTCCAGCTGAGGCCAGCTGCTTAGTCACAAATGCCTCCATGCCTCCACACAATGCTCCCCGCTTCCCTAAACCCTGGTTCTGCTTTAAATGTGGTGAGGATGGCCACATTGCTGTTCACTGTTCAAATGCTCCCAACGTTGTTCTGGTCCATCAGAAGCATGCAGAGCTGAAAAGGAATGGACTGAATCAACCTGGAAGATTCCCCCATTCCAGAAGAATGGAAGAGCAGAGTTATAGAAAAGCTAAACAACATGCCGGAGGTCTTTGCTGTTGATGACTTGTCCTACGGAAATACATCTGCCATCAAGCACCACATCCGCCTCCAGGACGACCCTCCCTTTAGAGAGAGACCCAGGCCCATTCACCCCTCTGACAGAGAAGGTGTAAAGCAACATCTTCGAGAGCTGCTAGATGCAGGAATCATTAGAGAATCTGAAAGTCTCTTTGCTTCACTAATTGTTGAAGTTAAAAAGAAAAATGGAAAGATCCGCCTCTGTGTCGATTATAGAAAATTAAACATGCGAACCATCAAAGATGCCTATGCTCTTCCTAACATTGAAGACACCTTCTCTGCACTCAGTGGTGCCAAATGGTTTTCAGTCAAGGACTTGAAGTCGGGTTATTACCAAGTTGGGGTTGCAGAGAAGGACAAGCATAAGACCGCATTCGTCTGCCCTATAGGCTTCTGGGAGTTTAACAGGATGCCTCAAGGCCTAACAAATGCACCAAGCACTTTTCAGAGGCTCATGGAGAAATGTGTCGGAGATCTGCACCTGAATGAAGTATTAGTTTTCCTGGATGATCTTATTGTCTTCTCAAAGACATTGGAAGAGCATGAGACCAGACTGATGAAAGTTCTCAATCGTCTAAAAGACTATGGTCTCAAGCTGTCCCCAGACAAGTGCCACTTTTTCCAGACCTCTGTCAAATACCTTGGTCACATTGTTGATGCTGAGGGAGTGCACACAGATCCCAGCAAAGTCTCTGCACTAAAGGAATGGAACAGAAAAGAACCAAAATGCTTCTTGGGGTTCGCAGGATATTACCGCCGCTTTGTGGAAGGCTACTCTAAAATAGCAAAGCCACGGAATAGTCTGACATCGGGATATGTACCACCAAGGAAGAGAGGGAAGATCTATAAAAGACAACAGGTTAAAACCTCCATCAACCCCACCTTGCCCCTTGGAGATGACTGGACTGAGGAGTGTGAGGTTGCATTCAGAACACTTAAAGACAAATTAACCTCTACCGCAGTCTTGGCTTTTGCCAATCCCAACCTGCCATATGTCCTACACACTGATGCCAGCCGTGATGGACTTTGATGGACGTGTTGCCCTTTACCAAGAGCAAGATGGGAAGCTACGAGTCATTGCTTATGCCAGCCGTGGGCTGTCCAAAAGCGAACAGAATTATCCAGTCCACAAACAAGAGTATCTCGCTTAAAAATGGGCCATCTGCAAGAAATTCTATGATTACCTTTATGGCACAGAGTTCCAAGTTTTAACAGACAACAACCCCCTAACTTATGTGCTGACCACAGCCAAGCTTGACGCAGCAGGTCATCACTGGTAAGCTGCCTTGTCAACATATCGGTTCACCATTAAGTATAGAGCTGGAATCTGTAACCAAAGTGCTGATGGGTTGTCCAGGTGGCCGCAGAGTCCATCTAAAGAGGATGAGGAGTTCAAGCAGGAAAGAGCAAGAATTGAAGAATTGAAACAGCAGATTCTGAATGGAGAAAACAAGATGGTTTCTGGCGACATGCTCTCTGCTTTGTGTCAACGCCATTCTGTGTTCATCTCAGCTGACAGATGTGTATTGCCTGAGCCCCCCATTCTTGCTGAGTCCTTGGCTCTGGATGCTTCTGCCATTCCAGATGGCTTTGAGTCTTCACAACAAGTCACCACCCCTGGAATGACACAGTGACTGGTGCCAGGCCCAAAGAGAAGACCCCTCCATCAGACGTGTGATCAGCTTCGTCCAAGGAAATCAAAAGCCCACCTTCAAAGAGACATCATCTGAGTCATTGGAAGTCAAGCTGCTCTTGAGAGAATGGAAAAGACTTGTGCTTCGAGATGGAGTATCCAGATGCCTGGATAGAGGCACTGAGATCCATCAACTGGTCCTACCCAGTAAGCATCGAGCCAGAGCACTGCACGGTCTGCACGATGAACTTGGCCATCTTGGCACTGAGCGTCTTCTCCACCTTGCTCGTGCTAGGTTCTACTGGCCAAAGATGTTCCAGTCTGTTGAACAGAAGTGCCAGACGTGTGAGAGATGCGTGAGGCAGAAAGCCAATGGCCAAAATGCTGCTCCCATGGAAAACATAAAGACTAGTTACCCCCTTGAGCTTGTGTGTATGGACTTCCTTTGTATTGAACCTGACAGCAGAGACACCAGAAACATCCTTGTCATTACCGATCACTTCACAAAGTTTGCGATTGCAGCACCAACAAAAGATCAGAAGGCAAACACAGTTGCCAGGACCCTATGGGACAACTTCATCGTTCACTATGGATTCCCAAGCCGTCTTCTTAGTGATCAAGGAAGAGACTTCGAGTCACGTACCATCAAAGAACTCTGCTTACTGATTGGCATGGAAAAAGTGAGAACTACACCATACCATCCACGTGGCAACCCCGTTGAAAGGTTCAACAGGACAACAGGACCCTCCTCAGCATGCTTGGAACTCTAGAGGAAAAAGACAAGTACCACTGGAGGGACTTTGTCAAGCCATTAGTCCATGTATACAATTGCACCAGGAATGACACTACTGGTTACTTTCCATATGAGATGATGTTCGGCAGGCAGCTTAGGCTCCCAATTAACCTTGTCCTTGGCCTTCAGCCAAACCAAGATAGCTTCAAGTCACACTCTGACTATGTGAAAGGCCTTAGTCAACACCTGCAAGACAGTTATGCTCTTGCTTCTGAAAGCTCACGGAAGATGGGAGAGAAGAGCAAAGCCAGGTTTGACACCAAAGTTAGAGCAGCAGAAATTGTCCCTGGAGACAGAGTCCTTGTGAAGAACATGAACCTCAGAGGAAAACATAAGCGTTCTGACAGATGGGAGAAGGAAGTCTGTGTTGTTGTGAAAAGAGTAGGTGATGGCCCAGTCTATGTCATCAGACAGGAAAGGGGTGACACTGCACCCCGCACCCTTCACAGAGACCTTCTCCTGCCCTGTGGGTTCCTGCCTGTTGATGAGACTGAACTGGAACCTGTAGTGAACCCACCTACAAGAAGATTAAGATCCAAGAATAAGACAGCTCAGCAGAACGGAAATGGCGACAGTGATGATGATATTGCATCCAGCAGTGATGAAGAAGAGGATTGCTATCCAATAGAGATTCCCCAGATCTCTGCAACGTCCTTCATCAAAACAAACGGTGTTGTAGAAACAACGAAGACTATTCAAGATCAGCATCCCTCACACCCGTCCACTGCAGCTGGGCTGAAGCCGAGTACGACCGAGATCTTTCATTTCAAAAGTCCACTCACAGATATAGTGTCCTCCATTGATTCTGTCACATAATTACCTGGGGCAGAGACAGTTGAGAACAAGAGAATTCCAGTCAGTGATGCAAGACTTGCACGTGAACCTGTGGACAAGACGATGCCATGCACCAGACTGGACCCCTTCAGAGACACTCACCTGGACAAGAAGAGACAGAAACTGTGTCACTTGTGGATGAGATACGCCAAGTTCAACCGGTTGACTTATCTGACAGAGAATCCGCCAAAGGCCGAAGACCCACCAGAGATAGACATCCACCTGAGAGACTGTGTTACCGAAAACTGGGAAGACCCTTGGTGCTAGCTCTTGCCTCTTTTTTCGAAAGTCTGGGCAGGAATATCTGAGTCCTCTAGAAAGAACACTAGTTAGATTTAACACACATGCAGAGACTCATGCGGTTTAGAGGGGAGGAATGTAACCCACATAATCTTTACATGCCTTTAACCCGTTCTAATGTGCACTGCGAGTTGGCTGACGGTCCCTGGCGCGTGCAGTGGAATATTTTGTCAAACGATAACAAGAAGCAACTGCCGTTAAGACACAGAGATACAGAGATAGAGCAGAAACGACATCGACATCAAGCAACGACATACCAACATCTGATACTGATATCTAATCATTTGTAAATACAAGAATAAGAATACTTCAAAGAGAATACTTCAGAATCAGAAATTACAAGATAGATATCCTGGTGAGCGAACATTTTTAAACTTTAATGTTTTGGTACTGTCCTATTTATATACAGATGTTGTCATTTCAGAATGTTCATTTCACTCGCGCAATCCGTGATTCATGCAGTCCGTGAAATGTCAGTACCACTGCCGCCGCTAGGGACACCATAGGACCACAGAGGTTTACGCTGAAGTAAAGATCTCACTTCCAAGGTTGACCCACCCACGGCAAAACTTGCAGTATTTAGTTGCCTGTAAAAGTGCCATTATCTCGTAATCCTGCGGTTCAGTTGCTGTGAAATTAAATCAATGTGCAGAAATAGTGACAATACAGCTGTCAAAACGTTTAAAAAGCAAAGTCACATCATCTTGTTTTCCTTGTTAAAACCGTATGCCATGACTTCAAAGTTTAACAATTTAAACAGCAGTATTATAGTAATTTCTACAAACCGATTGAGTTTCGCTGCGTTTGGACAGCACAACTGTAATATATTTGCAAGTTGGCCATGAAGTGGAACATTTACCACGGTAACACCGGGAATGTTTGGTTTGTGACACACACAAGAGGTACTGATATCGGTAAATGAGAGCCTATTCAGGCGTGGTCTCGTGGCTAAGGAGTTGACCTTTAGTTCAGGGAATCTATCATGTTAAAACATACTGCTATCGTGCATTTCTCTGTCAAAACATGTTTCATACAGTTTTTCAATTACTGCTAATTTCTGCATAATATCCAAGAGATTTGGACATTTGCCAAGAAAATGCTGAGCTTATTTCGCTCGACATACTGTACCTGTCCGAGAAGACATTCTCACTTTTGAACTTTATCAAGAACCGTGTGAGGACAAGACTAAGGCTGAATCCCATTTCTAATTTATACCCCTTCCCCTACCCCTATCCCTTGCCCCTTGCCCCCTGAAACAGAGCAACAAGGTGTAGGGGTTGGAAGTCAACCCCTATGAATTGGGACACCACTTCAACAATGACATTCGTCATCAGTAGTCTCTGCCAGTTTTTACGTAAGCAGACGCGACAAGCTTTTGCCAGAAATCCAACATGCCGACTGCAGCTGTGGTGGTCTCTGTTGCGTGGGCTATTGTCATCTTTTTACGGTTGCATTCTGAACTAAACAATTTTTACCGTTTCTGCAGAATGGGCTTACAATGCTAGTCTTCGGGGCAGCAATTACGAGTGAACCCGTCCGTTGCTTGTAAACTGTTACAAACGCAATGAGCTAGCCAGCATTCGCGGTTCCCAAAAGAAAAAAGTAACACCGTCACAGCAGAATGACACTCATACCATTTGAACGAACACAACCCCAGATTAAACCAATGATATTGCTTGCAATTACTTGGGTTACAATATCGAAATAACTGTGTTGCACCGACGCTCGCAATTCCTTCACAACTTCCATGCAATTCCATGCATCAACCGATCACTCAAGGTCACAAATAATGTTACAGTACTTAATACAGTACTAGCGATTTTTTTGTCTGTATTTTATAAAGAAAATGACCATTACGCATTGGAACAATGTTAAACTTAAGACAATACAGCGGTTAACACAATTTTTCAACCGTAAATAATGGAGAAAATACTTGTGTGAACTAGTTTGGTCTCTGTACTTGTCGTTGCAGCCATCTTGCTGGTGATTCGCAAGGCATTCTGAGAAAATGCTCATACCCCTCTGTCTGGAGTGTGCCTCTGAAAAATCTTCATTTGGAGGGGTATATAGCCCTACCACTTCCCCCTACCCCTCTGCCCTCAGGGGAAATGGGACACCCCTAGCCCTACACGTGCACGAGCAAACCGGAGGGGTAGGGGAAAGGGGTACGGCCAAGGGGTGTAATGGGATTCAGCCTAAGTGACTCTCACTTGCGTGACATCTTACGCATCAAAACCACTGTGTTTGAGCCAGACTTAGCAGTTTTGCTGCAATCGAAATCTCAGTACCACCCATCCATCCACACCATGCGTGTGTGTGTGAAACTACTGATGTGCTCATCAGCTGACGGCTTCATGACACACCCCCACCCGTCCACTCCCCAACACACAAACCTCCGTACAGAAAAAAAAAACTCTTGTCTTCTTTGTCTGCGACAGTATTCCTGTTATTGTCGCCACCAGCCCATCCCCCTTCACACACACACACTCACACAACCAGTGCTGGCCCAGATCCGTGTTTACAGACGCGGGATGGATCCGTGTACCAAATCAAAGCCAGTTTCATTTTTGTCTTATGTTCGACATTAATGTTTAATTTAAATGTAAATAACTATTAAAGTAATATTGGATGCGGTTATACCATCCTTATATTCAAGTCAGAAGCAACAGAACCATACATAAACTGCACATATGAAAGTGTGGAGTAGCCTTTAATTTAAGGTCTTGCATTGGCGATGGTTTGCAGTTGTAAAAGAAAATGTACATGGGTCAGATGCAGTGACAGTTGACCTTTAATAAGCATAACATACTATACTGAACTCTTAGTTGGGCTGAACTGGCGATATACAAAAAAACAGCCTGTAGTTTGTCAGAAGGAAGAAACAGTTTTTGTTACATAATATGAGAAAAAAACAAAGTAATATCACGAGTGTGTGCTGTTGATTTTTGTGTGTTGTCCGGAGGTATTCATTGATTATATCAATGCAGTCCTCCAAGTCATTACTTCCTAGAGCAGGAAACTTGCGCTGCAGTGTCGAGATCACAAAGTTCTTAACATTCTGTGGTAGGGCTCGCTTGCCCCTCGATCCATCCCAGTTCGTAGTTTTGCTCCAGGCTCTGTAGTGTTCCTCAGAGATTATGGAATGGAAGAGCAGGCATCCGTACCTACCAACTTGGCCATGGCTCTGTTGGTGTATTCTGGCGTGGTCTTCGGGACCAACGTCACGCAAGGTCACGTCTGCATGCTGGCTAGGAATTTGGATGCTGTCATTGAGTGTTGCAGAGAGGGCCAATGGCGACATTTCCAAGGTGGACGACGATGCATGTGGTGCATGTGGTGTTGATGTATATCTTGGGACTGGTCTTTCCGGCGTCAAATGACTTCTATGCTATCATTCTCACTGTTTAGGGGAACATTCTCGGCATTTAAGCGAAGAATCTCCACGTTCAAGCGAGCAATCTCAGCGTCTTTCTTCTCTAGTCGATCTGTCTCTGCTTTGAGCTGCAAGGTCCTGTCGGCCACAAGGCTTTCCAATTCGGTCACTCTGTCAGACGCAGCCGAAATCATTTTTATAGCATGTCCCTGTATTGGAGATAAGTCATGAATCATGGGTTAGTTAAGCAAAGGTGCTGACCTTATGTACAGGTAGGCCACAGTAATGTACAGCAATTCAGTTGTAGACTACACATGAACACTTACCGCCTTTTTCGTGACTAGACGCTTCTGACGCTTTGCTTGCAAAGAAGCTGGTGAGCGTGTACCTGCAGTCACCTGTAACATAGGAACATTACAAAAAAAGGTAGACCCTGTAGAATGTCTGAATAGATATAGTCATATATCTCCAAATAACAACATTTAGGCGACTTAGTGTACAGTAAAACTTACCGGTTTTTGCCCACCACTGGGAAGAGAGTCTAAGCCACTTTGGAAGACTGTCCTTGTGCTTCTTTCCTTCCATAGAAACGTCTTGTCTCCATCGTTGGACTGTAGCAGAATGTTTCTTTATTACTGTGAGTTGCACATACAGTGGGCTACAGTATATGTTGATCACAAAGCCGGGAGGAGCTGAGAAAGGGCGTGACAAAAAAAAATCTTTGATGCTCGCTAATGGGAGAGTGATATAACCCCAACAGAGGACCACCCTCCCATTAGTGGACATCAAATGTGTGACCTGTTGTCATTCTATTCTGTCCTACCAAGCAAAAACGCAGTATCTGCATTATTTTTTAGGCTTTTTTAGACTTGCACAGAATGCATGTTAATAAATTAGACTATTCACACCACATGCGTGATCTGAGCGGATTCTGCCCGTGAAATACACTCAGAATACGGGCTACAGCTAGAAAATAGAAACCGAGTCTGTTTTTCTGTGCATGATCTGGCAAAATCCCATTGAAAGCTATGGCACAACAATACAATTCATGTCAACTGTGCCATCAATGCATGTATTGACACAGGGGATACCTCAAAAACCTCGCGACTGTCTGCAAAATTTTACCAGTCGCTTACAATTGCATAAAGCAAGACCTACAAATATCTCTCTCTGTCTCTCTCTCTCTATCACACACACACACACAGAATGCAGCCTTACACACTCTCATTCGTTTACTTTCTTCAAAACCTATGAAAACACAAAATCGTGGTTATTATCAACAAAAGAAACAAGCGCGGGAAGTACGTTGATTCAGAATGCTGCTCCCCCATCACCAATGGGCTATTGACACTTTACCCCGGCAGAAGGCCATTACCGTGCATAAAATGTGTTACCTGTTGTTGTTCTATAAGCCCTGCCCGATTAGCACAGCTATCAGCAAACCCTCTTCTTTGTGAGGTATGTTTTTGAGGGCAAACTTAATGAGGACATGCTGTTTTGCACGCAACTGGACGGATCGTTTTTATATTTACATTTTTCACATTTTTAATAAAGTGCATGTCAGTGTGCACAGACGGCGCTGGGGCAATGCTGGGGAAAAAGAGAGGACTGAGCACGAGTCTTACAAGTTGCACCTCACGTCAGTTTTACACACTGCGTTGTACACAGAGAGGCCCTCGCATCCAAAACATTGAATGCAGAGTTTAAATGTGTTCTTGACACCGCTGTAAAGATGGTTAATTATGTAAAAGCACGTCCTTTGAACACACGACTTTCAGCTCTGTAACGAAATGGGGTCGCGGGTCATAAGCAGCCTAAGGGGTTGCGGTCTGAAAAGTTTGGGAACCCCTGATTTAGGCATATGAACAGTGCCATAGTTCCACACACGCACATTACGCACAGTGCGTAGGGCACCAAGTGCTTGGGGGGCACCACCAAAAAATCAGGCTCGTGAAAAAATCATCACAATAAGCTACGTACGATATATAAAATATGTGTAAAACATGTTCATATTTATAAGTAATACAAAAGCAACATAGGCCAATTTGCTCCAGAGAAGGCGAATCTCCTTTGCGAGCCCTCTCTCCATTCTCTTCCTGGTGCCCCGCTCCCCTCCCAGTGGTCTGTTCGATTATGGCTCAGTCTCAGTTTAAGTTTGGCAGACACCTGTTCAGACATGGCCTCGAAAAGCCATCAAGAGTCGGGAGCAGAAAAAAGAAGAGACAGCGAAATGAAGCTCAGGTAAGACAGTGTTTTAAATTAATAATAAAAAAAATTGTAGCCCTTGCCAAGCAATAAACTTACAGTCAACAAACTTTGTAACGTTAACTCCTAGGCTACTAGCCATGTTCAGACTGTATTAATTACAAGTGAATCAGTTAACACAGTTAACAGTTTAGACTGTGTTAACAAATGATTAAAGTTGTAAATGACTGATGATATCTAGTTAGTTTACGTTGTGGATATAAACATGAATTATGAATTACTGAAAGCAATTCATCATGGTCACTTGACTGTTTTGAGTTAACGTTCGGGTAAGACTAGCGCTTCCCTTGCTGAGGTTGCTAGCTAGCTATGCTACTTCTGATTAAGCTTAATTTTCTAGTGTTAATTTTGTCACCCTGTTTTAAATTTCGTCCTTGTCTTCGTCTCGTGACGAATGCTCTATTAGTTTTTGTTATTAGGCCTATATTATAGTCATTCACAAACCATTTTTGTTAGTCAAGTTCAGTGTAAACAAAGATTCTGCCCTATAGAAACGTTGATTGTAACTGTTTGGTAACATTTTCAAGGCGTGACCGGTTATGGTCAAAAATGAAGATAGATTTTATCTTTATTTCGCATGATACTGCATTTCAGGATATCTATAAAGATGTATTTTTATTCAAGTAAATGGTTCTCGTCTATTGACTGTATATATACAGGCTAGGCTCTCGTCGGTTTTCAGGTTTATAGGCCAAGGGCGACATCTGTTGGTGAAATTGTAATATGAAAAGAATCAATCTTACAGTTATGTAGATTTTCCCCCTTCGTATTCATATCAAATTATGTACAGAATTTTATGTTGTCCCATATGACACCTTTATAAATTTAAAATAGAATTTAGAATTTTGAAATGTACCAGTGATTTACACGTAGGCCTACATAAACCTAATTTATATATGCATTTTTGGAACTGTGGTTAAAAACTGTATTTCAGTAGAATCCCTGAATATTTTGTCTTTTAATTCTGAATGCAGGGTCAATGCTTAACTAGATGTACCGCATAGTGGCACATGGTATGACCGCCGCAGTGTATTGAAATGTGGGAACTGTTGGTATGATGAGTGTGTGGAAGAGCAGTGTTGTGAGGTGAGAATTTATGTGGAAATGATTTCCTGGAAGTGGGCATGAATGTGGGTTTTGAATGAATGACATTGTGTGTGTTTGTATAGTGTGTAGGAGTGATTTCCGAAAGGAATAGGCAAAATGAGATTTTGTACAATTACAGCGGCTGCTATAGGCCCAATTTTATGGCATGTGCTGTGCTTTTAGAGGTCTTTGTGTTGATCGTGCATGAGATATTTTATGCAGTTCCTACCTTCTTAGTCCAAGATATTAGCAACTCAAAATACCAATTTTTGCATTTACCCTTATCACTAGGTGGCGCTATGCTTCAAGTGAGTGTTTATGGGCTGGACCGATACGCCTCTGTAACACCGACATACTAACACAAAATCGTTGTCTTGGGCAAAATTGTTGACAAATTATTTAACAAAAACAGTTTTTGACACCTAGCTTCGCCAATAAACATCGCCCCCTATGAGGACATGTCACAAAATTTAGTACACATGAAAAGAAAGCTGTTTAGAGATGGGATGTCAATTTTGATCAAATTTGAGCAATTAAAAGCCAAGATATGGACTTTTGAAGAATTTTAAGCTACATGTTAAATGTTCATTGACGTGTAACTTCGAAACGGTTTATCTCAAGATAAATCCTTTGATAACTTTTTGTCAGCATTGTCTGTAGATGACATATACCAAATTTGGTGAGATTCACATGAACGGCCTATGACGAGTTCGTTCAAATTCGTTTTCGCAATGTTAAAATTTCACGGAAATTGTTTTCGTTGGAAGTGGGCGTCGACCAGTGCTTTCAATGTGTGAGTGTCAATAGATTTCACGAAAAAAAAAAAGTTTTTGTAAACATTAGCATTCTCTAGATAATAGGCAAAATGACATTTTCTAAAATTACAGCGCCCCCTATGGACCAAATTGTATGGCATGTGCTGTGATGTTAGAGGTCTTTGTGGTGATCATGCATTACGTATTTTGTGCAGTTCCCATCTTCTCGGTCCAAGATATTAGCAACTCAAAATAGCAATTTTTGCATTTACCCTTATCACTAGGTGGCACTATGCTTCAGGTGAGTGTTTATGGACTGGGCCGATACGCCTCTGTAACACCGACATACTAACACAAAATCGTTGTCTTGGGCAAAATTGTTGACGAATTATTTAACAAAAGCTGTTTTTTGATACCTAGCTTTAGATATATAGATAACCAATATCTTGGACCGAGAAAGTGGGAACTGCACAAAATATGTCATGCACGATCAGCACAAAGACCTTCTATATAATAGGGGGTGCTGTAATTGTACAAAATCTCATTTTGCCTATTCCTTGCCTTGAGAAATCACTCCTACACACTACACAAACACACACAATGTCATTCATTCAAAACCCACATCCATGCACACTTCCAGGAAATCATTTCCACAGAAATTCTCACCTCACAACAGTGCTCTACCACACACTCATCATACCAACAGTTCCCACATTTCATTTTTTTTTTTTTGGCCCGCCACCACCCCCCCTCTTCGGAGGACAACTTTATTTTTAATTCGAATTATTTACAAATTACAAAAAATACAAAATACAAAAAAATTTTTTTTTTTTTGGACATGGACAGACGGGTAATGGTCAGGCAAAGACAGACAGACACAGATGATAGATGGGCAGACACTAATAGACAAATACAGTAAACAGACGGACGCTGACAAACAAAGACAAAGAAATCAATGGACAGATAGACAGATGCAGACGACAGACGGGCAGATGCTAAGAGACAGACAGACAGACAGACAGACAGACAGTGGACCGGCAGGTGATAACAGACAAAGACAAAGACAGAGAGATCAATGGACGGACAGACAGATACAGACAATAGATGGGCAAATGCCAAGAGATAGAGATAGAGTGTGTGTGCGTGTTGGAAGCAATCAGAGAGGCTTCAACAACACAATCGTGCAAACACACACACACACAGATTCAAAAACACACACTCAACACCACTGACAGTCGTTAAAACTATAAATCATCATGTCACTTAAACTGGTAACATGGAACATCCGAGGGGTGGGCTCTGTGACAAAAAAGATGAAAGTGCTTCATTATCTGGAACATTTACAAGCAGACGTGTGTCTACTACAAGAGACTCATCAATCATAAGGAAACCAAAATAATTTAAAAAATAAACAATTCACTCATTCTTATTCTTCATACTACAACTCAAAACAAAGAGGTATTTGCACCCTGATTAACAAAAATTTTAAATTCACCCACAACTCAACTATTTCGGATCCAGAAGGACGTTTTGTCATCATTAACATCTCTATCAACAATAACTCCGTCACGATTGCAAATATCTACGGACCCAACTCTGATGACCCTTCCTTCTTTCTCAACTTATTTACACATATCTCAAACCTTTCTCACTGCCCGGTAATTGTAGGGGGGGACTTCAACACAGTAATCAATCCATCACTGGACAGATCTAGATCCACAAACAAATACTGTCAATCCACTAAAACAATACAGCAGTTCATGAGTGATTTTGGTCTTGGCGATGGTTGGAGACTCCAGAACCCAACTGCCCGTGAATATACTTTCTTTTCTTCGGTTCACCATACATACTCACGCATTGACTTATTTCTGACTAGTAACTCAATCATACCAAATATATCCGAACATAAAATCTATCCCATCAGCATAAGCGACCACTCACCGGTAACACTTACATGGAAACCACCTCCTTTACAAAACGGCTCAGTTAGATGGCGCTTTAACACATCTCTTCTGAAAGATCCTGAATTTGACAGTTTTTTTAAGAGAGAGTGGGCATCCTTTATAGAAATAAATGACTCCTCAAAGTCATCACCATCACTATTATGGGAAACAGGGAAGGCGGTACTACGAGGAAAAATAATATCATACTCTGTCCATTAAAACAAAATAGAAAAACAGCAACAAAATCAACTTGAGGAAAAAATAAAAGAACTGGAGACATTAAATGCATACAACCCCTCAGAAACCATTCAAAAAGAGCTCAGAAAAAAACTTACTACAACTAAACCAATTAACCAATAAAAAAACGAATTTCTCATTCATAGATTAAGACATGAAAAATTCCAGCACAGTAATAAATCCGGCAAACACCTTGCAAACCTAATTAAAAGAAATAAAGAAAAAACAATAATAACATCTATTAAGGACTCAGCAGGGAAGCCAACCTCTTCACCACTAGAAATAAATACAATTTTCCAAAACTATTACACTAACTTATATGCATCAAATTTAAACCCTACATCAGAGAACATCAACTATTTCTTCAAAAATATCACTCTACCAAAGCTCACTAAGGAACAATTGGATACCTTGGAACACCCATTAACTGAAAAAGAACTTCATCTAGCCCTCAAACTCATGCCAAACAATAAATCCCCTGGTCCGGATGGCTTCCCCGCTGAGTTCTTGAAACATTTCTGGTCAACACTTTCTCCACTATTCATGAGAGCAATTTCAGAAATTAAACAAAACTCAAAATTCCCCCCACATATGAACACAGCACTAATAACTGTTTTCCCCAAACCCAATAAAGATCCGACAATTACATCAAACTATAGGCCGATTTCACTTATAAATGTCGACATTAAACTAATTAGTAAAGCACTTTCTCACAGAATCGAAAAAATCATACCACATATTATTCACCCAGATCAAACCGGTTTTATCAAAGGGAAATACTCATCAAACAATACTCGCAGATTATATAACCCAGTACATTACTCAGAAGCACAACAGAAAGACACAGTCATAGCCACATTAGATGCAGAAAAAGCCTTCGACAGAGTTAACTGGAAATTTCTTTTTATCACACTTCAAGTGTTTGGCTTTGGGGAGTCATTTATTGATTGGATTAGGATTCTATACACATCACCATCAGCCACCGTCACTACTAATGGACTAATCTCACAACGTTTCACACTGCAAAGGGGGACTAGGCAAGGATGCCCACTCTCTCCTCTGTTATTTACTATGTTTGTTGAACCCCTAGCAGCAGCAATCCGCCAGAATCCACTCATCAAAGGAATCGAAGCAACACAAACCCATAAGATCTCACTGTACGCAGATGACATCCTTCTTTTCATGCAAGATCCACAACTATCCATACAAGAAGTAGTCAAAACAATTCAGTCCTTCTCCAAAATATCAGAATATGCAATAAACTGGAACAAATCAGCCATACTTCCTCTACATAATACAAGATGGGAGGGGGCAGTACAGCAGTCACCCATTCCGCTATGCACAGATTACATTACATATCTGGGTGTTAAGATCTCTCCCAGGCTGTCAGAGCTGAGTGCGCTCAACTTTATACCACTTCTTCAAACAATAGAAAACAATTTACTTCATTGGCGCAACTTACCACTTTCCCTAATGGGCAGAATAGCAGCTATCAAAATGACCATCTTACCCAAAATAAATTATTTATTCTCAATGATCCCCTCCCACCCCAAATCCAACTGGTTCCAAAAATTAAACTCAGTTACCACTCAATTCTACTGGAAAAATAAAACACCAAGAATAAAACTCACCACATTACAAAAAAGCAAAATTCAAGGAGGTTTGGAAGCACCCAATTTTCAATATTACTCATTGGCCTACCAACTGCAATACATACACAAATGGAGACATTGAACAAAAATTGTGCAAAAATATAAATATTTCAGACATCCCATTTATATCATCATCCATCAAACACCACACATGCTTCCAAGCCATCACAATAGCCTCAACTCTGACAGCCTGGTGGAAATTCCATCAGCTCAATAATTGTTTACCTACTCTATCTAACTTCACCCCTTTATGGAATAACCCCGACATTGTAAGTAACAAAAAAACACTTAACTTCTGCACTTGGGCTGAAAAGGGTATAACACACATTAATCATATAGTTAAAGACCACTCACTAACCCCATTCCCACAGCTGACACAGAGGTTCGGCATCGGGAGCAATCAGTTCCTAAGATATCTTCAAATCTTCAACTAAAATCCTCTCTAGCAAATAAAATAAACATCAAATCAGCTAACTTACAACTTCCACCTGCAATATCTAATCTGGTCAAGATTTCCACCCCCAAAAAATGTATATCCAATATCTACAAACGCATTACCAAACCTTCTCAAGCAATATGTCTACCATGCGCCAAATGGGAAGAAGACCTTTCGATTGCTCCCGATGCTGACTACTGGAATCAGATCTGCAAAAACATTTACTCAATGACAAAAAATGCGAACCTACAGTTAATACAATACAAAGTACTTCACAGAGTATATTACACTGGGGAAAAATTGGCAAGAATGGGCTTCACTTCTGACATTTGTTCAAACTGCACCCATACATGCACCGACACTTACATCCACGCCACATGGCACTGCACCCCAATCAAACACTTCTGGGAAGAGGTCATACAGTCACTGTCCGTTCTGCTGAACTGCCCCATCCCATTATCTCCCGCTTTATGTCTGCTAGGGGACCTTACATTACTCAACAATAAAACAACTGATTCCAAACTGGTTCTCATGGCTCTAACCATCGCCAAGAAAACTATCCTCATGAACTGGAAAACAAGAAATTCCATACACATCAATCACTGGAAAAACCTACTCATAGATTTTGTCTCTCTGGAATATGCACCACCCCCTTCCAATCATTCGGCAGATGCAGAATCCTCTCTTCCAACACTCTTCAACCTCATACTACTGTGATCTCAAATCTTCACGTCAACCTTCAGCACCAAAAAATAAATAACTAAAATATAGGGATGAGCCTTTCGTATCTTTTGTCACAGAGCTAACCCCGGCCCCAACCCCCCCCAACTCCCAAGTAATTGCTTCCAACAGTTCCCACATTTCAATTTACTGCGGCGGTCATACCATGTACCGCTATGCGGTACATCTAGTTTGAAAATGTGGTTGTGTGTGTTTAAATGCACATGACAGATTATGTCAGAGCCATAACAATCAAATGCTGATCGAGGCTTTGGGAATGCCTCCGTTACACTCAAAATACATGCAAGTGGGAAAAGCGGAACATTCCATTGTTTTCAGTTTGGAGGCGGCAGGCGGTGACGTAGATCAGCGAGGCGGGTGGGAAATTTGAGCTCTGCTTAACTTTACGCAAATGAGAGGCGGTGTTTGCTGAGGGGTAACCAATGACATTGTTTCAAATGACTTTTCAGTTGGAAGGCGGCAGGTGGAGAGATAAACATGAACGTACATTGCCATGCCAGAAGCAAAAAAAATCATTACCAATCAGAATTCCTTAGCCTTTTATACTTAATATCTCTTCAACTGACGTTCGGTACACGCCCCCTCTAAGCGGAGCAAGCGGACAGAAAATGGTACATTTCACTTGCATGTATTTGGGGAGTTGAGCACATCTTATTGCTGTGGGCTATGTTGTCCTGCTGAACATCCGGATTCATCTGATGTTTGTTTCACATTTCTGTTGGAAAACAGGTGAGCAAAGAAAATATTAGTCTTTTACATAGCCTCCAATGTGACATCAAATTAACGAGGGATACTGCATTCTGTGCAAACACGGTTGTATAGTTGTACTAGGCTGAATTGCCATTTAATTGGGGGCTAAGCAGGAAAGCTGCAAAGGCACCCATTGTGCTTCTAGCTTTTCTTATTATGACCGCCGTTAGCAAAGCTAGCGAAAGCGGTCATATTGGAGTTGCCGCGGAATCCCCCCCCCCCCATTTTTTTTCACCGATTTTTCATCAACGATTCCCGGGACACTGAAACTCGGGGGGACATGAATGTTTGTAGACATGTAGCCCTAGAAGTTTGTGAGCGAATAACGCCTTTTGATCCCCCAGGGCCACCCCCCGCCGTGCCAGTGTCCGTTAAAGAGGGGGAGACCGACAAAAGTTTTTGCTGAATAACTCAGTGAACGTTTCACCCAACAACATGAAATTTTTGTGATATGTCGGTGTTACAGAGACGTATCGACCCAGCCCATAAACGCTCACTTGAAGCATAGCGCCACCTAGTGATATGGGTAAATGCAAAATTTGGGATTTTGAGTTGCCAATATCTTGGACCGAGAAGGTGGAAACTGCGCAAAATACGTCATGCACGATCACCACAAAGACCTCTAACACCACAGCACATGCCATAAAATTTGGTCCATAGGGGGTGCTGTAATTGTAGAAAATGTCATTTTGCCTATTACCTAGAGAATGCTTACATTTACAACATTTTTTTTTTATCGTGAAATCTATTGACCCTCACGCATTGTAAACACTGGTCAACGCCCACTTCCAATGAGAAAAAATTCCGTGAAATTTTAACGTTGCGAAAACGAATCTGAACGAACTCGTCATAGGCCGTTCATGTGAATCTCACCAAATTTGGTATATGTCATCTACAGACAATGCTGACAAAAAGTTATCAAAGGATTTATCTTGAGATAAACCGTTCCGAAGTTACACGTCAATGAACAAATAACACGTAGCTTAAAATTCTTCAAATGTCCATATCTTGGCTTTTAATTGCTCAAATTTGGTCAAAGTTGACATGCCATCTCTAAACAGCTTTTTTTCATGTGTACTAAATTTTGTGACATTTCGTCATAGGGGGCGATGTTTATTGGCGAAGCTAGGTGTCAAAAAACAGTTTTTGTTAAATAACTCGTCAACAATTTTGCCCAAGACAACGATTTTGAGTTAGTATGTCGATGTTACAGAAGCGTATCGACCCAGCCCATAAACACTCACTTGAAGCATAGCGCCACCTAGTGATAACGGTATATGCAAAAATTGGGATTTTGAGTTGCCAATATCTTGGACCGAGAAGGTGGGAACCACCAAACAGGAAGTAACCTTATATCTTGACAACGCTTTAACACATTATTACTAACTTTAGTTATATGATACAAGACAGCATTCTGAATAAGCAGCATGAGTTTGGTGTCATTTGGTGTCACCAGGAAGTGCTGTAATAATCTTTTATCTGTTACTGTGTTTTGTTTTAAAACTTATAGGAAAAATTGTACAGGTTATGTTACGGGAAAATGCTTGGCCAGCTCATCGCTGCTTGCAGCTATATTTCAATGACTGTGTCGCAAGCGTAGACAGTAGAAGAGAATAGACTGTGGGATGGCTCTGTTTTCAATGGGAGCCGTTGAAGCACGATTCTGAGCATTTTAATTGGTCACCAGGCAACTGCACAAGCGTGTGGTGACGTACGGTCACGTCGGCCAACGAACCCAAATACGATAAATTGAGTGGTAGATGCTCAATCAGAAATCAGCCAGTGTACAATAATTTTAATACAATAATAAGTATTTCTCTACCGTTATAGCTGCAATCACTTACTGGAGTGGGAGGCTAATATTGTACATGGGGACTTGATTCTTCGTCAACTAACTTTGGTTCCAGACAGTCTTGCAAGCCGGCATGTCAAAGGAGCTAGCTAGTTAGCATGGACATTCCAAGCTATAGCGTGTAGCTTAGCTTAGCCATCTTTCTCAATTCACTTGCATTGAATAGTAAAATCCATAAAGGTAGCGATTCTGCTTACAAACAAATACCAACTTCTAAGCTTATTATGACCGCCGCTAGCGAAGCTAGCGAAAGCGGTCATTATAGTGTTGCTGCGACTTTTTTCTCTTTTTTTTTTTTCCACCAATTTTCCTTCAACGGTTTCCGGGACACTGGAAGTCTGGGGGACATGAATCTTTGTAGGCATGTACCCCTAGAACTTTTTCAGCGACTTTTTCAGCGACCCCCCCACTGTGCCAGTGTCCGTCAAAGAGGGGGAGACCGGCAAAAGTTTTTGCTGAACAACTCAATGAATGTTTCATTCATAAAAAGTTTTGTGATATGTCTGTGTTACAGAGACATATCGACCCAGCCCATAAACACTCACTTGAAGCATAGCGCCACCTAGTGATATGGGTAAATGCAAAAATTGGGAGTTTTCAAAAGTCAGAATTGGGATTCTTCAAAAGTCCATATCTTAGCTTTTAATTGCTCAAATTTGGTCAAAGTTGACATGCCATCTCTAAATCATGCCATCTCTTCTGTCAATGTTTACTAAATTTTGTGACATTTCGTCATAGGGGGCGATGTTTACCGGCGAAGCTAGGTGTCAAAAAACTGTTTTTGTTAAATAACTCATGAACAATTTTGCCCAAGACAACGATTCTGTGTTAGTATGTCAGTGTTACAGAGGTGTATCGACCCAGCCCATAAACACTCACTTGAAGCATAGCACCACCTAGTGAGAAGAGTAAATGCAAAAATTGGGATTTTGGGATTTTGAGTTGCCAATATCTTTGACGCCCACTTCCAACGAGAACAATTTCTGTGAAATTTTAACAATGCGAAAACGAATCCAAACGAACTCGTCATAGGCCGTTCATGTGAATCTCACCAAATTTCGTATATGTCATCTACAGACAATGCTGACAAAAAGTTATCAAAGGATTTATCTTGAGATAAACCTTTTCAAAGTTACATATCAATGAACATTTAACACGTAGCTTAAAATTCTTGAAAAGTCCATATCTTGGTTTTTAATTGCTCAAATTTCGTCAAAGTTGACATGCCATCTCTAAACAGCTTTTTTTTCATGTGTACAAAATTTTGTGACATTTCATCATAGGGGGCAATGTTTATCGCCGAAGCTAGGTGTCAAAAAACAGTTTTTGTTAAATAATCCGTCAACAATTTTGCCCAAGACAACGATTTTGTGTTAGTATGTCGGTGTTACAGAGGCGTATCGACCCAGCCCATAAACACTCACTTGAAGCATGGCGCCACCTAGTGGTAAGGGTAAATGCGAAAATTGGGATTTTGAGTTGCCAATATCTTGGACCGAGAAGGTGGGAACTGCACAAAATATGTCATGCATGATCAGCACGAAGACCTCTAAAACCACAGCACGTGCCATACAGTTTGGTCTATAGGGGGCACTGTAATTGTACAAAATGTCATTTTGCCTATTATCTACAGAATGCTAATGTTTACAACCAATTTTTTTTTTTGTGAAATCTATTGACCCTCACACATCGAAAACACTGGTCGACACCCACTTCCAACGAGAACAATTTCCGTGAAATTTTAATCTATCGGTGCAGACCTTACTACCCCGTGAGTTCGCCGGAGTTTTTCTGACAGCTGTGCATATTCCACCACTTGCCGATTGCACTCTCGCTCTGAATGAGCTGAAGTCATCGATAAACATGAAAGTTTGTATCCGGAAGCGGCCTTTGTAGTAGCTGGTGATTTTAACAGAGCAAATCTGAAGAAAGTATTGCCGAAATACCAACAGCATGTCGACTTTCCAACTCGTGGCAATAACATCCTAGATTACGCCTACACACCTTACAGACATGCCTACAGAGCCCGCCCTTCGCCCAGCTTTCGGCAAATCAGATCACGGCTCAGTGTTTCTACTCCCTGCCTATAGGCAGAAGCTAAAATGTGAGCCGCCTGTGTTTCGCTCTATACAGCGCTGGACAGATGAGTCTGACAATGCCTTACGTGACTGCTTTAGTACAACAGACTGGAATATGTTCTGCGAGGCCTCTAATAATATCAACGAATACACAGAGAGTGTGTAGTATATATTTCAAGGTAATTTGCATACACCTCCAGGGTGGGGGAGAACAGCTCTGAAGGGGACATAGATCTGGAAACATGGGAGAGTCAAAAAGATATGATGGAATGGGCCATCTCCCGGGTGCCCCTCCCGAGGGAAAAGAGGGGTGGCCTCTGGAAGGGAGGGGCGCCACCATTAATCTGGGGAGCTGAGGGATGTGATAAGGAAACTGGATGATTCTGATTGGCTGAGGGAAAGGGGGATGGCGTCTGTGAGGGAGGAAAGACGTCATCAGGTGCATTTCCTATAAAAAAGGATGCACGGAGCCCCAGGTTCAGAGCTGCTCTCGGATCTACTTCACTGCGCAGTGGAAGGACACAATAAATCTACAGAACTTGATTCCTGCCTCTTCGAGTCGTGTTTTCTACCTGGGTGATTGGGACTTTGTCTTTGCTGAACAAAAAGGGGACTTAGGCTTAGAACTTCCACGACAAGTGTAACTGACTACAGGAGCTGAGGAGCTGAACATTTTCTATGCTCGCTTTTAGTCCAATATCAGGTCTGAGGTCCTGCTGCAGGAAGAATCTTGCCCCATCCAACTATCTGTGTCAGATGTGTACAAATCTTTTAAGAGAGTGAATGCACACAAGGCTCCAGGTCCTGACAACATCCCTGGCCGCGTGCTCAAAGCCTGTGCATCAGAGTTGGCTGTTGTCTTTGCTGATATTTTTAACCTTTCTTTGCAACAGCCTATAGTCCCCACATGTTTCAAGAGGACCACCATCATCCCAGTCCCGAAGAAATCCTCTGTAAATTGCCTGAATGACTATCGCCCAGTTGCTCTCACATCTGTTGCCATGAAGTGCTTTGAGAGGCTAATCAAGACACACATCACAACGTCTCTACCTGCTGTACTTGATCCACTTCAGTTTGCATACAAGTCAAATAGATCTACTGATGACGCCATTGCCCTTGCCCTTAATACTGCTCTTACACATCTAGAACACAATAACACCTATGTAAGGATGCTCTTCATTGACTACAGCTCTGCCTTCAACACCATTATTCCATCCAGGCTAGTGATGAAGCTGCAAGACCTTAACCTCAACCCTTCCCTCTGTCGCTGGATTCTGAACTTCCTCACTGACAGACCACAAGCTGTACGGCTGGGCCAGATCACTTCCTCCACCCTATGCCTCAGCACCGGCGCTCCGCAAGGATGTGTGCTCAGCCCTCTTCTCTACTCCCTTTTTACACATGACTGCATAGCCATCCACTGTTCTAATTCCATCATTAAATTTGCCGATGACACCACGGTCGTGGGCTGCATCACAAATGGAGATGAGTCTGCCTATAGAACTGAGGTAGCTGCATTGTCATCTTGGTGTGAGTGCAACAATTTGCTTCTCAACGTGACCAAAACGAAGGAGGTGATTGTTGACTTCAGGAGGACACAACAACAAGCACATCAGCCAATCTACATCAACAATACAGAGGTGGAGAAAGTAAGCAGTTTCAGGTTCCTTGGAGTTAACATCAGTGAGGATCTAAGCTGGTCTGAACACATCAAGAACATCACGAAGACTGCAAGACAGCGGCTCTTTTTTCTGAGGCGGCTGCATAAATACGGCATGGACAGTGGAATAATCACCAATTTCTACCGCTGTACCATTGAGAGTATTTTGACTGGTAACATCACAGCCTGGTATGGAAACAGCAATGCCCAGGACAGGAGAGCCCTCCAGCGTGTAGTCAGGTCTGCTCAACGAGTCATACAAACTGAATTACCCAGTATACACTGTCTCTACAATCAACGCTGTAAAAGGAAGGCAAAACGCATTATTTCTGATCCCTATCACCCCAGTCATGCACTTTTCACCCTACTACCTTCTGGCAGAAGATACAGGAGTATACGGACTCATACCACAAGACTAAGAGACAGTTTCTATCCACAAGTCATACGGCTGCTTAACCTCCCTGAACTGCCCTCATAGAGCCTTTTTTACTCCTTTTTCCCCTCCCCTTCAACTACTAATTTTTCTTTTTCTTTTTTTCTGAGCAAAACAAATTTTTCATTGCTCATAAATGAAAATTTATGAAGCACATGACAATAAAGTCCTGTATCCTTGTATCCTTGTATCCTTGTATAATACACAATACATGTATGTAGGACAAGACTTATGTCCAAGCAAAACTGACTTTTCTGTTCTAAATAAATAATAAAACTCAATGCATGATATAGAACTTTATTTTGGTTTAATAAGCATAGAGGGCTTTGCCTTTCATACAAGCCATTCCTTTTTTAAATTGCTCAACTACAAGTCATTATTTGTTCTTCCTACAACTTGGATAAGCAGCAAGACTTTTGTCAGGGACTGCATACATATATAGATTATTGGAAAGACTTCTGTATTTATCAGTAAAATCAATCACTAGATTTCGAAACAGTGTAAGCCTATTGTCTTCTTGTCATTATAAATGTATGCAAATTATCTCCAAGCAAAAATTTGTGGAAATACATTTTCAGTCATAATATGGAACAGCACAGCAAGACAACCATAAATATGAAGCAATCTTGGAAACAATGTAACCTTTTACATATTTTACTCAACATTACATCTAGACTCATCATTTGAACCGTATGATATATCAGAAAGTACTGCAGATAGAAAAATAAAATTGGTACCAAAATGTCCGCAACACACAAGTTTATATTCAACTTAATACAACTATATAGTCCAAAGTTAAAAGTTTTTGCGTTATTTGAGTAAAAGTGATATTTATCATCCACCATCTTGGATTATTCAAATTAGGCCATGTTCCAATGCTTAAAATTTAGGAGAAACTTCATGGTAGAGTCTCTGGAGTATGAGGATTAATTTGGTACCAGAAACATTACTATTGCAATTTGTGGTGGGTTGACCCCTTTATTCTTGTAGAATGACTGGACTAAAAGCAGTAACTGAGCAGTAGCATTACACAGGCTTAGGCTGGCTGTCTGGTAGCAATGGAAGTTTGACATTTTATTTTCTCTTAGACTTTGAACAATTGTATTTCTTATAATAAGCTGCAGCACCAAGTGGTCATGGCAAAATTCTACATAAAGCATCTCAGCTTAGTTATTACCACATGTTATGGTACGTCTGCATAAGTGCAGCACGGTGACAAGGGGGCCCACCTTTGGACAAATATAGCTTATCCAATTGTTGAATTTAACAACAATTATTTGTGTACACTGATTAACCCGGGAATTTTACAAAACTTGACATGCCTCCAGAGAATGTTCTAGTGATTCTACACAATACAACTGATTCAGAGCTAACCTTCTCAGCCCAAGAACATGAGAATAAAAATATTATTTTTTCCATTTATGGATTTTAGATGGCACAACAGTCTAAAAGTTAATTTATAAACTGGGTTCATGCTACTGAGCTTTCATGATTTTGGTTTATAGTAAAAACTGCTTTCAGTCTTGAATGATTTGAATGATTACAACCAAAATTATTAAACAAACCTTTTTTGACCTCACTAACTATTGTCTACACGACCGGGTTCTCACAAAGACATCACAGACATAAGCTTTACAACAATTGGTTAGTTACTTGATGTACCTAGGACAACATTATGAGGAGCAACACTTGCATCACGCTCGTGGTGACCATAGTAAAATGTAACCCAGACAACAAGGGGTTAAGGTGTGGCCAGGGAGGCATCCAATCGGAGTAGCCCCCAGTCTCCTAGGAAACCCAGACTCAAAACGGTTGAAGCTGAAAACTGACACGACATCCCGACACAGTATTATAACGGAGCCAGTGATAAATAGGTAATTATCAGCACTAGCTGCCCTAGGAATAAATACAGTAGTTGAGTTAGTATATATCATAAAATGCATTAATAATTGTAGTTATATCACTTTCAACCACAGTAACCTCAGGACCTGAAACTGAGTAGGAAGTTTGATCACTATAGCGAAACCAGTGGTAAATAGGTAATTATCAGCACAGACTGGCCTACGATTAATAAATATCATAACATGCGTTAATAATTGTAAGTGTATCACTTTCAACCACAGTAACCAGGACCGGATGACAGCGTTAAAACTTTGAAAAACCCCAACTGGTGAGTTAAATTCCAACACAACCAGCTTAGCATAGTTTTGCTATTTTAGCTGAGCCAGTGACTCGGTTGCATAGCAACCTAGTTTGTAATTAACTTGGGATAAACTAGGAATACAGTTGAAATGTTAAAGGTGTACTTCCATCATGTTTTCATTAATTTTGCGGTGTTCTCTAGTATTGATAATTGCCCTGTGCGCTGGTTTTGATGAAAAAAATGTTCTAGTGCTTCTGTTTCAGGCTGTTTTAGTTTGGTGGAGGGGGTGGGGCCGGGAGAACAACACGATTTCACCAGAGGCTGACACGCTCCCTGCAGCTTCCTTTGCCCCACAGTCAACTTGATAGCAGAGTGGGGAAAAGTCAACTTGACAGCGCTAAAACTGCACACAGAATGTCTTCGGAGATACAGCCTTATGTGTTTGATCCTGAATCCGAAGAGGAAAGAGAGATGGCACAAGCACAGTCGCTTCCTGACCGTTTGTCAATGAACGTTTCAGAATGGTAATATTTGCATGACAAAACAGTGCAAGTGCCCGGCTAAATGCAATTCGGTCATTTAACTAGCCTGCTAATCTTATGCGAGTCACAGGCTAACATCATTTAAAGCCCATTCGGTCAGTCTCTCTTATATGTATTTTCACGTCTGCGTCACGCCGAAGGCCCTTTTCGCATTGGGTCGTTTTTCCAGCCTATTGTCTTCTTTTGACTGATATAGAAAATGGGGGTAGAAAAACATTTGGATATGCAGCATGCATATGCAACTCGGGGTGACCTATCATATTTCAAAAGAGCAAGTACTAAACGGTTTCTCGTGGAAGTACACCTTTAAAATAAATAAGTTGTATTCACAATTGTAATATATTGTAAGGAGTGATACTGACGTTGAAATCCAAAAATGATCCAAGAAAATGCAAGCTTAGTTTATGTTTATTTTACTACTTTATTTTCTGTTGAAAGTCAACCGGACTGTAGAAATAAATCACCAACAACTTCATCTTCTGCTTTCCGTGCGTGCTTTGCTTGACTGCGAGTCGGGAACACCCACCACCATCCTCACTTGGCGTTTTTAAAAACAGTACGCCACTACACGGATGCTACAAAAATCTTAATATTTTCAGGTGTGCCAACGTGACAAAATAACAGACTTGGCTGTGTAAATTTTCTGTAATAAACTCTTTTCTTTGGGGCAGAAGGGTTCTATACTGGTAATAAAACCTGCTAATACCTGGGCTCACTAAAGTCACACTGAGTTGAGATAAAAATAGATTAGCAGGGGGCAGATGCATCTGCAATGCAGTCAGACCAGTCAAAGCTGCCAAATGCCCACTTAGTGGGGGTGCAGTGGTTAATTCGCCCGAACATGAACGGGAAAGTGCCCATGGGGACCCAGGTCCGAATTGGGCCTGCAGCCCAATCCTACCCCATATCTCTCCCACTTACCTCCTTTCACCATCTTCACTGTGCTGTCTGAATAAAGCCATAAAAAGGCCAAAAGAGTACTTTAAAAAGCCCACTTTGTGCTGTAGATGAACGTAGTAAATCAGCCTTTAATGATAAGACCATGACCTGTGAAGTGTTTGCATTTGTGGAGACATCACAGTTGCACTAACATGATTTTCAGTAATTCGTCATATACGGTCTCATTTAAATTTATCTTAACTTACAGGATTGCAAACAGTGTTCTGTACTGACAGCTGCTAGTACTTTCTGTATGCAGTACAGTTTTGACATATGCTGAGAATACTTCACATTCATTTGGAAAAACAAGGGTAAGCATAACACCCTTCCCCCATGCGTGTCATTACACACCACCTACACAATGCCTCTGGCTGGGCTGCCTCTGATTGCGCTTGAAATTGAGCTTAAACAGCAGCAGGACTCCAATAAGTAGTAGTGGTCCATCCTACCTCACAGGCATTATCCCCTTTCAGCAGAGTGTTTGAAAAGAAGGGTCTGGATGTGGGATCTACAAGGGGGGCAGCAGGGCTACAGTGTGTGTGTGTGTGTGTGTGTGTGTGTGTGTGTGTGTGTGTGTATGTTGAATGGCTGGGGGTATGGCGTCACTACAGCTTACAGTACCATTGGAGAGGTCAGGTCCCAGATCTTCCCTGGTACTTAAGCTGTTTCAGAAAGAGGTCACATTTGGGTCTGTTTGTGTATAACTAGAGGCATGTGAATGCACTCAACACTGACTACATACAGACTCATTTGTTACAGAGAAAGCTCCTTTCTTTTTGTGCCTCATCTCTTCCTCTTCCTGTCTGTCTCTCTCCTCCCTTTTGCTTTGGGGGCCTCTCCCCCTTACCATGTCTCAGGGGGTGTGCACCTGTGCAGAGGAATGGACACACACAGATACAGATCCACAGGAGGTCTGCAGATGTTGTCTGAGTTTTGGGAAATAGGGGTAGGTCTTGGACTCAAGCTAGAGCTGCATGCATATGGCTCTAATACAAAAACTTGACATCATCTCCACGCTGAAATATGTGTGGCCCGCGGAGGAGAAACGGCTTGCAAAGCCCTTGGTTAGAGATGAAAAATGGCCTTTATTTCTCTTCCCCTTTTAACCAAAGACTAGGAGACTGTGATAAGGCGAGTGTGTTACTAAATATGTTTGAAATTTAAGAGACTTGTAGATGTGACAATAAGGGAATGATTGCTTTAGTTTTGGCACCTGCTGGTCATACTGCTTTCCAAGGGAAAAGGTGCCTGCTCGCACATGTTTGGCAGTGTGCTCAAGAACCTCTCTAGGGAATGTGGAGGTGCGTAGTAAAGCTCTGCAATCATTGGCCTGGACACAATGTTATCAAATTCTACTCCCAGCATGACAGCAAAATATCCTAAATCTTTGTACTGATAATGTGCTAAAATGTGCTGAAAAAGCTTTGATATGGATGTGTATCCCTTTATAATACAGACAGAAAATCAGTTGAGGTATTATGTTAAATCTCATTAAGTAGAGAGTACATTTGTTTATATGTGTAGCTTGTTCATATAAGAATAGCTTTGTGTGTGTGTGTGTGTATTACTGCTACTCTCCACAGCTACTCTCCACAGCTCTTTCATCTCTGTGATAAGTGCCATACCTAATCAGGTTAAACCAGCACATGCCACAGAGGAAGGAAATTCCAAGCGTAATGGTAATGTATCTGTTCCGCTGTAATGCGTGGCATTCCTTGGGCTAATTAGGGCTAAATAGCTGACCCAGGGAGCATCCGTATGGGCCCAACCAGTGTGGTCCATCTGATACTCTCTTTCTCTTTGATTCTCTATACCCCTACTCCCTCAGTTCTAATCTGCTACACAGCTGAAACAAAACATAAAGACCCTTGCCATGTCTTTTCTCCTCCAACGTTCACTCTCTCTGCCTCCCATGTTTTATCATCTTTTTTATCCCTTTCCCACTCCCATCCTCTCTCTCTCTCTCTCTCTCTCTCTCTCTCTGGGTCTCTGTATGGGACATCATCCCTCATCATTACAATCAGGCTATCAGTTATTCTCCAGCTCTAATTATGTGCTGCTGCTGACCCCAGGTCTGTCCCAGCCTGTGGCTTTCCAGCACTCCTGATCCACTGTTTTGTCTTCTCACACATCCCCCCTTCCCCTGCTTTCATTGGAGTTGCTGACTCAAAACCAAAGATACCACTGGTCACAACCTCTCATTCATGTTCCCCGAAAAGCTGTGCAGTGTGTTTCTCTCACACTTGAGGCAAAGCAGCAACAGCCAATGCAGAAACTTTAACTTCAGTGGTTATGACCATGAGGACAATCATCGCCTTTATTTTTTCTTACAGCAGGGTGTCTTGTATGAACAATTATCCTGCCGTTAATTTGTCTCTTGCTCTCCATTTCAGAGTAGAACAAACACTCTATGTGCACTGAGGTGGTCCTCTAAGTGGCTTAAAATTGATGTCTAACGCCTCAGTTTGTTTCTCAGCATTTTAGAGTTTGATTTTTTTTTTAAATAAAGGTACCACTTTTATTCACCCTCTCAGATGGTGGTCAAAATGACTTCTGTCTAAGGCAAGCACCACACATGATGCGATAGATTTAAAGGGTACAGCTCCTGTGTGCAAACTACAGCCTACCACAACAAACTCATCTCTCTAACAACAATAGATTACCCCATAAAACAACCAACAGCAGGTCAGTGTGTGCCTGAGGTCTGCACAATCTATCAGGGCTTTATTTATAGCAGAGCAGGCTGAGCTGACACTCGGCACAGATGTCTGACGCAAGCAGGCTTCTGACGGTGGCCATGCCACACACATAGTTTTCGGAAACGGAGTGCGCCGGCAATGCACTTGCAGCAGTTTACACTAGAGCAGAGGCCACCACTCAACCGAAGACCTAATGACTCGCCAATGCCAAGCAAGTGGATATCAAACCAGAGCAGGGTTCTTTTTTCCCTTGCTAACTGGCCACTACTCAAGTGCAACACTATTTGAGGCTTGGCAAAAGACTCAAAGAGAACGATTGAGCCATGGTGGGCAACAGAAGACTGGGAGAGCAAGCAGAAGTGGAGGAGAGCAAAGGAAAAGGCAGAGAGAAGGGAAGAAGACAGTCTGGATGAGGGGAATGATTTGCTACTGACTGTTTATGAAGCATTTATAATACATGAAGCTTTACAAAAAAAACTACTGTCAAGAATTTTATGAACACTGACATGATCTAGAAAATGGTATTGTGAGAAAAATGAAGGCGAGTCAGTCATTTAGTAGATTACTTGGAAATGCACATGAAGCAAATCTAAATTTAGTGTAAATTAGTCATGGCTGTTCTAATGACGATAGTGATGCTTTACTATTGGAATAAATGTTGGATCACACATCAAAGCATGCACATCATTCTTTTTTATGTTCACAAAATAGACCATTTGTATACATTGTGTTATTTCTTTACTAAAATATTAACATTTGGATACTGTTTCTATTAAGTCTATTTTCTTTTTTTTTCAACAAGTCTTGCTAAAACAAAACAAAAAAAAAAACATCCAAACTGGGGTCCAATTATCTTCATGAAAAGTCTTCCTGCCTGTCAGTGGGCTGGTATGGCATTAAAATGATGTCCAGCATGTACTACTTTATTAAACCTCAGAGGAAAAAACAGTGATGGGAAAGGGTACAAAGCACTCTGTCTCACACACAACTGGAGGCACAAACCAGCCATCTTTGCCAGACCTTGTTTACGCTTGCAAGGTAGTTATCTGATCAAAAAAAAAACATATTTATTCCCATGTGGTAGACCAGAGCATTGCTTTGACACATTTCTTAAACAAAAAACAATAGTGTACAAAAATGGCTTCCAGACACATGGTCAGGGACCATGAGCTAAAAAAAGCCTGTCTTTGTTGCCATTAGAGAGGAGGTAAATTGTAATGATGGTATTATAATGATGATTTCTTAGTCAGTTACAATGACTAATAGGGTCTCTGTTGGGATAAAAAAAAAAGTCTTGATGTGGTACCAGCTGCAAAACTGGTATATAAAAATGAAGCATTTTAGTGAAATAAAGCATGACATAATTGAGAATGACAGAAAAGAATAGAGGGTGTCATCTGGATATGCATATACTTTTCAAAGAGAGAGAGTGTGTGTTTGTGTGTGAGAGATAGTGTGTAAAAGGTGAAAAGTGTTGGCAGGAGAAGACGTGAAGACTGAAGCCACTGATCCATGACTGCTGATAGCACAAACACAACCTTATACTGCTAACCTCAAACTGGCTGATATCTGGACTACATCTCTAGCAGTCAGTCATAGTCAGTGGGTCTGTTGAGACTAGACATGGGTCATCAACCATCAAACTGGGCACACACATCTATACATCCATATGTCTGTCTCTCTGTCTCTGACTTTCTCTCTCTCTCCCTCTCTCTCTCTCTCTCTCTCTCTCTCCCTCTCTCTCTCTGTGTAGGTGTGTGTGTTTACCTGTGGTTGATAAGAGTGTTTGTCCAGGTCCTAAATGGTCCAGGTGGTCTCTGCTGGCCTGAAACATAAGTAGGTCCTTACCTACGAAAGCTGTTGGCTTGTATACACAGGTGAAACCTAAGACAACTTACCCTATTTCTATAGCTGCCCTCTGGCCTCCCTCAGGAGCCAGTTCAACGTGGTCTTTACGATCGCCCACTGGCCTCAGGTACTTACACAGCATCCTAGTGCATATTTCAGAACACCTCTGGCAGAGCACTAGCAGTATCTATAGGGTGTGCTTCACCTCAGAACTACCATTGTGAGATGTAATTTCCTGTATATTAGACACACTGTAAATAATAGGACAGTATATAACCCAATTCTAAAACACACCACACATGTATAAATCAAGGTATATGTAAAGTAACTGTTGTGAAATAATAACAATTTCAATCAATAATTATGTGTTGTGTCAGCAGTCACTTTCTTTAGAGTAGCCTAACACTACTCTGCAAAGCCATACGAAATGGCTGGCTGGTTGCTGGCTTACTTAGATATTCATTCACTGCACTCGAGGTTTGAGTTTGGCTGTGTGTGCAATATGAGTAGGATACATATTTGACATGATGACAACTATACTGGTTACTTTCGCAAAGCCTACACACTTTATCCACCCTGGACAGTGTAGCCTAGGTCTACTTCTAAAACTGCTTGTTCGGTTGCTTGATTTTGATTGGTTGAATTGCGTTACCGTCATACCCAGGTTACCCTCATAACATTCTATTACAGAATTCCATGTTACAATAGAATAGAATGCCACGTGTCTGCCTTAACAATGGGATTCTCTTTTCTGATTGGTTGATGAGGTGGGAATTAAGTAAGGGGTAACATCTGACAAGGCGTACATTATACGGTTTTAAGTCAACGAGGTGGAGCCTAAGAACTTCCCGACCCGAAGCGAAGGGAAGTTTGCTCCGCCAAGTTGACTTAAAACCGTATAATGCATGCATCGGAGGATGTTACCCAGCTTATGACCCGGTTAATGCCACTTGATAATTAAGAATGTATTTAAAATAATTCTCAATTACACGGTTAAGACTCTGTAAGTTTTGCTACAATGTGGCCTAACATTTGTAACATTAAGTAGAGCACTACGCAGCCCTCAGTCACTGGCCAAATTGGTTGTCAAGGTTACCTTTTATTTGGTAAGGCGACTGCTACTGCTCATGTGGTGTTAGCTAGCATGGATTGAGCAACGCGACACATGCAATACTTATTCCAAAACGTTCATTTATGTGTTTTTTCTGGTTTACCTTCTTTTTTAAATAATGGAAATTGAACTTCACATTGCCATTAATTTTGAAGTTTGATAGGGATGGTTGCTATAGGATCGTACCTTCTATTGGGTATTGATATGGAACGGTGCTCAAGTTTTAAACTTTTTTGCCAGAACTACTTTTGAGGCGTGCATGATAAACAATTTTACTGCATGCTTAGCAACCAATCAGAAAGCAGCATTCCATTCCAGAGGGTCATAACCATACTAACGTAACGTAACATAATGTACAATTGGCTACCTTTGACGTAGAGCTCAAAACTTTAATTCACTGTTCCCTATCAATGCACTTATGAATGGTAACCATGGCTGTTGTAGCCAATTTAACGGTTAAAGGACTATTCCATGCTCCACTTTTTCTTAACAGATGCTATAAAGTAGCAAATAATTATTTTGGTAGTTTATGCATATAAAATTGACTTGGCAGAGGCAACTGCAATCTTCGCCTCCACCTCGGCGCCTCCAAGTTACTCAACACCATGACATGTCCAGGTGAGTTCAGGCAAAGGCTAGGCATCTGTTAACATCAGAACCTGGCTATGAGGATGGATCGTGATGTTCTTTCAGGTAGTCGGTCTGGTTTAAAACATAGGCTATGGCACAGATACATAAAGTTTATTGAAGTTATAGGTGAGCGATGACACAGCGGACATAATATTTTCAGGGACATTGCTGCTAAACTTAAAGAAATTTGTTATTGTTAAAGCATGTAGTCTGTGTGATAGGGTGAGGGTTCATTTTTTCAATACAGATGCATGTTGAGGGACAGCAAATGAAATATAGCAGTTATCAGTGACCAACTGGCAGAGACAAATGCCTTCATATTGCAGCTGGGTTGATTTGGGTGGAGCACACCAATATGAAGTTTATTCCACCAAGTTGGGCCTGGATATAGAATAACTGCTATATTGTTACGTAATGACTTAAAGACCAGATACACATGTACAATTCACAATATAAACATGTAAAATTAGATTGAAAGCTACTCACTCTTCAGTGCAGACATTAATGTGGGATATTTACAACATAGAATAAAAAATAAAAATAAATAAGTATTGGTGAAAGACATACAAGTAGAAGAGGAGGTGGTGTGAGGTTCTACAGATGTTTATGTACAGGTTGATATTGCACATTAGGTATGCAAGTTATTGCACATAGATTATATTGCTCAGTATATATTTTGCAAGTAGAGAGATGTGCCTTAACTTTCCCGGAGCGGGGACACTTCAGACTACAAAACTCTGTGTAGATATAGATGCACCTGTAGCGCTTTCCTGAGGGCATCAGTTCAAAAAGCTCAAGGCAGAATGGGAGCTGTCCTTGATAATGTTCTTAGCTCTGCTGAGGCAGTCAGAGGTGTAGATGTCCATCAGGGAGGGGAGAGAGCACCCAATGATCTTCTGTGTTGCCTTCAATACCCTCATGACTAAGCCTCTCCCTGTCTGCTATGGTGCAGCTACCATACCATACTGTAATACAGCACATCAGCAGGCTCTCAGTGGATGTGTGGTAGAAGGTCAGCACTAGGCTGGGGTCCAGGTTGTGCTTTGTCAGGACCCTCAGGAATTGTAGTCGCTGCAGGGCCTTCTTGGTAATTGCTGTAATGTTCTCAGTCCAGGAGATGTCGTCTTAGATGAGAACGCAGAGAAAGCAGAAAGTGTGGACCCTCTCCACACATACGCCATTGATGTAGAGGGGGGCTAAGTCTGTGCTGTGCTTCCTGAAGTCGATGATGATCTCTTTGGTTTTCTTGGCATTCAGAGCTAGGTTGTTTTCTGTACACCAGGCTGCAAACTTCAGGACCTCCTCTCTGTAGGCTGCCTCGTCTCCCTTTAAGATGAGTCTGACCACTGTTGTGTCATCAGCAAACTTCACAATGAGGTTGCTGTCTTTGACCGGACTGCAGTCATGGGTGTACAGGAGGGGGCTCAGCACACAGCCTGGAACCGCTGAGTGCTGCTGTTGTGCTGTCTCAAAGCAAGCAAAGTAGTTTAGCTCCTCTGCCAGCTGCGCACTCAGGTCCTTTCTTGTCGCTTGACAGCCTCTGTAATTAGTGATTTCTTGTATGCCCTGCCACACCTCCCATGTGTTGTGGCTGTCCAGGTCTCTTTTCAGTTTGGTGCAGGCAGCCTGAACTGAATGCAGAGTCGCGGACTCTAAGGAGTGAGCAGATCTGGCTGGTCATCCATGGTTCCTGGTTTGGGAAAAAATTAATGTTCTTTTCCAGGGTCACATTATCAATGCAAAACTTGATATAGTCCAGCACTCATCCTGTGACTGTCTCCAGCTCCTGGTGCTCTATATGTCCCAGTCTGTCCCCTCAAAGCAGTCCGTCAGTTTGGAGATTGCATTACCAGGCCAGGTTTTAACAGTCTTTGTGGTGGGTCTGGCACTACGTCTGAGAGGGGTGTAGGCTGCGGGGAACAGGAGGAAGAGATGGTCTGATGGACTGTCTGGGGTGGGGGATGGGAATGGCTCTGTATGCATGTTTAATGTTGGAGTAGACATGATCTAGAGTGTTCTCTCCTCTTATAGAACACTTAACTTGTTGGTAGAATTTTGGGAGTGCACTCTTTAGATTGGCCTTGTTGAATTGTCCTGCAGTTCTGTGAACACCGTCAGGGTGAACCCACTGCTGTTCGTTAATGATGTTCAGCAGGAGAGAGAGTGCCATGTTAACATTGGCATCTGGTGAAATGTACACAGCTGTGATGATCACTACTGTTAGCTCTCTTGGTAGAAAAAAAGGCGGGCATCTTACGGACATGTACTCGACATCTGGGGAGCAGCATTTATCTATAATTGTTCCATTGTTGCACCAGTTTTCATGGAAGTAAATACAGAGCCCCTTTCCTCTACTCCTACTGGAGTGTTTTGTCCTCTCCCAGCTGACCAGAGATTGGCCTGCTAGGTGCATGCTAACAGTGGGTATCCCCAGGAGGAGCCATGTTTCGGTTATAAACTAACCTCAATTTTAAAAAAAAGTAACAGAAACTAGTGAAAATGTCGGACTGGCCTACATCCACACACACGCATGCAACAACACGGTCAAGTACATACACACATATAGGCTACAATGGTCATGGATAAAACTACATGGATAAAAGTAATTTTTTTATTTGGAATAAATGTTGTCCCCCTACTTGTGTCAGACTCTTAAAAATGTATTCCCATTCCCAGATGCATTGGGAAGTGGAGCCAAGACTAGTGCAATTGCTGCTGTGCTGAAAGCCCTCCAAAGGTACAGAGCTGATGACGGACAGCGATTTCATTAGAGATAGAGACAAAGAGGGGCTACAGGTGCTGAAAGTACACATTAGACAAGAACACGCAAAAGAGAGGAAGAGATAGGGGAGAAGTGAGAGAGACTCTAACTGGGAGCATATGGGAAAGTAGGAGAGGGAACAATGTGGGTGAGGGAACAGAGAGAGAGAGAAACAAAGAGGGAGAGAGAGGTGGGGTGAGAGAGAAAGATGGGTGACAAGCCCAACCACAGTAGTGCAAGCAGCCATCACCTGTCACAACTTGGCCTTGTACTTGTTTAGACGCTTATACCGAAGCGGGCCTCAGAGCACTGAGATGTGAGCTGACAGCACAGGAAGGCGCGGGCTGCACGTACATGGTGCTAAGCACAGAGGAACTACACATACTGTTTGCTTAGCAACCACAGCATGCAGCTTCTCATGACAAAAAACAAACAAAAAAAAAACAGACAAACAACTGAAAATTAAAAACATCTCTGAAATGCTACATAAGACTTCCCAGCCCCATGGATAACGACTAATTTCTGTCTGAGAACTGCTATGAAATATGCAGCTAAAAGTACAGTCCCTTTGAAGTACAGGGGAATCTTTCCATAATACCCTGCACAAGACAGAGGCACCCTCTGGTAGGTTTTTGTAGGGGCACTGTCTCTGTGTCCTTAATGCAGAGACGCTGAGGCTTGTCCAGAGGCAGTGTCCTTAAACCACAAGCACAGAACAGAAAAAGTGCCACAGCATGCAAAACTGAGGACTGTATGATTACTCTAAGCGGAAGCTCTTACTTTGGTCCCCTATTATAACCCTGACCAAAAAGCTGGCTACAAGTCCTAATTGCCCTAATGATACAGTAGATATCTGCCTCACTGGGTAGAAGTCGAAGAATAGGTTACCCTTCACTTGGCTACTTCTGCCTATTGAAGTACGGATAAAATTGACCGTAATTACTCATTTGGAAATGAAGGGGGAATTTATATTTGGTGTGGCTTCAGTGCAGACAACTGCTGATCTAAATTGAGAAAGCCTGTTTCTGGCAAAACTGAGACAAATGGGTTGTTTCTTGTTGGCACATAAAGGGCGTTTGCATTGCATGGCATTTTCTAATGATTTACTTTGCAAACATACTGACTGACGTCAGACCCACTTGGTCTAACTGAACATCTTTTGTTCATGGTGGCCACTGTGTGATCAATAAAGGTGATGAGGGAAGAGATTTGTTCCAGGTTTTTCACAGAAGCGAAGTAGTTAGTACTGTAAATCTGAGAGACATGGTGCCTACCACCAAGCATGGGCACACTCATTCTACCTGCAAAAAATGTCTTTGTTTTTGTTTCTTTTTGTTTCTTTATTCATCTCTCTTTCTCCCCCCCCCCCCCCCTCTCTCTCTCTGTCTGATTTTTGTTCACCTCCTTGAACACACCCTCTTCCTTGCTGTCTGACCACAGGATGAGGATGGTCATCATTACAGCTGTTGAAACACCCAATTTGGCAAATGAATCAGAACCTAGCAAAACAAAATGATTTACTTCAGTAGAGTGTGCTAAAATAACCTGAAATACAGCATTATAGCATTTGTCATAAATCAGAGAGGGCTCCAAAAAGCTGCAGAACGAGAGCAGGAGAGCATTGAGGAGTGTGTGAGGCAAGTAACAGACATGAAGCAGAGAAGGAGGTGCACAGGAAAACGTGTAGAATTGGGTCCAGACGGGCAATCTTCAAAAAAGCCCTTCTCCTTCATCTTCAGAGGAGGTCCAGGCTTTTCCAGTAAGATCAGAGAGGGTCTCGTCACTGCTTCTAGGGGCCAAAAATAGAGAAAGTGCCACTCTTTTCCCGTCCCTCTTTCTCGCTCTTACCTCCTCTCAGTGACTGATCCAAGGTAATTAGCATGAAATGGTCTGCCACCACCATGGCTGAAACCACAAGGCCCCACAGGGCACTAGGACCTAAACAAACCCTCCCTTGATAGAGAGAGAGAGAGAGAGAGAGAGAGAGAGAGAGAGAGAGAGAGAGAGAGAGAGAGAGAGAGAGAGAGAGAGAGAAACAGGGAGAGGCTGAGCACACCAGAATATGTCTTATTTGGAAATTTTACTTATATACTCACATTACCAATCTGTTCCAGCAACAAAAAAGTGATGTTGTGTGAGGGAGAAAGTAGTGGAAGTGTGTCAAAAAGGTAAACTGCTATCCCATATTTCTCAGGCTCACTTGTGGTCCTCTTAACTTGTACATGTGGGCTGTTTTGAGATAAAGGTTAGGAGAAACAAGGAACTAATAAAGACAGCAAATTATTGTCAGGCATCATTTCAAAAACTTACTGCGGCACTCAGTGTTTTACTGAGTATTTGTGATCATTGGTATCACCATGCTGACAGAGGGAATGTGAAACCACGTACATTGGCCCCTACTTTCACACCTGCTGGCTGACAATTATTTCTTTAGAATTTACCTGTATTTCCCACTTTAAATGTGTTACTTCATATCGTTACATTGTTTTTAAGGTCTGTATTTTAAGTGTATTTTTTCACACAAAGGTGTTTTATGTGTATTTTAATACTTCTATACATTTAAATTCTTACACACACAGACAGAGAGAGAGAGAGAGAGATATGCTATGGTGTGCAGTCTTGTAATAGCCATGTAAGTGTGTTTGTGTTGAAAGTGCCTTTTCCAGTCTAACTTGAACAAGGTTAAAAAGGGATGTCAAAGGACAGGATGGAGATCCTCTGCCCCATGAGTAAAACCACCTACCTAAAAAAATACAGTTTTTATTTTCGTGTAATGTGCAGCCACTATACACATTATGCTGTCCACAAGTTGATTCCCCTCTGGGTTTCTCTGCAAACAAAACAGTTGATGTACATATGAACATGCTCACTTGAAGGCAGATATGGTCTAATCACTAATACATGTTTTTTCGTTACTTCACATAGGATGGCATGTTAAAACAGAACTGCACTGATGCATGGTTGCGTATGAGGCTGCCTCTTGAGTTTGAGATGTCTGTACTAATAAACACAATCTTAAACAGAGAAGACCAATCCCAGTCAAGAAAGTCAAAACAATAAATCTATAAGGAAAAAAAAGATCAATTACATAACAAGAAAGTTGATTTCCAAGCAAATGTTTTCTTATTTATAGTATTATGAAAGAAAGGCTAATATAACTGCATTGCCTGTCCACCCTATTCACTTTTCCACCTGTGATTAACCCTTCAGACACTAAGCAGAAAAGGCCTGGGTTTTATTTCATAGTGCATCAGTCTTTCTCTTTTTCTATCTCTACTTCTCTCCAACACGCTCTTTCTATCTCTGTTTCTTTCTCTGTTTCTCTCTCTCTCCTCTCAGTCTTTCCATCTACCTCTTTCTCTGCTTCTCTCTCTCTCTCGCTTGTGCTTGCTTGCTCACCCACCCACTCTTGCTCTCTCAGTGGTAGAGCAGCCATAGCAGACATTTTTGTGGTGAAATCATTAAACCCACGTGCGAGCGCTCTCTGTGGGCACCGGGGTCCTGCTCCTCTGCCTGTAGCCCAATAAATCATACAGTTTCCAGGAGGACCACACAAGAAGTAGCAGCTCCCCTGCACTATGCAGCCACACAAGAGCACTGATCACCAGACAACACACACACAGACACACACACACACACACACACGTATGCACACATGTACACATGCAGAGACAAAGGGACAGACTGAGACAAAAATTGGTAGATAGCAAAGAAAGAAATAAAGAAAGAAAGAAAGAAAGAAAGAAAGAAAGAAAGAAAGAAAGAAAGAAAGAAAGAAAGAAAGAAAGAAAAGACAAATATTGTGGAGAGATAAACATGACATTGAAGTAGAAAGAGTAGGAAAGAGGGGAAAAGTGAGACACGTTAACTACATTTCCTAATAAGATCACTCTTTTATAAGATTGAAAGAGAAACATTTTTCCAACAAACCTCTTGGGCATCATAAAAGGAAAGGCCCTCTGGCTGACTCTTTTTTTTTTTCAGAAAAAAGGTGTATGCACCCTGATGTGTATGTGTGTCTGCACACATGCATATGCGTATTAAAGACATACATGTCACACAACTGAGCAAAAGAACATTGTCACATGTCAAATGTAAGAGCAAAATGTATTAAAGTATAAATTTAATCCAATACAAAACTAAATACTGCAAGACAGAGAGCTGCAATACAAAATTTTACAATACACCAATAGTGAATTAGACATTGACTTAAGAAACAAGACCAGTTATCAAATAGCGTCTTATCCCATAAACCTAAAGGCCAGAAAAGAACCAACCATCACCCAACATTCCCACTTGCACCATCTCACACTCATTACGCAAGAGGGTAAGAGTCTGTGCTGCTGCTGTTAACTGCTCAGCTGTTTTCTGCAAAATGATGCATTTGGAGAACTTAAAAGTCTAAGTTACAGGCACACCATTCTGGCTGTGTGTGTACTGAAATACCATAAATGACAGGATACTTTACCATTGTGTAACATATCGTCTTAGGTTAGGGCCGTTTACATGATAACATTCTCTCCATCCATCCATCCATCCATCTCTCTCTCTCTCTCTATCTCTCTCTTTCTCTCTCTATTCCTCCCTCTTTTTCTCCGTTCGGGATGACCCCATCAAGACTAAGGTTGTTGTACATGTCAGATTGAGAGATGGAGGTATGGGTTGAGGTGGAAATGGACAGAGGAAAAGGGAGGGAGAGGCGAGGGAGGGGTAATTCAATCCTCACCTTTAGAGTAGGGCCAGAGCAGCTCTTAACCCCAGGGCAATCATTTCAGAGTGACCCCTTCACCCTTTGACCACACCAGCAGTGTTAGGTGCCCCCATCCTGCCCTGAGCTGAGGGCACACATTGTGTAAGTGTAGAGGTTTGTACCTGTGTGTGTGTGTGTGTGTGTGTGTGTGTGTGTGTGTGTGTGTGTGTGTGTGTGTATCTATCTGTGTATCTATCTGTGTGTGTGTGTGTGTGTGTGTGTGTGTGTGTGTGTGTGTGTGTTTGTGTGTGTGTGTTTGTACACGCATCTATTTCTCTCATTCTCATTTCCTTTCTTTCTCTTTCTCTTTCTTGTTTGTCTGTGGTGTGTGTGTGTGTGTGTGTGTGTGCGTATGTGGTGGGTGGGGGGGTGGTTGGGGGTGGGGGGTGGAGGTTGTAAATTGGAAAGGAGGACCCAGCAGGGCTATCAGTATCAGCAGTGTGAAAGAATAAACCCCAGGGTAAAGCTCTGCAGGTGGGCTGCTGGGTTTCTGACTGACAAATACAGACCTCATAATTAAGGGCTGCAGTCGACAAATCACCAGCATATAGATGCCATACAGTAATGAGTTTGTCATATGTTCTGACCCTAAATGATACATTGTTTTATTTTCTATAAAGGGTTCAAAAAATGACAGACCCTTTTAAACAGACAGAATTTACAAAACATTCACAGAATTTACCATCCACACAAATCTGATATCACACATTTTGCATGTTTATGTTCAATGGGTGCATGTGTGTGTGTGTGTGTGTATGTGTGTGTGTGTGTGTGTGTGTGTGTGTGTGTGTGTGTGTGTGTGTGTGTGTGTGTGTGTGTGTGTGTGTGTGTGTCTGTTGGACAGAAAGACAGAAAGAAAGAGAGAGAAAAATAGTCAATGTAAGACTGGAGGCAATGCTGGTCGGCTGTTGCACAGATCTCTCTTTATGCTCTTGTTTATTATGGAGCAGCTCAGGACCATGGCTTGTGCGCCACAGCAGAGTAGACATATGTCAACATAGTACTGGTGGTTCCCTGACTTCCAAACAACAGATAGGGTAAAGTGAGCCTGCCATGTAAACTTTGGACAACGCATTCAGCAGAACTGTAATTATTTACAAAGACCAGCGCAAGGGGTGAATTTTTAATACCTCTTTTTTTCCTTTCCACTTCACCCAGGTGGCTACACAAATTAATTTGTCCAGGTTGTGCTGTACTACCCCAACAGGTTATTAAGAGACAGTAACAAATAACAAATACCCTAAGGGTGGCTGGTTAGAACATTTGAACCACAGGAAAAATTATATCTGAGGTGCACTCACAGTTATCTGTTTGTTATTCTGTGAGCTTGTACAGTTGATTGCTGAATGCATATCCAAGAGCCATACTTCTGCTTAATTTAAGCCTTGATTAGTGTTTATGTGCTTCTAGTGGAAAAGGAATCATTGTGTTGAGCGCACTGCTAAGTAAAATTACTGCTAAGTAATTTGGGCATAAACAAACTAGGGCTAGAACAAAAAGGGCTAGAACAAAAAGAGGCCTGATCTCTGCTTTCTCTAGGGACATAAATGAAATTATGACATACAAGGGAAATAAGGACTCACTCTATTTATGTTTGTTTATAGTCAAGGTGATTCCTTATTTTGCAAACACTTGGAATTCTGGCATCTGATGTCAGACTTTAGGAAAATTGGTAATCACTTTCAGGACTTGAGATAAAAGTTCAGGCCTCTTACGGTCAGTGGTGACAAAACTTCAGCATAACACATTCTTTTCAGAAAATGGCTATAGACAATACTAGGTGGCCGTGCTGATGACAGATGCTGACATGTACAATCATAGACACAAATGAATGATAAATAACTAATGAAATACCCCTCAGTGGTCTTGGGACAGAACTTTAACCTATATACACTCTATGGGCCCTATAATGCCACGACACACTGTGCATTCGCAATATGCGCATACTGTCATTACTTTTCTGTGTGAGGGCATCCTTCGCTTTTTCCCGCAGAAATGTATGTTGTCTAGGTAGGAGATGACACTGCAACCTCACAGGCATATTAGCGAAAAGAAGAGGTGTGGTCTGGCGCAAAGCTCAGTAGTTGGGTCATTCCATGCCAAACCACTAATTTTTTTTCGCTTGGTGTTTTATCATGATGACATTTTAATTGTCTTTTTTTTCATCAAGAGCATAATCCAGCAGCACAACCAAGTACTGATAGGATTTCTATTGGTGAAATCCCATGAAGAAAGATTCATTCATTTCCATAAAACAGCCTTTCAGACATTTTTTTGCATCCAGCCATTTGTGGCAATGTTGACCAGTTTGGGGAAAGTGACTATAACTGAGATTACGACCTGTGGTATTCTACATATTGTACTTGGCTGCGAGACAACTTGGTGCAGAATCTAGTATGGCTTGAGCATCTCTAATCAAGTGACCTTGCCATTTAGCTGCAGGTTCAAGGTATTTAAGATCATTATGGTACCGTTTACCATAAATTTGTGTAGCTTACATGTGAGTGTAAAATGGCACTTGATATTGCATTTTTGCCTGTATTTATTTCTGGAACACCCTGTATATCAAACAGACTTGAATATCTACCATACCACTGTTAGCAAATTTGTGTAGCCTAAATGTAAATATAAATGTTACTACTTGACATTGTCTTTTTGCCAGCATTTATTTCTGGAACACCCTGTATATCAAACGTCTTCCTTGAATATCTCCCAAACTATTTGATTCTCCAAGTGTAAACTTTGCAGGCATATTTGATACTTTTTTGCCTATAATACAGATAATAAAATTTCGTCAAAATCAATCAATGCTCATTGTCTGAAAAATTAGGTCAAAGGTCAAGCTCACATAAAATGACCTTAAAAATGCCTTCGTGTTATATATCATTTGAAAGGAAATTTTCTCCCCTTTGTAATGATACCAAATGTATGGAAATCGAGTGATGGATTTGCAAAATGTATCCAATTTTCTGTTTCATAGTCACTAATCGATGCAAAAATGGTGAACTCTCTAGATGGAAAAATGGTCAATGAGCTAAAATTTGGTATGTTGCCATTTCTCAAGGATACCCATGAGTATGCCAAATTTCATTAAAATCGGAGGGGGGGGGCGGAAAAAAATTGAGTGGTCTGGCATGGAATGACCCAGATGCTATTATAAGGACGTAGAAAACAGGTCCGTCAGTGATTGAGAAAAACCTGGTCAGTAGTCAGTCGTGCATTGCTGAAAAGCTATTTTATGGGCGCATAACACTTTGGCATATAATGAGGGGGATCCCCCTCTTGATGAGTGGCTGTTAGGGGATGAAGCCTATACACTAATGGCATGGTTAATCACACATACATCATGTCACAATGTTGTTGTGAGCAATGGAGTAGATAAAATGCTTCAAGCTCCAAAAATATGTCCAGTTGCTCTTCTCAGTAGCCTAACCTAATGATTTACTAAGCACAAAGACACAAATGCTGGCAAATATTTCACAATAATGCATATTTATTGAACCATCTGCTTGTTTTTAAAATAAACATATACACATTGTTCATAATCAAAGGGAAGTTATGTTGGTCTGCTCCAAAGACAAAACGCTCCAGGCAAATTCGCCATTGACTGCGTGCACATGGACAAGTTGAATCCGTTTGGAAAAGGACCGTATTGTCAAGGTCGTATTGAAATTCATGTGCACAGGCTAAAGATCGTATAGATATTGGTTTCGCGAATCCGATTGCAACCCCTGGCTTAAGCCGATGTTAATCTGCTTGGTGCCGCCTTGTGCACAGGATCGGATCGGATTCGCCGACGGCACAGTTCGTGTTGGATCAAGGCAACCAAAACGCTGTTTGTTCATTCATACAGACTTCCAAACAAAGGAGAATGCACAACATGTATGCAAATGCTGCTCTGTCAACCTCCTCGAATGCTATCTTTCTTTGTATGCCGGCAGATAGTTTGTTTATTTTCTTTTTAGCAGCCGTCAACTGGAAGTAGTTCTAACACCACTTGTTGAAAGGAATACAGTGCCACCTAGCGTAGTGGAAACGGCCAGATCTCTGACCATTATCCAATTACACAAACTCCATGTGCACTTGGATTTTGGGACAGACCACCCATTGGATAGCAACACCCAATCCAATCCCAATCCAATCCGATCCTACCATGTGCACGTAATTTCAATAGGCCATGGATGAAGCTCAGCTGGCTTGTAAAGGGAATGAGAGTATAATCTCTGATTGCTTTATTGCATGTTATGCCCCAAACACACCTATGATTAATTATGTAACTTAAGACCAACCCTTTTGAACCATGCGCCAGGTGCAATATTCACTTTTCCCATCATCAAAATACCAAATTGAGACTGCTCCCAAAGCAACTTGCATGACAGAATTCAGACAATGTGCATATGATCATAAAAATAGAGTCCTATGTCATTTTTTCACGAATTGTTAAAAATGGCATTTTCTGTAGCATGATTTATATCGGAGCAGTTGCAGTTTAATGTAATGTATGTTAGACTGTGTGTGTGTGTGTGTGTGTGTGTGTGTGTGTGTGTGTGTGTGTGTGTGTGTGTGTCTTTGTGTGCACGCGCATACATGTATGTGTGTGTAAAATGCAGGAGGGTGTTTGGGATTGTTGGTGGGGACGGGCTATATTTGTGAGCACCCCTACAATACCCCACCTGTGCCTGTGCTGTACCCCAGTGGACCACCCACTTAGGGGACCAAGGGGCAGTTGAAGCCCTATAACCTCTATGGGTGGGCAATAAGGCCTTAAGCTAAAGTAGAGTTTCAGACAACAGACTCAAAGGGGAAGCTATCATAGCTGAAGAGAATACTATCACTCTCTCTCTCACACACACACTTTCACCTTTTCACTTTTGTGTGAGTGTGTTTCTATGTAGGTGTGTGGAACAAAAGGGTGAGAGGGAGAGAAAAAGAAGAGAGAGAGGAAGTGAGAGTACCCAGTTGTGAAAAAGTATGTAAATAGATGCAAAAAGTGCCAAATCAACTATACATAGCAATATTTTAAAGAGATGTTCAGAGACTTGGGAGAAAAAGAAATAGAGATTGGAGAGATGAGCAGAAAGAGAAATGACAGAGAGAGAGAGAGAGTTTCCATAGTCCACTTACAAAACACTACAGAAAGCTACAGACACCCTTGCTGGAGATAGGATGCTGTTCAATAGTGATTAGAGGTCTGTTTGTGGATTTGTAGGGGCCAGGGGCGTCGCTAGGTTGTGGAAACATTCGGGGCTTTAGCCCAGAAGTTCGAGTGTTCTTTGAGCGGGGGTTCGGGGGTTTCTCCCCCGAGAAAATTTTAAAAATCGAACTGATGAAAATGCAATTTTAGCGTTGTTTAAGAATGAAAAGAAAGGACAATCGTCATGAGTCATGACTTACGTCGAATAGGTATTACAGGATAACCTGCAAGGAGTCTCTTCTGGCAATGTGCTAACCACACCAGACCAGCATTTCCGAAAGGCTGACTGTGGCTGGGGCTGCTTTTCACGAACCTGTGCTGATCGAAACGCTCTCATGGGTTGCCGTTGCAGTAGCCAACGCCACACTCTCGGTCTGCACCTCTTGTCCACTCTCTGCACTTTTTCCCCTAAAGAAATTTCTAATGTCCATCTTTTAAACACGGATCTCACTCTAGCTAGAAACACGAAATAGCCCTACGCATAGAAAGAATACCGACGTCTTGAATTTGTAACATATTGTAACAAATGATTCTAAAGCTGCCCATATATGGTCCCGCAAGATTTTCCAGGAGCGCTCTAGAATCTTTGGTTTTCACTGGCTACAATGTTTCATTTGGGACTACTGGTAATGCAACCACACAAAAGTCTCTTCTACGGGCCTATTTTCATCATTACCATCATTACTTATTTACTTTTTTGACGGCATAGAGATCCGGGGCTATTCCCAGGAGATCCGGGGCTATAGCCTCGAATGCCCAGGTCTACCGACGCCCATGGTAGGGGCCATAGAATGCAAACACAAGTTCAGTCAGATCAGATGGAACACAGACTACATTAGACATACATTAAGCAGGAAGACGCATCAGTATCACAGAGGAATAAAACAATTGCTGTTGGTCATTCCCCAGTGTCTGTTCTATATAACCCTTCTCCAGCCATCCTAATCATGTCTGTGTCAATCGAAAAGGGTAGGGTTAAATAGTCTGACAACACTCCATTTTACAGTGTGAGTGTTACAGTGTGTCTACCTAACTAGGTACAGTGGTACAACCTGTGTAACAATGTGTTATATCGTATGCTAGTGTTGTACTTATATGATGTGTTTTTGTGGCAAACATACTTTATGTAAGTACAATAATAATGCATGGTATTACATAATGTTACACAGGTTGTAACACTACACCTAATCAGGTAGATAGACGATAATACTTACACCGTAAAATAAATGTGAAGCCAATAGTCTTATGTCTCTCGTAATGCTCTAAGGTTGTGTCTAGTGTTTTGTGTGGCATTTCGACAACACTCCTTCTATGAATACACAGTTCCTGGGTCAGCTACTGCACACTGTGGCAGGGAGAGAATGGCGTGCTGTGTACATGGGAAAGAGCACTGCGCCTGATGGATGGCTGAAGGCCTGCTGTGTCGGTGGTCCAGAGAAGGGATCTGGACTACCAAAACTACTGTGCAATGATTGCCACTGACCCCTATCGCCACTTCCACTGACACAGAACCGTCTACCCCATCTTTCTTTCTTTCCTTCTCTCTCTGTCTCTCTCTTTCTCTCTGTCCAGTATTTCTATTCACGGTTAAAAACTAGAGTAACTAAATTATGCACTTTATTTAATGCTCAACACAAAATTCCTTAGGTTTTGTCAAAAGTGAATAACATCCTCTACCAGAACTAGTGCTGCCTCGATTATTCGACGTAGTTGACGTAATCAAATATGCAAATTATTCGAACACAACTTTTTTGGTCGAATATTGTCTATTTATTTTTGGTCTTAAAGGAGAACTTCGATGTAAAATGAAAATTGGCATGTTAAAACATCATACCGAGTTGGTATGTGTACTGAGGAGCAAAATGGATTTAGCCTGCTGCATTCAGAGTTTAACTATTTTTTTATCGTTTGTCCCAGAAGGCTAACGATGGAAGTGGTAGGTGCCCTTAGACGAAGCATGACGACTACGCTATTTTTAAACCATTAAAACAACTCAAAGAAACTCCACACTCCGTCGGTAGTACTTACTTAATGAGCATATGCAAATAAAAGTGATATATGTTGTTGAGGGGAAGTCAAGACAAGATGTTTAGGAAAGGGCTCTCTCAAGTCTACTTTTCGAGTAATTCTACTTTTTCTCTCTTGTCTCTTTTTGTCAGTTTCAAGCAAAGTGCTCTGACGGAATTTCCTCCAAGGAAGGACTGCACGACACAGCTTGCAGCAGTGCTTACTGACTGTCCTTAAAACGATCGTGACAGACATGCGACCACTTTCCACTGTTTTGTTTCTTTTCATTTTGTCTTTTGCCATCTTGGCTATAATTGATTGGTTTCTGTTTGAATTCTATGAGTAACAACACATTCAGTGTTTGTCATTTTAAATATATACATTTGCACTGTTAAAACTGTGAAAACTAAGTGGAAAGGCCTATTGTATTCATATTTACCTATATATTTTCTTTTGTATTGATATATTTATACTTTGGAGAATATCAGTTTTATAGTATATTTACTTTAATTCTTTTTATACTATTTTTGGAATGTGGAAGACATTCTCCCATTTTGTAATTGCACTTTTATTTATTTAGTAATAATATATATTTGTTTACTTACTGATAGAGGTGAAATGTTATGTTTTGCCCTTGAAGTTTGTTCACAATAAAATGATTACATGAAAATTGTACAGCACTAACCAGAACATAAATCTACACCCCCAAATTTAGTGTAAACATACATAGGCATGTTTACATACATAGGCATGTTTAATGGTGAACCATCAGAGATGTATGACACTGTATGAAACACACAGCTCAAAGCATGAAAACAGTTCAGGCAGAGACTAGATGTTCAAATAAATAAATGGTTGTGTGTTTGTATGTGTGCACGAATATGTGTATGAAAGTGTGTGTAGACAGGAAGAACAAACATACATTCATTTGGACCCTCTGCCACCCTGAAACAACCCAAATAAGACAATCAAACAGAGTCTGTGACCCCTGGCATCCTCTGATTGGGGAGTTTACTGCCCCTCATTCAGTTACCCCCTCCTGTTTACCCTGAAGCCTTGTGTTCATGACTGATAGATCGTATTGTTTGGGCTTTCCAAGCTATAATTGGCGCTGTTGTATAAATTAGAGCATGGAATATATTCTGCAGATCCCAAACATGCCACATTCGGCCCCTGGGTCAGTAACACTTATATCAGGTCAGGGGCCCCTCTATGCTAACAGAGTCCCTGCTAGTGTCATGATGATGGCCGATGACTTCACTCCAGTAGCGACCAGAGGACCACCCGAAAGCCCCACCCCAATAAATATTTAGTTAGGCCCAGGATGAGATGATACACCAGTAGTCCAAACAATGATCATGATGTGATCTCTGTACCACAACTGAAGTTGCCCTTTAACTTCACACACAATGCTCTAAAATAGCACATATTGTATTGTGGTTTTGAGCTGAGAGATGGATAATTGCTGACCTTAGGCCTCTTCAGTTGCTGTGTAAACAAAATTATCTAATGACACAATAAACGTACATACATATGAATCTTTGGAACTCTAATGAAGTGATAATTCATCCAGACAGACTGTGGGAAAATGCAGCTTTAGCCTACACTTGGAAACTGCTGGCTCACTGCTGTCCAGTGATATTACATTTTGATCAGACAGCGGTACAATACAGTAGTCACTCAACATCATAGGCAGTAAAAGAGGTGAAAGCCTAATCAGAGCTGATCAAAGTCCGCTCATTTAAAAGAAGAAAACAATTGATTGATAATTCCTCCCATTAGCCTACACTATGTTACATATCTCAGTTACAGTAATAAACATAGATCTAGCAAATGTACAGAAAGAACTATTAAAGAGTTAAAGTTGAAAAAAACACCCTTCAGGGTATTTGGAAGCCATTCATAAGGTCGGCCGACCGCAACCGCACACTGTGCAATTGACCATATAAATATTTGGAGTGAGCGAAGTGCTCATGCTTGGCAGTGTTGGGCTCCTCAAAAGCAACATGGAAACTGCAGGTTAAGAAAAAGTACAAAAAAATCCCTTCTCTTGTATCCCAAAGGAAAGACAAGTGCTGAAATGTCTCCCTGCACGCATACACACAGCATGATTTATGATCGATCTTCCCCTCTCTTTGTTGTGGTGTCACAAAGCAGGTTGCTTTCCCATCTATGATATCGCACTGCATAGCAAAGGCAATAGAGCCCTGGTGGGCCAAGTGTGGCCACAAGAATATAACGTCGCAGTTCATTTAGCATCTTAATAAAAACCACACCATGCTGCTCTGTATTTTGGCTCATAAAAACAGAGAGCAGACTTCATCTTCCAGCAATCAAAAGACTGTGTAGCATGGTGTATTGATTCTGACATTGGCAGAGACATCTATTCTTGGAAGTGGATGTCAAATGTGAATCTGAAAAACACACCATTTAGTCTGTAATGATTCAGCATTTTTTCTTTTCCTTTTTTTTTGGAGGGGGGGGTCTACAACCACAGACTTCTACAGCTACGCCATCCAACTACACCATCTACGTAATTTGCACTTGCAATCTGCATCTTTTCTTTTTAATGGGCTTCTGCCTTCTGTTGCCTCTGTTTGACTTTGACTGCTGCTGTATCCTGAAATGCCCCAACTCTGAGCGTCGGTAAATCACCCTAAAGCGCTGCAGTCTTCAGCACTGCTCTTTTTAGCCACTGGACAGGATCCCTTGAAGAAGCCAGTAGAGATGGACAGCTTGTGTCCTGCAAAGACAGCTATGTCCAGCCCCAGCTGTCAGGCCCAGCAGATGAATGGGCTGTAGAGGGAAGTTCTTTATCAGCAACTTTATACATCTTAAGTCAATAAAGCATACTTAAAGTCTTTGGTGGTCCTCTTGTGCTATCGGCATCTGGAATGCAAACGTTAGGGGAGGGAGGCAGGCCACAACCAACAGAGTAAACCCATGGCTTTGTCGTTGCAATTAGCTTAAGATAAACTTGGGTTTGTGCACTGTCCTGATTTAGACTTTGTTCCCTAAAATATTTACAAAATGAACTTTCCCACACAAAAGCAGAAAAATATAGCCTCTGTTTATGGTAATTGGCGCTACTTAATTTGTTGCCTGGCTGGAGTGGTTTGCAGTGGCCTCAAGGAATGGTGTGTGTGTGAGTGTGTGTGTGTGTGTGTGTGCATGCATGCGTGCGTGCGTGCATGCGCGTTTGTAGGCTTGCATGTGTGTGTGCGTGCATGCATGCATATGTGTTTGTGTGTTTGTGTGAATGCTTACATTTGTGTGTGTCTGTCTGTGTCTGTATTTCTGTGTTAGTGCCTGCATGCATGTGTATGCGTGTGTGCACATGTGTTTCTGTCTGAATCTGTTGTGCAAGATAGCTGGATCTTTGTGTCATCTTTAAGTGTTTCAAAGAAATGCCTGTACTCACACTAACTCCTTCTCATCTGTCTCTGACTCTATCTACTTCATGACATTTTTATCTCTCACAAATGTCTTTCAAAGACCCTGAATTTGACTGTAACTGTGTATGTCTGAATGTGTGTTTTGTATGTATACTGAATGTATGTGTGTGTGTGTATGACGAGAGAGAGAGAGACTATCTGTGTGTGCATGTGTGAAAAAGTACCCAGTGCATTTGGGGCAGAACTTTAACCCATATACAACTTACTCTATTCTTTACCATTTTTAAAAAAGGTGTTTTCTTTAGCATGATGTAAATTGATTCCTTAAATAAATTCACTTTGTCATTCAATTTAAGGCTGTGTGTGTGTTTGTGTGTGTGTGTGTGTGTGTGTGTGTGTGTGTGTGTGTGTGTGTGTGTGTGTGTGTGTGTGGTATGGTTTTTATATGTTTGTATGTGACCATATTGCTCCTTCCGCTTCATTTTGAAGGATTGGAGGATTTATGGAAGAACATAAGGTTATGACCCTGTTTCGCAAAAGGTGAAGGCCCTACTGAGACCTGGGACTCGCCTGCCACAAACGCCCTCTCTCTCATTGCACTCAATGGGGCTGACTGAGGAACACCCTGACAGCAGCGTCACCCATCAGCTAATGAGAACCGTACGGGTTGGGGCAAGACATGGAGACCTGACTAACACCCAGATGTGCATGACTAATTGATGGATTATGTTAGTTGGTGGTGAAGCCTGATGAGTAACAGGCCTACAAATAGTGAGGCCTCCAGGATTGTCAATAACATTTTGTAATTGCACAAACTCTTCATAACAAGAGTACACACACACACACTCACACACACACACAAACATTAAGGGAAAGCTAAACACACTCCAAGGGTGGTGGCAGTGGCGCTTTGCTCTATGCTATCTATGGCATCATAGCAACAACTAAATATTTTCCATGGGCTGTATAGACAAACATAAAAATGGATGATGGTTTGCATCTTAGCCCTGGTGGCATCTTACAAAATCCACACTCAAACAACAGGGCTGCGGTCTGGTCCTGGCCCACCTCCCTCTGAGTGAACACGGCTGCAATGAAAACATCCTAAGATGGGGAGAGAAGCCCATTGTAAAAATGACTTACTAGCTCAGTAATCAAATCCATCACAATGGGAAGTGTTCATTTTTGTCAAGGATATTAACACACCCTGGGATGCCTGGACCAGGAAATATAACACTAAACTGTTTTGTTCCTTGGAAAAAATCAAAGGAACAGAAACATCAGTGGGGTTTCAGGCTCTTTACCTTTCTGTAAAAATAAAAGAAAAAGCAATATATTATATCATACTGTACATCAACCTGACCACCAATGCCCAGACAACATAGTGGCTATTTATTTGACCCTTCAGTTACACTTACATACACTGAAAATATTTAATCATAATAATTTTGTACAGCTCATACTGGGCCACTGACTCTGCTGACTGTTTTTAAACCCCACAACATAGGCCTATTTATATAAATTGGTGAGTAACTCCATGTCTTATACAGTACCGCAAATAACTCTCTGTCACATGTACAAAATTAACGGACTTGCAGTTTGATTAGATTTATAACTACTCTGTTGTTCATGGGTGCCTTATTTGAAGTTTTTTTTGTATGACTGAACCATCTATCCACTCCACAGGTGTCTAATAAACCTCAAGCACTGTAGTGCCATGACAGAGAACAACCTGGGAGGGGTCACCATTTCAAACCAACAGATGTCAAATGAAATTCATCCTCACCTAAATCTAAATAAGCTCTCCCCTGACTAATCTTGTTGAAGCTAGTTTCAGCCCTTTTGTTTGAATCATGAACGTTAAATATATATGCAAAGATAAAGCAACATTTCAAATAAGTCTTTTAAAATGATAGGTGGATGTTTACAAAGACATTCGCTGAAACTGAGTCAAATAAGAATTTACTGCATAAACTGGTCTCTGTAGTTAATAGGTGAGACCAGAGCTGCTTAAAACATTAACGACATTGCTTAGACAGCCCCTGCGTCAGCAAGAACGCTGATAAGGTGGCTTTAACATTATTTAAAAAATGTAGTCAAGTGACAGCTCAAGGCAACGAGTTATCATCCAACTTGGCATGTTTCACTTGCTGGAATGACTGTCCCTGTGTTAGGTAAGGCCCACAGAGGGCAGAGGAGCACAGAGCCTACCAAGTGTTCTTGCCTTGTTTGTGTTCTGCTTGTTCATTTGTTATGAGCACATGGTCAAGATAGGAGAGGGGAACAGGGTGGGAGGAGAAGCGTAGAAAAAAATTATTTCCACTGATTTGGATCACATAAGGGTACTTAGAGTCCATCAGAGCCTGAAGCCTACCTGATGTAAAGAAGCCTCCGAGGCCAAGTTGTGACAGATGGGCTGAGTGTGGGGTACTGGAGGGCTGGCCGTCAGAGAGAGACCACCATCGACGCTGCCCGCACCAGACTGCGCCTGCTGCCTCCCTTTCTACAGTGATGCAAAAGAGCTTTAACGAAGCTGCAATTTGCACACATGTAAGGCACATACATACACATCATTGATCTTTGGAGGTTAACATCTAATTCTATCCACCACTGGAAACCATTTACAAATAATTGGAATGAGAAAAAATGTCCATCTGCATTTTAACTACTCTAGGGTCCAAGAAGATGTAATCAAGGGTACATATGATCAAACCAAAGAGATATCAGAAAGATCACAGCTTGTTCCTCAGTTAAGATTTAGTTCAGTAAATACATGGAAAATTGGAAGAGTTTGTTCAGTAAATGCATGAAAAATTGACTACAATTCAGTTCATTTCCTGAAATGCCAAGACCTCCTGATGGTCAACTGCTGATTTGAGGTATTTTTGTAACACACATTGCACAGATGGAGCAAGCAGTACAAGAGGGCTATGTACGGTGACAGGGTAAATATTTAGATCCAATGCTGTTTCAGTTGGGAGACACAAATGTAACAAATTGGAAGGTCAGACTCCGTCTGTTACATTCACACAGTATCTACTATCAACCCTAAAGAGTCCTGTAAGCATTTCTTTGATACATCTAGTATAGTAAAAGAGGGTTAAAATAACACTATGACTGATAGTTTGAATAAGGTTGATGGTCTGAAAAGGTCAGCAATGAGCATTTAAAAACCGCAACTGACAAACCTCTCTTAACTCCTCGTAACAACTTGGAGCCTCGTGGTTGGATCTCATGGTCTGTAACGTGAGGAAAAGGTTTGGTACATTAATGGGCACCAGGTGACAGGAGAAAGGTGTAATTGTTGGGCTGTTGTCAGGAGTGTGTTACCCCCCTTAACTACCACCTCAACCACAAAATACAAAAAGGAACCTTTTAAACACCCGTTAGCAAAACAGGCTCATACAATGCCTACCTTTGCCATTAAAGAGTGTGATACTGCTGGATCCATGTGTGGTCAGACCAGTGAGACAGCCTTCAGGGAGGCCCCAGGGCTTTATGCATGCTAGTGTGGCATGGCTAAGCCCTACAATTGCTGAACAGCATAACTATTACAGGCAACCAGGGATTCCCCTATCTGACTTAGCAAACCAAAATTCACAGGGTGTCCGCACCATAGGTCTAAAATTATTTTCTCTTTTCCATTAATTTCAAATGCAGTCCAAGTGTGCATGGTGTATACATGTACAGCCATAATAAGCTCCCTCTTATATACATCACAATGTACCTAAGCACAGATTCAGTGGATAACCTCCCTCATCTACATCAGCTCCCCCTGGGATGTCCATACCAGCCACTGTGAGTGCCTGGAGTGAGTAAGTTTTAAGCAGTTCTTCTTGTTACAAAGCAGGGTACACACCATTAGCTTTAACATTAGCCACAAGTCTGTGGTGTGTCTCTCAGCTTCTGTATCTCAGTAAGCAGATGCACAATTCTCTCCACAGCTGTGTCCCACATGTTCCTCCTCACTCCACTCCACACAACACTGCAGTCTGTGCCTCTTGCAGAATCCACTCAAAACCCCACTACTTATTTAGCTCTGTGTTTTCTTGCACCAAAAACAGTACCTGTCTCTTCTCTCTCACCCTAGTACATGAAATTATATGAGACACACACGCACACACACACACAGCCACAATGCCCCCCCGGTGGTTTCTGAATCAACCATTTCCATAATTGTTTGCAGTCAAATCACTCTGGATTCCTGCTGCTGTTGCAGCTGATCAGAGCAGATAAGAGAAATGAGTTCTGGTCAAAGGACCCCCAAAGAGGAACAGGTGCGGTTCTGAGGTAATCTTCAAGTTTTGCTCTCTTTATCTCTACCTATGTGTGTGTGTGTAAGAGAGAGAGGGTAGAGGGAAAGGTACAGAGAGAGGGAAAGATAGAGAGAGAGGTGTGAGAGAGAGAGCGAGAAAGAGAGAGAGAGAGAGAGAGAGAGAGAGAGAGAGAGTGTGTGTGTGTGTGTGTGTGTGTGTGTGTGTGTGTGTGTGTGTGTGTGTGTGTGTGTGTGTGTGTGTGTGTGTGTGTGTGTGTGTGTGTGTGTGTTTTAATTGCCAAGGACATTCCCCCATGGGCCTGCAATCTGGTAATCTCCCAAAGATGAGAGAATGAAAGACTACTTGTCCAGCATTTGGCTGAGCCTTATCTGAATACCCTGTGAGAAATGAGCATACCTTGCATCCTCACATCTAGCGGTACAGAGGGCAGTATGGCTTTTTCAACCAGTTGCCTCCTGAAGTGTTTCAACATTAAAAAAAGAAAACCAGTAATTACATAAAAGATGTATAGTTGTAAATATGTAATTTAATAAAGCATGTTGCTGTAGCCAATAGCTTATTAAACAGGATATTTTTTCCAAGTAATGGTTGTCAGTTAATGTATAGTACTGCAGCTCTTTAGTTAATATCCATATTTTTTCCAGTTTATCCACATATCATCAAATGGCTCACCTATCAAGACATAATTGCACAAACACTTACACATACACAAACACACAAATACATACACCATTCAAGCCATCTTGTACTAACAGGTAATTCCTCTCTCCAGTATGGACATGGGTTAAAGGCGCGCTCCCGACGCATGGGTGACGTCATCGCGCGCTCAGCACATCTCGCGCGCTGGTTAAAAAGCAGGAGGAAAGAGCACCGAGAAACATGTGAGTGGCCCGAGGAGCTAGTGAGACAGACAACTTAGTGCTACTTTTTGTGCCATAGGCTACACCAACCACTGCGCAGACACGGAATCTAACTAATGGGAAAGGAGATCTATTAGGATCCCTGTATATCTACCTACTAGCTGTGTCTTATTTTTACACTTTTATTGATGTTTTCTTTTATTGAGCTTCAAGAAAGATGAGTTATTTCATAATAACCAGCACTTGCTTTAATTTATTGTGAATGTATAACAGTCTTTAATGTTTGAATATTTAATATAGATTTATTCATATGTGCATTCATACCCTGCTAAATTATTTGACTGTACCTCTCGAGTGAACGTGTAAAAAGCGGCTGTTACGACAGCGTAAACATATAGGCTATATATCCGCTAGAATTTCGCAGTTGGAAAATTATTGACCAGTCGCGCTTTGGAGCTGCGTTTAGACTATTTCAACATGAAGCATTTGAAAATCGTACTTGTGTTGGCCATCGCTGCCAATGTGTGGGAATGCGGAGACTCGAAATTCGGAGGAGAAAAGGGAGAAGTTAGTTCAAGAAGGAGGAGATGTTACGATGGAAGCTTGCCGAAGCGCATGAAGAAGAGAGACAGAAAACTGTCACTGGACAGCGGCAGCGAGGTTTGCCACAGGCTCTACCCCCGTGTGTCCTGTTGCCCCAACCGGAGAGCCGCTTTTCAAATACTTCACCGGCGCGATGCCAGGGTAAGTCTATGTTGTCTATGATTGTTTTAGTTAGGGTACCTTTACAACGTAAACACTGTGTTTTGGACAGAATCCCTGCTACTTTTCCATTCCGACGCTGGTTTGTTAAATAGGTTCAGTCTCATGTCGTAAAGAAAGAAGAGGCTTGCGTTGTGTGCAACAATGTGTATTCGCACACGCTGTCCGAATATTTCCCTCACTTGACCTCTAGCTTTGGTGACATTGCACCCCAGTCTGCACTACACGTTGCGGTTGGACAGGCAATGACACGATGAAGGATGGAACTGTGTGCCAGTCTCGTTCTGAGCGTGACCAGAGCGTTGCTGTGTTACCATGGTTATCAGTGGTTTTGTGAGCAGTTGCGCGTGAGTGGAACACGACTGTGGTGTAATGGTACTTGGTCAATGTGCTGCCAAAAGCTTGAGCAAGGATGCTAATATCTGGTCTACCGGTTTCTATGTGAATCGTGGTAATGCGCAAATGTTTAAAACTGTGTTATTTTTAGTGCTGGTGTTTTGTCTCTCACCTGAAGGTCATGGCCTATTACTGCAATTAGTGTTTTAATTGTCAAGGCATCCTAAATAACAGCTGGTATGTAGGCAATCAAGACCAAAAGGTATTAGGAAGGCAGGCTTTAGGAAGCTTTACATTTCTCGCGAAAAGTTGCGTTGTTTTTAGATATGGATAGACTGGATATGGATTTGATATACAAAATATAAATGTGTTGATTGTAGCCAAGTTTAAAACTTACTATCTATTCTATAAGGTAAACCTCAACGACTTTTTGATCGACGTCCAGCGTAGGGTATTCCATTGGAGACTGCTTCAGCACATCCACTTATGTGTCTGGGTGGCATTAAACATTTCTAAACGACAAAAAGCCATATTGCATTATTTAATTTGCTGAAGTCATGCAAATCCGAAAAGAAAAAGAGATTCAATAGAGCAAAAGGGGGGAAGACTTTTCCGTCCCACCTCCACTACATTGGCCACACACGGAGGCTTTTTGCTTATGGCAAAAGAATAACAACAACACCATTGTGTTTGTTGGTTTCTCTAATGGGAGAAGCTAGAGAACATCATTCAGCCTTGGTGTTGTAGCCGAAGTGCGACCCCTCCTCCGTCCAATACAAGCACATTCCCGGAGGACCCCAAGCGTTCGGGTTAAGCTGTTTAACACAGCGCAGAGAGTAACGAGGATTTATTGGCCTCCTCTTGTCTCATTGACTTTTTTAGTTTGTTTCTGTGTGAAGAGTTGAACTGTAAGGAATTTCTAGGCATTTAAGTTCTTCACCCTGTTTCTTTTTCACTGACTTTAAAAGTTCCTCTGTTGTCTTATTTCTTCAGAAGGCTGTTACCTTTCTGTGTTTCTGTTCTTCATAACAGAAGTAGGCTATGACTGAGATCAACAGAATAAATATAAAGTAATTTACTGACTCCCTATAATTTACTGGCTCCCTAGGAATAATCATTCCTTTTAATAAGTGAGGATTTGTTTATATATATATTTTTTAAACTTAGAACATGAAGTATGTGAACATGGAAGCAGTTGATCATGTCCTCAAGATGTTTACATCAGGCCCACAATGTCGGGTTCAGAATTTTTGTCAGGGAATATTAGTCATGTTGGATTAATGAGGAGATGTTCCTTTCTTGGGTTCTTTCATCTAATCCACCCCCTTCATAGAAATTAAATACATCCTCTCAGTCTTTCATTTTAATCTGCTTTTCATTGTAGTGTATGCACATTCTGTCTATTATATCTTAGTAACCATGGTGCAAATATTTAAATGTTACACAGTATACCATATGCCTTCAAGGCCATATTGGCACGTTCTCTCTTTATTTTAACATTTCATTGTATTCATACAGATCAGAGCCAGGGAGACAGAGACAGAGGGGAGCGAGAGAGTTAGGCTGGTGTGCTGCTTTTGAGGAAAAGCTTTTTTCCAACAACACAACAAACAACAGTCCTCTTGTTGTGAAGGTGGATGATGGCAACATTGGAGCCCATCCCAGCAACATATGGGCACAGGGCATGGCTGAGAGGGCACAAATGCTGCTCTCCACAGTCCATGTGCCAGTCCACAGCAAACCAGCTCAATGGGCAATTTACCACCCTAGGGAGACCCACCATCTCATGGAGAAGCTGGGGACCATAGGGCGGAAATAAGGGAAATTCTGATCATTACCCCCTGTGAAAACCAGCACCATGACTTGTAGCACTAAATGTTTCGGTTCACTCCCAAAATCAGCACTGTTAGCCTCACTCATGATAAAAGTGGTTTCATCTTTATAAAACCTTCACGACAAAAGGGAACCACTCCTGTTTTATTATTAAAATATTATAATATAATATGTTATATTTTTTCAGTAGCCTCCAGGCACATATTTGGACAGACACAGATTCTCCAGGGTGGCCTGATGAGGAGGTGTTGGTTTCTTGTATATTGGCAGTTGCAGGTTGGACGTATGTGTACACCACACATTAGTTGTGTGTGTGCATCTGTGGGAAGGGGCTAAAGTTGTGGGGAGTAGTGGGCGTCCATCTCAGGGCTCTGCTGGGCTAATTGACTTGGACAGACTGCTAATTTGTTGATAGCATGGTGGGGAGCGATGGGCCTGTCTATCTGGAAATGGATGTTTACACATGGACCTCACACAGAGCGGCTCGCCAGCCCCAGCAGGCAGCAGTGGCCACAGCACATGTCTGGGGGGATGGTGGAGTGTCTGTGAGTGTTGTTAGCGGGTGAGATGGGATAAAGACAGATTATATTGTTATTTTATTACAGCTAGTTTCTTGGGTAAATAATCCCACTAATTTTGTCAGTCCTAATCACTTGGTTACCCTTTTTAATGACCTAAGAATGTTTGCAGTATCCTTATTTGGCTGCTCAGCCAGTGTTTAGGCTTCACTTTATTTTGAAAGAATGAAAGTGCTATGTGGTTTGATGAGACCTCATATTTGTGGTGTCTCTGAGGAACATGTGGTGTCAGGTACTTGCTTCGGAGCAGTTGAGCATTTCCAAAAATAGTTAATGTTACATGCCTCCCCCTTTCTTGCCGGTGGCAATGATGATGCAGACCTTCTCCACCAACAACACGGAATGTTCCCGGCTGCTGGAGGAACTACGATGTGCCCGCTGCTCACCCAATGCCCAGATGCTTTTCCACGCCCCTCACGGAGCTGCAGCCATGCCTACTCGTGAACCAGACTTGCCCCTGCTGTGCTATGACTACTGCAGGGAGTTCTACTACACCTGCAGAGGACATGTTCCAGGTAAACACGATAGCCTCTGACTGCATCAGTTAAAGCATGACTCATGTTATGTAGTAGATATTGGTAAACTGTAATAGGGTAATTGCATTTGATTAATTAGTTAAGCAGTTAAGCCTTGGCATTCCAGAGTAGGTTTTTGCTCTGCTCTGTATAATTCAGTTTGCAAGAATGTGTCATAACCGAGGCAGAAATACTTTTTGGTGGGAGGTGAAGCCAGCTCCAGTCCTGCAGTTTCATGACTAAATATTTGTAGCTGTCTTGATCATTTGATCTGGCTTCTCTTTAGAGGTGAAAACAAATGGAAAATCTCTCCCGCTTTCTTCTTGTTTTGTGGACTCCACCTGTGTTATTATATTTTGAATATTTGACCACAACAGCTAAATTCTTCCAGTTAGGTCATGAACAAGGCATGCATCCCATGATTCCATCTGTTCTGCTCGTTCTGTAGCAGTAGCATTTTAAACATTTTAGACATATCTGACATATCATAGATATTTTAGACATATCATATAGCACAAATACAAACACATACTGTAAATACAAAACAAACATTCCATGTTTATCTACCTTTGGTCAATTGGCACATGTAGTAACGATTTAAGAACAGTATTTGGAAACTCTGTAATACACAAATCAGGCCAGAATTAGGGCAAGAGGTTTGTGGTGTTGTAACCTGCATTCCAACTTATGGTGTGAGAATGCAGTGGGCCCTGGCCAAGCAGAGCATCTCTCCTATCAGAGCATCAGCTGGAGATTACATCAGTGGAGATGCACACACAAAGAGCAGAGTACATCAGTTCAGTGCTACAAAGGGTCACCCTAAATCAAAACCTCACAGACATTGAGTGTGCACAAACCATTCACTTCTGCAGGTTAAAATGTTTTAAGCCTAGCAGGAAATGTAAGAGAGAGAACAGCAGAGATATACAGACAGAAAGAGAGGAGAGAGAAAAAGAAAAAACACCAACCATAAGTGAGCTGACCGCAGTAAAGCCTCAGAGAGATAGAGCAAGAAAACAGGAGCAAGAGCCAAAAGTCCACCCTTCTCTTCCAGCCCACCCCCACCCTCCAAATCAGCATATGTGGTGACGAATGACACATTTATTTTTCTACAAAGGTTGTGTATATGTAAAACTGCTGAAGTGCATCAAGATGTCAAGTACTTTGGGTGGCCACCCAGGTTGCTTTGGAAGATAACCAGATGGAAGTATAACGTTAGTGCTGGGGATGTAGCCAGAGTGTTCTCTCTCTCTCTCTCTCTCTCTCTCTCTCTCTCTCTCTCTCTCTCTCTCTCTCTCCCTCTCTCACCCTCTCTCTCTCGCTGTCTCATACTTATTTTCATTCTCTCGTATGCTTTTCTCTTTTTCACTCGCACTATTCTCTGGGCAGTGTAATAAAACTGTGAGTTTGAAGAGGTGCTGAAAAAATGGGCTTGGTACACCAATTCATGGTCTTGCTATACTATGTTTAATGAGAGTTTTTTGAAGAATTTCCAAATTTGGGCAGAGGTTTTGGGTAATAGATGCGTGGATTTTATAAAATACAAGCAAAAAGCATTCTGTCTTTCTGGCTAAGGGTAACTTGAAAAACTTTTTGAACTTTGTACTGTCAACAAATAATCTATGGAAGCAGAAAAGCACATTAAACTTTTCATTGTTTTGCTTCAGGATCTGCAGAACTGTGGACACATGTGGGTGGGCAAGTCTTAAACAGTAGCATTCACTGAAGTGCCTCCACACCTGCCCTGTTATCTCTGTCCATTTATTATTGAAGGGGCCATTTCTTCAGCATCCATCCTCTATGGCATATCCCCTGCAATCTCAGATAGTTCACCGAGATATGCACTACCCCCGAGATGACAGTAAAGAAAATAATTAGCATGTGGAAATTTAGAGGCTGGATAAAGCATTTTTTAAAGTAACTAAGGATGCCTTGAAGGTGCTCTCTCTCTCTCTCTCTCTCTCTCTCTCTCTCTCTCTCTCTCTTTCTCTCTCTCTCTCTCTTTCTCTCCCTTTGTGTGTGTGTGTGTATGTGTGTGTGTGTGTGTGTGTGTGTGTGTGTGTGTGTGTGTGTGTGTGTGTGTGAACAGATGAAAGGCAGGATGGTGTACTGTGTTTGTGTTTCCATCACCAGTGTGTTTGCTCTTTTCCCCCTCTGAGGGTTCAGCTGGGGGGAAATAGTGGAAACGATAGCAGCAGGGTTGTTTTTAGGTCGTGCCAGCCTTTCAAGATGCTCCACTAATGCTTTTCCCCTGGAGGCTTTGCCCTATCCTCACCCAGAGAGAGTAAGCTAGAGGAAGGCAATTCCTAGAAACTCTCTAGAATAATGTTGTCTGTCTGCTGGCTCCCAGAGGGAGAATTTCTCAGTGTCCTGAAAGTGATACCAAAGCTCCCTGTCTTTGGCAAGTTTTACACAGCCATTCCAAAACCAATAAGGGTGGTGCTTAACTGGGTTTCCAACTGTGGACTGTGGAAGACTATCAGTTAACAGTAGTTGGCCAGGGTCATTTATTTGCAGTTGGGAATGTTTGAATTTCTTGCTCTTCATTAAATGATAGGCATCTTTTTTAAAATCTCACATAACTATACACACACAGACACCCACACATACCTTTATGGATTTAGATTACACTTATGCAGATGCAAGGACTGTTATTATGTGAGGCATATAATATAGACATTTTTCAGCTCTAAATGCTGTGGTTGTAATGAAGCTGTGTGTATAAAGTTACTTATCTTAAATGAAGTTTATGGATTATATTGTATAGCACCAGAGTTATAGGTGGGTTGTTTTCTTGTATTGATGGCTTCCTGAAAGTGTAGAAATGTTCTCAGTATATTGTAACGATATTACATATGTAGGTGATAAACACAAAAACACAAAAAACAAATTTTACTAAGTGGAACATTTATAAAATGAGGGGCATTAAATGTGATAATTGTGTGAATGGAGGATGTGGAGTGTGTTACCTGTGTTGAGTTCATTGATGTGTGTTTTCCAGAGCTTTTCCAGGCTGATGTGGATGAGTTCTGCCAGTTCTACAGCAGGAAAGATGAAGGCCTGTGCTTTCCAGATTTCCAACGAGTGCGAAGGACAGACTCCAACTATCTTGGGGATGAGAATATTGAGGACATAAACAGGTCTGTCATTATTTCTACTGTTATTTGTTTGTTTCTCACTGCCCCTCTCTCAAACCACAGCTTCTCACAGCTGGGAGCCATGGATCTGATTTTAACTGTGCAAAAACTATACCCACTCTATTGGCAATGGCAGTCAGAAATAGTGATGTAAGCTTTTCTTTTAGTTATATGCAATTTTGTAAACATTTTATAGGCACTGGTAAGTAATGTTTTTCAGGAAATTTCTCTTTCTGCCTAACTCTGTTAGTCTGAATGAATCTACAGCCTCCGTAGGCTCCCGGCACAGCTGCCGCCTAACCAATCAACCTCTCCAAAGCCCCATGTACTGTCCTAAACCCATTTTTGGTTCAAAGGGAGTTAGGCCAGCTTTGATGACAATGAAAATGCTTAGATAGCTTGCGTTTAGCAAAGGCCACAAAGTTCTGACCTTTTGTACACAAGACAGAGAGTTTGCACTCAATCACCATGGCCACCATCCTCAGATGAAAAAAAAAGTTGCAACACGTCAGCGCAACTGATGGGAAATGAAACAGCTGCTGTTACCCAAGTTTTATTAATTGATTGTACATTACTGTAAAGCATGACTTTTGGTTTATAATGCATAGTTCCCTATGAATTGCCTTCTCAAAATGATGTTTTTTAAAATAAAAATAAACAGCAAATCAGTCACTGTCTTAATGGTGTAGTCACACTGGTGCATACAGATACATGCCGTGTGGCCACGCCAGTAGTCCATACCCATGCCATACATTGTCTCATAGTCGTATGACACTGTGTTCCACAAACCTCACATTGCACATACCTCAGCTGGCCCTTACATCTGCCATGACATGTTACCATGACATCATACCACAGCCAAGACAGGAAATGAGGGGAAAGATACCTAACACAAACCCACATACACTCACACAATCGCATCGCCTGTTCCCCTTGGTCTGTCAACATGACCATACAAATACACATAATTCTGACTGCTTCTCTATCCTTTAATGTAGGCATGTTCATATACACATTCATAGAGACACAAATGTACTATTTAACTACCCAAAGACCTAATAGCAAATCTAAACCTTTTTTAAGACTGTTAACCAGTGCACATACACTGTGTGTGTGTGTATTGGCCTATGCTAGGGACTCATTCCATGTGTGTTATTTAATGCGCAGTCTGGGCAGGCTTCCCCACATCTGATGGAAGCTGTGGTTTATGGAACACTTGTTTCACAGCTTGAAGGCCCTGCTCACTTCAGATGAATTAAATGTGCTTTTGCAGTGACATGTAGCTCCTGCCAGTCCTAGGAGTCAAGTTCATAGAACACATGTATTGTACTGTGGACATAGTTTGAAAAAATTAGAATGTGTTTTGTTAAAGAGCCTTTCATCATTTACAAAAGAAAACATGGAAACACACTATCTCTCTCCCTGTTTGAGTGTGTGTTTTCTGAGAAACCTACTCATCCATATGCGTACTGAAATAACACTAATAATATTAGTTGTGGTTGAAAACAAAAACAAAAAACAAAGTGTACTTCAAACTTATAAAATCAGTTGTTTCAGTGGCAGCATACACAATGCATAAGGGGAAAAGGGAACCAATTAACTAGTTAAGAGACCAGAGGTATCACTAAACATATAGTTAAAAGAACTCTGAATGCTGATGAGCAGGAAGATTCATTGACATCTGTACTCAAGGGAATTCTATTAAGTCAGAGTTGACTTAAATTCTCTCAGGTGAATTTGGATCTAAGGATTATCAGTGCTTTGGAACCACAGACCTGACCAAGTAGATCTGAAGATCCAGAGGAGAGTTGTTGAAGCCACCTCAGAGATAAGACAGGAACGCTCAAGATATTCAAACAGCATTTGACCCCATCTTTGTTGTGCTTTCAGGAAGCACAAACACAACTGCTACTGCGTGCAGGAGGTATTGAGCGAGTTGCGACAGCCGGTTGGAGTGGTGCATTGTGGCGATGGCTCCCATCGACTCTTCATTCTGGAGAAAGAGGGCTTTGTGCGGATTCTCACCCACACCATGGAGATGCTCAAGGACCCTTTCCTTGACATTCACAAGCTGGTCCAGAGTGGCATGAAGGTAAGGCATATTTACAATTCCAGGCATCAAAGGACTTGGGTTTGTAAGTGCTTATGCAGTGTGTAATTTAGTGATAGACCACATCAAGTATAAACAAGACATTCCTCACTTCGTTGGGAGTGTTTGCACAAACTGCCATTATCCATGCCGATAAGAAATGGAATTGTTAGCTTATCAAACTATTTTTTTTTAATTTCCCAGAACAAGTACATCAATCAGTGTTGGTCAGTTGTGTATACATAGTTTAGATAGACAAAAGGATTACCTTGCAGAAAAAATGTCTGCAGTGTTTTCAAACGGTTATAATAGGTTGGAAATGGAAATCATCACACTTTATCATTTACATCAAGCTGGAATCTGCATTTGTTTAACACATACATATTGTGTAAGTTACAAGCAAATAGCAAGATGCACTCATAACTTTCAATCTTCTTGTTTGTAATTGTTGGTTAGAAATGCTGGTCATTTTTTTATTTTAGATGGCCCATTGTCAAAGGCGTTTTAAATAACAGTGATGTAAAACACACATATGCCTTCTGAGCAATATTATACAGAACATCATTCTTGAATTTAGGATAACACTTCCTTCAAGGAGGTTGGGTGAAAGAAGCATACCAAAAAACCACAAAGAAACACAATCATACCACAAGGCCTTCCATCTATTTTTCCTCCACATTTAGGAGGAAAAAGGTTGAATGAGAATGGAATTTTATTCAGTGAATTCTTTGTGTCCTTGGATGCAGGAGTCGGGTGTTGGATGTAGTCTTGCATGCTGGCACAATGACACATACTTATGTTCAGTGTGCCAAGGGGGTGTTTTGGTCCTGTCGACTGCCAGTTGTGGAAACATCATCTGTTTAGTGGCCACGGATCTCACGACGGCTCGAAAATTCACCGTGTGATTACAGGATTGCCATCCGCACGTCAGCAGCTGTGCAATTTAGCTGTGCATGTCTGTCACCACCAACAGTGTGTCATCACTTGTATCGGATGTTTACCCATATCCATGGTGACTAGAGACTGCCTCTTTCTGACAAAAGAGGGCCTTGTTTAGATCATGTAGCGGATGTAAAGTAGGCGGGGACTGGAAAGGGTGTTTATGCATGACGTAGACCTACTGTCTCGCCCTCCAGTGAAAGAAGACCTTGATGGGAGGCGGTCAGAATGGACACACTCTGCAGCTTCACCAGGAAAGCCTTCCTAAACAGCCCCTTATCATCATTAAATGTAATTGTTTTCCGATAAAGCCCCTTATTACAGTCATTACAAGTGTCTCAAGGCCTGGCTGTTCTGTAAGCGTTTGGCAACAGGGGGCCAGTGGTCGCAGGCCCAAGGCAGCCACCATGTTTACCATGCATGTCAACAGGCTCTGGTTAGCTTTGTGCCTCTAGAAGGGGCAAGGTCGGGTGGAAGACATACAATGAGTGAGGCCCAGAGATAGTAGCCTTATCAGAACGTTGATTCTGAAGTTGTGTGTTTCCGCTAAGCGTTGGCATCCCGAACCAACCTTCTTCTGACACACAGTGTCAGTTCAGTTGTCAGGCTCCTCTGATGCAATATGGCCTGAGGCATGGTGGGTGTTCTCTCTGAAGAAACACTATCTCTCTGCTCCAAACTCCCCCACCCTGCAAACACACAGAGACCAATAGTATATACAGTACATAATCATGCTGGCACATGATTTGCCATATGTGCCAGAATGACAGACATACTGTCCACACTTCAATATTTTCAGCATACACACACACATGCACCCTACCCACCCCCACCCCCACCCCCGCCTCTCCACGCATTGTTGTTTCATACAGTTGCACCAATTGACAGGCGTGAATTATTTCAATGGCTCATCACTGGTTATAATTTCTTAGCAGATCTTCATTTGGATGTAGTTGCCTTCGCTACCTTGGTAACAAGTAAAGAGTGATCATTCTCATGTTGTCTTAATGTAATGTCACCTTATCTCATACCACTTAATGTTATCTCACCTCTCTTAGCTAGTCTGCCACAACTACCAGAGAGTGTGCTGAGACACTGCAATATTAAAACATTTAACTCAACTCTGATGAGCTGCTTGTCAACAAAACTTGAATGTAGACAGTGACGTGTGTGGAATATTTACTATTTTTTTCTTCTCTGTGTACCCTAGTTAAAGAGCACAAAACATCTGCTGGCAATCTGTTAGTGTTTGTATGTGTTCATATGTGTGTTTCTGCCTGCATATGCATGTGTGTATGACAGTGTGTTCCACCTCCATGTAGCAAGCAGTTTACAGCATGTTATTCCTTATTTTGCTCTTCCGCTCCCACTCCATTGACCAATACATACACACACACGAAACAAGCGCTCAAATGCACACACACACACACACACACACACACACACACACACACACACACACACACACACACACACACACACACACACACACACACACACACACACACACACAGCTGTCGAACTTTCTCAGGCAGAGAAGTGAAGGAGCTCTTACTCTGTCACTTATAACAGTTCCAACATTGTAAACAGGCCCCTCTTCTCAGTCAGTATGGTGTTATTAAATAGCTTGGAGGAGCATTTCTAGCCACCACATGTGTATTACAGTTTTTACCAATTATTTTCAGGCGTGTCTCAATACCATGTCTACTTTTTCAAAACTCTTAACACAATGTGCTTCACCAACATGCATCTGAGCACATCAGTTAACATGTGCTTCCACATGCACTACAGCTACCAAAATTCTTCACATTTCACCCAAAATTACTCCTGCTGCTGTAACTGTAACACATGCTGTCATCGGCAAGACTACAGTGGCAGTCAATGCCCAATACGCTAAAAAATGCAAACAACTTGTAACTTGTCACAAAAACTTTTGTCCTACACTTTATCAAACTAAGTGACATTTTTTGTGTATTTATGCACCTTTGACAATAGATGAATAAGTGTATAGGCCTATACAGTGGACAAATGGATGATTCTTTGTGCTCTTTGTAGAAGTTGGTTGTGGCCCCACCTATTGCAATGCTGATCTATGGTTCTGATGCATTTTGGATGACTTACAGTACATACTGGTAATGGAACACACAGCAATATGAACTTTTTACATGGTAATTTGTTGCCAACAAATATACAAATGTAATGTCTTTGTATACCTGGTAACAAGCTATACTGTAACAATTCAAAATTCTATAGAAACGGATAAGTAAGTATAAAAGTGCTAATTATTACTGTAATAATTATTTGGCTAAAAGATGATTGTCTCGACTACATTATTTCAGTTGTATGACAAAATGCAAAATGTTGTGTTTTGTAACATTGTTTTCGATTTGTTTTAGGTTTGACCCTAAAGTTAACCGTTTTGGTAAGAATATCCAAATGTCTGCAAAAATTAGCTGTAGTTGCACATAATTTTGTTTGTGAACATCAACTGGGAGAAGCACTAATACATTTTGGTTGAAGTGGTGAATGAACGCAATTGTGTCAAAGCAACGTGAAAGAGAACAGTGTTTGGCTCCCATAGTCTATGGTTTATGCAGAAGTGTTAAGAGTTTTGAAAAAGTGGTGGAAATGATTGGTAAAAACTGTAGTATGGTGGCTCCATATATTTGTATCACATGGAGGTTCCTTGTTTTGGTCTATAAGAGAGAGAGGCAGTGTCGGGACACATTGATTCAGGGGTGGTATATGCACAAGTTTTGCTCTCCTGGTCTTTTCTTGGACCCCAACACCACCACTATTCCCATCCCCACCCCCTCTCGTGCTCTGACAGAATGGTCTTCACCCAAAGTTTCCCTCCCTGTCACAGGATTAATGCGTCTCAACAGGTGGAAGTGTGTGTGTGTGTGTGTGTGTGTGTGTATTTGTGTGTGTGTGTGTGTGTGTGTGTGTGTGCACGTATATGTGTGTGTCTTTCTGTCTTTGTGTGTAGGGGGTAGTGAGATTTTATGTGGATCTCTAGTTTCGTTGTTTCGGCTGACCAGGAACCTCTGAATTAGTTTGAAAGATTTCAGATTGCCTTTGAGCTAGGCGTGCATTGTTTTTCTTAAATCAGCTCATGTGGAATGCCTTTTTGCTGTGGTATTGCCTGAGCCAATAAGGATCAAAAGGTGCAGAGCAACAATACAGCAGCCAAGCCATGCATCACGTCCTCAAAGGCCGGCAGCTGCCCACAGTGGGATAAGGGTTGGGGGTGGAGGATGGTACTGGGGTTTGAGGCAAAAAACAGTAGCGCACCACACATGCACACACATAGAGAAAGATGGGTGCGTACATACACATACACGATACACTTCTGTTAGAGTAGGAACTCGTAATTACTCTATGAGCAGCTGAACGCAAACTGTCTGCTTGAATTTTTTTTCCAGCAGTGCAGTGGTGATCGATGGCCCATGAACTAGTCTGGAGTTTGCCTTCACTTAATCATTGTTAATGTTCAACTGGACACAAATGAGCAGTCTTATGAGACCGGTGTTTGTTTCTTATTGGAGTGTGTGATTTCTGTACGTTCTCTTTACTCTGCTGAGGAACGGTCAGAAAGCTCAAACTACATTTATAAAAAGCAGAAAGCAGACATTGTGTCCCAAAACCAAAATCAGCCTGGGGATACTCCTAATTTTGATATCACTGGACAAGCATTTTAATCAGTTTGTATATTGTAAATTGATGAATTTGTCAGCATTCACACTTGTTTTTGTTGGCCCTGCAAGTGGTATGTTTGTGTTGTGTATTTATGTCAGAGTCTGAATTTATCACAGTCTTAACAAATCAGCTTGGGACTCTTTCCAATCATTTATTACTGTTGAACATGGAAATAAGTAGTGACAAAAGGGCCGATAAGGAGGGGGGGCGAAACCCAACCTGATTGCCTTGCTTTGGAACTGAAACGATATAGCTGCTTATTATAGAGACCTATGATGAGAGGACCACCATCGTAGTGACAACTGATGTATCTGCCCCCAGGCCAAACAAAGCGCTATGTACTACACAAGCAATTTCTCTGTTTTCTAAACATGTTGCCAAGACAGTGGGAGTTGGCAGCCCACTCCTTGTTTAGTTCTCTCTCTCACTCTCTTTTATTATAGTGTGTTTTTCTGTCTTTTTTCCTTGCATGGATTATTCAGAGACTTTTTTAAAAAGAGAGACAGGGTAGGAGGGGAGGGGATGTGGGGGAAGGACTGAAGGACTCCTGGACTTTTGTGTTGTCTATGAACTGCCAGTGAGCTAATAAATTCTTTGAGCCACTCTGCGCTGCATTCACGGATATCCCCCAAAGATTACACACACAAATCACTCAAACAATAGAGGCCGCCAGGGCGGCCCCAGGAGTCTCACAGGGGTCCAGGCCCTAAGACAAGCACATCTAACCCGGCTGGGGGTGGGGCAAACACAGGGATGCAGTTTTCCTTGGGGGGTGGCATTGTTGCCTGGAGTCAAATGGTTTATAATCGTTTGTAATGCAGTAGTCAGGGAGGGGAGATTTTTTGAGGGCATTGGGATTCGTAGTGGTCCCACATGGGGGAAAAGAGAGAGAAACTGAGAGAAAAAAGGAGAGAGAAAGGGACATGGGGGGCCTGGTTTTGGCCGTGAGCGCCGGGCACAGGCAGAGTGGGAGAACAGGGAACATAATTAACTTCTGGATCCTTTGTGGTTCCCCCACACTGACAGGCTGGAGATGAAAGGGGCCTGCTAAGCCTCGCATTCCACCCCAATTACAGGAAGAATGGAAAGCTCTACGTGTCCTACACCACCAACCAGGAGCGCTGGGCCATCGGACCGCACGACCACATACTCCGTGTGGTTGAGTACACTGTTTCCAGGTAATGTGTGGGTTCTAATCAGAGAAATTCTAATCAGGGAAACAAGGACAAGTGGTGAAGAAAACAAAGGCTGTGTATATGTGTGTCTGTACGAGCAGGAAAGAGAGAGCCTGCACCAGCACCACTTCTGAATTCCATTTGGCTGACAGTGATGGATGTTTTTATCCAAAACTCTAATCATGACATATAATTATGTAGCTGTTGTCATGGCAAATTTGATGAGTCTCCAGCTACCACAGCTTGGATACTCAGAGAGTCGAGGACTCACACCTGGTGATTAACAAAGCACAAGCCACCTTAACAAACCAGTTAAAGTGTTATCTTTTATTATCCTAATCACTATTATATGTTAAGTTTAAACACTAAAGTCATTTTCACGCAATGGTAGTAATGTGAGGTGCAGAAGGGCATGAAACACCACCTCCATTGTTACAAACCAGGCAGGCCCTTGAGGACTGGAGGAAGAATGGAGGAAGAATACCTTCTTGTTTTTCGGTCCATGTTAATACAGTGTGGGCCAAAAATACAGAACACATTTCAAATGCTTATGTCTTGGATTATAAAAATGACAGAGTACTAAATGTATTTGCTGTATAACTGACATTCAGGAGTTTAAGATACATTGGCTAATTTATTTGAACACGACTCTGGCCACAAATTATTGACATGTTTTATGTAAGGGTAGATTTGCAAAGCAGTTTTTACACAACATAGCCAACAATGTTTCAAACTATAGACCCAAGTTAAAAAAAAAGATGTCATTAAACTGTGAAATGTTCTAAATTAAAAATTAGAGCAATCTAAGGAAACTGTCTATGATTAAAATTAGTGGCACAGACTTTGCACGCTTATTGCAATCAGAGCTCAACATGCTCATTCGGGTTATTATGTAATTCCACACTATCGGTGCCCTTAATCACTCATAATGGTGTGGACCTTAAAACAAATTGTGTTTGTAGTTGAAGAATACTGAATCCAAGATTACCAGCCAAGAATCCATCATGAATAGCGTTTCTCACACATCGGCAGTTCTTTGCACTATGATATGTTCAAGGTTGACCTGGGTTTTTTTTTCCTGAGGGCATCGCCTGTGTTACAGAACTTTGTAACAGCTCACAGGATCACCCTTCAGGACCACACCACTATGCAGAATCAGGGGCACTGCCAGGATGGAATTTTGTAAGCTCTGTAATTGGAATAAGCACACAGAACCTATGCCACAAATGTAATCATAGGTTTCGTACATTTCACTAATTTTAACTTTGAATGTTTCTGTTGACACAGTTTAAAGACTTATTCAATTCAAGTCTAATTTTTAATTCAAGTGTATAGTTCTTTAGTGAAAAATTATTTGCCAAATCTACCTTTACACAAAAGACATCTTTAATTCACTGCCAGGGTTGTGTCCAGATGAATTAGCCTATGTATCATAAACTCCTCAATGTCAGTTATACAATAAAAATATCTGGTACTCTATATACTTTTTTGTAATGCTATATATAAGCATTTAAAATGTGTCCTGTATTTTTGGCCCACCCAACACCTGAAACACACATGGTTTATTGGTCCTCACACAGCTACTTCTTAGCAACATGTTTTTAAACATTAGTTGGTGATTAGGTGTTTTATGGTTTTGTACAAATTGAAACAATGATCAGTTCTGTAAATATACTCTATTTAACATAATAAAGCTAGCACACTATCAGCAATTATTTTGAATCCAGAAACAATGTATATCAAAAAATCAAAACACCTAATCATAGTTTCGGTTGACTTCTGTCAGGAAAAATCCAAATCAGGTGGACACTAGAACTGTTAGAGTATTAATGGAGGTTGCTGAGCTGCACAGGAAGCACCTGGGAGGCCAGCTTCTTTTCAACCCTGATGGCCTGCTGCACATTTTCCTGGGAGATGGCATGATCACATTGGATGACATGGAAGAGATGGACGGGCTCAGGTAAGGCATTCATTAGTGTTTCCCCTAAGACAGTTTTTGTTCATTTCGTTTTCTTGTTTTCTTTTGCTTGTTTTTGTTTTTCATTATGGCAAATGACTTACCATACAGCTCTTTAGAATGCTGATGAATGTCCCATTGACTTTGAATGGGTCACTCCAACATTCGGAGGTCAAATATGTAAGGGATAATGGACGACACGGTGTTCAAATATCAGAAAGTTAATGCACATTCAAGGTGGTTACACCTCAAAGTGCATTACCTTTCTGATATACGAACACCGTGAAGTCCATTATCCCCCTTATACCACGGTTACCACACCTGTCTGATGTTCATTTCAGGTAATAATTTACACATTTTAATTTCTGAAACAAACTTTGTAGAACTACTTCCTTCTGCCACAAGATGTGTCTTTTCATAACTTACTGGACAAACTGCCATTACTAATTCCAAACTGGTGGTGGCTATGGCCAAGACCCAGTCGTTATCTCCATATCTTTGCTAGCTAGCTATTTCAGAGTTCTGTTAAGCCTTTTAAGTCAGTTCACTTATTGTAACGGAATATCAACAATAAGCTGCAATGAGGTATTTAGCAGCTGGACACGTTGCTATGCAACACTTATACATTCTATTTCCTCAATGAACAATTTTTAGCAGCAGACGCCATGAAACGGCAACAAAATATTTAAAATATATGCCCGTGTTAGAAGTGTCTTAGTCTGTTATTATTTTTTGGCCAACTGTGTATCATAAGCGGGGTAATGTTATGAGAGGTGGTCATTCTTGTGGAATAAGCATCCTCCATTACTCTGTTGGGCCTTATTCAATGACAATGACCACCTTTCAGAACGTTATCCCGTTCATGTGTCATTCTGACACGTGCGATTCTTGTGTGGCACATATTGGAGTTCTCTCTGCGACTCACATAGGTGGTCTCCTTTATACTCAAGTATGGTGTTATCTTCTACAGTGACTTTACTGGAGCAGTTCTGAGAGTGGATGTGGACACTGACTCCTGCGTCTCTCCTTACTCCATTCCCAAAAGCAACCCCTACTTTAACAGCACCAATCAACCCCCTGAGATCTTTGCCCATGGGCTTCATGATCCTGGCAGGTAGGAAATTAATTGTATGTACAGATAATGAAAAGGTTTTTCACACAACTATCCACACTGGCCCACTGTATAGTTCATGCATAGTGTAACGTTTGTAGAAGTAGTCCTAAATCTCTGTGTTGAGTGGGGTGCTCCTTAATATATCTATCTTGCTGTCCTCTGTCCCCAACTCAGGTGTGCAGTGGACCGGCACCACTTTGACACAAATGGCAGTCTCCTCATTCTTTGCACAGACTCCTCAGGCAGAAACACAAGCACAGGGAGAATACTGCAGATTGTCAAAGGAAAGGACTATGGTGAGTCATGTATCAGTGTTGCCCCCACTGCCAAAAAAAAACTGATTTTGTGATGTAATGCAGAAAATATGAATGGCTTGCCTCAGTTTAATAAATTACCAACTGGGCAGCTCTTTAAAATCGTTTACCTTAAGTCATGCAATGAGTTAACAGGAATCAGTGAGAGTGGACACATTAAATACTTCCAAAAAGTGTTGTTTATTAACACTACAAATATATATGTATATACTCCACCACTCCTGTAATGAATCTTAAAGCAGCATTCATTATATTAGGTGTGCCTAGATGAGTTTTTTTTACATAAGGATGCAGTCAGATCCAGAATTATTGAATTCTCTGATAACCAAGGCACACAGCTGCATTGGCATAACACTGGCAATTAAGAAAATGATATCATTTTAAAAAGTGTGACTTTCTTTCACTGTAGCTTGTCTTTAGCCACCTAGGTTACATAAAAAATGCCCTAATGGCCTAATTTTTTCCAGGCCCAATAAGAAGCTTAGCCTTGGCCTACTAGTTAAACAATTAGTAGCCTAATAAATAAATCAGAATGCTGCCCACTGATTCAGAGGCACACAGCTGCATGGCATAACGTAGGCAATAAACAGAATGATTAATTTCTGCACATTGTCCCAATGCTAAAATGTAGCTTAGCCTTGGGCTAGCCTACTACTCACCCCACAAACAATAATAGTTAAAAGCATAGTAATTTGGTGGAACTAAAACGTCAATGCAACACCATTACAGAAACTATATAATTTTAATTCCTGTCGCCCAGAAAACTTCAGTGCTAATATAACTAGAACTAGTATGACATATGTAGGAACTGAACAACAGAACAATCTTAGCAGTTCTGCTAGCTGGGCTAACATCACATATGTAGCTAAGCAATTTGTGGATTGATGTTGTTGAATTGAGAAATAGACAACCTGAACAAGCACTATTGGCAACATTATCTACAAAGAGCTAAGGTGGAGAATTTTTTAATTAATTTATAATGCAACATAAACTAGTTGGTTAGTGTAACCTAAATAGAAGCAATGTTAGCCAACCAACACTGCCCTCCTCAAACTGTCAAAAAACGGTTATGCATCCTACTTGCAGTCTTTCATCCAAGTGCACAACTTCTTCCTCATTTTATTTGCCACTTTGTCTTTTTTTCTTGCTTTTTAACACTGTGAGTGTACCCCAAAATGTTAACACTCGCAGATTATTGGCATAGACATGTGTAAACAATAAACACAAATATAATATATCAAATTTTATTTTTTTTAGCAGTAACCACAATATTATATAATATTATTATAACATTTTTTTGTCTGTTTACTCTATCCTGAGTTTTTACTGTAATTCTATGGGCCCAGCATGGAATCTGCAATAATGAAATGAATGACATTTCTTTCTGTCTTTCTCTTTCTCACTCTCTCTCACTCTTTCTCTCTGTATTTCAGCGCCCCCTAGCCTAATGCCCTATGCACCGCATATGTTGCAACCCCATTTTTGCACCCCTGAGTGTAATAATGAAATGAGAATGCTAAACGCTGACTTACTGTTATTGTTGGTGAATGGTAGTTTTAAAAAGTGTTCTCACATTCAAAACTATTTAGCTGAAAGACAAACCTAGGCTTATAAATAGCCGCTAGTGGTTATTTTATTGACATTTTTATAATTTTATCAAATTCACCAAGGGTTTGGGTTGCTTTAGCCTAATCATTTGTGTTCTGAAACCAGCCCAGCACACTGATTTTACTACATGTTACTGTCACTATGAGAAATGCCATCACCACCACCACCACCACCACCACTGTCATCAGCCCTGGGAGCTGATGAAGGCCCATCTGTATTTTTGGCACATTTGGCAATGTTTGCTTAAGGAGCAAGTGTTTTTTCTTGCAGTTTTTCTGTGTCTCCTTTGCGTTTTCTCTCCATCTCAGAAGATCCTAACATGAGATAACATTATGTTCCTCCTACATTGCACTGCACACTGACACACCAAGGCAAAGAGAGGAGGTGTTTTTGATGTGTGAGGTGTGATTGGGCCACCCCAGTGTCAATTGAGCCGCTGATCTAGTGGTTAATTGGGCCTGTCAGACCAATATATATATATATAAAAAAGGTGTCAGGACTGTCGGCCCAAATAGTACGTCGGCCCACCGGGAAAATTCCCAGTATGTCAGATGGCCAGTCTGACCCTGGTTGGGACATCACTAGCTGAACTTGTAGTGGAATATCTACACTTCTGCACAACAGAAATTAGGGGACAGAATTGAGACACAATGCTCCATGATTCTCACATAAGATCCTGCTTGCCAAGGGAATGTGAATTCATGGCCATGAATATGCTTTATAACTGTCAGCAACAATTGAAGCCCAGATTCTGGTTTTGTGTTTTTGAAAACACAACGACCATGATGGCAGTCCATCCTTAAGTGGTGTGGATTGAGCCCCAGAGCTAATCAATGCCAGACCTCCACCAAAATGCTATTTCCTGTATGGAGAAGAGACAATTTTTTTTAATGTTTTTGCTCTTGTTTGGTTTAAATTATAGGAGTACACCCCCCTCCCCACAAACACACACACACATACACACACATGTAAAAACACACACATGCACACACAATGAACCATGTAATCTACTCCCCACCAAAATACACCGCACTGAAGTATTCAACACTATAACTTACAACACATCCTTACAATCACTGGCCCTACACCCAAGGCAGACAACTAGTGACCCAGGCCAGTTTGCACCAACAGGGTGACAAAGACTGTCGTAAGCCACGTAGACATACATACACTCACTTAGACACACATATAAGTATATTCACACCATTTATTAGAAAGACAGACGTTGTGTCAAGAGTGTTGCCGTATTCAACCATATGGGTGAACATTTATGTTTATTGAGGTGTTTTGTGAAAGTGAATGCTGTTGGCATCCCCCTAAAATCTGTTACGATAGAATGGAGAGATTTTAACAAGCCAAGGGCTGGATAATTAAAACCACCCTGTGGCAGGCCCTAATGGACTCCTGACAGACTCCAGTAAACATGGATATCCCCTTAGATTCCTACACAAACACAGAAAACAGCTCTCATTAGGGAGTGTGTAAATCAACCTCAAGTCATTACAAAACCTAATGACAATATGTTAAATGAAGTCATAACTATGTGAATAAAGGCATTCACACCACTCAAGAATTACTTCACCCAACCTTTCCGCTGAAATGAAGTAATTTACCCAGATGCCAACAGAGAGTCAGTTGTAACAGATTTTTACACTCTAAAATGAAAATTTTCATTGTTGCTGTCTCTTCACACCTTTGTGCATTGGTTAAAGAGATTTTCATAGTGTGAGAGGGTATTTTGACCATGAATGTTCGAGTGATATTTATTCTGAATTTTGTGCCTTTATTTTTACTGCAGAAAATGAGCCATCCATTTTTGACTTGAAATCTACTGCCATTTCAACACCTGTTGGAGGTTTCATCTACAAAGGCTGCCAGTCAAGGCGGCTTTATGGCAGCTATGTATTTGGCGACAGAAATGGGTACATATTCAATTGTCAGATTCATCTTTTAATCCATCAACATCCTATCCACCCTCATATGCTACAATTGCATTGGAGATCCTATGTACTAAGGTGTACTTTAACATGAAAGTGGCTGGTTGGGAAGCTTTTCTGTTGAATGAATTTCATGTTCCCCCATGTTTTGAAATCTTGTCTTTCTTTAGTTAAGAATTGCTGTGTATAGCCTTCCATCCATCCTGCTGCTGCATCTGTGCCAATGTAAATCCTCACTGCTATCCAAGCAGAAGGAAAAAACCAAGTCATTCCGTGTAAAATGAGCTGGCTTTTCCTGCCATGTCATTTGGCTACCATTTTGTGTTGTTCACACTTACCACTAGTTTGTAATCCATCCTCCTTCACTGGTCTCATTACACCCTTTTAGAGTAAACACAGGAAATATAGGACGGTCGACAGGTTCCCTCTTTCTTTGTCTCTCCCTCTCTTAGTCCATCTTTGTCTCCAGAGATAGATTTTCATTCCTGTTATCTTTTTTCTGCACAATGAAATCAAGCAAAGACTTGACACTCATTTTCAGCCATGTCAATATGCATGAACTGACCTCTAAAAACGAGGAGGATGTGAAGATAATTTGACAGGGACATTAAAAAGTATTATGTCGGTGCAGGGTTTATTTTGTATTAAAGTGAAGCTGCTTACAGTAGAGATTCAGAATCAAAGTGTTGTTTTGCTGGTGCTCAGGAACCTGCAGATCCTACAGAAGAGTGGAGGAGAGCAGCCCTGGCAGGAGAGGAGCCTTTGTCTGGGAAGCAGCACCTCCTGCGGAGCCTCACTGATGGGGAATATCCTAGGCTTCGGGGAGGATGAGCTGGGTGAGTGCAGATGTGCAAATAAGTTTGCAAAGGAACTTTGATCAGTTTGCAGATGTCCTTTAGTTTTGTGTATGAGCTGCAGTAGGTTGATGTAGACTAGATGAAGACTTTATGATTGAATCACTCCCCTATATAATTGTAATTGTGTATATACGAGTAGAAGGTTACAACATGCAATTTAGGGAAAAATATAGAAATCTGAAGCAGATTACATGATGCTTGTGGTCAACACATACTAATCATCATACCACATATTTCTTCAACACATTTTTCTTTTTATGCAGGGAATCAGTGAGTGCAGAGTGTCATGACATGGTAGATGCTTAGTAACTGGTACAAGCAAAACTGTTACCTTGTGGTTAAAGCAGTGGAGTACCTGGTCTGGTCATGGAGCAGAGATACATGTGTGTGTCAAATGAGATGCTTTTGGTGCACTTGTCAAACAGACTGTGCCATAAAATGATGAGACAGGAAGGGTGTTACTGAGGCTAAAGCTGTTCACAGAACTACTGATTTTGAAAAAAAAAAAACATATTTCTGTATCCAGTTCTGGGAGATATCCAAGCAGCCTTTTGCAGAGAGAGCCAACAGTGGTAAAAGAGGAACACCTACACTACACTCCCACACAAGAAGAGAGAGAAAGAGAAAGAGAGAGACAGACAGAGAGAGAGAGAGAGAGAGAGAGAGAGAAAGAGAGAGCAAAAGCAAGAACAAAAAAAAGAGAGAGAACTCCTGATATGCAATACCCTCTTCCTCTGTGGCACATTCCAGGGTGACATGAGACTTCTGGAGCTTCCTGACAGATCATTTCCCCTCCGGCTGCTGCCGACAGCAGATATGGCTGGGACTCTAAGAGCAGAGGGATCACGGACAGTGTTGGGTTTCCCTCTGCTGTCCTCTTTGTCTCACCAGACACTCCTAATGACTTCTGTTACTGCCTCGGGGACTTAAGGACACAAGACAGGCATCCACCAAGCTGAGCCTCATGCCTCTCCTTGGCTTTGAGCTATTTATCCTAGGCAGTTTACATGGAATTGCTTAAACTACACTCCATCTTTAATCCAAGGGAGTCATTTCCAGTAGTTCTACAAAAATCTGCGCTGGTGTAGCAGAGACAAATGTGTCTGGTGTGTTTGTGATTTAGAGGGAGGCTGCATTATGAGATGTGTCGTGCCAGTCCCTCTCTTGCGCACATGTTTATGATATACACTTGTTGAGCTCTGTCTTTGCTACCTGGTCCTAATTAGACAACATGCATAGTTTCAGACAGCCACAAGCTGTCAGCCTCATCCTTGTGTTAGCAGTACAGGGGATATGAGATGAGGTGGCATAACAAACAATTCTGGAACGGTCTCTTTTACACACTTACAAAAGTTAGAATGCACAGTAAAAGAGATGATCTGGTATCACCAGAGCTGACGACCTTGGGTGAAACTAATTCTAGTGTCTAATTTTCTACTGTTTTTTTCCCACAGGTGAAGTGTACATTCTGACTTCAAGCAAAAGCATGGCACAGTCTCACAGCGGAAAACTTTACAAGCTTCTGGACCCCAAGAGGTACAAACAAACAACATCATACGCACACATGAACAACAGCATAAATTCAGTGACAAACAAACATCATCATCAGCCTTGGAGGAAACATAGTCATTATCTCAGCTACAGAGAGTCAGCATCAAAGTACTGTACAGTGCAGTAGCTGTAAAATGCTGTATGTGTGTGCATATATGAGTGTAAAAAAGAAAGAGAATGAGTGGTTGCTTTGTGGCTGATGGCATATGAGGTGCAGTGGTGAGTAGGTGCATATTCAAATATGCCATTAATTCATAGTGTGGTGTGGAATAAACCTCCTTCTTTTTTCTTACATAGCCACATTCTAGAGTTGATTTGTATTGTGTCAGTGTGTGGATTGATTACTCAAAGCTAAGATGAGATCACATCACCCTCCACAACCACATACACATATACACAGTCTCAACATAAACCACTTAATATTATTCAGACACAACACATGCAAACACACACTCACGTAGACTAACACACACATACACACACACACGAGCCATCATACTTACACATTCACACATGCACACTGAGGCCTTATTCCCTTTAAACAAATCATCACACAACTGCCGACTTCAGCCAACACAAACGGTGCTCATAATTGGAGGGTAAGCATAGTATTTCCAAATGTTAGTGTAGCGTGTTCCTAACACCAACACTGTCTAGATGGATTGGGCCAGTGGAGGCTCACTGCAGAGCTTGTGTGGTCTGCTGTGTATTTTCAGAGATTTGACAGAACTTACACTCTGGAGCAGCCCAGGCACCTGTCGGCACACAGGAATGTTTTCTTTCAGATGGCAGAGTAAATTTGCAGGTTTACGTGTGTGTGTGTGTGTGTGTGTGTGTGTGTGTGTGTGTGTGTGTGTGTGTGTGTGTGTGTGTGTGTGTGTGTGTGTGTTATAAATCATTCAGATCAACTGTAACTGGTCCAAAACTATCTTGCCTCTCAAGATGTGTGAGAAGACATTGTGACCTGTAGAGCAGATATACATCACCCACTGCAGTTGCTAATCTTTTTTTTTTTCTTTTGTGTGTGTGTGTGTGCGTGTGTGTGCATGCTCGTGCATGCCACCTCACAATAAGCTGTAATTTGTCCCATGTGTCAGACACACATTTGCAACAGTGATGGATCTTTGAAATCTGTTGTTTGTGTCAAGCCAAATCTATCTGAAAGACATTGCGGGCCACAGTACCAGGAAATGCGTACATGGAGCGTGAGAATTCCCACACAGCCACAACTAGCTCCAGTGACGAGTGCACTTTCAATAGAATAAGATATATCAGCCCCACACTCTGAGTTTTCAATAGGCCCAGGCTGATCAACCACAGCCTCTAATTCAAACCAAGCACTTTTAAAGCATCAGGCATCCACCCTCCTCTGACCTATCAGGGTCATGCAGACATACACAGCAGCTGAAATGATCCATTTGAGGTGGTTCTTTAACATCACCTTTGCTTGCCTGGTCAGGACTCTCCAAGCTGGGGCCTCTCCTTACAGAGAGAGGCCCTTAGGGGTTTCAGTCCAGCATTTCCCCAGCTCCCTCCTCAATGCTCAATTTCCGCAGACGCTTTTGTTTTTCTTTTGGTAGGAATTACAATAGAAATGGATCCCGGGCTAATTATTCCTAGGTGATGACAGTGCCACCCAAGTCTTAACACAATTAATTACCTCACAGATGTTTCCAGAATCCCTGCCCATACTGAGGCCCCTCCGTCTCAAACTTTTTTATTTACGTTTTCTGGCATCAACACTTTTTTTCCAAGGAACAGTTATTTCCACCATCGACGGGACTTGTTTAGTCTGTCTGAGACCTTTGCTGTTCCTTTGCTTGGTTCCATATTTTTTCATGCATGCACATGTACATGCTTACACACACACACACACACACACACACACACACACACACACACACACACACACTGTGATCATGTAGGGTCCTATTACAGAATGGGCCAAGGGAAGTGGATAACACCACTGACCTCAAGCGCGAGATCGAGTCGGGTGGTCTTGTGTACCTGAGACGCCAAGGCCTCACTGTTCTGTTTGGGGGAGGGGGTGCAACAACCACAGCATGTTTTGATTTGATCTCTCTGCATTCTTCAGCAGACAGAGCAGAGAATGGCACTTGGTGTGCTGGAGTGCAATGTGTGAATCTAGGAAGGGTAGCATTATGTAAAATTCCTGTAGCATCATGTAAAATTCCTGTAATGTTTTTGGAATAAATACATCATACCAGAATAATGGTGCCTGTCACCAGTATTTGTTTGTCAGAGGCCCAGCTTAGAATAATAAATACAGCTGAACACAAGGCACACAGACGTTGCTGTCCCATGTGGACAGCACTGTACTATGGGATTGTTTATCAGCCACTGCTGTTGACAGAGAAATGGAACTGTTTAAAAACTTGTCAAAGCATATTGCGGGCCAAGTGACAGACAGAACTACATTTTCCCATGTACTTTTCCCTTTTTACACAAATCTGTATTCTCTCTTAATGATTACCCCAATGTTGTGTCTGATTGAAATAGAGAAATGCATCATTAAAATTGGTCTTATCTCAATTGGATTGCCACACGCAGGCAGAGGGGCCCAGGGGATCTCTGATTATTTAGAATGAGAGCATTTAGTTCTGGTGATGGAGTCAAACTGAGCCAGAGATAGAAAGACAGAAGATAGAGTGACACTCGTAAGGAGCATGAGAAAAACAAATAGTGAGTAATTCAAACTTTGTACAGAAGTGTACAGATCTTTCAATCATATTTTTCTGTGGGTTTTAGTAATGTATTTGGTTTACCATAACAGTAAAAACAAACTCCTAAATGAATTCGTCATTGTAGCACATACAATACAATATCAATAACAACTTTTTCAGCATGTCTCTTTGAAAATCCATGGCTTTATCAAGTGTGTGTGTGTGTTTCTGTGTGACAGAGAGAGAGAGTGAGAGAAAGAGAAAGAGAGAGAGAGAGAGACATACAGCTCTTTTCATTTGTGAAATGTGCACATTTGTCCATCTCTCTTAAATCTCCCAGGCCAACTTTGCCTTGTCTCCCACCCACAAGGCCCCTGGCCAGGCTCCTTGAATAGGGTAAGAGCGACAATACGCAGTAAATTTTGGACACAATTAAAACAGAAGATGAAACCACACAAAAAGGAGAACAATAGGGAGGTTGTGGGGAGAGAGATTCTGAGCCATTCTATAATGCATTCTGTGGGAATCTGTAAAATATGGCCCATTTTGGTCTTACTCAGTCTCTCAAAAAGCTCCTTATCAGGCCCTGGACTCCTCAGGGTTCTGCACAACCCTGAACATTGAGCTCATCCCACAGAGATCGCTCATGGTCACTTATTTTTGTTATTTGTTATCACCAACCTCATGGTGAGACACGCACATTAGACTGGATTGAGATCAGGCACAATGCATTGTTCCTCCTCAACAAAGAGAAGCACATCCCACTCCTCACTGTTCTGGGGACAGCCTTAAACAAATATGGCACAGCCAACCCCCCCCCCACTCCCTTTTCGTCTTGCATGCTGTATGTGCCGGCCTCCTGGCCTGCTTCATTCCCACACTGCCTGTTGACCCAGCTGCCTTTGTTGGTGTTGCGAGCAGCAGGTGTTGTTTTCAAGCCCACCCTGGCAGACACACAGAGCCTTCGGTAGCAGCACTGACCTCCCGAACCATTAACAGTGGCAGCACAATCCTCTGGGGAGATCCCCCTTTCTTTCATTTTGGTCCTCTCTTCTCAGCCCAGAGCTCCCTTCTTCTTGCAGTCTTGAATCTTTATATCTCCCTCCCTCTCTCACCGTTTCACTCTCTCCCTCCCGTTCTCATTGTTATGAACAATATACAAGGCTGTCACAACAACAACACCAGCACAAAAGCGGGGGGAGCAGGAGATGTGGAGAAAGTAGCTAGACTGGAGAGAAAGGAGGCATGTGTTGTGGGTGTGGAGAACAGTAGAGAGGAGCATGGGAACTACCACTGGCAACACAAGGGCCTTCCACCACCCACCCCCCTGCTTGCCAATACACATACATAGAGGCACAGTCTGTCTCTCTCTCTCTATCTCTCTCTCTCTTTCTCTCTCTCTCACACACACACACAAACACACACACTACCACACTAGCCCAACCATCAGTCACACCGGCTGTCAGGACAATCTTGGGCTTCAGCACCCCACACATACTGTCATTGTTGTATTGTCACACGTTCACAGTCACACATACATTCCAAATGCCCTCTCACACCCACCCACATTCTCACTCTGTCATTATTTCTCACACTCCCTTACATACACATGTCTCTCATGTTCTCTTCCTCCTCTCCCTCTTTTTATCTGTCTCTCTCACACTTCTAACATTCTCTCTCTCTCTCTATCTTCTCTGCCTTTGGCACACACACACGAACACACTTTTTCATTTGGTGTTGCAGTATCACATACACCCCTTTAAGCACATGCAGGCTAGAGGATGTTTCTTTCCAGAGGCAGCAAATCCATTATGCACAGGCATGCTTTTGTTTCCAGACATCATCATGATGAGGGCTCAATATACAGTAGACCTCGTGTATAAAGGCCTCACATAAAGGACCCAGTCTTGCCTAACGACAATTTCAGTTAAATTCCTTGTATATATATCGGCTTTTATATAACGGACAATTGTATTTACCGTCCTAAAATCACTGGTCTAATGCATTTCCATTACAATAGCTTTGCATGTAATGTACTCCTTGCTCCCAACAAACAAAGCTAAAAGCTACCAGTTTTGTTGTTGGACTTGTTGTCAGATTGTGGTTACAGCCGAAAACGATTGTCCTTATCTCGGAAAGGTACGTGCGTTTCCAAAACTCTTAATGCCCTGGTGCGTTTCCTGCCAACCAGTGAAAGATTATAGCGGAACTGAAGTTCTGCTCCACCACAGGCTATGTCCCACTGACCTGGTCTTCCTCGCCTAAAGGAGGAAGGACTACCAGTGTTTGGACAGTCCAGAACTACAATATTCATTTTCATGCCTGGTCATTGACGACATAAGGCATCAAGTTGTGATTTCCGTGCCCTCTCTGAGCTAGTTTGAAACTTACTGATGGTGATTAATCTATTTATTTTGTCTTACGGGTAATAGAAATACATGTAATAAAGACTTTTGAAAGGTAACAATATATTCGTGTTGTTTTTATTTTTATTTTATATTCTATACAAGTAAAACGAGTAAAGCAGACATGCAGAATAGATAAATACTAAACTAAATACGGTTTACGTATATAGCGGACAAAAATAGCTGGTCCCGACTGGTTTAATATACGCGAGGTCTACTGTAATTCATCAGAGCAGGGCAAATTTAACTGTCATAATAATCTACTCTTTTGGTGCACCTGTGTATCAGACCAAGGGAAGAGGAATGTAAAGAAAGAAAGAACTTGTTTAGTTTGAAAAAATTAACCCAATTGCAATTTTTGCCTTGTTCCTACTTTTAGACCTCCAGTGCCTAAAGAATGCCGTCGACCAGTAGAGGCTCCAGAGATGCTGAGCAGTTCCTGCTCTCGACAGTGCAAGAATGGACACTGTACACCCACCGGAACCTGCTGCTGCAGTCCGGGCTGGGAAGGCCCCTTCTGTAGAGTGGGTAAGTTGCTACAAACACACACACACAAACACACACACACACACACACACACACACACACACACACAGTTGTGTTTGTATAGGTCATGTGCACAATACACATTTAAATACACAAACATATACAGGCAAAGACATACCTTCATTTTCTTCGGAGTCAAGTAACTTTACTACTCTACAGATACCCAGGTGCACATGCAATCAAAATTCCAAGCACAAACACGCAACCATAACAGATTTCTCACTTCAGTTTACAAACTATCCAATCTGACTTTTAGGTCATTGCTGAAAGTATATCTGAGTTGAATGTTTAGACCATGTCACCAGGTGACTGAGGCCTACTGTGGGTAATAATGCAAGGATACTGAAATGTCTCTGTATATCAAGGTCACCTCCCAGCGCTTTTACCTGCCCTTCTGTTCCCTCTGTTTCAGCTAAGTGTGAGCCTGCATGCCGTAATGGAGGGGTGTGTGTGGAGCCGAACAAATGCTTGTGTAAAAGTGGCTTTTCAGGCAGCCAGTGTGAAAGGGGCGAGAGGGGCTTAGAGCAAGCAGATGGAGACAAGAACAAGGATGGCATCCTGGACCACCTCATTGACATGACCTACTATCTGCTGGACCTCACCAGCTATATTGTATAAAGTGAGCAAAGGGAGCTCTTCTTCCCACCACCAACCCCCCCCCCCAAGCCACTTCTCCTTTACCCCCTCATTGGTGAAAACTTTCCATTCTTGGAAGGCCTCATTATTCCTGAACAAACCAGCAGAGCAGCATTCAGATCTATCCAACTCAAAGATAGCCGGAATAAATCTCTTTTTTATGGGCTGTTGTCTCATAGCTCATCAGCTCTCATATCATTCCACATGCTGGAAGCCATGTCACCAATAGCAGAGGCAGATGCATGCATGAAGGCTCATAAAATAAAATGACCCTCAATTCTTCTCAAGCTTCTTGTGTCCTAACATCTTCATAATCTGCGATTGCTCCTTACCCTGATCTGATCATCCAGAACTTGAGCTAAGGCTGAGGACATCTGATTAGAATTGTTTAGATGGCAACCAGGCTCCAAAAAGGCTATGCTGCCCCAAACGGCCAGGTTGTTGTTTGTGGAGTTGGCAGGAGGAGTTGTAAGAGAACTCAAGTGACTTGCAGACAGACTGGACAATGTGGGCATGCAGTAGCAAAGCCCCCCTACCTCCCACCCTTGCAGCAGTCCACGAAGCTGAACTGCACCTTGGAGAAACTTACATTCGTACCAGGATTCCTGAAGGCCACCTCACAAAGGGGTGCGTCTCTGTCTTTGCCTTCTTAAAGACTTAACATTAAAACATTGAAAATGAATGCACATTTGTCAATTTGACACAAACTCGAAAGCTTACAATTGACTAGTGTGCTAACTTGAAAAGAATAAGCATACAAGATGAGGAATATTTGTGACAATCTTCTCAGTGACACACAGCTCCAACCTGCATTGTAACTTTGTAACCTTGAGATCCCAAAAATTATTAAGGTCCGAGCTTTTTAAGTATTGCCCTGCTGGAGGATTATAGTGCCAAATCCATTCAAAATGGTTCCTTTGACCATGTTACTGGTTCAGAGGCCATCAGAAAGGGCCAGTTGTCAGTCTGAGATTAAGAAGCTTCACTGGCGTTTCCTCATCACAACCTGTTAAATAGTTAAAATACTAGTTATATTCTTTATACATGTATGTAGCTATAGGCAACACAAGCTAAATAAAAAGAGGTCAGGATGAATAACATTTTGACTTTTATTTTGCGACCTGTACAAATATTGCATTTTGAAATACATTATTGTACATCAATATGCTAGAGTTTACTTCTAGGTACGTAAAAGTCTAAAAGTCTTAAAGTAGCAGTACCTACAGTTGTTAATGTCAAGTAGATTCCAGGCTGGGGAATTGAACTTGGTCAGTGTTCGGTTTTTGAAACAAGTGCCACTGTATGAAAACAAATTTTTTTTTTACTTATTCATCATGTCCATGAAGCTGCTTTCTTTTTCTAATATAATGATATATGTTAGTTGATATATGGCAGTTTGAAAAATAATCTTCTGATTGATTTAAGTGTCTTTGAAAGACAGTTTTTTCACATGAAGGGGTTTAACCAATTCTACATTCAAGAGTCTGTTTTTCAAACTTGAGGGAATGTATAAGCATGCCTAGACAACACAGACATACCAAGACCAAAAATGAGGCCATCATGGAAACTCTTTGGAACAAATTGGAGCTGTATTGAAGAACACAATGGAATATTCACTCTTCAGCTACAAAAGGGACAGAACACGCTGTTGTTGTATATTTCTTAAAGTGCTGTACTGAAAGGCGTACTACTTTAGCCTCACAAAATAATATAGCATTACTGTTGTTTGATAGAGGAGCATTTATTTTTTTAAGTGTGATAATATATGGGAGAGGACAGTGTTTATCAAGTGGTTTTATGGTAAGGTTTTTGCATTCACACCTCATATTCTTATTTCTGATTTGTTTTGAAAGGAGCACTGTTACTATATGTGTGTTTCTGCAAACAATGTGTAATCCTCAGTCGATTACCAGTGTTTTATTTACATGTGGGTTTTTGTCAACTCTTTTTGCCATCATTCAATCATGAACGAACTAATTGTCCAGATTACAACTGATAGTCACAGAACTGCATATCCATTGCTATACTTTTCGAATAAGAATAAAATCGGAATGTGATTGAGCATTCAGTAGTATTATTGTGCAGGTGTTGTGAGGGTTAACAAAAGTTGATGGTATGAGATTGTTTGGTTTGAAAACATTGTGTTGTCACCACCACAGTGTTGAAAACATGCCAAGATAAACATCTCAGCATCCACCAGCACCATAAAGGCTGGCATTTGACAACATTTTTAGCAAAATGAGAATAAATTAGGTAGAAGATAAATACTGATTCATTTTGTGCATTTCTTATTTGACATACTCTCCCAAATATTTAAGAGCTAATATGAAGACAGGCTCATGTGTTATTCATGTGTCCTTTGTGGCAGTACTGGTGCTCAGTGCCCATGTGACTCAGACCAGAATGCAGACCCTGCATGCTGCAGTCTCTGCCCTTTAGCCCTTTCAAGAGAGCAAGACAAACCCTCTCCCATGTTAATGATATGTAATTATTTCTTTACCATTGGTATGTGGTAACTGATGCATGCTGCCAGTCATCAGGTTGTTTTGTTGTTTTTCCAAACATAGTTATCATGGGTGCATCCCTCTCAGCACTGCTTGCCCTACTTGAGGAACTCCACCAACAGCAGATGCTGTTTTCATTCTCGGTTATTGCTTTGTTTTTTTTTGTTTTGTTTTTTCTTAAATGTATTTTGAAATTGGCCCTGCTGTGGTCATTTATGCTAAAGTATCCATGCTGTAAGTTTATCCTTTAATTTAAGCACTTAATGTGAAACTTGCATTGCAGCTGCTGAGAAGGCAACATGTGAATAGAGAAATACTTTTTTCCTTTTTCTTCTTTATTTAAGTAGCTATGCCATGAAGTTATTTAAGTTCTCTACATTGTTTTTCCATTATCTGTGAAGGTTTTGATCATGTAAATAAGTCTAGGGCTATCTTGGTATTCTTTTCAGAAATATCATTATGTCTATTAAAGTTTATAGCATGTTTGAAAATTAAATATCGCATCTTTTTGGGGTTTTTGCTGTTTTTTAAGGCAATTAAATGACATGATTTACTGGACCATAATGATATACATGCTCATGAATAAATAACAGATATTACAGTAATTGAAAGCAAATATAAATTCATATGCATGGTATAAACTGTACTGACTAGCTCTGTTTTGACAGATATTTAAATGCTGCACATCTTTTGTATTATGGAGGTCATCTCTTTAAAGCCTTTTAGCAGAGATCATGGTGACTTAAGATGACTTAATGCAATGTGCCTACAATTCTGTCATAAAGGAAATTGTCATAAATAAGAAAGATAGCTGTTTAAGGTGATGATAGATAAGGAGGCTTAAGAATAGTAGGTGCATTATGGACTTGTATGTTTGAATGCTCCGGTAGGCACTCTGGCTCAACACTGAAATGCTCCACTGGGAAGTTCTCACTTCTTGTACGTCACACACCAAGTTTCCATGAGGGCTTTTCCCTTCTTCTCCTTTTTCCCCCCAGACTGGACTGAGGTAAAACCTAAATTCATTTGGAGGGAAGCTGAAGTGGCCGCTAGCCCAGTGCTCTAGAGGGTTTGCTGAATCACAGGGTTCTGACTACAAAGTGAACTCTGCATCAAGGAATGAGTTACCACAGAGGCAGAAGGAAAAGACTGCAACTATAAAGGTGTTCTATGGAACTGATGACAGAAACAGTTGATGACAGTGCCCACAATAGATAACTTTTTAGTAAAAGAAAGGTTTTCTGCTTTAAAACATACTTTCAGTGTATGTTTGTTATAATCACTGCACCATTACATTTCCATGTAGACAAATGTATTTAAAGGAAGCAGGAGTTACCCTCAAAGACCCCATCAGGCAAACATACATGCACGCATATACGTTTATATGCCTGTTGGCATTATTAAATTCCATTTTATAATATCAATCAGCCTGAGTGGCTGTAATGATAATGAGTGGAGACCACCCACCTCACAGTGCTCTGGAGCGACATATTTGGAGTAATGCAATACTGAGTTTTCTGTGCACTATTCAGAGCCAATCAAAATTGCGTAGACTGGAACGGGGAACTGAGTGGTGGGGTCTGAGGGGGATATTATTTTGGTTTGTACACTATCTGTGGCATGAATCATTGCTTTGCATTTGGAATTGTTTTCTTTTTCTTTCCCAAAAGGGCCCTCATCTGGCTATCTTTCATAAACACTGTAACCCTGCACTCTGAGTAAACACCAGGACCCTGTATACTAAATATTTGTGACACTCAGATGGTTGGGAGTTATTATATTGTGTACAACAGCTGAAGAGCTGGACTAGTAGATAATGGGACACTAATTCTACAAAGTAAAATTTCCAAATAAATACACTTTTTTATTTACAGATTCAGTAGAACATGCAGAAGAGACAGATTTGTTTTAAAATGTTGAAATAGAATGCAAGAATTGTCCAGTATAAAAAACGGGGCATTTTAATTTATTTTGTGGCTCCCTCTACACTTATCTTTCATGATGGCTTGACATTTTTTTTCATTCATGAAGACTCCCACAAACAGTAAAAGTGTTGCACCCTTACTCTGTATGTGATTACCTCATGTGTTTATATAACCTGACTAATTCACAGTACACATGACTGGGTGCTGGTATCTGCATCCCAAGTTTTAAAGGATCCAAACCACCTGATCACAAATAAAAGTATAAAATAAACTGTACATAAAAACATGTTATTGTAAATTTAAAACAATACTTAGTGCACTCTGTCCTGGTAAAAACATAGGATGGCACTAGCTTCACAGGTGACTGATTTCCATTTTTATCTGAAAAATACATATGATCATATTTTGTCATAAAATAAGCTAATAAGTAAAGAGATCAAGCAAATTTCCAACATAAAGAACATCTCTAAGGAGGACCTGGGATCACCGCTACTCTTCATCATTGCTACTGTCTTACACACAGGAAAGACAAGCCCCGATTGGCGCTGCGTAACTCCCATAATCTTCAGTATTTTGTCTTCTAATCAGGTCTTACTGCGAACACATTTTTTATTTATTCTCTTTCCAAGTTCTTCTCTATCCAGTGTCAGTTTCACCATGCCAGTTTTGACTGAGACTCAAGGTTTGTTTGGATGGTATGTAGGAACATGTGCGTTGGTGTGTGTGTGTGAGTGTGCACAAATACACATTTGTGTGTCTGTATATATGTGTTTCTGTGTCTCAGTGGACATGGAGCTTTGTTCATGGTTGCCAGCGTAGCTCAACATACTGACTTGCATCCATGAAATGATGCAATTAGGGTTCCCACTGTGGCCCAAGCTGTCATGTAAACACACAGAGAACACAAAGAGGGCACATACACAGAGAAGGGGGTGTGGGTGGTGGGGGGTGGGGGCATCACAATCAAAAATGCACAACACACAACATGGAGATGAAGAGTGATTGAGAAAGAGCCACAAGTGAAAATAGGTACAACAGGACAAGATCAGACTGACTCTGATCTAACTGTAGAAACTAGCTTTCTGTGTGTGTGTGTGTGTGTGTGTGTGTGTGTGTGTGTGTGTGTGTGTGTGTGTGTGTGTGTGTGTGTGTGTGTGTGTGTGTGTGTGTGTGTGTGTGTGTGCGTGTCTGTGTGTTTGTTTATGTGTTGGGGGTCTGATGGTGTGACTGTTTTAATGGTGAAAAAGCCACTTCTTTCTGGTTTCTGGTCTGCTGTCTGAACTCAGAATTTAACTCAGTAAACAAATTAAGACAGAAAAGGCAGACCACCTAGGGGCGAGTTTCCATGTCCAGGTATCTTTTCAAAGCAAGGTCCAGAATTTTCCCAAACACATTAAAAGAAGCTATGCAAATGGTTTATGGTGGCCCCTCACTTGCTGCGTATTGTTGTATTAACCTGTATACACCAAGGCTCATCTTGGCGCACGCCTACTAATTCTTCTGTTTTTCCGAATAAACAAGGGTCATCACACTTACCTCACTCAAAAGTCAACATTGCTACGTCAACATCATTACAACTAGCCAATATTATGTGGTTTGTATGAGTGAGATGGGGGTCTGCCTAAAAGGAGGTGGAAAAAAAGAAAGAAAAAAAAACAGAAGAGTGGGTGTCCCAACAGAAATAGGTGTGCACTTAAAGTGCCAAACAAGAGTTCCCATTTCCCAAGTCTGTTTTAACACTCCCAAAGAAGCTTTGTCTTACAGCACACACACTTCCAACATCTCACCTTAAATCAACACAGCCAGCCTGCAAATTTAAAACCAACATTAACTATCTTGTATTCTCTGGAGAGCATGGTATTTCATTCAGGTCTTGTCTTATCAGGCCTGAGCAGTGTTTATGCCACAGCTGGCCTGTACACAAAAAAGTACTATTGTGGGGACCATGAGTTTTCATTCTTGTCCATTCCAACACAAATGTGAAAAATATATTTTCGGCTATGCCCCATTTTAAGAATTTTTATGATTTGTCATTACGCACATATTGTTTTGGACTGACACAGACACACACACTGATGGAAACCTATGTGTGTTCGCCCAATGCTTATTCATGCAGACTACAGACCATGGCCTTTAGATGATAATATTACAGCTGCAGGTGGCTGCATAGCTCTGAGAGAGGATGCCTGGCATTACCCTTTTGGTATTTCTTATGTCACATAAGGACAAAAAAAGTAAGCAAGACTGAAGGTGTACATGTGTGTATGTCCAAATATGCACGTGCACGATTTCGCAATTATGTAGCGTGAAGGGGTGTGTGTGCACGGCATGTGTTACTTACAGTATTGCTGACAATGATGACACATCCACAAGCCTCCTAAGCACACCTACATGGCCACTAACACAAACACAACAGGAACCACATAATGGCTGGAAAAAATGTGAGCATTTTCCTGATCAATTCTGATAAAGAAATCCTGTCTAAGTGTCTCAGCCATTTCCTAAATGACTAACTAATGAAGATCAGGAGTAGTGGAAATTTCATAGCGGTAACTGAACAGGGTTTCGCCCTTCAGGCTGTATCATCTCAACATGCTCCATTTCTTTCTCCTTAATACTGGAAAAGTCTGTAATAGTAACAGTATGACCTGAGAGAATAAAAAAACAAACATTTTGAGGCACAAAACTTCTTGGTAGGTTGCCGGTTCGAATCCCACTCTACCCATGGTTGAGATGCCCTTGAGCAAGGCACCTAACTCCACACTGCTCCAGGGACTGTAACTGAAACCCTGTAATTATCTGTAAGTTGCTCTGGATAAGAGCATCAGCTAAGTGTAATGTAAAGTAATCACATTTCAGCTACTACAACACATCCTAAACACAAAACCCCTATTTTTGTGTTTTCACAGAAAAAAATACCAAATGCATTTTTCCCAAGTAGCTTTACATCCTTGCAAACACATTTAAAATGTGTTTAACCTCAGAGGTAGTGGATGTCACTAGTGGGTCTGTGATGTGACTGTAGAGACATACAGATTCAAATCACAGTATCAACAGCTGTCTAACATTATTCTGAAGTAGAGGAACATGTTTCAGCATCTGTCATATACAATTCAGACTTCACCAGGGGGGAGAGGAGCACAGGCAAGATGGGCCCATTGACATGGTGACAGCTCTTATATTAATGGATTTAGTGCCCACTGAACTAACCCCACCCACACAACATGTGCATTCAAACACAGAGTGAGGTGTGATGTCATCACTGTGTCCATCACCTCTGCTCCGTCTGGACCCCTCCAGGTTCCCCGTCACAACTGCTGGCCCAAATGCCCTGACATTTCACCTTCAGCACCTGGGAAAAGCCCTGAGTATGCCCTATCTGACCCACGCCAATCATTAGGGGCACCTGTTAGACACATCAGGGATGTACAACATTGTGGAGACAAGACTAGAAATATATTCAGTCACATAATATATCATATGATATACATATAGGTTAGGTTACAGGGTCACTGGTGAGTCACGCTGCTCCGTCTGGCACATTGTTTTTGTTTAATGTTGTTATACTTTTTGTTATGGTATGTAATGCCTTGTTTCATTTCTGTATGATTATGTAGTTTAACTTCGCCAGCCTATGCGTACAGACATTTCCCCCGCTTGTGTTTGTGAAATCTTTTTTTCTGCCTATTGTCCCTCCCACGTCGGGTGCAAATGAACTTTCACTGGGCTATTACCATCAATCCATCAATGTATGACTGACAATGGCTCTGCTGAGATATGACTGACATTAAGGCACTTAGCAACTTCTAAGAAGAGGTGGCAGGCTCACCTGATTTGCAGACCAGCCATTATCAGCTGCCTGGTGTGTTTGTGGGGAGCTCTGGACTGAATGAACATGAGGCAGGCCATACCTTTCTCTGCTGAGGGTCCATCTAGACTACATCCCATCAATTTGGCTTCAACTTGGATAAGGCAATAGCCTACGAGCCCCCCAGACACTACACAATGCATTGAAGAACATCAATCCAGCATTTACAGCGTACTTAGCTGACCTGCTTCTTCCAGGGCTCTGCTGACGGTGTCAGAACAACGGCCTGCTCGCCTCCTAAAGACCTGCGCAGAGGAGCTTATCCCGGCCTGGTGTCCAATTTTCCAGTGGTCACTAGACTCCTACACTATTCCAGCTCTATGGAAAAAGGCAGCCATAACGCCAGTCCCAAAAAAGCCCTGTCCCACTGAGAACAATGACTTCAGACCCATAGCTCTAACATCAATAGTCATGAAATGCTTTGAAAAGTATATGGTGTCCCTCTTAAAAACGGAGGTATACCCAAAACTAGATCCATGGCAGTTCGCCTACAAATGTCATAGAAGCACAAATGATGCAATTAGCAGCAAAACCACCTGGTTTTAAAGCACCTTGAGGACCCTAAGGCTTATGCACGTTTACTTTTTATTGATTTTAGCTCTGCTTTTAACACAATTCAGCCCTTTTTACTTTTAGACACTAAAAGTAATAAAATTACTTTTAAGTTGAATTTGGAGACTCAGTCAGCCTAGTGGTTTCGAATCAAGTACAAGGTTTATTCTTAACATTAAGGACTTCACAGACAGACACACACACACACACACACACGACAAGACAAGACAAAAGACAAGACTAACTCAAACTGTGGTTATTCTTACCTTAAATGTCTGTAGACAGCCAATGGCTGCACCCAAGGTTACACCCAAAATGCATATGCAATGTCTTTGTTGAGTACTACAGTCTTTTCCTAATCAGATCAGAGGTGCCAAATGGTCTGTATGTTAATCCACCAGACAGGGACGGTTATTCAGAATGGTTAAGGAAGCCAGTTATTCACACCTCATAGCTCAGCCAGAGACACATACAAAGCTTTTGATCTTAATACAAGAGTCCCAAAAACCAACCAAGGTATTTGAAATAATAATAAAAATGTTGCAACATTAAAATGTTATTTACAAGATTATTATTTTTACTCAAATACCATCAGTCCCCCTTTTCAAGTCTAACTGACTTGACACAAAATCATAAAACAAAACAAAGCTCAGCACCATGAAATTGACAGTAAAGTTGGTTCCATGCAAAGATTACAGATAGAAGTTTGGTTCCATGACAAAATTACACATCATAGGTTGGTTCCATGAAGACATTCATCATAAACAGCTTGACATGTTGACTATAGGATGCTTGAAATGAGCAGTATGAATTTTTGACACAACAGAATAGCAGATGAGTTCATTATGCTCTGTGATGTTGTATCTTTTCTCTTCGTGTGGTGCACAGTGTTAAAAATGTGTGCAAACAAAAAATGTTGTCCTCTTCTTCTGGTTCTGGTATGTCCTCTTCAAATGATCTGTATTATGCTATACCTAGGCTAAATGTGAAAAGCAACTCTGAAGATAGCATAGCATCACATGTCAGACATACATCCAATATCCTTAATTGCACACTTCCTCACACAATTTCAACATTGTGAACAAAACAAAAGCAAATGTCAAATAAATCACCCAACATAAAAGAAAGAAAAATAAACTGAAAAGCAAATAACAAAATCAAATGTGTTTTTGATTTTATGTCAAATCAAATGTTTTTCCACTATTGGTAAATTCTTAGGGCTTTAACAGACGTCTGGTCTAAGGTGTGATATGTATTAGTAGGGTCCACCCCCTTTCCAAATCTGCAGACACACAAACTACTCCCAAACTGTAAGAGCTCCCTTTTCTTTTAAATCACAACATAACAAACACATAACAGTTTTTCTCTAGGGAGGCAGTTTGATAGAACCTGTACACATTGTTAGCCTTTGTAGTTGTCAATTTGAGAAAATAAATAAATAAATAAAATATTATGACTGGTAGTATCAGCAAAACTAGGCATAAGTACAAGTCAGAATCACCAATCCCCCTTCCCTCCATCCTCCACTGAGATGTAATGGCCTAATGACTACAATTCTCCCCCCTTTCTGATCTGCGACTGAACAGCTAAGCAGATCAGTATCCTTTGTACTCTATTTCAGTTAATGTCTAACTTTTTGACGGGGAAGAACCAATTGGTGTCCACTATTAATTTACGCCATTAGTTTCCAAACCTTTGACGGGGAAGCACCACTGATTTCCACTATTATTGTACGCCATGAATTAAACTTTTCAATAAATATTCAAAGGAGAGATGACATAATCCCAGGAGTGTACCAAAGCTTACATGTGATGTTCTATGAGAGCTAACCTCTGTCCCCTTGCCTTTCCATAAGACGTCAGCTTAGTCAATTACAATATTCATCACTTTAGCCCAATCAGCCCCTTTTACAGCAGCTAGGGACATAGGCTTTTTGTGACCTGTGAGATTCCACTCACCAACACCTGGGCTGCATGCTTGTCCAAAAGTATCTTCGCCTGGCCCATTGGTAAAAGAGCAGCTTAAATCAGTATCATGGGTGGCAGAGTCATTGTCTCTCAATGCTGTCATCCTTCTCTGTTTCGCTTTGGTTTCTGAAAAACTTAAACTGTTTAGATAACACAGACAGAATCTTGTAAAACACCCAAAATATTACACACCTAGAGGGTGGAAGTGGAGTTTGAGAGCTGACTGTACTTTAGCCATTAAATCTAAATGTTAAACCTGGGCTTGCATTGTAAACATATTACAGAGTAACACACAAAACCCTTCTAGTTTCTCTTATCAGCTTGAACATATAGACATAGAGATACAACTACTAAAGACAGAATGACCAACCAATCTTATTAGTGGATTAAACAATAACAAATTATTAGATAAACTGCAACGCAAAATAAATAAATGAATCACTGCATTGAGTATATAAAGCAGAATAAACAGTATAAGGAAAGCATGACTTAAAAAGATTCTTTCCAGGTTTTCCTTATTCACACAAACACCTTTTCTGGCAAACAAATGGCAACTGATTTGCATATCAACTAAGCAGGACACCTCCTTGAGTTGTCCTGCTAGAAAGGAAAATGGAAGACCGGCTCATGTATTCTGGAAGAACACAAACATGTTATATAGGGGCAAAACTTTTGAACAGATATACTCAGGGTGATTCATCAGAAAACGGATTTTGCAGTGACAAAAAAGAAATCTGACATCTTGAATGATGTCTAGAACAAAATAAATCAAACATTAAATCAAATCAAATTCTTATTCATCTGATAGCCAAATCTTCACAAACCAAAACAAAATAAATGGGTGAAAAGGGTGAAAATAAAATGTCCTGACAAAAATCCATACAGCTTTCCAAGTCTAATTTGAACATTTTTGTGCACAAATGAAATTTCTCTGGGGTTTCACAGAAAGACAGCACACAAACGCTTATTCTAGCTGGCCAGCATTTCACACCTTCACTCACTCACTCACTCACTCACTCACTCAGGGCACACATTTACATAACAACAAGGACAGGGACAGATGCTAGCTCATGGTAGTTGTGACACCTCTAAGACAAAATAGTTTTACTTCTCAATTAAAATTTTTAAGTCTATTCCATTCTGGGGCATCGACTGCTCAGTGATCAATCAGCATGGATATTTTTTTAAATAGGCATCCCTGCCTCTTTCCTATATGGCCATAGCTAATGCTGTTTGATCATGTTCAGCTGCCACAGATAGACATTTATCAAATTAAAGGCATTTGTTAGTTCTCATGAGTCACAACAGAGCACAAGACATGCAGTGTAAGTAAAGGACACACATATAACCATGGTTTAGACATTAAACAAAGATGCACATGCAGACATTTGAGCTCAAGACAAGACACATGAACTTGATTAACCATTCTACTGACCAAGTCTTATCCAATTACGTAGCACAGAATTTAGGAGCTAAAGTTTGATCTCATACACACGTTTTGTTGACAGACAGTACTTCTATCTAGCTAGGCAAGTACTTAAAACAATTCTCCAAAACCGGTGCGGGCCCACACCATAATTTTTCCGCGGACAGCCTTACGTACAGTTACAATGCCAGAACTGCATTGCCTGTACCGCAGATATGGAGGAAAGCTCCCTCTGCAAACAACACTAAGCTGCCGGTGATCGCCTCGTCAGGGATTACCAGTTTTCAGACCAAACAGAGTCGGGGTAGAAGAGATAGAAAGTAAAAATAGAAATAGAGAAAGATAGAGGACTCTGTCTGCTTACTAACTCACACTACTAGGAACAAAGTCCGCAGTTCTAGCGATTTTTACTTGTTTAGCTGCATTCAAACCTCAACTTATGCTCCTACCTCAACTGGAATAACCAGTTGAACTCGCCAATCTTCGTCAAGATTCAGCCAGGAGATTTTGCTTAAGGATCTTACCTAACAACATTCAAACACTTCACAATAATACTCACTTAAAACTGTTCTGTCAACAAAAAGTGATGAGAATCTTACCATAAGCTCATGAATCCAATGAAATCCAAGATGGTATCTCTCGGTCCGGAACCTCCATTTTAAAAGTAATAAAATTACTTTTAAGTTGAATTTGGAGACTCAGTCAGCCTAGTGGTTTCGAATCAAGTACAAGGTTTATTCTTAACATTAAGGACATCACAGACAGACAGACACACACACACACACACACGACAAGACAAGACAAAAGACAAGACTAACTCAAACTGTGGTTATTCTGACCTTAAATGTCTGTAGACAGCCAATGGCTGCACCCAAGGTTACACCCAAAATGCATATGCAATGTCTTTGTTGAGTACTACAGTCTTTTCCTAATCAGATCAGAGGTGCCAAATGGTCTGTATGTTAATCCACCAGACAGGGACGGTTATTCAGAATGGTTAAGGAAGCTAGTTATTCACACCTCATAGCTCAGCCAGAGACACATACAAAGCTTTTGATCTTAATACAAGAGTTCCAAAAACCAACCAAGGTATTTGAAATAATAATAAAAATGTTGCAACATTAAAATGTTATTTACAAGATTATTATTTTTACTCAAATACCACCAACACATTGAAGAACATGGGTGTTAGCTTTTTTATCATTAAATGGTATTACTCTTTTTTAACAAACAGAATTCAGTATGTTAGAGTGAATGAAGCAACCTCACAATCTAAATCCATAAGTACAGGGGATCCCCAAGGTTGTGTGAGTTCCCCGGTACTCTTCACCATCTAGTAGCAGGCTTTTGTTTTTATTTTTTCAAATGGTTTTAGAAAGTGTGTTACACTATGGCATGGAAAACTGGTATGGGAATCTGACTGTCCAGTTGAACTGCCCTTAAAATTGTTGGTCACACCGATCAAGGATACATGCAGTCTCTGTATGAAAAGTCAGTGCTTAGGGAGGCACTGAAGATTTTAGATGACTCCACCCACGTACTGCACCAGGAATTCACTCTGCTACCGTCAGGGAGACGTTTTAGAACACCACATTGCAGACTGAACAAATATAAAAACTAATTTCTACCAACTGCCATAAAAATGCTCAATGATAGATAGCAGCCATGTTATGTTATGTTATGTCTATGTATATTCTGTTCTCTATGTATAGTTTAATGTCTTTCATGTCTAGTCTGCCGTCCCAATGTACTGTATGTTGCATGTGTTGCAGCTACTGTCTAAGCCCAATACAAATTTCCCTTCTGGGGACAATAAAGTATACTCTACTCTACTCTACTACTTACGGCCCGCAAGCAGCATCGGAATTTTACATCATCCGAGACACTTTGCCATTGAGTTACCCACAGACTTTGAGTAGGCTATAGATAAGTGTTTTGTGTACCTGTCGTCTTTGGCTTTGCGTTAAATAGAACACATAGCTATTTGTTTTATTTGTGAAATGACCTTGGGTGTCTTGAAAGGCACTTTTTAATAATAAATAAAATGTAAAATAATAAAATGTATTATTATTATTGTTGTTGTTGTTGTTGTTATTGTTATTGTTATTATTTTTATTGATAATATTATTATTATCAATATGTCATTGGAATGGTTTGGTCACCATATTATCAGTTGGATATAAATTTTGCTATTTGACAATTTTGCTAAATGTGTTGGCTTGATACGGGCTGGAAAGTTTAATGACACACTAAGTGCACAGCACATGTAATATTTAGTCTTTTTGGAACGAAATCTCACTACTTACTTCAAATAATATGCAAAGCAACTCTCTGTTTGTGATTCTGCTGTCAGGAGAGACATGTAAGAATAAAAATTGTCACGGGCAAATCTCCTGCATTGATGTTAAGAGCTGAAAATGCTTCCAAAAGAACACAGGGAAGTACATATGATGACTGTGTTGGAATGTTTCAGTCTTTTGTTTGAGCCGGTCTTCACAGACCTGACAGAAGGTGGCAGCCCTTCCACACATCACTGTTCCCTATGGAAGTACAATTCTACAGCAGACAACATATGACTGCAGTGTCCTTGTTATGTACAAAGTGTCTTTCAACCCAAATTTGGCAATCAGGAAAAAAGCTTTTAGACACATTGCATTGATTTGTGTACATGTGTTTGATGTTGCTAGATGTGATGATGAGCAGGTCATAATCATGCAGAGCACAGGTTTTGAAAATGTAAAAGCCTTTTCAACCCTGGCTTTAAAAGCAGTTTGGGTAGGAACGAGGATAAGAGAAAGAGAGGTTAGCCATAATACACGATCATCATGACACAGAAACCAGAGCAGCCCCACACAATCCACGTGCCACACACATAGAAGCCCAGCAAGTCTAATGCTCTTTCCCTTTCTTCTCCACTCCTTCCCTCTCTGTGTCATCCAGCTGCCAGGATTATGTTTAATTGTATTATAATGACAAACGGGACTTGGAGGCTTGGCTGGAAGTCAAAGCCTGATCATGCTAGACCATTCATCGTTCTCTATCCCACATGCTGATGCGCAGCAGTGCACTTGACAAAACCACACTGGCTCACCATCCTGCTACACATCCCTTAATAACACACACACACACACAAAGAGAGAGAGAGAGAGAGAGAGAGAGAGAGAGAGAGAGAGAGAGAGAGAGAGAGAGAGAGAGAGAAAGAGAGCATTAGAGAGAGAGGGACAGAGAGCGAGAAAGAGAGAGGGTGAGCAATCTATAAAAATGTATAAATGAGCAGCTGTTAATCTGCCTTTACCTGAATGCGTTCAGTCGGACGCCACGTGTTATAGGCTACCACAACTTCAGTTTGGAGCATTTTACCAAAGATTCTAGAGTAGCACTGTAGAATATTTGATTTTACTATGTTAACCATGCGCTCCAATCGGCCATTCTGAGATCGATTGCTCATTGCGCTCCTGTTAAAAAGACAGTGTTTGTTGTGTTTTTTGTTTCATCCAGCCTACAATCGAATGAACCGTAATACGATTAGGCATGAATTCTTGGCTCTTAAGGCTATAATGCAGGCCGACTATTCACTGATCATTCTTTGAAAAATCACCCGTGGATTCTCAGTTCAAAGGCCTTGACATTGTCAGAGATGATTCCCTGCTTAACATCACAGAATCCATAAATTAACACCGGAGTTGCCGATGGGCTCCTAAAGACCCTTTGTTCTTTAACATATTTCATTCTGATTTGCTTGGGAGGGAAGCCCAGAATTTTCAGCTCTATCAGTGGTTTCTGTACAAATATGAAACCACTCAGATTTGCTCCTGTGATAGTAACAGTAATCTGTAACAGACCTTTTTAAACAGACACAATGCATTGTGCTAAAACATTAATTTAAAAGCACTATGCAACATGGACAAATGTAATTTGATCCTCATAACAGGTAAATATGCTGTCTTTAGTTAACAAATAGGGAGCTTCACGGGATCATTCTGTACCACTGAATATACTAATTTCATCTTAACAGCTGTGCTATTGTATAGTTAAATGTCAATCAAAGGCTTTTAGCCCAACTGCAAGCTAAATAATGATTTTGTTCAATACCCACTGCTTGCTTGTTCACTGGGACGCTTCGACTTTTAAAACGCATTCCGATATTAAAAGAGTTGCTTTAACCTTTTAAATAAGTCTGATCTGCTGAGTTGCAGGATAAATTGTATAGGCCTGTCAGTGATGGTTTCATATTCCTAGTATTTATCTAGGTACCGCAAAAGATATGTGATGTGATAAAGAAATAGGCCCACTGACATGAATGCATTGCGTTGCGATAATATTTGTATATGGATGTCTCTCCAAACTCTGATGCACAGTAGGCTGTAACTTAAACGCTTTGTAGACTTAAGTAGTTTTATCAAGAATGTTCATGAATAAGTTCATGAATGAGTTCAATGGCAGTCCTTGCTGTCACACACTGAACATAATGACCTGTTCAGGTCAGAGTTCGTCTGAGCATGTAGGCTACTCTAATTGCAGGCGGTCGTACACACGAATACAAACACACCTGTCCCATCTGCAGACAGAATTCCAAAAGTTCCAGCACTCCTCCGGTGTGAGAATTAAAGGACATTTGAGGGGTGTTCGTGATTCATCATAAACTTACCGCTACCCTTGCTTCATGGTCAGTAGCCTGCAACTAGCTGTGATGCGGTTACGAAGTCATAGTACTTTTCTTCTGGCGGTTAATTTCTCTGTCATTTTGGTCTTTTCAACCACCCTTCATGAGAGGTAAGTGTGGTCTGATTAGCTTTAAAAAGCGAAATTTCCATAGGCTAACTCATTTCCTAATATACTGTGCTTCCTAGTTCATGGGTAACATCACTGCCATGTTAGGCTACAGGGCTTTTTTGCGATTCATTTACAGTAGGCTAGAAACTTTTTGAGTCCGCTGGCTGACTTTTTGAATCTGTTTCGGGTTACCTGGCATACTGAGACCTTTAAATTCTCTCCAAAAAAGCAAACCAATATTAAGTTATGTATTGTATTCAAGCTGACTTAAATGTGGATTAACAAGGAAAGAGGAATGCCAATATTCTTTTTGGAATTAGTTCGCGTACATTTAAAGTTGAGGGCTGATATTCTCTCTTGTCTGGCTGGTCATTTACATGAGGTTCCTGATTTTAGCCTGATGAGTGTCTGAAGGCCATGCAACCCAGAGGCGAAGTGTAGGCTATACATGACAGTTGCCTTTAGTTTCTGTTCCGCTCTGCTGAGTTGTTTATTAAAACGTTTATTTTGCAGCGATTCAACCAGCCCTCCAACTTTTGTATTGAGCTTTCTGCGGCACTTGCGAAAAGTCGGCTTTCTAGATGACACATTTGCAACACAGCTGAGACGCTTACAGAGACGCATGCTCATTGACCACTGTGCACATGAAAACCAACATGCAACGCGCCTAGTATGCACAGTAGAAATCAAAACAGGGTCTACATTATATCTATTTGGGTACCGTACGTGTGGGTGGGCTTTAGATGTCTTGATCGTTTAAGATGTATTTTGGGACCCCTAGGACCAACAGAGGCATGGTGAACCAAAATAAGTGGCCTTTGCAGGAGGGCCTGTGTATCTTTGGTCATTCTACTGGGTGCTGCCATGGCTGGAGGAATGAGAGTGGCTTTTGTGAGCGTAAGTGCAAAACGGGTAAACATTGCTTTGGATGATTCATCCATTCACATCACTAATACCTATACAACCAAGTAATATTTTGACCTTGTGTGTGAAGATAAACATGGGTTAGTTGGAATATCTGATGCAGAGTTTGTAAAAAAATATGAATGCAAAGGATTAGAATGCATTTTACCAGTTCAAGATATTTTACAGAGCAACTGGATAAATTAGATTTTCATCTTAGTTATTTCTATATTAAAGGAGAACTTCGATGTAAAATGAAAATTGGCATGTTAAAACATCATACCGAGTTGGTATGTGTACTGAGGAGCAAAATTGATTTAGCCTGTTGCATTCAGAGTTTAACTATTTTTTATAGTTTGACCCAGAAGGCTAACAATGGAAGTGGTAGGTGCGTTTGGTGGAAACGAGCCCTTAGGCCACATGTTTCTGCCACATCAATACGCTCACGCGCTGTACACGGTCAAGTCGGTGGGCTTGTGCTCATTTCCACCGACTTGACCGTGTACAGTGCCTAGCCGTGTTCAGCGCGTGGGCGGATTCTGAGCGTATGACCATTTCCACCGGACATCTCTGCGTATTCAGCGCGTGAGCGGGAATTCAGCTGCCAGCCCCGTTTTTAAATGCACTTGGCCAATGTCTTCAGGTGCACATAGCCATGTTTCCCTATCTCTCACTTTAGTAAACACAATATGTGTTTCTCTGGTTTTATTTCCTTATGTTAAACGTTGTTTAGAAAGCATAACTGCACAAATAGTACAACTTAACACTTACGAACGGAATATTTGACATTGTTCTAAATCATGTAGGCTGATTGTTGTCAAAGCCTTTATTCACTCCCGGTACAAAAAAAGCGAACTTATTTTTAACCCCTTCCATAAAGTTATGATAAACTCTGCCTCTTTGACAACAGTCACTTTTTCCTACCTCGGATAAATAAATGTATTTAATAAATGTAGTGACTTATGGACTTCAATTTTGCCCAGTGGCTTATTGACCTTAGATTTATCAAACTAAATAGGAAACACTGAATGACAAGAACGAGGTTACTATTTTTTATAGCTCAAGTGGTCGACAGAAGACAATTGAGGCTTTTCTTGCATTGACAATACTCAGAAAAAGAAAGCTTCAGCAAAATCTTGCTTCTTCCTATTAAGACCATAAAAGCTCCACCACTATTATACAGTACCTACAACATGTTTGGCTGGACAGCGTGACAACTTCACAGGTATTTCAGTGTCTGTGTTTATGTAGGCTAGTCAATGCCATTGTAGTGCGGATCTGATATGACAAGGCCAATATTGATAGCTTTCCAGCGTTTGTTTCATGCAGTTGTAATCGAGTGGTAATATTTTGCAGACAGTCGCGAGGTTTTTGAGGTATTCTGTAAGTGACCACTTGGGGTGTGACACTTTTATTTTGACATAGCGTAGGAGGTGCACATGCGCAGAAGAGTGTACCAACATGGCAGCCTCCTTCAAATGTACACCGGCGTTTTTGTCATGCTGTTGAGTACAATTTAACCTGATTCAGCAAACCGTTCATGTTGCCGTGTGAGGTACTCATTTAAGACATCTTACAGACTGGTTGTCGTATGGGCTGCTGTTCATATGGATTGCTTGTCATATGGACTGCTGCTCCGTGTTGGACTGTATATCGGTATATCGCAATGGTCTTAAGTTTGCATCCCTTGGAAAGTGGAGCGAGGTATGTTTTGTTTTTATGGCTTATCAATGTTGTAAATGCTGATAGCGTTTATAGTGAAAGTATGTAACTGTCTCTCTATCTCGGAAGCCCCTTCAGAGATAAGCTCGTGAAGTGGCCAAAGATTGCCTCGAATGACCCAATTCGCTCATTTTCTTAAAGGATGTGCGGAGGCCATGCCACATGTAAAAGGCTTAAGCATTCTTGATGACTGCGAGGAAAACCACAAACTTCTTAAGAAGCTTCCCGATTGGCTAGTTAGCAGGTGGAGTCGCACAGTCGTAGAAGAACTGGACAAAGATGGAAATTATCCCTGCTTTGCACGCTTTGCGGAGTTCATGGCAAAGGAAGCACGGATAGCATGTAACCCCATTGCTTCAGCGTTCTTGTTGAACAATAAAACAATGGACGAGAGGATACCACAGCGAGCCAAATCCCTAAGCACAGTCACTCAAGCGAAAGACTCCTCAGAACAATCAAAGGCATGGCCACCATGTCTATGTTGCCAGGATGCAGCCCACGGTATTGCTAGATGTCCAACCTTTATTGCAAAATCCATGGATGATAAAAGAGCATTCATTTATGAATATCACCTTTGTTTTGGCTGCTTAAGAAAGGGACACATTACTAAAGACTGTAAAAGGCATCATATTTGCAGCACGTGTGGCAGACGTCACCCTACATGTCTGCATGTAGACAGGCAAATAATTCCAAACAGAACCATGCCGCCTGACTTTGGGGCCACGGAGGAACATGCGACCGAGGAAACCCATATTGTCAATTCACATGCCCTAACACGACATGCTTCAGCTACTTCCAGTATCGTCCCAGTCTTTGTGTCTTCAACAACAGTACCTGGAAAGGAAATTCTTACTTGCCTGCTTGACACCCAGAGTGACTCCTCTTTTATATTAGAGGATTTGGCTGCTGAACTCGGTGCGAACGGACTCCCAGTACAACTTAGTTGAGCACCATGACCTCCACCAACACAGTAATAGCAAGTAAGGCTGTTAAAAGTCTACAGGTCCGAGGAGTAAACTCTGAGGTGTATGTTAAAGTGAGTCAAGCCTACACTCGAGACTTCATTCCAGTCGATAAGTCACATATTCCTACAACCAGTACGGCACTCCAGTGGCCACATTTAAAACACCTAAAGAGCAAGATGCCTCCTCTCCCGGGTGTGCCAATTATGGACTCCGGCACCTAGCCCAGCAACACAAGACTGAGCATCCTCGAGCATCAGCCTTCATAGAGAACAATTTCTATGTGGATGATGGGCTGATCAGTGTTCCAACCGAGGACGAGGCTAGAGAGCTAATTGTGGAGGCGCAACAACTTTGCAAGAGTGTAGGTCTACGCCTACATAAGTTCAATTCAAATCGACGAAATGTACTTACTTGTGTAGCGGCATCAGAAAGGGCAGAAACCACTAACGCTCTGAGTCTCAATCCAGGCACTTTACCAGAAGGACACAACCTAGGGATTCAGTGGTCCATGGAGACGGACACCTTCACCTTCAACATCGATGTCAAGGACTACCCTTCAACCCGGCGTGGTATCCTGTCAGCTGTTGCCTCTCTGTACGACCCACTCGGGTTTGTGGCTCCATTCACCTTGAAAGGAAAATGTGTCCTACAGGAGCTGTGTAACCGAGGTGCTGGATGGGATGATCCCATTCCTGCAAGTCTGCAACCACGGTGGGAGGAGTGGAAGAATGGACTCAGAAAATTAAAGCAGATCGTCATAACTCGATGCAATGTCTCAAGCAACCTCAGTAAAATTGTCAAAATTGAGCTACACCACTTTGCGGATGCCAGCAGTGCAGGGTATGGTGCATGCTCCTATTTAAGATATACGGATAACAACGGAGAGATCCATTGTAGCCTCTTAATGGCAAAGGCAAGAGTTGCCCCTCTGAAAATCTTGAGCATTCCGAGGTTGGAACAGCTGCTGTCACCGCCGCCAGAATGAGCGTCATGTTAAGGTCTGAATTGCAAATGAAAATTGACGAAGAATTATTTTGGACTGTTTCCCAGATGGTGTTGGCATACATCTCAAACGAAGCTCGTCGGTTTCATGTGTTCGTGGCTAACCGCGTGCAACTGATGAGGAGCAGTACAGATCCCAAACGGTGGCACCATATTGACACTGCACAAAATCCGGCTGACCTTGCTTCAAGAGGCGCCGACGTAGAAGAAATCACAGCATCAAACTGGCTATGTGGACCTAAATATCTGTGGGAGAAGGATGTGCTCTTACCCCCTAAATTCTCAACCGACTTACTTGTCGGAGACTCAGAAGTCAAAACAGTCCAGGTATTTGCTACTGAAACCAGTAAAACGAGTGATTTCTTGAGTCGTTTGGAACGGTTTTCCTCCTGGACAAAGCTGATTGCAAGAATCAAGAGACTGGGGTCTAAGGAAACTCCACCTTCTCTTAATTGTGTGTCCATTGAAGAGCGCAAGGCAGCGGCGGAGATCGTGATTGAAATGACTCAATAACAAGCTTTCACTCAGGAGATGAAGACTCTCCAAGGAAGTTGCAACGGAGTCTCAAGCTCAAGTCCTCTGTTTTGTCTGGACCCTTTTTTAGATGCAGGACTACTTCGTGTTGGTGGGAGATTGAAAGAGTCAGCTCTGAGCCAAGAGTTAAAGCACCCCTTGATTCTCCCAAAGGATAGCCACGTCACTGAGTTGATAATAGCTCATCATCATACCCAGATTCACCATCAAGGGCGTAATCAGACATTGATGGAGTTACGAAGTAATGGCTTTTGACGACCTGTAGAGGAACCAAGGATGGCTGATCTCCCCAAAGAGCGCTGCCAAGCTTCTGCTCCCTTCACATTCTGTGGAATGAACTGTTTTGGCCCGTTTGTTGTTAAAAAGGGTCGGAAGGAGTATAAGAGGTATGGACTGATTCTCACCTGCCTGTATTCACGTGCAGTCCATCTTGAAATGTTGGAAGACATGTCCACGGATTGTCTTATCAATGCATTAAGATGCTTTGTCAGTCTGAGAGGAGCAGTCAGTCAGTTACACTGTGACCAAGGCACAAATTTTGTCGGAGCCAAAAATGAGTTCAAGGAAGCCCTTAAGCAATGTGACACAAAGTCACTAGAAGCTTTCTTGGCAGACAAGCAATGCGAATTCGTGTTCAACACTCCGTCTGCTAGTCACGCAGGGGGTGTCTGGGAACGTCAAGTCCGGACAATCCGGAATGTGCTGGACGCCACTGTTGCTCAATGCTCAGGGAGATTGGATGACTCATCTCTCAGGACGCTCTTTTATGAAGTAATGGCCATTGTAAACAGTCGGCCTTTAAACATTGATGGAATTAACGACCCTCATTCGTTAGAGCCCTTGACTCCAAATCACCTCCTCTTGATGAAGTCCAAGGTCGCTTTACCACCGCCTGGGAAGTTTGAGAGGGAGGATGTGTATGCTGCAAAAAGGTGGCGTAGAGTGCAATACCTTGTTGAGCAGTTCTGGTGCAGGTGGAGAAGAGAATATCTCCAGAACATTTCCCTAAGACAGACGTGGCACATACCTCGAAGGAATCTACAAATAAATGATGTGGTCATTATTAAAGAGGACATGCTCCCGAGGAATGAGTGGCGTCTTGGACGTGTTATTGACGTCACAGAAGGAGCTGACGGTCTGGTTCGTCGTGTTAAGGTGCAAGTAGGAGATCACAATGTACAGGAAAGGAAAGGAAGCTACACTTTCAAAACTTTAGTCGTAGAGCGACCTATCCAAAAGTTAGTCTTACTACTTGAAGCTCAGTAACACTACCTCCATGCACTACATGCACATTTCCACACCTACCACTTGCACTTGACATGTTTGTGTGTGTGTGTGTGCGTGTGTGTTATACATTTTGGGGGAGGATTTTGTTGGATTTTTTTGAATTGTGTAAAAAAAAAAAAAAAGGAAAAAGGGGGAAAAAAGAAAAAAAAGAGAGAAAAAAAAAATCATGGATGATTCATTCTTGTATTGTACCTAATTCATCATGACATGATTTGGTGGGAGTGTAAGTGACCACTTGGGGTGTGACACTTTTATTTTGACATAGCGTAGGAGGTGCACATGCGCAGAGGAGTGTACCAACATGGCAGCCTCCTTCAAATGTACACCGGCGTTTTTGTCATGCTGTTGAGTACAATTTAACCTGATTCAGCAAACCGTTCATGTTGCCGTGTGAGGTACTCATTTAAGACATCTTACAGACTGGTTGTCGTATGGGCTGCTGTTCATATGGATTGCTTGTCATATGGACTGCTGCTCCGTGTTGGACTGTATATCGGTATATCGCAATGGTTGTAAGTTTGCATCCCTTGGAAAGTGGAGCGAGGTATGTTTTGTTTTTATGGCTTATCAATGTTGTAAATGCTGATAGTGTTTATAGTGAAAGTATGTAACTGTCTCTCTATTTTCAGTCCGTTGGTAAACAAGTGTAACCTGTGGATTCTTAATGTGCCTAACGAGTCTAATTTGCGTTTGAATGTGGACTTTTTGTTTATTGCGTGTTTTTGAGAACCACCTTGTTTTTGTGTATTAAAACTCAGTTTCACGGTGCTGATGGAGCTGAAATAAAGAAAAGAGCACCCCTTTTCGAGACTCTGGCTGCATTTATTCCGAGGGCTGCTACATATTCCCTGTGTCAATACATGCATTGATGGCACAGTTGACATGAATTGTATAGCTGTGCCTATAGCTCCACGGACAGAATACGCTCAGAGCACGCTTGCAGTGGAAATGCTCTAATCTGCTAACGTGCATTCTAAATGAATACGGACAGAACACGGGCATGCGCTGAACACACATTTTCAACTTTTGTATTTTTTATTTTCAATGTTTTTTATTGAAAAAAAGCATTTAGAGATAAAACATACATATCCATTTTTTTTGTTTTTAAGCAACAAACAAAAACAAATAAGTCAAACCACATCAAACAACATCACCCCTACCCCCCAGCCCCCCAACCCTCACACAAACACACAGTACACCCCAAGACTTCCTGATCTATTATACCATGAGGCTTTAAATTTTTAATATGAAAACAAAATCTTCTTAATGAATGTGTTGGAGAAGGGGATACCAAATCTTCTCGAATTTTTCCAGTCTGTTCGATAACACATTCCATATCCTTTCTAGGTGCAGCAAACGGATGAGTTTGTCTAGCCACATTTTAACAGAAGGGGATTCACTTTTCTTCCAAAATTGTAAAATTAGTTTCTTGGCTGTAATTAACAAGTATGATACCAATCTTTGTTGGAATTCTGGGAGTGAATTAAACTTATCTGATACTCCTAATACCACCAAAATTGGATCTGGTCCCAATGAAGTCTCTAGTATATCTGATATTGAATGAAATATCTTGACCCAGAATGGCATCACCTTAGGGCAAAGAAAGTAACTGTGAAGTAGAGAAGCCTCATCTACCATACATTTATCACACAGTGGGGATATATCTGAGAATATTCTGTGTAGTTTTGTTTTTGAAAGGTGCAGTCTATGGATTATCTTGAACTGGATGAGACAGTGCCTTGAGTAAGCTGAACACTTATGTATGTTCTCTAAAGCATCCTCCCAGAGTTCTTCACTTATTGCCTCCCCCAATTCCTGTTCCCAGAGAGTTTTAATCCCCTGAGTAGATGGTAAGGACCTACTTAATAATCCAGAATAAAGTGTAGAAATAAAATGCCTGGCTCCACCTTGATATATGAACAACACATCCAAATTTGTGGGTTCCGCACAATCCAATTTGGGCACATATTTCCTCACATAGTCTCTCAGTTGTAGGTATCTAAAAAATTATTTTTACCAAATTGACTTTGGAGCTGACCAAAAGAGGCAAAATTTCTATCTATAAAAAGGTTTCCAATGTTCACAATACCCACCTCTCTCCACTGTGAGAAAGCAGAGTCCATACCAGATGGGGGGAAAGATGGGTTCCTAGCTATTGGTAAGGAAAAAGACAAAGATGCAGTGTTAAACCTTGACCTAATCTGTTGCCATATGCGAATGCCATTATAGATTATACAATTATGACTATAGCAAGACTTCTGAATTTTTCTTGGTGCCAACACCACTGCGCCAATATCATATGGAGCACAGTCCGCTCTTTCCATTACAATCCAGGTTGGGGCTGTAAAAGTGGGATCCAGCCACATTATCATAATGCGGAAAGCGCACGCCTGGTAATATGAAAAAAAGTCAGGGAGGCCCATACCACCATCTAATTTAGATCTGCAGAGATGTGTTTTTTTAATTCTAGGTGTTTTGTAGGCCCACAAAAATGGAGTTACAATTGCATCAAGAATTTCCTGGGAAGAAAAATTGGGATATTTTGAAAGAGGTATAACATTTGAGGAAGGAATACCATTTTTATTGCATTTACTCTTCCTGCTAGTGAAATGGGAAGTGATTTCCAAAACTCTATATTGTTCTGCAGTTTAGATATTAATGGAGGGAAGTTATATTTGTACATTGACTGGAATTCCTTGGTGACTCGTATACCTAAATATGTGAATTCTTGCAGTGATATCTTAAATGGGAGCCCCTGTAAGGCCACGAGATCTTGCGTGTTTACAGGCATTAATTCACTCTTTGACCAATTGATCCTGTAACCTGAGAAGCTTCCAAAGTGGGATATCAAATCTAATAAGACTGGTATTGAAGACAAAGGTTTTGTCACATACAATAATATGTCATCTGCATAAAAAGAAATCTTACTTAATGTATTGTTAATGTCATATCCATGTATGCGGGCTTCAGACCTAATTGTTTGTGCCAAAGGCTCAATGGCCAGGGCAAAAAGTAAAGGTGATGACGCACAACCCTGTCTAGTGCCTCGGTGTAATAGAAAAGGAGGAGAAAGCATACCATTAGTTAGAATCCTGGCACTGGGTCTGTTGTACAGAACCATCAACCATTCCTTAAAACCTTTACCAATTTTAAATCTGTCCAGTGCAGAAAACAGGTAAGGCCACTGCAATTGATCGAAAGCCTTTTCTGCATCTAAAGACAGGATAGCCAAGTCAGGAGCATTTTTTTCTGAGAATAACTTATATTAAAGAGGCATCTGCCATTAAAGAAGGAGTGTCTGTTTGGTATAAAACCTGTCTGGTCAGGATGCACTAGTTTACTAATTAGAGAATTAAGCCTGATAGACAGAGTTTTAGCTAGTATTTTTTGGTCAGATGGTAAAAGTGAAATGGGTCTATAGCTCCTCACTTCCATTGGGTCCTTCCCTTTTTTGGGTAATACTGTTATGATGGCCTCGTTCAGTGAGGGAGGTAGAGTTCCCTCTTCTTTTGCTCGTGTATACATTTTTAGAAGGTAAGGGGAGAGAAGATCACTGAATTGTTTATAAAACTCGTTTGGAAACCCATCAGGTCCTGGGGTCTTATTATTTTTCAACAATTTGATTGTGTCCTGTATTTCCGTAATAGAAAAGTCTGAGTTAAGGAAATCCTGGTCTGCTTGTTCTAAAGTGGGGAGGTCACAGCTGTCCAAGAATTTATCTATAATAGAATAATCTGCTGTCATCCTAGAGGAGTATAACTCCTCATAAAACTGTTGAAATCTTTGGTTAATATCTTTGTAGGAAAGCAAAATATCCCCTTGTTCTGATTTCACTTGTTATTGTTCTGTCACTCTCCATCTTCCTAAGCTGCCTAGCAAGCAAGTTTATGAGGCTTTTCCCCAAATTCAAAAAACTTCTGTTGTGTAAACAAAAAGGCCCTGGTTATACATTCTGAAAGTATCTGATTGTATCTACACCGTAGTGAGAGTATTTTCTTGTGTGTGACAGTAGAGGGGCATACAGCATTTTCTCTGTCCATTTCATTAATTTGTTTTTCAAGCGTAGCCAATTCAACCCGTCTCCTTCTCTTTGTCTCAGCCTGAAAAGATATTATGCATCCTCTAATATACGCCTTTAGTGTTTCCCACAATATAGATGGTGATGTTTCTGGAAGATCGTTCATTTCAAGAAAGAAAGTAATTTGCGACCCAATAAATGTACAAAATTCTGGTTCTCTCAGAAGTTGAGGGTCAAGACGCCACATCTTATCTCGCTTAGGAAGGCCAGTAAGTTTTAAAGAAAATGACAGAGGGGCATGATCTGAAATAATTATATCATTATATGTAACCCTATCTATAAGTGATATCAATTTGGAGTCAGCCAGACAGTAATCAATTCGTGTATACACATTGTGAACATTAGAATGAAAAGAGTAAGCCCTCTCTTGTGGATGAAAGATTCGCCATACATCAAACACATTTGAATTTCTCAAAAACCCGTTTAAAAATATGCTGGATTTTGAAGATGGTGCTCTACGACTTGATGAGCGATCTAAATAAGGATCTAGTACTAGATTTAGGTCACCTGCTACAAGGAGATTAGTATTTGAGACATCAGGAATCTGAGAAAGAACATGTCTGAAAAAGGAAGGTGAGTCAGTGTTGGGCCCATAGATATTGACCAAAGTAATTTGGAGTGAGTATAGTTCACCTACTACTATAAGGAATCTACCATCTCTATCAGCAATAGTGGTTTTATGAGTGAATGGGGTACCTTTACTGAATAAAATAGCTACACCTCTAGCTCTCACTGCGCATGTCGCATGATACATTTGACCAATCCATCTACAACGTAATTTAATATATTCATTATTATTCAAATGGGTTTCTTGCAGAAATATTATATCACTGGATAGTGTTTTCAGATGTGCTAAAATGTTGCCCCTCTTTACTGGCTGATTCAGACCTTTAACATTCCAGGTAACTACAGTTAGTGATCTCCCCTTCCCCTGTTGTGTCACATTATCTTGTGAAATTCTAACCTAAACAAAAACATCTTTAGCCTCATCAACCAATTACATGCGCTCATTTGTTTTATAAGGAAGACCCTGTCCCACCCACCCCCTCAACTCAGTATCTGGCCTATACTAAGAAACCCCTCATAGTAAGGCGTGACCCCTCTAAGGAAGTTGCATAAAGAAAAAAGAAACAAACATTTAAGTAACAAATACAACATATCCAACAAATACCTCCCTAACCTAGCACTTCTAGTAAGAAGTAAGATAGCTCCGCCACTAAATACATTTTAACTATAGTAGGTAAATATTAGTAGCCCACATACAAGTATAGTAGGCTATACATCAACAAGTGAAGTTATTGAGACACATAGTCACCACATTGTCAGGATATGAAATGCCAGATATAGATAGTCAATCTGCGCCCCCATCTGGGTTGTCGTGATCAACAGGCAAGTCCTCTGTGGTCTTGTTTCCGAAGTGGAGCTCCGCAAATTCACAGGCTTTTGTGGCATCCGTATATACAGTTTCCGTACCATTGAAAGTCACTCTCAGCTTTGCAGGGTATAGCATTCCATATCGCACTCCCGGTTGATCTCGGAGAAGTTCCTTGGCCCTATTAAACGCAGCTCTGTGCTTCGCCACATCAGGAGTGAAGTCAGGGAAGATACGAATGCTCTGTCCGTTGAAGGAAAGCTCTCTCGTTTCGGCTGCTCGTTTAAGTACCCTTGTCACATCCCGATAATAGTGAAGTCGTGCGATGAGTGCGCGAGGCGGCGGGTCCGGAGCACTTGTCCTCTTTCGTAGAACCCTGTGTGCCCGATCCACTAACGGATGGTCTTCCAAGGATAGTGCGTCTTTCAGGACCCCAGACACAAACGTCCCAATGTCCGTGCCCCTTTCTGCACCTTCTGTCAGCCCCACAATCCTTATATTTTGTCTCCTAGAACGTCCCTCTAGGTCAGCACATTTGTCTGTAAGACGGTCCACTTCTGCACATAAACGCTTTAGCTCTGACTGGAGTTTCACTATGGCATCTGAACTATGAGTGGCTGATTGCTCTAACTCCACGATAGTTGAGCCCTACTGAGCACTCGAAGTCTGGAGCGTTAAAATATCAGCTTGAATCTCCGTTTGGAAAACAGAAAGTTCTCCCCTAATAGTAGATGCCATCTCCGCGATTCGAGTGTCAATGGTCTGACATATTTCGGTTTTAGTGGACTGAAGATCAGTGCGTAAGGAGTTGATAGCTTCCAGGATTGTAGCATGGCTAGCTGGGGTGACGTTAGCTTCTTCTGCAGCGCCTTCTTTCTTTTTGCCTGACTTGCCTGTCATTGTGGCACCTAATGCGTGAAAACGTCGTATAAGTTATATTTACGTCTAACTATGCATCACTTGTGCAAACTAATGTCGAAGATGTCCAGTTATGATGACATTTTAATACAATTATGCAGGAGCTATCGAGGGAACCGACCTACCACGCCATGGCTCAGTAGCGCTCCCCCCCCCCCCCCCCCCCCCATTTTCAACTTTTGTAAGTTGAGATGGAACCAGAAGATATGGAAAACTGTGCTGTGTTACAACTTTGTTATTCATTTTGAAATAATGAAGTCTTGCATCTTCCAAGATACAGAGGAGAAAAATCATCCTTCTTGTTTTAGTGGTAAGTTCAAAAGACAGCATCTATGATGGTATGGGGGTGCAGTAGTGCCTTGGTTATGGTGTGCTTATTCATCTGTAGAGTTAAAATTAATGCTGAAAGATATATATATATAAGTTTTGAACAGCACAAGATGGCACTCAGACATTATATTGTGAGAGTAGACCTTATATATTACCAGATAATGAGATCAAACTGCATTCTATACAAAATTCCAACAGTGTGGCTCCATCATAAGGGCAACCAGATGCTAAAATGGCCAGCGTGCTGTCCAGATCTGTCACATTTTAAGCATAATAACAAGGAAAACATGATAAAGAAAACACCTACCAGTTGGGCTGCTGAAATCATGTCAAGGACAAGAAAGAAAGCCAATTTTTATACAAAATCATCTTGTCAGTCAACATAATTAACTGAAGTGTCCTTCGTTGTTTTTTCTTTAGTCCTACTCAACTTTTCCTGCCTTTTATTGACACTGTCCCAACTTTTTGAGACACGTTGCTGTCCTACAATTTTAAATGACCATAAATATCCCATACAACAACAAAAAAAATCCAGTTTCAAAAACCTGATGTTATCGTTGGACTATTCTCAAAAACATATATTGCTTGTATGATTTGAGAATTATAGCATTTCTTTTTTATTTACATTTCACAGAACGTCCCAACTTCATCAGAATTGTGGTTGTATATATATATTCTGTCATTTCCCTTAAACTGTATTGTGCATCATCTGTTTATCTCAAATTTGTAGAGGAGCCAACATGTTGGACCTTACGCTGCCAGTATGGCTGCCAGAATGTAGAGGCAGGTGGACACAGATGCCTCTGCCCTCCAGGGCTCTCGCTCACTGCAGATAACAGGACATGTAAAGGTGAGTTAAAATGACACCTCATTAATCAGCATATGTAATGGAAGCTAGCTAGCACAGCTCGGCGTAGAGTGTTTATAAACCTCCCTTCCGACCCCTCAAAAAGATACTGACTAAATCAGCTAGTAGCCTGGCTATTTAGTTCACTTGGTAGCGCGTCTGCCTCCCATATCAGAGTTGCTGTGAAGTCACGGGTTTGAAACCTCAGTTAAACATACACCAAGTAAAAAATGGAACTGATGTCCTAAAAAATAAATTTTGGAGAACACCTTTGTCCGTTGAAATCCACCTCTGAGCACTCATCTTCTGTTACTGTGGTAATCTGTGGAGGTCTGTTCAGCAGTTTGTTTAGAGAACTTGCATTTCACTATCTAGTCCAGTCATCCTGGTCCAAATAATGATTGAGGGTACAACACCTGTAGTAACTTCTTACTGTTCCTAGGTAGTAAGCAACACACCATTTGATGGACCAGAATAAAGGAAGGACCCTGTCTTAGCTGTAGCTATTCCTGTCTTTCTCTATTCATTGCTGCTATTGAGAACAGGTGGAGAAATAGGTTCCCAGGCAATGTGGCAGACAATTTAATAGCCCCAGCCTGACCAGTGGCTCCTACCCCCACAATGATAAAGTCTGTCATTAGCCATGCTGTCAGAAAACCAGACACAGCCCTGAACTAGTCGCGTGAGTGTGCTGGACAAAAATGGTCATTAACACAAGCTTGTCATAAACAAGCCCTCTCCATCTCACAAAACTGCTTTCTGTGACGCCCACCATGCCTTTCACATAGCCTGTTACTGCCTTATCTCTTTGAAATCACTACGACAGACTTCCCACACCACAGGAAGGCCAACAGAGTATCTTTTTGGAAGGATTGTTCACCCCCGTTAACGCTTCCAAGTATGGGGTGGCACTGATTAACAACACCCTCCTTGTTGGAGACTTGAATGAGGCTTTTGACAGTTTTAAGTGCTAGCATGCATGTTAATGCCACAAGTAAGATGCAAAAGCTTGAATAGACATTTAAGTAGCTGGCACACAACAAAAAATGTTTTCGAATGAATTGCTGCCATATGGCCTTCCCTATCCAGGAAACATGTGCATAACCCATTTCTGTCCAGGCCTGTCATACAAGCTCCCACTCACTGTGTTACATTTATTACAACATTATCTGCCTTTCTCTCTAAAGTAGAAACATTTATCTCATAATGGATGGATATTAGATATTGCAAAATTAGAAAAATGGCATATCCCTGGCAATATTCCTAAATAATATTTAGGGGAAATTTTTGGAATCCTGGCAGCATAATGTCTTTACATTCTTTCCTCTTTGATCAACATTTGTTAATTGCATTTCCCCTTTGAATTTTATGTGTTGGGTTGGGATAAATGATCTGTGATGTAGGGGTGGGTGTGGCTTGGTAATGGGACACTTCTAACACAGGGCAATGCCCCATACACTTTATTTAACTATTTAAATTTCGGGGTTTTTTTTTTTTTGCCTGCGCAAAAATCTAAGGGAAAATAAAGAACAAAATACATCATGTCCTCACAACCTTTGCCCTACCCTATGGAGGGACTGAGGGTTCCCACTCATTTAACTGTTAGACCCTTAAACAGTGGTGTCCATTTCAAAGCTGAGGAGCGAAAACTCTAATTTACTTTTGTGTCTTTTTGATCTTTTGACTGTAATAGTTATTTAGGCAAGCTAGTGTTGTGTGAGTACATGTTCTTGTTCCTGTGTTCTTGTGGTGCAGACATAGATGAATGCATGAGCTCTACTGAAGTGTGTCCAGTACATCAGACTTGTAAAAACACATTTGGAAGTTTTGTGTGTGTGTGCAAAGAAGGCTTCATCCTGGGGACCGTGGAGAACTCCATCACATGCAGAGGTACAAAAGCTATATTCAGAGCCTTTCTGGGTGTGTGTCTGTTTGTGTGTGTGAGAGAGAGAAAGAAAGATAGACAGAGGGAGAGAGAAAGAGAGAACTTTAACCACCATATAAGATAAGATATACAGTGGTATGAGAAAGTTTGGGCACCCTTGACAATTGGCATTATTTATATTCACTAATCATTGGGTGTTTCAATTCACAACTTAATTTTGATGTATCAAATAACTGATGAACACAGTCATATTACAGCAGTGGGTTGTTGGGTTAACAGAAAATGTGCAATATGCCCCAAAACAAAAAAAAGGCCTGTGCATAAATTTGGGCACCTTAATAGAAAACTCATATTAGTATTTAGTAGAGCCCCCTTTTGCAAAAAAATAACAGCCTGTAGACGCTTTCTGTAGCCACCAATGAGTGTCTGGATCCTGGATGATGGTATTTTGGCCCATTCCTCCTGGCAAAACCTCTGCAATTCAGTGATGTTTGAAGGATTCCGAGCATGGACAGCCTGCTTCAAGTCATCCCACAGATTCTCGATGATATTCAAATCTGGGGACTGGGATGGCCATTCCAAAACATTGTACTTGTTCCTCTGCATGAATGCTCGGGTAGATTTTGAGCAATGTTTGGGGTCATTGTCTTGTTGAAATACCCATCCCCGGCGCAACTTCAACTTTGTGACAGACTCTAGAACATTATTCCCAAGAATCTGCTGATACTGAGTGAAATCCATGCCCTTAATTTTAACAAGATTCCCAGTACCAGCACTGCCCACACAGCCCCACAGTATGATGGAACCTCCACCAAATTTTACTGTGAGAAGCAGGTGTTTTTCTTTGAATTCTGTGTTCTTTTGCCGCCATGCATATCGCCTCTTGTTGTGACCAAACAATTAAATTTTTGTTTCATCAGTCCAGAGTATCTTATTCCAAAATGATATTGGCTTGTCCAAATGTTCTTTCGCATACCACAAGCCACTCAGTTTGTGGCGACTGTGAAGAAAAGGCTTCTTCCGCATCACTCTTCCATACAGCCTTTCCTTGTACAAATTGCGCTGTATTGTTGACCGATGCACAGCGACACCGTCTGCAGCAAGATATCCTTGCAAATCTTTGGAGGTGGTGGAATATGACATGAATCATATATTTTCCCCAAACACTGGCCACAGCTTTTATGTGGGAATGCTTGAATGCATGAAAATCTGTGGGACAGAAACTTGCATTGTACCATGATTTTAAAATTGTGAAGAAGATACTCTGTACATCTGTCCCACATAATGCACTAGATGGCCAGTGGCTATACTGGTGAGACCCTATTCCAGACCTTCCTCCCATGTTGCCTTATCATTAGAGTTGTATTTTTCTTGTGTGATGTTAAGTGACCATTGTCTACATGTCTAACAGTCACTCTGTGCTTCTTCACTAGATCAGAATGAGTGTTTAATGGGCACGCATCAGTGCAATCGGAATGCACGCTGCATGAACCTAGCTGGCTCCTATCACTGCCAGTGTCGGCAAGAATATTTTGGAGATGGCTTTACCTGCCTGAAGAGAAGAGCTGGTCAATCACACTCCAGGATGTACTACCACTTCAAGCTGTTCAAAAGAACACATGCTAGACATCACCGCCTCTGACCAAAGCAACGCACTCATGTATTTCACATTGTGTTGTGGTGAAATGGAAGGGAGCAAAAGGTCACAAAGCAGTTAAGGCAACACAAGTGTTTTTGTTTGCTTTTGTTGTTTTTGCTTTTGTTTTACTAAAACAAGTACAACGAATGTAAGACCACTAACACTGAAGTACATGTTGCAAATTTTAATTTCAGTTTTAATAGACAAGAAACTGCTTGAACTGCAAAAAACACTGCTGAGCAATTGTACAGCCCCGATTGATGGTCCTGCAGTACTAATCGCTGTATTTATGTGCTGTCCGTAATCATAAGTGGACATAGCTTTGGACACAGGCAAACGCGCTGGTCATTGATGTTTAATTAGAGTTACAGTGAGAGATCAGTTAAAGCCATTCATCTACGACACAGCCTGTCACAGTGGTCCCATACAGTCTACCCAAAAATCTGTCGGACATGTTCTCCTTTGCTTTTGAGTTCCAAAGACCATTGAGATTTTCTTTCCTGTCAGCTCTGTCAGGCTGATACAATGTATAGAAATTGCACAAATTGTGTGTGAAAGCAGGACTTGTTTACTATTTCACTGAATTTATGACAAGTATTCTGTGTTCTTACTTTTTCAATGAAATGTTACAGTTGTATACTACTTCATTTACATGCATGATTAAATATTTATTATCTAAATGATGACCTCTGGTGGATGACCTTGAGAACTCATTTTATCTTACACCATCACAACCTAAATCCAACTTGACTTCTTACTTGATTCTCTATGGACAACCGACTGGGCAACAGGAGCCTCACCACCACAGCTCTTGCATAATGTTGTTGGCTTAGACAGTTTCACAAGAGAAAAACACAGAGAGAGAGAAATTTGTCACAGAGCTCTGGATGAATAGAGACGGTCCTCTGACATTTTCATCAGACATCTGGAGAGAGCCAAAGCTATGCGAGTTTGACTCAACTCAGGCCAGTAAACTCAACTGCCACTCAGCCTACAACATAAGCCATCCCCATGCCACTAGATGACATGGGGATGCCAGGCACTGGCCCTTGCCTTAGGCGAAACCTTACTGCTGGGTGTTTCAAGGACAGAACAGCAAACAACTTACATAAAAAGTGTGTTAAATGTGCCCATCGTTAAATCTAGTTTCGGAGGTCTCCATCTCAGTGCCAGACCTGACAGAGAGCGTGCAATAACATCACTAGGAACACCGTTCAGATCACTCAAGACAACGCACATCACTCTTGTGCATGTGAGAGGTGACCAGGTATTTGGAGTGGTAGGGGTGAGTATGGCACAGAGCAGTGCAGTGAATGCTACTACAGCTGCCTGGCTACAGTCAGCTTTGGGAATTGGCAGCTGCTGAAGAGCCCTGTCTCTGACCCCATTCATCTCCTCAGCAGGTGTCACATCAGCCCTCTCTGTCTCTCCCTTACTCACTCACTCACACACACACACACACACACACTACAGACTAGGGAAGGGGGTTGGCTGGAACTACTCACAGTATGGCTAAGAACAAAGACCAGAAATCAGGGAAAAATGCAGTCTCTCAGAATAACTCTCACCACAATGCCTGGAGAAGAGACAGACACCCCCTTTACACGCACACACACACACACACAAACATGAACACACACATTCACAACTTTACCAGAAACACAAGAAAAACCTGGTTCTTTTCTTTCAAAAGCACCCTCCGAAAGTGTCTCACAAAGGCACAAATAGAAAACATTTTAGATAAAAGGTTCCAGGCCCCTTTTATGGGAAGGACCTCACACTGAGTGGTGTGTAATTCCTACCAGAAACCGGTTTATTTACCAAAAAATAATACGATTTAATGCCAAGTGCCACGCTACAAATAAATGGCACAAAAAGGAGGGAGGGGAAGAGGAATGGAGAAGGGAAGAAAAGGGAAATCACAAGGGAGTGGAAAGTTTCATTCTCTACAGCAAGTTATTCTGTTTATGCAGTTTTCCCTCCCTGCTTCTCTCTCTCTCTCAATGTAACATGGCAGTGGAAAAGGATGGTGGTACCCTGGCGGAACACTCTTTTGCCGGTATAGGGGAGGAAAACAATAAGTATGTAAATGTAATTTGGACATCTGCAATTACAACAACCCTCATGGGCCCTGGTGTTTGGGAATTCAGCGCCCAGCTCCACTTTCATTATGAAACAATATTACCATTTCCCAAGCAGCTGGAGCACTGACTCGCAGGCCCGCAAAGAGCCAACCACAATACGGCCAAGCAGGGGGGGAGGATGAGGAGTGTGTGAGTTGGGGGGAGAAAGAGAGATGGTAGTATATCCTGCCACCCACGTTGCAGAGGAGAGTGTGCTCTGTCTCTCTTTCTCTCTCTCTCTCTCTCTCTCTCTCACACACACACAAACACACACTCTCTCTCTCTCTCTCTCCCTCTCTCTCAAACACAAGCACTGAACTGTAAAAACCACAGCAACCCCTGTGTTACCCCTACTGTCCCTTTCCCTCAGGCTGATATAAAGCAGACATACTCTTCCGCCAGGGCTTTTCCATGGCCAATGCCCCATTACGAGCCCCCTTCTCCCTCCACCCACCCCATTGCTCTCCTGCTGAGGCAGTGACAGGCACCCACTCCAGGAGACGCAACACTCTGTTTCCATGAATGAAGTCAAAGTTGAAAATGCTGACCTGCCCACACCCAAAGGACTGTAAGTCCAGCGCTCACTCTTGGCATGAAAATAAAATTTTCATATTGAAAAACAAACAGAGGGAGTGGTGATTTCAGTACTTTCCTGGCCAAGGTTGCCTTAGGGGTGACACATAGAGTAACACTCTGGACATGCAAACCTGGGTATCCTCCTCCCTCTCTTCAATCTTGGCAGCTTGCTCAAATTTATCTCTCCCCTCTCTCCTTTATATAGTCTCACATAATTTGGCTATATTATTATTATCATGCACAATCCCCATGCACCAGTGACCACACAGTATGTTACAACAAACTCTGCTGTTAGTGTTAATGAGTCTTAAGTATTTTTATTATCTTCTTATTGGTAATTATGAGGCTTAATATACAACAGTTCTCAAACACCTGTGTGACACACATTTACTGTAAGGACACTGTTGCCAAAAAAAAAACCACAACCTCTGGCTACCACCATAAAATTCCTAATGCATCATCACCCACATACAAAAAAAAACAGTGCAATCCTGTGTCTACACAGGGTTTGTGTGGTGACTGGAGTTGCCACAACTGTTTCCCACCATGTTGGCAAAAAGCCCAACAGGAACACCCAAAACGCCATCCAGTATGAAGGCTGGTCAAAGCTGACCGGAATACCGTGGAAGCATAATCGCGTGGGGTATGTGTGCAGAGTTGCCCTGCCTGGGAGATTATCCTCACACAGCAGGAAAGATTTCAATCTAATCTAGAATGGTGTGTCTCTACACAGCTCATGAGAATTCACTTTAAACCACTTTTTCTTTAAGGAAGAGGTGTAAGGAAGGTAAAGAGCGCTTTCTTTTGTAAGCCTATATCTGACTCACCATTCCTTTGAATGATAATTAAGCTAGATGGCACGTGAGTGAGAATGGGAGTGAAAGCCAACCCAATCCCAACAACAACAAATTTTGAATGTCTTGTGAAATCGCCCAAGAAGACTAAAGAAGAGAGCACATATACAAAATGTGCACAAAGGTAACCATAGGACCTCATGTGTGGAGAAATCATATTACAGTTAAAGTCTGCTGTTCACATGATACCACTAAGCATGTTGGTTGGCTAGACCTCTGTTCTCCTTTTCTTGGAGAGGCTCTGCTCAATTCACATTCTCCTCATTACTTGTATCACTCCTGTTTTTGTTCTCTATCTCTCTGCCTATGTCTCTGTATGCCTCTCTCTCCCTGTAAAGTCCATACCCCATTTTACACACCAGCTCATTCAGTACCAAAGCAATACTGTACTGCCTGCAAGAGCAAGTGAATGAGAGGGGGCAGCTTAAACAGAAGGAAACTCATTGCAAGAAGATCAAATCATCAAAAAGGGTAAATGGCAATAGCTCTAAATTCAGCTCAAAAAGAAGGTGGTCAATAACTCTTTAGAAGTGTGTGGCTACAGGCAGCTGTAGTTTGAAGAGATTGCCAAAGTGCAGAGAGCTAGCAGAGGGGAGATGTGCTTGGTGTGTGACACTGAGGGGTGTGGCACTGAGGGGTGTGGCACAGAGGAGGTGGCAAGACAGGGTTTGGCACTGACTGGGTCAGAGGGGTGGTTGTAAAGGGCTCTCAAGGAGAGGCAATATAGTCAGGGAGCAGTGGGAGAAAGGGTAGGCAGTAGGGGGTGTGTTGGCAGTGAAATGGATGGTTGCAGTTTTAATTAGCGCTGTATTGGAATTGAAACAGTGGGAGCGTTGTGAAGCGGGGCTGAACAGCTGCGGCATGATACTAGGGACTGAATGACTTGATCAGCTCTCTCTTTCTTTTTCCCTAGTTCCCTATGTTTCTTCTCATCACTCTCATTCTGTCCTCCACTTTGCTTTTCAACAGGTGCTCAGCAGCCTTGTTATATGAGAGTTGAGACAGTTTGTCAAGCAGATATGAAAAACACAAAAACAAACACACACACGAGTGCTCACACACACTGTGTATTTGGCAGGAGATGCTGTTGCGACGTGTCAGGGAGTGCTAAGGGTACCTCTGTACCCACTGGAATTGCTCAACTGCCATGGACATTCGCCAAGACCCTGTCATTGTACAGTCTTTCTTGTAGGGTAAGGCAGACAATGGGGTGAATACACTCTCTTTGTTTCTCCTTCTGTGAGAGCAGCAGTCAGGCATTCCTTATAGGTACTGATGAAAAACCAGGCCGTCCACTTTGGGTAGCGTCCAGCTCTCATGAAAAGCTAAGAAGCCGACAAACTTGCATTCTTTTCCGAACACAAGTTGTACTGCCAGGGAAGACCATGTATCTCACGTTTTAACAACTTCCTTGGCTCAGAAAACTAAAAAACAAAACATATTTAGCCAGATATGTGCTGCAGCTATGTCTGTATTGCTATACCATAATATCCAGAATATTCCAGGATAATCCTGTAACAGCAGTGCTCAACACTAATAGAGATTCAAACTTGGAACACTGAGTTTATTTATGCCCACCATTTTTTTTACTTCCCAGACATCACTGGGATCAGAGATTTACGGTGCTTTTTTCTGACAATGTGTCGAAGGCTGCATACATCATTTTATATAGAATGTCTATTTTGAATTTAATATAATAGCCTTTTGAACTATTTTCTACAGTTCTTGTAGAAGTGCTTACAGTCCTTCTGTCGACACTCATATTATATGAGTGAAACCCTAAATTACCTCCAAGGATCAAACACTTAAACTAACAACCCAAAGAGCCACCAGTCTTAACCCCAAGTTGACCACACCACCATCCCCAGATCCCCTCCTATGTGAAGACATTTTAAACAATATATTACTCATGCTCTTTTCCTCTGTCTGTTTTGGCACCTTGTAAAACACATGTTAAATGTTAGCTACATGTATCCTTTACAGATCATAGAGGTTCTAGCCAACCTCCATGTTGGGGTTTGATCTGTAAATCATCTGACATGGGATTAGTCTTGAGGTCTGGTTTTCCATGTCTCAGTGAAATGCACGCAATATTCGGGTAAAGGCTGCCAACTACAAAGTCCACATGGACACCACAGTTAAGAAGGGCACGCATACAGTTTTCATAAACTGGCACAATATCAGCCTCTAGTGGACGCATCGGTCTGAAAGCACCGAGAAAATAGAAGTAGTTTCAACATTTGAGCTTATGGTGGCATCTAGTGGATCAGTACCTGCCAATAACTCTCAAAAAAACACACTGCAGCGGTAGATTGAATGATTTTACTGTTCCAACAGGTTAAAGAAGACCATTTGACCATTACATAAAATGTAGAATCTACAAACAAAATGGATTTTGAAGAAAGACCAAACTATGTAAAAGGCATTTAGAGAGCATGATGCATAGCTGCCAAACACTGTCGTTTTTCCCCGAGTGTCTCCATTCTCTATTTAAGACCCGCCCCCCTTCCGTGTTGTCATTTCCTGTAGCCTATTTTCCAAGGTCCAAACGTCCTAATTCTAAATATATGAATAATGGAATATTTTTGGCCGATGTTCTCCGGTTGTCTGAGAACGTAACGTAATTTTGTCTTCGACGCTAAATACCCTGTATTTCCAACCAATTTGTCGAGTTGATCTCTGCGCAGGCCGCAGACGCGCGCAAAGTTGAAACTGAATCGGGCGTTAGCGCTGCAGGTGGAAAATGGCAGAATGCAACGGTGGTCCAGCTAAGGTCAAATAGGTCTCCCGATTGCTTTGAGACAACAAGGGAAGCTCAACTTCCTCTAACATTTCACACAATTAATGGTCAAACATGCAATGTTGAATGTACATTATGTTTAAAACTAGAAGCATCCTAGACATGTGTTTAACTTCATAACTAAGTCTTTACATCTGTTTATTATTGTCGGTTCCGACTTATTATTGGCGATTTTCCGATGATTCTGAATGCACATCAGTGGGACGCCCCATTGACGCTGGACGTCTGGTGCATTTTTTCAATGCAGTGAAGCCACGTGTTTATTGGATACATGCTAAAAAAATCGTCATTTCCTCGGACTCTCATGGTGAATGAAGAGTGGGATGGCCGAAGGCGGGCCAAGACGCTAGGCTTCACACATTTTAATTGGTGAAACTGTCTAAAACACTTACACCCCTTTTGGTTGGCAGGCAAACAAACATCGGCATCGGAGTACAGTAGAATTCAGTCCCTAGCGGATTCCCCAAAGACAGGTGGTGAGAGATGTTGTCCGTCCAGAGTGCTTGTTATTTACACATTGCACATATTATATTCTAAATAAAACATACCAGTCACCACAAAGTTATTGAGTTTTTAGTTTAAGTTTCGTTAGTTCACAGTCATATACAGTTCAAATTAGTCAAGTTAAGGGAAACTAGCCCGCTAGTGTGAGCCCAACACAATGGCTGCTAATATTGTTGACAATTTTGGCAAACCCATTCGATAGTCTTCTGTATGAGAAGGGACTAGAAATTAAACAGCAGGACAGACCAACACCCAACATTGATTTGGTCCACAATGGTGAAAGTCACTGTTTTTTTTTTTTCAGCTCTCCTGGTATGACAAGATGAACTGGCTAATTGGAAGTGCTGTGACAAACAGAATGTACTGTTGGCCATGCCTCTTGATAAAGCTGTGTCAGGGATGTGTAGTTTTAGTCAAATGTAGGTTTTACGGACCTGAGTAACTTTGACAGGGCATGCAAAAAGGCATGAAAAAAGCAATGGCATTTTCTGCAAAAGGAGCGCAGGGCAGAATTTATACACAATAATGTGTGTTTATAATGGTTCTGGTGTTTCTGTTCATGTTCTGTTCAGTTCTGGTATTGTTGTAGATGGATGGATGGATGGATGGATGGATGGATGGATGGATGGATGGATGGATGGATGGATGGATGGATGGATGGATGGATGGATGGATGGATGGATGGATGGATAGATAGATAGATAGATAGATAGATAGATAGATAGATAGATAGATATGGGCTCTAGATGAACAGGAAAGTTCAGAGCTTGCTGACACTCAGAGACAATGCTTTTCACTCGGGCGACCAGGTAGCCTACTCAATAGCCAGGGCCAACCTAAAGAGGGGCATCAGAAAAGCAAAGCACTCCTATAAAGGAAAGATAGAGCAGCACTTTGTAGACTCTGTCCCTAGGTGCATGTGGCAAGGCATCAAATGTTTCACTGACTACAAAAGCACCAACCCCTGTCTGCCCAGCTCTCACAACCCAACCCTCCCCGACGACCTTAACAAAATCTTTGCATATTTTGACGAGGAACCCATCCCCCACCACCCAACTGGACTTACAGAGACCACATCACACATCCTGGTATTAAGCGAACATGAGGTTAGGCGTGCCCTCTGCAGCATCAACGCTCAGAAAGCACCAGGACTCGTGCAGTTTTCACAAGCCTGTTCAACATCTCCCTGGCAAGCCACATTCCCCACCTGCCTGAAAACCAGCACCATAGTATCTGTCCCCAAGCAGCCAGCCATTAAGTCTTTAAACGGCTATCGTCTAGTGGCGCTCACGCCCATTGTGATGAAGTGCTCTGAACGACTGGTGCTAGCGCACATCAAAGCTAACCCCCCCCCCCCCATCTCTAGGACCCATAGATATTTGCATATAGGGCAAACAGGTCAACAGAGGATGGCATCTCATTGGCCCTTCACACTGCCCTTTCACACCTCAAGGAACCCAACAGCTATGTGTGGATGCTGTTAAATGACTACAGCTCTGCTTTCAACATCACCAACCCCCCCCCCCCCCCCCCCCCCCCCCCCCCCCCCAAGCTGGCCATTAAGCTGAACAATCTTGGTCTTAGCTCACAACTTTGCAAAAGGATCCTGTCTGTGCACATAGGCAAACTCTGCTCAGAATCCATCACCCTGAACACACACGCTCCACAGGGATGAGTGGTCAGTCCACTCCTCTACTCCCTCTTCACACACGACTGTGTTCCGACAGTACCAACACAATTGTCAAGTTTGCTGACGACACCACTGTGATAGGTCTGATCTCAGACAACAATGTGACAGCCTACATGGAGGAGGTGGAGCACCTGGCACACTGGAGCCATGCCACAACCTGGCCCTGAACTTCAAGAAGACGGAGGTGATCTTAGACTTCACACAGCAACGACAGGGCAACCATCAACCCATCAGCATCGGAGGGGAGACAGTGGAGGTGGTACAGAGCTTCAGGTTCTTGGGAGGGCCAGGACCTGTCCTGACTTTGGCAACACTTCTGCAGTTGCCAAAAAGTGCGCCCAGAGGCTACACTTCCTGAGGATACTAAAGAAGGCTCAGCTACCACAAAAACTGCTCATTAACTTTTACCAGTGGACCATAGAATCTGTCATCATGTAGTGCATTACAGCTTGGTACTCCAGTTGCTCCTACAACAACAAGAAGGCCGTACAACGCATCATTAAAACTGTCCAGCGGATCATTGGTACCCAGCTCCCTACACTAGAGATACACCACACACGGTGCGAGGGCAAAGCAAAAAATATCCACAAGGACCATACACACCCAGGGCAGTCTCTTCACTCTGCTGCCATCTGGCAGGCACTTCAGGACACAGCGCACCCAGACTACGACACTCAAGAACAGTTTCTACCCCACTGCCATCAGACTTTTGAAGTCCATGCGACACCTGGCCCCCTCTTGCTGCTCCCACTCACGGACTCTCTTAGCACCCACCTTGTTCACCTCCCTGCGTGTGTGTATGTGTATGTGTGTGAGTGTGTATGTATGTGTACGTACGTGGGTGTGTGAGAGCATGTCTCGAATGACTTAGTTAATGCACACCTATCCCCTTGTGTTCCCCCTACCATTGTTCCATCATATTTCACACGGTATCACCTGCATACTACTACACTGACTCTGAATCCCTAAGTACTTGAATCCCTGCTGCCAGGAACTACTGGACCCCGTGCAATGTGACTCTATTGCGCAATTACTTGGACTCTGTGTTATCTGACTCTGTCACGCACTCCATTTTTGCTGCTAGCATATCCGGCACCTTATTTATTTATCCATAGCTTGATAAGTGTTAAATGTACATATTGTTTTTCATATTGTTTTATAGTCTTACTTGTATATATTGCTGAAAATTGAACCTATATTTTTAACTCTACCCAGCCATTTTTATCTATTTCAATTCTATTCTTTTATACTGTGTCTATGCATCTGTTGTTGGCTGCTCCAAACAACATCTCAGTATAACTTGTATAGTAACAATAAAGACTTCTACTTCTACTTAATTAGTACCCCGTGAGCAATGTCTAATGCATTTATCACAGCCATGTACTATCTTGTATGTTTTTGTTACCACTTGGTGATACACTAAGAGGTTGTCAGAGCAGCCTCTGTCAGACAGATTTGCCAGACTCTAGTAGAACTTAACAGGAGATCTGCTCAGGAGTAAGATAAAGCAATAGTTTCTTGACTATTGTCTTTTTTTTCATTATATATGCTACCACTGGGCAACATTATCAAAAAAACATAATACAGACTTTTATAGACCAGGGTCTATGCTCTACTCTCTACGGTCGTCTGTCGGCCCTGTTCAATAAACAAATTTAGAGTCTAACAACTAACAACAGCAGGGGGCGATAATTCGTGTAATTTGTCCATTTGTCAAGCATAAATTCTATAGGCCTAAAAGCCATAGGTTTGACATAGGTTTTTGGCTGCAGTGAAACTGCCAGCAGCAACAGTAAGCTCTTAGTGAATGCCTACTGAATAACCTATAGCGAGACTGAGAACGAGGTGGAAATTGAACCTGATAAGCAACATGTTGGTGGTCATGACGAGAGACAGATGGCAAGGGGAATTTAAGCGGAGGAAGAGGTAGGCCTACAGGTAAGTGAAGGACATAGTTACGTTTAGTCAGCTTCTCTGTACTGGATTCGCGTCGTGATGATGAGAAACATCATGTGGCTTAATTGCTGTCAGAACGAATGCCAACTACCAAGCTAACTTGACAACAGCGAATAGAAATAAATAAATAAATAAGCAAGCAAGCACACTGAATGACCGTGCTTTCATCTCCTTACGCGCAGCATATTCATTTCCGCAATTCTTAACGTAATAAAAGTGCAGCATAATATTAAAACTATAAAATGTATCATGCAGTCTAATTCTTACACGCAATCGACAGGCTATTATATGTGATGAGATCCTGGCAAATTCTGCACATGGTGAAATGTCCCCTTTTTGAGATTGTGATACCACCTGAAACCCTATTTCAAACTATTTTCAAATCTGTTTTAATTCTTCTTCTCTGTATCAAATACTGTGATCAACCAAAGTTGGCTATTTTTAATAGGTTTAAAACAGGGGTAAATGCTGGCATTCCAAATAGAATCACACAAATGAATAGTCACAAGCATATTTTAGTGAGATGCACTTTTCACACTTTATCTGATCTGCTTACAGATGCACTGTGCTTACACCTGGTATCCACAGGTATACATTATACTTTGATTTACCTGTGTGCCATTCACACTGTGGGCTAATACCGTTGTAAACTGTAGTGCTTTTTTTTGTCTTTTCTCTGATGAAACATTTTTCTCGCCTTACTGTGAGTTCACTACAGACACATTCCACTTAGAACCAGTTAAGTGGGTTACGTTCTTTGTTCAGGGGTATAATGGGTCCAGAAAATATGCGTAACTGTACTCACATTACATTTGTTGGTAACGTAGTAGTGTATCGCGTTACTGTTATAAATTCATTAATCACACTACAGTTACTAATAGTGCATATGCTGATTACTGAACTTCCCCAGTGAACAGTCTGACCACAGATGTCTGACACGGATTCCCTGACCCTCCCCCAAAATCCTCAGGTGTGCGCTTGCATGCACAATAGTCGAGAGGCATGTCCACACGCAACTGTCGGTGATCGTTAAATTCAGAAAAAAAGGCTAAGCTGTCTACCATAACGTTCGGGGGTGGAGATATGCTCATAGTTTTTAATATGTTAAGAGACATTGTCGGCGTTTAAGTGCAATGGCTTAGGGAAGAGGAGAAGAGAAAAGCAGTGAGGAATTGTGTTGTGTCGTGTTTTGCACCGTGAGGTGGGGCCGGTTGAGCAGCAGAATCAGAAACCTGCCGCCATACAGGACTGTCGCTGAGAAGGAGATGTTTTCTTTTGATGAGAATGAGAGAGATACAGCTTCTTTCAACTTTGACACAAACGCAACAGAGTATGAACTGTCAATATAGATGACCCCTAACACTAATTCTGAACATTTCTATGTCAGTGACGTTGATCAGCGCCCTTTAGTGGCAGAGATATGATGTGACAACCAAGCCTGCCAGTAGCAATACTGATGCGACTCTGTGGAGTGCTCTATAGAGTTTCAACAGCTTTGTGGTGTAGCCTGTTTTCGTTAACTGGCATGAAAGAACGTACAACTGGTCTTATCTTGCAATAGGAACGTAGGCTATGTGTTTTGCTCAAGGCCGTTGATGAGTAACGTAATGTAAGGAGTTACTTTCATAAGCAGTAAAGAAGTAAAGTAATGCATTACATTTTTTAACAGTAGCGAGTAATGTGTAATGCATACTTTTTTTGAGTAACGACCCCAACACTGCCCACAACCCCAGTGATGGTCACTCCATCACATTAGCCTGGTAAACCTGCCCCTCGTACTTCATTTCATTTTGTACAGAGGGTCTGGACCGGAATCTCTTCAGTAGCCTAAATTAAAACACCCATCCACAATAAATTCACTAGTTGTCCTAAACATGTTAAAAGAACATTATATAGGAAACCAGAAAAAAATCTTGCCTGGAACCGTAGTGAAAATAATATAGGCCTAGGCTAGACGTCGGCATGTTAGGGGAGACCCGGGTTGGTTGTCACATTTTTTGCTTTCATTTGAATCCCTCAAAAACGGTGTGAATAGATTCCCTTTTAGTGTATAATGTAAGCTTAAAGTGGCAGGTAGGACTGGAGGGTCATCAATCGCCTTAAATTCATTGTGTTCAAAACATATGGGCTGCCAAGACACTGACAGCTTGTGACAACCAACCCCATCGCGAGGTTGGTTGTCACACACTACGCGGTTGGTTGTCACAATGTTATTTCACAATGCTATGTTATTTATAGGGGGAGAGGAAATGATAACATCGAAATATTTTTGAAAATTATGCCAAAAAGTGAAGTGAAATGTATTCAGAATGTAAGTATAACACACAGGCATTGGAAATATAAGTATAACACAGACATTGGGAATATCGACACTGGGAACATTGAAATAAAACATACACTTGCTGAATACTTATTTTTAACATAGCCTATTATGTAAATATGGGGCCTACATGTTATGCACCAAAAGATAGATTAGAACATAAAGATAAGTAGGCCTACTGTTACTATTCAGATTTTGTGTGTGTCAGAGAGTGAATACATATATGGTCATTGGTGGCACATGTGACAACCAACCCCAGAGTGTGACAACCATCCCCACCTGACCTTGTATGCTAGCAGTGACGCTAGCAGCCACAAGTTGTAGCATAACTAAGAAAAAACGTATTGAAAATATAGCTCTATCTTTAATGGTAATAGTTTTTCTAAAGTCAACCCATTAGTTACAAAACTAGAAAAGAAAACTTAAAGTCCTGAACATTTACATTTTGACATGAAAAACCGTAATATTGATCTCATCTCAAAACTTAGTGTTTAACACTGTCAATGTAGATAACCCCTAACACTAATTCTGAACATTTCTATGTCAGCGATGTTGAATAGCGCCCTTTAATGGCTGAGATATTATGAGTGTGACAACCAACCCGTGTGACAACTAAATCCCGGTCTTGAGAACCACTGCCCTAAAGATAAACACGAAGCTTTCCACTCCAGTCTAAGTAACCTAAACCAACATGTCAGAGAAGAGGTAACAAGCCTAGGTGTGATCCTTGATTCTGACCTAGGCCTTAAACCTCACATCAATAAAGTTACTAAAACAGCATACTTCTAAGAAATACAGTGGTTCCTCGTTATTCGTGGGAGTTACGTTCTAAAAATAACCCGCGATAGGCGAAATCCGCGAAGTAGTCAGCTTTATTTTTTGCAATTTTTATAGATGTTTTAAGGCTGTAAAACCCCCCAACACATACACTTTTCTCAGACAGGCAAAGTTCACACTTCAAACATAGCACTTCAGAGTCACACAGCTGACGGTGAAAGATTTATGTAAATTTTACAAGCTGAGAGCATTCTGTACTGTACAGGAGATTGAATGCACAAAAAAAAACCGTGAAACAGCAAGGCCGCGAAAGGTGAACCGCGATATAGCGAGGGACCACTGTATTGCAAAAGTTTGCCCCTTCTTGACCCACCAGATGGCAAAAATGTATTTTAGTAAAAATTCACTTATTTATCACAAGTAGATTGGACTACTGCAATGCCTTATTCACAGGCCTATCAAAAAAAAAAAAAAAAAATTGAAAAACTACAGCTTATTCAAAGTTCGGCTGCAAGATTACTGACAAAAACAAGAAAGATGGAGCACATTACTCCTCCACTGGACGAACTACACTGGCTACGTATCTTACAGAATTGACTTCAAAGTACTACTTTTCAAAGCTGTAAATGGCCTTGCCTATATTATCCTCTTACAGCCCTGCATGAGCCCTTAGATCCGCTGATGCCGAACTCCTGAGGATTCCAGATGTACCACCCACAAGGATTGTGAAATCAGCCTTCTCATACTATGCCCAAAAGAGATGGAATGCCCTACCACTGCACACCAGAAACGCAGAATCCATTGATACCTTCAAATGGCAACTAAGACCTACCTGTTCAACCTTGCCTATACCCAGGGCTTAATTTGAGGGGGAGCAAGCCAGAGCAAGACGTTGGCTCTGGCAGCTATTTATACTTGATCCGGTGACCCGTCACCTCTTTTGACTAAGTAAAAAAATTTTTTTTTTTGTTATATTGTCTTGCTTTGTTGACTAAATACGACATTAAATATATGAATTTGTACTGAATTTGTCCTGATTTCATGTGACTAGTGTTATTACAATACAGTTTAGTTTTGGTGCGCGAGCACAGCGTTGTTCGCAAGCGCCCCGCCTTCCCCCTTCTTTTTCTTCTTTTTTTTCCCTGTCAGAGTCACTCACTGCGTGCACATGGACGAGTTGAATCCGATTGGAAATGGTTTGGGATCGTATCGAATTCATGTGCACAGGCTAAAGATCGTATAGGGATTGGTTTCGCGAATCCGATTGCAACCCCTGGCTTAAGCCGATGTTAATCCGCTTGGTGCCGCCTTGTGCACGGTATTGGTTTGGATTCGCCTACTGCGCATGTAAGACCACTCGATCCCAGAAGCTTCTGTCCCTGATTTTCATCCATACTGAACGTCGAGGCTTTCTAGCGCCTGCTCTCAACACGTCTCGTCCTAAATTGCTTGTAATATCAAACGCCAACGGCACAGTTCATGTCGTATCAAGGAAACCAAAAACGCTGTTTGTTCTTTCATACGGACTTCCAAACAAAGGAGAATGCACAACATGCATGCAAATGCTGCTCTGTCAACCTCCTCAAGCGCTATCTTTGTTTTGTATGCCGCCAGATAGTTTGTTTATTTTCTTTTTAGCAGCCTTCAACCTGAAGTAGTTCTAACACCACTTGTTGAAAGGAATACAGCGCCATCTAGCGTAGCGGAAACGGCCAGATCTCTGACCATTATCCGCTTGCACGAACTCTCATGTGCACAGGGATTTGGGACAGACCACCCGTTGGGTAGCAACACCCAATCCAATACCAATCCAATCCGATCCTACTGTGTGCCCGTAGTCACTCATCCTCTGCGCTCAAGGACCTCCCACTTTACAAATTAAGCACTGCCTATACCTAACTGCTCAGATTCTTCAGACAGTCAGAGACTTCCCCGCTCAGAACAAAGGCCCTTCAGACAGTCAGACTTCCAGCCCTGGCAGATAGGCTTCCCTAGGGGCCGGGGTTCTGCCCAAGGTTTCTTCCAGGGAGTTTTCCTCACTGATACCTGTTTTTTCCTAGAATTCACACAAATTTAACGTTTTTTCTCACACCCGTTGCTCTCGGGGCACACCAACAACCCAATCAGAAAATCAATGAATGTTCTCGTTCCAGAGACTACAAGGACTGTTGTCCTGTGTTCACGCAGCCCACATCAACGGGGCATCGCATCGTTGTGACATTGCATTATTACATCACGCAAGAGCCCACATTAACGGGGCATTGCGTTATTGTGTTCGTCCGCTCTGGCGCCACTGGACTGCAAGAAATGTGTTATTTTTCTTGCCACACGGGGAATGGTCCGCAAAGGCAAAGGCCCTGACATTAGAAACGAGGCACTGAGAACTTTGTAAGTGTACACAACATTTATTAATAAAAGTTTTGACAAGCAGTACCTTGCTGTAGTTTCTCGTCGCCGCCATGATGACGTCGCCTGTGAAAAGTCTGCACAGGTCGATTGACGAACACGAACCAGCAGGAAGAATAGGAGGAGAGGTAGTACAATCAACTTGTTTGGACTTTCATCATGGCGGCAACGAGGAACAACTGCAAACGACTGCATGTAAGAACAGCTTTTTAAATAAACGTTGTGTACATTTACAATATTCTCAGTGGTTCGTTTTGAATGCCAGAGCCTTTGTTGTACTACCAATGGAATGTGGAGTTTCTTCGAGCTGTTTTAATGGTTTAAAAATAGCTTCGTCTAGGGCACCTACCACTTCCATTGTTAGCCTTCTGGGTCAAACTATAAAAAATAGTTAAACTCTGAATGCAACAGGCTAAATCAATTTTGCTCCTCAGTACACATACCAACTCGGTATGATGTTTTAACATGCCAATTTTCATTTTACACTGAAGTTCTCCTTTAAGTTCTTTGGGGGGAAGTTTTAGTCCATCTTTGAGTGAAAAAACCTTTGCATGCAATACTGGAGGACAGCAAAGCTGGGGAACAGACTACACTGTAGCCATAGATCAGTGTACCTTTGTGTTAAATCTTATCGTGCCTTATGAACTTTTTAGGATTGCATCATACATAAATTACAGAAAATTAGCCTTGATATGAAGTTGCTTTGTCTTAAACTTGACTAGATCAAAGAAGATCACAGCTTGTCATGACATGGGCTAATTAACTATTTATAACCATCACTGGAGGTGCATAAAATATCAGCACTTTTCATTGCGCTTTTTTTTGTTGTAGCTTATTTAAACCACCAAAAATTTTGATCATAAAATCTACAAAAAAAACATCTTGTGGGACTGAAGACAAATACATAACTTTTTCATTTTCAACTTAAAATAGGTCACCCCGTGACGAAACTCACTCTCTCAAATGTTAACACCTCTGTGCAATGTCTATGGTAAACACTGCATACAATATTTAAGTAAGTAAGGGTTAATTGTTTTGGTGCCAGCTATTGGTTGGCCAGCTGTTGGATGTCCACTTTGTTTGTGCTTTGCCTTCCCACAAAACTCAGCAGACAATGTGATAATTCATCTTAACCAGCGACACTGATCAACAGGTAATGGAATACTATCCTCGACATCAATGCAGTTTAATAATTAACTGCAGCAGATTTACTTAGTTATTTCAGACAGCAACGCCACTAGTTTTCAAAGGACTATGTAAATGGAATTTATTTCATTTGTTTAGATACAATTTCCACTTCAGGCTTTAAAAAATGAGATTGCATCCACAATTACCACCCAGGTCTAAATACTCACATAAACACATTCATACAAACTAAGCTAATGGTGACTGAATAAATGGATTTTTTCTGAATTCTCAAATTTGTGTGATAAAAAGCAAATGTCACATTATAAACTGCAATAAACACTTAATTATGAATAATTTCATACTTTAGGACCTTCTTGTATTGGAGAGTTTGGAAAGGTTATATTCAATGTGAAGAAGCCAGTCTGGACCGAGCATTGGTGGTGAAAAAGCTATAATATTACTTGGTCACCAGTGGAGGTTAAGAGTTGACATTATGTCCCTGACCACTGGTCTATGGTCAGTTTAAAAGGTTTGCTGATAATGGTGAGGGCAGGGATACAGGAGTCCTAAACTGATGTTACACCAGTAGACAGGAGTGAAGTTTTACAAACTCTGGTGTACACACACCTGCTTATTCACAATACACTCCAGGACAGCCATGCAAAGGAGATGGGGGGCTTGCATTTATTGAGAAGAGGATTACGCTTTTTGAGAAATCAATATGATAAATCAGAAAAATAAAAGGACACATTTGATGTCGCTGGTGCTCCGAAAGAGATGGCATACGCTGAGCATGGACAAGTGAAGGTTTAAGCATCAGGTTGAAGCATCAGGTCCCTGATCTGTGCCTCCCACAGCTGAGCAGCAGGTCAAAGCACCCTCTCTTCTTCAAACTGTATATGGTATGCTAGATAGCTGAAGTGGGATGGACAGCATAGCATGTCAAAGCGATGGGGGAAGGAAATGTGGCTAGTCGTCCAGGAAAAAGTAGTTCCCAGACCTCTTCTGCTCCACATCCTTTAGGTATAAATAAAGGGGAAAAAAGTAAAAGAAAATATTTTTATTATTCTGAAATTCAGGATAAAATTAACTGTCTGTAAAAGTAGGTGAGGAGGCAGTAAAATTGTTTTTGATATTGCCAACAAGTTTTTCTCTATTCTAAAAAAAATTATGACATATCTCCAATTGTTCAAGCAAAGTGCTCCAATGTCATCAGTTTCACTGCATGTCCTACTACCCAGTATGTCTATGTACGTGACAAATAAAACTCCTTGTATCCTTGTATGTGTGTGGCTGTTGCTAAAGGGCGTTTGCCCAAAAGTGCAGGAGTGGAAATTCTTTGACCTTATGACTCATACAAAATCAATCAGTGACCAAGCTACAGAAATGTCATACACTTACATCGCTCAAAGTATTGCAATTTAACAGTAGCTGGGTTAAGTATGTAACCCATACCTTAATGGAATTAAGTTTGTTAATCCTTGGTCGAAAGTTGTTGGGGTCTCTCCTGAAGGTGATCTCCAACAAGGAGAGAAACTTGTTCATGCCAGCTAGAAGAGTCTGTGGCCTGAAAGGTCAAAGCATTACGCATGATTCTATCCCAATATGACCACCATGTCAAAAAGTAAACCTTCATTAATTGAAATGCTCTGGACTACCAGCTTTTTAATGTCTTTCTATGTTGCTTCTATGGTAATACAGCTGGATATCTGATCTCAGTTTGTGACTATACTCACGTGTTTGCAATTGTGCATCTTGATGGAATTCCATCAAAAACGATTACTCGGTCAGCAAGATAGGTGGCCATGATAAAGTCGTGTTCCACAACAAAAGCTGTTTTTTTAGCATGGAGGATGAATCTGGAGAAGGAGGTTAAATCACAAGAGTAAGTATAGGCATCTTTTCAGAAAGGGCAAAACACTTGTTGTTGACCTCAACTACAGGCTTACCTTTTGATGACCCTAGCAGCCATGAGACGCTGCTCAGAGTCCAAGTAGGCAGACGGTTCATCGATCAGATAGACATCAGCAGGTTTGCCCAAACACAGAGCCAGCGCTACTCTCTGCAGCTCTCCTCCAGACAAGTTTTGGACCTGCATTAGGACACCAACATCAAACCTGCCTTTTCAACCCAACTCATACCTCCTAAACTGATCTCAACTTAAAACACTAAAGAAACACACTTGACGTGATGAAATTGAAACTTGATTAAATAGTAAGTGATCATGCCCGAAGAACAAGGTAAAGAGAAGTCTGGGACAAGACATTTACCCAACTCATAGATAAACAAGTTAAAAAGCTGAATCACACATTCCTACCTTTTGAATATTTCAATCAAGAAGGGCAAGGCTGAATTAAACTTGGTATTAATGAAAATACACACAAGTATCTAGTGGTGTAACGATACTCCGTTTTGGATCAGTTATCGGTCTGTGACCAATGCGGTCCGTCTAAACCGGTCCGTTGAGCCCAGATCGGTTCAAATGCACTACGAACGGTCCAATGGCCCCAAATCGGTTTCCAGCACATACATTCAAGTACATTGTTATATTACAAATACATATATAAATGTATACACAAAATGACATGTCGCGTTGCGATCGTATTTTGTAAAGTGTGTTCGGGGTTAATATAAGCCGTGTTTCCATTAGGGGAGGTTCCGATGGTAATCCAGGGAGAGGAAAGATCTCAGGGAATGTTGTTTGCGTGGTACCCTCAACCCATGTGTCTCCACTACAGCAGAGCCCCATGTAAACAAAGGAAAACATTGGTATCTCAGAGCAGTGAACATGACTGATTGCAGGCTGTTTGTGTTGATTTATGGATTAAACTGGATAAATCCTAAAAGTTTGTGGTTAGTGTTTCTATTTATTGTGATTTTCCAGCAGTATTAGCCCATTTATGTCTAATATGTTTCATAAGATAAGATGTTGTGAGTGACAGCAGGATTAGCAGGCTAAAGTTAGCCAAGTAAACATGTTTTAATAACGTAATAGTCTGAGGAAATAGTTGTGCACCACATAGCAAGAAGTTAAATGCTTTATCATGGAAACAGCCAAAACAAGCTCTCCTACAACTCTGTGTTTGACAGACTAAGTTTTCATCTAGCAGGCATATGAAAATACTTCACCATGGAAGCGAATTAGTCTGCTAGCATGCTAAATTAGTTTGCAAATCAGAATAATAATATGAGTCTCTCTTCAAACTAACCTCTAAGTTTAGAGAAACTGGCAACTGTGTTTGTAATGAACATGGTCAGTCGATTCATTGATACCTTGAAGATATGAATGCGTAGTCGTAGTGCTGGGGAAGAGCATGGCCACTTCTAACTTCAGCCCTGTTTTTTACTCAATGCCATGCTACATTCTAACAAATTATCGCAGCTTGTCTGACTGCCTGGCGGCATGCATAAAGGCCTGAGAGGTACATATCAACTCGTCTCAGAACAGAGAAGAACACAGTTCATTATGGAAATATGGTGGACTCTTCCTTTAAGTTATATGTTGTACTTGTTTTTAAGTTGGTAACACTCCCATGAAAAACTAATATCTTAGATTTTTGCCAATGAATGGCACTTGTTTAATAATGTCCATTTTTTCATTTTTGATATCTGGTAACCTTATTGGTTTTTGATTTGTGGTGTACTTCAAGTACATGCAGATTGCAAACTTAAGGCAGGCATCTGGTTACCAGTTTTTGTGGTTTTATTCTCTGGGATACAAAATAAACAAAAGATTGCCGTTTTGAAATGTCATTTTGTTTTTTGTTTTCTATTTTTCTTAGTAACAAAGGGCTTTGGAATTGTCAATATGTATCGAATCGAACCAGATCGAATCGTACAGAATCGGTGACTATTTTTTATTAATCGTCTTTGAATCGAATCATTGCCTGTGAATCGAGATCGAATCGGAGCGTCTTGTGGGTAAAAGATTCACACCCCTACAAGTTTCCCAATAACTCTCTGAGCTCATGACCATCTAATTACTTTTCAGCATGCAAAATATCTTTATCTCCAACCACAACTGCCTGCTGTTCCAAACTCTTGTGCATGCTTAGTTACAAAATAGAGTACACCACTCACAAAACATACCTACATCAGCATATCTGCACATTTTTGATCCACAAATGTAATGACTTTTAAGACCTTTTTAAGACTTCTAAGAATAAAAATTAAGACCATTACCAGGGCAAAAATATTAAATCAATTACACTCTAGGCTTTTTAATTTCACAAAGCACATTTGTATTTGAGCAACAGTGTAAATAGTCAGTGCATATTTACCAGCATAAAAGTGCATATCAGGCAACTATCTCAAAACAATACTACTGTAAACTAGATGTACCGCATAGCGGTACATGGTATGACCGCCGCAGTGTATTGAAATGTCTGAACTGTTGGTATGATGAATGTGGGGTAGAGCAGTGTTGTGAGGTGAGAAATTGTGTGGAAATGATTTCCTGGAAGTAGGCAGGGATGTGGGTTTTGAATGAATGACATTGTGTATGTTTGGGTAGTGTGTAGGAGTGATTTGTGAAAGAAATAGGCAAAATGAGATTTTGTACAATTACAGCACCCCCTATAGGCCCAATTTTATGGCATGTACTGTGCTTTTAGAGGTCTTTGTGCTGATCGTGCATCGTCCAAGATATTGGCAACTCAAAATCCCAATTTTTGCATTTACCCATATTACTAGGTGGTGCTATGCTTCAAGTGAGTGTTTAAGGGCTGGGTCGATACGCCTCTGTAACACCGACATACTAACACAAAATAGTTGTCTTGGGCAAAATTGTTGAGTTATTTGACAAAAACTGTTTTTCGACACCTAGCTTCGACGATAAACATTGCCCCCTATGACGAAATGTCACAAAATTTAGTACACATGAAAAAAAAAAAAGCTATTTAGAGTTGGCATGTCAACTTTGACTAAATTTCAGGAATTACAAGCCAAGATATGGACTTCTGAAGAATTTTAAGCTACATGGTAAATGTTCATTGACATGTAACTTCGGAACAGTTTATCTCAAGATAAATCCTTTGATAACTTTTTGTCACCATTGTCTGTAGATGACATATACCAAATCTGGTGAGATTCACATTAACGGCCTATGAAGAGTTCGTTTGGATTCGTTTTCGCAGTGTTGAAATTTCACGGAAATTGTTTTCATTGGAAGTGGGCGTCGACCAGTGTTTTCAATGAGTGAAGGTCAATAGATTTCACGATAAAAACAAATTGGTTGTAAACGTTAGCATTCTCTAGACAATAGGCAAAATGACATTTTGTACAATTACAGCACCCCTTATTGACCAAATGTTATGGGATGTGCTGTCGTTTTAGAGGTCTTTGTGCTGATCTGTGCTGGGGGGAGTCATGGCAACACTATAATAACCGGCGGTCATAATTAAACTGAGGTTGGACAGACTGGCTGCTACCAAAGAGGCCGGATAGAAGGGGTGAAAAAATGCGTTTGCTTGTTTTTTTTGTCTGTTTCGGGAGTGAATAAAGGCTTTGACAACAATTAGCCTACATGTTTTGGAACAATTTCAAATATTCCATTAGCCTTATTAAAGTGATGAAGTTGAACTATGTGCAGTTACACTTTCTAATCATTGTTATAAGTGATGTATTTTGAGGAGAGATACAATTGAAATTAACTTTAAAAGATTTAAAAATGTATGAACATCCACATTCCCTGTTGCCTGAACAGGTGTATTTTACATGAATAGTTATAGCAGTCACGTTAACCATAGTTATTTGTATTGTACATCATTTGCGAAAAAAAAATTCTCTATGCTACATAACATGGAAACATGTAAATATGTAAAGAAAACAGCAAGTAGCAGTCGTAAACATCTGAATGAGAACAGTTGTCTCTTGTCTGATTGTCGGTATAGTGCTTGTGCTCCCCTTTCACGTGGGCGTCAAGGGCTTTACGGCCCAGTGACACCAACTTAAAGATTTTTTTTTAAGTCTGCAACACGGTTTGTACTCCGGATAGCCGCTATACTGTTCTTCCCCGAGCCAGCTCTCTAATTGCATTTGGCCGTATTGCCGCGGCTCGTCTCTGCCACTCTGAAACGCTTCTTTGTCTATCTCTAAGACATGCATATAGGCCTACAGGGAAAACACTGCCCCCTACGCTTCTTCTACTGTCTGGGTAGACAGAGACGTGCGCTGGTGAAATAGCATGAAAAATTGTCTCCGGACATTAATATCTCTTTCATTCTGCTCCAAAGAAATTTAATGCTGCCCCAGATTAAATTTTAATACTTTTTAGGGATCTGTGGGAACCCTGCTACATGCAACTGCAGCACAAAAGTTTTGCAAACTCGTTTCTATTCATACTATTTATTTTTATTTTGTCTTTCAACGACCAGAAAATTTCTGAGTAAAACCTCGCTTTAAAAGGTACAAATACAACATTAAGTGGTGTTATCAGTACACTGATGTAAGTAGTCTTAGGCTGAATCCCATTTCTAATTTATACCACTTCCCCTACCCCTATCCCTTGGCCCTTGCCCCCTGAAACTGAGCAACAATGGGTAGGGGTTGGAAGTCAACCCCTATGAATTGGGACACCACTTCAACAATGACATACGTCATCAGTAGTCTCTGCCAGTTTTTACGTAAGCAGACGCAACAAGCTCTTGCCAGAAATTCAACATGCCGACTGCAGCTGTGGTGGTCTCTGTTGCGTGGGCTATTGTCATCTTTTTACGGTTGCATTCTGAACTAAACAATTTTTAACGTTTCTGCAGAATGGGCTTACAATGCTAGTCTTCGGGGCAGCAAGTACAAGTAAACCCGTCAGTTGCTTGTAAACTGTTACAAACACAATGAGCTAAACAAAAAAGTAACACCGTCACAGCAGAATGACACGCATACCATTTGAACGAACACAACCCCAGATTTTCCAAGGCTAAACCAATGATATTGCTTGCAATTACTTGGGTTACAATATCGAAATAACTGTGTTGCACCGACGCTCGCAATTCGTTCACAACTTCCATGCAATTCCATGCATCAACCGATCACTCAAGGTCACAATTAACGTTACACTACTTAATACAGTACTAGCGATTTTTTTGTCTGTATTTTATAAAGAAAATGACCATTACGCATTGGAACAATGCTAAACTTAAGACAATACAGCGGTTAACACAATTTTTCAACCGTAAATAATGGAGAAAATACTTTTGTGAACTAGTTTGGTCTTTGTATTTGTCGTTGCAGCCATCTTGCTGGTGATTTGCAAGGCATTCTGAGAAAATGCTCATACCCCTCTGTCTGGAGTGTGCCTGTGAAAAATCTTCGTTTGGAGGGGTATATAGCCCTACCACTTCCCCCTACCCCTCTGCCCTCAGTGGAAATGGGACACCCCTACCCCTACACATGCCCGAGCAAACCGGAGGGGTAGGGGAAAGGGGTACGGCCAAGGGGTGTAATGGGATTCAGCCTTAGTCTGAAAGTGTCACTGATGAATCCATAGCTACTTACATCCTGGTCAATGATGCTCTCAATCTGCATTGGCTTCATGACATCAGTGACAAACTGTGGATGCATGTAAGCATCCCTGATCTTCTCGTGCAAAAGCGCACGAACACTTCCCTAAAAGCAGAAACACCACAATACACAAATGATGAGATTTATACATTAATATCGCCTGTTCTTATGGTAATGCTTTTAAACAACACCTATAGGTTATACTAACATCCCCTGAAAATACAGTATATGTGCCAAGAGTAAAATATATAGCAAAAAGCTAGTGCCAAGCCCATTCAAATATTCAGGTGGCATCAAATAGCAAACTTGACATTGTAGCACACGATACACATATATGAGGAACACACGTGCACACCACAAGATATTAAATAAACAGGGTGGAAGTTATGAAGCTAACTCTACTCCATGGAGTTGTGCAGTGCATGGAAGGTCAAAAAAGCAGAGAAGGTACAATAACATTTGATAGCAAGAGGTATAAAACCAATGGGTAGTATTAGTTTTAGCATTACAATAGCTTTATTATGCAGCTCAGACCATGTGCTCAGGCTGGCCTTGTACAGAAAAACTGCTAATTTCCTCAAGCTTAGTAAAATATGAAGGAGTATTCTAAAGCCAAGACATGTAACTTTAAGTGATGAAAGTTTTGTTATAGTGGCTACTATCTATGTGGTCATCCAATCCCCTAAAAAGGGGGTCCAAAGGGTATTTTCTGAGCTGTGACCATTTTCAGTACCCCTTAATGTTTTTATAGAAAAATATATTTGGTTTCTACTCAATGATTCTTTCCTAAATAGCACTAATCAAACAGTAAACATATGTGTACAGGCATAGCCAAGACATTACCTTTAAGTGGTGAGACTTTCGTTAATTTGGTGTACTATCTACGTGGTCATCTAGCCCGCTGCAAAAAGGGGTATTTTTTGTGTTGTCATCATTTCAGTGCCAAACCACTTGATGTTTTGATCTGAAATTTGGGGCTTCTTCATTGCTCCAATATTTGGTGCAATTTTGATATTCTGAGATTGTGCCCATAGAAGAAGAACTAGTTGAGTTGGCATGGAATGACCTAATTTCATGTTGCCTTCAGGAATCGAACGCCTATCAACTTTGGTGACCAAAATATGACTTCTTGGGATCCGAGCAGGGGAAAAAAAAATCGCCTACCTACCTATTCTCACTAAAATGTTACAGCAAAAGAAATATATATTTAAGGATGGGCTTTTTGTGTTTTATGCATGTGACACACACAGACACAACTTACTTTATAGATGGATTAGCCCAATGTAGAATAGTGATACTTACTTTGAATTTGGGGCTGATCTTCTGGGGTTTGTAACTGACATTCAAGATGGGTACCTCACCTTCAAAAGTCAGATAGTGTGAATTTATTATTAGATTTAAACATTTACAAATATTATTACTTTCCTTCGAAATGAGTTGAAATACCACCCTACAAAAATATCTAAAATTATAGCTAGTGACACTCACCTCCATCGTCTGGCTTTAATCGGCCAGCAAGCATTCTGATAAATGTGGTCTTGCCAGTTCCTGAAATATAAGCAAGATAAGTGCCTGACTCACAAGAACCATGTACTAAACATCTGTCTTGTGCTGCTCAAACTCATAACTCACCATTCTCTCCAAGCATGACCATGATCTCAGAATCAGTGAACTCCCCTTCCACAATGGACAGTTCAAAGTCACCCATGGCCTTTTTCATGTTAGGATACTGGTAGCGGCACATCTTCTTCACTTCTTCCTCATTAGCAGTCTCTGCAACTTTGAAGACCAGCGACGCCTCTCGGAAGCGAAGGTTCTCAGTGGGAACGTAACCATCCAAGAAGATGTTGATACCTGATGAAACATGTTAGACCATTCAACCTCTGACCTACAATAAGTGAGCACAGAAAAACCTGGAAAACTACATGTAAAATGGTCCTACCTTCCCTGACGCTGAAAGGCATGGTGACGACTCCATATGCACTGGGCACACCATAAAGGCAGCAGATGAAATCTGACAGATAGTCTAGCACACTCAGGTCATGTTCCACTACAATGATGTACCTGTAGGATACATTATGGCAACACATCACAACACCACATTTAGACAGCTTGCTGTATTATGGTGTAAGTGTAATACATACAAGGACACACAGCCTTACCTGTCTGGAGTAATTAGGGAGCGAATGGTGATGGCAGCTTTTAAACGCTGTTTCACGTCCAGGTAACTGGAGGGCTCGTCAAACATAAAACTGATGAAAACAGAAAGAATGCAATATAAAAGATCTGTTGAACAAATAGGGCTACTGAAGTATGGAAAAAGTTCCATGGTATCTTAGGCAGTGGGCTGGTTAAGTACAAGGGTACGAGTTTGCAACACAAGAACCTCACTGTAGGGCTGGGCGGTATACCGTTTCATACCGTTTTTTTTTTTATTATAGGAATTTGTCATGTACCCCAATACCGGTGAGTGTGTGCATACAAAACGTGGGGAACACAGAACGGTGGAGTCGCACCGCCGGATATTGTTTGAGAGGGGGACTGTTTTGCTGTGGTACCAAAGAAGCTGCATGCGGCTGCATGAGAGCGGTGGAAGTGTATATATACACGTATGCATTTCCATATATCTATGAGGAGGTTCCGATGGAAGGGCGTGTCTCCACTACAACAGAACATTTGTCGGACCCCATGAAAACAAAGGAAAACTTCGTGTCTGAGAGCAGTAAACATGACTGATTGCAGGTTTGCATCCGTGTTGATTTATGGGTTGAACTAGATAAATCCTGAAAATAGGTTTTCCGTTTTATTGTGTTTCCAGCAGTATTAGTCAATTTATGTCTAATATGTTTCATAAGATAAGATGTTCTGAGTGACTTTAGGACAACAGGATTAGCAGTCTTAAGTTAGCCAAGTACACATGCTTTAAGAAGGTAATTAACAAGGGTAAATGCAAAAATTGGGATTTTGAGCTGCCAATATCTTGGACCGAGAAGGTGGGAACTGCACAAAATACGTCATGGACGATCAGCAAAAAGATCTATAAGACCACAGCACGTGTCATACAATTTGGTCTATAGGGGGCGCTGTAATTGTACAAAATGTCATTTTGCTTATTATCTAGAGAATGCTAATGTTTACAACCATTTTTTTTTATCGTGAAATCTATTGGTCCTCACGCATTGAAAACACTGGTCGACGCCCACTTCCAACGAGAACATTTTCCGTAAAATTTTAATATTGTGAAAACGAATCTGAACGAACTCGTCATAGGCTCACTTGAAGCATAGCGTCACCTAGTGATATGGGTAAATGCAAAAATTGGGATTCTGAACTGCCAATATCTTGGACCGAGAAGGTGGGAACTCCACAAAATACGTCATGGACGATCAGCACAAAGACCTCTAAAACAACAGCACGTGCCATACAATTTGCCATTTCCATAGGGGGCGCTGTAATTGTACAAAATCTCATTTTGCCTATTGCTTGACTTCACAAATCACTCCTACACACTACACAAACACACACAATGTCATTCATTCAAAACCCACACCCATGCCCACTTCCAGGAAATCATTTCCACAGAAATTCTCACCTCACAACACTGCTCTACCACAAACTCATCATGCCAACAGTTCCCACATTTCAATATACTGCGGCGGTCATACCATGTACCGCTATGCGGTACATCTAGTTACAATTATGAATGCCACTGTCACTTTTAGAGCAGCAGCATTTTGTGGGACCATTCAAACTTGGGTTAATACTAGTCTGGTCATTCTAAGCCAATTTACTGCAGTAATTATCCTCTAAATTATTATTTTTATTATTATTTTTCCATCATTAGCAGTGTTATCAGCAATAGTATGCTGTGTTTATAGAATACCTATCCAAACATGTCAACCTTGAAAGAATTTTATTACAAATCCAACCCACTCCCATCCATCCAACAGTCCACCGGCAATGTGTGCTTTACTATTGCCCACCTACCACTGAAATACCTGCCGCGCTATAGATTGCAGAAGCAAGGAAAATACATTTTGTGCCTTAGACATGGCGTATTGCAATCTGAGTTGCAAAATGTAGGTGGAGAGGGAGGAAATTATGATAGGCTACTATATGAGTAGGCAATATTCCTGCATGTTGTTAAAGCAACACTAAGTTTTTTCAACCTTAAAATAGTGTTTCCAAAATCATAAATATCCATAAATCGTAATTAAGAACTGTAGCTGCTCTAAGAAAGGAGACAACATAGAAGCTAATGGGGCAGTAAGGAGATTTTGCTCACTATTCCAGTAAAAATGTAACAATGCTGTCACTAAAATACTGTCAAGATTTTTTGCAAGATTTTCACTCGAGACAATGCAATTGGCTATTGCGCGGTAACTGTTGGGACATGTTTTTGTTTTTTATCCTTGTGTAAACCTATGTTGCTTTTGCTAGACTGAACTAGATGTACCGCATAGCGGTACATGGTATGACCGCCGCAGTGTATTGAAATGTGGGAACTGTTGGTATGATGAGTGTGTGGAAGAGCAGTGTTGGGAGGTGAGCATTTATGTGGAAATGATTTCTTGGAAGTGGGCATGAATGTGGGTTTTGAATGAATGACATTGTGTGTGTTTGTATAGTGTGTAGGAGTGATTTCTGAAAGGAATAGGCAAAATGAGATTTTGTACAATTACAGCAGCTGCTATAAGCCCAATTTTATGGCATGTGCTGTGCTTTTAGAGGTCTTTGTGTTGATCGTGCATGAGATATTTTATGCAGTTCCTATCTTCTTAGTCCAAAATATGGGCAATTCAAAATCCCAATTTTTGCATTTACCCATATCACTAAGTGGCGCTATGCTTCAAGTGAGTGTTTATGGGCTGGGTCGATATGTCTCTGTAACACCGACATACTAACACAAAATCGTTGTCTTGGGCAAAATTGTTGACAAATTATTTAACAAAAACTGTTTTTTGACACCTAGTTTCGCCAATAAACATCGCCCCCTATGACGAAATGTCACAAAATTTAGTACACATGAAAAGAAAGCTGTTTAGAGATGGCAGGTCAACGTTGACCAAATTTAAGCAATTAAAAGCCAAGATATGGACTTTTGAAGAATTTTAAGCTACGTGTTAAATGTTCATTGACGTGTAACGTCGAAACGGTTTATCTCAAGATAAATCCTTTGATAACTTTTTGTCAGCATTGTCTGTAGATGACATATACCAAATTTGGTGAGATTCACAGGAATGGCCTATGACGAGTTTGTTCAAATTCGTTTTCGCAATGTTAAAATTTCACGGAAATTGTTTTCATTGGAAGTGGGCGTCGACCAGTGCTTTCAATGCGTGAGGGTCAATAGATTTCACGATTAAACAAAAGTTGTTGTAAACGTTAGCATTCTCTAGATAATAGGCAAAATTACATTTTCTACAATCACAGCGCCCCCTATGGACCAAATTGTATGGCATGTGCTGTGATGTTAGAGGTCTTTGTGGTGATCATGCATGACGTATTTTGTGCAGTTCCCATCTTCTCGGTCCAAGATATTAGCAACTCAAAATAGCATTTTTTGCATTTACCCTCATCACTAGGTGGCGCTATGCTTCAGGTGAGTGTTTATGGGCTGGGCCGATACGCCTCTGTAACACCGACATACTAACACAAAATCGTTGTCTTGGGCAAAATTGTTGACGGATTATTTAACAAAAGCTGTTTTTTGATACCTAGCTTCGCCAATAAACATCGCCCCCTATGACGAAATGTCACAAAATTTAGTACACCTGAAAAGAAAGCTGTTTAGAGATGGCATGTCAAGTTTGACCAAATTTGAGCAATTAAAAGCCAAGATATGGACTTTTGAAGAATTTTAAGCTACGTGTTAAATGTTCATTGACGTGTAACTTCGAAACGGTTTATCTCAAGATAAATCCTTTGATAACTTTTTGTCAGCATTGTCTGTAGATGATATATACCAAATTTGGTGAGATTCACATGAACGGCCTATGACGAGTTCGTTCAAATTCGTTTTCGCAATGTTAAAATTTCACGGAAATTGTTTTCGTTGGAAGTGGGCGTCGACCAGTGCTTTCAATGCGTGAGGGTCAATAGATTTCACGATAAAAAAAAAGTTGTTGTAAATGCATTCTCTAGATAATAGGCAAAATGACATTTTTTACAATTACAGCGCCCCCTATGGACCAAATTTTATGGCATGTGCTGTGATGTTAGAGGTCTTTGTGGTGATCATGCATGACGTATTTTGTGCAGTTCCCACCTTCTCGGTCCAAGATATTGGCAACTCAAAATACCAATTTTTGCATTTACCCATATCACTAGGTGGCGCTATGCTTCAAATGAGTGTTTATGGGCTGAGTCGATACGTCTCTGTAACACCGACATATCACAAAAATTTCATGTCATTGGGTGAAACGTTCATTGAGTTATTCAGCAAAAACTTTTGCCGGTCTCCCCCTCTTTGACGGACCCTGGCAAAGCGGGGGGGGGGGGGGGGGGGTGGCCCTTGGGGACCAAAAGCTTCTAGTCGCTCAAAAAGTTCTAGGGCTACATGCCTACAAAGATTCATGTCCCCCGTACTTCCAGTGTCCCGGAAATCGTTGACGGAAAATCGGTGAAGAAAAAGAAAAAGAAAGAAAAAAAAAGGGAAAAAAGTCTCGGCAACACTATAATGACCGCTATCGCTAGCTTCGCTAGCGGCGGTCATAAATAGCAAACAATGTCACATAGGCCTACGTTGTTTTCATTCTTATGTCGCTATACATCATACTTTCATAAAATCAAGCATCGCAGCTTACTCCACCTTGTTTTAGGACATTGTTTTTTCCAAAGTTGGTGCTGGATAAATAATACCAAATACACTGGATAAGCTTGCATGCGATGGCATGGCTGCAGTAGGCTAAAAATATTCAGAACATTGGTAATGGACAATTGTGCTTCCAACCTGTAGGGCGACCGAAGAGGAAAAAACTACTTAGTGTTGCTTTAAAATATATTATCAATTACATTATACATCACATACAGACTCCACACTCACAAAGTAGTAGCAGGAGCATGCTACTGGTCACATTCAATTCAATGATTTATGCTAAGCTAATAGCTGATTGCTACTGCCAGATTCGGAGCTTCGATGCGGAGCCTGCTACTGCCAGATTCGGAGCTCTTACTGCCAACTGCTGAGATTGGCTGAATGGATTCAAACACGGCAACACTCAACTGTTTGTTGGCCTATTTCCCAAAAAGTGGAGTGTTCCTTCAACAGAATAAGCCTGTCTTCTCATCAAGGCATGTTCTCCAAAGTGCTGTGTGGTATGACCAAGATCATGTATCACAGTAGGGCTGGGCGATAAAACGATAACGATATGCATCTCGATAGACACCTAGTCGATAACAATAGAAAATGCGTTCAATAGAATGTTTCGATAGAATGTTTTTTTTTTTTAAGAAAACTGCGTAAGTTTAGTCAGAGCCCTCTCTGGTTTAGCGCAGCTTTAAATCTTTGTTGCGAAGCAAGCTTGGTTGCATAAGCAAAGGCACTCGTCCTCTGGTGCCTAGCAACATATGGGGAGTGACACGCTAACAGCCAGTCATCTCGAAGTATCGGGTTTGGTTGAACCATCTCGTCTCGTAGTCGTGTTTTTTTTCTAGAAACAGCTAGATAAATCTCCGCTAAAAAACAGAAAGGTCTGCTCACCAGTATGGGAGCTTTTTTGGAGTTTACAAATCTGATTGTCAGACAAATGTTATCTGCAAATTATGCAGTAAAAATATATAGATCTATTATAGTTCTTCTCAGATATCAGGTTTCGCTATGCTTACATTTAACACTTTGCACATGTCTTTATAACACTTCAGCTTTGTTAAGCATTTTATTAGCTTATTGATAATTGTTCAGTTTTCATTGTGATCGTAGCATTGAATGTGTGTTGACAGTCCTTTTGGCTAAATGCTTATTGCCTGTCAGAGGAAGGTTAAGTTTAAAAAAAAATGTTTAAATTCAGATTTTTTCCCCTCCTGTTACTTATTTTAAATAGGTCACACAATGTTTCAATAATTATCGATGTCGACCGATATGAAAGACTTATATCGTGATACAGATTTTAGGAATATCGCCCAGCCCTATATCACAGTATTTCTAAACTTATTCCATTTTAATTGTATTTGGCAGTATTTCTTTAATGTAAAATGTATTATTCAATAATAACAATAAAAATTATAATGAATGTTTGAGTTGTTCCCATTCACTTTGCATCCATGTATGGAGGCAAGATTGATATGATAAAATTGTTGCAAATTCACAAGACAGAGAGTTGGCAACACTTCAATTTGCAAATCAGTTGTGTGTGCATGTGTATAGTGCATGATGTTTTCTGACGAGACCGGAGTAATAATAATCTGAACAACACTGCAGACGCTTGTGAGTAACATGAATGGGTTTGCAGTTGTGAGTTCAGTTCAAATCTGCTGCCAGGTCACTGTTAGCTGTAGGGTTGCTTGCTTCACCAGTATGCACTATAGGGCTGAGCGATTTTTAAACAAAAAACTTGATTTACGATTCGATGCCCAATAAATAACTACTGACTGTAAATTTATTTCTAAAATATACATTTTGAGGAAAATAAGTGCTTCAGTCTGCAGTCACTGACTTCAGCAGAAAACAAAGTGTGTGCACTGTGTAGTTTCATTGTGCTTCAATGAATTACTAACGCAACAAAATGCATGAGGTAACTTGTTGTAAAAAGAAAAATCTCAATAGAATAGAATCCGTGATTTCTTTCCACCTTGCTCCGTTTTTTTCATATGGTACACAGCTTGAAAACCTTGTGGAAGAGTAGTTTTCTTTGAAGATGATGATGTGTTAGCATTAGAGCTAAGAAAGTTTTCTTGCCGAAGAAGGTAGTATTTCTCCCACTCAGCCAGATGTTTGCACTTCAAATGCTGAAACAAATTGATCGTGCTGCTACCACTTATGATAACCGCTTTCAGACACAATTTGCAACGAGGTGGTATTTGGTGTTCATCAGATGCTGAAACGAAAACGAAAACAATTCCAAATTACGGACGTTGCGGAACCTTTTTTTGGGCCAGGAGCCCCTCTTTCTCGCTGTCTGTTTCTGTCGCCATGTTTGTTTGTGAATATGATGTTACTGGGGGTTCGACAGAAACGCACTGCAGGAAGTGCAGTACGGATAGCCTCGGTTCTTGGTGAATGTAAAAATGAAATGCATGCGCTGTGCACTTGGAATATAAACTGTATGGGGACAGGGGCTTAAAATCTTTAAAGGTGTACTTCCATCGTGCTTTCATTAATTTTGCGGTGTTCTCTAGTATTAATAATTGCCCTGTGCGCTGGTTTGAAAGAAAAAAAAATTCTAGTGCTTCTGTTTCAGGCTGTTTTAGTTTGGTGGAGGGGGTGGGGCCGGGAGAACGACATGATTTCTCCAGAGGCGTGACACGCTCCCTGCAGCTTCCTTTGCCCCACAGTCAACTTGATAGCCGAGTAAGGTAAAGGGGAAAAGTCAACTTGACAGCGCTAAAACTGCACACAGAATGTCTTCGGAGATACAGCCTTATGTGTTTGATCCTGAATCCGAAGAGGAAGGAGAGATGGCACAAGCACAGTCGCTTCCTGACCGTTTGTCAATGAACGTTTCAGAATGGTAATATTTGCATGACAAAACAGTGCAAGTGCCCGGCTAAATGCAGTTCAGTCATTCAACTAGCCTGCTAATCTTATGCGAGTCAGTCACAGGCTAACATCTTTTAAAGCCCATTCGGTCAGTTTCTCTTATATGCATTTGCACGTCTACGTCACGCTGCAGGCCCTTTTCGCATTGGGTCGTTTTTCCGCCTATTGTCTTCTTTTGACTGATATAGAACATGGGGGTAGAAAAACATTTTGATATGCAGCATGCATATGCAACTCGGGGTGACCTGTCATATTTCAAAAGAGCAAGTACTAAACGGTTTCTCGTGGAAGTACACCTTTAAACTCGAGTTTCAGGGAAAATTAATCAATTTGACCTGCCAACTCGATTTTTAAATCGTATTGATTTTTTGCACAGGCCTAATGCACTATGCAATAACAAGCTTCCCAGCAACATGATCAACAGAGGACATGGTGCATAGCCAATACCGGACTAGAAAAGTAACAAAGTCTGTGTCCACAGAAGCACATTTTCTCCTTTAATATGTCACTTGTGCTAGCTGGAGCCTTGGACTGTAGTCTTAAACTAAATCTTTAGCTTGCTAACAAATGCTACGCTTTTGTTATAAATCATAATACAAAGAAACCTCAGTATGGGTCCACTACTCACATATCTGCTCTCTGGATGCACACCACAGCACAAGCGAAGCGCTGGAGCTCCCCTCCAGATAAATCCTCCACATTCCGTTCCCTGAGATGGGTCAGATCTGAAATAGCCACACACAGAAACTGTCAAGAAGCAGCCACAAAGCACTCAAGCCACACATTAATAACCTGTTTGGACATGAAATAGTTTGAATCAACATCTTGGTAACATGTTTCAGGTACAGGATTTGAGATTCATGAAGCATTTTACCAACAGGTGCTGAGAGAAAGTTGCAAGTACGCAGGTTCTGCTAATGAATAACAAAAATGAGCATATTACACATACCGAGCTGCTCACAGACTATGTCTTCTGTTTTGGTGTCATCCTTTCTGCTTAGAATAGCACCAACACTCCCCTAGTGACAAAAGAGTAGCCACAAAAAAGCCAAAAATTGTAATGCCCACAACTCTCAGACCGGTCAAGTGCATGCAAGTGTATGTTTCAAAAAATAAAATAAAAAATGCATCTCCCCTGACCTTGACTGTCTTTGGAATCTGGTCCACATACTGGGGTTTCACAATAGCCTTCAGGTCATCCTCCAGGATCTTTGTGAAGTAATTCTGAAGCTCCGATCCTCTGAAATAGGTAAGGATTTCTTGCCAATCTGGTGGAGCCTGGGCAAAAATAATAACAATATTCCTTAGCTCTATAGCTATGGTTATGAGATGGTTATGAGGATACTAGTTACATAAAGAGATAATATAACATATAAGAGCTGCGCTGAATCATTTCTGTTAATAAGGGATAGATTTTAAAAAAAATGCTGTGACCAAAATGTGCCCTTACATCGTATTTCCCCAGGTTAGGCTTCTGTTTCCCAGCAAGAATCTTGAGTGCAGTTGACTTCCCGATACCATTGGTGCCCACCAATCCCAAGACTTCACCTGGCCTAGGGATAGGTAACCTGTCCCAGAATTATCAAAACATAGCCTTAGGTACACATCTTGATTGTGTGTTGCGTTGAGGAGGCAAGCGACATCAATAAAATAGATAATACCAACATATTTGGTGGGCAGCTTAGAATTAAACAATGTCATATTCTGCGTAGAAAAAGTCTATCCTACGCAGTCTACCCGTCATCATTTCAACATTCCAAAAATTATGTCTTTAAAAAAATGCAAAGAACACCAAGTGTGCATCGTCAGTGTTTGCACTTTTTGACTTTTATGAGCTTCGTGAATCCCTACCTTTAAATCCTCAGGCTAAGAATATTGCTATTTGAACAGGTGTATGCATACACACCAGTGGAGTGGAAATTTACTTTGCAAATTGTGAACCTTTACCACCCCTTGACAAATATGGGTAAATGGTAAAATTCACAGTGAACCTTTACCACCCCTTGACAAATATGGGTAAATGGTAAAATTCACCAGCCACGACTGTAAATTATTTTGTGGCAAAAACCAACCAGCGTCTTTTACACTTTACCAGCATCTACAGACTTGTTGGAACATTCATGGCCATAACGCATGATACTGGAGGTTTTTACCTGGGGGCATACCATAGCAATCAGACCCGCAATCAGACCCACAACCAGAGGGAGCCCCCCCCCCCCCCCCCCCCAATGGAACTATTTTCCTGACAACAAACCTACATCAACAGCCAGGACTATAAGGCAAAGGCCTTAGTATACTTCTGCACACAGAGCGAGTGTGTGATGTAAATCCTCTAGCATTGTGTCATCTCACCAGCATGCTATGTCTAGCGAAAACGGCGTGCTGGTGTAAGTGGACAGCGCATGTGCAAAACTGAACTCCCCCAAGTTCAAAACTTGAGTACACCCTGGTGCTCACAAGCTGTGTCAAATTTGTTACTACAGCTACCATTCTATTTACTCCCGTAGTTAGAAGCTATTACTGACTAGCCAGTTAGCCTGTAATTTTAATCACAGGCAAATGCTACCAGATCCTATTTGAAAACTGGGAGGGTTATACAGACAGAAACAGTTCCAGACATCTAATAAGAGAGGTCAGTTTGTGTGTGTGTGTGTGTCTGAGTGCAAAGTGTACTTTTGTGTACCACCAGGCTACTTAGCTAGCATTACCAACATATATGATTTTTAACAAAAAAGCATGTACAAGAACATTACACTATTTTTATGGCTTCAATTTTAACCACTGGCTATAAGCCCCACAAAGTATAACCCCACTAGGAACATCTAACCCCAGTGCTTGTAACCTGGGCCTTAGTTCCTGAGTTGATGGCCCACAGTATAAATGGAGGTAATGGATACCATCGATACGCTTCGTTGTGGTTCATGGTAAACTTACCGGTGCAACTTAAAGGAGTTGGCACAGTATCTGTGAGTGGTCTCTTTCTCGAGGTTGCTTGGCAGATTAACAATAGACAAGGCCCCAAATGGACATTTCTAAAATTAATTACAACAAAGCAAAGGTAAACAATTTGCATCAAATTATCTACAGTCAAAACATCATTTAGAGAACCAGTGTGGAGAGACAGTGGAATGCTGTACCTTGATGCAAATACCACATCCAATGCAGAGGGATTCAGAAATCCACACAATTTTCGACTGACTAGTCACTTCTATGCATAGTTTGCCTAAAGAAATCAAATAAAGAACCAATTGGTAGATCACACAGTCAAACATGTAGTTCGTTTAAGCTAACTCCTGGTCGCCATGTATGCAATTAGCCTACCTACACACTACAATTCAAATGTAGCACTCAAAGTCAACGTCATGGCTCACAAACACACCCTCTGTTCTCTGATTTGATAGAAGTTGCTTGGTCCTCTTACATGCTTAAGAGATTCCAGTGTAGACCCTCTGTACAAAATAAAATGAAGTACGAGGGGCGGGTTTACCATGCTACTTCCCCTCACCCCGTGCATTTATATATAGTTTTAAATATAGTTTCCGCTTAATCTTCACTGCTAGGCTGCAGCCTATGGGGGTGGATATCAAGGGCAGTAGGACTCCATTTGATTTTCTAAATATCTATGTGGAGCGTGAAACATCTTACAGTAATGTCCCATTTATTGCAGTTAAGCCATGTTTTGCGATATGTATATCAAGATATTGTATATTGCTATATCACAATATGTTCGGTATATTGTGCAGCCCTAAAGTCATGTCCACTAAGGTAAATCTAAATTTCTACAGAATTTAATGTAATCCCTTCTTCTTGAGACTTTGTGAGACAGAGTCCCGGGACAGACACCCAGATATTGCAAGCGTGGTATTCTGTGCACAGACAGCAGGGACAGTCGAGAAAGTCTTTATTCACCTGGTAATGACTCATTTAAGCATCTACCGACTTCTGAAGATGGTTAACTCGGAAACAGTTGCACAAGTGTTGCTTTAAATACCTTGGTTTTCTTTTGGTAATAATACATACATATGTAAATATATTTATTCAGAAATTAATAGGTCCACGTTGACATACCCATTCGAACAACTGGGCAGCTTTTCTTGCACTCTTGTCGGCATTTCTTTGGCTTGCACTTGTCATGGTTGACAATTGCGATCCGAGTCGGTTTTTCCGACATTCTGCCTGCCCCTTTTCAATACAAGGCAGAGCAGAGCAGACCCCTGTGAAAAAGAAAATTTGTTATTGAAGACATTACTGACTAAAACATATTTAGAATGTTTCGTTGAGCAGAAACCACAACCTAATATTAACAGAGTGTTAAAGCATCTTTTTGAGGGAGAACAATAAATTGTTACTAACCAACATCAGTTAGCAAATTCTTAGGCCGCCTATATTGAGTTTGTCGTTTTCGGACAGTCGTTTTAAACTCGCTAATATTAAGTACGACACTCGTTTTAAACTCGCTAATATTAAGTACGACATCTCTCTGCGTTTCTTCAACTCTTGGTGCATGTCATAGGCGGCGCCGGTCAGTACCTGTAATTTGCGTTGCTGGCTCGTCTATTCATACAATTCTTCAACCATACGGTTCAACTCCATTGGCCTGCCTACAGTAGGCTAACCAACGTCAGCTAACGTTGTTGACGAACAATGCCTGGCTTTCTACCAGCCACCAGGTACACAAAAGATGTATTTTTTACAACCTCAATAGTAGACAGTAGACGAATTACAATCAAATGCAGTTAATTAACTAAGGGCTAACGACACACCATCGGAGTTTGTAGCAAATACATCAGGGTAGCCGACTTGGCAAGGCGAACGTTGTGTTAATGTCTGCGCAATCATACCCCGTTAGCAGTAATTTAGCCATCGTCTCCATTCGTATGTCAAACGTATGCGGAAAGACAAACATAGATGTGAAAAAGCCCAAGTTACCGCTGGAATAGTTCTGTGCGCTGCGTTTTACGAGACCCAGTGCTACACCGTGTCTGAAGTAGATACGAAGCGAGATTAACGTTAGCTGCTACACTGAAGCCGTCATCATACACATAACGTTCAGGCTGGTAACCAGCACGCCTCACATGCTGTCACATTCTCAAGCTGACAAGTCACATTAATAATTTTGAGTGGGTACTACTTTGTATCAAAAAAAAACTTTTAAGAATCGGAGCACAAATACCACTCACAATTCCGCTGGTTGAGAACAGTTAACTAGTTGGTGCTTCGATGTCAATTCAACAAATAATACATCACATTTTCCAGCAGTAACGAGCGACGTTACCTAGAGTAAGCTAACGCTAGATCCTCCACGTCATGCTAACTACGACACTGGGATGGTAATGAACAAATGAATGTATGTACTTGTTATCTGATATGCGATTCTTCGTCGTTTAAAGATTCTATTAAAACTTACCTCAAAGAATCGTCTGAATTTCTGTGGGTAACGTTATCGATAGAGATCTTGGCTGAAAAAAAATCAACTCTTAGGAAGCAACGTGGTCTCTCCCTGAACAGCGAAAAAGCCGGGGAGGAACTATGGCGCCTAGACGTAAACGTCGACTGACGTCGACCAGAGATGTCAGCGTCCAACCGTAGGCGCTGTTGCTTGACGTAATTTCCGCTGACTCGGGTGTCATTTGAGGTAAAGGCTGTCGGATGTCTATGGAAAATATTGTGGAAGGACAAAGACAAACATTGTTTCACAGCCTAATAAAAATGACAATAAAATATGAATGTCTCTACTATCTATGAAGTTGATAGGTATGTAAGAGGTTGTTATATTGTCACTGTTGCATATCAGCATAACTGTAACCTTACAGCATAGCACCTTTCAGACCAGTTGATGGTTTATGGTAAAATGTTGTGTTTACGGAGTATTATGAAGAAAAATGTGGTTTTACCTGTGGAAAGTAATCCCTATATTTCGGGTTTCTACCGACCGACGGTTTGAACAACCCCAAGCAGCACAATGGCATTCGTTTTTTTTTGTTTTTTTTTTGGTGACACTCGTTAACCGCAATGAATTCTCACCTTCCGACTGTCCCTACCAAGATGGCGGCGTCATTGGTCGCCGCCATCTTGGTAAGGACAGTCGGAAGGTGAGAATTCATTGCGGTTAGCGAGTGTAACCAAAAAAACACGAAAAATGCCATCTTATTGTGCTGCTTGGGGTTGCTCAAACCGTCGGTCGGTAGAAACCCGAAATATAGGGATTACTTTCCACAGGTAAAACCAAATTTTTCTTCATAATAGGCCTACTACGACGGAGCATTAGGGCCATTCATGAATGAGAAGATATTTTTTGATATGACGAGATTAAAGTCAACATGTCGACATTAAAGTCGGCATAAAAGATTCTAAAGCAGAGCAAGATAGCTTAATTACGTCACGGGTATGAAGTATGCCCTGAACCACCGTGGACGCCATTTTAGTAGGCCTAAGCCCCCCTAACATTCCATCAGCCCACTGTAACATTCTGTCAACCCAACTGATCAGCTGTGTTGCCGTTGACTGTTGCTTGTCAACAGACTGTCAATAACAACAATGGCCGGTAAATCAAGAACATTTTGTTCTGCCATCAACTGCAAGAATCGGCAGTGCAAAAGGCCTGAATTATCCTTTTTCAGGTTCCCACTAAATAAGGAGAGGTATTATTTCTTAGTGACAATATTAAGCTGGGATGTTTCCATTAGGAGAACGTAAAGTGTCAATATAAAAATAATCAACAAAGCTATTAGACAAACTAGCTAACGTTTTTGATAAGTTGGCTGTTTGTTAACCTATAAACAGGGTGCGATGGGGGGGGGGTGTCCCGTTCTGTTTTTCATATCCAAACTTCTGCAAAATTATCTGTATCTCCGGTGACAAGGACTATCCCGTTATTATAGCAACTCAACAGATGTAACTTGAAATCTAAGAGCACTTTGGGGCAACTCTGTTGTTTTTTTTATATGTGCTATGCATAAAATGATTCGACTCGAGTAAAATCTAACGATCCAATGCCCATACCAATTGATTAATCAACACTACGGCGAAAATATTTTAATGACAGATTGCAGAACCTAAAAGTAAGACGTTGCTGGAAAAACAATAACCTAAGCAACACAGTGCATGGTAGGCGTAGTTGGGTTAAAATACAATGTTTATGTCCATGAACGGGGGGGCACAAATCGCACCCTGGTTACAAGGCTAATTTACCAACATACGTAAATCTTCAGTAATGGTAACATATTCTACTGTCTTTGATCCTTGCCATGACTTCTCATAATCCATTGTCTATTCACTATAGGTGCAAAAAATGGGTGCAAAACTCACGGAGGCAAGACCTCATAAGCAGGACACCAAGCTACCTGCACTCTAACTGCCGCTTGTGTGCAGAACATTTTGAGGCTAGCCAGTTCTCCAGCCACCAAAAAAACAGGCTAAATTGGGATGCACTCCCGACTTTATTTGACCTCCCCAACCCACCCCAGCAAATTAAAAATCGCCGGAGGATGATCAAAAAAATAGATTCAGCTCAAGGTGAACTTAAAGAATCTTTAATGTCAATAATAATCTGTAATGTAGATCTACAAAGATAAAATTATGGCATGGTTTTATGTTTGCACTTTCAGTGCATGGTTATGTTGCAGCAGATCATTGCTACAGCCGGCCCATCGCTGATGCTGATCTGGTCACACCCTCCTCCACTCCATGTGTGGCGTCACCCTCCTCCACTTGGCCTGACGTACCTGAGACAAGGATAGACCAGAGCCACGCTGCTAGACCAAACAAACATCATCTCCGACTGTTAAAAAAAGAGCGTCTTAGGACATTTAGATTAAGAAAAAAGGTTGAACAGTTAAAACAGTGTCTGGCCAAGGTAAACAGCACCATGTATATGTCACTGGAGAGTGTGATTAGAGGGGCAAGTAATTTTCTACAATAACCAGCTCTCTCTTTCTTTGCAGCACAGCTGCGTAACTCCAGCCGTCGCTGCAGAGTGAGAGGGAGAAGGTGGACTCACTCTGACAAAGTTATGGCACTATCACTGTATCACCAGGGGCCCCGTGCGTATAGATTCTGCCAGCACATATTTTCATTACCATCCATACCATCTCTGCGCAGGTGGCTGAGTGGGATGGAAATAAGAGCAGGATTTTCTCCCACTGTCTTAGACATATTGGGCAGTAGAGTAAGTGACATGACCCAGTTGGACAGACTGTGTGTCATAACATTTGATGAAATGAGCTTAAGATCATGCTTAACATATAACATCAGCAGTGACAGTGTGGAGGGCTTTGAAGATTTCGGTTCACTGGGAAAGACTGCACGTATAGCAAACCATTCTTTGGCCTTCATGGTTAGGGGGTTGACTGGAAAGTGGAAGCAGCCCATTGGGTATTTCCTGTCTAAAGACGCTGCCCCAGCACACACTTTGGAATGTCTTTTAAAGGAGTGCATAGATAACATCAAGGCAATAGGCTTACTTCCCAAAGTTGTAGTCTGTGATCAAGGGGCCAACAACGTCTCACTGTTTAAGCAGTTAGGCATTACCCCAGAAAAGCCTTTTTTTATGTATGCGGACGAAAAAATCTTTGCACTGCATGATCCACCGCACCTGCTGAAAAACACACGGTCAAACTTGGAGAAGTACATATTTCGCAGCAACACAGACGGAACCTCTAAAAGTATAAAGTGGACATACCTTCAAAGATTTTTCGAATTAGACTCCCAACTACCAATCAGAAAAGCACCCAAGCTCACAAAAGGCCATTTCCAATTGAACAGCTTTTCAAAAATGCGGGTAAACAAAGCAGCTCAAGTACTGAGCCACACGGTCTCAGCAGGTATTTATACCTATGTGGCATTAGGAAAATTGCCTGGAGAAGCAGTTCATACAGCAGAGTTTGTAGAGATCATAGACAGCTTGTTTGACTCCTTCAACAGTCGATTCTTTAGGGACCCAAAACCACTGAAGCGCCCTCTCTCTCAAAGTTCTGGTCATCTTAAATTTTATGAGGCATGCATCCCAATTCTTAACACCTTAGAGGTAGTGGGGTCAAAAGGTGTTCTGTTCACAAGAGGGTGGTTACTTGCCATCGCCTGTGTCACTCAGCTATGGGACCACTTGCAGTCAACTTATGACTTGAAAAATCTGTTCACATCCAGACTTAACCAAGACATAGTTGAGAACTTGTTCGCAACAGTGAGGAGGAAAGGCGGATGTCGCGATAATCCCTCTCCAAAAGAATTCAGATGCGCTCTGAGAATGGTGATGGTGGGAGACCTGATAAGGCCTGCTGCTGGAGCCAACTGTGTGCCAGACACAGACAAATACGTCACAACCCTGCAGAACATAGGGAAAGCACCTCAGTCTAAATCAAGATCAGCACTTACCACCTTGCAGCAGACAAACACACCATACACCAGTCTATACCTTGACATTCCCGAACAGAACACTCTAGCTTACATCGCAGGTTATTTGTGCCGCCGCTGTTTAACTGCACATGACTGCAACACATGCAGGTCTGTGCTCCTGTCCCAAGAGAAGAACATGATTAATCCAGCACATTTATTTATCCACCACAAAGCTTATGACACCACACATTCAATATTTGGCTCGCTTTTTGTACCATCTGATCTATTCCTGCAATTCTGCAGTGAATGTGAACAAGTATTTCGTGAACAATTCAGTGAAATTAATATGACAAGAGACAACATCTGTTGGACCATTAATCAGGCCATTCACAATCAAACAATGTACAAAATACTAACACTCTGCAGTGATACTGTTAAATCAAGGCTAGTCTCCACATTTGTCAGTGTGCGTGTGCAGTATGCACTTAAATTCAAAAACAGACAAGGCCGTGAGAATGTTAAAAGGCAATGTAGAAAACTGAAGAAGGTGTCACATAATTAATATTTCACTGATAATGGACTAATTTATGTAAATATGTATATATGTTTATGCCTCTACACAGACACCACATTAAGGCAACACATGCCTGAATGATTCTTTTTCTATGAATGATTCTGTTTAACCTTAAGATAACCTTTAGCTAATAAATGTTTTAATGACGTATTACTCCACACTGACCTCTGTTTTCTTTGCCTGTCTTGTCTATTAAGCTAACACAGATGAGCAGTCCACGGGAGAGTCACAAAATCACATTTTTTAAGTTACTTCCCCTCATGCTAGTTGCATTTGAAACATCAGCTTCAACGAGCATAGTCTCGAGCCAGAAGTATTTTAAAACATAATTTACTCATAAATTTAAATTTAATACTCAACATATAAATTACATTTTCCCAGTTTATGCATTTTGTGACCATGCCCTTTTCCCCGTGGGCTGCTACATCACAACATTGTGTCAAACGTTTCCAAATATGATATCTACATGCATTTCATATACAAAGAAAACAGTAGCACAACGACGGTAAATTTACGGTAACGTTAGGCTACGAGTCCTCTAAGGTCACGAGAGGAACAGTTGTCCAAGTCCACAAACCCCTCCAATCCCCAAGCTATTTATAGTAAGTGATGATGAGTGACAGAAAAAAGTTTGATTATATTACTGTAAACATTAACGTTGACGGCGTAACAAAAATTACAGATACACGTGGGTACCGTTATGTCAAGATCACACTTAACGTTACAGCTATAGGCTATGCTTTTGTGCTCAAAAGCCATCTAAGGCCATCTCTTTAACATGTGTAGGCTATGAGCTCCACGGCCATAAGCAGTTAATACAACACTATAAGACAACAAACTGACCTCAAGTCAAAATCCACATATATTAATCGATATCCGAAACGTAAATGAAAAGGGGCTAATTTACTGTGTAGCTGCAATGAAGCTGAACTACCCCGCAACTGTATGTCGCGGTCTGAAACGCCATCTATTGAACAAGCAGAAATAGCGGCTACCCTGTCCACCGTTATTTAATCAGTTAGCTTAGAAGCAATTATTGTTCACACCGTCAATTGTCAATTTTATGTATAGTCAACTGTAATTCGCAAACATATACTTATCCACAAATGTAATGAATCGATATCCGACGTTGCAATCAAGATGAGCTCATTTTTGTAGTGTACTGCACTACAGCAAACTACCTTACTTTACATTATTATTGAGGAAACCTAAACAATCAGATCACAAAAATATTGATTTGGTTTAGAACGTGATTGTTTTTTCTCTTACTTGAAACACAAAATACATCTCTAAACAATAAATAGCATAATAATTTCATGATAGTGCCACATGCGTGTTAATGAGTTTAATAGATAAAGTGTTTGTAGTGATTGTGTCTGCACAGGGGAAGCCTGTATCTTTTCCCTGAATTGAGGAGGACATATTCACAATTCAGCACATGAGCACTGTCTGATAAAATGGCATTTGCCTGATTAGTTGCCTGCACAAAGAGCCAACGGCACAATCTTTTCAGCGTCCTACTTATTACCACACAGTGGTTCTGCGCTAAAACAGCTAAAATCAACTTTTTTCTCGACATTTACCGTATTTGTCGAGATTAAAGTCGACTTGACATCAAACTTTATTCTCGACATTTCCAAGTTTAATGTCATGTCAAGTTTAAAGTCGACCCATCAAGATTAAAGTCGACATCCAATTTCAACTTTATTCTCGGAATTTTGAGTTTAATGTCGACATGCCGACTTTAATGTCGACATGTTGACTTTAATCTCGTCATATCAAAAAATATCTTCTCCTTCATGAATGGCCCTAATGCTCCGTCGTAGCCTACTCCGTAAACACAACATTTTACCATAAACCATCAACTGGTCTGGGCTGCGTTTCCCGAAAGCCCTACGAGCGATGTTAAGTGGTACTTAAGCCTAAGTAGTACTCAACTTCACACTTAGGACCATCGTAGAGTTTACGGACCGTTTCCCGAAACCTTCCTTGGCCAAGAACCATCGTGGAATCACACGTAACTCTACGTGTGGTCCAGAGCACCCGTAGAGCTCTAATACCCCTTTTCCACCAAGCCGGTTCCAGTGCTGGTTCGGAGCCAGTGCCAGTTCTCGAACCAGTTCTTTGTGTTTCCATACAAATAAGCCCGGCTCCGGTCCTAAAAAACCGGTTCCAACTCAGCACCGACTACAAGCTGGTCCAGAAACAAGAACCAGTGATGTTGAGTGTTAGGGGCGGGGTTAATGTGACGTGGTGACAGCCAGAGCTGCGGTAGTCGAGTCGAGTCGAGTGTAACATAAAAGTAAAAAAGTAGAAGTAAAAGTAGACATGGACATAAAGGTTAAACAGCAGTGGTCAGCGGAGGAGACAACATGTCTTCTAAACTTATGGTCTTCTGTAGAAGTACAGAACAAACTGGAGGGAGCGGTACGGACCAAACCCATATTCGAGCAGTTAAAACGGGAGATGGCAAATGCAGGCTACGACCGAAATGTGGAGCAAATTATCAACAAGATTAAAAAAATAAAAAAAGAATATAGAGACCATAAGAAGGAACTTGGAAGAAGTGGCAACGGACGACCCAAAAAACATAATCCTCATTTTGACACACTTGATTCGGTACTTGGTGACAGACCAGCCCGTAAAACTACGGGGGCGCTCAACTCAGCCACTGCAACATTGGAGGCGATGGTGGATGATGACTGCTACTCCGAACCACAAAGTTCCCGTGCTTCAGGTAAGTCTTTTCCAAATGTTTAATTGGTTGTCGGGACTTATATGTATATCTTAATTACTGTTTGTCATTGCCAGTGTAAAGTATAACGTGACAGTCGTCAGCGTATGCACCTGTTTAGTTGTTTATGTTAGCAGTGCTAACGTTACCGTTAGCTAACATAAACATCACTTCAAACGGTTTTCGTCGCCTTGGCTACGTGACGAAAGGTGAATGATTTCAAGACATTCGACCCATGACAATATACAGTATACCAGTAGCCAGTGTACACCAGAGTGTCCGATGTTGCAGTTAAGTGTGGCTTGACTAGTCTGCATTTTAAAATATTGCCCTTTGCTTTGACTGTTTAGAGTTGAATGTGACCACGGAGGAGGAAGCGGTGGACGAAGAGACAACGCCAGGAGATGATGACTCACCTGCAAATTCCGTTGGAGTCAGCCATCCTCAAGCAAAACGAAGTAAGATTTGAACTATTGTATTCATGTTAAGGATAAGAGCAGCCCACGTCACATAGCTATAGTAATACCTAAAGCTAGTATGACAGTTATCACACAAACTTCTCCACTCCATTTAGGGCCTATATCCTGCCCATGCCACCACACCCACACACACACACACACTGCTGCCATCTCTCCCAGTCCCGCACCACTTCTTTAACCTAATTCCCCCAACTCACTGCAATATAGAATACAGACAACATTCAGCCCACCAACCCACTATATCACCAGTAAGCCACTGATGTTTGTTGTTTGTTTTGTATACAGGAAAACGAAACCGTGACGATGAGTTCTTGGAGTACATGGAAAAGTCAGACAACAAATTTTTGGACTTTCACAAAGAGACAATGAAACAGATGGAGGCCGATTCAGCCGCTTTCCTCGGCCTTATGGGGCGCGTAGTAGCTGTGATGGAGTCACAAGCAAACAAAAATCAACTGTAAACATTCATTCCAATATGTAACAATATGTATACAAATGTGTAAGAAATATACATACAAGTATTTAAGTGTTTATTTATGTCTGTATTTATTTGATATTTAAAAACATTAAATAATTTTATTAATATTATCAACAGTATTTACTCCTCTCTTTCACTGAAATAATTCATTAGGGCTGTTCTGATGTCAGCCCCTTCTGGCTCCCCATGGTCAGGCAATGCCTGAACTGGAGGCTGAATGTGTATCAGCCTGTTTATGTTCTCCTCAATAAAATGGTCACCATATTCTTCGCATATGTTATGCAGCACGCAGCAGGTTACTGTCATTTTCTTGCAAAGCTCCAGCTTGCAGTCATTTCTTTTGAGGAGACATCTCCACCGCCCCTTTAATCTCCCAAAAGCTGTCTCCACAACAGATTGTGCACTGCTCAGCCTGTAATTGTAGGTGTGCTGCACAGGAGTCAGCCTTCCTGTATCAGAAAAGGGCTTCATGAGCCAGCTCTGTATCGGGTATGCAGGGTCACCGATCAGGTAATATCCAACGTTGACACCGGAGATATTCATCTTGTTTTGTCCAAGCAATTCCCCATCACTCAGCAACTCCCACAAATATGACTGTCTCAGCACCCTTGCATCATGTACACTGCCAGCGTAGCCCACACAAATATCCCAGAACATGCCTTTCCCATCAACAACGGCCTGAAGCACAATTGAGTGCCACCCTTTCCTATTGAAGAAGTCTCGAGGGTACTCCTCAGGTGCAATGATGGGGATGTGGCTTCCATCTATTGCGCCAACACACTGTGGCACCCTCCAACGCTTCAGGAAGTAAGTGGCCATATCTTTTAGCTTTGTAGAGTCTGGGATGGCTATGTGCTTCTGCAGGAGGACACTGATAACGGCATTGCAAAAGTCTTGCACACAGTTGAACACGGTGCTCAAACCAACCCCAAAAAGATGACTGATGGTTCTATATTCACACCCTGTGGCCAGCTTCCATAGCGCAATCGCAACACGTTTTTTAAGGGGGACAGACACTCGATAGTTTGTATTTATTTTGACCATGACACCTTTCACTTCATTACTGATGTAATCAAATTCTTCCCGTGAAACTCTAAAGTTTTGTATAAATTGTGTTTCCGTGAAATCCGGCACAATTGTGTCCCACCAATTTTGAGACCGAGGATATGCCCAAACAGTATGGGATCTTCTTGCCTTCAGCCATAAGACAACCTGCAAAGATAAAGTTGTGGTTACTTGGTTTTGTTTATATATCATATCATATCCAGACAGTCCATCTGTTTAAGCAGCCTACATACTGAAATTGGGTGTCTGTAAATACCTTAATACATCTATTCATACTGCCAGTCACTCTAGCCACTTTATTCTCATGCTGCTTCTGATATGTGCCTGTTTACCTCCAGGTTATGCACAAGCCTTGGGCACAGCAACTTCTTATAGTCAGTAGCTCATATCAGTTATTGTACAGTTTATGTTCATTCTTGTAATTAGTAGTTTATATTATCTTTTTATGGTAGTTTTATTGTACATACCTCTCCTTTGTTTATTTATGTGTGTACACAATGTATCAGCTTACCCTTGGTGTATTTTACGTACGTTGTAGACTAGGCTACCATTAAATACTAGTTTTTTAAAGGCAATAGCGCCCCCAAGCGGATAAAAGTGGCTAGAACAATTCGACCTACGAATCTCAATCTACAACCGCATGAGTATTTATCGGCGACCATGCATAGTTTCAGACATTAATGTTACCATTTGATGCATAGTACGACTGTTAGCCTATGGCTAATTTACATCTGGGTACTATCTAGGCCTAGGCAAGTTTTTTTTTTTTTTTAAAGAAAAAGAAAACACTCACCTTTCTCCGGAAACACAGCCTTTGTCGATGACCGTGACGAAGAACCGTATATCTGCATCTTTGGATTGACAAAAATGTTTGCAAAATTAATAGCAACAGAGTAGACACATTCCGGAAGTCCTCCATTGTTGTTATTGTTATCGGAGTCATATGGGTTGCGAGGACAACGCGTGCTGTGACGTTGCGACGCAGCACTTCTCTGGCTCAGCCGGTGGAAACACAAACCGGTTCTTGAACAATCGGCAGGTAGCACCAGCACCGAACTGGCACCAGCACCAGCCCAGAACCAGCACTTGGTTCGTTGCGGTGGAAAAGGGGTATAAGATTGATCTTAACTGGCGTGGCACAGTGGAGACACCCAGAGGATGTGAAGTGAAAATAGGCTATGCGTGCCTGAAGATGTTGTCATAAGACATTATTCTTGTAACTATCATGCGACTACCATATAACTACCATGACATCATGTAGCTGACACAGCAGACCGACGGAAATAAAGAAGTAGCCCAAATTGCGCAAGGGCCTGGAATCAAATCAATATGATTGCAGCCACATACGTCAACTATATTTGATAGTAAGATTGGGCATAATTAAACGGTGATCCTACATGTGATTTGTATGTGCATTACATGAACGGGAGCGTTTCGAGGCAACTAAGAGAAATATAGCCCAGAAGCGTCCGTCAAAACAAAAAGCTTGGAACATGACAGTTCCATGGGCATAACAAAAAGGGAGTGGCGAAGACATTGTTGACGGGCAGTATTTAAAAACAGCAGGGATAGTGTGGCCTTGAACCTGATGAAAATCAAAATGACAGTAGGCCTATACTGTACGGCTTAATTCGCCTTATCACACTGCTGCAATCTTAAACTATATCAAAGACAGTCCTCATTTTCTGTAGGCATACTGTTTTTACGTCTCCCGCCTTCTCCCCCGATGCCTTCAAATAGCCTATACCCAGCGCCTTTAGCACAGCCGCACAAGGACAGTCACAGTAAGTGGGCTTATTTTGGACGTGTGCAGAAAACATGTAACAAAACATCTGAATACAGTGTCCTACATAGACTATTTAAATCAAATATATTTTTGTTTGTGTACTCAGACTGGTCAGAGATCTTTTTTGCTTACATTTGAATGAGATAAATTATAGATGAGAGATAAGCAAACGTTACAAGTTTTGTTTGTCTTTTAAAAATGTATTTTCTTGCATTGAAGCCAACTTTACCGTATGCCCAATGAAGTTCAAAAGAAAGCTCCAACGTCACTTAAAAGCGCCAACTTTCAGCTCTAAGAACCATCTTAAGAGCAGGGCACGCGCGTTCACGTACGATCATGTTCGAGAAACGGTCCGTGAACACTGTAGAAACGTTCGTGGGATCAATCGTTTACGTTGCTCTTAAAGGAATACGCCACCCCAAAATAAATTTTTGTCTATCCCCGCAGTCCCTAGAGTTGGATAAGTGAGCAGAAGCGTTTTCCGGTCGACTCAGCCATTGTCCGAGTCTGGCAAGCACTGACCTTAGCTTAGCTTAGTCGATGTAAACACACGTCGCCCAATAGCCACTTGTGGCAAAAGTAAATCAACTCACTCGATTTTTTTTGGTAATTACTTCTCGTGACCTGTGCATTCAGATCGAGTACAAATGACAATGAAAATTAACACGAAGGAATTTCCCAAGCGGCATTTAGATGGGGGGCTATATTTCGCGGAAGCACAGGCGAAGCACAAAGGCAAAGCACTGCTGAAAGGCTCAAAGACGCTACGTAGCCCCTGGGAACCCCATCCCCCCACTTCCCTCAACACACAAGCGTGGAGTTACTGATAAGTAGGGCAATGACGCTGTTCCAGTGTTTGAAAGTTTGTTTTCTCATATATTGCGTAAAAATGGTTAACACCTGTGTAGCAACGGGCTTGCGAGAACAAGCAGAAGACATACATCAACACAATGTTTCACAGATTTCCAAAACCTGTGGAACGAAGACGTCTGTGGCTTGCAGCCCTTGGCATTCCATCGACGACACCGGAGAAGAAAATAAAGCAGTACAGTGTTTGCGAGGAGCATTTCAAACAGGAGGACTATAAACAGAAAATGCACTATGCTTCAAGAAAGATGGTATTGGCACTGAAGAAAACGGCCGTCCCTTCTGTGTTTGATACAGAGGCTGAACGTAGTGCATCATCCATGCCTGTAAGTGTAATTTTTATCCTTCCGTGGGTTATACATTGCCAACATTGTAACTGCAACGTGATGTTCGTTTGTCTCACATTGTCGCTTCCAGTTTTATTACAACCTCGGCAAGCCTTCACTCTGTGTACTATAAACAATCACTTTACCTGTAAGCTTTACCTGTAGCATGGAATGAATGCAGGGTTTGGTTACACTTAGCTTAGCATAATGGTTCTGTTGACTCAGAAAAAGCTAGCCTACGAGTGGATCGCATAACGTAACTGTGATAAGAAAATTGCAAAGAAGTTACTGTTCATGTAAAGTTTACATAAAAAAATCAATCATTCAAAGATTTTCACTCAAGAAGGTTTTGGCCTCTTGGAGTAATTATTTCATTTACATTCTATCAACTATTTCTCAGGGTGATCTCAGTGCTGTACAGGAAGACACAGCAGAAGTTGAGGAGTCCCTCCAGCTTTTTGCAGACTTACCTCAGTCCACTTCTCAGAAGTCCAGAACTTCAAGGCTCTGTTACCTTTGCACAGCTCTGCAACACGCATGAAGTCACTGTCTGTCCTTGCACCCACATGGACACAACAACTGGTAGGCTAATGAACCTTTTCTCATGCTGTTGTTACAGGTACTGTACCATGACAACTGAAAGTCTTGACATTGCATGCATCTATTCATTTTGTAGGATACAGCATCTTTGCCCATGGTCACAGCTGTGTGCAGTCCAAGAAGAGGTATAACATTTGATGTAAGTAGCAAACTTGGATGACCAGTATTCATTATGTGTAGCTTACAATTACAGTAAAGCACATATGTAGTTATAGAGCAGTTAGAAACTTGTGTGGGGCCGTTATTTTTTTTGAGGTGACTAACAGTTTGTCAGACTTGGGGACCTTACACCAGAGGCTGTGGACAGCAGCATAGGTGCACCGCAGAGAACTGTGCTCTCCCCTGTACTGTTCACCCTGTATACCACCGATTTCAGCTACAACTCAGACTTGTCACATGCAGAAGTTCTCTGACAACACTGCAATCGTGGGGTGTACCAAGGATGGACAGGAGGGGGAGTACAGGTGCCTTGTGGAGGACTTCGTTAGGTGGTGTCGAACTAATCAGCTGCAACTGAACACCACCAAAACCAAGGAAATGGTGGTGGTCTTCAGGAGAACTGCCCCGCCGCTGGTGCCTGTCACGATTGATGGGGAGAATGTCGAGACAGTCTGCACTTACAAGTACTTGGGGGTACACCTCGACAATAAACTGGACTGGTCTACTAATTTATATGCATTCTACAGAGCACACACACACGCGCGCGCGCGCACACACATGCTGTCCCTGGTGGTGACTACTATACGACTATGGACAGCAATATACTGCACTACCCTGATAACTACTGCACTAAAAGACCCTTCTATAACTACTGCACTAAAGGACCCTTCTATAACACTGGACAATTTTACTGGGACACTGTAATCTATCTACCACAAAGCACCTTATTACGACACTTGTTTACCTCGTAGAATTCTTATTACCTTACTTATCATTACAAGGTTGTTTCTTCCCTCAGTTCAGTGAATGTTGTATTATGCAGACGTGTGCAATAGGTTTGATCTGTTTTTTGCAATATGTATTATGTGTATGCTACTGGACACCTTCATTTCCTTCGGGATCAATAAAGTTACTCTACTCTACTCTACTACTAACATGTTGGTGTGGGACCAGCCGCGGCCTGCTGGTTAGAACTTAGAGCCATGAAGTTGCCAGTTCGATTCCAGACCAGTGGACCACGGCTGAAGTGCCCTAGAGCAAGACCCGCTCCTCCCCGGGTGCGACTGTAGCAGGCTGTAGTGTATTCTTCACCCTCGCTGTGTGTTTCCCTGTGTGCTTTGTGTTTCACTAATTTATGATTGGGTCAAATGCAGACACACAATTCCTTGTGTGTGTAAATACACTTGGCCTACAAAACTGATTCTAATTTCTAATGTTTTATTGTGAAATTGAAGTATGTCTATTTGTCAACAACAGGAACCACAAGATACAGCATAGGCCGAGATGGATATCAGCATGACCTCGGAACCAGCTGCTGAACCAGCAGACACAAGTTTTCTCCCATTGTCAACCCCCTCCTCCTCTACCACAGGAAGCTCTACGAACCTTTCAGGAAAGGCCACACATCACGATTCAGAGTCAAAGAACATAGCCTTCAACACATTTCGTGTGCTACATATCAAAAATTATTTACATGCTCCATTGATCATTTTCTAGTGACCTTACATAAATCCAATAACATTTTATTCAAAAGAACAATGTCATATGTGAAGACAAACTGCAAGTTTTCAAAGACTGTCAATGAAGGCAAATCTTTATTTTTTATATCAATGTTGTATATACATTTTACTTTTTTACATGTTTCTAATAAAATAAATGTCTGCTTTTTCTTTACTTGTTTGGTTTCATGTACAGACATAGTTATAGTTTTACAGTAAAAGGTTTATGTATTTACAGATACAGAGCCTGTATTACAACAAAACACTAAAAATATTCCAGATTGTATATTTGTACAGAAAATGAATGAAGTACCCATAACATTTTATAAAGCCATATAACGCTAATAACTACATTACTACAATACTATATCTATTGCCTCCTGTACCTCTTGAAACCCAACGTAGACACCAGACTGATGGAAATTTCTGTCGGATTGCTGCAACCACACATTATGCAAACGATTCCCTTTACCCAGTGTCTCTCCCTTGATGGCCCACTCCAACACGATAGGACACCAACCTGGGGTCTGTTTCCCAAAACCATAGTTGCTAACTAAGTTAGGTACTTTGTTGGTTTCAATGCAATTAATTGGTTAGCAACTATGGTGTTGGGAAACACATCCCTGTATTGCCTGTAAAAACAACACATGAGTACAGGTCTAATGCATATACATCGAACTTCACCGTAACATAATCATGCATTTTGGTACTTACTCTGTGGACAGCTGTCCATTGGGTCCACTCGGTGTGTTTTTCCTTTTCCAGTTCACTTTATCGGGTCGGAAGAAGAAAGTGAGGACTGCAGGATGGATCATTGCAGAGAAATTTTCAGTAGCAGTGACAACTGCGTCTGCACTCCTCTTGGGGAGCATTGCTCTCCATTGATGGCAGTATTTTGTCCCACTGCACAGCACAAACACTCCATTTCAGTCGGCATCGGTTGGCACACTCCACACTCACGCCACCAGTTCGTGTTTGCTCTCCTTCGCTCATCCTGATCGCTTTGAATAGTCAGAGCGTCCTCTTCCCAGACCCAAAGCTTGCAGCTCCTCTTCAGTGAACACAGTTTCGAACAGGTTGGATCTTGGATAAATCTAAGTGTAATCTAAGTCATCATCTTCGTCAGTATTTGTCGCCATTTTTACGCAATATATGAGAAAACAAACTTTCAAACACTGGAACAGTGTCACTGCCCTACTTATCAGTAACTCCACGCTTGTGTGTTGAGGGAAGTGGGGGGATGGGGTTCCCAGGGGCTACGTAGCGTCTTTGAGCCTTTCAGCAGTGCTTTGCCTTTGTGCTTCGCCTGTGCTTCCGCGAAATATAGCCCCCCATCTAAATGCCGCTTGGGAAATTCCTTCGTGTTGATTTGCATTGTCATTTGTACTCGATCTGAATGCACAGGTCACGAGAAGTAATTACAAAAAAAAATCGAGTGAGTTGATTTACTTTTGCCACAAGTGGCTATTGGGCGACGTGTGTTTACATCGACTATGCTAAGCTAAGCTAAGGTCAGTGCTTGCCAGACTCGGACAATGGCTGAGTCGACCGGAAAACGCTTCTGCTCACTTATCCAACTCTAGGGACTGCGGGGATAGACAAAATTTCATTTTGGGGTGGCGTATTCCTTTAAGGCTAAGATCCATCGTTATCGGGAAACGCAGCCCTGAAAGGTGCTATGCTGTAAGGTTACATTACATTACACTTAGCTGACGCTCTTATCCAGAGCGACTTACAGATATTTACAGGGTTTCAGTTACAGTCCCTGGAGCACTGTGGGGTTAGATGCCTTGCTCAAGGGCATCTCAACCATGGGTACACTGTAAAAATTGAGCAGTTCTTTGAGGAACCTTAGTGCTACTCCAAGAACCCAGTGGTTCCTGTAAGAACCCAATTGTTCCTTAATGCTCTTAGAGGTTCTTGGAGGAACTCAGGGCATTTCTCAGTATAGGAGACAGTTCCTTGAGGAACTTCATTGAATTTAGAGGTTCCTTGGGGAACCTCTCTCTTTCTGCATTAATGTAGTTGCAGTATAGCCTAACAAATATGTTAAAGTTTATATTTATGTTTATGTACTTGGCAGATGCTTGTATCCAAAGCAGCATAGGCCTAGCCTACAAATAAAATAGATATAAAACAATCTGTGTAAAATTATAATCACTTAAGGAATGAATGTTGTTAATACATGTAAATATATAAATACATTTTCTATCGGTTTTAATTTGGCACTCTAGTATCAACAGCTATTAAATACTCATGGTATTAGCAAAGATCGTATAGAATTCTGTCTCTGGTGTTAGTTGCACGATTAGATGCATGCAGCAAAGGAGAAGGCCTGAATCCCCCGCCCCCTCCCCCTTCTTCCACAGGTTGTGTGTAAACTCAGCAGCACCGCAGCAACAAGCAGGCACATATTTATTTATTTATTTATTTAAACTTTGTGCGCCGCGACGCCTAGCCTACTTGCTTTACTGTATCATTGGAGCCTAGAATCTACCAGCTGACCCGCAAAACACCGCGCGCACGGAATGCTTCCAGTAGACAAACGTCCGTTATTTTGTTACCAGAACGACGGAAACGAAGGTGAGAGAGCTACATTTTAACTTGTTGTAAGGAAATTATTTGCGATGTTTCACGTTACATATCAAAATAACCTAATAACATGTTGAGCTGAAAAGGTAGCTAGCGATAGCTATCTGTATGTAGCTGTGTTAGCCTAGAATAGCCTTCTGGTATTAATTTTAACTAGAGTTGTGCGCTGTTGGGCAATAGTTTCACTTGTGACGAAGCTAGTAACTTTTTTCCCCCACAGTGAAATGAACAGTCATTCAAGGCCTAGTTGGTAAGTTTTGTTTCTTAATTCGCTCAATGTTGTGGTGACTAGTGACAATCCAAAAGTACACTTATAAATTATCACTATATCAACTATATATATCAACTATTGCATGTACATTTCCATTATAACCTCACAGTTGTTGCTGTTGTTGTTCTTATTATTGTTCCCCTAGCTCAAACTGTTGTCTGGTTGGTCTTCCGTCGCCCAGTGGTTGGAGGATAATGGATTAGGGGATCACCAGGAAATATTCAGAGGTTTTTGAATTTGTTTTTACATAAGAAGCAAAAGAGAATCAGTACATATGGCTACTTCTTTCAATTGTCCACTGTGTAACAGGAGTTTTTTTTCACTGATAAAGCAAATACGGCATATTGGATTGTACCATCAAAATGAATCCAATTTTGCACTAATTTGTGGACTAGAAGGATGCATGCAGAGCTGCCGTTGTTATGCATCATACCGAACACATGTATACAGGAAGCACAGGGACTTGTTTTTTTGTGTGTCAGGTTCTCAAAGAATGTATAGTGAGGATATGGATGAAGTTGAAGCTGACATCATTGATGATTTTCCCAATGCAGCTGTAGGCCTGGAGCAACATGTTGTACAGTCTGAAAACTATAGAGCAGAGGACCTTCTGTGTGGCCTGAAACGTAACCTATGCCTTTTTATACTTAAAGTGAGAGAAAAGCACTGTGTTCCTGTTGCTGTTCACTCTAGTATAGTTGAAGATCTTAGGACAATTTTTGACACTTTTTTAGCCAACTATTCCGAAGCGATACGTTTTCACCTGGCAAGAAGAAATTTCATTGTTGATGATGACGATGACTTAAATGAGCTTTTATGTCAAAATGAGGTTTTCGATGAGTGTGTCAAAGACATAAGCACTGAATGGACACTTGAACAGTACTGCCATAACCAGTTGGGAATGGTAAGGCCGGTAGAGAAGATATTAAGAGATGATGAAGGAAATCATAGAGCAACATTTCAGTACATTCCTCTTCTTGACGTATTGCAGAAGGTATGCGAAAACGACGATGTTTGGGCAATGTTAAATAATGACACCAGCACTAGTGAAGACTTGCTCAGAGACTTTTCTGATGGGGATCTATGCAAAAGTAATCCACTACTATGCAAAAAACACACATTACAACTTAAATTTTACATTGATGAATTTGAAGTGGTCAATCCAGTGGGGTCGAAGAGAGGAAAACATAAACTAACAGCAGTTTACTTCAAAATTGGAAATCTGGACAATAAGTTTTTATCTCAACTTCAGAATACATACCTCTCCACTCTTGTTAGACACAAGTTAATTCAAACTGGATGTACTGATTATGATGAGGTATTCCACCCACTCCTGTCTGATGTGCGAATTCTTGAAACACAAGGAGTGTCTTTGAAATGTGGTGGAGAGGAGAAGATATTTCACGGCACAATTGCTACTGTTTCTGCAGATAACCTGTCTGCACATGATGTTTCAGGATTGACCAGGACATTTAGCTCAGGGAGGATCTGCCGGTTTTGCAATGCCACCTCAGAGGATATAAAAACAAAGTTCACTGAAGATGAGTTTGTCCTCCGAAATACCGAAAATTACCAATATCAGTTAGAAGCAGTTAGAGAACATCCTGAGAATGTTGGAATTTATGGTATTAGACACGCATGCTGCTTTGCAAAATTGAAATTTGTCCCCTCTCCAATTGTTTATTTGTTTCCACCAGACATCATGCACGATCTTCTTGAGGGTATTATCCCCACTATTTTGACCCTAGTATTAGGACAGCTTGTGAGAGAGAAACAAATTAAATTGCCACAGCTAAATTATGAAATTCATCATTTCCCTTATGGTATAAATGATCGACAATCGAAGCCCCCACCCATACCTGATCAGGCACTAAGACCTGGTGGACGTCTTCCAGGCACTGCTTCAGAAAAGTGGACCCTGTTTAGGTTGCTGCCACAGATGATTGGCAACCAAATTCTTGACTGTCCTGCATGGGATGTGTACCTGTATCTAAGAGGGATCGGTGACATCATCATGGCCCCTATTATCAAAAAAAGCTGGTTACCTTACTTGGACGAGATGATCACAACTTTTCTTTCCCTCACTGAAAAGGTATTTCCTGGGGTACATACTCCAAAAATGCATTACTTGTTGCATTATCCCAGACTTCTGATGGCATATGGCCCAGTGATTCATCTGTCTTGTCTACGTTTTGAGGCCAAACATCAATATTTCAAGAATATAGCACGCACAAGCTGTAATTTTAAGAATATTGCCAAAACACTTGCTAAGAGACATCAGATGCGACAATGCTGGGAACAAGCAGATTACTGTTTGGGGAAAAGATTCATGCTAACTTCTGATACCCGAGATGTACCTCTAAGTGCACTTCCAAGATCCCTCGTTGGAGCTTTGCAGTGCAAACTGGGAGAGAATGTTACTTTTGAGCATGTCATTAAAACCAGGTCCATTACTGTGGATGCAGTTGCATACAAGATTGGCAGCTGTGTTGTTATCGGAGTTGTGCATGCTGAGGACATTCCAGTGTTTATGAAAATCCACCACATTTTTGGAGTCAAGGGCATTTGGTGTCTGTGTGGGAAAATCTTACGGCCTTCCTGTTTCAATTACCACCTACACTGCTATGTTGTGGAAGAAGAGCCTGATTGGGAAGTTATGTTGCCTGGTGAAGAACTAGCTTTCCATGGTCTAGATGCCTATGACAATTCAGATGAAGGACTGACTATTTCTGTTCGACACTGTATATAAAAGGTTGTTGAAATTATTATTGCTATGATTTTGAATGATGATTATTAATGTGCAGAAATTAATATTTTTCATCCTTTTTTTTTGTTTTTTTGCAGAGAATCTAATCGATGGCGAGACTCTCCTTTCATTGAGTGAAAGGATGATTGACAAATTACTCCCCCTGATTAAAACACAAGTTCAGTTTACAAAATTGCTCGATAAATTAAAAGGAAAATCTACTCCTACAGTCACTATAAGGTACTATAAAAAGACTTGAAATTGATTGTGAGATTCATATGATTAACGTATGTTTCAGCTCCCCACAGGAAATACCATATTTGGAATTGAACTTAAATAATAGTGTATATAGTTTTCAACTGCCTGCTTTTCCGCCTCTCCTGAGGAAAAAACTCTCAGAGGAGAGTCCAGACTTCCATACGCCAGCACACAGAGCAAAATGGAGACCACAAATTATACAAGTCCTTTTTGACTCCATTTGTTTGCATACATGGTAAGTTTAACCTGATTCATTTCTCCTGTTCACTGTGCTTCATTTGCAATTGTGCCTATTTTTACTCATGTCACTCTGTTAAATGTAATTTTCAAAGGTACCCAAGTAGTAAACAATACAATGGCATTTGTGGTGCTCTTGTGACAAAGTACCCTTTTCTCCGCGACCGAACAGGACAAGGTCATGTAAGTAGTTTAGTATACTGACAGGCATAAGATACTTACTCTAAGCAGTTAGAACTCCATCCATATCAGTAGGTATCATTGGTCTATTTATCTTTTTTTTTTCCACACAGGAGAGTTGGTTGGGAATGCTTAAGAACAAATTTAAAAAAGAGCGAATCCCTCTGACCAACCCTGACATTGAATACTACAGAGCAAAATATGTGAAGAAAAAGCCAAGTCAGACTCTTACAAGCCAAGTGGCACAGCAGATGCCTGCTTTCCAGGATTTGATTGACAATGTTGAATCAAATGATGGAGTTTTTGGACATGACAAGGTAATAACAAACAGTTTCCTGAATGTGTTAAGCTTTAAAAATTCATTGATAACCAAATGTAAAATAAAATTTGGAAAATATTTACAGGAAAATGAAGACTCATATAGTGTTAGGAAGCACATAGCAAAAATGAAGGAGGAGTGTAAGTCCATCCAAATTTGGTCATCTTAAAGGATAAAATGAAAAGGACAGCAAATGAAAGAATTCAATTCTTACAAAGTCACTCTACCAGGGAGTCATTACAAGAATTCCCTGCATTACATCAAATCAGTATTGTAAGTTAAAATGTTGTGCCGATTAACTGAAGCTTTGGCTTATATTTTTCATAGTGTTATCTTCTTTCAGAAGAACATATCTGTGAAATGATTGTTTTCTTTATTTATTCTCTTTCAGATTTTCTCAGAAATTGAAGAGAAATATAATATCGACCTGGACAAAAAGTTGCTGCAAGGCCTGGGGAGGGCAGCAGATAAGATTCTTGAGCAGGTGACAAAAAAGAAGCTTGGAACTGACATTCTCTCCCAATATGAGATGGCACTAGGGGAATCGTGTGAGGACACTCACAAAGGTACTTCCACAGAATCTTTTATTAAGATTTATTCTGTGTTTGTTCGTTCAAGTCTAAGGCCACAGCAATGAGTAGGACTAATTAGGGATCTTACTATATCTTGACAGCCACTATTAGCACTATTGTTTTCACCAAGCCCACTTTCACTTGTACCATATTACAAGTAGTTACTTGTATTAACAACATTTCTCTAAGTAAGTATTGTTTTTCTATATGTAATGTATGTTATATGTATGTCGCTTTGAATAAAACTGTCTGCCAAGTAGATACACATAGACATATACAAAGCTAATCAAAGGTGTCTTTAACTTTAGGACTCAAACTTTGTGCTGCAGCACTTATACTCCCACACCTGTTCAACGAGAGCCCTGACAAGCTGTATGTGATCAATAAGGTAGGGGTACTACTTCAATGCTACGTGGGAAAAATGGGACAGTACACTGGACACATCAGAATATGCTGCACCTACATTCAGTTCTGCCCAAAAACAGGTGTTTCAGCCCCATGTGCACATGCTCATTGCAAATAATGCATATGTACGTTGTTATTTTGTAGCACTGTTGAAATAAATCATAAAACTATATGATATCAAACTTATTTAGGAAGATGAGACATGTATCAATGCTTTTAATATTCAATCAAGAAAATAAACTTTAGGGTGTTTATATCCTTCCATATAGTGCTCTATTCTATATTGGTGAATTAATTGCACCCTAAAATTATACATTTTATAAAAACATACTCTTTCTAGATGGGATATCCCTTACATTGAAGCATGTTTTGTTTTTCTCAATGTCATGCACAGCACATGGATTTGTAATGTATTTCTATTGGTGTATTTTCAGGTACACAGGGCTCCAACTCCCCTCCTGGTGGTGGATGGCAACCCCTTTGGAGACTGCATCATCACCCTCAGAATGGATGGCGTCTCCATTGCAAACCCCGACGACATCTCGATGGGTCTTGCCGCTTTACTCGGGACATATTTCGTGTTTGGTGTAAAATATGCTGAAAGTGTCAAAAAGACACTTGCATTCCTCCAGGTAGTGTCAGGAATTCAATCAGCGGAAAAAGTAAACCCAACAGTCCTTAGAATGGCCAATGCCTTTTTGTAAGATTTTTATATTCATACTTTTATTGTTTATAATAATATTTTATTTATTATGTGTTGTATTTAATTGTATTTGTACAATGTTTTGATATTGTATTGTATTGATATTGAATTGTTGTATTTTATAATATTGTATTTATTGTATTTGTTCTATTGTATGCATCAATAAATATATATATATATATTTCTGATTGAACAAAGTCTGCCTGCCTATTTATCTAGGGTATCAGTACAATAAATAAATAAATAAATAAATAAATAAATATTCATAATACTGATTCTACAGTAACATAAGGTTCCATAAGGTTCTTCACAGAACTTATAAAGGTTCCTCTAGTAGCCTTATGGGGAGGTTCTTCCAGAAACCTTTAATTAAAGGTTCATCAGGGAACCCTTAGAGGTTCCTCCACAGTTTCAAATTGAAGAACCCCTAAAAGTTCTTCGAGGATCTTATAATTTTTACAGTGTAGGGCGGGATTCGACAACCTTCCGATTGCAAGTCCAACTCCCTAACGAAGTTGCAGTTATGCTGGTATGCTAGTTCTTCACCAGTGACAACATAACAACCTACAAACCTATCAACTTCATAGATAGTAGAGACATTCATATTTTATTGTCATTTTTATTAGGCTGTGAAATGTTTGTCTTTCTCCTTTCACAATATTTTAACTAAAACGGCAACCAGGCAACTAACATTAGCTTATCCGTTGGGTCTTTTTAAGTCTCGGAGTCATGGTTAAGGAGGCTGTTTTGCAGAATTTACCCAAAAGTGTTATCTTACTTAAAATTAAAAACAAGAACACTCTCATAACATCACACGGTTGTACGAATACTAAATTGCTTTTCAACCATTCACATCGCTGCCTTCTGTCATGTTTGCAATATTGTTTTACCTGCTGTTACTTGGTTACTTAAACTAAAACGAATGAGATGGTGACTTACTGCAAGGTGTCGTTGTGAGGTGGGAGCTGCTGCTAAGAATTTGTTCCTTTTTTTCAGGCAAGACCATAAGACTTTCCCGATGTTGCCCGGGCGTGAATGGGTGGAAATGGGATCGATGCAATCTTTTTTTTTGTTTGTTTTTTTTGCTTAAGCTACTTCAGCGACCTCACCTACTTACTGGACAACGGACTATCTCAGTGGTTCTTGAACTTTTTGACTGACAACCCCACAAAAAAAAATGATGAGGTCTGGCGACCCCACATTTGCCCCAAAACCCCTTGCATTGGGCAGGCTAAACCTGTCCATTGTTAGGCCAGCTAATAGTACAAGAAATGTGGCTATAATGTTGTTTTGTTTTTATTAACAAAGTGTGAAAAAGTTGAGTTTGCGTCATGGGCGTCGGTAGACCTGGGCATTCGAGGCTATAGCCCCGGATCTCCTGGGAATAGCCCCGGATCTCTGTGCCGTCAAAAAAAGTAAATAAGTAATGATGGTAATGATGAAAATAGGCCCGTAGAAGAGACTTTTGTGTGGTTGCATTACCAGTAGTCCCAAATGAAACATTGTAGCCAGTGAAAACCAAAGATTCTAGAGCGCTCCTGGAAAATCTTGCGGGACCATATATGGGCAGCTTTAGAATCATTTGTTACAATATGTTACAAATTCAAGACGTCGGTATTCTTTCTATGCGTAGGGCTATTTCGTGTTTCTAGCTAGAGTGAGATCCGTGTTTAAAAGATGGACATTAGAAATTTCTTTAGGGGAAAAAGTGCAGAGAGTGGACAAGAGGTGCAGACCGAGAGTGTGGCGTTGGCTACTGCAACGGCAACCCATGAGAGCGTTTCGATCAGCACAGGTTCGTGAAAAGCAGCCCCAGCCACAGTCAGCCTTTCGATAAATGCTGGTCTGGTGTGGTTAGCTTAGCTTGACTTGTCCACGTGACATTCTGTAGGTACGTGTCGCGATAGTGTTTATTCTATATAAGCTACTTTAATGTAACATTTTGTCTGCTGGTGTATGTGATGCACTTTGCCAGGAGAGACTCCTTACAGGTTATCCTGTAATACCTATTCGACGTAAGTCATGACTCATGACGATTGTCCTTTCTTTTCATTCTTAAACAACGCTAAAATTGCATTTTCATCAGTTCGATTTTTAAAATTTTCTCGGGGGAGAAACCCCCCAACCCCACTCAAACAACACTCAAACTTCTGGGCTAAAGCCCCGAATGTTTCCACAACCTAGCGACGCCCCTGGTTTGCGTTGCAGGAGCAGCAAGTTATTGTTTCAGGGGCATGTGGGGGCCCTCACCCAGAAATTTTGCTATAAAATATATGTGATTCTGTGCATTTTTACAGGCTCTTATATCTACAGAAATGGCTTTAGCAATTGCATCTATAGCAATAGGCTTAATTCAATGCCTTAATTCATCGGCACTTTAAAAGCATGTGATTTGGTTAAACTAAAATGTAATGCAACACCATTACGAAAACTAGGTAACTTCAACTCCACCTGCTCATGCCACTCCAGTGCTGAGAGAAGGAGAACTAGGATGGCACACTACAGACTGAACAACAGCACAATAGCAGTTTTGCTAGCTGTGCTAACTTCAATATCAAGCTATAAGCAGGTTGGACCACCTGCCTTACCTATAAACAAGGCCCACTGGCAACAATATCTACAAAAACACTTCAGTCAGTGTTAGTTAACAAACTTAAACGCAACGTAAAGTAGTTTAGAAACTCAATTGTAACCTTATGGAGAAGCAACGTCAACCAATGCTGCCCTCAACCTGCCCGAGAAGCATCCTACCTGCAGTGTTTCCAAGCGCACAACTTCTTTCTCATTCTATCTGCCACTTTCTCTTTCCCTCTTGTCTTTTTTTAACCCCATGGGTGTGCTCCAGAACCTTTATCCATGGTTGTTTTCTCCATCGTGACTATGCGAGAGTCGAGAGTAGACTACATAAACCGAGACGCTTGGCAGCCAGCGTGCCCAAGCCCACCATCTCAACATTCCAAAACAGAATGTTGAAAAGGAACAAGACCGCTAACCAAAACCAGAGAGTGTTGAGGGACAAAGATCTTTGCCAAAACTGTAGCTTACAAGAAGCCTTGAATCGCTGTCTAAAGTAGTCAAATTAATTTCAGTACACACAGATTAATGACATAGACATATTTCACCAATAAACACAAAGGTAATATAAACACAGGCATTATCTATCAGTCAGTCTCTCTATGCGCCGCATGTTGCATAGGCCTACCCTTCTTTTGCACCACGGCATTGTTTCTGTCAGAACCAGCCCTGTCTAGAAGCTGAACACTATTAACACTATTAACAACTTATAAATTCGAAAAAAGCAGAGTTGAATTTCATTTGCATTTTATTTTGTTCTTAGTCTCATGTGGCATAATTACATGTTATTTTCTGACAGAAAAAGATTCGCAACCCCACCAAAGTTTTTCATAGTTTAAGAATCACTGGACTATCTGACATAATTTTTGTTAGGCTCTTGTCGGTACCCGATCCGTACCGGCTACCCTATCTGCTCTGCACAGGCACGCGTCATCGCATCACATTGTTAGATTGTCAGTAACACATGGTGTGTGATGTGTGTGTGCGTGTATGTGGTCAGTAAGAACCATTTGATTTTTATGAATATAATGCAGTCTTGTAAACATACGCTAAAAAATGTCAGGCGTTTTGCTTTGCTGTTAAGCATTTTAACACTGTCTGGTACAGATCAGGCATGTGGGCATGTGCAGAACTGACTTGGTAGGCGGTCCGGATCAGGTACCGACAAGGCTGATACATCTGTGTTGTCTGTTGCATTGTGTTCTGTAAATACATTTACTAAAAACATTACAAGACGATAGGGATTACCCTATGTTGTTGTACTACCATGAATGAGTTTAGTAAAATGTACAATCCTACTGGAACTAGCCTACACAAATGTCTGGTGTTGTGGTCAGCAGCCCTGACACATTCGACCATGCTTTGCCCAGTCTTATTCACTGGCTTGTAAACTGTGCATTTCATATAAAACGGAGGTCAGCAATAGACTGAATACAGATTATAGGCCTACTGTTGTCCTGGGTAGCTTTATATCCAATTCGCCATACATTGGAGAATAGGAGACAAATCACCTCTTTCAATTAGGCTAATGGCTATTCATTTTATGCTTAACGCGGTCCAAAATATTCCATAAGCTACATCAAGTCTCTACTGATTGTCTACTATTTCCCATCTCAGCATATAGAACAAGCAGGTAACAGACGTAAACAGAAGTTATAACTTTTCCGTAATGGTTATGTCATCTTGTTTAAAGATGTATTGTACAAATGAAATGAAAAACGTTGACAACCAGGAATGTAATGTAATGTATTTTTTTATCATATATATATATATATATATATATATATATATATATATATATATATATATATATATTTGAGTTTTGAATTGGATATGTGTGAATTATATAATTCACACATATCCAATTCAAAACGCAAATACAGTACGGCGGGAAGACAGAAAATATTAATGTGGTTCTACGGCAAGCCATAAGGGACAAAATTAAGACGAATTCTCATGTATCCCTCTGCCTTTTTTTGTGTATGGCAATGACCGAAACATACACTAAAGGTTTATATTAGTCTGTGGGCCTATTGTTAAATGGCAAACGGTGTAGGGCATTCAGTTTTGCTATAGGGCCTACCAGCTTTTGTCATTTCATTGCTATCTAAGTTACAGTATGCTAACTTGTATCTTTCTATACATGAATAAATAAAGTGTGCATCTTCTTGCTATCTGTATTATTGCTATATTATTACTACGAAACAGACAAAGGGGTCAACTCAACTGAAATTTGTTTAACACTTTTTTATTAGTTTACATACTAGGATTATGTAACACTTTGAAACTTACGAGGATATGATATTGTGGAATGTTATTGTAAGCCTATCTCTCTCAGAAAAAAATGAGCAAACCTTAAAGGAGAACTTCGGTGTAAAATGAAAATTGGCACGTTAAAACATCATACCGAGTTGGTATGTGTACTGAGGAGCAAAATTGATTTAGCCTGTTGCATTCAGAGTTTAGCTATTTTTTATCGTTTGTCCCAGAAGGCTAACAATGAAGTGGTAGGTGCCCTTAGACGAAGCATGACGACTACGCTTTTTTTAAACCATTAAAACAGCTAGAAGAAACTCCACACTCCATCGGTAGTACAACAAAGGCCCTGACATTAAAAACGAGGCACTGAGAACTTTGTAAGTGTACACAACATTTATTAATAAAACTGTTTTGACAGGCAGTACCTTGCTGTAGTTTCTTGTCGCCGCCATGATGAAAGTCCGCACAAGTCGATTGACAAACACGAACCAGCAGGAAGAATAGGAGGAGAGGTAGTACAATCAACTTGTTTGGACTTGCATCATGGCGGCGACAAACATATGCAAACTACTGCATGTAAGAACAGTTTTTTAAATAAACGTTGTGTATACATCCGCCAACATGACTATGCAGGGCCTGTAGCGACTTTATCTCAAATAAAAACCTTACACTGCTTAAACCAATTGGTCAGGGCAGACATAGGGTCAGAGGATGTGTTACAACTTGGCGAACACATCCAGGACACACAATATGGCATTGACCATTATGACACCATAACATTAGTTGTGTCAACTTTCTACAAAGTTAGAATGCACCACATTGAAAAATTGGACACAAATAAATTACAAATGGGCAATTCCAGGAAAAAATTAAACAAAACCATCCTGTTCCAAGACTTTTAAACATCAAAAGCGTGGTCCAACTCGGTTTCCAAAAAACATGGTTCTGCAAACGTCTGGAAAATTCTGGAACATTGCCCTTTACCATATTGTATGTTGAGTTCTTTTTGTTCACTCTGTTCTGTTGCATTGTAATTGTCTGATGCTACGATATCGTATTTTATATTTTACAATATCACTTTTAACATTTACCATCTTATTTCATCAGAGTTTTGAAAGTGGACATTGCATTTGGACACGTGTGTAAATGATTGACAAAAACTGTAATACCGCTATAGCTAATGCGGCTATCTGGACATATTGATTTGCTTCCAAGCTGCGCACGGCAACTGTCTAACAAACGTTACTTCTACACCAAAGGAAATTCACATTTAGTCTCTGAGCCAGACCCCCAAATGTGGCCAGTCTGTATCACTTGAAAATGTTAGAAACGTGTTTCGTTATGAGTGGTTTAGGACATAGCCTACGGTGAACTGCGAATGCAGTCAGACTAGGTTACACCTCTGGACTAATTTTAAATCTCAAGTAGCCTGTGCCTGTAACGTTACCCCTACATGAGTGTCACGGACAGCTCCTTGGCCTAACCTGATTTAGTACTTATGAGCTAGGGCAAAAATAAATAAATTAAGTCCGCCTGGTGTTATCTGAACTAATATTATAACAGTAATGTCAGCTGGACTAATGTCAACAGTTAGAATGGGGTGTTTAGCTGAACCTAGAGCCCTAGCAGTAGTAGATAGTGAACAGTAAAACTGGTCTTGAGGACTTACCTTTAATAAATCGTAAATATCTCATCATCATCTCAAAAGTATAGTCTGGAGTGAGTATATCCACATTGGATGCAGTATGTAAGAAAAAGGAAATTGGTTACAAAATGTGGGAATTATGCAGCTTTTTTGTCTGAAAACCACGTGCCTCTCCATTCAACCTCCAACTTCTAATGGCGAATGTTGTCCCTACCAATATGGCGTCCGCATTGGTACATTCTATCTTATAGAACTCAGCGGACAATGCGGTATCTGGTCGGTACCAGAAACGTGGAATCAAAGATCTTAGATTCTAAATAATTTAAGTAATGTGATTAGTTGAAATACGTCAACCGTCCAACGGGGGTCCTTACGTTTTCTGTGTCGCCTTTGATAGTTACTTCAACTTCTGTTCATTAAACAATCGTATTTTTCTTAGTAATACAGTATCGGTTCAAATTTAAAACGACACCATAGCAATAATAACAAAATAAGTTGAAACACATCGGACTTATTAACCAAAAGTTATTGAAAACGTCTCTCTACAGCCTTTAGGTTAAACCTCTTTAGCTGCTAACATAAAACAAATGCAAGTTACCCTCATGTAAGCGAAGTATGTGATTAGCAGCGAAATGTTAGAGAAAACGTAAGGACCCCAGGTGGACGGTTGACGTATTTCAACTAATCACATTACTTAAATTATTTCGACGTATTTCCGTTTCCGAACAGTCAACCTATCTGGCAGGATTCCACATTTCCATAGACAGTAGAAGAGAATAGATTGTGGGATGTTGTCGTTTTCAATGGGAGCCGTTGAAGCAAGATTCTGAAATTTTTAATCGGTCACCAGGCAACTGCGCAAGCGTGTGATGACGTACGGTCACGTCGGCCAACAAACCCGAATACGATAAATTGAGTAGTAGATGCTCAATTCTACTATCAAATCAATATTGTACGTGGGGACTTTATTCTTTGTCAACTAACTCTGGTTCCAGGCAGTCTTGCAAGCCAGCATGTCAAGGGAGCTAGCTAGTTAGCATGTACATACATGCTATAGCGTGTAGCTTAGCTTAGCCATCTTTCTCAATTCACTTGCATCGAATAGTAAAATCCATAAAGATAGCGATTCCGCTTACAAACAAATACCAATTTCTAAGCTTATTTTTCGAGAAATGCTTATGTAAATGTTTCCCCAACATGAATAGAAAAGTAAACAGGCATGATTATGGCTATGGCTTGTTATCCAAACAGTACGGTAAATTTTCTCCTGTGCGGCAGAAACTCACTAGCCATCACCTGGTTTGTGACGTCATTTTTAGCATAATTTCAGATAAACGTTTCTTACAAAGCAATAACATATCAGATTTCTGATTGAAGCAAATATGTTTTACTGTGTCAACAGTGCCAATATCAAGGTACAGAGTGTTTCTCATGTAAAGTTATTTGATTTCAAAGTGACGTTAAAATGAATGGAAGTTAACGGAATGCTAAAGGTTATTGGGCCCTTTCTGGGTTGAGATTTCCCCATGGGTGCTTCAACTTCCGCCTATGCTCCTACCCCCTTGGTACCGACAAAGGCAAATTAGTCCAGTAGAACCTCAAAATAACCGTAAAGTACGATACTAATGCATGTTTTGCATATATTGACAGTTTAGGTGATGCAGTGTTAGAATCTTAGGGGTGCCGCTCTGGCACCTTTGAGCACTGTTAATTACTTTATTAGCCACGCCCATATAGAACTACACAAAATCAGCTACATTTACTTTTATAGCCTACTTAAAACGTCATATTTAGTATGAAATTAAACAAACTAGATGTACCGCATACCGGTACATGGTATGACTGCCGCAGTATATGGAAATGTGGGAAATGTTGAGCGTGTGGTAGCTTGTGGTAGAGCAGTTTTGTGAGGTTTGAATTTCTGTGGAAATGATTTCCTGGAAGTGGGCATGGATGTGGGTTTTGAATGAATGACATTATGTGTGTTTGTGTAGTGTGTAGGAGTGATTTGTGAAGGCAAGGAATAGGCAAAATTAGATTTTTTACAATTACAGCACCCCCTATGGACAAAATTGTATTGCACATGCTGTGGTTTTAGAGGTCTTTGTGCTGATCGTCCATGACGTATTTTGTGCAGTTCCCACCTTCTCGGTCCAAGATATTGGCAGTTCAAAATCCCAATTTTTGCATTTACCCATATCACTAGGTGGCGCTATGCTTCAAGTGAGTGTTTATGGGCTGGGTTGATATGCCTCTGTAACACCAGCATACTAACACAAAATCGTTGTCTTGGGCAAAATTGTTGCCGAGTTATTTAACAAAAACGGCTTTTCAACACCTAGCTTCGCCAATAAACATCGCCCCCTATGACGAAATGTCAAAAAGTTTAGTACACATGAAAAGAAAGATGTTTAGAGAGGGCATGTCAACTTTGACCAAATTTGAGCAATTAAAAGCCAAGATATAGACATTTGAAGAATTTTAAGCTACGTGTTATTTGTTCATTGACGTGTAACTTCGGAACGGTTTACCTCAAGATAAATCCTTTGATAACTTTTTGTCAACGTTCATTGAATTATTCAGCAAAAACTTTTGCCGGTCTCCCCCCCTTTGACGGACACTGGCAAAGCGGGGGGGTGGCCCTTGGGGGCCAAAAGCTTCTAGTCGCTGAAAAAGTTCTAGGGCTACATGCCTACAAAGATTCATGTCCCCCTGACATCCAGTGTCCCGGAAACCGTTGACGGAAAATTGCTGAAAAAAAAAAAAAAAAAAAGTCGCGGCAACACTATAATAAAGTCTAGACCAGAAGTATAGTGTATAGGCCTACAGCCTTTTGAAATACTACATTTCCCATGGTTTGGGGGCTCTAATAGGCTATTTGATAGGCTAGCTGGGTTTCCAACCAGCCAACAAAAGTACAGTTTTGAAAAATTGGCTAAAGAAAAATGTGGATCTATGGTTACCATTTTAATGATAAATCTCAATGCTGTGAGCTTAAATAGTTTGGTGCAGGTCAGCGCTCTGGGCAGGAACAATTAAACCTACCATAAATTGTCCCCAAGTGCCTGCTGAAGGAGAGGAACATCGCCTTTAGGTCTGGTTTGGGCTTTGTCTGGACGTGATGCCATCTAAAGACACGTGTCGAAGGACTGTGAGGACCAGCTGGCTAAAAATCCTCACCAAAATTTTCAACCGGTCTCTGTCCCATTCCACTGTCACAAACTGCCTAAGTCTGCCACCATAGTCCCCCTGCCCAAGAAACCACACATCACCAGCCTCAATTGACTACCAGTCAGTAGCACTCACCCCAGTGGTGATTAAGTGTTTTCAGAAACTAGTACAAGGTCACATCACCTCACTCCTCTACCAACTTTTCTTTCACATCAGTTTGTATACAGGGTGAACAGAGGGTTTTGTAGCCACAGCCCTGCACGCTGCATTGTCCCACCTGGAAAAGCAGGGGAGCTACATACAGCTGACCTTTGTGGATTTTAGTTGCCATACTCCCCCATAAACTGGTGGACAAACTGGTAGACCTGAATCTTCCACACTCCATCTGCTCTTAGATCAGGAGCTTCCCGTCTGGCCGCAGTCAGGGGGTGAGATGGGGCTCCCATACATCCATGGCCCTTAGTGTCAGCACTGGCTCCACACAGGGCTGTCCAGGGTATCCACTCTGGGGGCAATGAGTCTGCCTACAGAGAGGACACAGAGTGGCTGACAGTGTGGTGCAGTGAGAACAATCTGCTCCTCAGCACCTCCAAAACAATGAAGGTTATCATTGACTTCAGGAGGAACAAAACTGACATTCCTCCACTGCATAGAAATGGGGACTGTATGGAGAAGGTGGTGGACTTCCTGGGAATCCATCTTGAGGAGGACATGACCTGGGGAGTAAACACTACAGCAACACTTTATAATAACTACTTCTTAATAAGCATTTATTTTGTATTTGTTAACTCTCATTTAACACTTTGTTCATCATTTGGTTACCATTGTTTTTATATTATTTCTCATCAGTAAATCATTTATTAACATACAGACATCTGTCTCGATGTCGATTGGCTATCTGTCTGTATGTCTCTATTTGTCTTTATGCTGTCGTTGTCTCTGTCTGCTGTTCATAAATTATTTATAGACAGACATCCAATAACCAATGAACTGATTTTTACCAAAAAGGAATCACATTGAGGCAGTGACAATATCAACATACTGTAAAAATTTCAGAACCATACATTCAAAACTTTTGGAGTTATTTTGCTAACTAACAGACAGATAAATGCAGGCAAAAACATAACCTACTTGGTGGAGGTAATCTATGAAAAACTTTATGAAAAAAATACTGCATGCAAATGAAAATATATTTGCTTAAATAAATTTGCCATAAGTTCAGTTCAATTCAATTTATATAACCATAGCTATGGCCTCACCAACCACAGTTACACAAATAGTAGAGATAAAAGTGTACTGTAGTAGTAGCCTGGTAAACCAGACCCTCGTACTACACTGCATTTCATACAGAGGGTCTGGCTGTGCTTCTAAGATAAAATTGTAGGGTAGAATATTAAATAAACTAGATGTACCGCATAGCGGTACAGGGTATGACTGCCGCAGTATATTGAAATGTGGGAACTGTTGGCATGATAAGTGTGTGGTAGAGCAGTGTTGTGAGGTGAGAATTTCTGTGAAAATGATTTTATGGATGTGGGTTTTGAATGAATGACATTGTGTGTGTTTGTATAGTGTGTAGGAGTGATTTGTGAAGGCAAGGAATAGGCAAAATCAGATTTTGTACAATTACAGCGCCCCCTATGGACCAAATTGTATGGCATGTGCTGTGGTTTTAGAGGTCTTTGTGCTGACCGTGCATGATGTATTTTGTGCAGTTCCCACTTTCTCGGTCCAAGATATTGGCAGTTCAAAATCCCAATTTTTGCATTTACCCATATCACTAGGTGGCGCTATGTTTTCCTAACTTTGTCAGCATTGTCTGTAGATGACATATACCAAATTTGGTGAGATTTCAATGCGAGAGGGTCAATAGATTTCACGATAAAAAGAAATTGGTTGTAAACATTAGCATTCTCTAGATAATAGGCAAAAGGACATTTTGTACAATTACAGCGCCCCCTATTGACCAAATTTTATGGTATGTGCTTTATGGTGATCGTGCATGACATATTTTGCGCAATTCCCACCTTCTCGGTCCAAGATATTGGCAACTCAAAATCCCAATTTTTGCATATACCCTTATCACTAGGTGGCGCTATGCTTCAAGGGAGTTCTTATGGGCTGTGTCGATACGCCTCTGTAACACCGACATACTACCACAAAATCGTTTTCTTGGGCAAAATTGTTGACGAGTTATTTAACAAAAACTGTTTTTTGACACCTAGCTTCGCCAATAAACATCGCTCCCTATGACGAAATGTCAAAAAGTTCAGTACACATGAAAAGAAAGATGTTTAGAGATGGCATGTCAACTTTGACCACATTTGAGCAATTAAAAGCCAAGATATGGACATTTGAAGAATTTTAAGCTACGTGTTATTTGTTCATTGACGTGTAACTTCGGAACGGTTTATCTCAAGATAAATCCTTTGATAACTTTTTGTCAGCATTGTCTGTAGATGACATATACCAAATTTGGTGAGATTCACATGAACAGCCTATGACGAGTTCGTTCAGATTCGTTTTCGCAATGTTAAAATTTCACGGAAAGTGTTCTCATTGGAAGTGGGCGTCGACCAGTGTTTTCAATGCGAGAGGGTCAATAGATTTCACGATAAAAAAAAAAATGTTGTAAACATTAGCATTCTCTAGATAATAGGCAAAATGACATTTTGTACAATTACAGCGCCCCCTATTGACCAAATGTTATGGCATGTGCTGTGGTGTTAGAGGTCTTTGTGGTGATTGTGCATGACGTATTTTGCGTAGTTCCCACCTTCTCGGTCCAAGATATTGGCAACTCAAAATCCCATTTTCTGCATATACCCTTATCACTAGGTGGCACTATGCTTCAAGTGAGTGCTTATGGGCTGTGTCGATACGCCTCTGTAACACCGACATACTAACACAAAATCGTTTTCTTGGGCAAAATTGTTGACGAGTTATTTAACAAAAACTGTTTTTTGACACCTAGCTTCGCCAATAAACATCGCCCCCTATGACGAAATGTCAAAAAGTTTAGTACACATGAAAAGAAAGATGTTTAGAGATGGCATGTCAACTTTGACCACATTTGAGCAATTAAAAGCCAAGATATGGACATTTCAAAAATTTTAAGCTACGTGTTATTTGTTCATTGACGTGTAACTTCGGAACGGTTTATCTCAAGATAAATCCTTTGATAACTTTTTGTCAGCATTGTCTGTAGATGACATATACCAAATTTGATGAGATTCACATGAACAGCCTATGACGAGTTCGTTCAGATTCGTTTTCACAATGTTAAAATTTCATGGAAATTGTTCTCGTTGGAAGTGGGCGTCGACCAGTGCATTCAATGCATGAGGGTCAATAGATTTCACGATAAAAAGAAAATTGTTGTAAACGTTAGCATTCTCTAGATAATAGGCAAAATGACATTTTGTACAATTACAGCGCCCCCTATTGACCAAATTTTATGGCATGTGCTGTGGTGTTAGAGGTCTTTGTGGTGATCGTGCATGACGTATTTTGCGCAGTTTCCTCCTTCTCAGTCCAAGATATTGGCAACTCAAAATCCCAATTTTTGCATTTACCCATATCACTAGGTGGCGCTATGTTTCAAGTGAGTGTTTATGGGCTGGGTCGATACGTCTCTGTAACACCGACATATGACAAACATTTCATGTCGTTCGGTGAAACGTTCCTCGAGTTATTCAGCAAAAACTTTTGCCGGTCTCCCCCTCTTTGACGGACACTGGCACAGCGGGGGGGGTGGCCCTTGGGGGCCAAAAGCTTCTAGTCGCTGAAGAAGTTCTAGGGCTACATGCCTACAAAGATTCATGTCCCCCTGACTTCCAATGTCCCGGAAACCATTGACGGAAAATTGCTGGAAAAAAAAAAAAAAAGGGAAAAAAGTCGTGGCAACACTATAATGACCGCTATCGCTAGCTTCGCTAGCGGCGGTCATAATGAACAGGTATATAAAAACATCTACAAAAAGTAGATGAATAGGGACAAATATGTTGAGAAAAACAAAGCTTTTCAGTTTGGAGTCCACAGAGCTTGCTTTACTAAATAGTGGAAGACAATTCCAAACTGGTGGTGCATGACAGGAATTGACAGGACTGTCTAAAACCAATCCTGGTAACTGCTTTGGATAAAGTTAGGAATCAAAGGTAACAACTTGAATATTTGTAGTAAAATAGTAAATCCCTAACAAAATAGTACATTCCTGTGTTAATTGTGTCAGGTAGTGTGACAAAGAAAATTACCTAGTACTACAAGAAGGTTGTGGGAGAAGTTGTCATGAATATAATTTTTTATATGTACATCTTGAACTTAAAATGTGTGAGTTAAAACTGCTGTGGTGTCATATTTGGGAAATAACCAGTTCAAAAGAAGACAAAAAACCATAAGAGGGCGCCAAGATTACACCTGACATTTTCTCTTTGGATTTCTTTTAGAGTAGAGTAGAGTAGAGTAGAGTAACTTTATTCATCCCGAAGGAAACTAGATGTACCGCATAGCGGTACATGGTATGACCGCCGCAGTATATTGAAATGTGTGAACTGTTGGTATGATGAGTATGTGGTAGAGCAGTGTTGTGAGGTGAGAATTTCTGTGGAAATGATTTCCTGGAAGTGGGCATGGATGTGGGTTTTGAATGAATGACATTGCGTGTGTTTGTGTAGTGTGTAGGAGTGATTTGTGAAGGCAAGGAATAGGCAAAATGAGATTTTTTACAATTACAGCGCCCCCTATGAACAAAATTGTATGGCTAGTGCTGTGGTTTTAGAGGTCTTTGTGCTGATCGTGCATGACTGATCGTGCATGATTGTTTTTTGACACCTAGCTTCGCCAATAAACATCGCCCCCTATGACAAAATGTCACAAAATTTAGTACACATGAACAGAAAGCTGTTTGGAGGTGGCATGTCAACTTTGACCAAATTTGAGCAATTAAAAGCCAAGATATGGACTTTTGAAGAATTTTAAGCTACCGATTTTTTGTCAACGATTCCCGGCACACTGAAACTCGGGGGGACATGAATGTTTGTAGGCATGTAGCCCTAGAAGTTTGTGAGCGAATAATGCCTTTTGGTCCCCCAGGGCCACCCCCCCGCTGTGCTAGTGTCCGTTAAAGAGGGGGAGACCGGCAAAAGTTTTTGCTGAATAACTCAATGAACGTTTCACCCAACAACATGAAATTTTTGTGATATGTCGGTGTTACAGAGACGTGTAACTTCGAAACGGTTTATCTCAAGATAAATCCTTTGATAACTTTTTGTCAGCATTGTCTGTAGATGACATATACCAAATTTGGTGAGATTCACATGAACGGCCTATGACGAGTTTGTTCAAATTCGTTTTCGCAATGTTAAAATTTTACGGAAATTGTTTTTGTTGGAAGTGGGCGTCGACCAGTGCTTTCAATGCGTGAGGGTCAATAGATTTCATGATAAAAAAAAAGTTGTTGTAAACATTAGCATTCTCTAGATAATAGGCAAAATGACATTTTCTACAATTACAGCGCCCCCTATGGACCACATTTTATGGCATGTGCTGTGATGTAAGAGGTCTTTGTGTTGATCATGCATGACATATGTTGTGCAGTTCCCACCTTCTCGGTCCAAGATATTGGCAACTCAAAATACCAATTTTTGCATTTACCCATATCACTAGGTGGCGCTATGCTTCAAGTGAGTGTTTATGGGCTGGGTCGATACGTCTCTGTAACACCAACATACTAACACAAAATCGTTGTCTTGGGCAAAATTGTTGACGAATTATTTAACAAAAACTGTTTTTTGACACCTAGCTTCGCCAATAAACATCGCCCCCTATGACGAAATGTCACAAAATTTTGTACACATGAAAAGAAATCTGTTTAGAGATGGCATGTCAACTTTGACCAAATTTGAGCAATTAAAAGCCAAGATATGGACTTTTAAAGAATTTTAAGCTACGTGTTAAATGTTCATTGACGTGTAACTTCGAAACGGTTTATCTCAAGATAAATCCTTTGATAACTTTCTGTCAGCATTGTCTGTAGATGACATATACCAAATTTGGTGAGATTCACATGAACGGCCTATGACGAGTTTGATCAAATTCGTTTTCGCAATGTTAAAATTTTACGGAAATTGTTTTTGTTGGAAGTGGGCGTCGACCAGTGCTTTCAATGCGTGAGGGTCAATAGATTTCATGATAAAAAAAAAGTTGTTGTAAACAATAGCATTCTCTAGATAATAGGCAAAATGACATTTTCTACAATTACAGCGCACCCTATGGACCAAATTTTATGGCATGTGCTGTGATGTTAGAGGTCTTTGTGTTGATCATGCATGACGTATTTTGTGCAGTTCCCACCTTCTCGGTCCAAGATATTGGCAACTCAAAATATCAATTTTTGCATTTCCCCCTATCACTAGGTGGCGCTATGCTTTAAGTGAGTGTTTATGGGCTGAGTCGATAGGTCTCTGTATCACCAACATATCACAAAAATGTCATGTCATTGGGTGAAACGTTCATCGAGTTATTCAGCAAAAACTTTTGCCGGTCTTCCCCTCTTTGACGGACACTGGCACAGCGGGGGGGTGGCCCTTGGGGGCCAAAAGCTTCTAGTCGCTCAAAAAGTTCTAGGGCTACATGCCTACAAATATTCATGTCCCCCGTACTTCCAGTGTCCTGGCAATCGTTGATGGAAAATCGGGGGAAAAAAAGAAAAAGAAAAAAAAAGGGGGGAAAAGTCGCGGCAACACTATAATGACCGCTTTCGCTTGCTTCTCTAGCGGCGGTCATAATAATAAATTTAAAAAAAAAAGGGAAAAATTTCGCGGCAACTCCGCAACAACGCTAGCGGCGGTCATAATTAGGGTGTCCAGTAGCATACACATAATACACATTGCAAAAACAGAACAAACCTATTGCACACATCTGCATAATACAACATTCACTAAACTGAGGGAAGGGAAAAAAAATAAAAATAAGTAAAGGTAATAAGAATTCCACGAGGTAGACAAGTGTCATAATAAGGTGCTTTGTGGTAGCTCAAGTACATAGATTACATTGTCCCAGTAAAATTGACCAGTGTTATAGAAGGGTCCTTTAGTGCAGTAATTATCAGGGTAGTGCAGTATATTGCTGTCCATAGTAGTATAGTAGTCACCACCAGGGACAGCATGTGCGTGTGTGTGTGTTTGGGGGGGGGCTCAAGCACTCCAGTCCATGATGCTCAGCTCCTTCTGTGTGCTGTATGGCCCTGGGGACAAATGACCTCCGCAGCCTGTCTGTCCTGCAGGAGAGGGACCGGAGTCTGTCGCTGATCAAACTCGATGATGGTTTGTAGGGGGTGGCGGTCATTGTCCAGTATGGAGTGCAGCCTGCTCAAGGTTCTCCTCTCAGCTGTTGTAGTTAGAGACTCCAGCTCCATGCCCACCACAGACCCTGCTTTCCTCACCAGTCTGTCCAGACGCCCATTGTCTCTTTTCCTAGTGCTGCCACCCCAGCATACCACAGCATAGAAGAGCACACTGGCCATAACAGACTGGTAGAACATCAGCAGGAGTCCATTGCAGACATTAAAAGACCTCAGCCTCCTGAGGAAGTACAGCCTGCTCTGTCCTTTTCTGTAGAGTGCATCTGAATTAGTAGACAGTCCAGTTTATTGTCGAGGTGTACCCCCAAATACTTGTAAGTGCAGACTGTCTCGACATTCTCCCCATCAATCGTGACAGGCACCAGCAGCGGGGTGGTTCTCCTGAAGTCCACCATTTCCTTGGTTTTGGTGGTGTTCAGTTGCAGCTGATTAGTTTGGCACCACCCAACGAAGTCCTCCACAAGGCACCTGTACTCCCCCTCCTGTCCATCCCTGATACACCCCACGATTGCAGTGTCGTCAGAGAACTTCTGCATGTGACAAGTCTCTGAGTTGTAGCTGAAATCGGTGGTATACAGGGTAAACAGTACTGGGGAGAGCACAGTTCCCTGCGGTGCAGCTATGCTGCTGACCACAGCCTCTGATGTAAGGTCCCCAAGTCTGACAAACTGGGGCCGTTCCGTGAGGTAGTCCGTGATCCAGGTCACCAGGCCAGGCTCCACTCCCATCCGCAGCAGTTTGTCTCTCAACAGAAGTGGCTGGATGGTATTAAAAGCATTGGAGAAATCAAAGAACATAATTCTCACAGCACTGCCTCCTTTGTCCAGGTGAGAGTGCACCCTGTGTAGAAGATACAGGATAGCATCCTCTACCCCCACCTTCTCTTGGTAGGCAAACTGCAGGGGGTCCAGTGCATGGCGAACCTGAGGTTTGAGAAGATTGAGCAGCAGTACACGTTCGAGGGTCTTCATTAAAGTGTGAGGTGAGAGCAACCGGTCTGTAGTCGTTGGGTTCTTTTGGGTGAGCCTTTTTGGGGACAGGTATCAGGCAAGAAGTTTTCCACAGTGTCTGGACCTTGCCTACCTGCAAACCTCTGTTGAAGAGATGTTGGAGAGGTGCAGCTAATTCCACTGCACAGGTCTTCAGCAGTCTAGCACAGATGCCGTTGGGTCCTGCCGCCTTGGATTTCAGCCTCTTAAGTGCTCCTCTCACCTGGTCAGCAGTGACTGTGGGTGGTGGATGTCCGGGGTCCATAGTTGAAGGGATAGGTGAGGGGGGTGGTGGGAGTGGGGGGTCCGTAGGCAGATGTAAGGGAGTGGGGTGGGGGTCCGTGGGCAGAGGTAGGGGGTGTGGGGTGTGTGGGGGGTCCGTAGGCAGAGGTGCGGGGCTGTATGTGGGGGGTGGTGTGTGTGGGGGGTCAATCAGCAGAGGTGAGGGGGTGGGGTGGGGGATGGTGGGAGTGGTGGGTGGTGGACGTGGGGGGTGGTGGTCTTGGGGGGTTTGTAAGCAGAGGTGGGGGGTGGGGAGGTGTGCTGACACCATTTGTGCTGTCAATAGCCGCATTCCCATTCCGGGGCCGGTGCCGGCCCGGGCCTTTAGGGGCCACCCTCGGTGCTTGTAGACCCAGGGCACTAGCCCCATGACCTGAGAGCTGTTGTGTTCCCACTCCCTGGCTACTAGACCCTCTGGGTTACGCCCTCGTTTGCGAAAACGTCACTGATACAGCCCATTTTCAAGCAGGATAGGCGGGCAATTCAGTAGCATCAGTAGAAGATAGAAGGCGATTATAACTAGCCTACTGCCGATATCTCTGACTGAAAATAGGCTACTTCTTTGGAGGATAATAGACGCCATGGAACCTCTGCGGGCGCAGATCGTCCTCCTTGTTGTTCATGTTCAAATATATTTCTATATATAATATTACTATCGGCTATAAAGCAAAAATACACCGTCCCTATGTTTTAATGGAACAAGACCGACGGCCACGGAGCGTCAAATGCTTGTTAGGGAATGCGTCTCACATTCGGATATTTCCACAATGCTGCCAACAAAACAGCCAAATGACACAATTTACTGCTACTTTAAGGTATAACAATGACCGAAACAGTTAATTTTAATACTAATTAGATCAACAACTTGCAATTTTTATCAGCCAAATATGAGCTAGGTCATCTATATTGCATTACTTTTGTTTACTGATGGCAACGGTTGCTAAAGGAAGAAATTACGTCTTGTTTTAAACCAACGGTACCACCACCGTCAGCCCAAACGGTCGGAAATGGAAAATATATATCAATTTAATAGAAAAACAAGTGATTTTGACCTATTGGCTTGACACACACGTTTAGAACAGTTAACTGTGTCACCGCGGAGAACCACGTTACCATGCACAAGGCATAGCCTAAAGAAGAGACACTGGCCAGTTTGGATTTTATGTCGGCAGCCACACACTTCAGCACTGCAAAACTGCATTAAAAAGTAGCCTAAAATGACACAAGGCAATGTTATAGGCCTGGTCATTTGTTTCTTCCATGTTTTAATGGAACAAGACCGACGGCCACGGAGCGTCAAATGCTTAGGGAATGCGTCTCACATTCGGATAGTCTACTTCCACACAGTGCTGCCAACAAAACATAGCCAAATTACACAATTTACTGCTGCTTTAAGGTATAACAATGACCGAAACAGTTAATTTTAATACTAATTAGATCAACAACTTGCAATTTTTATCAGCCAAATATGAGCTAGGTAATCTATAGGCTATTGTAGACTATTAGAGAGTCTACTTTTGTTTACTGATGGCAACGGTTGCTAAAGTCGGCTAAAAGTAGCCTAAAATGACACAAGGCAATGTTATAGGCCTAGTCATTTGTTTCCTGCAATTAATTTGACAAGGAGTCATTTAATCCACCGCATCACGGTGGGCAATTGAAATGTTACCAGCCAAGCATTCACCACCAGCCACGAGACATACAGAGAATGTAGGATTAAGCTCGCTTGAGTAAAAGCAATTCAGATTTATTTTATGTGGGGAAGGGGGATTGGTTTGTTATACCATGTCTTTATATCCGTAGTTTTTTGCTTCTCTCGAATTTGCAAACCTCGTCGTTTTTTTTAATTCATGTCGTCTTCTGCCCAGACCACGGAGAGAGCACAGATATGTTCAGCTGACCAGAACTGGTGATCCATCTTTTTCATATTCTTCAGTAACAACGGTAATACAGGTGCAGATAGGCTAATACTCATGCCATCTTCGCTTTATTTTGCTTCCAAATGTTGACGCCGCCCCGACCTTGACACCGCCTCTAGACCCCCTTTAGCCCCTGTAGGACCATCGTTTTAGTTGGGCCAGAAATCGCGGGCTACTAGCACCCAGGACAGCCCCTGTAGGCCCGTGTTAGCACCTCCCCCTGAAGGTGTGAAACCAGCACCGGTACACCCGTGTCGGCTCGGGTTTGGCCCGGTAATGGGAACCCCGCTAACCCCGTGTGGCAATGGGGGTATGGATGGCTGGCCCATTACCAGAGTTGCTGAACCGGTTGTAAAAGTTATTCAGCTCATTGGCTCTGGAAATGTCGCCATCAGCCTTGCCACCTTTTCCTCCAAGCCCAGTGATGGTCCTTACACCCCGCCATACCTCTTTCATGTTATTATCCTGCATTTTCTTCTCAACTTTCCTCCCATATGCCTCCTTGGCCTCCCTCAACCTTCTTTTCAGTTCTTCTTGCACACTCCTCAGCTCTGTCTGATTGCCCTCCTTAAAAGCTTTCTTCTTCTTGTTAAGGAGGCTTTTGACATCACTGGTCACGCAAGGCTTGTTATTCGGGTAGCAGCGCACAGTCTTAGTGGGTAGAACAATGTCCATGCAGAAGTTGAGGTAGTCAGTTGTGCATGCTGTGACTTCCTCCAAATTCTCACTGTCCTGCAATACGCTCCATTCAGTGGACTCAAAGCAATCCCTCAGCGCCTCCTCTGCTTCTGGTGTCCATTCCCTGAAGGTGGGTGTGATGACTGGAAGTTTTTGTACTTTTGGCTTGTATAATGGCTGAAGGTGGGAGTTACCCAGTGGAGGAAGCGGTTTGTCGCTGTATGCATCCCTCACATTAGCATACAGCAGATCAATTGTCCTATTTTTCCTTGTTGCGCAGTCCACAAATTGGTGGAAATATGTGAGGGTGGAATCCAGTGTAACATGATTGAAATCACCTGTTATAACAAAAAAGGCATCCTTGTGTTGTGTTTGGAGCCTTGCCACAGTTGTGTGGATGACGTCACAGGCAATGTCCGGAAGGGCTCGTGGCGGAATGTAAGCACAGAGAACAATGGCGTGCGAGAACTCTCTCGGCGTGTAGTAGGGTCGCAGACTCACCGCAAGTAACTCCACGTCTTTACTGCAGATGGTCTCCTTCACCGCTACATGCCCAGGGTGGCACCACCTGTTGTTACTGTAAATCACCAGTCCTCCTCCCTTCTTTTTCCGGAGAGTTTGTTGTCTCTGTCGAGTCTAACTGTACTGAAGCCCGGTAGGTCAACATTAGCAGTGGGGACGTTGCTAGTTAGCCACGTCTCCGTCAGGCAAATCAGGCTCGATGCCCTGTACAGCTTTTGATTCCTTACCAGGGCTGCGTTTCCCGATAACGATGGATCTTAGCCTTAAGAGCAACGTAAACGATTGATCCCACGAACTTTCTTACAGTCCTTACGGACCGTTTCTCGAACATGATCATACGTGAACGCGCGTGCCCTGCTCTTAAGATGGTTCTTAGAGCTGAAAGTTGGCGCTATTAAGTGACGTTGGAGCTTTCTTTTGAACTTCATTGGGCATAAGGTAAAGTTGGCTTCAATGCAAGAAAATACATTTTTAAAAGATAAACAAAACTTGTAACGTTTGCTTATCTCTCATCTATAATTTATCTCATTCAAGTGTAAGCAAAAAAGATCTCTGACCAGTCTGAGTACACAAACAAAAATGTATTTGATTTAAATAGTCTATGTAGGACACTGTATTCAGATGTTTTGTTACATGTTTTCTGCACACGTCCAAAATAAGCCCACTTACTGTGACTGTCCTTGTGCGGCTGTGCTAAAGGCGCTGGATATAGGCTATTTGAAGGCATCGGGGGACAAGACGGGAGACGTAAAAACAGTATGCCTACATAAAATGAGGACTGTCTTTGATATAGTTTAAGATTGCAGCAGTGTGATAAGGCGAATTAAGCCGTACATTATAGGCCTACTGTCATTTTGATTTTCATCAGGTTCAAATACTGCCCGTCAACAATGTCTTCGCCACTCCCTTTTTGTTATGCCCATGGAACTGTCATGTTCCAAGCTTTTTGTTTTGACGGACTTTATATCGCTTCTGGGCTATATTTCTCTTAGTTGCCTCGAAACGTTCCCGTTCATGTAATGCACATACAAATCACATGTAGGATCACCGTTTCATTATGCCCAATCTTACTATCAAATATAGTTGACGTATGTGGCTGCAATCATATTTATTTGATTCCAGGCCCTTGCGCAATTTAGGCTACTTCTTTATTTCCGTTGGTCTGCTGTGTCAGCTACATGATGTCATGGTAGTTATATGGTAGTTGCATGATAGTTACAAGAATAATGTCTTATGACAACATCTTCAGGCACGCGTAGCCTATTTTCACTTCACATCCTCTGGGTGTCTCCACTGTGCCACGCCAGTTAAGATCAATCTTAGAGCTCTACGGGTGCTCTGGACCACACGTAGAGTTACGTGTGATTCCACAATGGTTCTTGGCCAAGGAAGGTTTCGGGAAACGGTCCGTAAACTCTACGATGGTCCTAAGTGTGAAGTTGAGTACTACTTAGGCTTAAGTACTACTTAACATCGCTCGTAGGGCTTATTTGTAGGCTAGGCCTATGCTGCTTTGGATACAAGCATCTGCCAAGTACATAAACATAAATATAAACTTTAACATATTTGTTAGGCTATACTGCAACTACATTAATGCAGAAAGAGAGAGGTTCCCCAAGGAACCTCTAAATTCAATGAAGTTCCTCAAGGAACTGTCTCCTATACTGAGAAATGCCCTGAGTTCCTCCAAGAACCTCTAAGAGCATTAAGGAACAATTGAGTTCTTCCAGGAACCACTGGGTTCTTGGAGTAGCACTAATGTTCCTCAAAGAACTGCTCAATTTTTACAGTGTACCCATGGTTGAGATGCCCTTGAGCAAGGCATCTAACCCCACAGTGCTCCAGGGACTGTAACTGAAACCCTGTAAATATCTGTAAGTCGCTCTGGATAAGAGCGTCAGCTAAGTGTAATGTAATGTAACCTTACAGCATAGCACCTTTCAGGGCTGCGTTTCCCGATAACGATGGATCTTAGCCTTAAGAGCAACGTAAACGATTGATCCCACGAACGTTTCTACAGTGTTCACGGACCGTTTCTCGAACATGATCGTACGTGAACGCGCGTGCACAGCTCCTAAGAACGTTCTTACGTAATTGTTAAAAGGGCCAATGTCGGCTCCATGAAGTACAAACCCAGCCACGAAAGGAAGGGGGTGACGGTCGGCCCCACACAGTACAACCCAGCCACGAAATCAATTGAATAATCACCCGACCCAGGTGAACATAATGAGCATGACGTCCCATGACGTTACTATAAAAGGCCCACAAACACAGAGGATGGACAGGTTCAATAAGATGTCGAAGAAGCAGAGAAAACAAAGCTTCGGGCCCGAGGAGATCAACATCATCCTCGACGAGGTGGCGCGGCTGAAGGCGGTACTGTTCAACCGTTTTAAGGGCAGGTTGGACAGCCGCCAGAAAAAGCAGGCCTGGGAGGGCATTGCTGCAAAGCTGGCGGCTACCACCGGTGTGGCCAGGACTGGAGAGGAGGTCCGCAAGAAGTGGCAGGACTTCTCCAGCCTGGCGAAGAGGAAGGCGGCGGCTGTAAGGCGGGACACAACAGCCACGGGTGGGGGACCCACCACAGCGGCTCCCCTGACACCGGCGGAGGAGAGGGCTGTGTCCCTCCTGGGAAGCACGGCCGCCGTTGGGATTGAAGGGGGGGTGGATGTCCACGGCGGCCGTGCTTCGGATGCAGCGACCACGCTGGCTGCCGGACCCTCGCACCGTCCCGCCCCGCCCCAGCGCACCTCGCCCCTGCCCACCTCGCCCCTGCCCACCTCGCCCCAGCCCGCATCGCCACAGCGCCACAGCGTGCCTCGCCCGGGCCCACCTCGCCCCTGCCCACCTCGCCACAGCACGCCTCGCCACAGCACACCTCGCCGCAGCAAGCCTCGCCGCAGCAAGCCTCGCCGCAGCCCGCCCCTCGCACGTGTTCCCCGACTCCAGCTTCCGCCACCCTGGCTACACTGTCTGAACAGTGCAGCTGTAGCCAGGACCTGGTGCAGCTGGAGAGGGAGAAGCTGGAGGTGTTGAAGGAATTGCGGGACACGGTGAAGGAGGCATCCGCCAGGGACGCGCGGTTCCAGCAGGAGCTCCTGGTGGTGAAGAGGGCGAAGCTGGAGCTGGAGGCAAGGCGACTGCTGTTGGCAGAGCAGAAGCTCGCCAGGCCATCCCTGTCGCTGCCGGTGCTTTGGCCAGAGCCGGAAGGTGAGATGTCCGACATGGTAAACCCAGGTGTATGGGACATATTGCATCAGTGGACGCCTCCATCTTCGTTTCTGTCATTTGCGATGTGAGGCATTAATTACATTGCGCATTATTCTCTCCCCAGCCACCCCAGAGGAAGCTGCAAGCTCCAACAAATAAAAACCTCTGAAATATCCGCCCTGTCCATGTGCATATGTCCATTCACATTTAGGGAAGTCGTAGCGATGTCTAAAGGCAGGGGATGGTGTAAATAAACCATCATTGAAAAGGCTGGGTAGATGGAACAGTGTGTTGTACAGTACATGACACTTAGCAGACGCTTTCATCCAAAGCAAGTTACAGAAGGAGGCCATAATAGCTAACAGATGTAGTGTGTGTTAACGACCTCGCCACACGGACATGCGATCCGGGCCCTGATCCCGACGCCGTTGCGCAGGTTATTGCCTGTAATGATATGACAATGGTAGTGGGCATTGCAGTGACCGACATGCGTAACCATCAGGTGGTGGTGGCCATGTGCAGTGATAGCTATGACGTTATGAACCAACAGGGCAAGGTGTGCTGGCATGAAATGGTATGGATGGTCCCACGGCCAGCCCCTCATTGCCATGCATGTGATCAATCAACCAAACAACCACCCAATGTGTAGTACGCCATACAGAACAGGCGCTGTGTAGATGTAGACAGGTGACAATCACGGGGTCTGCTAATGGTGATGGGGGCGATACCCATTAGGCCCGTCTGAGTGATGGCCTGTTTGCAATCACCTAACCAATGCACGGCTGTGTGCACTTACCCCGGTATGGTATATATACCGCCGAGAAACGCCTCAGTGCAGACCATGGCTGCTATACAGCGTATTGTAGCGCTTCGTGCGCGACAGCGAAACGAGCAGAGGCGAGGAGAGAGGCAGGGGCGTCCCCGGAGTCGCCTCGTTGAGATCAACGCGGCGCTTCGGGACAACCTGGCACCCCTAGATGTATATACTGACGCCGCCATCGAGGAGCGGTACAGACTGCCACGCCAGGCCATTCTGCAGCTCCTGGAGGTGGTAGGCGGGGACCTGAGACGGCCGACCAGGAGGAGCTACGCGCTGAGCCCGCAGACGCAATGAGGCGCACCGTCTGGGGTATAGTGGAGCGCAGCATCGGCCGGTGGAAGATGAGATTCAGGTGCCTACACAAGTCCGCTGGTGGGCTCCTTTTCACACCTGCGAAGGCCTGTGCCGTGATTTGTGTAACGGCCATGTTGCACAACATTGCGGTACGGGCCAGAGCTGCGTGTGTGCCGGAGGGGGAGGAGGAAGAAGAGGAGAGCGACGGTGGCGACGTGCACCGGCAGGTGGAAGACCAGCGTGCCCAAGACCGTCAGGCAGGAGTCGTGGCCCGTCGACGTGTCATTGTTGAGTTCTTTTGATTTCTGTTCACCGCCCATGTATGCACAACCACCATCACGCCAATTCTCCCATACCTGTTTATCACCCTGCCCGTCAGCAACAACCCTGCACCTATCACATCACCCCAGTTTTTGTTACGCCCATGGCCCTGTTCCTGGTTTTTGTTGGGGGGACTGTATATTGCCCTTTTTGCCTTTCCTCAGTTGCCTCGCCACGCTCCCGTTCATTAGGTGCCCACACACATCACATGTTGGTTCACAGTTTCATTTCGCCCAATTTCACTATCAATTATTTAGAATATTCCCTGACTGCAACCATATTGCTTTGGTTCCAGGCCCTGGGGTGTTTTGGGCTACTTGTTTTTTTTCCGTTCGTCTGCTCTGTCAGCTACATGATTTCATGGTAGTTCTATGATGATTACATGATAATTACACAACACACCTTCTGCGAAGACCTTCAGGCGCACGTAGCCTATTTTCACTTCGCATCCTCTGGGTGTCTCCACTGTGCCACGCCAGTTAAGATCAATCTTAGAGCTCTACGGGTGCTCTGGAGCACACGTAGAGTTACGTGTGATTCCACGATGGTTCTTGGCCAAGGAAGGTTTCGGGAAACGGTCCGTAAACTCTACGATGGTCCTAAGTGTGAAGTTGAGTACTACTTAGGCTTAAGTACTACTTAACATCGCTCGTAGGGCTTTCGGGAAACGCAGCCAAGGGCAGTAAGTTCATCTGTCTTGTTCAACAGCGAATTCACGTTTCCCATCACGATTGCTGGAACATAGGGCTTGTCTCTCCTCTGATTCTCCCGTCGCCGAGCTCTCACAGCGACTCCAGATCTACTTTTAATGGGTGTACAAACATTATTTTGTATTTTTGGTGAAGCCTTGTCTGGGGTGTTTGCTGGTTTGAACCTAGAAGGAGGAACCCACATTTGTCATCATGTGTATGAAAATGTTAGCAAATATTCTGTTTAAAATGTGGCCTGATATCTTTGCCACTTTGTAAATCAACTGCAAGCAGTGCTATAAACTGCATGTGGATGTTATCTTTGGCTTTTTCTGCATTTGAAGGTCAAGGAGACAGACCAAGAAGGAGCTTTAATGCACTTAAACTTCAGATATTCATCACAGTTTTTAGAATGACTGTGAGTAAACTCTGTAGGGAGAACCCATGTCTTCCCAAGAAGTTTTTGGCTATTGGTCTTAATTTTTTATTATTTTTTTGCTTCTGTTTTTCATTATGACCAAGGGAATAATCCTTTATTATGTTTCAATATATAACACCAAACGTATGATCTACTGTGTATCTGCCCTGTCACAATTTTGATGATTTTTAGTATTGTAGTCAATTCTTAGGTTGTTGTATGATTCCTCTAAGAAAATCATTACTTGTTCTCCAGTCCCATAGCCTATGTCAGATTTTGATTATACTTTATGTTCTGAATTTGTTGAATAAGAGGACAGTCTGCCTTTGCTCTGTAAACCACACTGTGTTTCCTGCTCCACTCTTTTGACACTTATCACAGATAACACTTTCCACCTGTATGGCTCAGATACTCAAGAGACTATTCTTCCTGCTTCAAGGCCAACATGGAGGAGTTTGCCTGAATGGCCATACAGTTCTGGAGAACCATCCATCTCTCAAAGTGCACTGTTATTAGAATGATAGTGTACAAGGACATCTTAGCCAAGGGAGTTCATCTTGCAGACAACAAAGAAAAGGAAGTGTGATTAGCTGCAAAGAGACAAAATAATAGATTAAAATGTTCTCTTGGAGTTAAAAACAACTTGTATTAATAGAGGATGAGAAGTGGTTGATGCAGACTTAATGCCTGAACTTATACACTGAACTTATACACTGAACTGAAACTGAATTGTTAGGTTTGCATAGTTGTATTGATCACACAGCTCCTTTGTCTGTTTTTGTTATCTTTTGAATTAATGACAACTGGCACTGAATGTAATATGACCTACACAGTGACTCTTGAGTATTTACTTTGTTCCATTTACTACTTCCTCTTTTCTGTATTGTGGACCTAGAAGACATTGCTGGGCTGTGTTTATGATTGTAGTTGAGCAAAATATGGCCCTGCATAAGCACCCTATAAATATCCCTCCATATTTTTCTTTTGGATTTTGAACTAATATTTCTTGTGGTAAAACCACAAGCTATCATATTTGTTGTCACAAATTGTCATTTTGATAATGTATTCTGATTGATAGATCTGGTTTTTGATCAACATTGTAACAAACATTCAACCATTTTATTCGATTTATTTCTATTTCTTCATTGAGTATTTCATGTGATTATTGAAAAATGTTCCTTACTAGATGTGTGAGGAGGACCACCGTTCATTTACTTTATTGGGTAATCCAGTTGTTATTTTGATTATTTCTTTTTGATGCTAATTAGTTGATATGAAGGGCCTAAATACTTTATTACCTACATTTGTACGTGACCTCTGTTCACATTTGTCTTTCATGTTTGTTCTCTCCCTAGAAGAGACACCAAAGTTAATCTCTCTCTTTGTGTGTTCTTGAGCGCACGCTGTGTCTGCTGTGTTTTAAGAGATAAGTGAGTGGAAAACTTCAAGGACTGTATGTCTACAAATCCATTATTATTATTATTACAGACATTCTATACCAAAAGGATAAACACTGATTGTGGTAGCCTGGCTGTTCTGCTAACTCACTGTGGAACACATACCCTGGGCCAAGCAATCTACACCTTCTTCAGGTAGCTCGAGTAATACTTAGGCCAATACAGGTAAATAGGGAAATATTTGAAATTTATAGATATGACCACTAAACCTGTCCACTTGATATTTAAATGCATTTTCTAATTAAATATGTGCCAGTGTGATATAGTGAACATCACTAGGGTTGTGGGTGTGCTCTGACTGCCATACCAATGAGTCTGGCTCCTTGGCGCTATGGTCAAAGCGCATGTTTGGTACCCTGGAGATCTGGGTTTGAACCTGGGTGGGGTGACTTCTCCTCTCCTTTGCTACAGCTGGTTATTGCAGGGTCAAAATTAATTTAGTTTATTTTGTTATGAAGTTCAAAGGTTTTAGTTGACAAGTTTTCCTTTTAGTTTACACAAGGACTATGCACATTCTTACACTGCAAATCAGTTGTTTTCATTTTTGCAATGCTAAACTAGCACCTCTGTTCAGCACAAAATGGTTGATTTGGCATTTAATTTTACATAAATGGGACAAAACCTCTGTAAATAATCGTAAAACTCTGAGTAGTTAATTAACAGTTAAATCAGGGGATTAGTGCCCATGTTTAATTAAAACATAAATATAATTATCTTAGGCTGTTCCCTTCTGTGTAACCAATACGTTTGGCCAATAGGCCAATAAATGACCTTAAGGAGAAAAGGCTGCATAGAAATGTTGATGTTATATCATTTGAAAATAGAAACTGCATTAAGATGAAACACTGCATGCAATAGGCAACATTTAATTTCAGGAAATTGTGAATAATATGCTTGGCTTATCAGTGTGAGGACGAAGCAACATTAGTTTACTCATGTCAGACTTCCAGTTCGATTTCCAACATTTTTCTAATTTGATAGTAGCTGAAAGTGACCTTGAGCTGCTATTTGTACATGGGCAGAATCTCAGGTCCAAGGGTAAAAAACAAATCTGGAGAAAAGAAAAAGTCTGTTTGACCAGAATTTATGCTCCCAAGTTTATTTTAGTAAAAACTGTGATGTTTCGGGCTCTCACCCTTCCTCAGACGTGACAACAATGGTAAAAGACACCCATATATACAATTATCAGGTGGTCTCATAACCATACCTGATCGGAGGTGTTAACTGACAGAGTCAGAACACGTTCCCCGGTAGACATCACAAGTTAAACAATTAGAAGGAAATCACACAAAAGTCAAATGAAAAGATGTAAGTAAAACAGCCCATGGGGGATACTGCCAAAGTGACCAGTGCAAATACAGTGCAAGAAAATTGAACCCTGTAGCCTATATACACGTGCAAAATCTAGTGAGCGACTTTTAACAGGCATACTCAAGACACTTACAAATCTGCAGCACAATTGTGCAGTGTGATACATTACAACAACAACACACGCTCACATAGTCCAGTAATATGGCAATGTGGGATATTAAGGCCAGTCACATATCTGCAATACAACTGTACAGTGCATCTGAAATTTTTATTTGAAATTCCAAAGACTGCATACAGCCTCATACAGTTCAATAATGTGGTAATCTAACAGTCCAGCAATATGGCAATCAAAAAACGCAGTCCAGAATATTAATGCAACTGTTCTGTTTAGTGGACACAGGGCTTCATCCTGGCAGTACCCAAGCAGAGAATGTAAAGTAAAATGAAACTCAAATCAGACAGCAGATCCCATAACATCCTGCATAGTGATCACAGAAAAGGCCTCAAGTCAAACTCTTTAACATTCATACCCCTGGGAGACAATGTTCCCAGGGTGTAGATCCAGTATGCTTCTCTCCTTAGGAGTAGGGCATTGATGCTCTTGAAATCCAGTCCAAATTTATATCACCTCTCCTTGAATCTTCTCTCCCAAATCTGACCCATTATACTCTACTTTTGTTTGTTTTTTTCTATAGGCTGTCTTATCGTTTTGTAGTTATTAGCCAAAATTTATTTTTTTGGAAATTATAACGCCCCCTATGGAACAACGTTTACAAAACATAATGTGCGTGCAGTTGTGCATAATGAGTCGTGGAGTAGCGGTCCTACATGGCAAATTTGATGCGATTTCTTCGACCAAGATACTGGCGATTCAAAACCTCACTTTTTACATGTACCCTTGGTGGTGCCATATGAACATTTATGAACTGAGTTCAGACACCTTGGTTGGTCTAAAAACATGTTGGTCTTTTTGCTTGCAACGGTTGGCGAGTTATTCTGCAAAAAATGATTTTAGCTTCACATTTTGTAAGGGAATGGCAACCCCTACATACAAACTTTAACAAAATGTGGAGTGGTCTTTAAGAATGTGGTGCCCATTGAATATGGGAGGTTTAATTAAATTTTGACAATAACAGCCATTGCTGTGTAAATCACACCAGCAAGAGAATATAGCAGCTGTTGTGGTATTTCTAACTCCAGGTCTAAGCTCACAAATGTGCCTACATATCTCATGAAAAATGTTTGGAGGGTGCGAGGAAACTAAAATGCTTCTGTAAGAGTCCTGGGAACTGCGATTTGGATATGAAGGTAGCACTGGGGAAATATGAGGTGGTGTGTGTGTGTGTGCGTTGGAAGGGGGTTGGGTGGGGTTAAGCCACTTTGATAATCTAAAGGACCAGCTCAGCTTACACTTAAAAATACCATATATTTACAAATGACACATTGTTCATTTTAACAACTGTGAATCATTACTGAACCATTTCTGGTGATAGTGCAGCAGCAGTCCAATGTGTGAACTGATGTATTCAGGGCTCTGATTACCCAATCTGCTAAAAGCACTAGCCTGCTTTGGCACCGCTATGCAATGCTGTGTACCCATGACAGCGGTTTCTGGTATGGGTAACATGGGCAGTTTGCAAGGGCGGCATGGGCTTCTACGCAACCTGTGGAAGAAGGGGAAGGGGGAGGGAGCGTGGGATTCAGACCTTCTACGATGCTGCAGTGGCTAGGCATGCATCTAATAGTGCAACTAATACCATAAGGTGGCTAAGTAAATCAGGCCAGCAGTTGTTGATACTGGAGAGGCAAATTAACAAGAAGATGGACAAGAAGAGGTCAAAGCCATCAGATACTCAGGTTACAGCAAAAGATAAACTCCAAGGCACTCTCACTCTGCAAAATTAAAAAGCCTTTATTACAGTGGCTAGGTCATATCAACCCTTCTTTAAAAACCCCAACGCGTTTGGGCATTCAAGCCTTCTTCAGGGGGTCAAACAGTTTTTACCAGGAAGGAGAGATTTTTGAAGAAATGTCCACCAATCAGAAACCTCCACCTTGCAAATGTGCTGCTCAAGTGTCATATATAAAACGTCCAGCAGGTGTCATCCCTATTGATCAATGGACCATACATATCACATACATTATCACCTAAGGTCAACATTCAAATACAAAAAGGTTAAACACAAAACAATGCATAGATTGAGTAAAGAAAAAAGAAAAATAAGAGACCAAGAGAAACCCAAAGGAAACCAAATATTAAAAACACCAAACCAAAATCAGAGGAAGACACTGAAGTCAAGATCTTCATTCAGGCCAGGATGTTTAGTGGCCTGCAATTTATAAATCCAAAATGTCTCCCTCTGATTTAGCTGCCTCTGTCTATCCCTTTTCCTTAAGGACAGTGGAATATGATCGATTCCACAAGCCTGTAAGGTGGACGGGTCACTGTTATGGTGTTCCATGTAGTGTCTTGCCATTGGGTAATTAATATTACCTGTGCGTATTGCATATTTGTGTTCAGCCAGTCTATCTTGTAGGCGTCGTTTAGTCCTTCCTATATAGAACACTTTGCACTTGGGGCACTCCAATCGATATATAACAAAAGTAGTTTTACAGAGAATGAAATGGTTAATTGTTAGGTGTTTTAGTGAGACAGAATCCTGAAAGGTTTTTGTTTGCAACACATTTGGACAATGATTACAGTGGTGACATTTATAACACCCCTTGGATCTGTTGCTCAACCATGTTCGCTGTGCATCTGGTTTGAGGTAACTGTGTACCAGTTTGTCCTGTAGGGTAGGACACCTTTTGAAACTTACAAGAGGTGGATCTGGAAAGATCTGGCTTAGCAGATCATCACTCTCAACAATACCCCAGTTCTTTTTGAAGATCTGTTTAATCTGTTCAGCCTCTGTACTGTACCTTGTGACAAATATGGGTCGATCTTTGGTTTGTTTGTCTGTATTTCTTTTTAATAATGCTTTTCTATCAGTATGTTTTGCCCTAGTGTAGGCCTTTTGGAGAGTGATGTTGTTATATCCCTGTGCCACAAATCTTGATACCATTTCTTGAGAATAACTTTCAAACACCTCATCCTGGTCACAAATCCTTCTAAGTCATCAACCATCAGATACTCAGTTTAGGAAAAAGAGAAAGGAAGAGAAGAAAAAAACGAGTGAAAGGTAGGCAGCTGTGTGACTGGATTATGACAGGTATTATGCATGTATTTTGAAACCAGATAACATAATTACTAAGGGAAAGCTTTAACTTCGGTTTACGTTAGTTAGCCAATGTTCTATATGTTATGATAGTTAACAGTAGACAGTACACTGATGTATCTTATTGAGTAATTTAGACCATGGTAAGCTTAAAATGAATTAGCCTGGAAGAGGTGTATTGTTGATTTGTCTCCTATTCTCAATGTATGACGAAATGGGTATAAGGGTTGTTTGTTAGCCATTTGCATACTTTGGTATGCTACCCAGGACAATAGATTCTGTTTTCAGTCTATGCAGCTGAGTTAGCAAAAAAAAAACCTTACACTATTAAGCTACAGTTGGGAAAGTTATCTTACTGTAATTGCAGAGTAATGCATTATTTCACCGATTTTGTGATAGCCTATAAAATAACTTAATGTTTGTTATACATAATTCTAAATGTTTCATAAGTTTGATGCTTGATTTTCCTGAATTTTTTTTTTTTTTAAATGATGCATGTGTGATGCATCAGAGTTTTATATTGGGTTTGAATGCAATTCAAGGGAATGTCTAAAGTACTTTGGAGCACCCTCTGACACTGGCCAAGATGAGGAGCAGTCCACCTTCTCAGCCACTCTGGTCTATCTATCTATCTATCTATCTATCTATATATATATATATATATATATATATATATATATATATATATATATATATATATATATATATATACACACACACACACACACACACATATATGGGTAGGCAGGGCACCCAAACAAGCTAGGACCGCCCCTGACCCATGACAATGACAAGGCCATCAGTTGTGTGACCCCCTCTCAGAGTAATATTGTGGAGAACTGCAAGGTGAAGGTATTGTCTGCAAGTCTGGCAAAAGGCTGTTATTTGAGCTCAACAGCGAATAAAATTACACTAGTCAATAATTGCATATGGCCTGTATTCGGATCACTCCTGACTACCACAATTGACTGCAGACACTAGCAGGGAAGACGTTAAATTGCTGCTTTACACTTACTGAGGTAAGCAATTGTTTTATAATCACTTTACTTCTAACAGGAACAGGTGTATCTCTGTGTGGATCTTTCCTTCGCCTCCGGAAACGTTTATTAACATTTAGTTCAGTCATTTCATAGAGATATCCAGCTATAGGCAATAGTCTATCAGGCAAACCAGCTTTGTCATGATTTCATTACACAGCCTGACAGGTGGGATATGGTAGCATATAGTTCAGTCTTTCTAGACTCTAGAAACGCATTATAAACAGGTTAATACTAAACGAGTCTGTGTTATTTTATCGCATAACTGTTATTTAAATCGCATTGTATGTGGTCATTGAGGAAAGACTACCCTATATTGCCAAACGACAATGTTACCTCCAAAATTTGCATTGCATTCCACAGTCGCAGGATCAAGACAACTGAACAGATTGTGAGCGCCTAGCTCATTCACACCAAACACTCTGCGTATTCAGCGCGTGGCCGTTTTCTGTCCGTATTCGTTTAGAAGGCATGTTAACAAATACTCTTCACACCGCACGCATAATCTGAGCGTATTCTGTCCCTATACAAACATATTGTATACGGATACGCGCTGTACACGCTCAAGTCGGTGTGAATGAGCCCTCACTCTTATTTGTGACGGCAGGTGTGGGTGGTTGACAGTTTTTGTCAATGTCCAGACTGTTTTCACGAAGCAGTAGGTAGTAATCTACACTGAAATACCGTACTACTACTATTAATATTATTCATAATAATATATGAAACCATGGCAGCTACTAGTTGGTGACTTCTGCCGATGTCCCTGGTAATGTGCTGGTAATATTTGGTGTTCTAGCCACGGAACAGAACTGATTCTGGATAGATGGGACCCATTTGCGTTTGTCTGTCCTTGATCACAAGAAATACTTTTAATGTAAGGACAAAAAAAACAATGCAAACAACGCAAAAATATACGGTAGCGTATTTATACGGCGCTATTATGGTGTTTTTTTAAGTTGAGTAAAATAACATTGGGTAACAGACACTTACTATTGTAATGGCATGTGAAATCAAGTCAAAGGCTTGATTAAATAATCTCTTCCCTTCCGACTTATCGCTTTTTGACGCACACATGGTCAGCTGTGAACACCATTGATTGTACTACTTGAAGTCCCCAGAACGCGCAGTTGGTGCCCTTCTCGAAGTGTCATTTGAACTTCGTCTACTCGCGTGTGCGGAATGGCTACCATGACTGGCCAGCTTATGGTGCCACCACACTTAAGGGTTGCGTAAGCTTATATGGAACCATCTTCCAGTCTAAAGTAATTAAAACAAAATCCAACAAGCAATGATTTTACAAAGGTTCTACACAACTAATACATCAGTCGATTGCGTCCTACAAAATGTCACTTTTATGTGGGCAACTGGGATCGCTGAGTTTGTGTGCAAAGCAAAAGCAAAAAAAATAGCCTACATACAACCGAACAAACATAAAACATTAAATTCCCGAAATCCCCAATGGGAAATGACTTTGGCAAATATATCGCACTCAACAAACTTCACTTACTCAGACACTTCACGGATCGCTAGTGTTACACGTGGAGCGCTGAATGCAATGACGCCCCAATTATGGTGTTTCCCGAAAATAAGAGTTTCAGCTAGCCTATCAACCAACCAACCAACAATAATTAGCCTAGCCGGGCACACAATGTCATCGTGCATATACCGTCCATTTCGCTTTCGGTCTTTGATCACTCATAGCGCGTATCAATGTTACAACCGTTATAAATGACTTAAAACTGGCACGCTGATGCGATCAACTAATTTGTCCAGGTTTTTGATTTGGAGTCTATCACTGGCATTTCGCCTGTTCCTTCTAACTTATCCGGACTGCCTTGACTCGCACTGTTTCCCCAGATTTCACATTCACGTGCAGCTTACTCGCGCCTCACTCAGACATTCTGTCGCCAGACGTGTGACGTAACCAGCGCGATTGGGGCTTCCACTGTCGTTGTTTTCATCCGCCGAGAAACCGAGCCAGCCCTTAGGAGAATGTAGTTCCACCTCTTATGCTCTCGCATAAGTAGAGCCATTTGAATGTCAGAGTGAACTTCCCACTTGAACTCTACCGTCAGACTTTAAGGAGAGAAAGAAAATGCAAAGGATGCCCAGAGAGATATTTAAAAAGTGTGCTAATGTACAAAGTTTAATGTAGCTTATCTCATAGACCATCGGTTGAAGTAGTAGGCATATGCAGTGCCAAATGAAATAAATTGTGCGTTTGTTGATGTAATATTAGAGCTGGTTATCTGCTTCCCACCAGACATTGTGTTAAACTGTTAAATGTAAGCTACAATAGGCTTTATTGAAGTGGTACAATAGGGCAGGGGACCCATTGTTCAGGTACATTATGCATGCTCTGTGAAAGTTTGCCTGAAGATTTTTTTTGTGAATCCATAGACGGCTCCTCCCCGCCAGACATGCAGGCACTCTCTCTCTCTCTCTCTCTCTCTCTCTCTCACACACACACACACACACACACACACACACACACACACACACACACACGCACACACACACACACAGACACAGAGCGAGAGAGAGAGAGAGAGAGAGAGAGAGAGAGAGAGACTTTGCCAGCTTGGTCAAACAGTTTTGTTCTAAAATGCTGATTATTGTTGTTATTGAGATTATCAGTTGGTCACTACATGAACAGCCATAAATTTCTTCCATTATTATGCCTCATTTTGCAATAATTTTGAAATAATGTATGCGACTACCTATCCAGATTTTAGACAGGCTGTTGCAATACACTTGGCTAGAAAGTCTACGAAAGAATAAATTGTTTCACAGTTACATAATCTCATTCCAGAGGCCTGCAAACGTTAGATGTGTAAAAAAGTAGATCTCGTTATTATCGCACCGCCCCTAACTGTATCCCGCGGTATGATACAATTTTCACGCGGAGGTGAGGCGGTTTCGCGACACACTGACGCCAGGAGAAAGCAGAGTCAGTCAGGCTGTAGGACGGACGCGCGGAGGGAATGCATGAAGTGTTAATTCGAGGTAGGCTACAGTAAACTTTCGGTCTTCACTAACAAAGCACGTAAAGTTATGCAGACGCGGTGTCAGCATTATAAGTGTGGTGTATGTTATTCAGGGTATTGTTTGTATCAGAAGGTTATTTAGCAGTCCTCGAAAACTTAGTCTTTTATAAGGGACGTCGACAGCATGTTGGAACTTTTCTGACTGGAATACTGTATTGTGCAAGATAACTTTTGATTGTTTTGCCTTTAGGGCGGATGTAGCCTAGTTGACATGAATCAATGCATAAGAAAGGCTTGCATATGAGTTGAACTGTTTGATGTGTGTGGGTTTGGTGTCTTTTGTAGCCTACAGTGCTTTGAATAGCCTACATATATTTTGTTTCTAGCATACAAATTAATGTGATGGCATACAGAAAAACTATAATTTCTTGAAGGATTCTGTTTTTTTTTTTAATCATTATTTGATAAGAGGTTTTTATGTTTCCATTAGTGATGGTGACACAAGTGAGGTTGACACTCATAGACACATAGGTAGCAGTCTTACATGTTGAGGCACTCTATATTTTGGAGACTGTGTAATATGTTTATTTTAGAAGATTGTGCTGTTTCAGCCCACATTGTACAGTATGTGTGTTTGTCTGTTTGCATGTGTGGGTGGCAGCACCGTGGATGCAGAGGCTGGTAGTCCTGGGCCAGGTCTCCTGACATCATTCAAGATGACATATCAGATTACTCAAAGGACGGGGAATTTGTCCTTGTCTCTGATTTGGTTGAATTGTTTTATTCTCTCACATTCCTCTCATGACTTATACATATGTTTTTTTTCCTGAGGACTAGTATATATGATATTTTACTGAGTCCCCCTTATGTTTGGATAAGAATGTTTATATGGATCTTTTTGTGCCCTGAAGTATTTTAATGTGGATTACATCACATCAAATAATTTTGATAGCCTTGACATAATGTGCAAACATCTAGCACCTATTTATTAAGAAATTTAGCATTGGGAAATTACTTTTATTCACTTGACTAATGAAAGCTGCATATCTGAAATTCATGCACTACAAGTCCATTTCTTAAAGACAAATGTCTTTATTGATCCCATGCACATATGCCTGTGCCCCAGAACCTACCAGATGTTGTGATGTACAGATGACTGCTTAAGTGTATTTCTCCCTCTCTCTGCCACCATTATTCCATTCATTCTTCTTCCTGATTATTTATTTATTTATTACCATTCATCAAAACACCCTCTTCACTCTCCTCCATGTTTGGTTGCATTTCTTAGTGTCTTTTCCTTCATCGCCTCAAGTTAGCCTCTCTTTCTCAGTAATTTTGTTATTATGGTCTGTATGGTCTTTTCTCTGCATCATACATGTAGTTCAGACATACTGCCATGTCTGTATCACTTTTTCACCCCCACAGCCTATCTCTTCTGTGAGTGCTGTGCCTCTGTTCATTTCTGGCTGGCCTCTCCACGCTCTGCTTTTTTTTTTTTGGAGTTATCTCTTGAACGTCTCAATTGAACTGCCAGCTCTTAATGGAGAGCCTCAGATCCAGGCCCCTGATAAATAATGTAGGTTCTCTATAATGCGGCGTCCCTTGGGAACTCAGAGAGAGCACCATTACTGCCCCCTCATCCTCTGCTGCAGGAGGCTAAATTGATTAACAACACTGAAGCAGCGCAAAATGATCCATGCAGAAGTAGGGGTGGTGCAGGATAAAGCCTGTCATGTGATCAGGCTGCGTTAGCATAGTAACACTAAGTGAGCATGTTTTTGCACACTTTTGGTAGTGTTTTGCAGTAGATTACAATGTAGTAATAGTAGGTAATGCATAGGTAGTGACAGGTTAACTATGACATGACATGTTTTTGGCTTTAGGCCGGATTGAGTGTGGTTTACTGATGCTATTTAAGTCTTTGCACATTCCTTTGTTTTTTTTTTTATATCATCTTGTAAAGATGGCAGATGCATTTCTGTCTGTCTCAGTCTGTAAAGGAATCATACAACTCAAAGTTAAAAGCATTGTACTTTATGAAATTGTCATAAGGCTTCAGAGTTAGGAAGGTTTGCTTTCTGATTGAACAAATCAAAATCAGTTTGTGTCATTTATGTGGTTAGAGTTTTTATTGTATCCTATAAGTTCTGAGATAAGAGGATCATTTGCAGTGCCCTTGAAGGTGGCTAGTGTCCTTGTGATCTCCACATGTTTGGCCTATGTTATTTCCTAGAATTAGTCAAAGCATTGGATTAAAAGTTGTTGTTTTTCCCCATTTTATCCATCTAGTGGCAAGATCTGTCAGAAATTATCAACGCAAAGTAGTGTTTCCACTGATCACAAAGTACATTTAAAGATGTCATAGGATTCTCACATGAGGTTTCTAATTTACTTACTTGTAGTTACAGTATATACACAATGTGTTGTACTGAATTGTAAAAGATTACATTTTGCACCATATATTAATTTTTGTTGCTCTGTGACATTTTGCTTTGACTGTCACTTTGTCATTTGGAGGACACAGAGAGTCGAGTGTTTGGATAATTTCATCCAGGTTATTTAAACTGTCCAGAGTGCAGGGATAGGACAAGAAGAAGACACAGTGCCATGTCACTGTATGTCTAATTGTATGGTTATACATAAGGTAGGAGATCACATTTCTGTTGTCCCGAGTCTTAACTAAGTCTTTGTAGTTTATTTTCACAGATTCAGTCAGAATCATTAACATTTCTGCTAAATTACTTTCTCATGTTCTTTTGTTGAACTGACAATACCAGAGTGGCAGTTACCTCCTCCATCACCTCAGTGCTCACCCTTTGCAATCCACCTTCATCCCAAAAAGAGGTCATGCATCTGTGGATGATGTACAGACCTCAGGCACGAGTCAGCAGAAAGAGTCCCTATGCCCTCAGTTGTTCCTCTGCCCTACCTGCAAGCAGCCCTGATGCCCCCAGGAAGTGATATCAGTCAGGATTAAGAGCAGATGAGGAGATTTGCCTCAGTTTCTACCCTGAGAGGATATAAGATGTTTCTTCATAGAAGAAGAGAAGGATGTGGCTGTCTTCCTCTGCAGTCCTCCCTGGTAACAACACAGGGTCCAGGGATTTTAAATTAGCATTTGGTGCAGAGATTGGCCTGCTATGCTAAATATAGGACAAAACTTTTTAGCTTTCCTGTCGCTGTGCACCATGATAGCAGCCACAAACCCCACACAACCCAGCCCCCCTCCTGGGATATAAACAGCACCTGTTTTCATACCATGTCTCTCAATCTTCTTATGCTGCACTCGCAAACACACACACACATGCTGTCTGTAGGTCATTCAGATCAGTAAACTTATCCAATTTCCCAGCACCAAATCCAAAAACCAAGATTTTGTTTCTTAGGACTGAGGATTGTGAAAGACCATGATTGATGAGGTGCTGTTTGTTTACTTTCTTGGGAGATAGGATGTTTAGACCTCAGCCTGACCTCAACCTCACACATGCTTAGAATTGTCTTTGTGGGCCAAATGTGAAGAGTAGCCTACTTCATGTATCAGATAGCGACTCTTTGAAAGATTAGTGTTTAATCAATAAGCCATAACCATTGCATATGACTAACTCAGTCATTCATATGACTAACTCACCACAACTTACACATGCGTAATGTTTTATTTTCACTGCTTTTAGCATAACCATAAAATTAAGCAATGGTACATTAGGCCTTACCGTGGTTAACTGCAGATAGTTACTGAAATAAGTGTAAATGAGTATTCTGTGTATTCACTCTCATATGTCCCACTACTTAAAGGGTGACAAATACCACATTCACACTTTTCATAGAGTATTATGCATTGCTTCTTTCTTGTCAGCTTCAAAGCAGTGTGAACTTTCAATCATATCTTAATTTTTCCCTGCAAATTCCCTCAATGCCTAGTCCTCTCTGTTAACTGACTGTCCCTGGACTTGCCATTAAAATAGCATGTTTATGCTATTTTCCACATTACATTTTTATTACATTACATTACATTACACTTAGCAGACGCTTTTATCCAAAGCGACTTACAAAAGGAGGACATAATAGCAAACAGATGTGTAGAGAACATCGAAGGTACCTATGTAAAGAGATGGTTAGTAGAATTTGCTTTTGTTAAGCAGTCTCGGAAAAGAAGGGTCTTCACAAGCTTTTTGAAGGTCGAGAGGGATATTGCTGCTCTTGTAGGGACTGGGTGGTTGTTCCACAGCTGAGGGACAACAACAGAGAAAAGTTTGGAGTGACCTCGCTTTGTCTTGGGAGAGGGTACGGCCAGGCGGTTCGTATTAGAGGATCGCAGCGTTCTGGACGGGACGTAAGCATTTAGTATGATGTTGAGATAGGTGGGGGCAGATCCAGAAGTGACTTTGTAGGCTAGAGTCAAAGCTTTGTGTTGAATTCTGGCAGCCACCGGGAGCCAATGCAGGTTGATGAAGAGAGGAGTGACATGCAACCTTTTGGGTCGATTTCCTCTTTCATTGTCTCTTTCAAGCTGACTGATATATTTATCCAACCACATACTGAAAGAGCAAGCGTCATTTTTGTAATTCACAAATGTAGTCAGTTGTCATGAAAATTGTAAATTATCTAGTAATCTGACATCAAAAGCTTAGTCTCAGTGCTTATGTGTACTTTAGCCCAGAATAGGTGGGCAATGTAACATTAATTGTGTATATATTAGGGTAAATATTATAGCTTGCCTCCATGCTACCCATTTTGATAGGTCTGAACATGAACATCAATGTGGGAAAATGACTTCTATACATGTACAGTGTAATGATGAAATCAGACCCAGACTATATTCACCGTGGCTCATCAATTGAGTATTCCGTAAGAGAGAACCGAGATGCTGTATGCCTGTCTGCTTGTTGTACGTCTGTCTACAATGCTGCTAACACAGTCTCTTCTCTTTTCTTTGTCTTGTTCTTCTCTCTCTCTAGGCCTCCTGAATATCCTTTCAAATCTCCCAACAAAGTTCTGAGGACCAAGACTTGTTTTGTGTGTTCTGCCTCTACTTCACTACAAGAGTGTGTGATTGTGTCTGTGTTCACCTATGTCCGTGGGTGCTGCACAGGGCTCAGCAGTCTTTTCCTCACTGTGACAGGCCCAGACCAAGACAGGTGGTGTGGGGGGTGGGCGTCAGTTGGGCGTGCAAGGCAAAGCCGCCACCATGAACGTCACGTCGCTGTTTTCTTTTACAAGCCCAGCAGTGAAGCGGCTACTGGGCTGGAAACAGGGGGATGAGGAGGAGAAGTGGGCGGAGAAGGCAGTGGATGCATTGGTGAAGAAACTGAAGAAGAAGAAGGGTGCCATGGAGGAGCTGGAGAAAGCCCTTAGCTGCCCCGGCCAGCCAAGCAATTGTGTCACCATTCCGCGCTCGCTGGACGGACGGCTCCAGGTGTCCCACCGGAAGGGTCTGCCACATGTCATCTATTGCCGTGTGTGGCGCTGGCCCGACTTGCAGTCTCACCATGAGCTGAAAGCACTTGAATGCTGCGAGTTTCCTTTTGGCTCCAAGCAGAAGGATGTCTGTATTAACCCCTATCACTACAAGAGAGTAGACAGCCCAGGTGAGACATCTCTCTCAGTACAGCTCTTCTGTGCTTCTGTGTGTCTTGGCATTAAAAAACAATATCAAAAGGCCTTTGATATTGGACTTTTGATGTAGTATTGGAGTACATGCTGCATTGGAGTCCCATGCTGTATTGTTTTTTTCTCTTTACTCAACAAAACTTTATGACCATTCTCTTCCTATAAAACCAGGGGTCACATAATTGGGTAAGGGGTAACCATATTTAAAGGAGAACTTCGGTGTAAAATGAAAATTAGCATGTTAAAACATCAAACCGAGTTGGTATGTTTGCTGAGGAGCAAAATTGAGTTAGCCTGTTGCATTCAGAACTTAACTATTTTTTACTGTTTGTCCCAGAAGGCTAACAATGGAAGTGGTAGATGCCCTCAGACGAAGCATGAAAATCATGCTATTATTAAACCATTAAAACAGCTCGAAGAAACTCCACACTGCATTGGTAGTACAACAAAGGCCCTGGCATTCAAAACAAGGCACTGAGAACTTTGTAAACGTAACTATGTCAATGTAACGTAAACGTATGTAACATACCAATTTTCGTTTTACACCGAAGTTCTCCTTTAAAAAAAACATCATTCCCAGATTTTAAGTGGTAATGTGTAATATTTCCAAACTTGTTTGGAACCACTTTGTTTTGAAAATGGGCACCTTGTGGTCAGCTGTTCCATTATCAGCATTCCATCTATCTTCTTGCTCATCTATACCCTTGCATATGTTCGTTCAGCTTTTTTTCTCTCAAGGCAACCATGTTTTATCCCCTCCCCCTGCTCTCACCATCCTCCATTTGTAAACCAGGTGATACTACTGAAAAACACTTCTGAAAAAGGGAAGATGGTGGAGGGGTGCACATCAAAAGCTAAATTGCCTTTTGTTGGCTAAGCAAAAGATGAGGGTCAGCTGACAAGACAGAAACAGCTGTCCACAGGCTGTGTGTGTGTGTGTGTGTGTGTATGTGTGTGTGTGTGTGTGTGTGTGTGTTTGTGTGTGTGTGTGTGTCTGTGATTGTATGTGTGTGTGTGCAAATCTGTGTGAGCATACATGTGGATGTGTGTGTGAGCAGAATGTGAGCAGGAAATTCCATCCAGTAAGAGAATGAGGCCATTGTTTCATGGCAAACTCTATGAGTGTGTGTGTCTGTCTGTGTGCATGTGTGCAAGTCTGTATGTTTTTGTGTGTGTGCAGTTGCCTCATAAGTGAACATGTGGCCATGGAGAGGAAGACCAGTACAGGAACTCCCTCCCTCACCCACACATTTGCCGATACACAGAAAGGCTATACACTTTGCACTCACAAATTCACACACAATAGCAGGAAGCAGTGGTTGCCTAGCTTTAGTGCTTTTGCTATGGGCCAGCTGTAGTCAAGAAGACACCTGTCCACCTTACACACATAACCCTTCGCAGTGTGGAAAGAAACAGATGCTGTCCATGTCCTGCCCCAAACTAATTCAGAGGCATTGTCTGGTTGTAAAAGTTGTAGCATCAGAAGTATTACTATATGCCGCTGATTACATGAACCTGCCAAGGTGACATTTTGCACAGTTCAAATTTGTTTGTCATTACCATACCTCATAATAAGGCATATTTGTCACTTGGGGGTTCACTGTGTTAAAGGTTAATGCTACAGAGAGGGTCAGCTGTTAATTTATCAGGATCAGAGTGAGCGTTCACATTAAATGTCTGGTGCACTCCAGAAGCATACTTTCCTGTATGACTTTTACTTAGGACTCTTCTGGTGTCTGTACAGTTAATATGTGTTGATATAGCTGTCATAAATACTTTGTATGTGATTGTATGTGTAAAAAAATATTGTTTCTTTGAATTTACCTGGAAGGAACAAGTCAAGGAGGAGACTAAAATGGTATCTTTAGAGTGAGCATATAATCTCTTTTTCAGTGCTGCCCCCTGTATTGGTACCACGCACCAGTGAGTTCAACTCGAAGTTGAGTATGTTGCCCCGCTTCCGGAACCCCCTGCATCATGCTGAGCCTCACATGCCTCAAAATGCTACTTTCCCTGACTCCTTCCAACAACAGCCACCACAACCAGCAGCCACCAGCCTGTCCTTTGCTCCACATTCTCCCACCAACAGCTACCCAAACTCCCCAGGAAGCAAAGTAGGCAACAATGCCACTTTCCCACAGTCCCCCTCTAGCCCTGACCCTGGCAGTCCCTTTCAGATGCCAGGTGAGATGTTATCTTTGAACTCTATTAAGAATATTCATAATGATTATACATAGAACTATGCCCTGTTCCATATAATTTGTTATCTTCTGTATTTTGAGCAACTGGAATAATGCATACTGCAGGTTGTAAAATCTTGTGAATGATATTTGAAAAAAAAAAAAAAAAACAATTGTTAAATTCAGATAAAATAAGTTAGATTATTCAGTGCATATGTATACAGCAAACATAGGAGGGGGATATCCAAAAGTGCTCCAATTGTTTTATAAGGGGGAGAAATGTTTGAGTTGTTAACTTTAATGGTGCTGATATAAGCACATTTCTTAGACACTGACAGTTTTAATCACCCAATAAGTAATTACTTAGTCATGTGGTGTGAAGCTGTTAATGTGTCAGATTGTGTCATATTGTCTTAAAAATGTTCTTAACACATTATGCCATCTTAATTATGAACCTTTAAGCAAAGAATAGATGTGTGTTTCTTTTAATTTACAGAAACCCCTCCACCTGCCTTCTTGCCTTCAGATGAACCAATGACCCAAGACTGTCCTCAGCCGATGGACACCAACCTACTAGCTCCTTCTCTGCCTCTTGAGAACAGCAACCGTCCAGGTATCTAAAGAGGCTAATATCATTATCTCCAATGTGAACATCAGCGCTGCTTACAGTCTACACAATGTTTGCACACAAGTGGATAGAGCCAAAAAGAAGATAAGACTAGTTCAATATTGTTATGTATCACCCATGGTTTCAGTGCACTCACATTAAAGGACAATTCTAGTGTGAAATGAACTTCAGATATATTGCAACAACAAACAAATCAAGAAAGCTTGAAGAGAAATCGCTCTTAAACCATTAACAAAGCACACAGTAGCTCCACACTTTGTCGGTAGTATAGCAAGGGCCCTGACATTTAAAATGAGCGCTTGAGAACATTGCAAGTGTATGGATCATTTTTTTTTTTTTTTAAACTGTTTATGCAGGCAGTACCATGAGTTTTTCAGTCATCGTTTTTCAGTCACCACCATGATGAAAGTAATTCACTACAGGTCGATAGATGAACTCAATCCAACAGGCAGGAGACTCCTCATATTCGTGCAAATGCATGGATTTCATCTGTTGATTGTCTGTTCATAAAAGCGCTTTTGCACACCTCTGTAAATTTGCCAGGTGCGTAGGATAACATCCCAGTAAGGCTGTCAATTTGTAAAAAAGAACATCCCGCACACTATCTTATCCACCAGCAAACTTTAATAGGCTACAACGTTTTGGTCATCAGACCTTCTTTAGGTAAGGTTACAAACACAATCCTGTGAAGACTTTTTTAAAAAGTGGGTTGCCTAATTTGGACCAATCAGGTCCTGTTGCGCAGGTTGCGGCCTGGTGAAGAAGTCCAGCAGGAGGAGACACCTGTCTCCTCAGTCAGGAAGCCATCCATAGTTTGTATTGAGTGACACCATCACCACAAAAATAAACAAATACATAATTCAAAAGTGGTTAAAGCATCACATTTAGATTGAATTCATCATTTAATCCCATTGGTGTAAGTGTCTGCAGGGTAAATATTCAATAAGCCTCATGACGCTTTAGGAGCAAGTCGTGATTTCCACCCCTCTTAGGTAACACCACCTGTTCAATACCATAAAAACGTAGTGTCGAGATATCATGATTAAAATCATTGAAATGGACCGCAACAGGATAGTCCCTATCATTTCGGCGAATAGAACTCTTATGTTCACTAATGCGCTGCTTTAGCTGGCGTGTTGTCTTACCCACATATACGAGGCCACATGGACACATTAAGATGTACACTATGTGGGTGGAAGCGCAGGTGATGACACTTTTGATAGGGAACGACCTATTTTCGCAGTCTTCGCAGGACTGTGTTTGTAACCTTACCTGAAGAAGGTCTGATGACCGAAACGTTGTAGCCTATTAAAGTTTGCTGGTGGATAAGATAGTGTGCGGGATGTTCTTTTTTACAAATCTGTTGATTGTCTACAAGGGAATAATTCCTTTTTACAATTTTTTCTCCTATTCTGCCCATTGGTTCAACTTCATCAAAGTTTCAGGTTTGTAGAGATGTGCAGCAAACCACGGCATTGCGTCGCCCAGCCAGTCTTCCAGCCTGGCATTGCAGTTCCATGCATATTCTATCTTTATGATTGTATTTACTAAGAGGCACCTACAAACTGGTTTGATTTTGAAATACAAGGTATTGGATTATTAGCAAGCACCCCTGATGTTCTAAAGCCAAAGTAGAATGGCTTAAATGATTACTAATTTCTTTTTAACATGATAAAATATCAGTACATCTGGCACAAGACACAGACCTACAGTAAAGTAGGTCCTAAGGATGCAATCAGGAACAATTTCAGCTAGGAAATGAGAGCAGATGTGAGACAAGGAAGTGATGGGTTTTTAGTGGGTGTGTGGAGGGCCAGTGGGAGACTTTGGCAAGCTGCATCCTGGATCAGTGTGCACGGGGTGGCTACATTCGTGCTTCTATTGTAGGAAGCCTCTGGGAAAAGGGTCTAGACAAAACACACCTGGCAAGCAGGACATCATTACAGCAGAAGCAGGGGAGAGGTATGCACTGGATCAACACTTGCAGCCCCCTGTCCACTGGCTTTGTGTAGCTGGCAGAGCTTGCCCATAGATATTGCTTTGATATGAGGGAACAAGTCAGCACTTGCACACATAAGAATAAGAATAATACATACAATATAGAATATACATACAAAATATCAATAACCTTAATAAATATGCAAATTAAGAAATACCCATAATAATAAAAAAATACAAATAATAAAATAATAATACAATAAAACAAGCCAAAAATCAAGACAAGTCTGCTAATTTAAAAAGACGTGTCTTTAGGTGACATTTAAAGTCCACGGTGGATTCACATTGCTTGATGTAGAGGGGAAGTGAATTTGAGAGCTTGGGGGCAGTATGACTAAATGCTCATTCTTCCATAGAGCTAAGGTTCATTGATGGTATTCTCAGTAAACCTGCTGAGGAGGATCACAGTGAGCGGGCAGGGGTGTAGATCTCAAGTAGGCCTTGAAGTTTAGGAGCAGGCATTCATATTCAACTCTGAATGCAACTGGGAGCCAGTGAAACTGATTAAGTAGTGGTGATACATGACTTGAGGATGTTATGATCCTGACTGCAGAGCATAATGCACACACAAACACCACTGTGTAATAGTATGTCTGCAAATTTAACCAGATGCTACCCATGTGACTTATGACAAAGCCTGCTAAAACGTAATTATTAGGTGATAGCAACAATTGATAGTAATATCAAATTGATTTTGTTTTAGGCCCTTCTATTTTGAACAGTAGTCAACAAACTAGATTTAGTGATGTCAAAAAGATATAGCCATGTGATTGGTGTTACTCAATTCTGTCACCTGAATGTCTGTTAAGTTGCATGCCTGTGTGTTCTTCTTACAGATGTGCAGCCAGTGGCCTATGAGGAGCCCAAACATTGGTGCAGTATTGTTTACTATGAGCTGAATAACCGTGTAGGGGAGGCCTTTCAGGCATCTTCTACTAGTGTGTTGGTGGATGGCTTCACTGACCCCGCCAACAATCGCAGCCGCTTCTGCCTGGGCTTGCTCTCAAATGTCAATCGCAACTCTACTATCGAGAACACACGCCGACACATTGGTAAAGGTAGGGCTCAGAGCATCAAAATCTTGTGGAACTGCAGAAAGCACTGGTGTTTCCCTCTGCTCAGTGATCACCATGAGAGTTACAGTCACTTACTAGTGTCTGTTGAAGTCTGTATACTGCTTAGGTATGAGGAGTAACATAGCCTTTGGAAGCACCTCTTGTTTGAGATAGGGACTGTATTCATGGTGATGTTCCTGCCGATCTCTCTACAGGCGTGCACCTGTATTATGTGGGTGGAGAAGTGTATGCTGAATGCCTGAGTGATAGCAGCATCTTTGTGCAGAGCCGTAACTGTAACTACCATCATGGGTTCCATCCTACTACGGTCTGCAAGATCCCAAGTGGCTGTAGTCTCAAGATCTTCAACAACCAGGAGTTTGCTGAGCTGCTGGCCCAATCTGTTAACCATGGCTTTGAAGCTGTTTATGAGCTTACCAAAATGTGTACCATCCGCATGAGTTTTGTCAAGGTATTGCATACTAGCCTGGTAAACCTGCCCCTCATACTTCATTTAATTTTGTACAGAGGGTCTGGACCGGAATCTGTTGAGGAGCATGTAAGTGGTCCGAGCAACACCGATCCAATCAGCAAACGGAGGGTGTGTTCGTGAGCCATGACGTTAACTTTGTGTGCTACATTTGAATTGTAGTGCGTAGGTAAGCTAATTGCATACGTGACGATCAGGCATTAGCGATTGGGTAAAGGCAGAGGCACTTGTTTTAAACTTCAGCAGAATCCACACTTTTAGGAAGAAATAATTTCTCACAACCTCCGCTCCAGACCCTCTGTACAAAATGAAATGAAGTATGAGGGGCTGGTTCACCAGGCTAATTGCGTACACTTTGTCTGACAAAAATACACACAGTCTAATTTTGGAACACATATAAAACATAGACAGACAAAATTTCTATAATTCCTAACCATATAGCTTGTTGTGCTGCTCTTCTCTCATTTTGCTCTGATCTGCTGTGTTATTTCAGGGATGGGGTGCAGAGTACCATCGACAGGATGTCACAAGCACCCCCTGCTGGATTGAGATTCACTTGCATGGCCCACTGCAGTGGCTGGACAAGGTTCTGACCCAGATGGGCTCGCCTCATAACCCCATTTCGTCAGTCTCCTAATTAGAACTGAGCCTGGCTAATAGGGTGGGTGGGTTGGGGTAAAGAGAGCACACACCCCCTGGGTATCCACAGCACTGTCTTGACTTTTAGGCCCTGATTTTCACCTGGTAAGATTGGGTATTGGGTAATCAAACAGCACAAAGTACAGGTGTGGGCCCACCCAATAAGGGCTGTAGTGATGGGTATTCACATATCAGTCTTTATGCACTTACCTAAATTCAAAAATAATGTTTACAAACCTTTTTTGAAGGCTCCAGCCTGTTGCTCTGTCTAGTCGACCACATAGAGTGGGGCAAAAAGTATTTAGTCAGCCACCAATTATGCAAGTTCTCCCACTTAAAAACGCGAGAGAGGCCTGTAATTTTCATCATAGGTACACATAGGTACAAACATAATGGGGGGAAAGAATCCAGGAAATCACATTGTACGATTTTTAATGAAATTATTTGCAAATTATGGTGGAAAACAAGTATTTGGTCAATAACAAAAGTTCATCTCAATACTTTGTTTGCAATCACAGAGGTCAAACGTTTTCTGTAAGTCTTCACAAGGTTTTCACACACTGTTGCTGGTATTTTGGCCCATTCGTCCATGCAGATCTCCTCCAGAGCAGTGATGTTTTTGGGCAGTCACTGGGCAACACAGACTTTCAACTCCCCCCAAAGATTTTCTATGGGGTTGAGATCTGGAGACTGAGTAGGCCTCTCCAGGACCTTGAAATACTTCTTAGGACCTTCAAAGCCACTACTGCGTTGCCCGGGCGGTGTGTTTGGGATCATTGTCATGCTAAAAGACCCAGCCACGTTTCATCTTCAGTGGCTGATGGAAGGAGGTTTAACTCAAAATCTCATGATACATGGCCCCATTCATTTTTTCCTTAACACGGATCAGTCGTCCTGGTCCCTTTGCAGAAAAACAGCCCCAAAGCATGATGTTTCCACCCCCATGCTTTACAGTAGGTATGGTGTTCTTTGGATGCAACTTAGCATTCTTTCTTATCCAAACACAGCAAATTGAGCTTTTACCAGAAAGTTCTATTTTGGTTTTATCTGACCATATGACATTCTCCCAATCCTCTTCTGGATCATCCAAATGCTCTCTAGCAAACCTCAGACGGGCCTGGACATGTACTGGCTTAAGCAGGGGGACACATCTGGCACTGCAGGATTTGAGTCCCTGGCGGCACAGTGTGTTACTGATGGTAGCCTTTGTTACTTTGGTCCCAGCTCTCTGCAGGTCATTCACTAGGTCCCCGTATAGTTCTGGGATTTTTGCTCATCGGTGTTGTGATCATGTTGACCCCATGGGGTGAAATCTTGCATGGTCTTATGTCTTCAGGTCTTTGGTCTTGGCCATAGTGGAGTTTGCAGTGTGACTGTTTGAGGACTGGTGTGTTGTGGACAGGTGTCTTTTATAGTTCAAACAGGTTCCATTAACATAGGTAACGAGTGGAGGACAAAGAAGCCTCTTAAAGAAGAAGTTACAGGTCTGTGCGAGCCAGAAATCTTGCTTGTTTGTAGGTGACCAAATGCTTCTTTTACTAAGGAATTTACCAATTAATTCATTTAAATCCTCCAATGTGATTTCCTGGTGTACCTATGATGAAAATTACAGGCCTCTCTCATATTTTTAAGTGGGAGAACTTGCACAATTGGTGGCTGACTAAATACTTTTTTGCCCCACTGTAACTGCTGTCAGGTTATAGGCAATGATATTGTGTACCAAGTTGGGGACCCCCAGGGCAATAAGAAACAATATTTAGCCTTTATAAGTAAAAATTATGTATGTCTTTATCAGCCAGTACACTGGTACCTGATCACAAGTGATTGCTTGAAACAGATGTGTTTCCACATGCAAAGCTGTCTGATTGTCAAATGTCCAATCTTAACACTAGGTCAAAGCAGAGCTATAAGCAGGGGGTACCTCAGGTGGGTGCCTGTACTCATTAGAGTACGCTTAACACTAGTTCTAGAGGGCCAGTGTGTATTTTGGTTTTCTTCAAAGTTATTATTGTCAGTTGTTTCAATCAGTCTCTTCGTAAGCTTTATGAAAACTGTGCCACACCCTGCCCCTCAAGAACAGGTGGGCACTACTCTGTTTTACTTGAAGGAGATTTAACTAGGGCATACCGGGGTAAAAAGACTGATGGTGTTTTCAGAGTTGATATTTGGGAATCTGGAAGATACTTGATTTTAAAAAGTGTGACCAAGCGTAATAAGAAATCAGACTAGCATACTCATTGCCAAGTATCCTTCCTCTAGAGTCTTCTGGTGGCCTTCTTTTTGTTATTGAATTTGTTTACCTTTTTTATCTTTTTGGTTTTCATTCAATTACTTTATAAGTTTACGTCACAGTATTCCATGTGGGAGCCCCTGGACTGTTCCATGGGGGATTCGGGACAATGAGTGGGGGAAGCTTTTTTATGTGAACAATCTCAGAGTCATGAGGGACGTGTGAAGGGATGTCAGTTGAGTTACAAACTGAAAAGAAAATAGTATGTTAAATTAATGTAAAATGGGTACATCGCCAGATTTTAGATTAACTTCAGGTTATTAAAATAAACCAGTGCAACAGATACTTATTAATCCAGGTTGTTATGTCAGGGTGGCAAGATGAATGTCACAGAGATTGTTATGTAGGTAACAGAAAGAATTGGAGACGCATGGTGTAGTTCTTCAGAGGTTAGCCAAACATGCAGTGGTGTTCTTTCCTGCCTCCAAACATCAACACTGGGGTTGTGGACTGTTCTTATCAACTTGCTGTTGTTGTGTATGACAAAATGTGCAAGTTGGGAAGTGCTGTGTCAGAATTGTGGCATTGTGCCACAAAAAAAAAAAAAAAATTCACACCAATCAGTTTTTTGAAAGATTGCCTTCAAATTCCAGATTCTTAATGTGATACATCCTTGATTTTTCTGTAACAAGAAATAATTCTGGTAGATGGGGTACATATGAGTGGGTGGTCAGTGGATGAACATATTGTACTACATGTTTCAGTTGTGTTAAGGGTGAGTCAAAAGATGTAGTTCTTAGATGTTCTCATCCCCTAGACTAAGTGCTACGCAGTCTTTATCTTCCTTGCTTGTTTTATCCAGTTTTTTTTTTGATCACGTGAAAAAATATTTTAAGCCAACAATGTGTTATTTTCTGTAGCACAGAAAATGCAGTGAACTCACTATCGATGCACTGCATTTGTTTCTTCGACTGAATTTGACTTCACTGAAGTGACATACCAGTTCAAACAGTCATGTTCTGCCTGAGCCTGTCCAGATTAGTTCATACTGAAAAAAATGATACATTTCATATCTGTGTTCTTGTGAGTTGCTATGGGTTATAAACCAGTCTTTTCTAGTAAATGCAAATTAGATTATACATGTTTCTTGTCCAATGTATAGGCAAACAGAAATCCCATCCGGTATTAATGTAAACATTTTTATATTTTTTGAGATGATTTACTGATTTTTTTATATGCACTTTCAGAGATGGCTCCTTTCTGCATTTGTCTTATTTGTCTCTTTTTTAGCTGTTTTTGCTAGTAGTATTCCCTGAAAGTAGTTTTATTCCATAAAAATCAAGTCTACTGGAAGATTCAATAAAAACTGATTCTTTATTAATCTATATTGTCTCCATTCCTCTGCACCATTACAAGTGTAGGTGCAATGTAGAGATGATAAAAATAGGCAAATCTCCCTGTTGTTCCAACTCTGGTTGACTTAAGATATTCATCTGAAAGTTGGCCAATTTTAGCAGTCTGATGAGGAGTCCTCTAAAAATTAAACTGCGCAGGTAATGTTGAGACATCACCAGAAAAGGAATAGTTCTGGTTGGATGGGGCAAGACAGGAGAGAGTACACCCATCTCAAATGTGATTTTGAAGTCAGGGTTAAGACCCATATAGAGCAAGTAAGGGAGGCGGTGGGTATTAATTGATGTGTCAGCATATTCACAGAATTAGATCCACAATGGTATTGTGAATGAAAATATGCAGCATCTTTTTCTATGATAGAAATTTGGCCATTTTCAACAGGTTTGTAGTACATCACAGGCTTACTAGAGAGGTGTTATACCCACTTTCAGACGACCGTGGCTTAGCCATTGTTAAAAAGGTTCAACACTACTTAATGATCATTGTCTGAAGGATAACAGTGTATGGTGTCTCCCATGTCTGTCACTGGCGGGGAAGTAGATCAATATGGAGATGTAACTGTAAAGCAAAAGTCAGAATACAAGCAAATGTCCACAGCACAGGAAGTTGCCAAAATACAGATATGTATGTTACCCAGTATCTTAAATGGATCTTCTCAGACCTGAAACACAAAAATATCCAGGATTCTATTAATTGTAATTCTAGACTGATTACATAATAAAAAAAGAAGAGATTTAGCAGCATCTGATAAGAACTCTGTTCTCTATTGAGAGAAGTGACTTGACTCTAAACCAGTCCACCTAGACCTAGTTCATGTGAAGCAGTAGTCAACATGCTTTTACACACCACACAGAATGTTATTAGCCAACAAGCAATGGTTAAGTAAATCTAAAAAAATAACCCCAAGGCATAACATTTAGTTTTAAAACTGCAAAACAACAACAACAAAAAACACAGGATGCCTTATGTGGCTCTTGTCAACCTGCTAGAAATCTATATTTAAGTCCAAAGTCATATTTCTGTTTTACTTCAATTTAGCTGGTGGCAACCAGTAACCAGTGGTGGTAACCAGTGTTACTTCATAGGCAGTGTATTACATCTCCATATCATGGGCAGCATTTGTATGGCCCTTGAACACATCTACATACTCCTGCACCAAAACAGCCATGTTATCTTGCCGATCCAGTGTGGAATTACCAGTAAGTGTACCGTTTTATAATCCTATTCTCTGTGTCCTTGCTCTATGATCAGGTGTTGCTGACCACAAAGTTTTAAACACAGCCCCTTTCCCTTCATCTTTACAGTAAAAGTGAGTCCATGGATCTTAGTGGATTGATGCAAATACGACGGAAATGGATTTGTCCTAATCTTTTCGATGTTGGACTCTCTTGAGAGTCACAACCTGAGGAAACCATGTGACAACATAAACCGAAAAAGGAAGGCCTTTAGCCTTTTTGTGTTTTGGACAGGGTCCACCCACATTCTGCTATTATACAAAAGTTGGTCCATAACAGAGAAAAGTCAGTGCTACCATAGTTGTGTGGGTTTTTGTCCCACCTGGAAAGCATGCTGTGATGTACAGACGGTGAGGTCCTCGGTAGACGAGGCCTATAAAACTTAGTTTGATGCCTTGATGCCAAGGTCAAAGTGCTTGTGCTAAAGGTTACCTTTCACTGTGTGTAATATGATTTTTTATTTGTACTTAAATATTAACATGCTTTGATGCAAAAAACATAGTCTTCGTCAAGTACAACTCTGATCAACCTCAGTCTAAAATAGGTTTACACTTAGTAGGTATGTACACTTTACATTTTTTTTTTTTGAATATTGTGGCAAAAAATGAAGAAATGACATACATACACCAAGACCTTAGTACTAAACTTGCACTAAGAGGCTTTAACTACATTTCTTGTAAGTTTCAAGAAAGTTTTGACCACCTTAATTATTTGCATCAAATATTCTAGAGTGGTGTACCGTAAAGCATACTGGCCTAGCCATAGGGTGCAGGTGGTGGTGGCTGGCAGATTTTCTTTAAATTACCTTTTGTTGAAAACGTATATATTGGCAGAAACGTTTTTAGAACAATTTAGAAGTCATTCATAGATTGCTCTTAAATTCTGAAACTGTACTTCAGCGTAGTACTGCAAAAGTATGTTTAAGAAGGTTCTATATTATCTTGATTGTCTGGATCATTGACTGTATATAGGAGGGACCAACCGTCAAACGTCAAAAATGAAGCAACCGGGAGCGTGCTCGCCCCCTGGTGGACGGCTGCAGTACAACTTTTCAGCCCTCCCATTCCCATGTATCTCTATGGGAAAGCGCCACATTTTCCGTGTGACTTTTCTCCCATACAAATGTCCTTGAGTCTAACCCGTATTATTTGAGAAGTAGTTTTCCTAGTCCTTCAAATAATTTTTTTTTTTTTTCGCCCAGCACCTCATTTTTAGAATGTTATTCCAATGTTTCATTGGCCAATGGGCAACGAGATTGGGCTTGATTGACACCTCTGATTGACAGCTGCTAGAGAGAGGCTGCACTGACATCACGTTAGCTGTCATTAGTCTTACGTTGGCAGCTACAGTGAAGTTCTTCAGGCAGGCAGCTTGTCTAACTTGTTTTGGTAACATACTGTTATGAACAAATCCATACTCACAATTATATGCAATTTTGCCGTTGGATCATGTACTACCAGACGACCTTCAGTGGGAAGATTCTGTGGAATTTTGCCGGTAAGTAAAAAAGTACAACGTTCATATAAGGTAGCTAGCGTTAGCTAACCGTTATAACTTAGTTCACCTCATAATTTATCATCTACTTGAGCCTTCCCGATATCACCACAAAGATTGTCATAATATGTTAGATATTTATGGAGACAATAGGTAATACAGCTAGTGAGACATTTTATTTAAAAAAAGACTTGAAACGACAAAAGTTCAACCATAGAAATGTTAACTGTTACTGTGAGGCATATAGTTAGCTAGCGATATCTAACAAGTCTCTAACAGTCGGTGCTGCGTTAGCATTTTACAAAGATCCAGAGATGGGTTGACGATAAACACTACATGAATTTTAGTGCTGTCCACATGAATAGGAAAGGAAAATCAGTTTTAGCCGTTGCTGGGTAACGTGTTTTAAAAACCGTACAGTGTATGCCAGGCTTTAGGGATGTCAGCTAGGGCAGGGGTTTTCAAAGTGGGGGCCGCGGCCCCCTGGGGGGCCGTGAGGGGGCGCTAAGGGGGCCGCGGCAAGTTGGAGGGAAAAGTAGCAAACCGAAATAAATACTTGAATAAATAAAACCAAAAAATATTCCCATTTGTTAAAAGCTGCATTATAATAATCTACCGGATATCTTAACACTACTACTATTACCGTTATGATTTTTATTAGCCATCATCTTTCTAATTGGCTGGTATAGAACACATCCGGGTGATCACGTACACACTTTTCATCTCAGAGGGGCCTTACCTGGAATCTACTGGTCTATGGGGGGCCTTGTCATGTGTAAAGTTTGGGAACCCCTGAGCTAGGGTTTTTGCTGTAGCTGTTGGGTCGTGAACGAGACGGACTCGGCAGGACATTTGATGTGTTGTTAATTTACCATTAAGGATTTGCTAAGCATGCAGTTTTTCAGCACCCAGTTTCTTACAATCTTTTCTTGTCAGCACGTAGATCCGAGTTCAGATAGAGGCGTAAAAACTCAAGCACAGATTAATAGATTATCATTTGCTTTAACTGCCTTAACAGGTGGGCATTCTCACCTCGTTCGTTGTTTTCTTTCAGTATGCTTCGAGTAGGTCGTGATATTTGAATGGTAATTAACATTGATTACATTAGATTCAGATTGTTATTGGCATAACACTGATCATTTACATTGCTGCAGGTGTGAACAATATGTACATCTGTCTGTATGTGAGTGGTGACATTTTGTTTTTTACTCTGTTGTAAATTCAAGCATTTCACCATGGAGCGCCGAGCTAGACCAGCAGGTACTGTACCTTAGTCATGATGCTCCTATTAAATACATGTGATTTTAAATAAAGATTTTCAAATACTTTGATACTCTTCCTGATTCGCATGACAGATAAAACGTATCAGTTGAAAATACCTGAGACCTATTCCATTGTTAATCTGGTATTCTCATATTCTCAGCACAGCACATCAGCAACTGGGCTTTTTAAAGGGCTGCGCACACAGATTGTGTAGTTTTTAACCATGTATGTCTTAACAATGGCATGTCCACATTTGTAGGAAAGGATATTCAGTGCTGCTGAATCAAGCATAGTTGGCCTGGTTTATTGTTAGATGATTGGGCCCAATGTAATAGACATGACATTTTCATCACAAACCTGCAAGGGTGGTTTAAGAGGGCCCTTCTAAATTCCAAATATATGAATTATGTAAATATTACTTTAAGTATCTGAATTATTGGTTTTATATTTAGGTGGTGGTGCCTGAAATGTGGTCCTGTTCTCAATTCCTTTTCATGTACCATTACTTACAACTTCACAGCTGAAGATCTACACTCCAGATTGCACCACTGCTGCATCTGCCACCAACTTCACAGCTGAGGCACAACACTCCAGTCTGCATCATCACGTGCCACCAACCATTGTTTTCACATAAAGCCAATGATGATGCTATGAAACAGAAACTTAATAAACAGAAAAGAATGAAAGTTAAAAATTAAATGCACACTGTATTATATGTATAATTGAAAAGTGTTACAAGCATAACATCTTAAAAAGGAAAGCACATGCTCAACTGATACAACACAGCTGGGTGTTAGAATGTAGGCATGTTAACATGATTATGATAAAATTAAACAGTAGTTAATATTTTAATGTTAACATTTTGGTGTCACATCATTGGTTTTAATGGTTAAATGTTTATTAATAGTTATTAACAGTTAATGGCTAAATGGATTTTAAATACTTAGGAATAAAATCCACAGTTCCTTTTTCATGTTATACAAACTTGAAAACGGTAAACACTTTAAACATACTGAGTTGGGAGAGATTTCACTTTAATCTGAATTTCAAGGGCAAGCTGAAAAATGTTTAGCTGTGAATCCTGTTACAAGTACATTGAAAACACAAAGCATGCGCATGATATCGTGTTGGAGTTACGTTGCGTCTATCTTCACTTCTGGTTACTTTGACTAGAGACGAGAGGACCGATGCTGTCTTCTACCACAACCTCCTCTAGCCAATGCCCCCGCAGGTTTGTTCAGGCGGCATCTGTCCAAAAAAAAAGATTAAAGGCCACCACACACTAGCTGCGATGCGACCGTCGTGTTCTACGATGGAATTCTCCGGTGAAGTCGCGTCGACTAGTCATAGGTTAAGTAATTAAGTTAACATATACCAGTTGAATTCACAGCCTCAGTCACGTCTCTCCATGCCTTCTCCTTCTTGTAGAGGTCTTTATAGTTGGGGTCTTGAAAATTATAAAGCTCAGGAAACCCCTCAATGACCGATAGCAGTTGCTCCTCTAACATCAGACAAAATAAACGGTAAATGTTGGAATATTACTTTAGCGAGCGTGCACCCATCTCGTGAGAATATTCTAACACAGTAACCTTTTTAAAAACAACATATTTAAGGTCTACATAGTCAATTGTACACATGGTGATTTCTTTTAAATGCGTTTCCCAAGCAGTATAAAATATGCAATATCAATTATTTAGCCTTGGTTCGTTTGGGAGAAGAACGCATGCTAGGTGGACAACAATAACAAAGCTTTCTGCAGTAGTTTATAACACGGCCAACGTTTAATACTTTTATTGTATTTTATTAATACTTTACATTTATTACACAGTCTGCTTTTTTCCAGCAGCCCATGTCAGACAACAGTTTTCTATTATGACGTGTGAAAAATCGCTCAGAAAAATCGCAACGGTAGGAAAGTGACTGCGACGCTCGCTCTGTCGTTCTGTCGTTCCACTGGCGCTGTGTGCTTCTTCATTCACTTCAATAGATTCTATTCCATTACGACAAAAATCGCTGTCGCATCGCAGCTGGTGTGTGGTGGCCTTTAGTCTTGTGAGCAATTTTGTTTATAGTTGCCATTTGCTGGAATCTCATCCGAGATGTCTAAACAGTCTTCAGCACAAACACCACTAATTTGACATAGGCTAGCATATGCATACTAGTCTGCAAGTAAACATTCATCACATTTCTTAAAGGCAACTATTAAGGCCACCACACACCAGCTGCGATGCGACAGCGATTTTTGCCGCCAGTGTACAGAGCGACCGTCGCAGTCACTTTCCTACCCTTGCGATTTTTCTGAGCGATTTTTCACACGTCATAATAGAAAACTGTTGTCTGACATGGGCTGCTGGAGAAAAGCACCCTGTGTAATAAATGTAAAGTATTAATGAAATACAATAAAAGTATTAAACGTTGGCCGTGTTATAAACTACTGCAGAAAGCTTTGTTATTATTGTTGTCCACCTAGCATCCGTTCTTCTCCCAAATGAACCAACCAGGCTAAATAATTGATATTGCATATTTTATACTGTTTGGGAAACGCATATAAAATAAATCACCATGTGTATAATTGACTATGTAGACCTTAAATATATTGTTTTAAAAAAGGTTACTGTGTTAGAATATTCTCACGAGATGGGTGCACGCTCGCTAAAGTAATATTCCAACATTTACCGTTTATTTTGTCTGACGTTATGGAGGAGCAACTGATATCAGTCATTGAGGGGTTTCCTGAGCTATATAATTTTCAAGACCCCAACTATAAAGACCTATAAAAGAAGGAGAAGGCATGGAGAGACGTGGCTGAGGCTATGAATAGTGATGGGAAAAAACTCGGGAGTCGGATCTCTAATCCGGATCTCTAATATCACTCAAGAACCACGGATCTAGGCGTCTATTTACCCGGCTCAGTTGAGTCCTACAACATTTGATTGATATACCATCAATAAACGGTACAATTCAAATATCTTACATCTCATTTGGCAGAAAAATGAAACGTACGTGACTTGTCACTTTAGCACTAGTAGTGGATCCAAGCACGCAGTGCAAGCAGAGGCACTCACTCACTCGAAGAGAAACGAAACTTAACTTACCCGACTTGACTGCAAGGATCCAACTGCTCGTGGATCCCTGCTTACTCGGATCGCGTCATGAGTTGCGTTTCTCTGCCGAGTGTGTGAGTGCCTGACCCGTGGATCCCAACTCCGCTCGTGGATCCCTGCTTACTCGAATCGCGTCATGAGTTTCGTTTCTCTCTGCTGAGTGAGTGAGTGCCTGTGGATCCCAACTCATACCCGCTCGTGGATCCCTGCCTGCGGTTGGCTCACGGCTTGACTTGTGCTCGTGGCTTGACTCCTGGATCCCTACTTGCTCGTGGCCTTGCACACCCAGCTAACACAGGATGTTGCCGCAACGTCGCCAGAAAGTTGCCATTTGGTCATAGCGACCTGACCAAATGGCCACGTATCAGCGACGTTGCTAAGTGGATGTTGCCGTTTGGTAAACAAAAACCGTTGCCACGACGTCGTGATTTGGTGACTACCTAACGTTGCCATTCGGTAACTTCGGTGACGTTGCTGCGATGTCGTGGTATGGTTGCCTGATGACGATGCCATTTGGTGCCCCGAATAACGTTGCCGCGACGTCGTGTTATGGTCACCAAATAGCCATTTGTACCGGAGCTGCCACATCAGTGTGCGCCAGATTTCCGTGAACAGTCTGGTCGCATGCCCAATGCTTACAAGTTTAAGGAATCTGCACACCATCATTATATTATACCATGAATGCCCACTCAGAATACCTGCAAATGAGACCGTGCTGTGACAACTTTACGAAATTGTGAACCTTTACCAGCTAAATAGTAAAATTTACCAGCCACTTACCAGTACATTATTTTGTGTCTGAAGCCACATTCATATTTTTACCAGTGTTTGGTTAATATACTCACAAAATATAATCATCTTAAATCTTGACTAAATCAAATTCAGACATCCAGCCCTGCTTGCTACAAGATGATATTCCAAGTTTTATTGCTGTAGGAGCTGCTGTTAGTAGCTACCGAGTGCACACCAGATTTTGCTATGACTATGGAAAAAGTATGCAAAATACTATCAATGTCACGGTTTTACTCTGTTGGGTGGTGGTTTTTGTGTTTTCCCCGGTTTGGTTGTATTTGCCGCTGCACATTCATTGTCTAGTAATTGGTTTCACTCAGTCACTTACCACTTCATTCTCTATCTCCGCTCTGATTACCTGCACCTGCTCCGCCACGCCCTTCTCCAGCTGCCTCTCGTTTCCTGGTTACTCTCTCTCGCTATTTAGTCTCTCACTTTTCACTCGCTCACTGTCAGTCCGTCTGCGAACCCACGGTGTATTCCTCGGCAAGCTTTTTGACTCCTGGCTTTTCTTTGTCTGTGTAGCAGTTCTCCCGGTGTCTGTCTGTTCCCTGTTTGTTCCTGTTTCCCCTGCCTGTTTATCTCCAGTCTTCGGTTGCCGACTCCTGCCTGTCCCTGACTCTGCCTGGCTCTCCCGATCCTGGTTACGACTTCGGACCGTCCCTGGCTCTCCCTGGCTCTTCAGTCCTCCGGTACCGACCTCCGCCTGTCTCTGACTCAGCTCTACACACCTGCCCCTGGCTTCGACCTCTGCCTGCCCACGACTCTGCTCTGCTCTACTGCTCCGGTAACGACTCCTGCCTGCCCACGACTCTGCTCTGCTCTACTGCCCCGGCTCATCGATCCGCGTGCCCACGACTCTGCTCTACTCCCCTGTCCCGGCGAACTGACCTGCTGCTTGCGGTTTACCCTGAGGACTCTGATCGTTATCAGTTCCACGCACCACAGCCCGCTGGGCAGTGGTCTCTGGATTATCTCCCTTTTCCCCCAACCCTTAAATAAAACTTTTTCTGTGAACGTGACGCTCTTGGGTCTGTGCCATTCTGTTCTGAACCTGACAATCAATAATAATGTATAGTTGTAGGCTTGGGGTAGCTCTTGGTGGCAAAAAAAGCTTGGAGAGAGAGCCCAGATCTAAAATAAGCTTATTTCGCTTTGTTTACAAACCTGTGTCTCTGTATCGTAGAGCTGCAGTAACCCATGCTCATGAAAAACATTCACCATGTAACAATTTCAAGTGAACTTAAAACAAGGGTCTTTCTTTTGTGTTTACCCTTTACGTATAACATTCACATTAATTTCTAAAATGCAAATCCTAACAGTTTGGCATTGTTACTGGGTGGCAATCGTTTACTGAAATACAATTAAAGACAAATGCATTTCCAGCTAGCTCTGTAGAGCTACCTTCGGAGGTTAATGTGTGTGGGTGTGCTAAGGTTGTAGTCTCAATTCAAACCAACACAATACACTTTCTATACACTTTATTTACCACAAGGCCTGAGCAATCAACCAATTTCAGACTGAGAGAAAGAATGTGTGCAAGTGTGTGTTCATGTGGTCATTCTCTCCATCAGGTCTCGCAGTTGATGGTTGCACTGTGGTTAACTTCACACCTTGGGTGGTGGGGGTCTGTTAAAAAAGAAAGAAAAAAGAAAACAAAAATGATTTTATGAATACAGCTATTCAAAGATTGAAGATAGTCAGTGGGTGTGGAGGGGCGAGGGGGAAGTGCTGAGTGTGTGTTTGGGGGGTGGGGGCTGTGTCTGTGTGTATGCGTGTCAGGGATGAAAACAGAGGTATCGTCAATAAAGACCGATCGAAGCCCACGCCCCTGCAGCGAATATTTGATAATGGCATTGCTACCAACTCCTGCCATCCCTGCTTACCCCTATACGCACATTGGAAAGGGGTTAGAATTGCTGGAAATTAGGGAATACTTTAACATTACAGTACAAAATGGTTAGTTTATACAACAGTTAGGTCCGGTCAAACTGCTACTACTACTTCACAGCTAGTAATCACTCCGCCAAAGATACAACAAACCGAACAGCAGATGTGCATTAGGCCTAGTTAGGACAGTGAACAACAACAACAACAACAACCATATCTCAGCGCTTCACAATACAGGGAAATGTTGAAATCAACGAGTATAAATAAATGACTACAAATAGACAAATTGGTGACACGAAAGGGAATCTAGGCTGACTGACATTAGTGAGACAAAACACGTTAAAATAAATCATGAAGATACACATGGGATAAAGGGTGGGCAAAGACCAGCTTTTAGGGTGTAAGACAAGACAGAAACTGTTGGTAAAACATACATGAAGGGTAGAAGGTAGGTAATGCCATGCCGCTGCTGCAGGAATGACAACAGCCCAAATGTTGTTTGGGGGGTCCTGAGAAGGTTTTCTGAAAAACATAAATTGGGTACAATAATCATTGCACTGGGTGCTATGTTATTTTCTAACATGTCATGCATCAAGGCAAAGGAAGTGTTCAGTGTAAGAAAAATCCAAATTTAGCTCCAAACCTCCAAGGATGCTCTACTTACATGGACACAACATCAGAGGATGCCATTTGGACCCAAGACATGCCATCTGACATGTAAGTACCTGCTTTTTTATTTGTTCAGTAATATTATGTAGCCAGGGTCTTCTGTCTGACCATCCAGACACACATCACTTATTTCATTTAGTGTGTACTGGAGATGTACACAGACTAGCTATGCATTTAGTTTGTGATCACAGAAACAGTGTAGCCAAGACTATGCACAAAAACCCACGAAGCATCACTGACCAGTAAAAAGTCTGAAGTAGGAGGTGCTGTGGTGCAGCGCGTAGAGCACCCATACCATAAATGGGCAAGTGCCCATGGGGACCCAGGTTTGAGTCCGACCTGGGTCATTTCCCAACCCTACCCCATCTCTCCCTCCAAATCACTTCCTATCCCCATCTTCACTGTCCCATCACATTAAAGGCACACAAGGCCCAAAAAACATACTTACAAAAAAAAAAGCATAAGGTAAAATAAACCTCTTCTGATTTTAAATGTTAGATGATCAAAACCTGTCAGTTTCATCATTTTTCTGTTACTGTTGGAATTTAGCTCTTGTTAAATTGTTTGTTGTGTAAACTAAAAATGTAACATTTTTTAAATTCAGTTGCTAACTTTCTTATACAACACCTAAGTGCACAGACTCCATTCCGTCGGAAAGTGCATGTTGGAGGTTTTAGCTCCACTGATGTTTTAAACCTTGCCTCTCCCATGTATGATACTATGATACATGCCACAGCCTCCAGTACTGAGCTGGCTGGAGAGCTATGGGGTGACAGCAAAAAGAGCAAAATGTACTTTCATGCAGTAGAAAGTGGAGTACCTGGGGCATCTGATAGATAGAGAGGCACTTCACCCCACTGACACAATAGTGAATGCACCCCAGTCCAATCAAAATGATATATGTTGTAAATGACAAAGGCCGGGTTTCCCAAATGCAGTTAAGAAGTACTTAGCGCTAAGTACTACTTAAGACCCTTCTTAAGGCTCCCGTAAGAAGCAACCGCGTTTCCCGAAATGCTTCTTAGCCTAAGAAGACCTGCCGTTAAGAAGGATCGCTAAGAAGTTTCTGAACCCCTCTTAACACCCTTCTTAGCGACAAAACAGTGAAAACAGCACCCCCCTCAGGCAGGTAAAGCAATATGACAGTAAGCAAGGAGATATTAATGCAGTATGTCCAGTTTTCCTGATCGTGTTTTCCCCCTTTTCCCTATCGTTCATGACAAGGGGACGCCAATTTCTCGGTCTTCACACATATTCTCCTCATGTAGCAGATTTTTATCAGAAAGATAAGAATATAGCCTACACATTAAATGAAATGACATACTGATTTCATTTTGTGTTTCCATTTTTATTTCCCTGGTCTTTGTTTCGGTATTATTATATGTGTCACCTTGTTTTTGTGTCGTGACGACAAATGTCATACTTTTAGCCGGTATTTTATTGATGAGTTGATGACTTTGGGTGTCAGTCAGAGTGTTATACCACTTCAGTTTGGAGCATTTTACCATAGAGTCTAGAGTAGCGCTCTAAAATCTTTTAATTTACTATGGTAACTATGCGCTCCAATCGGCCATTCTGAGATCGATTGCTCATTGCGCTTCAGTTAAGAAGGCAGATCAGACGGTTCTTAAGACGTTGGTAAGAAGGGCGTTAAGAAGGCGTTTGGGAAACACTCTTATCTTAACGCTTCCTCTTCGCCGACCTCTTCTTAAGTGCCTTCTTACCTCGTTAAGAAGGTTCTTTATTGGGAAACCCGGCCAAATGCAGTAACAATATAATAACATGTACTTTCACTGGCTGCTGATATTTAAAGAGATTTAGGTTTAAAACCTTATTTGTCCCATTTTAGCTGATGTCCCATTTTACCTTATTTCACCCTACTGTTCCCAAAAGATGATGGGGTGCTATTTTAGTGGGATTTCCGACGCACTGGGGGTTTTAATTCGTCACTGATTGGGTTGTTACGTTGAGTTGGAGATGCTGGTCTGCAATTATGTCCCTAACAAGTTCCAAAACAACCTTTATATACGTCCGCACTTTAACATACTGAAAAAGAGGAAGCACGTTCCTGTTGTCAGATAGCTGATGTCCGACAGCCAACTTTGACTGCACGTTAGCAGAACCAGAACCAAGGTTTGGCTAGCTCGCGCACAAAAAGTGTCTTAAAACCTGCAGCCAAGTGACAGTTAACCTTTGTGGGGTATCAGCTGGCGAGAGAGAGAGAGAGAGAGACGGAGATATAGCAGTAGTATAGCGAGTTTTTTGTAGGAATAGTGGTTTTAGTAGGTGTGTGTAAATAGATAGGTATTGTATATTTAGATTTATTGTTTTCGTGTTTACATTTAGTGTTTATATTTAATGTTTGTATATAGATAGTGTATATAGTATAGCATAATTATTAGTATTAGTATTTAGATTGTAGTTATTTTAGTAGTTTAGTATAGGTTATATTGCTGTGCTTTTCCGAGGTGAGTACAACATCTGACACAACATCTGACAAATGTACAGTTATAACTTGAACCTAAGCTTACCGGAACATTAGCAGTGTCCTGAACTAGCTAACGTCTGCGTAAAATTGATGACACGAAGCGGGATCCACTACTGTAGTCAGCCTGCTTGTCATTAGGTACGATCAGTTTCTAAAAATAACTTGTAACACTTATCGTAACATTTCAACAGCCATTAATGGTAGCCGAAAAGTTAACTTGTTCAAATATGAGGACGAAGTCGGGAGTCAAAACCATTAAAATGTTTTGGGTATTATTGGCATCTCCAAGCTACCCTATACATTATAGTCTTATTAAAACGAGTATAGCACCTACACGATGCGCCGAATAATTACAAAAATATATAATAGCATCTACATTGGCAGGTTGTTGGGTTTTATTGATGTATTATGTAATGGGACACATTATGTAATAGGTTCACGATTCTCAATATTCCCAAGACGAGTACAATAATCTGACGTTGGCTTTACAGGAATAAATTAATCCTACTGAGATGCGTGCAATATCATCATTGGCCTTACCAAAATGATTTTAAAAAAAAACTATTCAAGTTAACATTTACGATAGCTGTTGTATAACTGCCTAATTCTTACTGGTAGAATCCAGTATTTTGGGTTTAACGTTCATCATGCGCAAAACTTAGCTTTAGTGATGATACGCTCCCTTTCAAGCATCATTACTTACGCGCTCCTTCAGTGTGATCAGTTATTGTTTACTATCCCTTTATTTAATCCTAGAGAATGTTTTCTAAATGAAGCTTTGCGGAAGACGGTGATGTTAGGGAGAAACTGATGAGAGAACAAGTTAGGCCGAGTTAGAGAAATTGACATTGTTATACGTGAAATAATATCACTGACCGTACGAAAATAAAAAAAACTATAGTTAATCTTTCAGTTAGCTGTAATGCTTGTTGGCTGCATATGTTGTGACTAGCTAACGTCAGGTTATGTTGCACGCGCATCTATTTAATCCGCCTCTTCAACTGTCATTAGCTGGCTTTTTATATTAAATTGTATAACACTCACCATTTCCCGCTCCCTTTGAACGACAACCTAGGATACAATAAAACAACCTATTGTAGAAGACGGTTAAATGCGTTTGAAAGAACCTCGAGCCAGGCCGAGTTTGAAATCAGAATTCTAATCGCGAGATAGATAGCGACCTGTTGTTGTTACCAAGATGGCTGCCGAGTGGCGGGTCTTGTCTGTAGTTGGAGTTCCAATGTAATCGTTGCAACGGTCGTACTTTGCTATTAAATACACCATGTTAAATTTACCAGTTTAAAACACCCACAACCACTAACTAATTAAGTGGATTAGATTCTTACTATATTAACTGTACGCCAACACCAACTTTTGCTAAGTCAAAGGTCATATTACGGCTATCAATGGGCCAACTGGCTATCGGAATCAGCCCAGGGACATGTCGGTCCATGCTACATTTTATCGACTCATTAATTAATTCTCCTAACTAAAGAAAAATAAAATATTGCAAGTTTGTCCGACTTTCCGTTGTCTGTCCGTCTCCTTTGATCGCCAATCTATGTAATACATCAGTGAACAAAGAACTGGATTAAATCTGTATTCGACAACTCTTGCCATAATACCTAGCTGCTAGCTAGTTAGCTAGTGCCCACGTTGCGGGATTACATTAGCATTATTATAATTATTATGCTATAGCATTATTATAATTCCAGCATTCTTATCAGGAATAAATCTGACCTATCACAAATGTGCTTGTCTAAACTGACCAATCAGAGAAACAGAAAAAAACACATCATTTGTGGCGAGGCTAATGCAATGACAGGGGGTTTTACCCATAGATGCTGTATACATATCCACTTTTACTGTATACATTTGACCACTGATCTCTATTACTATTAATATACTATTATTATATCGATGGGTTTCACCAATGAGGTTCTAGGAGCTGTAAGCCAAAAAGTACACACCAATAGTTTGCATTATACATTCATCTTAGATTCTAAAATTCATTACTTGGCTAGATGTCCGTCTTTTTAGAAGTTAAACATTTACAAAAAGTAAAAAGAAGTTAAACAAACCCCAATTGCACAAAAGTTGGGACGTTGTGCTAAAAAAAAAATGCTGTAATTCTTAAATCATACAAGCAAAATATTTCTTTGAGAATAGTTCACGGACAATATATCAGTTACTAAAACTACAACTCTTACTGATGAACTGTACACTGGTAGTGACAATTAAAACACCATATTGCACCGAATGGGATCCATCCAGCCTTTCCCCTTAATAAAGCAAAATGCTGTAGTCGCACATGCGCGAGTAGTCATAAAATTTACGCAGACTAAAATTCTAGTTGCAAAATTTAGTCACATTTAGTCACAGTCCTGGAGCCCTAGATCCAGCAATCCTATACTTTATTAAAACACTAAACAGCAGGCCCCAGAACTAAAATCTAAAAAAAATTTCTTCACAGAATGAGTGAGGAAAAACAGGAACTAGCAAGACAGTACCTCCGTTCATGGAGATCAGCGAAACGTATCCTGAAGAGTATATCTGACAGTCAACATGATGTCAGTGACTCCTACACTTCATCAGGTGCCTGTGTGGAGGATGTTATGGAGGTAGAAGTTGACACAGAGGGGTCTTTTAAGGATGATGCCTTGGATGACGACATGAAGGATTGCTTGGAGGATGACCTTTCAAATGATGACCTGGAGGATTCCTTGGGAGATGACCTTGAGGAATTTGACCTCGATGTCTCTGCTGAAAAGTCACTCTCCTCTGCTTTAGGAGCTTGGGCCTCTCAGTATCAGGTCAAAAGCAATGCTGTTGATGCTCTCTTAAAAACTCTAAGAGCCTATGGCCATCCTGAACTGCCATCTTCCTCCAGAACCCTACTAAAAACACCAAGGGATGTTAATAAGGAACTGAAATCTGGCATGGAATATGTGCATTTTTCACTAAAAGAACAATTGAATAATCACCTCCTGAGGTACCACACAGTGCCTGACAGTATCGATCTGTCTTTTAACATTGATGGTCTACCACTGTTCAAAAGCTCTGGAAGAACAATGTGGCCTGTCTTGTGTGCTGTTCACCTAAAGCCCACCATCGTCTTCCCTGTCACCCTGACATGTGGAGGAGCGAAGCCAACTGACCTTCACTTCTTGGATGACATGGTTGCAGACATTAACAACCTGCTGTCCAGTGGTCTGCAACACAGAGACAAACCAGTGACATTTAACATCCTCTGCATAGTGTGTGATGCTCAGGCAAAGGCATTTGTTAAAAATGTGAAGCTGTGCAGTGGATACTACGGATGTGACAGGTGCGACCAGAGGGGGGAGTGGCACAACAAAGTCACATACCAGGAGACAGAACTTACCCTGCGTTCAGATGCCTCCTTCCGACAGCAGATGCAAAGGGAGCACCATCGCGGCAGCACTCCACTACTGGATTTGCCCATCAACATGGTTTCGGCTTTTCCAGTGGACTACATGCACCAGGCATGCTTGGGGGTCATGAAGAGGCTTCTACTTATGTGGAGCAGGGGTGAAAAGCGTTTTAAAATGTCTGCATCCCAAATTGATGAGGTCAGCAGTAGGCTTGCTGCTTTGAAGCCATACATCCCTTCAACATTTTCAAGAAAGCCCAGAGGTCTGGAAGAGCTGGAGAGGTGGAAGGCCACAGAATTCCGTCAGTTTCTACTGTACACGGGCAAGATAGTTCTGAGGGGGATACTGCGGGATGATTTCTACAGCCACTTTATGGCTTTCAGTGTGGCTCTGTGCATTCTGGTTAGTCCAGTGCTTATCCAGCGGTACTCCCAGTATGCAGCTAACCTGCTCAAATTTTTTGTGGAGAGAGGTCGCGAGCTGTATGGGCATGATTTTCTTGTGTATAACACCCATTCAATGCTACACATTGTGGATGATGCTTTGTCTTTTAAGGGCCTTGACAACTGCAGCGCTTTTAAATTTGAAAGCCATTTGCATCAAATTAAAAGAATGGTGAGGAGTGGTAGATACCCGCTATCTCAAGTTGTAAAAAGAATTCAGGAACAGCAGCTGCAGCCAGTGGGGGAACCACTTCAAAATCCTCACATGGTGTTTTTGCTTGATAACCAAGACTGCGGTGAGGTTATTGAAAGAAACAATGAAAGCCATCTTTGTCGGGTATTTCAACACCCTGAACCTTTGTTTATGGAACCTTGCGATTCCACGCTGATTGGAGCCCTAAAATTTAAAAACACAAACACAGTAATGCGATGGATCCCAAAACAAAAACTGCACAGATCTGCAATTAAAATTCCTATGGGCTCAAAGACAACTTTCATGTCCATTCTCCATGAAATATCAGTACGTCAAATTGACAAAACGATTTTGTTTTTGTTTTAAATATATTTAAACACAAGATAGCTTTTCACTGTGTAAACCTTCTTACTTTTGTGCTCACTGCAGGATGTATAACATTGTTGAATTCCCTGAAGAGGGGCTGGTTGGCATTGTAGCCCATTGCTGGACCTATGAAGAAGATGGGGTAGGAATATTTTATTTCTGATGTAATACATCACCTACTTCTCCAAACTGCAGGCTGTACTGGCCACCTCTGATTGTGGATTAAGCCGTCAATGTAATGCTGTCTTAATATCAGGAAACATACAGTTATTGGCCACCATCGCACCAAACTAGGAGAGCCAAAACCCGAGAAATGCCTGACCAAGAGAGGTGGATTACAAGAAAAATACGATGCTTTGCAACAACAGGTACATAAAAATAGGCTAGCCAATTCAGATATTTTACAATGCCCTCACAAAAAAAGTAACACAAAAATACAATACCCAATAGCTCACTTGAACTAAATGTCTTTGCAGTAACGTGTTAATACTCATTGCCTTCTTTCTGTTACAAACTTGTACTTAGCTGACTGGGACAGGGCAGTCAGGTGGAGCAGGAAGGCAGAGACGAGGTCTAGTGTGGAGACAGATGAGGACAACTGCACCACAAAGAGAAGTGTTAAACGCCCCCACAAATATGTGGATGAAAGTGATGGTATGTCAGATCCACATGTTACACTTTTGTGGTAAATAAATAAATGTAGTACCACTCTAAAATGGTTATATTACCAATAAAGTTACAGTTATTATACAGGTTGGATGCCAAAAATACAGGACACATTTTAAATGCTTATATCTTTGATTATAAAAATGACAACAAATATACAACAACAAATATATTTGTTGTATAAGACATTCAGGAGTTAATGAAATGTAGGCTAAGTTATCTGGACACAACCTAAAGGAAATCCTAAAATCACAGCCAGAGTCATGTCCAGATAGCCTAATGCACTTTGTACAAAGCGTCTGTAAGCCATCCACTGGAATATGTTTTCTCCACAGTCAGCTTATCATTACTGCTCGGTAATAAAGCCTTTCATAAAGCTTGAAAGTCAGTTATACATTAAATGTGTTAGGTACTTTTGGCCCACACTGTACAAATACTGAAACGATAAAAATGTACATAAGGTTTAATGCTTTGAGTTCTGTTTAGATGATGAGCCCTTCCAAAAAAAGAAGATGGCAATCAAAGGTATATCTGTTTTTTCTAACATAGCAGCTACAACACCACCACCATAAGAAAGTGACTTTTATAATTAAATATTTTCTATTCTGTTTCAGGCCCTGTTCCACATTTGAGGGCAGTGGACATTCTAAAGACCAAAAAAGGTTAGATAACTTCTTCACAGTCAGAAAAACTGTTTACTTGCCTCAATACATGAATTTATAACATTATCAATTATTTAAAACTGTGTATAGAGACTACACTTCCTCCTCCTCCTACACGACCCGTGGCAGCATCACCATATTGTACGTTTAATTTAATATTCAACTGTAATTGCAAATGTAACATACATACTATCAATATGGCCTAATGTATATGTAAACTACATCCTCCTTCCATCTCTACATAGATAGTCCTACCACTGTCACATGGCCAAATTTCATGCCACTTCCAAATGATGGTAAAGTGATGAATAATAAGAGTGTTGAAAAGAAATAAAAATACCTGTATGGTCTCTTGGTTAAAAGCAAAAGCATGACTTGAACTCTTGCATCACCAGGTGCCAAAGGTCTAGCAGAGGAGGGCCAACATAAAACCTGCCAACAAGGTAAGTGCAAATAAAAGGTACTACAAATTATGCTACTTGATGGGTGACTGCTTAAGACATTGACAAAAGCCTTCATATATTCCTCACAATACATTCATGACAGTTTTATAGGGCTTGTGTTAACATCCATGCATACATGTGAAAGGCTGAACGACAAAAATGCATGAAAATAAAAAGTATCACGGTCTCAAGGCAGCATTGCAGGTTTTTTGTTTATCCGTTTGTTTTGCTTTTTAAATTGTTACCTCATCAAGTCACATCAAAATAAATTTGTCCAATGTTTAGAATGTGACAGAACATGAACACTAAAGTGTTGCCATACTAATACTTCATTCTCTATTCAGTTTACAGGGTAGAAACAATGCCTCCGTGGGCTAAAACCATTCAAGGTAACACTTGTTATTTCGAACTATAAAGTGATTGTATCAAAGCTTATTCGGACTTTTAAAAGTTTCCAAACAAATTCCTACAGATACATTAGAAGTTCTCCTCCGAAAGGTTGAGAGGGTGGAGGAGAACCAAAGACAGATTCTTCAAATGTACAAGAAGGGAAAACAAAATGAAGAGGTAGAGCTAATTGACCTACCTGTTGCCCAATCCGTACCAGAGCTAGGAGCTCTGGAGCTACGCCTGGAGAAGGAGTCAGAGTTTAGAAAAAGTGTTGTAAGTTTTGGATAACAGTAAACCCATTCCTTGAATCAAAGCCTAACATGCAACATAATTTCAACACTAGTAGCAGGGTTCCCACAGGTGAGGGAATTTCTGGAATATCTTGGAATTTCAATAAAGGCTGTTCAAGACAGGGAAGGTCAGGGTTTTGTTAATAGTATACAATAGCCAAAACCTGATGTGTATCTCCAAGAGTCCTTCATGTTTCTCAGTGCTTTTTGTTTTGTGCAACATTCTAGATTGTGTCATGTCAAATGTAATATTGTACTTACCTTGTCTAGTTGTCTGTTTGTCTTGTCAGATCTCCCATTTAGGCCTTGTTGGGGGGTCAAATCCTGGGGATGCTGTGAGGAGGGTAATGAGGGCACTGGCAACCAACAGGGTCTGGAGCAGCTACAGCCTACGAGGAAAGAGAGGGAAGCTGTCACTCATTGGCACAACATTGTGCAAAATTATCAAACGTGAGTGTATAATAAAGCCACTGGTATTACCAAGTATGAAAAATATTAACACTGTTGCCATCAATGAGATAATGACTTCTGTATAATCTACTTTAAATTTCAGACACTGTAATGAAGTGGAAGCCAGGAGTGGGGGAAAAGGCCATAGAGCTTCTAATAGGAGAAACACTGAAGCATGCACCTTCAGCTTATGCCAAAGAGGTAAATGAACTGTAATTGTTTTAATGACAAACTTGTTTTGCCTTAGCAAAGAAAGTATGCTCTGTGTCTTCAACAAATTACTAACAGGGAGTGGCAACACGTGTTGCCAAAATTTTGTACATTTACATTTTTGAAATGTGAACATCTGAAAATGACAACAGGTGAATTGCCCTCGGCATCATTTCTGCTTTTGGGTTATTAACACAATTCTGCATCTGTAACAACACAAAATGTCACTTACGGTAGCGCAAAACACAGCACACGTGCAAAACGTGCAGTTACAGTAATAGCATGTGACTAGCGGAGTCAGTTCACTCGATCTGTAACACAACATATTTTACAGGAAAACCAATAAATACACATACAATACATAACCATAACATCACATATTTATTTATAAACGCACACCACGTACATACCGATTATAGCTGACGCATGATGCAAGCAGTTTACCACCCGACCTCAACTCAAATATTCCCCACTTCATGGCCCGCACACATCGTTCTCAATCCCTAAGTTCCGCTTCTGTATTACGTAGATCCGGAACAGAATTATCAAAGGACGAGTCAACTTGAATTTACCGCCATATTGACCTTATTCTGACACGCCCATTTTCAAAGGTGAAAGTCTTCCGCATTGTAATGTAACTTCCGGTCCGCTTGCTACAGCAGGTCATTTACTTTGGAAACTCTGGCGAGTGAAGATGGCAAAACGAACGTGGGAAGAGACAAAGAACAGCATTAAAAGTTCGGATGGAAAGATTGTATTTCGCCATCCGAGGGTAAAGAACGGGAGTGAGTGGGTGGATGATATGCGGCTGTGGCCTTCGGTGGCATATGTGGATATTTTGAATTACTTAGTGCTGTCGGCGGGCATCGATGGCGAGTCCCTAAAAAACTACAAGAGCACGGAGGCATATCAATACCTCCACAGTGGGAAGGTCGGCCGTGTGTTGCTGTGTGAGAATGGGGAATATGTTTTACTACAAGCTGCTGTAAATTCAAGTCAGGCAAGCACACCAAGCCACAATGCGTGGGTGCTGACAAGGAAGAATGGCAGGGTCGAGACAGCCGGGTGCACCTGCATAGCTGGCATGGGGAGGTCGTGTAGCCACGCAGCAGCAATAATGTGGAAGGTAAGAAAACCATCTCTTTGTCAATATAATTTTACATGTCAGACATCTGTGTAATTACATTGTTGAGTTTTGATGACTTGGCAAGAACGACGAGAGGAGAATTTGTTGAAACTGTAACTAGGCTAGCTTCGTGAGGTTGTAAACAAAGGAGCAAACATGTCGTCATGATGCTAACGATGGTCGTGCATGACTACCGATGTGCGACGGTGCATTGTACTCACATGGATTGTAATCACACACATTTATCATTTTAGGTGGAAAATGCTGTGTTGAACGGCCTCACAGGAATTGCCTGTACGGATGAGCAGCGCAAGTGGAACAGTGGGACACAAAGAAACCTCGCACCCAAGCTGCTGACGGAGATTTCATTTGTACACCATAAGGCCAGCGACGCGTTCATAGCACCTGATGTGAGACCCGACTACTTGCCTCTGCCCCCTACCCCTCGTTTCGAGACCTTGGCGGAGATGCGAAGTGCACTAGGACATTTGACACTGCCGAAGGACAGCCTGCTGTACAAGTGCATCCACGCTGAAGCACCTGCCATGACCGTTCAGGAGCTTCCACCTGCAGCCCACACTGACCACGATGGCTCCAACGGTTGCCCTCCTTGCTCTGGTTTTTATGGGACCTTTGTGGACATAGAGTCAGACCGACTGCAACTGCTCACCCACGAGCAGAATGCTTCTCACCTCTGGCACGACTCCCGTAAGCTGAGGATAACTGCCAGCACAGCAAAGAAGGTGCCAGTCAGAACTACCCCTGAAAGATTCTTACAGCAGCATGTTTATCCCCGTTTTCATGGGAATGTTGCAACCAGACATGGTGTGGCAGGTGAGGTGTTGGCCCTGAAATGGCTGGAAGACAGGGGCCACATTGTAACACGGCGTGGCACAGTCTTGTGTCCTACAGAGCCCTGGCTGTCTGCGAGCCCTGATGGGGTTCTTAGCACAGGGGAGCTGTTAGAAATTAAATGTCCATTCCTGAAACCTCATGAAACTGTGCAGGACTTGATGGAAAGTAAAAAATATGATGTGAGGATTGTCGAGGGTGCCCCAAAGTTACTGCCAAATGGCCCGCGTGGCATGTACATGCAGATTCAATTGGCCTTGCTATGTACAAATTTAAGGGCATGCAAATTACTGCTTTGGTCACATTTACAACAGGTGATGCTACATGTCGCATTTGATAAAGCGTTCTGTACAAAGACTGTGGCTAGGCTAAAGGACTTCTATTTCAGACATATGCTTCCTTTTGTTACAGATGAGCACAGTGAAGGCCGCCTGTTGCTCAGTGACCGTTATGTACAGTTATGCAACCAATAACAGTTGTGCAGTGAAATGTTGTTTGTTGTAAATGTTGTAATTACCCATTCCATTTTTATGTAAATAAATGAGAAATGCTGCAATTATGTCTACTTTCTTTATTGAAAAACACACTTGAAAACCACACTTGTTGTAAAGCAGTATGTATGTAAAGCACCTCACAGTCCAGGACAAGTCATACACAATCATTTGAAGACAGTTATGCAGAAGACTGTAAAAATGGTCAGTAGGGAAAACGAGTTAACCATGTAACCATTACACATGCATTTAACTGGTTGGAACTCATGTACATTGTCATGTAAACCCTGCACATCTTACTTGTCCTCCTGTATGATGTCCCCACGAAGATTACACAGACATGCACAGACTCTTAAAATACTGCTATATTTTGGGGTGAGGTTAATGGGCACTCTATGTTTGAGTATTTTGTAGTTTTTCAGGCGGCGTATGACCCTCTCCACATGCACTCGGACGTTAGCTATGCGCCTAGTGCTGGTGGTGTCTTCTTCGGACAAAGGCAGACCTCTTTTGGTGAAAGCTGGCATGACGAGCTTGACTTTACGCTCATGCAGAAGATCTTGGATTAGAAAACCTCTGTCAGCCATCACCTCATCACCTGGGCGCAGGTACTCCAGAAAGCCTGAGTGGGTTGAAATGAACTTGTCACTGCATCTCCCACCATATGCTGGAGAGATAAACATTATTAAACCACATGGAGCAATTGCTACTAGGTACTTCACTGTATTTTCTCCATAGTAGTGACTGTAAGACTCGCCTCTTGAGTCCAGATTGTAAGCCCTTTGAAGGGGGGTCTCTGAACAGTCAATGATACATGTGGTCCTTGGATAATGGTCCTTGAAGCACTGTGGCATCGTTGCCTGGATCGCCTCTCTGCCCATCCATGGCATGTAGCACCTCAGCTTTACCTCCATATGCTCCAGCCAGTGAGAGAATATCCTACTGACAAGAGCCTGAGACACCCCAAACCTCTTTGCGATGTCGTCCTGCAATAAGTTCAGCCGGAGCTTCATCAGGGTCAACAACAGTTGATCCTTTGGGTGTAGTGGAAAACTGCCACATCCTGGTGTCAGCTCAGCAGCCAAAGCCTCAAATGCCCTCAGTGGCAACCCAGTGTATGCCAGACACTCCCGGTCATTACATAGCAGTTCTGTGTGTACTACTTTTTGCTCAGGAAACTGTGTTGCCTGGTCATGGCTAGTAGCATGGGCTGTGTCACGGCCATAGGAGTGGTCATTCAGGTGTAGATTTTCCCACTGTGTAGAAGCATCACGGTGTGTGCTCTCTTCAGTCATGGCAGCAGTCTCCATATCAGTCTCCTGGCTAGCAGAGCTGGCTGATGGTGCTTCTGTGAAACAAACAATAACATATCATCAGTAAGTAAGCAATGATAAGGTTACTGCTTTTGTTGGCTTTCAACATAACCAGTTTTGGCCATCAAATTGTAAAGCCTATGTTGTATGCAGTTCATTGTATGCAGTGCGTTTGAAGCACAGTTGCAGGTGTTTACAGGTTAGTAACAGGTGTTTCGTACACGTCTGCATATCTGAATAAGTGTCAAATATAAGGACATAATATAAGGAATAAGGACATATCAAAGCCTACAAACAAGCAACAAATAGAGAAATAGCCGGTCTGCACAACAACAATGTTCAACAACAAACCTCGTAGGCTGCTACTGTCTGTGTGGCGCGACTGACTCGTGAGACAAAGAACAAAGGAACTACACGAACACCTGCTAACAGATAGCATGCACTAGCAATATGTTATCTTACCTTGGAGCCTGATAGGCGTCCGACGAGCCTTTTTAGGCGGAGGAGTGTCATATCCCAACCATTTCTCAGGGTTTGGGTGTTGTACCGATGGTTTGCCGTCCACAAAATGAAACGAACACACATAAGGAAGTTTCGGCGGGTTCTTCAGGTTCAACGCCTTAAGCCACATACGCCGACCCTCGTCGCTGGATGGAATACGATGTAAATTAAACGGCGGTCCACAACATTCTGCCCTGGTTCTCCCATGGTCAAAACAGGTTTTTTCCATTGCCAGTCGTCTTTTTTTCCAGGTGTTATGGCAGCCCCTCACTGAACAATTCAAGCTCCCCATGTTCACACTACTGTGCCAGTGTGCTGTTGTCGACTGCACTTTGTTGTCAGAGTTGTTGTTCACCCGGAAGAAGCGTTACAATCCGGAAACGCGTCACGCGGCCCATGGTCTCTTTGAGAATAAGGTCAATAGTCCTACTCATTATTCCCATAGGTGAAACCCCCGTTTGATTTCTCCAAACATACCGCTCTTTCTGCCCCTGTCCTACGCAATTTTACTTTGAATTTTAGCTGGTTGTAATGACAGAAAACCCAAACTACATGTAACAGAAAAAACTAAATAGACAGCCCATGCAACAACTCACTAGGTTAAGGACATTGGAAATGATATTCACTTGTTCTTTGTTTCTGCAGCAGAAAAAAGGACATCTGGAGGCAGGCACGACAGAGAGGGGGCCTCGACGGGTATTAGAAGAAACTCCTTGAACGAGGATCACTTCAATAAAGTTTTGCCTTAACATGATTTAAGCATCTTTTATGATTAGATTTTCCATAAGGGCAAAATAAGGACTAGGTCCGCCCCATCCACCCAGCTAGTTGCCAGAACGTCGCCAGTAGGTAATTTGGTTGCCATAACGTTGCCAGGATGTCGCAGGCATGTCCTGGCGACGTCGGAAAGTTACGTTGCAGTTACGTATCCGCAACTTTCACTTACCCCGTTGCCGCAACGTTGCCGCCGACGTCGCGGCAACGTATTTTTGGTCATTGAATGACGTTGCGGCCACGTCGCGGCAACGTTGCCGTGTTAGCTGGGCAAGGTTTAGCTGGAAGAATCCATACAATGGCGGTCTCGCAGGTACGAGTTCTCCATGCTGTTGATGACTCCGACTGCCATGTTGTCTATGTTGTGTGAATTAATATGACGGGCATGCGGAGTAGTTTGATGTTTATATTAAATAGTCTGTGACCATAACAAAAAAATAATAATACAAAAATAAAATATTCTTTCGTGATGATGAGATGAACATGCAATTCTAACGTAGTTTGAATGAATGAAAGGAAAGGGCAATAGTCATGAAGGGGAAGGGGAGTAGTTTGATGTTTACATTAAAGTGAGCTTGTGACCATAAGGAAATAAAATAATACTAGCCTACAACAAAATTCTTTCGTAGTGTACCCCGGGGACGTCGCCATTTAAAACTTTCGGGGCTATAGCCCAAACATTACAGACAGTTACAGTTTTCATGCGGTGTGGTTGAGGGTTTTTCTCTCGAGGATTTCTTTAATTTGGGCTGATGAGATGAACATGCAATTTTAACGTGAATGAATGAAAGGAGGCCAGTCGTCATGCGGAGTAGTTTGATGTTTATAGGAGAGCCCGTTACCATATAAGGAAATAAAATTATAGGCTACTACAAAATAAAATATCATTTCGCAGTGTACCCGTCTACCCCGGGGACGTAAAACTTTCGGGGCTATAGCTATAGCCCAAACGTTATAGTCCTTTTTATGCTGGGTGGTTAAGGGTTTTCTCTCGAGGATTTCTTTAATTTGGGCTGATGAGAACATGCAATTTTAACGTAGTTTGAATGGATTAAAGGAAAGGCCAATTGTCATGACGGGCACGCGAAGTAGTTTGATGTTTAGGCTACATTAAAAAGCGTGTGGCCATAAGAAAATAAAATAATGGTACAAAAAATAAAATAAAATATTTGTTCATATGGTTACCCCGGGGACGTCGCAACAACTTTCGGTGCTCGCAGTCCTTTTTATAGGCTACGTGGTGGTTGAGGGGTTACTCTCGAGTTCTTTAATTCAGGCTAATGAGATGAATGCAATTTTAATGTAGTTTGAGAATGAAAGGCTGGGGCATGCCGAGTAGTTTGATGTTTACATTAAAGACCTGAGGAAGTGCCTCTGCCAGTACATCAGCAACCAAATATGATATTAAAAATCTAGCCTAATAATCACTTGTGTGAGTGCCTGACTACGTGGATCTCAACTCATACCCGCTCGTGGATGCCTGCTTGCGGTTGGCTCGTTTCTTGAGTTTAGGCTCCCTCCTTGTGGTTACCTGTGGCTTCACTCACGGATCCCTGCTCGCTCTCGGTCTTGCACAAGCTTGCAGTTGGGTGAATCCCAACGTTGCAGTCTAGCACACGGGCACGAGTTGTCCATGCCATAGCTTGTTGCATATATCATGCATATATGTTGTGTGAATTAATACTATGTTGATCCACCCCATATTCATTTTTGAGCACAATACAATAATGCAATATATATAAAAATATATATAAATAAATATTTTTTCGTAGTGGTTACCCCGGGGACTTTCGGGGGTATAGCCCAAAAGTTAGTCATTATTATGCGGAATGGTTGAGTGTTTTCTGACGATGATTTCTTTAATTCGGTCTGATGAGATAAACATGCAATTTTAACGCAGTTTGAGAATGAAAGGAAAGGCCAATCCTCATTGTGACGGGCATGCTGCGCAGTTTAGTATTTAGGCAAACATTAAAGATAGATTGTGACCATAAGAAAATAAAATAGTAACAAAAAAATCTTTCGTAGTGGTTACCCCGGGGAGGTCGCTATATTTAAAACTTTCGGGGCAGCTCAAAAGTTAGTAATTTTTATGCGGGGTGGTTGAGGGTTTCTCTGGAGCATTTCTTGCCAGCTGATGAGATGAACATGCAATTTAAACGTAGTTTGAGAATGAAAGGAAAGGCCAATTGTCATGACTGTGGCCGATACTCGTAGTTTCATGTTTACATTAAAGAAGCGTCTCTTCTGCCAAAGTACATGTGACATTAAAAAGCCTATAAACGCTGCAACGATACAATGTAAACTGTTGGAAGCACGAAACAAGGACGTGACGAAGTCCTACACATAGAGAAAAAGAATACCGACATTATGAACATTTTGCGTCAAATGAAATTAGATTGTCTAGGTTTTCATTGAATAGAATAGAATAGAATGTTTACTGTCCTTATACAAAGTACGCTACAATTTGCATTTGTGGCTGCTATTAATGCAACCACACAAAAGTTTCCTATAAGGGGGTATTTTCATTATTATTATTAGGCTATCATCATTATTATTATTATTATTTGACGACTGCAGCAAGTGACAGCTGGAGACAGGCGGACTGAGGCAAATTGAAAGTGGCAGGCTGTAAGCATCCGTCTTGTGTTTGTTTGCGCTTTTTATTTATTTTGTCAAACAATAATGAGAACGTATTCCAGCGCGAAGGAAAAATAACACACATTTCGTTATTAAGTAATGCGTTCTGTGTACTGTAGACATACAGGACACTATGTGCTGTGTACTGTAGATTATTTAAAAGGCAGCTATTGGGCTTTACAATTCAGTTCTTCTTTATGGTATTTTAAAGTAGTATATCTGGCTAACTGCTCAACTGCTTACAGCGACTGCATTCTGCATCTGGGCCTCTGATGATGTCAAATTCCTCTGAAACTTTAAATCTTGTAATATAATGTAATAATGTAATTTAATGGAATGTAATACTGTTTTATTTCTAGATTTCTTTTTTCTTGGGGGTGGGAGGTTCTGCAGGTTGTGGTGTCTGTCATAATAATAGTAACAACAATAATAATACTAATAATAGTAAAAGCCCTTCTGTAGAACTAGTAGCCAGGGCAGCAAGCTGGATATTCGATTGGTAGCAAAACACCAGCAAGACCATTTGTTGTACTGAGTATGTATAATGTACTCTCTCTGTGACTTTTGTCCTTAAAGTGTGAAAACACTCCCTACACTCCCTGCAATGGAGTCTCAAATTTTAATTGCAGTGGTTACTCCTTGGTATTCTTTTATATTTAAAATGGTTCTGTGTAGTCTACTGTACATTATTCTTAGCCAACTTCCACACATTGCACTAGTATTTCACATACGTTGTATATAGTAGGCTATAGCTTAAAAGCAATTTGCACTGTTTCACATTCTTCTGCCATTTCTTGTGTGTTACTAAATCACTATGTTATTTGCAGAAATTGTTCCATTTGTTGCACATTATTGTTCTATGTATGTGTAATTTGTGTGTTGATTTGCCACATTCAATATAAAATGACTAATGGTCCAACTCTACTTTCATTACCTGGCTATTAACATTCTGCTTAATGAGCCTACTTGCTGACTTGTGAAATATACCTGAAGACATGGTAGGAGAAAATACCCAAAATGACAAGTGTATATGCCTTTTTATGTCGTGTCATTTTTCATGTGACTCAAGTGACTCGGACAACCCGGCTCATATCATTGAGTGACTCAAAATGAACCGAATCCCTTCAAGGATCCGGATTTCACATCTCTAGCTATGAATTCAACTGGTATGTTAAATTAATTACTTAACCTATGGCTAGCATGTCCTGGCTGTAGCTGATTAGTTTTCTCAACTTGGAGGCTAGTTAAATCTCATCATAGCCTAGGCTACTCCAGGCATCACAGTGTTTGCTGTAAACCATTTGTAAATGAACTGGTGTCTTACCTTTTAAAATACTGTCAGCAACAGGGTCATGATGGTGTGTATGGTTTTGTATCTCATGGGTTAAAGCATGGTTGTTCGTGACTGATCGATTTGACACGAACGTCATGAACCCCTCCCAAACCCACTCCATCCCCTAAGCGAAGCTGGGGCAAGTAATTTCTTCAACCTTTCCCCTGTCCTCGATGTCGATTTGGGTGAACTTTTCTATTGGACATTCGTCTCAGATTTAATAGGCTATAAATACAAGCTCTTGATGTCAAACCAACTTGCCCACTTAAATACATTTTCACTGGCAGAAAACTAAAATGTGGGCGTTGCCATATCTACAGTAACCTAAATGGTATTCAGTTATTTTTTTTAACTGTGTATCATTTGAATGTTAAGAAAATACTTCTATACTTCCACCAGCTCCTTGAAAACATGACATACATTATGTGATTGGGCATATTGTTAGAAAAACAAAAGAAAACAAAGCATACAGCTTCAAACAGATTTTATTGTCATCCAAAAAAAAATGCTGTGGCCGTCACATAGGCGATGGTGTGTCTTTCAGATGGTTTGACAGGGGGAGACAGGTGAAAGCTTCAAAACCTTGTGTAGCATGTCCCTGTTTTGTAAAAACAAATCAGAATGTAATGTTTGTACCACAAAGGCAAAATGCAGCCAACTGTATTACAAGACAAGAAAACTGTGCTGTGACTGAAAATGTACCTTCAGACAGGCGATGTTGTGGCAGGGGAGACAGGCAATGGTGTGGCTTTCCGACAGGCGATGGTGTGGCTTTCAGACAGGCGATGTTGTGGCTTTCAGACAGGCGATGTTGTGGCAGGGGAGACAGGCGATGTTGTGGCTTTCAGACAGGCGATGTTGTGGCAGGGGAGACAGGCGATGTTGTGGCTTTCAAAAGGCGATGTTGTGGCAGGGGAGACAGGCGATGTTGTGGCTTTCAGACAGGCGATGTTGTGGCAGGGGAGACAGGCGATGTTGTGGCTTTCAAAAGGCGATGTTGTGGCAGGGGAGACAGGCGATGTTGTGGCTTTCAGACAGGCGATGTTGTGGCTTTCAGACATCCTCTTGACTGCTAATTTTCCCCGTTTCTGAACAAAAATACTGGCGGAATTTGTCTCTCACCTCATACGAAACCTGTGTGCAGCGGTTTCCTCCCATAGCCTGCACTGACTGAAAAGTGCCCTGGGGTGCCCTACTGTCATGCATCCATCGGGTGTCATCATTGGGGTGGTCCTGCAGGAGAAAATTGTGTAGTATACACAAGGTTAAAATTACATCATTCAGCTTTCTTGGATGTAGTTGAATGCGCCTGTGTAACACTCTCCATCGCGATGACAGGATACCAAAGGCATTCTCCACCACATTTCTTGCTAACGAAAGCCTGTAATTGAAGACCCTCTTTTCCTTCTCTAAATAGGTTCCTGGATATGGTCTCATTAAATATTTAAATAAGGAAAGGCAGCATCCCCCACCATCACAAATGGAACTGGACCCAACTCCTCCAAATTTGGCAGTGTTCTGTCTTCAGGAACACCAAGTGTCTGGAGTTCCATCCCCCTTGCCAGAGCAGAGTTCCTGTAGATTCCCCCGTCACTTGTACGACCATACTCCCCAACATGGACGACACGAAAGCGATAATTTGCATCAACTAGTGCCAAGAGCACAACAGAGAAGGTTTTTTTGTAGTTAAAGTACAGGCTCCCAGAGTTGGGGGGGGCCTGTATGCAAACATGCTTGCCGTCAATGGCACCAATACAATTGGGGAAACTCCACCTGCTTTCAAACCTGTCTGCCATTTCCAACCAATCCTGTGTTTTAGGCTCAGGCATCTGTGATGACAGAAGCCGCCTCACCACTGCCTTGCAGGTCTCCTCTACACACAATGCCACTGTTGACTCCCCCATTCTGTAGCTGAAAGCCAAACTGGAGAAAGAATCCCCTGTTGCCAGGAACCTAAAAAAATAATAAATAATTAAGACAGAAAATACATAAGTGAAGGGTACTCACCTATATCTCTTTCTACAGTTCAGGATGTGCAGAAGAAGTGGCGCAACCTAAGAACAACTTTCAGTAGGAAAAAAAAGGAAAAAAACCTACCAAGCGGGTCAGGAGCAGGAGGGAGTAAGCAATGGCGTTTTATGGACACAATGTCGTTTTTAAATCCCTTCACCCAGGAAAGGGGGTGAGCACATTTTTCTTACCTGTAATAAAGGTGGACTATGAAATCTTGCATGTTTTTTTTTTATTTTAGTGCAATTTCAAATAATCAGGAGTTTGAAATCACAGGTCTTTGTATGCTTTTGTTTGCATTTTACTCTTTATAAGTTATGTCAACATACATGTAAGTGACATGCAGGATCTCACAGTCCACCTTTATCTTTCATTTAAAATATTTACTATAATGACTATATTGTAATATATACTTATTATTTTTATACTTTGTAGTGGGGTATCAAACCTGACGCAGTCAGAGTTTGAGGCAGACTGTGAGGCAGCACACAATTTAGAAGAGGACAAGGAGAGTGAAGGGAGAACCCCCCACACACATACAGGCTCGAAAAGAAAAAGGGAAGATGATGTAGACCAGCAGCTGATAGAGATTCTAAGAAAGCCACCAAAACCAAAACAACAATCTTCTGCTGAACTGTTTCTGCTCAGCCAGGTCCCTGTCCTTGAAAGGCTCAACCCCAGACTGCAAAGCAGAGCCCAAATAAGAATTTTGCAGATTTTGGAGGACCTGACTGAGCAGCAAGAAAATGCTGATAGGCCTTCACCTTGCCCACCTCCCACACCACATAATATGTATTGGGAGCAAACGCAAAGAGTCCCACTTCAACAGTGGAATTATTCCAATCAACACCATGTACATACATCTGATGATCACATTGATATACTACACTAGTACACATCATGTAATAAATGTACATAATTAAATAACTAATTGATTGATATTCCTTGCCTTGATTAATACATTCATTTCACTTGTTTGTTGTAATTCCTAATAGTCTAATTAAATGTGTGTGTTTACCTCAATGTGACTGCCAGTCTCTGCTTCGCCTCAATTGGCTTCCTGTAAGCTGTTGTATGTCTAGTGAGGTCCGGTCCGATATGGAGGAGGAGTTGTTCCATTTGGTCAGTGGTCATCCTGAAGTACCGCATATGCCTTTCCCTGTCTAGCTGAAGCTCCTGGACGAGATGATAATAATCACCCTGCTCCTCTCGGTGTAGGTTCAGTGGGTGAACCCACAGCCGACCCCGTCTCCGCCTCCTTCGTCGGCGCAATAACAGCAACAAGGCTGCTGTTTTCGTTGGGTCTTGTAAAATGTAATCTGATAAACCATAGTAGTGATAATAATAACGGTTACGACTGGCCTCTTTTACCCCATGCAGTTTACCAAAACACTTTGTGCCACAATATAACTTCTCAGACAATCGTTGTTGTACATTGCTAAATCCCATGCCATACAGTACACTTCAGTAAGGGTGTTGGTATTATCAAATCCTACTCCACAAAGTAGTTAGAAAACAGTAGGCTTAAAATCTTGCTAACATTTTACACTTCTGTAAGTGTGTTGGGCTTATGAAATTAGTAGGCTAGTACCATTACATTACATTACATTTGGCAGACGCTTAAACCGAAAGTGACTTACAAGGGCATAAACAAGTACCATTCAAGCTAATCTACTAGCTGTGAATATGAAACAAACTTGAAAACTACTCACCCATTTTCCGTAGATTCAGACGAAGACCGTCCTTTCTTTACAGAAATTACGTTAAAAACGTTTCTTTGTTCAAACCAAATGGAAACAGTGCATCGAATCGCAAATGGTGTGTGTCACAAAGCGACGCGACTTCACCGGAGAATTCCATCGTAGAACACGACGGTCGCATCGCAGCTGGTGTGTGGTGGCCTTTAATATCCCACACCCTAAACAAGCACATTACGACAGCTTTGACATGACAAAAAATCACGGATGAGTGAAGATTACATTTAACCCCTCTGTGAAAGTAGCGAGATGATGTGTAAAACGATTTGCTTTCAAACAGGAGCATTGGTAAAACTGTTCGACTGTTGTACACAAAACTGTTACTGTTGTAGTATTTAGCAGACGCTTTTCTCCAAAGCGACGTACAGAACAGCAATAGAAAAATACTGCATGATATCGCCTTTTCTGATAGGGCTGTTAATCTTACACGTCTGTTATTAAATTACCTAAATGTAGCCTATACAGTCATTTGGATTACCCAGGCTAATATAGCAACTGTCTAATGCTAACAGGCGACCTTGCCTACCCTACGAGCTGTTCTCATTTTCACTTTGATTAATTTGACATTAATATACACCAGACTAAACAATGATCGTCTTCATTCATAAACTGTCTACATATGTCTTTGGTAGGCAATGATTTTACCGGTGACACATACCTGACAGAAGAAATAATAAGACCGTAGGATTTCCATAGACAGTAAGGGTGGGTTTCAGAGCACGGTACAGGTGTAGGCGGGACATCACATCGACTGGACATTTCTGATTGGGCGGCTGTTCCTCCTTGTACGCATGCTCAACCGTTGCCAAGCAGGAAGTAAGTGGCCCTGGCTCCAAAATTGACGGTTGCGGTTGCTTCATTTTTATAGAACGGAAATGAATGGGCCCGTTATGTCCATCCTATATACAGTCAATGGTCTGGATTCACTAGGTGGCACTACACTACAAACGAACGCTTGTGGGTTGGATTAACATGCATTCTTGTCAAAAAAAAAAAAAACTTTCGACAACTGTCGGCAAATTATTCAGATAAGTAAGTAAGGGGTAAGGTTCTGCGACGTGGTCATTCTTGTGGAATAAGCACCGACAGAGTGATGCAGGACCTTGACGTATATGGCTACAATTGCTACAAAAAAACGATAATAGAGTTAGAAACGTCTACAACTGTGAGGGGCACTATCATTTGTGAACTAAACACTGTGCGTGCCCGTAATGCGCGTGTACATCCACACTTTTTGAAGATGCACTGTGTCAAACTGGTGCTTCATCATTTTCATAAGAGAACATTCACTGCTCACAACAAAAAGAGGGTCAGGTACGCCAGCAGGGTTGGCTGCCATAGTGCGCACAAGTATTAGGCCACAAGGTGAACCACGAAAAGTCTTCCAGACATTGAATCTCGATCCGCAGTTGGGGAACTACACAATCTTTAGTTCATAAAAACTCGTGAGAATGGGCCAGCTGAAGAAGACCTTCATTGACCTGGTGAAATCAAGTGAAGGTCTTGATGCTTCAAACTACAGGTAACTGTACCTCACACATACGAACACACACAAACCCACATAGCACCACTGTGTGTGTGTGTGTGTGTGTGTGTGTGAGGAAGACTGAGACAGGGGTGCGTTTCCCAAAAGCGTCGTTGCTAACTTCCTTAGCAACTTCGTAGGTTTGAACGATGGTCTTACCACACTGCGGTTTCCCAACACCATCGTCCAGACTTAGCAACCAACAATGTTTACAACTACAGTAGTCCGATGGATCGTTCAACGACGCAAGTGTTTCCCAACAACAAAGTCTGGACAAACCATCGGAAGTTCCATCGTGAAGCTGTGCAGTTAGAACGTTTAGCATGGACCTGTTCTTCTTCTTCTTCTTCTTTTGTTTTTTTTTTGGCGGTTGGCAACCTAGCGTTAGAGGTGCATTACCGCACCTGCCACCTGCTGGACTGGGGTATGGGTGCAAGAGCCTATTCTTAAACTGAACTAAAAAAAAAAAAGGAGGTGACTGGTGATACTAGATCCTGTGAATAAGACCTGTAGCCTATCCCTCAGAAATGTAGAGACATAATTGTAGCAGATATTAGCCTGGCTATCGCGACTTGTCAATGCTCTGCAAGCATTGGTCTGGCCAAGCTGTGTTGTAAACCCATTTCTCAGATAGCGGGCTTAACCCGCCTCTTTCAAATGCCTGTTTGCTACTGGACGAAGCTTCAACCAATCACACGCTGTCCTCTGATGTATACGTAGCGAAAGAAACTGCTTGATCCAAACAAAAAGTAGTAGTAGCCTGTAGTCATGTAGAAATGGTGTTAAATGATTTTTGTCAGACTTGTGAGGTGAACATGAGAGTGGCTGGTGTTGGTCATTCAATATTGATATTCGAAAAACGAATCAGTGCGATCAAAGGCGAAATGACCACAACAACAGCGTCGACTTGGCTACCAGCGGGGCTAACTGATAAATTAAACTTTTACCGAAGCCGGTCGGTATTGCAAAAACGCCCTTTCCCGCAACAAATGCTTCAAGGGCTGCCTTTTGCTCTATTTTCAGAGAGAACTTCCCTTTGAATTCGTCCTAAACAGCAGCTAGAGATGCATTGAAATCCTACGGTTGCTCCACGTTGGCCATGTAGGCAGTGACTGAGATAGATTTCTGGTCGCTAAACTCCCGCGTCATTGCCTTTTGAAATGCTCGATTTTCATTGGCCCCCTATCTGAGGACTGAGCAGAAATGGTTAAGATAGGCAGCTTGGCCCATAGACATACTATACAGTATAGTATGTCTATGGCTTGGCCAGACTGACTTGCTCGCAAAATGTAAATGCAGCGTCACAGGCAGTATGGGCACACCCAGGCTAAGCAGATATGGCCTGAGCTTACTTTCAGGATATCCTTTAAATCCAAGCTCAACTTTCCCCCTCTCAACTGCTCTATTAAAGTGTCCCTTCTGACTGGTACTTGGGACAGTGGCACATACTGTATAGATTCTGGACTACCACAAAACTCACATTTTCCATCCACATGCTTTCCCATAATTGCCAGGGTAATGTTTAGCCTGGTGTGCCCAAATCTCATTCTTGATAGAACATCTTCCTCTCCCTTACTCCTGTTCGATGTTCTAAGTCGACCTACATTGCTTTGTATGCTATGTAAATGCCGTCCACTGTCCCATATGTATTGCCATCTTTCTCTAACTTTGCGTTTAATTATGCTTTTGATTTCTGCTTTGCTGTAGTCCACCTCTAAATCGACATTGCTGTTGCTAGCGGCTTTCTTGGCACAGCTTGCATGGACCTGTCGTGAGACCGTCGTGTTTGTTCACGTGGCGTCTTGTTCGTCACCTTTGGCCTTTTTGTGGCGGATTAGGCGGCTGTCTGTGCGTTACTGACACCATCTGCATAAATGATGTTACTCCCAATTCACTTAATTTTCGGTGTTGCATTGCCAAATCATGTAAAAAGAAGGTAGAAAACACACCCGATAACACACAAAAAGCTGTTGCAAAATGTGGTTGGATAAAAGTTAATGTACGTCAGTGATGTTAATGAGCACTTTTGTAATATTGTGATGTATGTGCACTGATTACTGACCCACAAGCACGGTTATTCCATTGCCCCGTAGATCATTTTCACCTGTTAAAAATTGATTATTCTTCGGCAGGATTCAAACCCATATCTCACCGAAAAAGACAACACTTCCTTTGACAGACCGACGAGCTATACCACTCATCCACCTCACAGTCAGTTGTTACTTTTAATGAGTAGGGCACATAGTTGTGTTTACGGAGATATCCCAGAGTTTCTACAGCTGCCATACAGGTGTCCTATCGATATGGGCTCCCCGTCGATCTGAGCTACCAAGCGATACTGCGCACCACCCCTAAGTGCTGCTACAGTTTAAATGCCCGTCGATTTGAGCTACCCGAGGCAGAAGTGGAGTTGCTTTCAGCTGTGACAACGCGAGTAAGTAACATTTTAACAGTGTATTGGTTTTATTGTATGTTTTAACCACTTAAGCATGTAAGGAACGATATGTGCATGTTAGATTTGCGACAGAATATCTTCGTCAGATTATAGTAGTTTGGATTTAACAGTTGACTGTATCGTTATTGTTTTCATTACGTCGTATTTTGTTATTTTGCTTCCATCTGAACGTCGAAAACGTTTTGACTTTGTTTAGAAAGGCGCTGTATAATTAGTATAGGTGGGCCGTTATCGGCGTTAACGTGCTGCGTTAACGTGAGACTCTTATCGGGCGATAAAAAAAATATCGCCGTTAATCTATTCTCAAAGTTGGGTTGGGAGCTGGGTCTATACTACACAAACTATGATGACTTTCACCAAAGATCTTAGATTCTACAAAGATAAGTCAACATAATATGTTACCATGGGACCAAAATGCCAACAAATTCCTATTTCGAACTCTTAGAAAATAATTTAGTGTCTGTAAAGCGAGCTAGCAAGCTAACGAACTACATAGATTTACATAGAAGACTATTAGGCTTGAAATTATAACAAATAGTTGCGGATTGTGACACATGATTCCAATAAACCCTTAACAACTCCAGAAAAACGTAATGACCAATTTATTAGTTAAACTCCACGTGTCCTATTCATTTTGATGAAACGAACCTAGACTCTGCTCTGCACTGCATAAAGGGGGATCCCCCCCTATTCAAATGAGCCATTTTAATCTAGATTAATCTAGATTAATTTTATGATTACAGCGAGATTAATCTAGATTTAAAAAAATAATCTATGCCCACCACTAATAATTAGCCTATATTTAGTTTATGATTAGAATGACTAAATCTAACAATTCCTGTAAGCCTATCTACTAGGTCTACACTTGTATGAATTAAGTTATGCTTCTGTAAACGAGTAGGATAGGTTTGGAAGACTTAAGAACTAGGCTACCTTACTGTAAAATGGGCTACCTACATAGTGAAAAATGTTTTGTTTTGTGCTTTACAGTGTGTTACATTTGTGAACGGAAATATAGAGAGATGCAAGAAGGTTTTTGAATACCTGACCAGGGGGGAATACCCAGAAGGGTATACCAAGTCTCAGAAGTTGAGCTTAACCCTTTCATGCATGAATTATTAAATCAATGAGGTGGATATTTTTTCATAGTTTTTTTCCCACCCCAAATAAGACTTAAGACATGTGAAAAAGTTTTTTTCTCAAAAAAAATTATTTAAAAAAAATATACACAACGGTCCACTGTAGTGGACACCGTGCATGAACAGACTGAACGGACTGGAAATGAAATTTAATAATATTATATATAATTAATTAATAAATGTTAATATCATATATTGTATTGTTCTAAGTAATGTTTCATAGCAAATGCACCCTAAAAGCACCAATTAGCCCACATTTAGTGGATTTACTGATTGGGTTAATATAATCAACAGTATAACCTTTGGTGCATGGCGTCCACTGTAGTGGACAGTCACATTTGGACACATAAAAACAAAACTACAACACCAATATAAATTAAACTTTCATAAAAGTATTCCATAAGACATACTAAATTACACAATATTTTTTGTACCTGGATATTCCTTGTAGAATAAAAGTATTTGACAGGTATTCCAGAGGTCACAGTGTCATTTCCGCTGCTGTCCGCCATCTTGGATTTAAGATGTCGTATCTCGGGTTGTGATTATTGATAAAGACAATCATTACATATATATTATGTAGAGGACTTAGGAGCCCCTGGTGGATTGGAGTATATATAGCTAATGTTTTCTTCTTAAATGGAGTTTGATTATGTGTCCACTGTAGTGGACACTATGCATGAAAGGGTTAAGGAGGTATTCTCAGAAGTTTACAATAAAGGGTAAGTAGGCAAAGGTGTGTTCAAATATATCCATCTCTCTGAGAATATTGTTGTTTATCACTTTGTGATTGTTCACTGCAGATGGACAGCTCTTCTACGAAGATACTACAAGAGTGATCCAAACAAGGGATGAAGCCAGATCACTGGTCATTAAATGGTTCTCAAGTAATAGCTGTAAGAGATGCTGTGATGGCAGGAGACTGCATTTTAAGATTAAAAATCAAGGTATTATTCCAAGACCCAGTTTTGACTTTCCCTAGTTAATAACAGAAGATACTGTTCCAGACGTATATTTGAGAGAGTGTATTCACATCCCTTTGTCTCCAGGCCAGGCCAGCGCCACAGGCACCTCTACTCTATTCTGACCTGTTCAAGTACTCGTAAAGTACTGTGATAACTTCTTTTGGCAAAGTCTTCATCAGTTTAACTGATTTAACATTAATGTTGTGTTTTCAGTTAAAACGTTGTGGGCTGATCTTTCCGTACACTACATGGGATCGAATGGCTGGCTGATGACGTAAGTGGTTATAACTCAGCAATGAACTTTTGTTTTCCTTTTCTATCTTTCCCTTTCTTACATTATTTGTTTGTTTATGCAATACAGGTTATTGACGCATACATTTTCATCCTGGCTGAAAAACAGCAGGCAAGTGGTGGGCGTGACATTATATATTATGTTCTCACTACATTTGTTTAATGTCCCCTGGAGTACAGTTTTTTTCATTACACACTCAATTGTTTTCTAACAGGACCGCATTCATCCGCTCAGTGCTGTGATAGCTGGATGTTTGTTCAATGGACGATTTCAGCCTCTTAGAAAAGTAATTGTATTTGTTTTGTTATTACACCAGTAACCTCAATTAACAATATTTTGGTATGAATGCCATTATTCAGATGGAAATTCCCAGCGGAAGAAATGTGGATTTGTCCAGTAAATGTAGGTGCTCACTGGATTTTAGTGGTAAGTGCCTTTCTTATATTTTCTTTAGACCTATTTCTGGCATGTATAATATATGGGGATTTCTGCTGACCTCATGCAATAGAGGTCAATTTTTATTAAGGGGTTTGCTACATAAAATTGACAACAAGGGAAAGACTTTGTGAAAGACTGGAAAGACAGCTGACAGGAGGGAATAGACCCCACTGGAGCTTATATGGGTTAGCTCCCCAGATAAGCAGTGGCAAGTTCATTGAACTGAGCCATGTCCACATTTTGCTACGTCTAATACAAGAGATATACCCCTAGAGTCAGTGAGAGCAGGGGTGGAAGATGAATCACAGGCAGGATTCACGGCTTTAGACACTGGAACGGAAATGACTATGAGAAGGTCGAGCGACTTAAGGGAGGATGGGGAGGTGGGGTTATCTGGTAGAATTGAAAGGGAAGAAGAAAGTAGTGAAAGAGTAATGAGAGAACAATTAGAAAAGAAAGTACAGGTTTGTTCCTGTGGCTGGCAGAAGATTACAACAGTGAGAGGCCTTAAAATCCATCAGGGGAAGAAGGGGTGTGGAGGAAAAATGGGACAGGGGAACCGCATTGAGCAGTACTTTCTAAGAAGTCTGCGGAGTAAGTCGGCTGAAGTCCAGCGGCAGGTAGAAAACCACAGTTCGCAGGATATCAGAAACCCAGTCTTGGAAGAGAGGGAGGAGGTCAGAGGGACTGAGGGAGAAGGAGAGCCTAGCCAGTCAAAAAGGGAGAAAGCCTGGGAGCAGAAAGCTGGGGTTAGTTGGCCACAGGCGAAAGATAAGATGACTTGGGAGTCTGTAGACAGAGATTTGGCAATGGTGTTAGAAGGATTAAAAGGGACAGCCATGGCAAAGTTGGAAAGGATGGGGGAAGTGATCTACAGTTATGGCTTAGATAGGTTTGGAAGTAGTGATAGAAGGAAAAGGGAGCCAGCACAACACTGTCAGTCGAGACGACAGAAAGACATTCGTGAATTGGTGTTAAGAAGGAGGCAGCTAAGAAAACATTGGAAAAGGGCCACAATTGAGGAGAAAGAAGGTATAGATGCCCTGCAGGAAGAATTACGATGTAGGTTAGCAACTCTTAGGAGAGCTGAGAATCTTAGAAGGAAGAGAAAAGAGAAGGAGCGGGTAAGAACACTGTTTTATAAGGACCCCTTTAAATTTGTGAAAGGGTTGTTTAACCAGGAAAAGGGAGGGATATTGAGAACCTCAAAAGAGGAAGTAGAGGAGTACTTGAGGAAAACTCATTCAGATCCAGGGAGGGAGGGAGGATTAGGTTTTCCGCCTGACATGCCACCTTTGGGGGAGATAGAAAGTCAGATGGATGTTGTGCCACCTAGGTGGAAAGAGGTAGAGGCTGTGGTGAGAAAAGCTAAGGCTTCATCAGCTCCAGGGCCTAATGGGGTGCCATATCGGGTATATAAGAATGCCCCAGGGGTTCTTAGGTTTCTGTGGAAGTTGTTTAAGGTTGTGTGGCATAAGCAGAGCATTCCAACAGCATGGTGCAGGGCAGGGGGTGTGTTGATTCCAAAAGAAAAAGAGTCTGTTAGAATAGACCAGTTTAGAATGATCTCTTTGCTTAATGTGGAGGGGAAAATCTTCTTTGGCTCGGTGCCGCATAGTCTGATTTGGAGTGCTTCGGAATACTTTAGAGTGCCAGTTGAGATTGTGAATATAATGAAGGAATACTTTAAAGATATTAGATTGTGTATAGGTACAGGGGAGTTTGTATTAGACTGGCAGAAGCTAGAAGTAGGCATTATGGCAGGGTGTACGATCTCACCACTTGCTTTTACAATGGCAATGGAAATGGTAACTAGATGTACCGCATAGCGGTACATGGTATGACCGCCGCAGTATACTGAAATATGGGAACTGTTGGTGTGATGAGTGTGTGGTAGAGCAGTGTTGTGAGGTGAGAATTTCTGTGGAAATGATTTCCTGGAAGTGGGCATGGATGTGGGTTTTGAATGTGTAGTGTGTAGGAGTGATTTGTGAAGGCTAGGAATCGGCAAAATGAGATTTTGTACAATTACAGCGTCCCCTATGGACCAAATTTTATGGCATGTTCTGTGGTGTTAGAGGTCTTTGTGCTGATCGTGCATGACGTATTTTGTGCAGTTCCCACTTTCTCGGTCCAAGATATTGGCAACTCAAAATCTCAATTTTTGCATATACCTTTATCACTAGGTGGCGCTATGCTTCAAGTGAGTGTTTATGGGCTGGGTCGATACACCTCTGTAACACCGACATACTAACACAAAATCGTTGTCTTGGGCAAAATTGTTGACGAGTTATTTAACAAAAACTGCTTTTTGACACCTAGCTTCGCTAATAAACATCGCCCCCTATGACGAAATGTCACAAAATTTAGTACACATGAAAAGAAATCTGTTTAGAGATGGCATGTCAACTTTGACCAAATTTGAGCACTTAAAAGCCAAGATACGGCAATTTGAAGAATTTTAAGCTACGTGTTAAATGTTCATTGACGTGTAACCTCGGAACGGTTTATCTCAAGATAAATCTTTTGATAACTTTTTGTCAGCATTGTCTGTAGATGACATATACAAAATTTGGTGAGATTCACATGAACGGCCTATGACGAGTTCATTCAGATTCGTTTTCGTAATATTAAAATTTCACGGAAATTGTTCTCATTGGAAGGTGGCGTTGACCAGTGTTTTCAATGGGTGAGCATCAATAGATTTCACGATAAAAAAATTGTTGTAAACGTAAGCATTCTCTAGATAATAGGCAAAATGACATTTTCTACAATTACAGCGCCCCCTATGGACCAAATTTTATGGCACGTTCTGTGGTGTTAGAGGTCTTTGTGGTGTTCGTGCATGATGTATTTTGCGCAGTTCCCACCTTCTCGGTCCAAGATATTAGCAACTCAAAATCCCAATTTTTGCATTTACCCATATAACTAGGTGGCGCTATGCTTCAAGTGAGAGTTTATGGGCTGGGTCGATACATCTCTGTAACACCGACATACTAACACAAAATCGTTGTCTTGGGCAAAATTGTTGACACGTTTTTTAACAAAAACTTTTTTTTGACACCTAGCTTCGCCAATAAACATCGCCCCCTATGACAAAATGTCACAAAATTTAGTACACATGAAAAGAAAGCTGTTTAGAGATGGCATGTCAACGTTGACCAAATTTGAGCAATTAAAAGCGAAGATACGGCTATTTGAAGAATTTTAAGCTACATGATAAATGTTCATTGACGTGTAACTTCGGAACGGTTTATCTCAAAATAAATCCTTTGATAACTTTTTGTCAACATTGCCTGTAGATGACATATACCAAATTTGGTGAGATTCACATGAACGGCCTATGATGAGTTCGTTCAGATTCGTTTTCGCAATATTAAAATTTCACGGAAATTGTTTTCGTTGGAAGTGGGCGACGACCAGTGTTTTCAATGCGTGAGGGTCAATAGATTTCACTTAAAAAAAATAATTGTTGTAAACATAAGCATTCTCTAGATAATAGGCAAAATGATATTTTCTACAATTACAGCACCCCCTATGGACCAAATTGTATGGCATGAGCTGTGATGTTAGAGGTCTTTGTGGTGATCATGCATTACGTATTTTGTGCAATTCCCACCTTCTCAGTCCAAGATATTAGCAACTTAAAATCCCAATTTTTGCATTTACCCTTATCACTAGGTGGCGCTATGCTTCAAGTTAGTGTTTATGGGCTGGGCCGATATGCCTCTGTAACACTGACATACTAACACAAAATCGTTGTCTTGGGCAAAATTGTTGACGAATTATTTAACAAAAACGGTTTTTTGACACCTAGTTTCGCCAATAAACATCGCCCCCTATGACGAAATGTCACAAAATTTAGTACACATGAAAAGAAATCTGTTTAGAGATGGCATGTCAACTTTCACCAAATTTGAGCAATTAAAAGCCAAGATACGGCCATTTGAAGAATTTTAAGCTACGTGTTAAATGTTCATTGACATGTAACTTCGGAACGGTTTGTCTCAAGATAAATCCTTTGATAACTTTTTGTCAGCATTGTTTGTAGATGACATATACCAAATTTGGTGAGATTCACTTGAACGTCCTATGACGAGTTCGTTCAGATTCGTTTTCGCAATATTAAAATTTCACGGAAATTGTTCTCGTTGGAAGTGGGCGTCGACCAGTGTTTTCAATGTGTGAGGGTCAACAGATTTCATGAAAAAAAAAAATTGTTGTAAACGTAAGTATTCTCTAGATAATAGGCAAAATGACATTTTCTACAATTACAGCGCCCCCTATGGACCAAATTTTATGGCATGTTCTGTGGTGTTAGAGGTCTTTGTGGTGATCGTGCATGACGTATTTTGCGCAGTTCCCACCTTCTCGGTCCAAGATATTGGCAACTCAAAATCCCCATTTTTGCATTTACCCATATCACTAGGTGGCGCTATGCTTCAAGTGAGCGTTTATTGGCTGGGTCGATACATCTCTGTAACACCGGCATATCACAAAATTTTTATGTTGTTGGGTGAAACGTTCACTGAGGTATTCAGCAAAAACTTTTGCCGGTCTCCCCCTCTTTGACGTACGCTGGCACAGCGGGGGGGTGGCCGCAGGGGACCAAAAGCTTCTAGTCGCTCGAAATGTTCTAGGGCTACATGCCTACAAAGATTCATGTCCCCCCGAGTTTCAGTGTCCCGAGAATCGTTGACGGATGACATGACTCTGTTAACAACAACGGTGCCATGTACAAAAAGGTTGTTGGAAAGGATAAATACAAATATCAGGTGGGCGAGGATAAGGATAAAGCCTAGTAAGTCAAGGAGTATCTCAGTCACCAAGGGAAAAGTGGTAGAGCTGAAGTTCACGGTGGAAGGTGAGGAAATCCCATCCATCAGGGTGAGACCAGTGAAAAGCCTGGGGAGGTGGTATAATGCAGACCTGAGTGATCGAGAGCAGGTAGAGCAGCTTAGAAAAGACGTGGTGGAGGGATTGGAAAAAATTGACAGGTCAGGGCTACCAGGAAAGCTGAAATTGTGGTGCATGCAATTTGGACTGTTCCCTAGAGTAATGTGGCCCATGTCAGTGTATGAAGTACCATTATCAAAAGTAGAGAAGTTAGAAAGGGTGGTTAATTCATACGTTAAAAAGTGGTTAGGGGTTCCACGGTGCCTAAGCAGTGTAGCTCTGTATGGGAAGGGCATACTGCAGCTGCCAATAAATAGTCTGGTAGAGGAATTTAAGTGTGCTAAGGTTAGGACAGAGCTGTTGTTAACAGGGAGCAAGGACAGGATAGTCAGCGGTCTGGCTCCTAACCCGAGCAAAGGGAGAAAATGGAAACCAAAGGTAGCAGTGCAGGAGGCAGAGGCAGCCCTTAGACATGGAGAGATAATGGGAAATGTCCAGATTGGGCGGGGAGGCTTGGGGCGTACATCAGGGAAGCCAATGTGGAGAAAGGCAGATCAGAAGGAGAAAAGGAGATTGGTTGTAGAGCAGATACGCAGGCAAGAAGAAGCTAGTAGACAGGTAAAAGCTGTGTCACTAGCAAAGCAGGGCCAATGGTTGAATTGGGAGGGAGTAGAGAGAAAACAGGTTACTTGGAGGGATTTGTGGAGTATGGAGTCTAACAGGCTAAAGTTTTTATTGGGAGCAATGTACGACGTGCTCCCATCGCCAGATAACCTGAGAATCTGGACAGATGGGGATCCGTCATGCACACTCTGTTCAGGTGTAGCCACATTGAGACATATACTATCTGGCTGCAAAGTTAGCTTGGCACAGGGTTGCTATACGTGGCGTCACAACCAAGTATTAAAATGCTTAGCAGCAGGAATTGAGAGTAGGAGGCAGCAGGTAAATGCAGAAGGTAGTCATAAAAAAGGTATCCAGTTTGTGCGGGAGGGTGAGAAAAGTAAGAGAGCCGCAAAGTCAAGGAGTACTACACAGGAAGCAAAGGATTGGCAGATGCTGGTAGATGTGGGTGGAAAGTTGGTGGTCCCTCAAGAAATAGTTACCACTAACTTGAGGCCAGACATAGTCTATTGGTCGACCAGCCAACAGGTAGTGTATTTTATTATGACTGCCGCTAGCGAAGCTAGCGATAGCGGTCATTATAGTGTTGCCGCGACTTTGTTCCCTTTTTTTTCCAGCAATTTTCCGTCAACGGTTTCCGGGACACTGGAAGTCAGAGGGACATGAATCTTTGTAGGCATGTAGCCCTAGAACTTCTTCAGCGAATAGAAGCTTTTGGCCCCCAAGGGCCACCCCCCCGCTGTGCCAGTGTCCGTCAAAGAGGGGGAGACCGGCAAAAGTTTTTGCTGAATTATTCAATGAACGTTTCACCCAACGACATGACATTTTTGTCATATGTCGGTGTCGCAGAGACGTATCGACCCAGCCCATAAACATTCACTTGAAACATAGCGCCACCTAGTGATATGGGTAAATGCAAAAATTGGGATTTTGAGTTGCCAATATCTTGGACCGAGAAGGAGGAAACTGCGCAAAATACGTCATGCACGATCACCACAAAGACCTCTAACACCACAGCACATGCCATAAAATTTCGTCAATAGGGGGCGCTGTAATTGTACAAAATGTCATTTTGCCTATTATCTAGAGAATGCTAACGTTTACAACAATTTTTTTTTATCGTGAAATCTATTGACCCTCACGCATTGAACGCACTGGTCGACGCCCACTTCCAACGAGAACAATTTCCGTGAAATTTTAACATTGCGAAAACGAATTTGAACGAACTCGTCATAGGCCGTTCATGTGAATCTCACCAAATTTGGTATATGTCATCTACAGACAATGCTGACAAAATGTTATCAAAGGATTTATTTTGAGATAAACCGTTTCGAAGTTACATGTCCATGAACATTTAACACGTAGCTTAAAATTCTTCAAAAGTCTTTATATTGGCTTTTAATTGCTCAAATTTGGTCAAAGTTGACATGCAATCTCTAAACAGCTTTCTTTTTATGTGTACTAAATTTTGTGACATTTCGTCATAGGGGGCGATGTTTATTGGCGAAACTAGGTGTCAAAAAAACATTTTTGTTAAGTAATTCGTCAACAATTTTGCCCAAGACAACGATTTTGTGTTAGTATGTCAGTGTTACAGAGGCATATCGGCCCAGCCCATAAACACTAACTTGAAGCATAGCGCCACCTAGTGATAAGGGTAAATGCAAAAATTGGGATTTTAAGTTGCTAATATCTTGGACTGAGAAGGTGGGAATTGCACAAAATACGTCATGCACGATCACCACAAAGACCTCTAACATCACAGCTCATGCCATACAATTTGGTCCGTAGGGGGCGCTGTAATTGTAGAAAATATCATTTTGCCTATTATCTAGAGAATGCTAATGTTTACAACAACTTTTTTTTATGTGGGCTTGCTACCTAGCAAAGCCCACATATTGTTCTTTCCCCGTTTATTATTTTTCAACACCCAGATTTTGCCTCCGCTACTAGTCCTCAGGCTTTCGAGATAGAGACACCATTCAAACTCTAAAACGACCGGCCCGGTTTGGAGATGGTAGCTCATATTCGGATTTTCCGTATCTCTTGTCGTTCGTCCGTTATTGTCGTTTTTCTGTCGTTTTTTGTCCCATTGAAATGAATGGTGGAATGTTCAGGCTGATGATGTCACAGTACAGTGCTCCACTCTAGCAGCCAGAGTGAGCTCTGCCCTCACTCTAACCTCCACCGCTTAACCTATAAACTTGATTTAAACTTTGTCAGAGAGATCTGGGATCTGACTGTGACCTGTGTAATTTTCATGTGCCAACTATTTAAACTGTTTGAGATAGGGCAGTTTAAAAATTGTGTCAAACAGTCTATGGGATTTTGCCATATATTTTATCATGTTACTGTAACAGTTCAGGGTGCATGTCTGACATTTCGAATGACAAAAACTGAACCGCTTAACCTACAAACTTGATTTGAACTTTGTTAGAGAGGTCTGGGATCTGACTATGACCTGTGTTAATTTCAGTTGCTACTATTTAAACTCTTTGAAAGAGGACAGTTTAAAAATTAGGCAGCAAATAATGGGGCCAGTTACACCTGGACCAACTGCCATTTTTTGAATTTGGAATGTTGAGGAATAGAACTCTCACGTGATGTCATAATACCCCTGCCATGGCCTGCCCAGAGCCATAGAAAGAGAGAGTTGCGACCATAGATTTACATAGAAGACTAGATTCCTCGTCCCCGTTGCCCGTCAACAAAGTCGAACGTCCGCACATGGCGGCCATCTTACCTCAGACAGCAGGCTTACCCATTACAGTGCGTTGGTAGGGATATGTACTTTTTAAATGACCGTAACTTCCTCAAATTTCACTCGATATTGAAACGGATTGATTTGTTATATACAAAAAAAAAAAAAACGTTAGTATGCATTTATGATATTAATGATGAATAATCATGTTATGTTTTTTAAGTATGCTACTCAGTTTGGCGAAAATATTCCAGTAGGCTAATTGCAGACCCAGATTACGCCACCCCGAAGGGACAAATAATACTGCCACAGAAGTTTACAATGAATAAAGACAGCAGAGACTCAGTGCTCAAATTCAAGCAAGAATTTATTTGTAAATGTATATGGACTGGATACGAATGGGCTGAAAACTGAAGCAGAGTGATTAGGGCAAAAATGTATTTTATTAAAATATTAGTTTTAAATAAAAATTGAACCTCGTATGATGCTGTTGTCCTTGCCCGGCTGCTCATATCAGGAACTGTATTGGACATTATATCTCACTAAATACGCTAACGATTATCCTTAAAAATGATTGATGATGTATGATCTTACTGGTGAAAGGTGATCCCGCGTACCCTACTCTCCAGACATCGCCAGTTTGAGCAACCGAAGGCTGCGCAGAAGTCTGGCATCGTCAGTGGCAGCCAGTAATTTAATTTCCTCTAGAAATCATAATGTAAGCTGTATTCAATTAACCAACCCGAAAATGAAAACCATGTGCAAGTGTAACTTCAGTTATTGGAATTATTATCTTACTTAACCTTCCATGTACTCGTACAATTGTTATGAGCTAGCCTAGCTATGAAACGTAACTTTGACAGCTGCAGTAATAAGCCGTTTTTAAGAGAAAATGTACGACTTTAACATGTTCAAACACCCAGAATTACAGCCACATTAATAATGTGGTCTATACGTCAAAATTTGTCTATACGTCAAAATTTCAGCGAGATAAGGCTAAAAACATTTTAAGCACCTCCGGGTCTTACCTCAGTTTACCTATAGGTAACAGCAGGTTCTGTGGGAAAGCTTGACTGTGGTAAGATGGCTGCCCTGTGCGGACGTTCTGGAAGACGCGGCGAGGAATCTAGTCTTCTATGTAAATCTATGGTTGCGACAACTCCATTTAGGCCAATGTTCTACTTTTTTTCCAACAATGGCGGTTCGTGGAGCCTCTCAATAGTTCCCGGAAGTTGGCATAGAACACAGATGGTGCGGTTATGGGTAAAGCCAAGCAAGCTTGTGTTACGCTTCGTGGTAAGAAAGTTGAAAGAAATATCGTGAAAGTCATGATATATAATGATATGATGCCAGCACATTCGAGTACCTGTTCGACACGAGGACCGAAATATGTATCTAACCGTCTTTTTTACTAACTTTGATTAGATGACCGTTGACGTTCATAATAATTTTGACTTGTCTGGAAGTAGACACATGGGCATACCTCGCGGGAGAAAACCACAACATGGATAAAGTGAGTAAAAATAATTGTAAATAGATTGAAGTTGTAATGGATTTACACAGTCTGTCAAAATAATAGTCAATGATAACAATATTAATAGACATTTCACTCCATGCTAGTAGCATATAGGACAGTAGCTAACGTGAAGCTAAGCAAATGTGTTACCTCAGAGTATAGCCTATTGATAGCAGTAAAATGGCTTATGTTCGTATTATCAGTGGCTCATATTTTGCTCGTTTTTGCATTTAATGACAGTTGGCAAAAATGGCATGGGGATCTCCCACTTTCAATGTTATTAGCCTTTATTATAGTGACATTACCATGTAGATACAGACTCGAGACAAAGTTCTGACCGTTTTGACCAAATGAACGGTTTATTGAGAGCATTTTAACAACACAGGCTCAGCCGTGAGCTTAGTAACTGAATTCACATGACAAACTCCTGGAAAAACCTATCAATGTAACATTTTTAGACAGACAAAACAACATAGTTCTAGCAACATACAGGTTTCTGTATTATTTATTATCAGCCTATAATATTAGCCTTTCTCTCATAGGTGGGGCTGGGGATGCAGCTTTGCAAGAGGATCCTCACTTCACGTACGTGATACAACAGTAAGTTGGTTAATGTCATGGTAATGAATTAATTGAATGAAGTTGGTTAAGGAACGCCACTTGTCACAGGAAAATATGAACCTAATGTGTTCTAGGAGTAATCTAAAGAAACAGTCATACCATGTCCTTATACTAGTTGGTTTTCCAATCTCATTATATTCTGTGTGCACTGATTTTGCACTTAATGTTTGATTTCTTGTCATATCATTACATCACATTATATCACATGAAGGGTGCATAAAACACCTGGAGCCATAGATGCTGCTGGCCACTCTGGTCACTGCATAACTAAGTTCAAGGCAAGTGTAGGTGACATCATTGCAATGTTTGTGTGTTTTTTTTTTTAATCTTACAATCAATCTTACAATCAATACTTGTTTGCCTTGCCTGGATCTGTAGTCAAGTCAGCTTTATCAATTCTTTACATGTGATAGACATACAAGAAATCTAAATTACGTTTCTTACTATCCCATTCATAGACAAGACAGAACAAACATTAGACATTAAAGTGCAAGACAGGACAATCTGGAGTACTGTAAGGTATTTGTGTTCTTACCTATCCTGAATGTAACATGTAACATTATCACAATAAGTAACATTTTGCCTGACCGCTGCAGTTATCTGAAATCAATAAATTAGCTAATTATAAATAAAAGCTAATACAAATAAATAGTAAGGGGGTAAGTAAGAGGGAACACACAATAGGAGAATCAGCCTTGAGAGGTTGCCCAGGCTCGGACACATCAGACTACAACACTCTTCTTGCTATGTGCAAAAGCACAATGTGAGAAGGCAATATACATAAGGTCATGACAGTAGACAAATATTCAGAAATGGGTTTGAAGGGTAATCTGAGCAGACTGTGAAATTAATAATTTACCAAGTTGGTGCAAATATGTTAATTGAAGAATGCAACAAAAATGATTGTAGCAAGAATGGAATTATTGATATATTTAATACTGTATTAAAGGAGCTGAGGTGGAGGATAGCTGCCAGGTGTTGGGTGGAGCTGAGGTGGAGGATAGCTGCCAGGCGGTGTTACAGGAGCTGAGGTGGAGGATAGCTGCCAGGTGTTGGGTGGAGCTGAGGGGAGTATAGCTGCCAGGCGGTGTTACAGGAGCTGATGTGGAGGATAGCTGCCAGGCGGTGTTACAGGAGCTGAGGTGGAGGATAGCTGCCAGGCGGTGTTACAGGAGCTGAGGTGGAGGATAGCTGCCAGGTGTTGGGTGGAGCTGAGGGGAGGATAGCTGCCAGGTGGTGTTACAGGAGCTGAGGTGGAGGATAGCTGCCAGGTGTTGGGTGGAGCTGAGGGGAGGATAGCTGCCAGATGTTGGGTGGAGCTGAGGTGGAAGTTAGCTGCCAGTATGTCAAGGCGCTATGACCTTGGTTCACAGCCACTAGGTGGTGAAGCTGTGCTGGCTGGCTCCCAGATGTTGAGGGAGGGTTGGAGGAGATAAGTTGGCTGGTGGCTTGAACAGGCTGGTGGCTGATAGTAGTTGACAAGACAGTGTCGGTGATGGAAGACCTTTTAAACTTCTTGCTTTGACTTTTGCTGCCAAGATGGCCATCTTTCAGGTTTTGCTTTTTTCTGATGTTTTTCTGCCTCATTGCCTCGATTCTCATTCTTAGCCTCACAAATCTCTTACTGATCTTATCATGTACACTGCAGCATGATGGAAGCCTGCTTGAAATACTATGGACGGCCCTGTCCATGGCACCTACTGCATCAGGAAGCTCCATAAGAGTAGAGGCAGACACCTTCCTGAAGAGTTCCTCCATTCCCTCGACAAAATGGTACACCTCTAACGCTGGACGACACAGAGCTCCGGCCTTAAAGTCTTTCAAGTCTATCGGGGCACTAATTTCTCCGGTAGGACTGTTATTGTTGTTTACAACAGCAGCCTTGCATGCATCACAGAGCTTTGTAAATCTCAATACTTTATAGGTGACATAGCCAGCAAGATGGTATAAAATGCATTTGTCTGCTTTTGTTAATGCAGGTGTGGTGTTGAGCTGCTCCACTCGAACCGATGGTGTAACAGGCTGTTGTGCTTGGCCCAGGAAGTCAGCCATAAAGTTGTTATCATCCTCCTGGTAGCTTCCAGACCTGGTGTTAGTCAAGAATTGGCCTACTGATATTATCCTCAGTGCATGGTGAAACTCCACTGGTGTTGGCACAGGGTTCTTTGCTCTCACACAGCTGAATACGTTCTCAAGACAGTCCTGTGTGAACCTGGATGTTAATATGAACCGGTGTCCCATTGAGAACATCTCCTCCTGTATGGCCAAAATCGTTGTTGTTGCCATGATGACACCTGTCTGAAAAGACTTCCATCCTCCATTTTGGCCAATTTTTACTTGATGGAAAAACTGAATTATGCTGTTCAGGAAAGTGATGGACTTTTGGTACTCCTCCATTTTGTGCCTACTCAGGGCTGTGACTGGATGGCGTGAGGACAGAAGGTCAAACCAGTGATCCATTTTTTCAAGTGTCTGTTAAGTGTATTGAGTCTATTGAGCTATTAAAAACCAATAAGACAGATCTCTCCTCTGAGCTGTGATAGGTGTAAAGGGAGCGACAGCAAGATTTGACCAAAGCTGATAACAATAGGCCTATTCACCTGGACCAACTGCCATTTTTCTACATTTAGAGTGTCAAGCAATAGAACTCTCAAGTATTATCACAACACCCAAACACATTAGCTGAGTTAGCCGAGTGACGCTGTTAGCACAGTTAGCTACTTAGCCTTGTTAGCACTGTTAGCATAGTTAGCATTGTTACCATTATTGCTACAGACATTTGCTCAGCTAGCCGGGTAACACTGTTAGCATAGTTAGCACTGTTAGCATAGTTAGCATTGTTAGCAATATTGCTACAGACATTTGCTGAGCTAGCCGGGTAACACAGTTAGCATCATAGACATACTATACATAGACGGAGCATTGGTTGCTGGGACACGAGAAATACGGCCGCCATCTTGGAGCGGGGATCAGACTGTCTAAGCAATACAGCAAAGCCTATTTGTGATCATGAATAAGTCATTCAAGTAACAATATTCAAATATTAATGTTGTTGGGTAAGATAGAATTTGTTTTTACTCTCTATGCATTGAAAGAGATTGGTGGTTTCAGCTGATATAAAAGCGCTCAGGTGTTTATATATATATCTAATGTATTGTTATGCCCAATTGGCTCAGAGCGGAGATAACGTAAGGGAGACCACACCGAATGTAATGTTAACAATGAACATTTATTAAAACAAATTTCAAACGAGAACTAGGATGACATGATGCTACATAGTGAACAACAGCACAATAGCAGTTTTGCTTGTTGTGCTAACTTTATGAAGCTATAATTAGGCCTATAGCAGGTGGATGGAATGCAGAAGGACAACACGAACGACGTCAAACGTTTGAACAAGGATAATTGCAACAATATCTACAAAACACTTCAGCTAGTGTTAGTTAGCAAACTAAAACGCAACGTAAAGTAGTTTAGCAACTCAATTGTAACCTTATGGAAAAGCAACGTTAGTCAACCAATGCTGCCCTCAACCTGTCAGAGAAGTTATGCATCCTATACCTGCGCAGTGTTTCCAAGCGCACAACTTCTTCCTTATTCTATCTGCCACTTTCTCTTTCCTTCTTGTCTTTTTTTAATACCATGAATGTTTTTTTAATGTTTTTTTCCACTGTGACTATGCGAAAGTGGAGAGCAGACTGTACATAAAACGAGTCGTTTGGCAGCCAGCGCGCCCAAGCCCACCGTCTCAACTTTTCAAAACAGAACGTTGAACCGCTAACCAAAACTGTAGCCTGCAAGAAGCCGTGAATCGCAAATTCATTTTAATACACACAGACTAATGACATAGCCATGTTTAACCAATAAACACAGGCATTTATCTGTCATTTGTCAGTCCCTCTATGCGCCGTAAGTTGCCCTTCTTTTGCACCACGGCCCTCTCTATAAGCTGAACACTAACAGCGCCTATGATTACTAAAAACAAAAAAAAGATTTGAATTGTATTTTGTTCTTAGTTTCACCTGGCGAAATAACATGCTAAAAATAATTTGGCGACCAGAATCACTGATTCAGGCTACATTAAACAGGTGTATGTTGATTTTAGCAATGGCTGTGTTGTCGTTTAGGTGGGTCGGATGCAGTGACAGATTTATTTAATAAGCATGACGAAAAGTCTTGGGCTGAACTAGCGATAGGCTATATACAAAAAACAGCCTGTAGTTCAATGTCAGAATGTAGAAACAGTTGCACCAAGCCTACACTGCAGGCGATTTATCCCACAACAACCTGATTGTAAACGTTTGACGCTGTTGTGCATGTCTTTAAATTTACCCACCAAGCTATACGGAGCAGAAAATGAAAAAAAAAATAGAAGGGGCTGCAAATAAACTTGAGACAACTGCTTAATTATTCGCAGTTGTCACATGTCATATGTTTTTATCAATGTGTGTTGTTACTAAGGGGATTTGGAAGCAGCAACAGTTGTTCTTTAATTAATTAAGAATAATGAAAGCCTTCAAGAAGCCTTTGTTATAGCCTACTATAACCTACTAGCGATACAGCCAGTTTAAAAATAGTGGTGTTTAGCGAGGTACTGTTAATAAAATGCGCTAACAGTTCATTTGTCCTGTCAAACGGATTAAGCTGAATGGAGCGTATCCCCGCTCCAAGATGGCGGCTCCGCGTCTCGTCAGCGCCTATTGGCAGTAACGCCCCATGCTCTGTCTATGTATAGTATGTCTATGGTTAGCATAGTTAGCATTGTTAGCATTGTTAGCAATATTGTTAGAGACATTTGCTGAGCTAGCCGGGTAACACAGTTAACATAGTTAGCGCTGTTAGCATTGTTAGCATAACTACGAAAAACAGTAACTGAGCTAGCTGAGAAACACAGTTATTAAAGTTAGCTACTTAGCCTTGTTAGCATAGTTAGCACTGTTAGCATAGTTAGCATTGTTAGCAATATTGCTAATATCATCAGATGAGAGAACTGAGTAATGTTACCACAGTTAGCTAATTAGCCTTGTTAGCATTATTAGCAATAGCATTAGCAAGCCCACATTTAGCATTTTCTGCGGGAATGCAATCTAGTTTAATCGTGAAATCTATTGACCCTCACGCATTGAAAGCACTGGTCAATGCCCACTTCCAACGAAAACAATTTCCGTGAAATTTTAACATTGCGAAAACGAATTTGATCGAACTCGTCATAGGCCGTTCATGTGAATCTCACCAAATTTGGTATATGTCATCTACAGACAATGCTGACAAAAAGTTATCAAAGGATTTATCTTAAGATAAACCGTTTCGAAGTTACATGTCAATGAACATTTAACATGTAGCTTAAAATTCTTCAAAAGTCCGTATGTTGGCTTTTAATTGCTCAAATTTGGTCAAAGTTGACTTGACATCTCTAAACAACTTTCTTTTCATGTGTGCTAAATTTTGTGTAATTTCGTCATAGGGGGCGATGTTTATTGGCGAAACTAGGTGTCAAAAAACAGTTTTTGTTAAATAATTCGTCAACAATTTTGCCCAAGACAACGATTTTGTGTTAGTGTGTCAGGGTTACAGAGGCGTATCGGCCCAGCCCAGAAACACCCACTTGAAGCATAGCACCACCTAGTGATAAGGGTAAATGCAAAAATTGGGATTTTGAGTTGCTAATATCTTGGACCGAGAAGGTGGGAACTGCACAAAATAGGTCATGCATGATCAGCACAAAGACCTCTAACACCACAGCACGTGCCATACAATTTGGTCCATAGGGAATGTTGTAATTGTACAAAATCTCATTTTGCCTCTTCCTTTCAGAAATCACTCCTACACACTATACAAACACACACAATGTCATTCATTCAAAACCCACATTCATGCCCACTTCCAGAAAATCATTTCCACACAAATTCTCACCTCACAACACTGCTCTACCACACACTCATCATACCAACAGTTCCCACATTTCAATACACTGCGGCGGTCATACCATGTACCGCTATGCGGTACATCTAGTTGAACTCACTGTCCCATGGGAAAGCTTCCTAGAGGAAGCATATGAAAGGAAAAAGCTTAAGTATGAAGAGTTGAGATTGGAAGCAGAGCAGAAAGGATGGAGGGCAAGAGTATTTCCAGTAGAAGTGGGTTGTAGGGGGTTTGTAGGGAGGTCAGTCATTTCCTTGCTAGGGGAGCTTGGGGTTGGTGGTAAGAATCTACGTAAAACTGTTAGGGAGATGTCAGAGGAAGCAGCTAGGACTAGTAATTGGATCTGGATGAGAAGGGCGGTCTCTGCCTGGGGTAAACAGTAGGGTTGCCATGTTCGAATGGGGCGGTGAAGGGATTCGAACCCGGGCCCTCCAGGTGTGGGTCAAGTGCTTTAGCCAGTGTGCTACCGAGGAGGTGGAGATTAGTGCAACCTAGGGCTGTTTGTGCAGATAAGGATGGGCACCCCAGACCAGCAGATGGCAGTAGTGTGTTTAGTGGGTCAATAGAAACACAGAAGAAGAGGCTTATAAATGGCAACCATCACACACATGGGTAGCTTAGAATCAGGCACTCTGGGATCGTGCGGTGTATTGGGATACAGAGTGGCCAAGTTTCCCGGCGCTTTGCGGTGTATGGAACACGGGATAGCTGAGCATTAGACACCATTAGATTCAAGAGGTGGATACATTTAATGGTAAGTCAATGGGTCGAATCGTCTTTAGAACTAGCATTGGCAGTGTCGTTTGTGTAATGGCGTATGCGTTAATGACTGCAAAGTGATAGTATCTGTGGTAAAATGGTGGTAAAGTGCAAATATTGTGGTTGTGGTTAATTTTGTAAGTAAAACTTTGGAAGTCGGGCGGGGGCGGTGTAGGAGATGAGATGGGGGAGGAGGAGGAGGAGGAGATGAGGCCCAGACAGGCCCTTGGGGTGAGCGAAGCCCAGACAGGCTCCCTTTCCCCCCTTCTCCTTCCCCTCCTCTTTCCCTAATTTTTTTTTTTTTTTTAAACGCGTTGGTGCAAACAGTTGGTAATGAGCAGTAAGTAGTAAATTTTGGAAGTAAACGGTGGTTGTAAGTGAATTGTGGAAGTACATTTTGGAAATTTGGGTAGCAGGTAGCTAAACTGTGGACACACGCTAAAGGATTGATCACCTTTAGTGGGGCCGCCTCAGGGGAGGGTGTACAGTGAGTAAAGGCCCGAAACACCCATTGATCCTGAGGTACACTGCTGAGGATGTGTCCCACATAGTGTATGGATAATTGTAATGGCTGTAGTTAGGAAAGCCTGAAGTGTGGTACAATGGGTGCTCTCCCCACATGTGCAAGTGTCTTGTATTTTTATTATTTATTTATTTATTTATTTATTTATTTATTTATTTTTATATGTAATTGTTAAGGAAATGTTGGAGGAAACTGCAAAGGCTTGCCAGTGGTCCTGGATGAGATGCATGTTGTTGGCATGGTGAAAGCCATGGGGGAAAGCGATAGGTAGGTGCTGCTGAGTGGATCATGTAAACTGGCCCAGCAGCCCCAGTCACTGTAACGGTAGCCGGCTGGTTCAGGTTAGCCCTTGTTGAGCATCTGTCTGTACGGCTCCAGTTGGCCATCCCCGTCCTGTACAGCTCACATGAGGTTGCGTGAATAGCTGTAGTCACACTGTAAAACCTGAGAAGTTAATTCAACTCAAATAATTTAAGGAAACAGGCTGCCTTGAATCATTTGAGTTTGATAACTTAATTAAATCAAGTCAGGTTAAACTCAAATCATTTGAGAAAACCAGTCACCTTAAACCATTTGAGTTGAATAGCAGAGTTATCACTACTTGTGTATTTTGCTTAATGTTGACTTCTATGTTGATTTATGCTCACTTTTACCATTTAAGTGATTACCACTCAGAACCTCAACTGTACTACTCAATCTATTTGAGGAAACAGGCTGCCTTAAACTATTTGAGCTATTCCAACTCACAAAACTCATTTGACAGGAGACCCTGATCAATGAAAAATGTTTTATTGAAATTTACTTGGAATATTCAAAACATTTGTTCCATACAATTATGAACTTGCGTCACTGAAAAAATAAAATACATAGTAATACAAAATAAATAGATTATAAAAAGAACAGGTATTTCTTTACAAACATTTTACAAATTTTCATTACATACCTCTTAAATAATGAAAACAGATTCACAAAAAATAGACCATCTTAAATGAGACGCATCGACAAAGAACTTTTTGTATGGTTAAGAGTGAGGATGTATAGCCATAGAAGAACACAAAAAGCAGTTGTGAGTGAGTGAATAAATGTGTGTGTGCGCGTGCACATGTGTGTAAGAGCATGTCTGATTGTGCATGAGATTTGAGTGCGCTTGTCAGTGTGTGTGCAGTGTGTGTTTAAACACTGAGTTCTAACTCATTCTTGAGTGACAGCAGTTTTGGCTTAATCTGTCTCCTTCCATCATCTAAATTAAGCAGAACAATCTGAATGAATTCAAAGAATCCCTTCAATTTTTCTGGGTATTCTAGGTGAAGCGCATAGATCAGGCCAAACAAAATAACAAGTGCATCTGCCCAATATCGATGAGACAGAACAACCTGATCTTCCAGAATGATTGTCACATGCTGCGGGCTGAAGGGAACTGCTGAGGCATTCTCTTCTGTAACGGCCAGAAGTACGACTGCTCCTTTTTGGTGTTTGTCAAAGTCTGCTTCCTAACAATTAGGGGGAACAATGCAAGAGAATGCAAAAAGTTATTGCTACGTACGTGTGTAATAAAAAAAATACATCATTCAGTGTGTGTCTACACTCGCTTTTTGACAGTCAAAAAGGGGTGTGGGGTGGGGGGTTGTAGCATGATTGTAAGAGTGACATTAAAGCAAGAGGTCTGAGAAGTGCTGTTAATGAATGAATGAATGAATGAATGAATGAATGAATGAATGACATACCTTGCAGCTCCTGAAGACTTCAGATGTATCCTCTTTTAGATATAGTGCCAAGCCAAATAGGACCGCCGTTCTTGCTGCCTGGACGTTGTTCTTATCCTGTTGAGTTTTGGGACATGAACAAAGAGCTTTGTGAGGTTCTACAACTATATGAACAACACAGTAATACATTCTTGATCAAAATCTTCCTGGAAAAAAAACTTTGTTAGGTAGACACTGAACTGCAGCTTTGTCCTGCTGAACAACCCAGTCATTACCACAGAGACGTTGGCCCCCAGTCATAAGGGATGCCCGCTGCAACATCTCCACATAGCCAGCTGCTGTTTGATGGCCCTGCACAACCTGAACTTCCATGGTTCCATTTAAAGGAGAACTTCGGTGTAAAATGAAAATTGGCATGTTAAAACATCATACCGAGTTGGTATGTGTGCTGAGGAGCAACATTGATTTAGCCTGTTGCATTCAGAGTTTAACTGTTTTTTACCTTTTGTCCCAGAAGGCTGTGTAGTTGTGTACACTTACAAAGTTCTCAGTGCCTCGTTTTTAATGTCAGGGCCTTTGTTGTACTACCGATGGAGTGTGGATTTTCTTCGAGCCGTTTTAATGGTTTAAAAATAGCGTAGTCGTCATGCTTCGTCTAAGGGCACCTACCACTTCCATTGTTAGCCTTCTGGGTCAAACTATAAAAAATAGTTAAACTCTGAATTCAACAGGCTAAATCAATTTTGCTCCTCAGTATACATAACAACTCGGTATGATGTTTTAACATTTAACACCAATTTTCATTTTACACCGAAGTTCTCCTTTAAGGAAAAAGCATCCCAGATCATCTTAGATGTCGCTCCCTCCACTGTGCTGCATAGAAGCCATCAGGATCATCAAGACCATCCAACGTTACTGGCATGACCAGGAGATGCCACCTGAGATGTTTCTATGCAGCACAGTGGAGGGGCAGTCCACGGCAATGTGGCATGTTTAACTGCTCATCACCATCAGAAGCAGCCATCTGTCTCTAGGGAGGTGTGACCGTAATGACTCTTCACACCTTGACTTGTAACCCCTTTGATAAGTGGAAAAGGGGTTGGTCTAGAGAAGTATAACTACTAGTGTTCCCTCTTACATTAACCAGAAACAGAGGAAGTTCCTTGGACAAGGAACGAAATGTCTTTCAAGTTCCAATAAGAAGTCCAGTTGCTTACAACTAAACTCTTTGGACAGTAATATGTAACAACACATCCATGTTAACTGTTATATGAGAGTCTTCACAGAGAACACATCCATGAGGCTTACCTGTCTGCTGCAGTCTGACAGAAGACCAACCATTTTCTGCCCAAAGGTTCCAGACTGCTTCTGCTTGTACAGGTTCAGGAGGTGTGGGGTGTATCTGTCCAGCGATGCAAAAAAACTGAAAGGGAGGTTCTGATTGGTAATACGGTGGACCTCCTTGTAAAGCTGTGAAAAGAATATCAAACAAATAAAACATAAATTTTGGGAATGTCTGTATAAAAGTGATAATATTCTACCCTATAACTACCCATCAGCGTTTTACTTACCTGGGCTTCACAAAAGAGGGCAGGCCATCGCTCTCTCAGCTCCGCTATAGGCCGTGAAGAATTGATGATTTCCTCGCGTCTCAAGGCAAATGTTCGATGCATCAACAGGAAGATGAGGGCTCCATCTCTTTCTGCAGCCACCTTCTCGAACTCCCTGGAAAGTTCATTTCTTTGAGCCTCTAAACTCTCTTTACTTTCACCAGCAGGATAGTCTGGGAGGTAATTAATTTCTCCTCTCCTGGGCCGTTTGATATTAGAATGGGATGATGCAGCAGTTGGATTGATGCGACTGCGTTTCCCTGCATTAACTGATACATCCTTAACACCTGCTCGGCTAAGTTTGGTCCTATAGTTCCCCATCTTAAATCTGAGACTATTCTTCCACCCATCATATCCGGTTCCAGTCTTTTCCTTCAAGCATGCATGCTTCTTTACTAAGGCCTCAGCAGCTTTGCCAAACTGTTTGCCACTTGGGTAACCTGTGTACTTATACATCTCAATAGCCATGGCCTCTAAGATGTTGTGTTTTTGATCTTTAGTTAGCTTCAGAGTTTTCCCCTCCTGCTCGTAGGCTGTATTCCCCTTACTCAGAATATATTCGATGTCATAGGTGAAAGAGGGCACAGTAAAGTTCTCAGGCCAGGCTTCAGTCCTACAGCTTCTCTCCGGCGAGGAAAGAATTACTGTGTCATCAGTACTGATGGAGCTGAGATCTAAGTCAATCAAGTGAACTACTTTGACAGTTGCAATGGATGGAAGGCTCTCTATGCTGACCAAATTGCAGAGCGCATTATTGAAATCAGGGTCTTCGTACTGAAGTCTAAAGTCATATAAGAGCTCGAACCTGGTTTTAATTTCAGATATCAAGTCATCAACTGTTTCAGGTCGAGAGGGCAAGATCAGTTTTTCTGCATTTTGATCATCCAGGATGATACGCAGCTTCAAAGGGGAGGCCATCTATTAAATCATGGAATTGCCTGAAACAAACACAAACAAAAAACATTTTTGAAATAGCAAATGCAAAAGTTGTGTTGGTGCATACGCTGTTGTGCACACATTTGTCTCTCTCTCTCTCACAATATCGTTCTCTAAAACACAAACACACTCCCTCTCTCTGACACACACACACACACACACACTGAAGAGTTTTACCACTCTTCATCAGAGACAGGGATAAAATGCTTAGGTGTAAGAATAAGTCTATCAGACACTCTGTAAGCATACAATGGCGTATGATCTTTCAGTTGGCGGACACAGCAAACAGCATGGCCATTTCCACCATTAACAGTCAACTCAAATGAGCGTAAATGCTCAACATACCATACATTATAATCCTTCAGTAGAAGAGTAATTCTATTTGCAAGCAGTAGAATGTTTATAATTTCTTTAAACTCTGGCAAGGAGTTTTGAACACCTGTGCAGACAAACATGCCTACCACAAAAGATGTTCCATCAATATTTACTTGATTTGTACTAAGGACAGTCGAGTCTTCAGTAAACTTTGAAACCCTGGCTTGTACCTCGGAGGGTAATGTGTCAATGAAGACCGATTTGACTTGGGACATCTCAACTGGTGGTTTGAAAAATCTGGATGATGATAAGTAATATGTCATCATCAGTTGATGTCTCTCTGCACAGGTTTTTAAAACATTTTTGAAGTTGTTACTCTCATGTATAATCTTTTTAAAAACCCTGTGTTTCCCCTCAAACCTCATTGTCCATAGGTGGACAAGGGGCCCAAAGCATCGGATGAGGTGAGGGTAATGCTCCAGAAAATGGTGCTTTGGTCTCAACATTAAATTAGGGAACACCTCCTGGAGTATCTGTCTGTGCTCTGAGATTTTGCAAGACATGTACTGCAAAGTTTCTTCCGTGAATTTGTGAGACACTGCGAGATCGACTACATCTTTCAATGCCATTAGTATTTCCCAAAACATATCCCCTTCTGGAATGTTGTGGCCAATGAGAATAGGAAGTAATCGCAAGAGAGCATGATTCTCATGACCATTACCCCCAATTGTTCCTCGAGATGAAAAACTTGGAATTGGATGAGGACGGTCTACTTTGTCTGAGTGTTGATAAGGAAATGACTTAATTGCCTTATTTAGATCTTGGAGGGTGAAGTAGTTGAGTGAAATCATACCTTGCAAGCAAAGCGCCAATTCCACAGGTACTACACCTTCCAGGAGGTCGTGTAGGATGTCTGGTGGAAATCCTGTGATAGTGTGGAAATATGAAAGTTGGTCAGAAAAAACACAAGTACCTTTGACACCATATCTTTCCCCAGCATTTTCATTTTCCTGAATGTCTTGTGTCAGAGCGTCATGTTGGTCTGTTGACCTCATCTGGCAAGCATCAATGGTTGCATCTAATGTCTGTACATCCGCTCTGGAGTAAAGACAAAATCGACAACTGTAGACAGACCTAAAACTTTGATTAAAACCACCCAGCCCATGAGCTGCGAGGTTATCTGCCACAACAGAGAAAACTGTCCCTTTAATGGAGTCACCCAAATTTTCAATATAGACACCATCCTGTTCTAAAATCTTCAAGTCATTCAGCAGTGGTGCAAAAACTTTGTCATATCCAAATCTTTGGACATCTTTTGAATTGCACAACATGGCAAGCTGAATAGTGTGCAGTGCAGAGCGATATTTAATTGGCAAGTTAGCGAGTGACCAGTAAACTGCACACATTTTGTAATATCCCCTTGATGTTCCAAGAGGATTTGCAATTTCAAGGTCATCAACATACAAAATTAAGGAAAACTTAGCACCTCCTTCTGCAAAGAAGACATTGCTCTGATAGTAAGAGCCATCAACATATGATGAAAACTCACCGGGATTTGTTGTTGTTGACTGAAATGCAATGTCTGCAATGTCTGCTTTTTTCATCAATTCCTGCAAGGAAGAGAGAACAGGCACATAAACAGATTTTCTTTGGGTACGGTCAATAAGGTACTCAATGGGTTTGATATGCGGAAACCTCTGCTCTACATATGACTTTCGCCTCTTGGCTGTTGACAATGGACCTTTACTTTTCACTGATCTGTGTAAGATATTGCACTCTGAAACTGCCTGAACAACTGCACCAACAATTGTATCAGTAACAGGGCAACTGTGCTTTTTCAGAGTTTCCGTGATCACTTTATTAAGGATAGGTTCAGAGAGTGTGAACAGCTGATCAATGTGCTCAACAATTTCTTGTGTTGCTCTATTTGTGACATGGAGAATGGATTGCATCTTCAAAAAGAAGGCAGCCAAATTATATTCCAGTTTATCATCTAATGCATCAGTATCATAAACTTCCTCATGAGAGGGTTCCTCTTCATGGGATGCAACAGACTCTTCCTCACTGGCAAAATTCTGAGGAGGGTCACTACCAATTGGCTGAACAAGCTCAGTGGCATAGTCTGAATAATTACTATGTTCTCTGCATTTGTGTGATGTAAATGTAGAGTACACATTTGATGTAAAAGAGCAGTCTTTGAATGGGCAGGGGACAATTTGCTTTTGTTTTAAATGTCTACCAAGATGGAGAAACATGTCCCTTTCAACAAAGGGCTGGGTAAATTCACAAAGTTGGCATTTGAAAGCCCTTCTGTTGCCCTGCCTGAAGCGCTGCATCGTGCACACGAGACATGTGAACTTTTAATGAATTGTAGGTTTTGAAATAACACATGCAATTGTGATAAGGGCATGCCAGTGGACATATTGTTGAGTGCTGACCATGCAATAGTCTGTAATGACTCATTAACCGCACTTTCACAGCAGTAGAAAACTCGCACAGCTTACATTTCCACATTTTGGATTGCAATTGCTAACTACTTTTGCTAATAGACTACCCACAGGAGGGCTACTTGTTAGAAGTTTAATGGTCACAGTACAAAGCACATTCATACAATGTATGTGCCTGAAGTAAGGGTATCAAATACATATTTCCGAATGTAGTCATATGAAACACATAGGCACAAATAGTTCGCTAGCTAGCTAACTTGGACTCGACACGTGTGGCTATATAGAGCCTGCATTCAGACTAACTAGCTTATATACAGTCTATGGCTAAAACCTACATTCGACATGTAAGAAGTGTTATGGCCACAATACGAAAGAAACAAATTCATACAGTGTTTGTAGTGGAAATATGAGCATCACATATAAATGTGTGAATGTAGTCATGAAACACAGCCACAAAATAGTTCGCTAGCTATCTAACTTGCGTTTGACACGTGTGGCTAGTAGAGCCTGCATTCATACCAACTAGGAGCTAGAAGCTAATTGTTATAGGTGTTGTGACCGCAGTAAAAAGCAAATTCATACAATGTAGCTGAAGTACGGCCTTCCAATAAAAATGTATGAATGTATTCATATGAAGGAGAGGCACAAACTAGTTCGCTAGCTAGATCATTTGGGCTCGACACGTGTGGCTATAGTGGAGCCTGCATTCAGAACTAGCTAGCTAGAATCACAAAAAACAATGGCAACAAAAAACATACGATACGGTTAACAAATTGGATATTTCCTCACTATCCGTAGGGTAGCAAAATTAATGTCAACTCGAGAGGGTAGTGGACACGGAGAGTGCCGAAGACACACAAACCTGAGAATGTGAATTGAATGGTGCCTTGGTCGAATGATCGTGCTTTAGGACTTGCTTCTTGCTCGCTTCTTCCTTCAGAGCTCTTGATGCTTTAAGTGAGACTGCTCGCCCTCTGTCCTCGTCCAGAGACCTGCAATCTGATTGGCTGTTGATGTATGCTCCTATCTCTACTTTTTTTTCACCATAGAATCAACTACATACAAACAATTTACCTTAACTCAAAAAATGATAATTAATTATGCCTACTTGTTTTTTGTAAGTGATTATAACATCAAACCAAAACTGAGTGCACTACACTTTTAATACTTAAGTCATGTAAACTTTCTGCTGTTTTTAAGTGATGTTAACATAAATCTTTTGTTGAGATGGATGATTGGGTTTTACAGTGCAGCGGCCAGTTGTGCGTGTTACTCCTGGGAGTAGGGACTAACAGCCTGAACTATTTACTTGGTTATAGATAGTGTAGGGGTAGGTGTAATAGCTATAGTTTCTCCCTAAGGTGTTCTTCCTACATGCACAAGTACTTTGTGTTCTTTGTAAACTGTCAATGTGATGGAAAACATGAATGTGGTAAACATTTATAGATTGTCAACATGTCAGAAAAGACTCTGCTTCTGGTTGATCCACTGGGTAATGAAGAGAAGTATGTGCGCCAACCCTACGAAATTGGAGGTAAAGTTTCAGAAAAAATCGAAGTCCTTGGTCTTTTGTATGTTATAAAGAGTGTCATGTATGGCATATGCTTGTTGTGCGTTTCACACAATGATAGGAACTTCTTGAGGATGGCAGGCCGTGAAGTCCCAAAACAGAAATGGACTGTTCAGATTGTTTCCCATGACAAGCAGCACGACAGCAGTAGCTGTGGGATTTTGGTTTTAAAGGTAAAGATTTCAGTGTTTCCAGTAATTTCTTTCTCTTATATCTATCCAGTGATGTGTAACTGAATGCTTAAAATCAGGGCTTTGAACCGGTTCAAGGAACGAAAACGAAAACCGGAAACTTTTAGCATTTTGCTTGGAACAGAAACAAAACCAGAAACTTTATAATTTTTTTTGTTCCGGAACAGAAACGCTTATTTAAAAATAATGGTAACCGGTTAATACCGGTTTATTTCGTTCTTTTAAAATTCTGTATAGTCTAGAATCAAAGTCATTCGTCTCCTAACCTAACGTCTATGGTAGCCTACAATGACCCAATGAGGTTCACTTCCAGTGACGTTCAAGATAGACGTTTATTGATTGAGAGGGCGGGAAGACCGTCATCAGATGTATGGGGAAAATTAGTTTTAGACACAATATCAATAGGATATATTTGCCTTGCGAATATTAAATCGACTGTCTATGCTTTTGTGACAAGGGTGTGGTGTAGAATTTGGTATTTTTTTGTTATATGGGAAAAAAATGTTGACTACTTTCATAATCGCAATGTTTTGTTGGTTAAATTACCTGACATATGGTATGGGAATTCTTTTTTTTGTTATGTATGGAAAGTTTTTCATTGCCATATAGTCTACAATAAATGTGAATGGCATTTTTGTTAACAATACCTGGCGGATATGGTAAGGTAGGCCTAATTGCAATATTTTGTTTATATACTGTAGACTAAGCCAAGTTAATCACAGTTGGGATAAATTTCCCTCCTTGGATGGAGTGTATATATTTTTGTAAATAAATATGTTATGTTTCTTCTGTTGTACCTTTTCCTGACCTCATCCATCATGAATAAGAGACAAGCCCATTCACTGCGTGCACATGGAGGAGTTGAATCCGATTGGAAATGGTTTGGGATCGTATCGACTTCATGTGCCCAGGCTAAGGATCGTATAGGGATTGGTTTCGCGAATCCGATTGCAACCCCTGGCTTGAGCCGGTTACAATCCGCTTGGTGCCGCCTTGTGCACGGTTATTGGTTTGGATTCGTGTACTGCGCATTAGGGCTGGCAAGGAATATTCGAAATTCGAATATATATTCGAATAGTTTTAGTTAGAAAAGCAATTCGAATGTGAAAGTTAATATTGGAATGTGAAAAAACGTGCACTTGCGCTTTGGAATGTCGGAGGCAAAATAAATACTCGGTGTAGTTGGAATATTTGTGTTTTATTTGGAGCGAATATTCGAAAATCATTTTTGAGCAATGTTGACAGCCCTACTGCGCATGTAAAACCACTCGATCCCAGAAGCTTCTGTCCCTGATTTTCATCCATACTGAACGTCGAGGCTTTCTATCGCCTGCTCTCAACAAGTCTCGTTGTCTTCAATTGCTTGTAATATCAAACGCCGACGGCACAGTTCATGTCGTATCAAGGAAACCAAAAACGCTGTTTGTTCTTTCATACGGACTTCCAAAGAAAGGAGAATGCACAGCTTGCATGCAACTGCTGCTCTGTCAACCTCCTCAAGCGCTATCTTTGTTTTGTATGCCGCCAGATAGTTTGTTTATTTTCTTTTAGCAGCCGTTAACCTGAAGTAGTTCTAACACCACTTGTTGAAAGGAATATAGCACCATCTAGCGTAGCGGAAACGGCCAGATCTCTGACCATTATCCGCTAACACGAACTCTCATGTGCACAGACATTTGGGACAGACCACCCGTTGGGTACCCAGATAGCAAGCATACGTTGGCCCGACGTTGGCACAACGGCGTGCAACACGTTGGCCTGACGTTGTTTACTGACGGTGGGCCAACGACATTTTGGCCGCTGGGGAAACGTTGTAACCACGTCGGATTTCGACCTAATTGAAGTACGTCACAATGGAACTGTTCCCTCTGCCTGCCGTTGGTAAGAGGTTGGTAAGACGTCGGCTTATACCCAATTGCCGACGTTTTGTGTGTCCGTACGCTAAACCAATGATAAATGTTTTGGTTTACATCGTATCATATTATCACATAGGCCTACATGTCCAAAATCAATTCCTGGAGCATACAGGAAATCATAGCCCTATTGCCTACTAAATTGTAGCCTACAGCCTATATATGTCTCAACCAATCAATCAAAGTGGGTCGCACAAAATCAAATACAATAATTTATTGAAATAAACAAATATATGAGAACAAAAGAAAGTAATAAAAAAACAATGTTCAGGCTCCCATCCTGCAAAAACAAACAAAAAACTTGATAAGTTCACAGATCCATTGTCTAACACAACGAAAGGCACTGTGTCTGTGCCAACAAAAAAATCTTAATTAGGCTACTTACTCTGAATCAGAATCCAACTCGCTGGACGAAGATTGATCTGTGGACAAAAGGAGACAACTATAAACCCACTGCGCAAAGTGATAATCGTCAGCAGAGGATTATTGGACAAATTATGATGGCTGGAAGACAGGTAATGAAGTCATTTGTGCATTATACATACTGCATTTGTAACTGTCTTTATTTTAACGGATTGCACGAACATGCTCATTGCCTATGTCGGTTTACATAAGCCTATATCAGTTCATTGCATGCATTCCATTTGCAGAAATGCATTTCCACGTTGCAACTGCAAAATACGTGCATAGGTCTAGCCAAGCGTCATATTCTTCCCATTATTTTCATATTGCTAGACCAGTGCGCACGAGAGGCCCACATCAGCGCATCATTTGGTAAGCGATTCCCATCCTGCTAGGCTAGCCTACAACTGCGTCTGTTCGACCTCAGTAACTAAGGCAATGGTGTTTAGCGTATGGTTAAAAACTGCTTACTTTAAACTTTTACCTTTTAGAAACGAATTCAGCCTATGATTGTTTTCAGCTAGTACATGTAGCTCTACAAATGCACGTGGTGCCCACATGAGCCTCGCGTTTGGTGCTGGGGATATTACCACAGGATAATGCTACCAGTTCACCTTTGAAATAAGGTAAAGCCGCTTGTTCTTGTTGAGAAAATATCTAACAGGTAGAAAAAAATATTTTTCTTAGTCTGAAGTTTTATAACCTTTAATTTCTGACTTTGACTTTGACTTGACTTTTCTGTAAGGATATTCAGTCAGTGGTTGTTGGATTATTTAGATTTTAATGGAATTCATCGAGGCGTCTGGGGATTCACGCTTCAGTTATTTGAAGTTAAAGGAAAAACTATTATCAATGTATCAGTTAACGAATATTTCCTGTGTTTGTCCTTGAGGGTAATGGTGAGTATTGTATGTTGTGGGAGTAGGTTATGGGAAATGTAGCCAGCCCCAAATTTGGTCTGTACCACTTCAGGGCAGAGGTTCTCAAATTGGGTGCCGCGAAATACTTGAATGAATTTTGATTTTGAATTAGTCGTCTATGTAGTAGAACAAAATGCACAGGATTTCAGCTGCGGCTTGCTATTTAGTCCATACGTTTTCTGGTGGGAAAATGGAATTTGTCATCTATAAAACTATATGTATAAGGACTAAGGAGAATAATAAAGTAATAGGGAGCTAGCACAGTCAATGTTCCCTAAAATAAATGAATTTTACAAAGAAATTTCAAGTAGCCCACTATTTGAGTTATTTTTTTTACATTAATGTAATTTTGTTTTTATAATCGGTCTCATCACAAGATGCTCTGCCTGGTATGGCCATGCCATGTCATTGTATCCAAAGGCTTAATTTTCTGTCCCCAACTTAATGCTTTTGGTCTGTGACATACCATTTACAGGGCCCTGCTGTTGCTCAGCTCTTCTCTTTCTCCCTCCATTCCTGTCACCGCTGTACTTCAGCCAGTTTTTTATGCTGACTTCGCAGTCACTGGCAGTCACATTTTGCACTGCAGCCGCACCTGAACAGGTAACAGTACTTTATCATAATCAATCCAGTATGTGCCTAATGTTCAATGTTATGTCCATATATAAATCATATATAATACATTATAATACATACATTACATCTGGCCGAATAGGGTCAGAGTGCAGCCCCCTCCTCAATGCATATTAAATCACCTCTAGAGATCAAAGGCTTTCAGAAAATGTGTATGCTTTATGCTGTTTAACCTGTATATGTACTCTTAGTTTATTCTTGATTCACAAATCAATAACATTGGCCCTATGGGGGCAGATGATGCATTTTTGCCCTATACCCTTCAGGCAAACAGGTTAAACAACAAAAACTATACATTTTCTGAAAGTTTACACCATGTAAATGTGATTTAACAACCTGAAACAGGTAGTGCATCCCAAAATTTTCTCTTAACATTCTAATTCAAATTCAGCATGGCCAGAGCATGCAAAAAGTTGTATTCGTTCAGAGGTGGGAGGGGTGCATTGTGACCCTACTTTGCCTGTGGCCTACACTTTGTGTAATATCATTTTGTCAACTAAACAATATTTTCTGCAATCAATAGTGGCAGCAATATACTGATGCATACCTCGTATGACCGCAGTAAGGCTTAAGGCAGAAAAAGCCATTTTCTGCCCTCTTCTCCCAAGCCAGTTGAACTGGACTGCAAGGGCATCAGATAATAGGTGACGCATAATTCTTCTGACTATATCCCCTGGATTTACCCCGCCAAGTGTTGCCAGGTATGATGTCTACAGACAGCAAAAAGATGATTGTTTAAGAAATGTGTATTGCTGTCAATGCATATGACAGTCCACACTTCTCTCTTAAAATCAGTTATTCGAGTCAAAGTCATTAGCTGTGTTTCCATCCAACATGTAATGCTGACTAAACAACTACAATTTAAAGACTCATTTACATGAACAGTGAGCTTACAGCACCTCCAAAGAGGTTTGGAAAAAGTTTAAAGGAGACATGGAAAGGAAAAGAGAGGTTGTGACAGTTTTTTGAGAAATTAATCATACCAGAGCTTTTTGCTGTAATTTGTCTGCCAGCACCTTTTCCACCTTCCTCAACTCCTCAAGGGATTGGATGGGGAACTTAAAATCGTCTGAAAGACTCATTGTTGTTGGTGGCGGCTGTTTCTTGGCCAGAGCCTGGAGAAGGAGGGTGTTCTGGCGAACTTGTGCCTTTATCTCCTCCAAGGCCCTAAAAATCATCTGGTCACGCTCTGTAAGTAATAAATGTTAAATGTAGTAGAAATATCTCCTGTTTTGGAAATTGCCTTCAAAATATTTTGTCTAGTAGTAAAATGCCTTTTTTTACCCAATAGATTTATGTCACACTGTGAGCGGGAGGCAGCAGGCAAGTTCCAAACAGGCTGAGAGGGGAACTCTGGTGGTGGCTGGAGCTGTTGGGGCTGTTTGGAGGATGCAGTTCGTGGCCGAGGTGGGACTGGTGGCACGGATTGATCTGCCAATTTGACAGAGGGCCTGCAGACAACAGCACAATAGGTATGAAAAACATCAACCACTTTTTCAGGTCTTATGTGAAAGTACTGAACAGTTCTTACATCCTAAGCCTTTTGGCACCCTCGTCCTCAGAAGTGAGGGAGTCTTTTCTGGTGGCCTTCATCAGTTTTTTTCTGGCCGCTTCATAACAATCTGTATTTAAGGGAAACATTTGTTGAACAAAAGCAACATATTGCAGCATGTGCAGAAATTCAGTGGAATTATGATCAGTCAGATTCAGTCTTTAACTCCCTCTCTCTCTCTGTATAGTGTGTGTGTTTCTACAGGAGGAGGGGTCTCACCATATTTCTTCAGGACCCTGATAAAATGTTCATCCCAGGTCTCATCAGGTTCCTCCTGATTCTGAACGGCCTGTTTGGCTTTTTGCATGCTTTTGTATGGTGGCCAGAATGACACTGTTTGGTCAACACTCAGCCAGCTGGTAGGAACTACTTCGACTTCATTCGTCTCAGTGAACACTACTACTGCAAACATGCTTAAAAAAAATGGAGAACATTTAATGAATTATGAACAGAACTGTTATGAATTATGAACTGAACTGGTAAAGGAACTGATTAAGTATATGAAGAAACTGATTAAGTATACTAATTAAGTATTGTATTATAATGTATTGTTAATGTTATTTATTGTTTATGTGTGGTTTAGTCGGTATGCTGCAAAGCCATGTTTGAAAGGCAGTGCAACAACTTTTGCGTCAATGGCTATCTCTGACAATGCAACCACCTCTGCAGACAGCTCTTCACAATATGCAGTACCCAGATTAAGGGAGTCAACTGGGGATGTGAAGAGTGACTGTTTGTTAATAAATTTTCGCACAAAAAACGTAGTGCAGCCATCAATATTGGCAATTCTTTCTATTCTAAACATGTCGTGACCACTTAAGACTATGTTGTTTGGCTCATAGATTGAAAGGGATAACTTTGTACAGCAGGAATGATTAGAGAGGGAATTGTGCAAGGGTCTGGAATGACTGACACTGTTGGTTGGTTTTTGTTCAGAGATACGTTTCACTACTTGTTGTAAAGTCTGGTTTGGTTTTCTGATTTGTTTCTTTAGTGAGTGCAAGAAATTTTCAAAAGGGCCAACGTGTGCTTGTTATCTGGGTAGCAACACCCAACCCAATCCCAATCCAATCCAATCCTACCATGTGCCCGTAGTCATTGTTATTAATTGAATTGCATTAAATTATCCCATCTTCAGTGTCCCCTGTATCACAAAGATGAGGTATACTACTTTTAGTGGATGCATTTTTTGGATGAATATATATGTCTGTCAAGATTGGCTACCTCTACACATATTCATATAAATGAGTGAACGGTGGTGATTGTACAGTGGGAGCATTATGTGATGGGTCAAGTGGGCTGTCAGAATGTGCTACCTTTAGTGGGAGCCTTATTTGATAAAAAATATAAGCCTGTCGAAATGAGCTACCTTTCCTTTAGTGGGAGCCTTATTTGATAGAAAATATAAGCCTGTCGAAATGAGCTACCTTTCCTTTAGTAGGAGCCTTATTTGATAGAAGATACAGGCCTGTCGAAATGAGCTACCTTTACCTATGTTCATATAAATGAGTGAATGGTTGTGATTATACAGTGGGAGCACTACTTGATGGGTCAAGTGGGCTGTCAGAATGGGCTACCCTTAGTGGGAGCCTTATTTGATAGAAAATATAAGCCTGTCGAAATGAGCTACCTTTCCTTTAGTGGGAGCCATTTGATAGAAAATATAAGCCTGTCGAAATGAGCTACCTTTCCTCTAGTGGGAGCCTTATTTGATAGAAAATATAAGCCTATTGAAATGAGCTACCTTTCCTTTAGTAGGAGCCTTATTTGACAGAAAAATATAAGCCTGTCGAAATGAGCTACCTTTACCTACATTAATATAAATTAGTGAGTGGTGGTGATTCTACAGTGGGAGCATTATTTGATGGGTCAAGTGGGCTGTCAGAATGGGCTACCTCTGAGCTACCTTCAGTAGGAGCCTTATTTGATAGCGTAATACGACTGTCGAAATGAACTGCCTTCGCATATAACCTAGGCTACATGAGTTAATATTTTACATAACTAAGGTTTAAAGTATGATTAGCCTACCGTATGCAAACAGCATATAACTCTCTAATCCAGAAATATCTAATCCAAAGACATAGCCTATCTTGTAAAACTGCGGAGGTTAGCTTTGAATCTATACAACCGTAAGCGAAAAACGCAAGGTATCTTATTTCGACGGGGTAGCGTAAATCGATAGACGCCACCGTCGATTTAGGCTACTGGTAGCTCATTTCGACGAAGCAGCCCATTTCGTCAGTACACCGGCTTAAATGAAATAAGACTACGTTTATGTCCTTATGTGGATCAATTGTTTCTGTCGTTATCCGCAACGAATGCATCCGAATACTCTCCGGGCACGAAACATCTGGGTACTTTGCAGTTTCAACCACCTAAGTCCAAACTATAAAGTTCAGACTTCCATCGTACTTTGGTGGTTGGAGATTTTCGGGAAACAGTCGGTTGTGGGGTGCTGAGTAGTTTGAACCTACGTTGTACAACGGTGGTTTAATGCTAACCTCCGTCGTTGTTTGGGAAACGGACCCCAGGGTGACAGGTGGTGGTGTTCATGTTTTTGTTTAGTGTTGTGTGAGACAGGAAGTGATTTAACTCTGCCTCCAATATGATGACAAGCAGGTCTCTATGTCTTATACTGTATAGGCTTTATGAGCTAAATTTGTCTGTCTGTCTGTGTGAGCGTTGTATTGTTCAATATATGCTGTAAAGTGTTTTTATTGTGCAGTCTGTGTTCTAATTTTTAACTAAATAAAGCTAAATATTCATATTGCAGCTGTGGCCTAGTGAGATGGTCTTGGGATTAGAGGGTTGCAGGTTCAAATCCCTTTCCAGGAAGAAGATTGTGGGTGGGGGAGTAAACAACTAGTGCTGTCCTGCACCCTCATCTATGGCTGAAGTACCCTTGAGCAAGGCATCTAACCCCACATTGCTCCAGGGACTGTAACTGAAAGCCTGTAGCTAAGTAACTGTAAGTGACTGGAGAAAATTGCATTGCAGTTACATTACACTTAGCTGACGCTCTTATCCAGTTTTATTATTTGTCATGTGCAAGGCCAACTTTATACAAAATGTAATGGGCCTTCTTGGAGAAACTGTTTTTAAGTCTTGCTGTCCGTGCAGAGATGTACCTTTTGGCAACAAGGAGAACAGCTGAACAGCTTTGATGGTACTCATGTCACTTCTAACTGTCCTGTTTTGTTGTGTTGTAGGACAGGCTGACCAGTGATTTCCCTCAGCTGGTGTGTCAAGCCCCCACCAAGCTCAAGATCAGTCAGTTGGGTTTTGTAGAGACTCCGTCATCAAATAAACTCATTGTAACGTTTTGCATCACTCGGACTGCTGCTTCGTGCCGTGACAACACTTTCCCCCCGCTAGTTCCATGTATCATCTTGCTTGCATGCGTTTGATTATCCGAGCTTTGGCCTCAGCTTCCAAAGGGCTTTTCGTATACCACAGCTAGATAGATGGCTAGATAGATGTACTTTATTGATCCCAAGCTGTGATGTGCACAGATAGACAGCAGGTGGCGCGAAAGCACCTGTTTTGCCCTCTGGATTCGAAAAGTGCCCTTTTGAAAGTTCGGTTTTTTGTTTGTTATTACATTATAGTGTGGTTCGTGTTGATCATCTAGAAATGCTATGCGATTAAAAGCGTGTGTTAATAATGCACCGATATGCGCCCCTCCCTTCCTCCAATTTTAACTGCATCAAGAATATGTAATTTGCTGATTGTCATAACAAAACCCCAGGTCAGGGACAGAGAAGTTGCTTCATTATATAGCCTAGCTAACGCCCAAAATACACGCAAGCGTACCGCTTTCTCTTCGCTTGCTCCGCTTTGAGTGGACGTGTACCGAAGGTCAGTTGAAGAGATATGAAGTTTAAAACGCTAAAGAATTCTGAATGGTGACTATTTTCTTCATGGCAATATAGGCTAATGTTAATCAACCGCACTGCTTCAAATTTGATGTACGTCCATGTTTAAATGTTTATCTCTCCACATGCAGAGGTGGACAGTAAGTAAATTTACTCAAGTATACTTAAGTACAATTTTTAAGTAGCCTATCTGTACTTTATTTGAGTAGGCTATTAAACATTTTGACAACTTGTGACTTTCACTTCACTACATTTTAATACAAATATTGTAGGCCTACTTTTTACTCCACTACATTTGAAATATGAGCATGAAGTAGGGCCTATACTTGTTATGTTGATGAGAGGTGGATCTAAATTCATACAACTATTCTTATGTCTTCTCCACATTCAAAACACATCCACAGGTTAGATTGTTCAACAGAATTGCAAATTCACTACATGTCACTCTCAGTAACCTATTTCATTGTAGGTTACACAAACACACACACCCTCATGCCCACGCACAGCAAGATCAGTGTTGAATTGACTCCCACAGAGTTGACTTTAATACTTTTGAGGGTTTATATAGCTCCACACTCTCCAGAGTTAAATTAGCACTTTCAAAATATGAAATAACCCCAACTCTGAACATCATTTAAATCCTAAAATGTTAAATTTACACATTGAGAGTTAAAATCAACTTCCAAACTCTGACATTTTAACACTACATATTTTGCTGTGTAGCCTATGCTGACCACAATTCTCCTAATTAGTTCCTTTGCCATCTGTTCATTTCCATCTGTATATTTATATTAAAGTAAAAGGTAAAAATCATATATAGTCCTGCTTTAACAGTACTGAAATTGTCATATCAGGAGACCCTAAAATGTGAAAACAGTGATAATGTGTATAAAGAACTTAAGCTTTAGTTTTAGTGACCATTTATCAACAAAAAAAGAGAAAAAATACTTTTAGCCAACTTTGGATACTTAAGTATTTTTGAAAACAAGTAGGCTACTTTCGTACTTCAACTTAAATAGGCTAACAATTTTGCAACTGTCACTTGTAGTGGAGTAATATTAAACAGGAAATATCTATACTTTGACTCAAGTAAAGGAATTGCGTACTTCGTCCACCTCTCCGCCTTCCAACTGAAATGTCATTTGAGACTATGTCTGGTTACCGCTCGGCGAACGCCGCTCCTCATTTGCATTAAGTTCAGCAGAGCTAAACTTTTCCGCCTGCCTCGCTGATCTGCGTCACCACCTGCCGCCACCCAACAAGACTAGAACGTTCCGCTTCGCCCGCTTGCATGCATTTTGAGCGTAACATAATGACATGCAACTCAAAATCAGGACTGTCCTGAAAAACTGGGGGGTTTGGTTAGCCCAACCCTAGTTATACATTAAAAACAAGTTTGGCCACTGGCTCAGAGGAACACACTGCAAATCCAAACACCACAAAAATAACCTAGGCCAGCAATGTTAGCTGCCATCAAAAGACCGAAGCAATCGGTGTCATGCAAGCTCCGAGATCCACGTGCATGCCTATGAATAATGCATAAAACGCAAACGTAACTCAACATTTTGTTGTAGACTATTATACCCAAGTAGCATTGGTAGGCTTTTGATGACAGTGATACGACTTGAATTCCATCATTATTACTATATTGTACTGACTACAAATCAATTAAACTAAAACAACCTACTAAGGAAGCAATGTCGGCCCTTAAAGAGTGTTTAGAGTGTACAGCGCAGACTGGGACATTTTCAAGCAGGCAGCCACCTACAATGGCATCACTGATTTGGAGGAATACACTTCAACCTTGACCAGGAAATGTTGAGTATAGGCGTTGTAGGGGGTTTAAGTGGCACAGTTATTGCTGACCTTAAAGAAAGGTTATGAAAGGATTCCAGATGTCTTTGAAGGCTGAAGCATTGTTATTCTTTTGAGCTATGAGTTCTTCTGTGAGAATGTGTTCTGAAATTAGGTTGAACCAATGATTTATGTGACAAGAGTTTCTAGATTTTCAGTGTTGAAAGACTATTTCTGTTATCTCTTATCACTATATCTTAGTGACAGAGAGACAGGTGCTGGATATTTCCTTTTCTGTAGGATGGGAATACAGGTGGTGTCTCCTAGAAGACAAAGAGTGGGGGAAAGTGGGATTCTACAGTCCAAGATGGCGGAGAGTGTCTTCGTGACTGAAGTCCATATAAGGTTGACTGGCTGACAGTTCCAAGTGGCATGCAAATATGTGTCAGTGCTCCCCGAAGTGAGGGTAGATGTCTGTGTTGACTGTACCCATTTTGAATAATTTGCTTTGGGTGATGTGAGTCCTGTGAATGGTTTTATACTGTAATAGTTGTAGTTTGGTGTTAGAGGTCATGGAGAAAATATTTTTGCAGATATTTGTCCAGAAATCAGGGATTGGAGAGAGCACAAGGACATTTCCCATTTTGCTGTTGGGAGGGTTATGGAGGAGGATAAGGAGGCAACCACTTTGTAAAATTTAGAAATGATTTTTCTTGTGGGTGGTCTGCAATTCTTAACAGCTGTTCAATGCTGTGTTATTTCAAGAGTGTTATTTTTATTAATTTTGAATTATTGCTTTCAGTTGCTGGTAATGAAGGAACTGGTCTTTTCCAACCCCATACTTCAGGGCAATGGTGTGAAAATATAGAAATCGGTTATTTTTGAACAGTTGGTGGAGGTGGGTGATACCTTTAGCTTCCCATTCGGCAAAGTGGATTGGGGTATTGTGTAGTAGAATTTTAATGTTACGGTTACCGGTGTAGCGGTAAACCTAGATAGAAATGTTGACGATAACAATTATAGTTTTAATGAAAAAAAAAAATCTCGGTGTTGTGTAAGCAACGTGAGCTTTTCCAGCGTCTCATCCGAGTCTGCTGAAGTTGCCATGCAGATGCACTTTGTAGTCTACAAACTAATGGTTGCCCACCACCAGTGTAGTAAAAACGAAGTGGCTACTGGTAAGGCAGCGTCCATGCCCCTAAAACTGGTATTATTGGTACGGAAATTCAAATTAACGGAATCTAGGGTTAAGGGTAGGGTTAGAGTTAGGTTATGGTTAAGGTTAGGGTTAGTCAGGAATTTTTATCTGATAAATCTGTGGGAACCCTGCCTGAGAGTCCAACGTGTTAGTTCGACAATGAAATCGGTAGGGGCATCCTATCAGGTCTTTTTTTGTAGATAGTGGTGAAGAGCAACAACTCCATCTGAATGTTCTATATTTGTGTATAGGACTTCCCAAGACAAGAATGAAAGTTGAATTATGATTTATTTCCCCTAATTCTTTTAGAACATGTGTTGTGTCCTGGAGGTATGCATCCAAAGACTGCGTGAGTGGTTTTATGTGGAAGTCTATGTGATAGTGTCAATTCCAGTAATAATAGGCCTTCCAGGGGAAGTATGAGGATCCTTGTGGAATTTTTAATAGGTAAAATGTGGCAATCTTTGGGTTTGAAGGTAATAGGAAGTTGTATTCATTTGTACTGATCCAATTTTCTTCCAATGCTTGATCCAAAATGTTTTTTTAATTCATGTCTGACCTGTGCCATGGGGTTGGTGAGGAGAGGGATGTAATAATTTGTGTTAGTTGTCTTTGGGCTTCTTGTATATATGCAATTATACTCCACACAGGATACATGTGTCAGGATGGTGTTCATTGACTCAGCATTCACCATCATCCATCAGCAGCTGATAATGAAATTAGGTGAACTCTGCCTGAATACAACAGTCTGTAACTGGATCCTGGTCTTCCTGGTAGGAAGCAGTCAGGATCAGGAGCAAGACCTCCAGCACAACCACACTGAACACAGGAGCTCCTCAAGGCTGCGTGCTCAGTCAGCTGCTGTCACACTCTTCACTCATGACTGTGTCGCAACACACAGCTCAAACCACATCATCAAGTTTGCTGATCACACAACCGTAGTGGGTTTGATTAGTGGAGGCAACGGATTTTGTACAAACACACCCCACTGTGCATCAACAATCTTCCAGTACAACCTGTCCAATGCACAAAGTTTCTGGGCGTACACATAACAGACGACCTCACATGGACTCTAAACACCAAACACATCACAAAGAGAGCCCAGCAGTGTCTGTACTTTCTGAGAAGGCTGCGGAAAACCTCCATCCTCACAACTTGCTACAGAGGGACTATTGAGAGCATCCTCAGCAGCGCCAACACAGCGTGGTTTGGCAACTGTACTGTTGGAGACCCGAAGGCCCTGCGGAATATCAGGACAGCTGAAAAAATCTTTCTGCACCCCTTTCAGACATCTATAGCACCCGCTGTCTGCGAAAAGCCAAGAATATTGTCAGAGACACTACTCATCCCTCACATGGAGACAGCATCACTGCCCGCACCTCTAGAATGGCGAAGAGCTTCTTTCCCCAGGCAGTCAGACTGCTGGACAACCTGTAGTGCAATTACAATAGACCTGTAATACCTTTAGCAACTCAGAATGCAAACCAGCATGTTGCACCATATGCCCCTTCACACTTTGTTTGCAGCTAATTCCCCATATTTATGTAGAATAGTTCTTGTACAAATCACACCACTTGACAAGTTCCTGCAGCGGCAAGGAGCTGGATGGTACTGCGTCAGCCATCGGATAGTTTCACAGAACTGTATCAGATACAGACATGTTAGCATGACCCCCTTGCAACTGATAGCTTCTTAGCAGCCTTGGTTGGTGACATGGGCCTCTGCTTAACTCAGCTGTTATCAGCATAATTTTCCTCATAATCCCTAATAATTTTCAGAGAGCTTGGGAGGTTGAGTGCTGATGTTTGGCTTGGAGTCAGTGTAGCAGTGTCCTTCTTGTCATGCACGGTCTGCAATTTAGTGCAAGCATTGTATGCAGCTGCCAGAGGCATATCCAGGGTCCCAACGGAGGAGGTCATTGGGCATTTCTCTCTTTCAGCTTGTGAGGGCCATTGTTTAGGTTTGTTTGTCTTATCAACCATGATTGGTTCCGTCTGCACTGTTATAGACTGTTTATCAGCAAGTAGACCCAAGGTCAGCGGTTGCATGGTAGAGAGAGAGAGGTGATAGTGGTCAGCCAAGACCTTGGCCCAAGTCCAGCTAAGTGCTGTGCTATTTCGTTGCTCTGTGATTTCAAAAAAGATTAAAATTGTCTATAAAGTTCACCCCAAGGGAAAAACATGTCTTTGCTAGCCAAGTGTTTAGACTGAATAGTCGAGAGAATGCAAAGCTTCCCTATGCTATTCTCAATCTAAGTGGGACACTGATAAAGGTTTGTATTTCAAGCTCATTTAGGGCAGAGGGAAGTTCTTTGAAATCTTCTTTAACACTGAGCTGATTTCCAAAAATGTAATTTGCGCAAACATGCACAATAATGTGTTTAATATTTTTATGACTTGACACTATCTTTGAAATACTATTTTTAGTGTCAGACACTGCGTGCACATGGACGAGTTGAATCCAATTGGAAATGGTTTGGGATCGTATCGAATTCATGTGCAGAGGCTAAAGATCGTATAGGGATTGGTTTCGCGAATCCGATTGCAAGCCGATTGTAAGCCGATGTTAATCCGCTTGGTGCCGCCTTGTGCACGGTATTGGTTTGGATTCGCGTACTGTGCATGTAAGACCACTCGATCCCGGAAGCTTCTGTCCCTGATTTTCATCCATACCGAACGTCGAGGCTTTCTAGCGCCTGCTCTCAACAGGTCTCGTTGTCCTCAATTGCTTGTAATATCAAACGCAGACGGCACAGTTCATGTCGTATCAAGGAAACCAAAAACGCTGTTTGTTCTGTCATACGGACTTCCAAACAAAGGAGAATGCACAACCTGCATGCAAATGCTGCTCTGTCAACCTCCTCGAGCGCTATCTTTGTTTTGTATGCCGCCAGATAGTTTGTTTATTTTCTTTTTAGCAGCCGTCAACCTGAAGTAGTTCTAACACCACTTGTTGAAAGGAATACAGTGCCATCTAGCGTAGCGGAAACGGCCAGATCTCTGACCATTATCCGCTTAAACAAACTCTCATGTGCACAGGGATTTGGGACAGACCACCCGTTGGGTAGCAACACCCAATCCAATACCAATCCAATCCGATCCTACCATGTGCCTGTAGTGAGAGATGATGCATTAGGAAGCAGTGGCGTAACAAGATAGCCACGGGCCCAGGTGCAACACTTTGAACCGGGCCCATGAACGAAATTTTTCCCTTTTTTTTTACTGATTTTTTGTCAAGATTCCCGGGACACTTAAATTCGGGGGGACATGAATGTTTGTAGGCATGTAGCCCTAGAAGTGTGTGAGTGAATAATGGCTTTTGGCCCCCAAGGGCCACCCCCCTGCTGTGCCAGTGTCCGTCAAAGAGGGGGAGACCGGCAAAAGTTTTTGCTGAATAACTCAATGAACGTTTCACCCAACAACAGAGACGTGTTACAGAGACGTATTGACCCAGCCCATAAACGCTCACTTGAAGCATAGCGCCACCTAGTGATATGGGTAAATGCAAAAATTGGGATTGTGGGGAAGGTGAAAACTGCGCAAAATACGTCATGCATGATCACCGATTGCGAAAACGAATCTGAAGGAACTCGTCATAGGCCGTTCATGTGAATCTCACCAAATTTGGTATATGTCATCTATAGACAATGCTGACAAAAAGTTATTTAAGGATTTATCTTGAGATAAACTGTTTCGAAGTTACACGTCAATGAACATTTAACACGTAGCTTAAAATTCTTCAAAAGTCCATATCTTGGCTTTTAATTGCTGAAATTTGGTCAAAGTTGACATGCCATCTCTAAACAGCTTTCGTGTACTAAATTTTGTGACATTTCGTCATAGGGGGCGATGTTTATCGCCGAAGCTAGGTGTTGAAAAACAAACTCATCAACAATTTTGCCCAAGACAACGATTTTGTGTTAATATGTCAGTGTTCCAGAGGCATATCGACCCAGCCCATAAACACTCACTTGAAGCACAGCGCCGCCTAGTGATGAGGTTAAATGCAAAAATTGGGATTTTGAGTTGCCAATATCTTGGACTGAGAAGGTGAAAACCTCACAAAATGCGTCATGTACGATCAGCACAAAGACCTCTAAAACCACAGCACGTGCCATACAATTTGGTCCATAGGGGGCGCTGTAATTGTACAAAATGTCATTTTGCCTATTATCGCATTGAAAGGTAGGAACTGCATAAAATATGTCATGTACGATCAACACAAAGACCTCTAAAAGCACAGCACATGCCATAAAATTGGGTCCATAGGGGGCGCTGTAATTGTACAAAATCTCATTTTGCCTATTCTTTTCACAAATCACTCCTACACACTATACAAACACACACAATGTAAATCATTCAAAACCTACATCCATGCCCACTTGCAGGAAATCATTTCCACACAAATTCTCACCTCACAAAACTGCTCTACCACACAGTCATCATACCAACAGTTCCCACATTTCAATACACTGCGGCGGTCGTACCATGTACCGCTAATCGGTACATCTAGTTTAACTGTGCAGAAACAAAGAAAAAATGATTCACATGCATACAACCCCCAATATGCATGAGATAGGCCAGTAGAAGACCATCTTACGAGCCTTACATTGTGCAAAATCGTCAACGATGTCCCCAATGTTTCATTCTCTGGCTCTTATATTTTCAATGGACAGGATATCACGGTTAGACGCTAGAAATGCTAACGTTTCAAATCTTAGCCACAGTTATCCTACTCAAGTAATGACTAATCTCACCAATGCCTACTTGTAAAATTACTAGGAAATATATACCTTTTGAAAGTCTAAATCCAACATGTTGTAGCCTATGTTTGATGTTAGGCCTACTTCTGGCGCATAGCTGTTCACAGGTACTGCAGCTACAGTAGGTGTCCTGTCCTCACTGCACCTCTAGACTAAAAATCCAAATTGGTGTAATTTTGGGAGTTTTGCCATCCTTTCCTCTTGCTCTCTTCTGCCGCTATTTGCAGCTGCTCTTGTGTTTGAAGGGCATGCTACTTATTTTGGTGGGAACGATGATTGAAATGTGCAGCCATCCATTCAAATCACAACAAAACACGCAGCCTACCAAGAAATCCTTTCTGTATCTCAGTAGAAACAAATATACTCTGGCGTAACAATATGACGACCTTAAGGTCACGGGCCCGGGTGCGACCGCAACTTCTGAACCTGCTATAGTTACGCCCCTGTTAGGAAAGTAGCAGATCCATTCTCCTTTTAAATTTCTTACATGGGTGTCACCTAGAACAAGGGTTGTAGGATAAGCAGGTGTTGATGGCTACTTTTCATCTTTGCCCACTGCATTTTTCTTGTGCTTCGGTCTCTGTCTATGTTGACTTGTCTCTCTGGGAACTACTGGTTCCAGATGTCTGAGGCACTCAATCTGTTCTGAAGGGGTATGAGCTGTTGGATTTGCGTAGGTGCAGAAATGTTGTAGTTCAGTCCTAGCTCTGGACCGATGCCTGGAGTGTATGGGTCTAGTGGCAGCAGAACGCACTGGTGTTGAGCTCAACTTCTGTGTATGTTCCTGCCATTGTGGGTCCATCTCACGTATAAATGGTGAATGTTTGATTCAAAGCTAAGAGAGAGTATCTTTACTTCCGGTCAACCATTACATTACACATTACATTAGACATTACATTACACTTAGCTGACGCTCTTATCCAAAGCGACTTACAGTTATTTACAGGGGTCTAGATACAGTCCCTGAAGCAGTGTGGGGATAGCATGGCCCACTATGCTTTTTTTACCCAAGAGTGACACTTACTAGAGACCATGCATTTGTTTACTGCGATGTAGAGAACACATGTGCCTTTACCGAGAGTTCCACCCCATGTTTGGTTAGTCACAACTGTTCGCGAATTCATATAATTTTCCTTAATGTTTAAGAGGTGTTGAACATATTCCACCCCACTTTGCTAAGACTTAAGTGAAGCAGTGTACATGTGACATGTTTCTCCCTTTAATTATTTAAAAACTGCAGGTCTATTATGCCTATTTTGACATGCTGTAGCCTACAGATAACTCTTTAAAAACATTCGCTTAATGAAGCACATTGGCTACTAAATGTTTTAGGGGCATGCTCTTTACAGCATCTCTTTTCAGGGATGCTTTTTTCCACCACACAACCTATGTCACTAAGTCGGGCTATTCACTTTCGTCAACTGAACTGATAGAAATAAGTTTCTTTTGCCTACATCGGCTAGATTTGCTTGTACGTGTGTCTTTGAAGGGAGCTAGATATCTTTGCAATTAGCCTACAATAAGCAAATTAGTTATCCCACAAAATCTATAACTATTCAGTATTAGGGTGTCATTTCAAACATGTTAATTTACTAAATAATTACAACTTCAGTGACGAAAACATTACAATTTGTCACATTAAGTCCATTGTCCAGCCTGTTATCTGTTATCTTGCCTGTGTTATCTTCTACCTTCCCATGAGATATCCTTTCAATGACACAACTTTTAATTTGGTACAAGAATCCTCGATTTCGTTTTACTTCCTGGGGTTATTTTGGGTTATTGTTGCTCACGGAACGCAGCTAACAATAGGCAAATTAGGTCGCTCGACTTCCCGTCAAGTTTTTTCAAAATAAAAGTCGTATGTGAAAGTGAAACCAAAGGGCAAAACGACTTAAAAAAGAACCAGAGTGTTGAAACTTATGGGTTAATTGTTTTAAAATGAAGAGTTGCGTAATTTTAATGGCAAAACGCATTGTTATATTTGCAGAGGGTCCCACAAATGGGAATATGGTGATAAATCAGAAAGCGGTAAGAACAACATTACACATCTAGGCTGTACCCTAACAAAAGCAGGGTGAGATATGTTAAATACACCTAAGAGAAATTACTGATATTAGTGTTACTGAAATTAATCATAACACTTAGGTGAACACATAGGTGAATTCCATTGGATTCAATGGGAGGACCACATCACACCCATCACCCTCCACTGCTTAACCTAAGGATTGTGCCTAAACAAAAGGGGGGTGGAATATGTTCAGTACCTCTGAAACATTCGGGAAAAGTGGCTTGTTATTCAGAATTTGCATCATTGTATGTTCCACATTCATTTAAATCCAACCGATTAAACCATGTGAACTGCATAGGATTAAATGGGAGGGCCAGGTCACGCACATCACCCTCCACTGCTTAACCTAAGGATTGTGCCTAATCAAAAGTAGGGTGGAATATGTTCACTACCTCTGAAACATTAACAAAAAGTGGCTTGTTACTCAGAATTTGCGTCATTGTATGTTCCACATTAATTTAAATCCAACCGATTAAACCATGTAAGTGAATTGCATGGTTTTTAACGGGTGGGCCACGTCACACACATCACCCTTCACTGCTTAACCTAAGGATTGTGCCCAATCAAAAGTAGGGTGGAATATGTTCACTACCTCTGAAACATTAACAAAAAGTGCCTTGTTACTCAGAATTTGCGTCATTGTATGTTCCACGTTCATTTAAATCCACCCGATTAAACCATGTGAATTGCATAGGATTTAATGGGAGGACCAGGTCACACAAATCACCCTCCACTGCTTAACCTAAGGATTGTGCCTAAAGAAAAGTGGGGTGGAATATGTTCAGTATCTCTGAAACATTAACAAAAAGTGGCTTGTTATTCAGAATTTGCGTCATTGTATGTTCCACATTAATGTAAATCCAAACGATCAAACCATGTAAGTGAATTGCATTGGATTCAATGGAAGGGCCACATCATACACTGTCATCCGTAGGTATACTTATAACAATTTTATAAACAATTGATACTATTATACTATTGATACTATTATAGTCGTGGCAGAGGGTGGGCATGAAATGTTTTCTTCTTCCTAGGGGGGGTGTAACAGAAAATAATTGAGAATCACTGACTTACAGGAAGATCAGCTCACATGTCATGACCAATTAAGGAAGACACCCATACAAATCCAAATGGTTTACATACTTCTTCTTGCCACCGTATTTGTGAACTCTGTGCACAATTTAAAAACAACTCAAACCTCTTTCAACTTAAAATAGTAAATATTTCTGTTGTAAACCCAGGGATACAAGTTAATTAATTGTAATTATATAGCCATCATTTGTTTTCTCATCAATTTTGTTTACTAAGACATTTAATCACTCCTAATTTCTAAAAAAAAAATGCCCCCCCCTTTCTAAAATTGCTGAATATAATTATTGCAATGTAAGTTGAATTTCACAGTGCAAAATTCTTTCTGGCATTATCTTTGAAACCACAAAGAATTATTCAGCATATCCACTTATACCCAGTTCTCCAGTATAACTACAGCATAATGCCATAGAAATGTGCTAACATTATTGTTATTGTAAGCAGGACAACACTGGCTGTGTGACTGGCATGAGAGGAGGACGATGTAGTGTCAGGTGTCAGAGGAGAAAGATGTGGTGTCAGAAATTGAGGAAGTGGTGAGAGGCATAAGTGTGATGGACTGAAAGAGATGCATTCCGTGATGTTGAAGAAAGTCAAAAGTGGACATAAGACATTTTGATGTTGTTTTTTAATTTGTAATACAGAATATAACAACATTTATTTCCATTTTAGGAAATGTGAGATGTGAGCTGCTGTGTCCCTGGGGTGAACAACATTAAAACACAAAGAACAACTATGGCAACTGGCAGACATGGAGCCAACAAAATTAACCTGCAGTCAAGATCCAAGTTAAGTTTCATTTGACAATTGAGTATCTTTCGTGTTTGTTCTGTAATACCATGTAGTGCTGTAACACCCACCCTTTTGCGACACCATGCTTACCCCATCTGAACACAGCAACCACCCCCCCATCCTACACACAGACACACACATACAAACTGAGACATTCCTCACTTTTGCGTCCAACCCCATCCCCAACACACACTCAGAACTGTCCCATGTATTCCTCTCGCCCTTTTCCTACACGTTTGCAGAATCTCCACCTCAACACAGCACCCCCCCCCCCACACACACACACAGCACACAAGACACAGCATTCACATCCCCCCAGATCACATGACATGACATCAGATGACCCATTCTTTACTGTTACCCCAAACTATCCTGTCCCCCACAGCCTCCACCCAATCCTCTCTGCCAAGCCCACCGGAACTACACTTATCCCACCCCCTACCCCCTCACGTATTCTACCCCTGCCGTTCATCAGACAGCCATCGTCCAACTGCATTTTACGGACTTTACTCCCCATGCACAGTATAGACTGAAAACAGCAATTTCACTGCATGTCTTACCCATTATCTCTATGCATGTCACCAGTAAATATCCTTGTATCCTATTATTTAAGTCATATAAGTCATATTACAAGTGTATATGTTTGTGTTACATGTGTGTTCCAGTGGTAGCCTGAGGAACCACACCTGTCTAACCAGTCAGAGACTGGTGAGAGAGGGCTAAGAAGATCAGAGAAACTGAACTGTATTGGGCTTCTAACCTTTGTAATAAATAAACACTGTTTTCCTTCATCCTGTCCAAAGTCTGCTTTTACTGGGTTCATAAATGCTGATTTTTATTTTTATGTTAAACAAATAGGATACAGGTTTAATTAGTAACCTCGTTTCATAAGCCATGCAATAAACTATTTAGGAAAATGTTTTTATTTATTTGTTTGTTTTGTTTGTTGTTTTTATTACCCAAGAGTGACACTTTTACTAGACCATGTATCTGTTTCCATGTATCTATCATGTGTCTGTTATATAGAGAACACGTGTGCTTTTACCGAGAGTTCCATCCCATGTTTGCTTAGTCACAACTGTTCATGAATTCATATAATTTCCCTTAATGTTTAAGATGTATTAAACATATTTCACCACACTTTGCTAAGACGTAGGTTAAGCAGTGGACATGTGACATGTTTCTCCCTTTAATTCTTTAAAAACTGCCAGTCTATTAGGCCTATTTGACATGCTGTAGCCTTCGGACAACTCTTTAAACACGTTCGCTTAATGAAGTATATTGGCTACTAAATGTTTTAGGGTTTTTTACATCATCTCTTTCCAGGGATGCTCCACCCCCCACACACACTACACGTCGGGCTATTCACTTTCATCAACTGAACTGATAGAAATAATATAGTTTCTTTTGCCTATATCGGCTAGATTTGCATGTTCGTGCGTCTTTCAAATGACCTAGACATCCCGTCTTTGCAATTAACCTACAGTAAACAAATTAGTTATCCCACAAAATCTATAACTATTCATTATTATTGTGTCATTTCAAACATGTTAATATAGTAAATAATTACAACTTCAGCGACGAAAACGTTACAATTTGTCATATTAAATCCATTGTCCAGCCTGTTATCTGTTATCTTGCCTGTGTTATCTTCTTCCTTTCAATGACACAACTTTTAATTTGGTACATGAATCCTCGATTTCGTTTTATTTCCTGAGGTTATTCTGGGCTATTGTGGCTCACGGAACGCAGCTCCTATTGTTGTTCACGGAACGCTGCTTGCCTCTCATTAAAAAAAAAAGACATCCGAATATTGGAGTCGCCCATTCAAAGTCAATGTGAAGTTTGTCAGCATTCTAAAGAGCCATATAATGAATAATAAATTCAATTACTTCTAGGAATTATTTGGCAAAATATTTTATATATGACACTGTTAGAAGTGTATAACTCTCTATTATCTGTTTTGGCAAGTAGCCGTATAATAAGCGAGGTCCTGCATCACTCTCTTGGCTTATTTCCTTATTCTACGAGAGTGACCGCCTCGCAGAACATTATCCCTTAATTATGTATTTATTCCTTCCACTCTTTGGGTCTTTAGTTGTGGGCTATTATGAAATATCGAGTATGATAATTTCTAATACAATGTGGATAGGCTCTGGTATGACGTGTGCTTAAAAGTTTTAGCAGAGGTATATTAGCCACGTATCATGCATTCAACATGGAAGGGGCGGGGCGACAAGAACTCGTCATGAAATTTAGCCTGCGTTACAAGCACTGGAGTATGGGCTTCTGGAAGATCAAAATTGTAGCAGCACAGTTTAGCAAGTAAAGTTTACAGCAGCTCTGTCCGCATACCTCGAAAATCCTAAATGCGCCACGAGCCGTAGGTACGTATACCTTAACGTATGAACGTCGTTAGTACGTTTATCTAAGCATGTGTAACTCGGAACAAGTAGCTGGCCAACATAGTCAATAATACCGGGTAATGAGCACAGGGCTCAATATACTGTTAATGGCACGACGTGTGATCCTTCATGCATTGCTATTTTGGCTAACCAGTCACGGCCATTTTCACAGCGTAATAGTGGGGAGGGGGCAGATACATATAACTCACGGCCTCAGACCACACAGAAAAAGTAGACGCTCAGTCAGTAGTTTTACGTTATTGATAAGGCCCGTTCTTCAGAACAAGTCTAGTCAGCTGCTACGAAGTCCGTTAGCAGAGCGCTGTGCAGCTAGCAGCATGCTACCCACCGCTATAGAGTAAAACCATACAAACCGTGAGTACAACTTAATCAAAAGGAAAGTGCAGTTGTTCATTGTCCATATCTGAAAATGAAACGGGAGATGGTAGTATTGTAAAGTACTTATGACGCCTGTGGAGTCACAAAATACCGAAGTGTTGATGAGGTCTTTGTGCATAAACATCACTAAACTTCAGTCGAAATTTTGGGTTAACGGGCTACTTAAAAGAGAACTTTGGTGTAAAATGAAAATTGGCATGTTAAAACATCATACCGAGTTGGTATGTGTACTGAGGAGCAAAATTGATTTAGCCTGTTGCATTCAGAGTTTAACTATTTTTTTATCGTTTGTCCCAGAAGGCTAACAATGGAAGCATGAGGACTACGCTATTTTTAAACCATTAAAACAGCTCGAAGAAATTCCACACTCCATTGGTAGTACAACAAAGGCTCTGGCATTCAAAACAAAGCAATGAGAATATTGTAAATGTACACAACGTTTATTTAAAAAACTGTTCTTACATGCAGTAGTTTGCTCGTTGTTGTTTGTCGTCACCGCCATGATGAAAGTCCAAACAGGTCGATTGTACTACCTCTCCTCCTATTCTTCTTGCTGGTTCGTGTTCGTCAATCGACTTGTGCAGACTTTCATCATGGCGGCGACAAGAAACTACAGCAAGGCACTGCCTGTCAAAACTGTTTTATTAATAAATGTTGAGTACACTTACAAAGTTCTCAGTGCCTCGTTTTTAATGTCAGGGCTTTTGTTGTACTACCGATGGAGTGTGGAGTTTCTTCGAGCTGTTTCAACGGTTTAAAAATAGCGTAGTCGTCATGCTTTGTCTAAGGGCACCTACCACTTCCATTGTTAGCCTTCTGGGACAAATGATAAAAAAATAGTTAAACTCTGAATGGAACAGGCTAAATCAATTTTGCTCCTCAGTACACATACCAACTCGGTATGATGTTTTAACATGCCAATTTTCATTTTACACCGAAGTTCCCCTTTAAGTTATGTATACGCACACTAGATGACACGTCGTACCTAAAACAATATGGGGAGTTGTGTGCTGAGCAGCAAGCTGAAATTGAAGTCAGTCATTGTTTGTGTTTATTACAGTTCGGAATTTACTATAAGGTGTTAATTTGTCCCATACATTCAAGACATTGTTCAGTACTGCTCCAAATTATTGTGGTTGCCCCTGAATGATGTGTGAATCTATTAGCATAGAAAGAGTTCTACTATTTCTATGGTTGAGTCATGTTTAGGCCGGTTGTACCTCTGGATTATCTTAAGGATCATATTAATTATGTAGCAGATGATTTTGCAGGACATACAAACACTGCTGGAAACGTTTTCCCGACATGAACAGAAAAGTAAACGGGTATGACTATGGCCATATCCAAACAGTATGGTAAATTTCCTCCTTTGCGACAGAAAGTCCTTGCCTGGAGGATTTGTGGATTTGCTTAATTCGTGACATCATTTTCAGCATAATTTCAGATAAAGCTTCTTACAAGGCAGTAACAAGACAGATTTCAGACTGGAGAAAATATGTTTGGTTTTCGCCGGTTTACAACAATGCCAAAATCAGGAGTCTGTAAAGTTATTTGATTTCAAAGTGACACTAAATGAATGAAAGACAGTGGACTGCTAACGGCTATTGGGTCCTTTTCGGGTGCGCCCTTTCCCCATGGGTGCTTCAACTTCCGCGCATGTTTCTGCCCCCTTGGGTATAGAGCATAGACATCCTATGCATGTATGTATAGGATGTCTATGGGTATAGAGTGCCTAAGTCACGCCCCTTTCGATAGACCCCATGGGACTTAAGTTTAGAAATGTAATCAAATGGGAGTCAATTGAGAGATATTGATGATTGTAAATTTAAATGACTATATGAGGCAAGGCTTTTTTGTTGGCGAGTTATGCATTTGTGAAAATGCGTAATTATTTCGACTACAAAACAAAGTCGCGTAGGTGACAGTCTTTCCCTCCAGCAAGTATGTTTGTATTCTCATTTAACTATGAAGATGCCGGTGTGTTTTGTACCAAAAGGCCATCACAACAGTAGTATGGGTTGTTCCTTCTATCGTTTTCCAACTGATCAGAGAAAGGGGAATAAGTGGATAACATTGATCAGGTGAGGTACTTTTCTGGGCTGCACAGCTAGCAGTTTTACGTTAGCTACACAACACCGCCAGCCGTAGTGACATACGTGATTATGTGACGTATTACGTGAGGCCAGCATTTGTAGTCCACTAAGCGGTTTCACACAAAACCTACCATAACTTCTGCAGTCTGTGGAAAAACTGTGCTTTCTCGGTGTGGAAAGTCATCATTCAAATTCACAGTCAGCATATGGGAAATCCATGTCATATGGTAAGCTGGACCATAACTTTTATCTCTCCATTGACTCCCATTCATTATTTTTCCGAACTTAGGTCCCATGGGGTCTAGCGAAAGGGGCGTGACTTAAGCACTCTATAACCAAGGGGGTAGGAACATACACGGAAGTTGAAACACCCATGGTGAAATCTCAACCCGGAAAGGGCCCAGTAGCCTTTAGCATTTTATTGACTTCCATTCATTTTAGCGTCAATTTGAAAGGACTTTACATGAGAAGCACACCGTACCTTGATATTGGCATTGTTGTAAACAGGAGAGGACACAGCAAAACATATTTGCTTCAATCGGAAATCTGTCATGTTTATTGTGTTGTAAGAAATATTTATCTGAAATTATGCTAAAAATGACATCACAAATCATGCAATGGCTAGTGAGTTTCTGTCGCACAGGAGAAAATTTACCGTACTCTTTTGGATAATATATGCCATAGCCATAGTCATGCCCTTTTACTTTTCTATTTATGTTGGGGAAACATTTCCATCTGCATTTCTCGAAAAATAAGCTTAGAAATTGGTATTCGTTTGTAAGTGGAATCACTATCTTTATGGATTTTGTGAAGACCAAAGAAAGATGACTAAGCTAAGCTATGTACATGCTAACTAGCTAGCTTCCTTGACATGCTGGCTTGCAAGACTGCCTGGAACCAAAGTTAGTATGAAAAATCAAGTCCCCAAGTACAGTATAAGCCTCCCACTCTAGTAAGTAATTCCAGCTATAACGTACAGTACGCTGTTACGCTGATTTGTGATTGAGCATCTACCATTCACTTTATCATATTTGGGTTTGTTAGCTGACGTGACCACATGTCACCACGCGTTTCATCGGCTCCCATTGAAAATGACACCATCCCACAATCCATTCTCTTCTACTGTCTATGGGTATAACTGGCTACCTTTGAAGTAGATCTCAAAAATTTGCATCACAGTATTCGATATCAATGCTGTTATTAATGATAAGCATGACAACTCTAGTAGCCAACCTAACAGTTAAATGACTATTCCACAATCTACATTTTCTTAACAGATGCTATACTAGCGAATAAGCCATTTACTTCAGTAGTTCATGCATATCAAATTATATCATAAATACAAATGGGAAGTAAAAGTGACAATGGCCTTTGAGGTGACCACTCTTTACTCAGCACATGTCTGAAGACCGTTTAGAAATTAAAAAGGGAAGATTGACATCATTGTGCACCAAGCTTTACTTGGCAAAAAAAGCCAAACTGTACATCCCTATATAGCCTATTGGTGGTGCTAGTGAGGATGGGAGGCTGCAAGACGTGTTTGGATAGAGGACTGGATTGTGTAGTGTTATGGCCCTCCCCTGCCATTACTTACTCATGCCTCTGAGAAAATGCTGAGTGGGTGGGATCTGTAGCTGCCAGACTGCCAATGACAGCTGCTTTTGTCATGCCCTCCTCCTTTCTTTGCGTTGTGGGTGTGTTGCTTTGTTGAAGCAGAGCGGAAGTGGTATTCAGAATACTGCTCTAAAAAGACTGAGCCGGGTGAAAAACCGGAGTGTGAGGGAGGCACTATAATTCTGTAAGGTGTACTGGAGGAATACAATTGCAGAGGGGGAGACATGTTCCCTGGTACCGAAGGCCGCAATCCTCATGTGAGTTGGCTACCTTTTCTGCCCCTTTTCTCTCCATCATATATTCTTCTTGCCAGTCCCTGCCCCCATCCTAATGACTATAGCTCAGCTGTAGCCTTGCGATACTGTGTCTTATATGAGGTCTGGCTGTGCAGTTGTGATGACAGAGAATTGCATATAGGTTGTAAGCTGTAGTAGAATATTAGCGTGGTGCCAAAAGCAGTCTGCTGGAAGGGTGTGTGTAGTTTTTCCCAGTGGCTTGATCATGCAATGTCCTTCCAAAATCTAATTTGTCAGATCACTGTTTGATGCCTCCTATTGAGTACTTTTGTATTATGTACTGTTGTGTTGAGTGGTTGATTGAGGATCTATTGTGTGGCTATTATGCCCAATGTAATGAATAAGCGTTCTGTGTCTGTATTGGCATGAAGGACCATTTTCACTGGCTGATCTTAAATTAAATAGATTGCAAGGAAATCTATGACCAATTCAGTGTGTGAACAATGTGAATAGTGTTGTCTATGCACTCAGATGGGCCTGCCCAAACAGTGTAGAAGCACAAAATTATTCTGATGGCTTATAGTTAACAGTTGAAGTAGGCAAATATTCTTGTGAAAAAAATGAAAAGTCACAGTCAGTCAAGCCAGTCAAACTATCCCAACTGTAGATTTTTGTTTAGATTTTATATGGACAGTATTTTACTTGTGGTTGTCTGGCCAAAATTAATAGTGTGCACATATGAACTCATTGTATAACTATGACCTTCTCAGGTCAGTTTGTTCAGTCAGCAGGAGGGTGCTTCCAACTGATGATATGACCCTTTATACAAGAGACTAGTGCGTAGTGCTTTACAGTGTTAAGGAAAAAAACCTTGAACATGTTTTATCTGATCCTTTCTTTGCTGGAAGACAAATACTTACATTGCTGGAGTTCCTGTAACTCTAACGTTTCACTGACAGAGACTCGGCCACTATGTCAACATGCTCTCTCCCAAAAACACACACTAAAGTTTGTAGAAGGACTAGGGATCTCTGTCCTCTATCAATAATTATCAGGGCCTTGGAGGAGTGGTCACTTTGCTTTGGAAAAAGCAATTGTTTAATGGAACTGGAGGTTATCATTATGTCGCTAAGTTAATTTATATATATTTTCCCTGTGTTATAACCATTATTCATTCATGTTAAAAACATTTTCCCCATCAAGAGCATTTCACCAGACCTTGACAAGACAGGTTCCAACTTGAACCTGTCTTTATCAAAAGTATCCCACTCCATGATAAACTGAAAAGTGGTAAGCGCATTGTTGACTTTAAAAGTAGATGTTTGTAATGATTACTAAGTTGAATTAGGGGAATTTTACAATAAGAATAGCGTTGCTCCTAAGTGCTGTAAGTATACTGTGAATTAGTGCTGTTTATCATTTTAAGTATTTGTTCTTTGTTTTTTGTGCCTCAGCACCTCAATGAGTGGAGTACTAATGTAAGTATGGTCCACAGCCTGGTAACCCTCTCGCATGGTGATCTCAGGCTTGCATAGATACATGCAGTGTATCTTGTGCCAGGACACTGGTGCACTGTGAGCACTGAACTGCTTCATTTTTTCAGCACATGGTGTGCCCAGCAGCCTCACTAATCATCTGACCTCTGTTATACATGGTCTGATTTCTTTTTCTGTATAACTCTACTGTGGTTATGGAGAACAAATGTTGACTGCAGTAACATTCAGCTCCGATGGCTAAAATGTAATTACTTCTATGAAATGTTAGCCTATATCTTCTTGGCAAATAAGAAAAAAGAGACCTGGTGTAACAGATGTCACTGTGGCATCCCTTTAGCTAGCCTATGCTGTGCTGCAGGCCTGCTTTTCAGTATTTTAAAACTCACTCAAGCCTGGTCTTAAAGATACCAAACGGTTTATTCTGTTTTTATCTGTAAGATGACCAGACTTGTAGATCAAGTGCAATCTCCAAAACATTTACATCCAGAATGGACACTTTGTCACTTGACCTTGATTTCATGGAAACCTGTTCGTACCGTAGCCTGCAGTGGCATGAGGAAGTGTTCTTTTTGCAAGTCTCATTTACACATGGTATTCATTTCCTTTTTCACAGGAGGTGTATTACCTAAACATGCAAAGGGCGAGAGAACAACTTGAGAAGATGGAAAATAATGGCAAAAGGAAGCTGAAGGTGTGTGTAGCAACCTGCAACCGTGCTGACTACTCCAAGCTGGCACCCATAATGTTTGGCATGAAGGCCAACCCAGATGTGTTTGAGCTGGAAGTAGTGGTGCTGGGATCTCACCTTATTGATGATTATGGGTAAGCTAAGCAAACATTAATCTGAATGTAAGCTGCTCCACATCACATTCAAATTTAGTACAGTTCCTTTAGACAGTTTAACGGTGTTGTAGTGGCTATCAAATGTCTTTCTATTTTATTTAAAGGTGTCATTCCCCAAGAAACCTTTTAGTACTTGTTTTTTTTTAAATACAATAGGCAACTCCGAGTTGCATATGCACGCTGCACGTGAAAATGTTCTTCTACCCAGATTGCCTCCATTAGTCAATTTAAGAAAATAGGCAGAAAAATGAACGAATATGAAAAAGGCAAACAAAGTGATGTACGTTTGTTAATTATAAAAAGCCGTGCCACAGTTGTGATTACCGGAGGAGTCTTGTTGCAGCACACATTCACTTAGCACAATTTAGGTAGTATGTGTGTTTGTTTAGAATGTTTAAATCTTGTATTTGGTGTGCTATAACTGAATGGGCTTTGCATGATTGTGGCCTGTGACTAGCACAGCCGAGAACCTGTCATTCTCCATGCTCCATCTCTTCTACCAAACTAGAACAGCCTCCAACAGGAGCACCACAGCATTCTTTTGTACTAAAACCAGCTCACAGGGCATTCATTAATACTACCACCACACTGCAAAATTAATGAAAAAAAGATGCAATGACTTTAAATTATTCATTTCTTTCTGTGTGTTAGACTATATAGAGAAACAAATTTTAAGTTTTAGAAATCATAGGCAAATATTACCAAAGTGTATTACTGATGTTTCCACAGAAACACATTCCGTATGATTGAACAGGATGAGTTTGACATCGGCTCCAAGTTGCATACCATTGTGCGTGGGGAGGATGAGGCGGCCATGGTGGAGTCAGTTGGTCTTGCACTTGTCAAGCTGCCTGATGTCCTCCAGAGGCTCAGCCCTGATGTGCTGATTGTCCACGGTGACCGATTCGATGCTTTGGCCCTGGCTACTGCAGCAGCCCTTATGAACATTCGAATTTTGCATTTGGAGGGAGGAGAGGTGAGAGATGGAAGGAGAGGAACACTTTTGTAACTCATAAGTAAATTGTAATTTTTTTTGCACAAAGTAAAACGCATCTTATTACTCCAATAGCTAAGCTAAACCAACAGTTATGTTAAGCCAACCCACCCAATTAACTACATTCTGTGTAAATTAAAACCGGCTAAGACTAAAGACAAGTAACTTGATCTGGACATTGTACAAACTTTCTGGCAGGGAAGGTTAACAGAAGCGATTGAAAGAAGAAATTAGGTAAACAGAGAACAACCATCAAAATTGTAAAGCTGGTTTCTATCTGGTACCCTCATGCAGCAGGGGAAAGTAAATCTGAGAAAAACTGGTAGATGAGCAGGTTTTGTAGTCTTCTTAATAGCCTGACAAGCCTGACAATGCACAGACATCAGTAAACTTTTAACCAATCAGGCCAAAAGTCACCACAGAGATGCTAGCTAGCTAGAAAACAAAACAAACAGCACACAGCGTCATTGTGATTACATGGCACACCACAGCACAGCACACAGTGTACACAACAAAATTGACTCTGCATTTAACCCATCACACATGTGAGCGGGGGAACCATGACAATGGCAAGGGTCTGTAAGATTTGCCTGCAAGTGTCTTGCTCCCACAGGTTTTTGGGTCATATGACGTGGTCGCATTTTTGTTGCATCCTTACACCTTTCGGGCATGTCTGACACAATTTCAAACCTCATGCAACATTTTCAATCCAGAATGCATCCATGACTGTAGTTGGCTGGATATGTTTTTATCAAGTAGAATATGCCTACTGTCTTCCAAATGACAACAAATGACTGTCTTCCTATGGTTGTAGGTGAGTGGCACTATAGATGATTCCATTCGGCATGCTATATCCAAGTTGGCACACTACCATGCCTGCTGCACACGCAGTGCCGAGCGTCACCTTATTGCCATGTGCGAGGACCATTCCCGTATTCTACTGGCTGGATGCCCCTCTTATGACAAACTTTTATCAGCACACCAGCGTGATGACTATGCTGATATCATCAAAGCTTGGCTGGGTATGTCCAGACAAACTTGATAACTATAAGTTCATGAGTTAGCCACTTGTAGTAATGGGTAAACACTAGTACAGACAGTATATAACTGAACAAAAATGTTGAGCCTTATTGTAATGATTATCTATAGTTACAATAAAATGAAATAAGAATGTTCATATTTAATGTGTTTGTCCAGCTGACCATATAGACTCTTTGGTCCAGATCCACAAAACCTTGAAATATATGTGTTTGAGGATGGAGCTTAATTAATATGTTTTCTGAACAGGGGACTGTGTCAAGGAGCAAGATTACATCGTAGCATTGCAGCATCCTGTAACCACAGACATTAGAAATTCCATAAAGATCTATGAGTTGATGCTGGATGCTCTTATCTCGTTCAACAAGCGGACATTGATTCTTTTTCCAAATATTGATGCTGGTAAGACAAAGTTATTACTTCATTTTTTAGTTTTCAGTGTTAGTCCTTCTTACATCACACAGAACTCTGCTTAAATAGTTCCAGACACACGCAAACATACAGAAATCTAGCCATGATATGGTCTTGTGGTGCCAGACAGTGTGAGGATAGAGATGCCAGTATATGGTAAGAGGGCATACATAGTGTGGTGTGGTATCCAAATCAACTTTTTAATTTTTTAAATTCTTATGAACAGGTTATTTCTAACCTTATTTTGATGGGTCATTCAATAAAGATTTGAAACAACCTTGACTTGAAACGACTTACCAAAAATTCTACATTACATAAGAATGCTGGCAGGCTGCTCACATTTCTTGCTGTGCAAGTTTTAAGAGCTGTTACTATAATAATTACAGAGTCAGACCACCAACACTATCACCACCACCACCATCAAATCCTTTCATCTAGGCATGCCATAATGGTTTATTTTGTCAATGGGGATCATGTAGCTTTGAACTAAAGGTGTTGCTTATGTTCCTTTGCAGTTGTATCATGTACTTTTGGTGTGACAAACATACAGGTATTGTTTTAGGCATATTTTCTACAGGTTTCTAAGTAAATCTTTCTCTTGTTTTCAGGTAGTAAGGAGATGGTGCGTGTGATGCGCAAGAAGGGTATTGAGCAGCATCCTAACTTCCGGGCTGTAAAGCATGTGCCCTTTGAGCAGTTCATTCAGTTGGTAGCCCATGCGGGGTGCATGATTGGCAACAGCAGCTGTGGTGTACGAGAGGCAGGAGCCTTTGGCACACCGGTTATCAACTTGGGCACCAGGCAGACAGGCCGAGAGACAGGTTTGTTGATGCTCTTGGACGGATGTAGTCTCATATGAAATGTAACCTTCCCTTAAGCTTATAGCTTTTGCACACTTATTTGTGAGATACCTCAAACAAAATAGTTACTGAATGTATGATGTATTGTTTTTGTATAGGGGAAAATGTTCTCCATGTCAGAGATGCAGACACACAAAATAAAATCTACCATGCTCTAGAACTACAGTTTGGAAAGCGATACCCCTGGTACGTACACAGTAATCCTTTCCTCTGTGTTTCCAGGTTTTGTTTTTAAAAATATTTACTAGTATGTGTTTATGTGTGTGCTTTATTTTCCCCTCTCAGCTCCAAGATCTATGGTGATGGAAATGCAGTTCCACGTATTCTGAAATTTCTTCAGTCCATCAACCTGGATGAGCCACTGCAAAAAACCTTCTGCTTCCCAGCAGTTAAGGATTGCATTTCTCAGGACATTGACCATATTCTAGAGACCCAGAGTGCCCTTGCTGTGGATCTTGGAGGCACTAACCTCCGTGTTGCCATTGTCAGCATGGTGGTAAGATGCAGTTGTACATGTTACTAGCCAAAAACACTTTAAGGTCAACTGAAGTGGCTTGACATACACCACCTTATGTGTGACTCAATGCTTTAGGTACCCAGTTCTGTTAGAAGTCTTACCTCAAGCCAAGCTGACTGTGAGGTACTACAGTGTTCAAAATTGATCAGATGATATCTGCAAAATAATTGTGTGCATGCTAAAAAAGGAAGATTCGATTTAAGATCCATTTAAAGAAGGTGATGTCAGATTAAAGATGGTGAAAGTGAATGCCATGATTAAAGGGGAATGCTGGAAATTAAAAGTTTCCATGTGCATGATTATATTTTAGTCCTTGTTTAGACCTTGCTCACTTGTTAAAATGTGTTGTGTTTTTCCTTTCTCTTTCTGCTCTCCATTTCATTCTTTGTAGTTTTGAAACGTGATTACTCCCATCTCTTTGGTGCTATAACAGGATTTCTGACTGTTGCAAGCTTGACGGTCTTTCTTTTTCATGTACAATAGGGTAAAATAGTAAAGAAGTATACCCAGTCAAACCCAAAGACCTATGAGGAGAGGATAGATCTTATCCTTCATATGTGTAAGGAGGCCCTAACTGATGCTGTGCGTCTAAACTGCAGAGTCCTTGGAGTTGGTGTGTAGTACTTCAGTCCTTTATATAAGCTAAAAAAGTAAATAAGAATTATTTTTTAAAGAGTACGTTAGTTGGTAAAATTGTACAATAGCATGTCTGGGCTGTCCATTTGCCATGTATGTGTCATATTCAATAGTCAAATTGACCAGTAATCCCAGCAACACTTGTTTTCTTTCTATTCATTTTTATAGTTCTTGTTTATATTAATGTACTGAAGTGAACACTGCACAGTCATTGCAATTAGCAGACAAAGCATTTCACCAGACATCATGCTTAGTTTTGAACAAGGTCTCCATGTCGGTATTCTCCTCTGTCCTTTTGCTGTCTGTCAGGAGTATCAACGGGAGGCAGGGTCAACCCCAAAGAGGGTGTAGTGCTCCACTCCACAAAGCTGATTCAGGAGTGGAGCTCTGTGGATATCCGGACACCCATTTCCAATTCACTGCACCTGCCTGTGTGGGTGGATAATGACGGAAACTGTGCTGCCTTGGCTGAACGCAAGTTTGGCCATGGAAAAGGTGTGGAGAACTTTGTCACCATTATCACCGGAACAGGTATGATCACAGCCAATATCACTGTTGTATCATTTGTGTTACCACTAGTACAACCACTAGTTAAACACCCCAAGTGACAGTAACAGTAGCATTCTGTGTGACTGAAACAGAAGGAAAGAACTAGACGTCCATTCAAATAGTGTATCACAATGTAGCATATGGTTTGGTTACAATAAAATACAATCACAGTAACAGATAAAAATATAATATCCAAACACTCTGAATAGAGTTCAAGTGAGATATATCAATACTTCAAGACATTCTTATAGATGGATGGATGTATTTTATTGACCCCAAGCTGGGAAATTAAAGTGTACACACAGGGGGACACAGAGACAATAACATAGTGGAGAAAAAGAGCACGAACTTGACATAATGAAACCATATACAATATTAAATGCAATACAAAAATTTATCAAAACATATAAATAAGCATTGTTGATCGGATAAGGCACAGTTAGCAGATAAGGTGCAGGGGACAGTGAACTTAAAACCACATAAAGTGCATAGAGTCGTGGAGTATATCATGACCTGAGATACAGCTGTTATTGTACAGTGTAATAGTATAAGGCAGGAAAGATTTCCTGTATCTGTCCCCAGTAGCGGTGCGTGAGCATTTTGGATAGGGAAGCCCATTGTCAATAGTTTCACAGTAACGGCGTGTGTAGTAAATATAATGAATAGGACGTTGAGGTGCGTCTTTATCGCCATTCTTTGCGGTAACTCCACTTGAAATCAACGTTCACAGCATTGCCCTTTGGGCATGAGAGACTGCATGATTATCGACTCCACGGGTAGCTCACAAAAGTAGGTGCAGGTCTGACTGTTGTGCTGCTGAACACCAAGCGTAGCTACTTGATCAAGGGTCTGATTTATCCTTACCTCAAGGAACACGTTCAATTTCATGGTTACAACTATGCGTGATTTACATTTCTTGTGTCGCTCAATTGTCCTTCCCAAACTGATCAAATCAAAATAACCGCATGAAACCCAGGGATTGCCAGCTGCCACTGCCCTCTCAAACAGCAAGCATGCAGAACAGCTTTGCTGTAGTTGTGCTAGCAGTCAACCACTCGGTTTTAATAAAGTGTTGTTGAACGTTCTGACTTTATTGGTGTTTTTTTTTTTTTTTTTTTTGAACAATTACAACATCTGCCGTAGGCCACCCCTTCTCCTTTACCTGAAGTTGTTGCTCAAATGCCAGCTTCGCGAAATCGTTTTGCAAAAAAATCAACGTTGTTCTCCATTGTAATAACTCTTTGCAGGAGTACAAGCTTTCTCGTCTGAAAAATAAAAAAATTATATCTGCATGTCTGTTATTGATTGGTGAACAACAACTTTGAACGGGTTTATTAGACCCACCCCCTCACGATTTACAGTGAAATTTCGTGGAAGCCGGCTTTCGGCAGATTCCCTTACACACCCACAGGAAGTTTTTTTGTTTGTTGCATTGTACCATGCATTGTACAGAGCCCAGTATGGCAGCCACATCTGATTGGTTGATTCTCCTAACTGTTTTCTCATTAGAAAAGCAGGCGCTGAAGCCCAATGGGCGTTAACTAAACCTGGCTTCCCTTGGCGACGTCATAACAGTAGCCTATCCTACGTTCCCTATGGCTATTCTATGCTATTCCCCAACCGCAAGCTCGAGAAAATGCGGCAGAAATTTAACATGTTAGAACTGTGAACTTTTAATCAGTCCCTGTTTAAAATACAGTGTACACGATACACATATCTATATAGAACCTAGAATGCTTAGCTGCAGTATTTTATCAATGAATATTGATTTGTTTATTATTGTCACATTTTTTAAATTCCGAGGAAGCCGGGATTCCCTTGGCTTCCATTACGAGCCGCCCCTGTCTGTCCCTTCCACAGCGGAGCTGGAGCAGTCTGTGAGAGAAGACACTTCGCTGTTTGTCCACAGTGTGATTGAGAGGGTGCTTATCATTGTCCATGATGGTTAAGAGTTTGTTCAGCATTCTCCTCTCCACCAAGGTCTCTAAAGAGTCCAACCTGAGACCGAGTACTGAGCCAGCTTTCCTGATGACCATCTCTCTGGTCTTTTTTACATTCAGCCTCTGGTGATTCTGTTCGGATCACCCTTTCCAGCTGTTTCTTTACCTGTCCTGTAGTCACCGTTAGGTGGAGGATGATGCAGATGGGTTCCATGGAGAAACAGTGGGAGGGGGGGGAGGAGAAAGGGGGTAGATGGAGGGGCGCTATGCAGCGGGGAGAGTAGAGCTATTTGGGACATTAGCGGGGTTTACATTGCGGGGCCAAAGCCGAGACAACAGGGGCGTTTCATACTGGATACCGGAGGGTTTTTTTTTTTTAATAATATGAATTTGTCATATACCCCAATACCGGTGAGCACAGAACGGTGGAACGGCGCGCCGCGGGACATTGTTTGAGAGGGGGACTGTTTTGCAGAGGTACCAAACAAGCTGCATAAATATCTACAGTACTGTGCAAAAGTCTTAGGCAGGTGTGAAAAAATGCTGTCAACTAGGAATGCCTTCAAAAATGGAAGTGTTAATCATTTATGTTCATCAATTAACAAAATGCAGTGACTAAACAAAAGAGAAACCTAAATCAAATCAATATTTGGTGTGACCACCCTTTGCCTTTAAAAGACCATCAATTCTTTTAGGTCTATTGCATAGAGTTTTTGAATGAACTTGGCTGGTAGCTTGCGCCAAACATCTTGAAGAACTACCACAGATCTTCTGTGGATGTACAGTATGCTTCCTGACATATACAACCAATTTGGTGTAATTGGTTGATCACACACTTGACTATAATCCTGCAAAATCCCTGACATTGTTTGTACCCCTGTGTGTGTACACTTTGTGTGCACCTGCCTAACACTAGTCAAAAAACAACTTGTGCCCATCTTATGCCTAAAATTCCAGCCCTATTTCAAGTTTTTTTGCGAACATGGAATGCCCAAGTTATAAGTAGCACAGTTCCTACATAGTTTTAGACTCAGATGTGTTCTTGGTATCATTGGAAAGGTAACACTCTCAGGTTTATTTCTAAAGTATCTGGGTGATTCTGTGATGCACTATTAGAGAGGTACAGAGGTTAGAATGAAGGTTTTACTTTCCGTCCAACATTTGAGCCTATAAAGGAACTGAGACCTATAATTTCAGGAACCTGTGGTGAAAACATAGGTATAATGAGGCCACAGACACAGGTCTTACCCTCATACCCTGATTTTTTTACACATTTTTTTCAATAGGTATGTCCATGCGTTTTTCTTTTGGAAACTCCAAAAGGACATTTGGTTACCAAAGCTGTATAACCTCTAGGCCTATAACTTGAGAACCCCTTTGCCTAGAAACAAAATCTTGGTCTCTACTGAAAGCCAAGACTTTGAGGATTCTTGCTTGGACTTGGATTGGATGTCAGTCATTCTGGAATAGAATGACAGAAGCATAAACACAGTAAACATCATATTCATATTCCATATTCCATATTCATATTCCACCTATGGGATATTGATAAAAAAGGGCAAAAAGTGCATTGACAAACAAACTTTCTTTATAGAAATATTAGAAAATACAAATACAAATACAGATATTCAACAAGGAAACTATTATACAGAAGCAAACTACAGTGTTACACTGTATTATACAAACAGTGCAGTCACTAAAGTGTACAAAAAAACCCTGTCCAAAACAAAACGATTCAATAATCCACTGCACTGCCTCCTGTGCAGTAAATTTCCCTTTACTTGGCAAGCTACTTGCCTTCTTGCTCACTTTTTTACTTGTTTTATTATTATAATTATTAGTATTAGTATTATTATTATAATCTGCTCTGCTCCGTCTCACTTAGTAGGGTCGCCTAAAACTTGACGCACCCGAGTACGCACGGCACTAACTTTCGACAACCAAACCTGATAACGTGGTGTCATATATCGTTCGAAAGCCCTGACTATTGGCTATCAGAATAGGAGGGTCTTGTCACTGGAAATTTCCATTGTCTCGAAGTGCTGTCAGTCAAACCACAGGAGGTCAAACTCACGTAGTCGGTGCTCATTGGCTTTCAAGCTGGCTATCTCCCCACCCCATGCATCAATTGGCTCGTGGATGGTCTTGAATGACGCAGAACAGCTTGAAGAACATCCCTAACGTCCAATCAACAATCAGAAAACCTTCATGTAAAGCGTAGATGAAGTATTATTCGGTTTTCGCGTTGGGCTGGTAACGCGGAAGTCACGAGACATGCGGATTATAACAGAAATACATTGTTTTCGAAAAAATGGCTTGAATATTTCATATCCATGGACACTTCATGGCTTTGCATAAAAATCTTGTGCAGTAATATGGTCGCTGTGGATAAAGAGAAGGTTTTGAAGGTACGTAGGCATTTTGTCAGCCTATACTGCAGTTCGGTGGCATACCGAGAAGATCAGATCACTTTTAGCACTGTAAATAACCTTTGTTCTTCGAGAATGGGCTTAAATGAATCCTGACGATCTAAGCTTTCCAACAGTATGTGGCATTACCATATTTGTTTTTATCTGAGCACTAAAACAACGAAAGACCTGGGTGCCCCCCACCACCTCCCCCACTTCCGTACCGTATACGGTACAGCGTGCATTATGAGGTTAAAGGAGAACTGCGAAAATTGGCATGTTAAAACATCATACCATGTTGGTATGTGTACTGTAGGGGTGCAACGGATCAGTGTGTCCTCGGTTCGGTTCGTTCCACGATTTGTGGGCCACGGTTTCGGATACGGTTCGGATGCAGCAGGGTTTTCCAAACTGTGGTGTGTGCACCACTGGGGGTGTGCAAAGTGAAAAGAGCAAGGGCAGATACATGTGTTTTTACTACAGTGTTAATAAACATTAAATAATTCGATTAGTGCTGTGCTCAAACACGTTCACTATAGTAAATAAAATACTATACTGGAAGGGTCATTAGTTGTCTGTATTTTGGTTGAAGAGGAAGTATCTTTACGTTTTGCTCCGCTTATATTTATAGTCGGGTGGTTGTGGCGCAAGTGTGCTGGCATGTTTGAAGTGGAGCCTGATGAATACAAGAACGATGCGGAGCAGTGTTAGCAGACCATGCGTTGCTTGTTTACCGTCTTGTTTCCTTGGTCATCATATTCTACGCTGAAACCAAAATGTTCCCACACCGCGGATTTCAGAGACGATGGTGCCTCTTCAAACTTGGGTCTCTTGTCTTCTCCTACACTTGCCATGTTTTCTGCGCTCAAAAGTTTGTCTCGCATACACGTGTCTCTTCCCCAGCGTCTGTGTCGGAGCGCTGATAGGTTGAAGGCAAGCTCGGGAAAATTCTTATTGGCTCTTGCGTCTTTGAAGGCGGTACTGAAGAGAAACCATTCCCCTGGGTCCTAAACACCCTTGCGCGTCGTACGCTACACAGAATGCATAAGCAATGACTTTCTATTAAACAAGCAAGTTTAATATCTTGCGTATCCGAAATCCGATCCGATCTACAGAATGAACCGAACCATGCTAAACGAACCGAACGGATTCGAATACAATCCGAAACCGTAGCACCCCTAGTGTACTGAGGAGCAAAATTGATTTAGCCTTTTGCATTCAGAGTTTAACTATTTTTTATCGTTTGTCCCAGAAGGCTAACAATGGAAGTGGTAGGTGCCCTTAGACGAAGCATGATGACTACGCTATTTTTAAACCATTAAAACAGCTCAAAGAAACTCCACGCTCCATCGGTAGTACAACAAAGGCTCTGGCATTTAAAACAAAGCACTGAAAATATTGTAAATGTACACAACGTTTCTTTAAAAAACTGTTCTTGCATGCAGTAGTTTGCAGTTGTTTGTCGTCGCCGCCATGATGAAAGTCCAAACAAGTCAATTGTACTACCTCTCCTCCTATTCTTCCTGCTGGTTCGTGTTCGTCAATTGACTTGTGTGGACTTTCATCATGGCGATGACGAGAAACTACAGCAAGGTACTGCCTGTCAAAACTGTTTTATTAATAAATGTTGTGTACACTTAAAAAGTTCTCAGTGCCTCGTTTTTAATGTCAGGGCCTTTGTTGTACTACCGATGGAGTGTGGAGTTTCTTCAAGCTGTTTTAATGGTTTAAAAATAGCGTAGTCGTCATGCTTCGTGTAAGGTCACCTACCACTTCCATTGTTGGCCTTCTGGGACAAACGATAAAAAATAGTTAAACTCTGGGGGTGCAGTGGCGCAGTGGTATTTGCCCATGGGGACCCAGGTTCGAATCCAGCCTGCGGTCATTTCCCAACCCTACCCCATCTCTCTCTCCCACTTACTTCCTGTCACCAACTTCACTGTCCTGTCAAATAAGGCCATAAAAAAGGCCAAAAAAATACTTAAAAAAAACAACACTGAATGCAAAAGGCTAAATCAATTTTGCTCCTCATTACACATACCAACTCGGTATGATGTTTTAACTTGCCAGTTTTCATTTTACACCGAAGTCCTCCTTTAAATGGCTCCTTGTCAAATGAATTGAAACAAACAAATGACTAGACATATAACATTGCCTTGTGTTATTTTAGGCTACTTTTTATGCAGTATGCAGCTGCCGAAATAAAATTAAAACTGTCTCTCCTTAACTTGCCTTGTGCGTAGTAACGTTGATCTCCGCTGTGACTTCGCAGTTAACTGTTCTAAATTTGTGTCAAGCCAATAGGTCAGAATCACCTGGTCTTATCTATGATATATGCTATTTTTGACAGTTTGGGCTGAAGTTAGTAGTACCGTTGGTTTAAAACAAGACTTTTCTTTCTTTAGCAACCTTGCAATCGGTAAACAAAATTAATGCAATATAGATGACCTAGCTCATATTTGGTTGATATAAAATGTGTCATTGCCGTGGGCCAAAAACCGCAATGTAAACCGAACCGTGGGCACACTGTACGGTAGCATCCCTACTGTAAACTCTGACGGAATAACACTGAACTGGTGCAACCGACTACAAATCTTCAAAATTGAATCCCCACATAACCAAATGGAATGCGTACAAGAGGATTTGCATACACAAAGGTTGTATTTTAGCAGCCATTATGCCCCTGAACAAAGAATGTAACCCACTTAACTGGTTAAGTGGAATGTGTCTGTAGTGAACTCACAGTAAGGCGAAAAAAATGTTTCTTCAGAGACAAGAAGACAAGAAAAAAAAGAGCACTACTTGCCAGTTCACAATGGTATTAGCCTACTGTTACAAAGACAGGTAGAGTAATGAAGTGAATGGCACACAGGTAATTCAAAGTATAATGTATACCTGTGGACAGTTGTAAGCACAGGGCATCTGTAAGCAGATCAGATAAAATGTGAAAAGTGCATCTCACTAAAATATCCCTGTGACTGTTCATTTGTGTGATTCTATTTGGAATGACAGCATTTACCCCTGTTTTAAACCTATTAAAAATAGCCAACTTTGGTTAATCACAGTATTTGATACAGAGAAGAAGAATTAAAACAGATTTGAAAAGAGCTTGAAATAGGGTTTCAGGTGGTATCACAATCTCAAAAAGGTGACATTTCACCATGTGTAGGATTTTCCTAGATCTCATCACATATTAGCCTGTCCATTGCATGTAAGAATTAGCCTGCATGATACATTTTATAGTTTTAATATTATGCTGCACTTTTATTAGATTATGAATTGTGGAAATGAATTTGCTGCGCGTAAGGAGATGAAATTGCGGTCATTTAGTGTGCTTGCTTATTTATTTATTTATTTGTATGCTGTTGTCAAGTTAGCTTGGTAGTTGGCATTCGTTCTGACAGAAATAAGCCACATGTTTCTCATCATCATTACGCAAATCCAGTTCATAAAATCTGACTAAACTAACTTCATGCTTTATGTCCTTCACTTACTGGTACCTCTTTCTCCACTTAAATTCCCCTTGCTGTCTGTCCCTCTTCATGACTAGCAGCATGTTGCTTATCAGGTTCACCTGGTTGTCAGTCTCACTATAGGTTCTTGAGTAGGTACTCACTAAGACATTTGTTTACTGTTGCTGCTGGCAGTTTCACTGCAGCCAAAAACTTATGTGAGCTTTTTACATTTTGATGCATCATTTTCGGCTTAGCTTGGCTTTCTTTTCTTTTAACTTTTCCAATCCACCTTTCTCCTTACGTTTTCTGCTTGTCATATTTCTGTTGAAACTAACGATTTACTTACTTTTCTTTACTGGTTTTAGACCTATAGAATTTATGTTTGACAAATGCTGTTGTTAGACTCTAAATTTGTTCTTGAACAGGGCCGATCATCAGCCGTAGAGCGGACAGCCGTTCTGGACTTTTCCAGAACACACAGATTGCCAGTCCACCCCTGCATAATCGTCTTATACTTTCTTCTACAAATAATGCTACTGAATTACCCGCCTATCCTGTTTGAAAACGGGCTGTATCAGTGACGTTTTCGCAAACGAGGGCGTAACCCAGAGGGGCTAGTAGCTGGGCAGTGTGGACACAACCAGTCTCAGGGCATGGGGCTAGGGGGGTGGGGGGTGTCAGCAGGGTCACAGGAGGTGACTGGTTAAACTAGTTGGCTCTTTCCAGGCTCCCTCATGTCTGCCTGTCTGCCCCTTCATCCCAGTGATGTGCTTCATTCCCATCCACACATCTCTCTCACTGTTCTGTTGGAGTTTGGCCTCAAGCCTCCTCCTGTAATTGTCCTTGCATGCTCTCAGCATGTCTCGGAGTTCATGCTGCACTCTCCTTAGCTCCTCCCGGTTTTAGTACAAAAAAATGCTTTAGTGCTCCTGTTACAGGCTGTTCTAGTTTGGAGGGGGAGATGGAGCAGGGAGAAAGACAGGTTCTCGGTTGTGCTAGTCACAGGCTACAATCATTCAAAGCCCATTGGGTTGTAGCACACCAAATAGAAGGTTTAAACGTTTTAAACAACCACGCACACTTACCTATATTTCACTAAGTAAATGTGTGCTGCAACGAAACTGCTCCGGTAATGACAACTTTGGCATGGCTTTTTTTAATTAACAAACTTATGTCACTTTGTTTGCCTTTTCCTTATTCACTCGTTTTTCTGCCTATTTTCTTTCATTGATTATTGGAATCAGTCGGGGTAGAAGAACATTTTCATGTGCAGCATGCATATGCAACTTGGAGTGACCTGTTGTATTTCAAAAACAGCAAGTGCTAAACAGTTTCTCACAGAATGAGACCTTTAAAAGTTAAGAGTTAGCCAAAACATTTTCGTTTTGTGTTGTTGGACAGTTGCATGGGTAATTGAACTGTGTCTGTCTATCTTTCTGCGACTATAAACAGGTATTGGTGGGGGGATTGTCCAGCACAATGAGTTGATCCATGGTAGCACATTCTGTGCAGCAGAGCTTGGCCACATTATGGTGTCTTTGGATGGACCAGAGTGTATGTGTGGCAGCCGTGGCTGCATCGAGGCATATGCATCTGGAATGGCTCTACAAAGAGAGGCCAAGAGGCTAAATGATGGTGAGAATCAAGCTCCAATGGTCCATACTCATGCATCCAGATAAAATGTGTTTTTTTACTTGGCAGTCCTACATCCAATGGTGAAACTCATTATTGTGTTTGTATATGTTACATGCAGAAGACCTGTTGTTCACTGAGGGGATGTCTTTAAAGAAAGAAGAACAAGTCAGTGCCATTCACCTGATTAATGCAGCTCGTTTGGGGAACCCTAAAGCTGACGCTGTTTTGAGAACAGGTTTGTGTCTCATGCAGTGTTACTCTTGACTCTACCTGTAGTTTTGTGCATCCTTACATGTTGTTCATTTACATATCCTTCTAATAACCTTTCATTCCTTTTACTAGCTGGCACAGCATTGGGTGTTGGTATCATAAATATTCTCCATATGGTGAATCCAGCCATGGTGATTCTGTCCGGAGTACTGGCCTCCTTCTATGAAAGCCCTGTGCGACAGATCATCAGCCAGCGTGCTCTCACCTCTGCTCGGGACATCCAAGTGCTGACTTCGGACCTCGAAGAACCTGCACTACTGGGTGCTGCCAGCATGGTTCTGGATTATGCCACCCGCAGAACTTACTGATCATTTGGGCTAGAGATTCAGTACAGTCCTCACCTCTGAATTTCAGACCTCTGGACCTGATATGGTGTTTTGGATTGTTTCGACTAAATATTTGTCTACTTTCTGATGAAATGCCCAGACTCTGCGTACTACCTACACAAAGGCAAACATATTACAGATAGTTTTGGATTTCTGATGCTTCTGTTTCTGAATATCCTTTTTAGTCTGTTTTCCGCCTGAAACCTTAACTGTTCTTATTTTACATAGTGCACCAAATATATGAACGCTGGAAGTCAATTGTTTTACAGCAAAAAGTCAAGATTCCCCAGTTAGTAGCATGGCTACTGAGTCTAGTGACTGATGACTATTTGGTGTAGATTTCAACTGCTGTGTTCCATTTCTTCATCTGTTATAATATTTGTATGACTTTGTAAACAGATTACTCATGCTTGATGGTTCAACATGGGATCAAACAACCAGTCATTCCTGACAGATGAGACATGATAATTAATTCTTCTGTCATTGTTTGTGTCAGAAACTGTGGATTATAATGCACAGCACCAAGCAATTTAAAACAATTCTGGAGAGGACCATAACTTTGATAGTACAACCTGAGAACAACTTTGCCAAATAAAGTGCAACTCAGCAGGTGACATAGACTGATGTGTATGTTGAAGGCTTCACTACAAAATACACAGTCCTTCTATTGCCCAACTAATTTAATGTATTGCTAAAGTTACGATCAGGGAATTGATTATGATTACTTGATCAAATACACATCCGTTCCTGTCGTAAGTGTATGTATAAATTATTTTGAAATAGATGTTATTGAGATCTCACTATTTTACACCAGTATCTCACAGGTAAAATACTAAGGGAAGCAGGCAAAGCAAAGTCTTGAAAACATTTTTGTACCTTACACCCTGTAGAAGCTGTGCAGTCAAGCAAGGAAATTATACTGTATGTTAATTAAAATGAAATTGTAGTTGAAGTTGTAATTGCATATAGAAATTGAAGTTGTATATTGCATATTATCTGTTCCATTATGAGGTTTTAGCATACAGCAGCAATGGTACAGCACTGCCATAAGCAACCGTCTCATTGCGCTGCATGGTGTTGCACAGCCCTTGGACATAACTGTGGGAATACTGGATTCATGTGCTTCTCATTAACTTATTCTAACATAGAGCAGGTGTAGCACAAAAGATTGGTTGCATATCACCGAGTATGAATGTTGTAGAACCACCAGACATTGTCATTACTTCTGAGTCTGTACCATTAACATTGAACTTCTGTTGCACTTTCATTATGTTAAAGACTTAAAAGAGGTAAAGAGGTAAAAAGGTAAAACATGCCTGTTACTTTTGAAATGTCTTTCATTTGGTACAGCTCATATCATCCCCACAATAGTTGGAAAATTGGAAAACTTTGATAGGAATAGAAGTGTATGTATTTATAGTACATATTCATATTCTAAATTTAAACAGCACCTAATATATGTTCATTTAAACCTGGAGACTGTCACATTTGTATAGAGTGTTAATATGCATTTTACAAAATGTACCTGCTTGCATGCAATTTTTAAAAGTTTCTCATTGATATATTCTGTATAGTGTGCTACTAATTAATATGACAAGTTTGCATGGGAACAATCAGTAGCAGCCATTTTATATTTTCTTTATCTCATGCATCAGTGCAACAATCAGTTCAAACTTTGCTATATTAGGAGTAGACTTTGGTTTCATCTGATTGTTCATTTTAAATCATCTCTGCTCTTTCATTTCTGCCATATAAAATGCCATGATTCCAATGAATAGTAATAAAAGTAGAAAAATATTCAGTCTGCTGTTGCGCACCTTCTGTGAATTTTTCTTCTATGCATCAAAATGTTTTCTTCTCCACTCTGATAATGAATTAAAATGTGTATGACCCAGAACAGGTCAAAATGTGAATTTATATATAGCCTCTGTGTGTATGTGTGTGTATTGTGAAAACCTCCGCCAGGTGTGTCTCTCCCCTCAGCACTCTTGGTGGTGATGTCTGCCAATCCATAGTTGTCTCAATGCAATAACTTGAATCGAAGCAGTTGAACTCGGTTGTTGATAAAGACTTTATTCACTCAGCTTTCACCAGTGTACATAGGCAAATAACCCATCAATACACTCGGCGCATAGCAAAGTGAACCCACTGCAGCCAGCTGTTGCTTCCCTGAGTAAAGGTTGATCAACCGGAGAGTTGTCTAAGATGCGTCTTGTAGATTGGTCCCCACCAAGTCTCAGACTATGGCCCTGGGCTTATATACACTCTAAGCACTCTGAACCCTCCTCACCTTGCCTATACATCAGGGCGATGTGGCCCAGCCATTCAGAATTGAGACATGTTTTATGTCCTGGTTACATCATATTGGTGCATTTCCCTTTTACTTAATTTATTAAAAAAATATGTTCCCACTGGATATCATTACTCAGCCTCGTGCTCTTAAATACCTTTTCGCTTCTTCCTTTTCAAAGTCAGTCACCTTTATTGTCAAAAAAACATATGTACAGGTTGCACACACATAATTTGAAATTGCAATGCTCCCTAGGCCCACAGTGAACATTAAACATCTTATAACAAGACAGGAAGACATGATGACAAAACATAATAATATAAACATAACAAAAACTACAGTAGGCTTGTGTATAATACAAATAAGTAAAACCACAGTGTGTAGTGTAATAAAGGTCAAATGGTGCCATTTAGGCAGTGGTGTCTTTGGTTGTAGTGCAAAAGAAAAGTGTGCATTGAAATGTCTGTGGAGCAGTGGGAAAGGAACTCCACAGTAGAGAGATGTGTCTTTGGTGTGGAGGAGAGAGATGTGCCTTAGGTAAGTTTCACCAGACTGGGACACTTACACTAAGAACACTGGGAGAGGGAAGTGGTGTGTGTGGGGGTCAGATGGGGGAGGGAGGGCAGGGAGAGAGTTCAGCATCCTGACAGCTTGGTGGATAAAGCTGTCTTTCAGTCTGCTGGTCCTGGCCCGGAGGGTCCTCAGTAAGAAGTAGAGTCGCTGTTGGGCTTTACTGGCCAGTGATGCAGCGTTCTTTGACCAGGAGAGGTCCTCAGAGATGTGCACGCCCAGGAACTTGGTGCTGCTTACTCTCTCCACAGCAGCTCCGTTGATGGCGAGGGGGTCGTGCTGTGAGTATGCTCTCCTGAAGTCCACTATAATCTCCTTTGTCTTCTCCACGTTAAGGGAGAGGTTGTTCTCACTGCACCACTTGACCAGGCGGCTCACCTCGCTCCTGTAGTGGGTCTCGTCGTTATTGCTGATGTGTCATCATTAATCTTTCCTTTTGCCTTAGGCCTCATTCACACCAAACACTCTGCGTGTTCAGCGCGTGGCCGTATTCTGTCCGTATTCATTTAGAATGCACGTTAGCAGATTAGAGGTTGTGAGACCTGGGTAGACAGGGGTTGGTGCTCTTGCAGTCAGTGAAAGATTTGATGTCTTGCCACATGCGGCTGGGGTCAGAGTCTACAAAGTGCTGCTCTATCTTTCCTTTATAGGAGCGCTTTGCTTCTCTGCTGCCCCTGTTCAGGTTGGCCCTGGCTGTTGAGTACCTGGTCGCCCGAGTGAAAGGCAGTCTCGGACAGCAAGCTCTGCAAGCTCTACGTCAGCAAGTGTCAGCAAGCTCTACGTCAATCTAGGCCTACCTGTAATGTTGGTGTTAGCCTGCTCACTGAGCTGGTAACTTTGGGAGAAAATATAGGCTACTGAAAAAACGTGAATGTTTGACAAATTAAATTAAGGAGTCAACATGCTTGTTACAGAGATAGGCTACAGTAGTGAAAATACCAATGTCTTAATTATTTTTTCTACTGTAACTTAGAATAAATAAAACGAAACAAGATCAGATAAAGGGCTTTGCAACTGCTTTGTGACTTGAAATATTTCGGTCGGAGCTGCTCAGTATCGTTCCCGTAGATATTGCATGCTACCTATAAAGCCACAGGTTTGAGAGGTTTTAAAACCAAATGCTTGCCCCTTTGGCAAGTCAATTGATTTCAATACTATTTATTAAAAATTACATTTTGGTTCACAAATTAAGGCAGTGGACTATGACCGGACCGAAATATAATGCAGAATATTCGCGCTGTGTTTCTCAATCAGCCTTCTTGGGAGTATCCAGGATTACTTAAATCTGTAGTACTGGGGTTTAGCAGATCAGCGAGCTACATTTCCATGATTCGTTTTATTAACATTACAGATAGTCCACAAAAGCATCCACTTGGTATGTGATTAGAAACAAAACATTTATAACGCTAACAACTCGCAGGTTTAAACATACAGACATACACAGATCTATCCATCCAATCACCACTGTACAAGCCGGGGGTCACGGGACATGTACGTAAAAGTTTAATCATTTTATTGGTCTGTTGAAGATGTGTTGCCCTATGGTTGGACAGTTTGACAATCCCTCAATATACCCTACATCTTATTGGTCAAAGCTTTGTTTCCGTTTTCTATCCGCTCTCCTCTTCTAGTGGTGCTGGTGTCAATGAGAAGACAATTTACCACTGGCCATTTTGCAGCATATTTTAAAAACATTAGGTCTGTAGTAAAGTATAGGTAGACATGGACGATTTTGATATGCTCAGTGCTCCACAGTCTAATGCCGGTAATGGTGTTGGGACAGAAGAGGACCCCGCTGCCGCGTTTTTGGCACAACAGGAAAGTGAGATCGCGGGGATTGAGAACGACGAAGGATTCAGCATCCTGGACAGCGGAGAAGTCCCTTCTTCTCTCGGCAATAATCTGTCAGGAGATCAGGATACCGCTGGTATGTAGTTTGATCACCTTAGTTTTGTTGTGTTTTCAATCATCTACTGAATAGAAAAACATAATTTCAGGTGTACTCATCCATTCTGTTTCAATGGATTACCACATAATATACTGCACTCCGTTGTATCCTTCCATTTATTTTACCAGTAGCTCTTAAATTACAGTGTTAATGTTATCCTAGGATATTTATCAGCTGACGTTAGATAAACAGCGATACACCTGCACTGGCATATCAGCCCGCGCACTATAGCTACTTAGCCAAACAGCTTGTAGTAAGGATAACGTTAGCTCTGAATGAAAGACATCAGTTGCCAGCGAAAGACAATAGAAAATCCAGTGTCTGACGTCATTATCGATATTTCAAACTGCCCGAAAGTTAATATTTTGTGTGTGTGGCTTTCACGTTTTATGACTCGTGTAACGTATTCGTTACCTGATTAGTGTCAGCCATAGAGAGCCAGTAGGGTAAAGCTTGACGAACGGGTCAAAGCGATAGGCCACTGTCATCACTGTTGTCTATGACCACATTTTAATGTAGCTGCTACCTCAATTCGTTCCAAACTACTTGTGCTGTTAGATGGCTTAACAATAGAGCGTATATAGTTTTGAGATAGTTTGAAATGCTAACTGATTGTCTCAGTTATGACTGACCTGTTAAGTCAGTTCAACGCTAACATTACTCCAAAACCAATATCCCGTTGTGTTGCACAACGACCTTTGTGTTACATGAAACATCAGCGTTTGCGATTTCCTCAAGCGAGCTGACACAGCTCTAGGTTTTCCTGCTTAGGGCATGTATGCTTTAGCGACCTTTTTCGTTGCTGGTTCCCTTTAATGCAACGTTGGGGAACCACGGAGGAATTTGCAACAGCGGCTGATGTGAACAATCGTGGTGTCAAATGTGCCTTTAAATGGTATCAGTCGCGGTTAATCACGCCCTGTGCCGATATTCATAAAGGACTCGTACATCTATGTAGGTATGCAACGTTAGGAATGTTTCTCTCGTGATGTCTACGAATGACCTTCTGTTGTCTTTTACCACACTGCAGCATCTTTTTTGTGCGCCTCCGTCTCTTGTCCCTCGCTGACTTTGGTTCCGTTCTGTCTCCAGCGTTTAAATAATTGAAAATGTGGATGCTATTACAAAGCCATCAGGTACACCGGAATATTCAGTGTGAGAGAAAACAGTTCTCAATACGGATACAGGAGCCATTGCCATATTCAAAACGTAACCGAATTGTTCACAATTTAAAGAAATGCAGCCAAAGAGCAGGCCAGCACAGCACACTGGTGCATTTGTCTTTGTGCACCCATTTGTAAAATCTAAATAAAAAACCCACCTAACTGGGATTTCTTTTTACATTATTTTTTCACTTATAGACGCATATAAAGCTGTGTATTTTTCCTTTTCAATGGGCACCATGTCCCCTGAATAATTATCTTTTTACATCTATTTCAGTTGGCACAGTGAATGGAGACATACACGAGGTAAGGTAAACTTGCATGCAAAGATTAGTATTTGTATTTCTTGTCACATTTGACTATTGCCAAAACTAAAATGCTAACTTATTTATGAAGGCAGATTTAACTAATAGGTGTGACAAAGCAGATATAAACCTTTTGTGTTTGACAAATGTGTTTATGACTGTCTTCCAGGAGAGTAATGGTCCATCTGATGCTTATGCAGCCATCTCCAATGCTGACCGTTTGCAGGCTGAGCCAGAAAGTCTACGTAAGTGGAGGGAGGAACAGAGAGAGCGTCTAGAACTTTTGGGTCAGTATGACGAATCCACCCACATTAATTCTTGTGCCTATATTTAAGGAATAGAAAAGTGTTCATTGTGGGCCAAAGAATACTTCGCCAGCCACACGTAGCAGAGGCCACTATACAAATTTGATTCAGAGACAGCTTTCTTATATTTCACAATTTTTCTGTTCTGACTTCTTCAGAATTTTTTAATTCAGGCCTAGAATTTTAAATGTTCTTGGTTTTGTTTTTGTACATTTTTTTTCCTTCCAGAGTGGTGTCCAGAGAATTTAACCTATGTATCAAAAACTCAATCAATCAATGTCAGCTTCACAATAAATATATTTGGCACTCTATATCATTTCTATCATCCAAGATAAAAGTATTTAAAATGTTTTTATTTTTGGTCCACCACTAAGGGGTACAATTGCATAGTTCTGACTGGTTGGATCACTTTGTTATATAGTGAGACCCAGTGCTATGAGAAAAAAATGATTGTGAGCCATTAATTCACCTTTCCTATGACAAACTTTTTTGTGATTCAGATGCATTGCCTCTGTGATGGTGCAGTAAAATTATATATCTGTCAAAATTGTGGTTTGTGGCAACGTTCGAGTGCATTATTTATTTAGTTTAAGTGTTATAAGACCTACAGTTTCAGTAGACTACTATCACAGTGGCAGTTTCATTAGGCCTATAGTGCAGTGTGTGGAAAGAGTCAAAATACCATCTGATCTGAGCAGCATCTCACACTCCTCATAATTGGCCAGCATAGGGGAATGATACTCTGGGGTTACTCTTTTCATTTACAAACTGATTAACCACCTTGACAATGTACTGTTGTCATGCATGTAGAGTAGAATAGTAATATGAGAAGGAATTTCAATAGTGTGACATAGCTGATGACTACAAACAGGAGGTGGCATGTTGAGATGTCATAGCCAGCATATCTATTCTGTTGTTAATTGTAAAATGTACAGACTTTTACAGAATATTTACAGAAATGGACTTGTCCTTCTCTTGTCCAGATGCCAACTCTCGTAAACAGGAGACTGAGTGGAAGGAAAAGGCAAAGGTGGAATTGGAGGACTGGCACAGACGGCAGGAGGAGCAGCTGGAAAAGACCAAAGTAAACAACAGGTAACGTGTCGCCAGAATGTCCCAGAGAGCATCATGTTGGCGGCAAACAGCATACTCCCTCACCAGTCCAGGCACTTGTTTTCCAGTCAGTGTCATTTGTCTGGCTTTGACAGAAGCTATTACAAAACACATTCAGAAGAGTTAAGCATTCTCCACAACGCAATATATCTAGGCCTAACTGTGAAGTTTTCTAATTCAGTGATCAGTTGGGCTGCAGTTGAACACCTGGGCTTTAGAAAGTAAAGTCCTACCCAGTGCTGGTTCTACTTGGCTTCTTTACCAAGCTTATTGGTTGTGTTGATGAAAAGCTGATGTAGCAGATAGATGAAACAAATGCTTGGCATACCTTTACTTACTGAAGGTAGAGTGTGTCACTGGTTAGAAAGGTTCTTTTAAACAGACAAAAGAAAACCGTTATTGTCATTGTATAGTTACACATCTTAAAAGAAATAAATGTAACCAAGTGCTGCATGCCTTTGAGAGTCCACTGACTACTGGGCTGTTCATCATTCATATTAGGTCATATTTATCTAACAGACTATTGTGTGACCCAACATGACACAATTCTACATTAAGTAACATTAATATGTTTGGAGTTTCATTACCATATAAAAAGTTGTGAAGTGTGTATAACCATTATGTTAGCTTTTCACATTTACTGTTAGAGGCACATAAATCCATTAAATTGTAAATTCAGGTGACATATGCAGGGTGGACCAGAAAAAAACTAGACCACTTTTAAAATTATTATATCTACTTAATTATTGAGGCTACCACAATTTCAAACCATGCAAATTAAAACTTATGAAGCTCTCTTTCCAGTGATATCATGAGCATAAAAAAGGGAATGACCATTCCAGCCATTTAAATAAAACTATCCCCGGTGAAAAAGTGGCCAATTGCTTTGACTTAATAACCGGATAGTTTTTTGTAGTTTCCAAAGTCACCACATCACTGAAGATGAGTAAAAAAGCAAAAGGGATTCATGTTCTCCCACAAAGTTGATGAGGGGATGGTGAAACAAAAAGTGTACATTTGGCTAACTGAGGGCACCAGCATTCTTAACCTATAATTTGGGAAGCAAATTTAACCTTTCAAGTTGACTGTTGGGTTGCATGTGGCTTGTGTGCCATGGAGATTATTCAGCTAGTCAGTTCCCTTTTGATTCTTGATGAAGATGTTTTTATTTCATTTAGTTCATTGTTAAAAGGAATGGAGGACACACTGTACACCTTTTCCACCATTAAAGGTTAGTTTAAAATAGGATCTGAACTTGTCACTTTTAGAAAACTGACAAAATTAAAATGCAAATGTGAATTAGCATGTAGCAGCTTTTTTTCAGGAGTAGTTTTATTCAAGTGGCTGTAGTGGTCATCCCCTTGCTTTCATGCTCATAAATCATGACCTCACTGGAAAGAGAACTGAATGAGCTTGACTTGCATGGTTTGTAACTGTCGTAGCCTTAATAGAGGAGATATTGTCATTTAAAAATGGTCCAGTTTCTTTTGGTCCACCCTGTACATTTTGAAACAGTTTGTAGGTGTCTTTAAGTAATCTTTATCTTATTGCCATGTTTTTAGTTAGTCATATTTGACGTTGAGGTGGTAATTGTTCAAAGCCATGCTTTGTGAGACTTGTTTTGTACAAAGGACTACTTGTACAAGCTTCACTTGAATAGTAAAGTCAGTAAAAACTGTGCTTCATGCCTATTTTTAATTTATGTTGTGGAAAATATGAAATATTTCAATTCTCATGTTTAATTATGGGACATGTGTACCTCAGAATTGAATACAATCTTAACTTAAGAACTCCTGACAGTGGTGGCTAGTTAGGATCTGGTCCTGTACTATAAGATGTCCTTTCAGCATGAATATTGCAAATGGCTTTAGTTTTAAGTGTGTGTGACGTGTGTGTGTGTGTGTGTGTGTGTGTGTGTGTCTGAGACTGACTTGAGACTGTGGGTCTGTGTGCTCTGTGTCCATGTGTCTTGTGTGACATGACTATAAATTCTGTTTGTGCTTGTCTTTGAGAGTGAGTTGGTGAGAGTGTTTCTTCTCCTTTTTACCGCTCTCTCTCTTTTCTCCTGCTTTGCTGCTGTCCTCTGGAACACCTCTCGATCCAGGGTGCTGGATGAAGATTTCTACAAACAGCCCTTCTCTGAGCTGATTGGTTATGTGTATGTTGCTAAACTAACATCTTTTCTTTTCACATACATTTTGCATTAACACACATTTTTCCACGTTTTCTGTGCTCTTTAAGTTTTTTAATTTTTTTTTTTTTAAGATTTCAATTGAATTATTTTCCATTATTTTAAGCCCCCCCCAAAACGTAATTGATAATTGCTTGTAAATGTGATTGTAATAGAATGTTTCTTTTCTACTGAAATGTGAAGAAATGCACATTTATTTTTGATTTAAAGGGTTTTTTCCCCTCACCAGTCCAGTCACGCTTATACACTGTAAAGGTTCAAATGAGTCTGAATGAACCTTTTATCTGAATAAGTTTTCTGTTCATGGAATGGAGCATGACAAATAAGAAATCAAATTGTTTTTTCAAATGAAATCAGACCATTTCTCATGCAAGTTTACATATTAGTTGTGCGCTATTCATTCATTTATCATTCCCCTCATTCCTCTATCATATTTTTAATGCCATGTGTTTAATTAAAGTCATTTTACTTGTGTGCTATAAACAATTTGTTTTAGCAAAGACGAAAGATAGTATTTAATAGTGATTTTAATATGTCCAACAGTTGTTTGATGAAACTATATGGTTAAATATTGTGTTATTGGGAAAACCAGAGTTGTAGTAGCCCAGATAATTAGGTGGTAGATTTAGAGTAGCTGTTTGTTCCAAGCAACTGTGTTTCCAGCTTTGTCCAAATGATGCAAACTCTCCTTTATCTGCTATTCATGTTTGCTACCATAGATCTAGTGACACTGTGCTATGCTGTCTTTTTAATTTGCTTAGTCACAGTTGATCAGGCGGGAAAACCTGACACCCTCTGCTATAAAGTCAGTGCCATTCTCTCTGCAGTGGAACATGCACTGTTCAAAATCTACCCATTTACACTACTTCCAATGTAATTGTACTGTTAGCAGGACTCTTTGCACTGCTGAAACGGTGATGACCATGGATTGGTCAACTATCTGAGATTCTTTGTAGACACACAGCTCTGAAAATGGCAGTCCTTCTTTCAGAAAGTGGCAGTATTTTCCCGTTCTTTCTCATAGCTCTTTTGCTGTTTGCTACGACAGTGGATTGTTGGACACCTAGTTGCTTCTAGCATAAATTGCAGGTTGTTGTAGGCCATGTTTGAAAAGCTATTGTTTGTGATATTGAGAAAAGCTGATGTTGGCCTTTTAGCTTTGCAGCCCTCATATCTGCCTTTAGACAACCTACAAGTCAAGATGAGTCTTATAAAGCCTGTCTTTATGGCAATACAGGACATATAATATTTAACATTTTACTTTAGATAAACTAAAAATTGGCACTTGTAATGAAGGCTGCAAGCTAAGCTCACAATTTGAAAAAGCCTTTCAAGGATAACTTGGTTTCAGAAACAAAAGGAAAAGAAAAGAAATGCATGCTGGCTTTGGTCATCTGCATAAAATTCATTTATTTTCATTTCTATATATCTGACTTCTGATCTGTTTCTCCTTTTTCTTTCTCTTCGCACCTTTAAGCACACACATTAACCATCCTTGCTACCGCCTAGACCAGTTAAGTAAAAATGCAACAAAAACAGAAAAAAAATACCTTCAGGACAAAGTAGAAGCCTCTGCCAAAAATACACACAATCTGAAATGCTATACTTTTTCTCAGTATGTGTGTGTGTGTGTATATATATATATATATATATATATATATATATATATATATATATATATATATATATATATATATATATATATATATACATACGTAATTCTAATCCACTGCCAAATCAGAAAATGAATGTCCCTCTGTGGTGATGTGTTGGTCCACCAGTCCTGTGCTTTCTTTGTAGTTTGTTGTGACGGTGATCTCCATTGGCTTCTCATTCCCATTTTGCTGTGTGTATTGTGTGCTAGTGTAGCGGGGTCTGCTCCTCCCCATACACTGGAGTCCATGGCAGTGGAAAGGTGTCTTATCCTGGTTGGGTGGGTTGGGTTTGGTTTGCCATGCCAGTGCTCTGTTTGGCTTGCACAAGGCCATAAGCTCTTGCCTGACCTTGTAGAGCAAGGTCCCCCCTTGTTTTTCTTTTTCCTTTTGGAGCTATTTCAGCATCCTTATTAAGGATGGCTATACTTATTCAAAAATAAACTCTGTGTTTGCATAACAATCATCTCTGGCTACTGCCCAATGCCCTGCTTCTCTGCATGGCAAATCTGGCTTCTGTAAGTTGCTTGATTAATCTTTTCTTACAATTATGCCATGTAGTAGAGTATTTCAGAGGACAAACGAAAATGACAAACCATTTACAGTTTATCTCAGCTCTCTGAGGTCAAAAGAATATTCTAAGGGGAAGGGGAAAGCAATGTATCTTATTTTGTTGTGTGGGGCACAAGTCTTTAGCCAGCTCAGTTTGACAATTATTTCTCCAAATGTTGGGGAAACCTGAGCTAAAAGATGTGCAACCCTGAAAAGAAATGGGGCATGCTTTATATTGGAATCCAAGTAAAGTTTAAATACCATCTGCTTTTTTATGTGGACACCTTGAGAATGTTTTTTTTTTCTATGGCCGTTCTGGATTCTTGATATGTCTACCTCTGGGAAGTACCACCAAATACATGCCCTCATGTCCCTCCTCTATTTACAAATCTTAAATATTGTTTCCAAACATCACTTTTATATCTACACACTGTGAGCATCAGAAGCTTAAATTCATAATCTGTAAAAAAAAATCCTCAATCTTGCTTGCTGCTTTTCCAGCACATTTAATATCAGAAAGTACATCTGCATACTGCCCAGTGCTATGGCATGGTGAAAACTCTGGGTCTGAAGGGCTCTAGAGGCTTGACCATGAGGTTGTGTCTTGGTGGTGGTCTGAGTCCTGCAGCATTGTATGTCACTCATTCCTCTTCCTTTTACCAGGGCGGCGGAGGAGGCCATGGTGTCTGACCTAGATGAAAACAACCCGGGAACAGAGTGGGAACGTGTTGCACGCCTCTGTGACTTCAACCCCAAGTCAAACAAGCAGGCCAAAGATGTGTCCCGCATGCGCTCTGTTCTCATCTCTCTGAAGCAGTCACCGCTTGTCCGCTAGGCCTGATGGTTCAGGGGAGGAATGGGAGAAGGGGAGGGGGTATAGAAGAAAGTAAGCGCTACTGATCCTTAACTACACCAGCCACAAGGGCAACACTACTATTCCACGGTGCACCATTTAAAACCTCCTTGTGGCATTAGTGTCTAACTTTCAATACAATTTCAAATCTCATTTCAAAGAAGAAAGTGTTATTTTTGATTGTTTTTATTTAGTCTTCGAAGGACCAAACATCATTATTATGTGTGACTTTAATTTTGTGCTTTCTTTGTCTTTTTGCATTGCATTGCTATAGAACTGGTGTGTTTGCGTTGTGACCTTTAAATCTATGCATTTTCCCTTGACCTCTCCAGAAAATGGTTGATAAACGTGACCTGTGTATGTGTCTGTATTCATACAGTGTATTATATGTATTCTCTGTGTGTGTATCTATGTACATAAAGAATACTGGCTTCCATGTATACATAAGTATGAAGGCAGAAATAGATAACAGTGGTCTTAAAAGCAGAGCTAACCTTACCAGTTGCATCTTGTCATCCTCTATTTGAATATCATTAAAGTTATATGAAATCTTAGAGCAGTCTCTGTGTGTTCAGTGTGTGTCCTGAAAAAAAAGGGGAAATTGAAAGGGTTGTTTCCCAGTCATGGAGATTTTTGGTCCTGAAATTTGCAGCTTTCATGACTTACAGCTGGAGACATCAGTGTTAAATATAGCAACCTTTTAAAATGCACCAGCCCTGATTTACATTTAAAGTAAAGTATTGTACTGGTGGCAAAGGGGGAATGTAAGAGAGGTGAAATTCAAAGATTGCATGGGTCTGTCATCTAAAAGTCGTTGGAGAATAGAGATAGTCATGAAAGTGTGAATCTTGCCCCAGAGATAATTAACTCATCTATTCAAAGTCACATTTACAAACACAATCAATTATATACAATAGAATACTATACAATTTTATAGCTTCTATTTACCTCACTACAGCCAGTTGCAAACTTCCTGCTGCTCCTTATCTTCAAATATTGCAAAGCAAATAATCCCACTCTTCACAGTAAAGGAAGAGAGCTTGGAAAATCTTTAGTAAAATAAAATTAGGACACATATTCTAATGTAGTATGTCCATGTACTTCCGCATGCAGCCCATTCCAATACTGTTTTAAAAAATGAATGCAACTTAAAAGGTTGTAGATATCTGTAAGTATCTGACACGACTTTAGAATGTAGAGAACTCATAATAAAATGAAACATTCACCAAAACTATTTAAAGACCTAAATTGGTGGTTCATACAACTACAGTCTACTTTTGCACTGCCAAAAATAATGCATGTTTCACATAAACACTTAAACACATTTTCTACACAGCTGTTAAAAAAACTTTATTGGCCTCTTTCATACAACAGTGTACATTCATCAGAAGCATCACACGATAGTGAAATTAAAGTAATTTCCATGAAGTTACCACACAGAAATGATCATGCCACAATATTCTTCTGTGAAACAACACAATGCCCAGCTCAAAGAACTGAGAGCAGGAATAGAACTGGGTTAGAACATGTTTACAAAAAAATTTTAAGTATCCATTACACTGACTGGTGGATGGCAATATCTTGGATGGGATCTGATACATCTCCCTCAGCACTTGGCTTTTTTCCCGTAGTTGTCAACAATTTCCTCAGTGATGCTTTCATCCTCTTCCACATCGGCTGTAACCATCTTGCCCACTAGTTGGAAAATGTCTTCTGGTGGTGCACCTTTTGGTTCAGCTACTTTCACAGTCATCATCTCCAGTGTTAGCACACTGCCCTTTGGAATTGAAGTCTTTGCCACGATAGACTTGCCCAGCTGCAACAGAGGGTGTGTTACATATTTTCCTCGTCATGTTTTAATCCTTACTTGCCCATATTAAGTAAAATTTTTGCCCTTGGCACACTAAAAAGCCTACATATGGACACCCACCTTATCATGGCAAGCCACCTCACAGGGTAGCATCTGTTTAATGCCTGAGCCCAGAGCCCTCTCCACAGTGCGGATGGACCGCACAAGTTCCTCTAGCTCACTGAAGTCCAAAGACGCTGCATGGTCACTGCCTTTCCAGGTCTTGTCAAGGGTCACATGACGCTCAACCACCTTTGCGCCAAGTGCTACTGCTGCCACACTGATACAGATTCCTGACTCATGACCAGAGTACCCAATGGGGATATCTGGGAACTCCTTTTGGTACTCCTGTGTTTGCAATGAAAAATTAGTTGTGTGTGGAATTTTACATACACAATGCTGTAATGCAACATTTCTTCCCTTGATGTGAGCCTGGAGAGCTAATGCAAATATACAGAAAACACAATGGTTCATGCTAAAAATTTAGATTAACAGTGTCTTACAGTTATGACCCGCAGGTTTACATCCTCAGCCTCTAAAGGATAGGCACTGGTGCATTGGAGAATGCAAAAATTCTGGTTGTGTTCCTTCACTGTTTTGTAGACATGGCGCATTATCTCCATGGACTGCATTCCACTTGACACCACCATGGGTCTCCCTGTTATGAGAATGGGATGCTTAACATGATCTTGGTAATTAATGTACAATTGTATTTTGTGGTTATTGCATCATTTATGTACCAAGTACTTGCTTGCGTGAATGATTCTAAGCTATTTATATTTTCAACAGAGCGTATATACAGAAAAACTTGCATCCTTTGCATCTGAGGTTTCCAAAAATACAGTGTGATTTAGTGAAGTCTGTGCATTTGTGATTTTGTGGAACATTTGCAAAAAAGTGATGCCACAAACTGTCTAAAATGGCCATCCGTTAGATGGAGTGTTTAGTTAACTGAGGAACTGACTTAAACCAATCACATTTCAACTTTACACCCAGTCCTGTAGGATGTATTGGAATCCCATAATTAACTTTATCCTTAACTGAATAAATCTGACAAGTTTCCCACCTTTCTTAGCAGTCTTTTCAAGGTAAGGAAAGTTATTGGTATCTCCAGATCCAACTTTGAAAAAGGGAACATTCAATTCATGGAGGAATTCCACTGCCATCTGAGGAGATGACAACAACATTTTTTGTTAGTATTTTTACAATATATTCATGTTTTCAGAAATAGCAAATAGCAAATCTATGCAGATGCAGGATGCTTAACCTGTTGTAGACCTCTTCAGACAAAATGTGGCAGGTATGAGAAGGACAAACCTTGCCAAGAGTGTCATTTCTTATCAATAAATAAGGAAACACTTTACCTCATCCATGCCTGATGCAGTGAAGAAAATGCCAACTTCCTTGGCATACTTCTGCAGCTCTCTGTACTGCTCATGACTAAACTCAAGATGACGCTTGTGTTCTCCGTATGTCTTTCCCCAAGAGTGTTTAGAAGTGTAAGGTCGTTCCAGGGCATGTTTATTAAACTTGAACTCTAGCTCACTCTTTTGGAACTTGGCACAATCTGCTCCAGCTTCCTACAAAATTATGAATTGAAAGAAGTGCATTTTCATTAGTCATTACAGTAAATCATTAACTTAATCAGAAATTATGTAATGGTCAGTATCTCTCAATCAGTGAACTTACATGTGCCATGTTTTATTAACATTGGGGAAAATATGTGCGAAAACATATTTTTTTACAGTGCCACCTAGTGGCCAAATTATAAATTAATTGTGTCTCACACATTATGCGACTGATAGTGAATTTCTGTCGCACAGGAGACAGCATAATGTGTGGGGTCATTTTTAGCATGATTTCAGATAAACGTTGCTTACAACGCAATAACATGACAGATTTCCATTTGAAGCAAATATATTTTGCGGTCATCCTCTCTGGTTTACAACAATGCCAATATCAAGGTAGGAAGTGCTTCTCATGTAAAGTTACTTAATTTCAAAATGACGCTAAAATTAATGGATGTCAACGGAATGCTAAAAGTTACTGGGCCCTTTCCGGGTTGAGATCATAGACAGTAGAAGAGAATGGACCGTGGGATGGCGTCATTTTCAATGGGAGCCGTTGAAGCACGATTTTAAGATTTTTAATTGGTCACCAGGCAACTGCGCAAGCGCGGCGTGACGCACGGTCACATAGGCCAGCGAACCCAAATAGTAGGCGCATTTTACTTGGTGCAAACGTTTGCAGCCGTTTGCAGTCTGACGCTGAAAATTTTGCATTGTGGTTAGAAATTGTGTCCGACTTGCCCGAAATGTGTGAGGATGTCACAAAAATGCGACCATGACACATGACCCGAAAACTCGCGGGAGCAAGACGCTTACAGACAAATCTTAGGGCTCATTTCCACCGCCTTGTTCAGCGCGTAGCCGTGTTCAGCGCGTGGGCGTATACAATGGGTTTGTATAGGGACAGAATACGCTCAGAACATGCTTGCGGTGGAAATGGTCTAATCTGTTAACGTGCATTCTAAACGAATACGGACACAACACGGCCACGCGCTGAACACGCAGAGAGTGCGGTGGAAATGAGCCCTCAGGCCTCATTCATCAGGCTCCACTGGCGGTGCAAGCGGTGAAACAAGAGATTCGCCAAGAAAGGAGGGAAACTGCAGGCAGAGAGGAGCGAAGGACAGCAACGCGGCTACCAAGAGGAGAGCAAGTGCAGTCGGTGCGGTAAAGAAAAACACAAAGATACAGCCAAATGCCCAGCTATGGGTTCAGAATGCAGGAAATGCGGGAAGAAGGGGCATTGGGAAAGAAAATGCTTCACAAAGACTGTGAGGGGAGTTAACCAGAGCAATGAAGAGGATGAAAGCTTCTACCTCGGTGCAGTGAGTAAACAAAAACAAAGCAGTGCAGAATAATGGACAGAGCAAATCCACATAGGGTACACGCCAGTGAGATTTAGAATAGATACAGGTGCTGGCGTCACCGTAATGAACATGGAAACATTCAAAACACTTAAACCAGAAAGGAAGCTGGAGCCACACCAGGGCCCATTAGAGAGTCCAGGGGGAACACTGGACATTATGGGACAATTTACAGCTAGCACGTTACACAAGCAAAGAAAGCATATTTTCAGCATTATATGTAGCAAGAGGGCCTACAGTTAGCAACTTACTGGGCAGAGACACAGCAGTGGAGATGGGGCTAGTGAAATGAGTACAGCAAGTGAAGGCAGCAGGTGTTCACCAGGGTGTGATGAAAACTGACCCGGTGAAGATACACCTACGAGAGGATGCTGTCCCACACGCAGTACACACAGCCAGGAGAGTGCCACTGCCACTTGAGGCTGCAGCGCATGGAGGAACAGGGCGTGATCGTCAAAGTGACACAACCAACAGAATGGTGTGCGCCAATGGTGCCAGTTCTGAAGCCGTCAGGTGCAGTCAGAATCTGTGTAGGGCTCCAGAAGCTGAATGAAAACATTAAGAGAGAAACTTACCAGTTACCTACCACAGATGAGACGCTGGCCAAGCTGGCTGGTTCCACTGTGTTTACCTCCCTCGACGCTGCCTCAGGCTTTTGGCAGATACCGCTGCATGAAGAAAGCAGAATCTTTACCACATTCATCACACCATTCGGGAGGTACTGCTTTATCTGCCTTCCGTTTGGGATAAACATAGCTCCAGAGATATTCCAGCGCAAGATGCATGAACTGCTAGAAGGCCTGGAAGGAGTAGCAGGGTACATGGATGATGTGATTGTGCATGGTAAAGACAAGGCCACACATGACCGACACTTGCAAAGCACGGAGCAAGCGGGCCTCAAACTGAACAAAGAAAAATGTGTTTACGCTCAGCCTCAGCTGCGTTTCCTGGGCCACATTGTGGACGCCAACGGGATAAGAGCAGACACAAAGAAGGTGAGGGCCATAAGAGAGTTAGAAGTGCCCACCAATGTCCATGAACTGAAACGGCCAATGGGCATGATTAATTACATGAGCAAATACATTCCAGACATGGCAACCGTTGCAAGCCCACTGTATGATCTCCTAAAGGGGAAGACAGCATGGACCTGGGACCAGCCACAGCAGCGAGCGTTTCAGCGCTTGAAAGAAGCCCTTGTCACCTCGCCTGTACTGGCCCACTACGATCCACAAAGACAGACCACAGTGTCAGCAGATGCGAGCAGCTACGGGATGGGAGGAGTGCTTCTCCAGCTGCACGGAGAGAGCTGGAAGCCAGTAGCGTACTGCTCAAGGAGATTGTCAGATGCGGAAACTAGGTACGCGCAAATAGAGAAGGAGTGTTTGGCGGGAGTATGGGCCTGTGAAAGGTTTCAGAAGTACCTGCACTCTTAGAAAAAAAGGGTTCCTGTGGGTGCCATATAGCACCATAGGGTTCATTTAGTTCAAAATAGAACCTTTTCCACTTTGAAAGGTGCCATATCTCCCACGTGAAGATTTTTTTGATTTTCAACGAACCCTTCCAACAGCGACCGACCACCATTCAGTTTGGCGTTAAACTAACAGTAAGTTGTACAATTTTATACTCTCTGTACTTGCCATTATGTATCATGTATGTGACACAAATTAGTATGCGTTTCTCTTTAATAACGTGAAAGGGCGTGTTTGAACTTGAGGGGGTGTGTTTGAAAAATGCACAGCTATTGGTTTGAATGTCGAGAGACGTTAACTTTGGTTACGTCAGTTGTTTTGATAATGCTATGATAAGCCTTTCTAGCTAAAACCAAAGGAAGTTAACCTAGTATCAGTTAATTTTAGATGAATTTCAAATGGCACCATCATCACGGACTACAACAGATATGATCTTACATCATGTTTTATTGTTTTATGATTGTTTTTGTCGTGTTTCATTGTCTGCCAACTTGACTTAGCCACGGCTCTGGACTTGTGTGCTTAGCTATTTGTAGGCCGCTACAGTGTCGTTAAATTGCCTTGAACCAATATCCTTACACAATTTATCACCGCATACACCTGGGAAAACAACACGGTATGTGTCGAATAGACGCTACACAAGTGGCTGAAGTGGCTCAAGCACATCTTGATTTTCTGACCGGTGTTGCAGACTACATGATTCCATAACAACTGGTTACCCAGCCTGTTAGACCCAACGATGTTTGGGTCACTCTTAATTAACATTAATAGACTTATTTTGGTCAATCGCTGGGTTTCAAACTACAAACAATAACAAGTTGGAGTAACATCTTGTTACGGGATCAGGCAGGCTGTCACACCGGACAAATTGGCAGTGCTGGTTGCATGTTTCTGCTGCAATATTTTGCTTGGACTGCCTCAAACCAAGAACAGAATCTCCTCTTTAACTGACACCTTCTTCTGTAGGCCTATCTATGATTCACATATATTAGTGGAACAAAGGGACTCACATGAGTAACGTTTTAGGCATTAGGGATTTATATTTATGTTCCCCTACAAGGATGATGATGATAGAGCTATTGTTATTTGTTAGTTATTGGCAATGTCAGGATGTCAGTTTTTTAGAACAGGTGGTGACACAAAACAACAAAAAGAAGTCTGTAAATACTGCACCTATTGCTGTGAGTAGATTCGAAATAATTCTGAGTAGGCCTACTTTCACAATTTTGTGTTGTGTTGTGTGGTGTGGTGGTGTGGTGTGTGTGTGTGATTATTCTTTCTAGGAAACATGGTTGATACCTGGTCCACCCATGAGTGTCTGTGGCTGGAGAAGAATTCTTTAAGCGAGGCTAAACAGATCTTCTTTGGTAACACACCCAATTTTTTACGATAATGGAGCGTTTTTTAGATGTGGATTCTGTAGTGTTGTGAAGTTCACTATCCCAAAATATCTCAGCCACTTGCAGCTCACGCACAAACACCAACCTGATTTCCAAGCACAATGTGTTGTCGAGACATGCAGAAAAACATACAAAAGTGTTGGAGCCTTGAGGACACACTTACACAGACACCACCGGAATTACGTGCAAACAAAAACTGTGGCTCATGAAGAAATCAATTCAGAACCTGAATCGGACTCTGATGTTGACCAAAATGTAGAAGACCAAAATGAAGAAGAACCTCTGCCTGGTCATAGCTTAGAGACTCTGCTGTCAGGACTAAAAAAGCACGTTTCTCTCTTTATCCTGAACCTTCAAGAAAAACATCTCCTTCCGAAATTAACCCAAGACACCATTGTGACCGATCTAAAATTTATTTTACACTTTTTTCAGGAACAATATGCGAACATTATCAAGTTTCATTTAGAACAATTAGGCGTTGACATTGAAGACAATGAGGATTTAAGCCATCTCTTGTCAGACACAACATTATTTGATCGAACATTTGAATTTGTCCAATCTGAATACAAATTACTCAAATTTGCAGCCACTGACTTATGTATGATAGCTCCAGTACAGTTTGTGTTGGGAGTCAATGAGAGGAGCTCCCCCGAGACATGCCAGTACATTCCCATCGAGGAATTATTAAAAGTTATTTTGGCCAAAGACGATATCTTTCAAAATGTAAAGCATGGTAGAGTCAGTGAAGAAGGTTTTTTAAATTACTTCACAGATGGAGAGATTTTTCAAAAGTTCCCATTCAATGGAGATCAGAACATAATTAGGCTTCATTTATATACAGACGAATTCGAAGTTGTAAATCCCCTCGGCTCTAACAAAACCATTCACAAAATTTGTGCTTTTTACTTTTTCATTGGAAACATTGAACCAAAATACAGGACGCAACTAAGACACATCCATCTGTCCATACTCGTGAGGCACCAGTTACTTAGAAAGTATACATATGGTGATATACTGAATCCACTAGTCAGAGATCTCCAACGTCTCTATAGAGATGGCTTCACAATTAACAACAATGGTGAGCATCATTTCCGGGCAGTGCTGGCTACAGTATCAGCTGACAATCTGTCGGCCCATAAACTGGCAGGATTTTCATGCAGTTTTAGCCATGGCCGTGTGTGCCGTTACTGTATGATTGACCACTCTGACATAGAAAACAAGCTCTCAGAAGATGAAGTCACCATCAGATCCCATGATGTACACACCTACCACTTGCAGGCTCTTAGGGAAAATCCTGACATATCCAAACAAACCTATGGTGTTGTTAGTGACTGCCGCTTTCATGCTCTTGAGTATTTTGGTGTGTCTTCGTGTTTTCCACCTGATTTGATGCACGACTTTTTAGAAGGTGCCATCCCAGTGCTGTCCCAACTTTTTTCAGCCTACACGAAGACAAAATCATTTCTCTGGACAACATCTGTAGTGAAATTGAAGCGTTTGAATTTGGAAAGAATGACCGGGGAAATAAACCCCAAAAAATAAACAAACAGTCAATCAGACAGGGGCGTCTACCACGCTCTGCAAGTGAGAGATGACCCTTTTTCGCCTGTTACCTTTTATCATTGGCCATCACATACCAGAGGGAAGTATGCATTGGGAGCTCTATCTTTTATGAAGAGAGATTGGAGGCATAATCCTTGCTCCATCCATTAAGAAGAGCGTTCTTCATTACCTGTCCATCATCATCGGACACTTCCTCTCCCTATTCCATTCACTTTTTCCAGGAAAAGTAACCCCAAAACTTCACTATCTAATTCACTACCCACGGCTCATCAAACAATTTGGACCCCTAAGACTATTCTGGTGTATGCGATTTGAGGGAAAACACCAGTACTTTAAAAGACTGGCCCGAAATACATTCAATTTCAAAAACATCTGTTTCACACTTGCCAAATGTCACCAGCTACGGCAATGCTGGGAGTTGATGTCTGTCGATGTCCTCAGGCAGGATGAATACACTGAGAAACAATGTTCTCATCCAGTGAGGTCTCTTTCACAGCAGCTCTGTTTAGGCCTCGCACAGAGATTCGGTGCAGAAAACATTGAAAAGATGAGAGTGTTTTGGTGGTCAACAAACTGCATTGACAATGTTACATATATTGTCAACAACGTTTTTGTGCTGGACGTAGTTAAAGAGGATATCCCAGTTTTTTTGAGAATCAGGAAGATACTACGCTTCAGAGGCACCTGGCTTTTGTTTTCAGAAATGTTGATCCCCTCTCAGTACAACAATCACTTGCATGCATATGAGGTCAGAGATGATGGAGGTCAATGGATTATCACCCAACCTGGTGAACAAAAGGACTATCACTCCCTTGATCTCTATGTCCTTGACGATAAAACTGCCATTAGCCTTCATCATGCAGTGTATAAAAGGTACATAAACATACATAAACAGCCATGCTGGTTACATGACATCTGTCCAGGCAGCGATTGGCCAAAACTTCATTCTATTAATGTTAATTAAGAGTGACATTTTTTACGACCAATCACCATTGGTTCTGCCATGCTGCAATCCCTTACCATCATAAATGCTGACCACTAACTCCTTCTGTGTAACCTGCAGGGTGCACAACCCCACAATTTTGGATGAAATATGGATGAAAAAGGATGAAATATTTTGCTAATGTATTCATATGTTTGTGTGTGTGTGTGTTCTCTCCCTAGATGAGGATATTGATAGGGAAACCCTTTTGGGTTTAACGCAGAGAGTATAGTGGCACGCCTCCTCCCTAAATTAAAACAATAAGTAAAATTTCTATCAGCACTGGAAAAAATAAAAACCACTCTGCCAAAACAGTATGTACAATAGCATTCAAATTCTCAAAAGTTTTGTTTTGTTATAAGATGCATTCGCTGTAGTTGTTTGTAAAACGGTGTTACCATGCTTCTTGAGTTAGTTACATGACCAAGTCATATTTTTTTGTCATTGCATGTTTATATTTTTATCTAATGTGACTGTAGTATGACTGTCCTTATGTTTCTGCTTTTTTTCTTCTTTTTAAAATCAGAAATGATTATCCCCCAGCCAATTCAGCAATCATGAAAACATCAGTTCAAATACAAACAACTGCCTGGCCAACTCTTTACATCCTCCACACTTTAAGCACAGAAGTCAGGGAGGCGCTGGCTAACAAAGACCCTGCATTCTACAAAAAAGACAAATCACACATAAGAACGGTTTTAATCACACAGTTATTTGATGACATGACGCGATATACTTGGTAAATACAGCAATGTGTCTGTGTGAATGCTTATAATACCAAGCTGATGTCAAATATGTTGTAGATGACCCTTTTTTCCACAATACAGGTATCCAAGTCACAAGATGACAGTGATGTCCTCGGCACTTTAATAACCCGGCACCCATTTCTTATGGACGGAAGCCTCTCTGGATTTGTAAGTACTAAGCTTTCTCATCCTCATTCTCATTTTTGTTATTGTAGAGGGTGTTGGGGTGGTATTAGTAAATACATCTAATTTGATTAATAGCTGACCTCCAGAATTCAGCAAATAGATCTTGAATTCTGAGCAGTAAATAGATAGTGTTCCACATACAACCATGGATTTATTAGAGGTTTGCCCAAGTCCTTGCATATCACTGTGCCTCTTGCAGCCTGGGGGTGACAGCATAGGCCTAGTTATTATTGGTGTTATGCTTATAATAGAACAATTAAAAACAAATAACTACTGCTTTGTGTATCAAGGAAACACTCTTGGAGTGCCTAAAAAATAAATTCAAAAAAAAGCGGAGGACCCTGATACATATGGACAAGGTCTTAGAGATGAGGCAGAAATATGGCAAGAGGCATCAGACAACAGCACCAGATGGGGGAAACCACTGCAGTCTCAAAAGGAAACAACAAGTAAGTTTGCAGCCACAGTTCTGCTTCGTACTGTGTTTCCTATTGCAGTTCCTTATTACTGTTGTCTTCCTTTTATCGATAACTGTTCTTTTTGTCATTCACTTCTTAGCTCACAACAGAAATAGTGGAAGGGGAAGATGGCCAAAGCATCTCTGAACACCTGAAGGCCATTGATGCAGAGCTTAAGAAGATCAGGCCAAACTTTGCCAACATTGAGTGGAGGATAGAAAGGACTCTGCACACAAGAACATCTGCATATAAAACCTCTTCAGCGTCAGAGTTTTTCCAACAGTTCCCCTTTCTCAAACATTCTCGACTGGTAAGCTGAGCTCCCGTTACTTCGATTGTCTGCTCAAAACAGCTGGACAACCGGAAATAAAAAAACAACAACTTTTTTCTCTTTCCAGTTCCTCCACGTAATGCATCTGCGCTTTGGCCAGGACCTGGACTCCCTGTTCAGCATGTTTCTCGAAGACACAGCCGAGAAGATTGTGGGGGCTTCCAAGGGCCCGCTGAAAACAGCCATATTGCCAGCCAATCTTGTCACATCAACATGTAAGGAAGTTATTCTTTATATTCCAATCAAAGCTTTCATCTGTAAAAACCTAGCTTTTTGCATTACATTAAATGTATGCCAAGTCATGTCTAATTATTTTTGTCATGTCTAATTATTTTCAGGTATGCAGAAAAATGCTGCTGTCCTGCTTCTCCCCACTGTGATGAAAGAGAACCCCAAATATTTGTTCTGCATTAATGAAGTAAGCAGTCCATTTTTTCTGTTTCTGAACATTAACTGTAAATCATTTAAATATAGTGAAAAAGGAAAGGAAATTCATTAAGTACTCTTTTTCAGGAACAACTGGCACCAACACCAACCGTTTTTTAATGCGCTGCGAAAATTCACCTCTGACTCCAGATATGGTGTCCATCAAGATGGATGGAGAATGTATCATCCCACCCTCCCCAGACATCGATGCCACTTTGGGACTTTTGTATATTTTTTCTTTATATTTTTTATTTGACATTCAGTATCCCAAAGAGGCTCGCCATACTTTGTGTTTTTTTGAAAGGCGGTTCAATCTGGCTGCAGCCAAGCCTTCTATACCCGTTTTACGGGTTGAAGAAATGTTGCAGTCATTGCATGATGATATCTAATACTGTGTGTGTGTGTGTGTGTGTGTGTGTGTGTGTGTGAGAGAGAGAGAGAGAGAGAGATATTTGATTGCTGAAATGTTTAATTAATTTAACATATATTAACATGTATTTAATTGTGTTTAAAGTGTTTGTTGAGTTAAAAAAAGGATATGTATTTTTAATATTGACTTCTACTATGCTAAATCCTATACTAAACATGTACTTAATCTTTATATTTATATTATTTATATAATATTGATCTTAATCATCTTAATCTAATTGATCTTATTGTTGAGATGTTTAAATAATAAACATGTATTTGATTTTGCTTTAAGTGTTTGTTGAGGTTTTTTTACTTTAACTCTGTACGTATTCAATATTGACTTAAAGTATAATAAATGAGTGATATTTGACTTGTGGCGTCATAATTATAATAGATTATAGTGTAATAATAATAGTAGTACTACTACTACTACTACTACTACTACTAATAATAATAATAAATGGTTTTTATATGGAACCATTAGTATATACATAAATGGCACCTCTAATGGTTCTTTAAAAATAACTTTTTAAAAGGGTTCCATTTGGAACCATTTATGGTGCCTTATTTGTACCAAAGGATGGAACCTTTTTAGGTTCCATAAGGAACCTGTTTTTTTAAGGGTGTGGTAGGCATGGACAAATTCCGAGTCATAACAGACCTGGTGCCGCTGATAAATAGCAAAGACCTAGACACCGTGCCTGTTAGGTGCCAGAGACTCTTGATGCGGCTCATGCGTTTCAATGCTAAGGCAGAATATGCACCAGGCAAAATGTTGGTCATAGCTGACGCACTTTCACGCAGCCCGCTGGAGGGGAGAGACAGCACCACGGAAGCTGTCATTGCGTGCCATGTAAATGCAGTGACCCACATCTGGCCTGTCTCACAAAGCAAGCTAGAGAAGATCAGGACAGCCACACAGGAGGACCTGCAGCTCCAGAGCATGAGGAAGCTGATCAGGGATGGATGGCCCAAACGAGTGAGTAGCACTTCAGATAGTGTTAGAGACTATTTCATGATGAGAAACTCACTGTCTGAGTGTGAAGGCCTTATCACGCTGGGTTGTCGCATTGTAATCCCGCAGGTCTTGAGACGAGAGGTGCTAGACCGCATACACGAGGGACATCAGAGCCTGTCCAAGTGTAGGGAACGTGCACAAGAGACTGTGTGGTGGTCTAAGATGTCTGGGGACATTAAGAAGAAAATTGAGACATGCCACTTTTGTCAGAAAAACAGGCGCACTCAGCGCAGAGAACTGTTAAAGTCAACACCACTGCCTGAGAGACCTTGGCAAAAGATAGCCACAGACATTTGTGAATACAAATAAAAGCAATACCTAGTGATATCAGACTATTACTCACGATACCTAGAAATACTACACTTACCTACCACAACAACAGAACATGTAGTGAGGTCTATGAAGGCAACATTTGCCAGGTTTGGTATACCTGAACAGATAGTCAGTGACAATGGACCTCAATACACCAGTGATGCGTGGAGGGAGTTTTGCAGGCTGTATGACATTAGGCATACCGCATCCAGCCCGCACAACCCACAAGGCAATGGGCATGTGGAGCGCGCAGTGCAAACTGCCAAACGCATACTCAAGCAAGACGACCCCCTATTGGCTTTAATGAGCTACCGCACCACCCCAACAACGTCCACAGGAGTGAGCCCGGCAGAAATGCTCGTGGGGCGTAAGATTCGCACAACACTGCCATCACTAAAGAAAAACCTGGTTCCAAGATGGCCGAACCGAGACCTCATCCGTCGCAGAGATGAAGAATCCAAACAACAACAGGCATTCTACTATAACCGGAGACACGGAGCAAGGGACTTACCGCCCTTACACACAGGTGACCAGGTCCTGTCCAAGCTGGACGGGGAGAAGGTGTGGAAAGGCTGATCATCTGTGTTACAGGAGTGTGGCACGCCACGCTCATACCAGGTGAAGTCGCCAGGAGGAGGAGAGATGAGGAGAAATAGGCGACATCTTCAGCAAGTGCCGCTGATGACTGAAGAAGAGAACACAGACACAGGGCAACCATCCACAGAGCCAAAGAAAGAGACACCCCAGCAAGGCTCTGACCAGGGACTGTGTGAGAGTAAAGTTGATAGTCCTAAGATAACACCTATATATCTTATATATATCTTATATCTTAAATATATCTTAAAGCTGTGTAGAAGACAAGTTGGAAAAGAGTTAAGTTTTATTAAATGTTAAGAGTAATATAATTTGAGGGGGAGATGTCAAGGTATCAGTAATGTTAAATGGTGCATTACATATTCATTTATAATACAGGGAGTAACGCGAGATCTCAAACGAGAATATAGAGACATGTAAGTAAATGGATGTTGAAATAAACACACGAGTTGGACGCTGTCACGCCCGGTCTTTTATTTATTCAAATATTAATCTCATTCATATTTCATTGTCCATGTTATATACCTACTTATGGTCTTTGTTTTATGATTTTACTGTCTTAGTTTTCATGTTTGTGTTGTGGAGCACTTTGGGGCAACTCGTTTTGTTCCAATGTTACTCTGAAAAATAAGAAAGACTCGACTTGAATTGAACTCTCAGTGCACCCCACTACAACCATAGACTGTAGAGGACTACAACCCCCGCCCTCCCTCTCCACACGACCTGTGTGTCATCTGCTACGGAGATCGGGGAGGCGCGAGCTCAGTCTCGTTTAAGATTTCCGTTCGACTTTATTTTCCGCATTTAATGCCCACCCCTGCTGTGACCAGCAATTCTCGTTGACGTAGACAGCCGTACACAGACGGGCTGGAATCTCGAATACGGCTACTATAAATAGAGTGGTAGATGCTCAATCACAAATCATACAGCGTACGATAATTTTCTTAATAAGTATTCTTCTGTCGTTATAGCTGCAATCACTTAGTGGAATGGGAGGCTAATATTGTACGTGGAGACTTGATTCTTCGTCAACTAACTTTGGTTCCAGGCAGTCTTGCAAACCAGCATGTCAAGGGAGCTAGCTAGTTAGCATGTAAACTACAAGCTATAGCGTGTAGCTTAGCTTAGCCATCTTTCTCAATTCACTTCCATCGAGTAGTCCATAAAGACAGCGATTCTGCTTACAAACAAATACCAAGTTCTAAGCTTATTTTCGAGAAATACTGATGTAAATGTCTCCCCAACATGAATAGAAAAGTAAGCGGGCATGACTGTGGCTACAGCTTGTTATCCAAACAGTACAGTAAATTTTCTCCTGTGCGACAGAAACTCACTAGCCGTCGCATGATTTATGGCGTCATTTTTAGCGTAATTTCAGGTAAATGTTCTTACAAGGCAATAACATGACGTATTTCCGATCGAAGCAAATATGTTTTGCTGTGTCCTCTCCGGTTTACAACAATATCAAGGTACAGCTGGCTTCTCATGTAAAGTTATTTGATTTCAAAGTGACGCTAAAATGAATGGAAGTCAACGGAATGCTAAAGGCTATTGGGCCCTTTCCGGGTTGAGATTTCCCCATGAGTGCTTCAACTTCCGGATATATTCCTACTCCCAGCTGCGTTATTCTAGCCCAAATAAGTCCAAATAACGTTTCCGGTTTACTTCCGGGTATCGGCTCAGGCCAACGAATTCTCACATTTTTGTGTCAGATTAAGAGTTTGCATTTGCACTAGTGGCGGGACTTATAACGGAAGGACGGTGTTGAGTTTTGATCCGAATATGCGGATCATTTAACCCTATTTGCCCAACGCCTGCAAAGTGCGTGAAAATGTAGCCTACACACATTCTTCTCTGTTGAATTCCTCTGGAACGGTACATCGAGATGGCATTTATACCAAACGAAACAGTAGAACAGTAGGCCAGGGCTTTACAACGAGACCTGCTTATTTTTGCGCTATCGGCGAGTTTTTTTTTAATAACCAAAATCTCTCATATTAGAACTCTACACAGCCATTACTCTCGTTGACATTACTCGCGAACCCATAGACACTTCACGCATATCAAAAGAAAGCCTTCCCAACGACACCAAGCGCATACTTTGAACTGCATTGAATTTATCACGCTAAAACAAGTACATCAAGTAATGATTTTACAAATATCTACTTCACCCATTTCATACTCACGGTTATCAGTCAATGTATAATGTGAAGAATAGCTAAACCTACCGATTCTACTGCCATCATGCATTTCTATCAAAACACGTTTCATACAGTTGTGAAATTACTTTTGGGATGGGGGCATCAACAGTATGGCGGTGGTTGTGTAAGCTACTTTATTGTCCTTTCCCACTTTACTGATACTTCCATACTCCTCACTTGATTCTGAATCCGAGGACAGTTTCAAGTCCCTGTCGTCATTTTGGATAGCCTCAATAATGTCCACTGAATATCTGGTGGCTCTTCTTGGTTTTAGGCATAGGCCTACATGTAATTGAAAATCACCAGTTATTTTCCAGTTGCAAAATTGTTGCAAAGTTGTAAGTGTTATTGAAAGCTTTACCAATTTGCAGTAGTTATGTCTTCACAAAAGTTTATCACATTCCTGACATTTCACACATTACAGACTTACACTCCTGCCTCACAGAATATTATCACCTCATTGTAATTCAAGATCAACATCAGCTGGGCAAACAAGCACTGCAGTTTTTAGTATTTTTTACAGTATGCTACATAATTCTTCCTGTCTTAGAATACACAATTACTCTTCTTTTGTAATAAAATTTTAGATTACAATAACATGTTTTGCATGCATAATTAAATGCCACAATTACAGTGCAGTGCACTGTAGCCTAATAGTAATGCAGCTCTGATCAGCATGGATTGAATAATGAACTGTCATTCCTATAAATTTGCCCGCATTTTTAAAGTTTTCTACAGCTAACTAAAGACTCTTATTGCTGAGGGGATGTAGGCCATTCTATAAGCTATTAAAACCAATGTGGCCAAATCTCAGTTTGGTTTCCTTGTTCATAATGATGAGAAGAAGAACCAGCACGAGCTAAGAGCAAAGTCCTTCTAGTCCTCCTACTGTTCAGAGTTATAATGCTGTTAGAGTATTTTTTTAAGGTAATTGCTGTGGCTAGTAATCAGTTACAGTGTACAGTATAATAACTAATACGTACTTAGTTATATTTCTTATGACCTTCCCCTAAGCCATTCACTATGATAATTTACAGTTACTGTTCTGTAAATTGTATGTGTTGAATTGCACATAAAATGCTTCAGTAGCTTGGGAATTTTCACTAGTTATTTTACAGTTGCAAAATGCAAAGCAACGGTGGCTTCAAAGTGTTATTGAAAGCTTTACCAATTTCCAGTAGTTATGTCTACACAAAAGTTTATCACATTCCTGAAATTTTACACATTACAGACTTACACTCCCGCCTCCCAGAATATTATCACCTCATTGTTATTCAAGAAGCTGGGCAAACAAGCACTGCTATAGTATTTTTTACATTATGCTACATAATTCTTTCTGTCTTAAAATACACAATTACTCTTCTTTTCTAATAGATTTTAGATTACAATAACATGTTTTGCATGCATAATTAAATGCCACATTTTAGACAAGTGCAGTGCACTGTAGCCTAATAGTAATGCAGCTCTGATCAGCTCTGATCAAAACGTGATATGAATGTTTGCCATATCATCATACCAACAACAGACAATTCCGCGTAGACTCACAACAGAAAATTGCTATATGTTTCAAAACTTGACGGAGATAACGTAGCAGGTTTAATTCTATCAGTTCTGCATCCCCTTAAAGTTTCTCAGTCACACTGCAAAAAACTCAACAGGTGCACTACTGAAAAGGGGCGTGTCGTCACTTTCTCTTGCCAAACAATGAGCCATTGACAACTAATAAGTTTGAAAATAAAGCAAACAATTGTTGGTTTAATGCTTTGACACAGTCACTTTTGCACGTGGAATGCTTTAGGAAGGCAGTGGTTAGGCATACAGAAAATCCAACCTATAAAAACATTCCATGGTCATATGCAAATTTTCTTAGTAATATTGCAATGCATAAAAGTAGTGTGGTGCGAATGTCAGAGATAATCCCAGTGCTTGAGGACCTATCAAATGTTTTTCCAGTTAGAATTTCAAAAATAAAACGACCCAATGGATTTAGTGCATCCAACTGTAGCCTGGTGTGGAGACCTAGGTTTAGACAATGAGCTTACATTTAGAACCAGTTATCAGTGTGATGCCTGCAAGGACTTAAGGTTTTCCAGTGTTGTTGTTGTGAATATTCATCAAGCAGGTGATGTTGAGGAACTTTTGCAGTTGAAAATGAAGGAGCATTTCAGTGAAAGGTTATGTAATATTTGTATTAACTCTGGGGTAGTGATTGAAAAAACGCCACATATTTTAATTGTGACTTTACCAAGAGCTGAAATGAAGTCAGTTATACGCAAGTCTATTTCCTGTTGCGATGTCATTACTATCGAGTCAAAATAGGCCAGTGAGGTACAGGAAGAAATCGTTAATATGCCATCGCGGTAAGGCTAATCATGGGCATTATTGGACAGTACTGTACGACAACATTATGTGTACAAAGGTGGATGATATGACAATAGCCACACATAACCAGAAATCTGTCAGTGTTGACAAAAGTGGGGTAGTATACATTTTTGAGAAACATGATAGTCAGGAGTATAGTGAAACGTCTCAGAGTGCTGATGGGCAATGTGACAGTGCCAATAATGAAGTGGCCCTTTCAACTAAAGTTATTGTCTGCCATTTTAAGCTATTGTTTTCATTATGTGCAGCATATAATAGATTATTGACAGACTTAGGTAAAGCAAATCAGATGACTCATTCAACTAGTCTTTTAGAAACTCAAAGGGCACTTAAGAGTTGGAGTACAGAGGCTTTAACTGAGTGTGGTATGCCTTTAGATTATGAAGGAGGGATTAGGCAATTGAACATGCTCTTTGCGACACAATCAAAGCCACAAATATGCTTTTCAGGTGCAAATTATACATATAATATCTTGTGGCCAGTGTTCATATAGTCCTGTGGCTAAGGTAAAGTGCTGTTCAAATTTAGTGATTAGAACAGTGCAAGATCTACAAAACATAAATCTTGTATGTTGTGCAGTGGAGACTGAAGAAGTTATATGTAGCTATTGTGGTTATCATTGTGTCAAAGAGGAGAGGTTTATAAGCCATTTACCTCAAAATTGAATTATAGCTATCGATAGTCCATCTGGCACTTTGGAAGACAGTGTATCATTATGCACAATCTTTAAAAGACACATCTTCAAGCTTTGTGGTGTAATACTGTGTCTAGATTTGTTGCCGTATTTCATGTTCATTAGGTTAGACAGGAATACTGGCCAGTGGTGCATTGGAGTTGATGCGCAACATGTTGTCACATGGGAGCAACTTGTTGGCTTGGTGGCTGATAGTGCATCAGTTCTGCTGTTATTTAACAGAAATTCTGAGGAAACTGTGTTAGATTTAAATGTGTACACAGTGGATCGCATTTGCACTGCATCCTGCAAGGTCACCAGTGGTGGTACACAGTGGTGTTACACTACTTTGAAAGGGGTGAAAATAAGTGAGGAGGACTTGCGGTGTTTAACAGATTGTTCAGCGTGGTTAAATGATGGTATTATTGATAATTACATTGCTGGATTCATTAGTGAGGTAGGAAATGATAGAGTTCTTGGGGTGCCAGCAACATTTGTATCAGAGTTTATACATCAGTAATTATGATTGGATGCCTTCCATACCAAAGAATGCTAGAAACTGGTGGAATTATGATACAGCTGTCATTCCTGTAAATACTGGTGATCATTGGAATTGTATTGTAATGTACATGGGGACAGCAAAACAAGTAGATGGAGTCATGTACATAGGCTACATGTTGATGTAATGGATTCATTATATACAATTAACCTCAGTACTACAGAACATATTAATTGTTTGCAGAGATATTTAGTCTGCCAGTACATTGCATTGCATGGCCAAGTTATAAATGTTAAATTTGTTGTTACACATGTCAGCAAGTGCATAGAATTTGTCAGACAGGACGATGGTAGTAGTTGTGGGTTGTATGTTTGTCTGTTTGCAAAAAAGGTGATTTCAGGTATAAATAATATCACTGGCAAATCGGCGGAAATGCGGAGAACAATCCTTCACGATCTGGGAATGTAGTAGTTATATTGGTATATTGGTACTTCAGTCTTTCCATCAGCTTTCTGTCTTTGTAATTTGTAATCCCATTTGTAACCACAGGTGTAGAGTAAGCCATTGTTTCACTTTTAATTGCAAATAAAAGAATTTAAAGTTTTGTCCTACATATTGTGTGTTGTTGTTGTTGTAATGTTTTGTTGAGGGGGCACAATTTTTAGGGTTTTCAGCCCGATAGCCATACATTATTCAATAATACATTATTATGGGATTTAATAGGTGAAGGGTTATTAGGCCCTGTACGCCACGCGGACGATAATTCCCCACTTTTTCTTTCAGAATGTGATTCTAGGCTGTCTGCTGAGTAGATTAGACCCCTATATTGAGGGGGCACAATTTTTAGTTTTTCCAGCCCAACAAGTTTTATATAGCCATACCTTATTATGGGATTTAATAGGTGAACGGTTATTAGGCCCTGTATGCCACGCGGATGATAATTCCCCACTTTTTCTTTCAGAATGTGATTCTAGGCTGTCTGCTGAGTAGATTAGACCCCTATATTGAGGGGGCACAATTTTTAGTTTTTCCAGCCCAACAAGTTTTATATAGCCATACCTTATTATGGGATTTAATAGGTGAACGGTTATTAGGCCCTGTATGCCACGCGGACGATAATTCCCCACTTTTTCTTTCAGAATGTGATTCTAGGCTGTCTGCTGAGTAGATTAGACCCCCATATTGAGGGGGCACAATTTTTAGTTTTCCCAGCCCAACAAGTTTTATATAGCCATATGTTAATATGGGATTTTATAGGTGAACGGTTATTAGGCCCTGTATGCCACGCGGACGATAATTCCCCACTTTTTCTTTCAGAATGTGATTCTAGGCTGTCTGCTGAGTAGATTAGACCCCTATATTGAGGGGGCACAATTTTTAGTTTTTCCAGCCCAACAAGTTTTATATAGCCATACCTTATTATGGGATTTAATAGGTGAACGGTTATTAGGCCCTGTATGCCACGCGGACGATAATTCCCCACTTTTTCTTTCAGAATGTGATTCTAGGCTGTCTGCTGAGTAGATTAGACCCCTATATTGAGAGGGCACAATTTTTAGTTTCCCCAGCCCAACAAGTTTTATATAGCCATATGTTAATATGGGATTTAATAGGTGAACGGTTATTAGGCCCTGTACGCCACGCGGACGATAATTCCCCACTTTTTCTTTCAGAATGTGATTCTAGGCTGTCTGCTGAGTAGATTAGACCCCTATATTGAGGGGGCACAATTTTTAGTTTTCCCAGCCCAACAAGTTTTATATAGCCATATGTTAATATGGGATTTAATAGGTGAACGGTTATTAAGCCCTGTATGCCACGCGGACGATAATTCCCCACTTTTTCTTTCAGAATGTGATTCTAGGCTGTCTGCTGAGTAGATTAGACCCCTATATTGAGGGGGCACAATTTTTAGTTTTCCCAGCCCAACAAGTTTTATATAGCCATATGTTAATATGGGATTTAATAGGTGAACGGTTATTAAGCCCTGTATGCCACGCGGACGATAATTCCCCACTTTTTCTTTCAGAATGTGATTCTAGGCTGTCTGCTGAGTAGATTAGACCCCCATATTGAGGGGGCACAATTTTTAGTTTTCCATAAAATACTATACTAGGTAGGCATAGCGCTGAATAGATTGATCCCTATTAAAATAGTCTGTAAAAATAAGTATGATAATCCGATACATTCATGTTTTCCTTTTGATGATATTAGAAAGAAAGCCATGATTACAATTGAGCATTGAGCTGATAATATTGCCTGTTTACATACTAATTTCAAAGCATTAGGCAACTGGATCTATGTCAGCACTTCTTATTATGGCTAACGTACTGTATGTATGAGCAACTTGTCTGTGAGGTTAGATATTTTAGCAGATAAGATTTTTCTATACACTGTATAAATAATTCACGTAGTGTTCCCAAATCCCAAAAATAACAAATGTCAGTGTTAATCACTTAGCTTTTAGCAGTTTTCACTCGGACTAACTTGTATTGCTAGGCTACAACACTTCTAAACAGGCTACTTCCAACAAACGACAGTCAGTTGAGGAATTGCAGTTTTGTTTCGCTTTATTCACACGATTCGAAGCGCTTTGTTAATACGCTTTCAAGCGCACGTTGGCTTATTTGGGCTGCCTTCACGTTTTGACTGCGTCTTTTATTATGAATTTTCGACACTGGAAGCTCGTTTCTTGGGGTCTCGCTATTTGGGCTTATTTGGGCTGGCGTAACGCTGGTCCTACTTCCCTTAGTAACTACTAGCCTACTCCTATGTCCCCTTCTGTGTATCTTAGCTTAGCCATATTTCTTTGGGCTTCACTTGCACTGAATAGTAAAATCCATGAATATAACGAGTCCTCTAACAAATAAATACAAATTACGTGAAATTCAGTTAACAGCTCTATAGCTCTTAGGCTACTCTAACGTATAGAGTGGAGCAGAGTATTGTAACATCATCAGCCTGAGTGTTCGCCCATTCATTTCAGTGGGAGAAAATATCTAGCCTGGCTATCGCGACTTGTCAATGCTCTGCGAGCATTGGTCTGGCCAAGCTGTGTTGTAAACCCATTTCTCAGAAGGCGGGCTTAACCCGCCTCTTTCAAATGCCTCTGTTTGCTACTGGACGAAGCTTCAATCAATCACAACCCTCTGCCCTCTGACGTATACCCCAGCAGAAGAAACTGCTTGATCCAAACAAAAAGTAGTAGTAGCCTGTAGTCATATAGAAATGGCGTTAAATTATTTTTGTCGGACTTGTGAGGTGAACATGAGAGTGGCTGGTGTTGGCCATTTAATATTGATATTCGAAAAACGAATCAGTGCGATCAAAGGCGAAATGACCACAACTACAGCGTCCTCGCAAAGCCCAATGGACTTGGCTACCAGCGGGGCTAACTGATAAATTACACTTTTACTGAAGCCGGTCGGTAGCATTGCAAAAACGCCCTTTCCCGCAACAAATGCTTCAAGGGCTGCCCTTTGCTCTATTTTCATATAGAACTTCCCTTTGAATTCGTCCTAAACAGCAGCTACATAGGGATGGCAGATACAAAACAGGCGTTTTGACACAGTGTCGAGATCCCAAAGCGCAAGTGTTTCTACACACTGCTTTAAAGCGCGTTTCAAAACGCCCATGTCACGTGACGATGACGACACAAGGTTTTACAAGTTTCACAACTGTTTCGAAACATGGTGCAAACAGGTGACACTGACAGGTGAATGGTAGTACCTGCTGATCTTACATTTGATTGATTGACAAGGTTGGCAACGAATCACACAACATTTTATCTGGGTGGGCTTTGAGCCCGCAAACTTTAAAAACAACTATTAGCCCGCTTTAGCCTCGTGGGTTTTTGTGAGAGGAGAGAGACTTTGCGATTGAGAGAGAGATTTTGGATAGCGATATAGTGAAATTGATAGCGACGTTTTCAGTTTGATTATTTTGTTTGGTAAAGTAGGAGTCAGAATAGAAATAGGTATAGATTGATAGGCTGCAGACAGCGATAGTGAGGAAAGATAGAGCATTAGGCTACGTGAATAAAATTAGATAGCATCAGTTAGCTTGAGTTAGGTTAGATTAGTTTAGTTTAGCTATAGTTAGGATAAGATGGAAGCTTCCCGTAAACGATCACGCACGTCTGTGGTTTGGGAGCATTTCCATTTGGAAACCCCTAATAAAGTGAGGTGCATGAATTGTGATAGGCAACTTGCCTATTGTAACAACACCTCATCTATGATGCGCCATTTGAGAAGCACTCATCCCGCTGTGTTGAACAATGATGACGACCCTGCAGCGAGAGCTCCCACTGCAACTGCTTCTGCCGCTGCTGGGCCTTCTAAGCAAGGTATGATTGTTTTAAAGATCATTCAAATGGCACAAACCCAGACACTTTTTGTTTGTTTCAGACTGACTTGTTTAATTAGGCTTATGGGCAAAACGGCTTACTACATGTACTATTTTAGACTAGCCTATATTGCGAATGTTTTTCTGACAAGAGGCTTTATTTATTTTCATAGGCAGACAGAGGGAGTTGGATGAGCTGCTGGTAAATGTGGTGGTGAAGGATTTACAGCCCTTCACTATTGTGGAAGATGTTGCATTCAGGGCATTTGTGAACAAGCTGGATCCAACTTATGTACTCCCATCCCGCAAAGCACTGAAGAATATGGTTGCTGAGATGTTCATTAAGACCAAGGAGAAGGCCAAGGAGGAGGTGAAAACGGCTGAATTTGTTAGCCTTACAGCTGATATGTGGTCTTCCATAAACATGGATGGTTACCTTGGCATCACCTGTCATTATATTACGCCGGAGGCCAAAATGGCTACAGTGCTGTTGGGAGTACAGAGGTTCCATCAAACCCATACTGCGCAACATATTATGGAGGCCGAAAAATTACTCATGGCAGAGTGGGGCATCACCTCCAAGGTCCAGTGCATGGTGACGGATAATGCTGCAAATATGAGCCTCAGCACGCACCTACTCGGTCTGCGACATATTCCTTGCTTCGCTCACAACTTGAATTTAATTGTAAAGAAGTCCCTTGATCAGGTTCCTGCCATCAGTGACATATGTCAAAAAGCTAAAAAAAATCGTGACCTTGTTTAGAACAAGCTGCAAAGCAAAGGACAAACTTGTGGAGATGCAGACTCTGATGGGCAGGCCGACCTTAAAAGTTCTTCAGCAGGTGGAAACAAGGTGGAACAGTACGTATGATATGTTGCAAAGACTGTATGATCAGCGAGGGCCTGTGAGCGCAGCACTATCCAACTTAAATAGTGACGTGGTTCCTCTGGCAAGTGTTGAATATGACACCATCAATGAGGCTTTAATACTGCTTCAGCCTTTCAAGCAGGCAACAACAGAAATGTCAGAGGAACAGAGAGTGTCTGCATCAAAACTGATACCGCTGTACCGTATACTACAGTCCAACCTGACCAACAAAATGAAAAATCTTACACAGGATGCTGTTGTGCAATTAGGTAAGCTACAATTAGGTAATCACCGGGAAATTGGGTAATCAGAATCAGAATCAGAATCAGCTTTATTGGCCAAGTATACTTACATATACAAGGAATTTGACTCCGGCAGATGTTAGCTCTCTATACACATAACACAGAACGTAATACAATACAATAAATACAATAGACTAAACAAGTATGTGTACTTGTATTGCACAGTAGGGACAACAATATACAATATACAATATACAGTAGGGACAACAATATACAATATACAATATACATACAGGCACCCAATATGGGCAATAATGAACAAGTAGGCACATGGTGTTACAGTGGGTTAAAGAACCGGTATGACAATATACCAATAAGGCGAATAAGGGGGGGGAGCACAAAAAGAGTCCTGGGCAGGGGACACCTAGGTAAGTCTTTGCTTGTGTCATGTGCAAGAGAAGCGCTGGGGGGGGGGGGGGGGCTAATACAAGGGCATAACAGTAAGCATATACACATGTGCATGTATGTATGCATGTGTAGTTCAGCTGTTCAGTAGGGTGATGGCAGTGGGGAAGAAGCTGTTTTTGTGTCTGGTAGTTTTGGTGCGCAGGGATCTGTAGCGTCTACCAGAGGGAAGGAGGTCGAAGAGGGTGTGTGCAGGGTGAGAGGGGTCTTTGATTATGTTCTCTGCCCGCTTCCTGGACCTCCCAATGTACAAGTCCTGGAGGGAGGGCAGGGGGGCACCGATGATTTTTTCAGCAGACCGAATTGTGCGCTGTAGTCTGTGTTTGTCTTGTTGTGTGGCTGCTCCAAACCAGACTGTGATGGACGAGCAGAGGATGGATTCTACTACAGCTGTGTAGAAGGTCACCAACAGTTCTTGTGGTAGGCCATGCTTCCGCAGCTGGCGTAGGAAGTACATCCTCTGCTGAGCCTTTTTGAGGATGGCGTTGATGTTGGACTCCCACTTCAGGTCCTGAGAGATGATGGATCCCAGAAACTTGAAAGAGTCCACCTTTGATACTGGGCTGTGGGATATTGTGAGGGGGTGCAGCAGTGATGGGTGCTTCCTGAAGTCCACAACCATCTCGACAGTCTTTAGTGCGTTGAGTTCTAGGTTGTGTTGGCTGCACCAGAGCACCAGCTTGTCAACCTCCTGTCTGTATGCAGACTCATCACCATCCTGGATCATCATCACCAGGCTATTGATGAGATGACTACCTAAGTAATGCATTTGTTATGGTTTGCTTGTATTTTGTACAGGTTCACATCTGCTAGAGGGCCTTCAAATCCGATGTGGCTCATATGAATCATTCCGAGCCCTGGCAATGGCAACGTTGTTGGATCCAAGATTTAAGCTACTGGCTTTTGGGAACCCTACCAAAGCTCAGGAGGCAGAAAAGCAGCTGACGTTGGAGTGTGCTTCCTTGATGCGTTCATCCACCACATCAACTCCTGGTGAGCAGTTTTAACCCTCATTTAGTTTTTTTGGAGTAATTTCATCTAAATAATAATGTATACTTATGCTGTTCATATAGGCTGTAATTTAACAAAACACATTTTAATTTGTATTCATAGAGCCATCAATGTCTTCAGAACCTTCATCGTCGTCATCATCACCAGTGCCAGCAGCAGAAGACAACTTGTGGGATTCGTTTGACAGCAGAGTCAGTGAGACTTTTTTAGTAAAGAGCGCAACAGCGGATGCAACGGTTGAAGTAAAGAAGTACTTGACAGATACGTTTTTACCTAGGCATCAGTGCCCACTGAAGTACTGGAAAGAAAGGGCTGCATTATTTCCAAATTTATTCATACTGTCAAAAAAATATCTTTGTCTCCCTGCAACAAGTGTACCATGTGAAAGGGTTTTTTCAAAAGCTGGGGACATTGTTTGCAAAAAAAGAAGCAGGCTCAGTCCTACAACGGCAGAACAAATAATATTCTTAAATAAAAATCTTTGAGTAACAAATTTCTTTATTGTCTTTATTCTGCATTATCACACAACTTCGTAGCCTACTCTGGTGGCATGCAGTTTTGTTCTAGATGCAGTTTTGCTCAAGATTAGTGCGTAGAAATGACCACTAGATGTCACTGTGGAAACGGGTTTCAGAATGTTTCAAAACCTCGAATCTTAACAACGCAATTGTTTCAACTGTTTCAGTGTTTCTTGAAGCCTCGCCCTGCCCACCACTACAGCTACAGATGCATTGAAATCTTGCGTTTGCTCCACGTTCGCCATGTACACAGTGACTGAGATAGATTTCCGGTTGCCAAACTACCACGTCATTGCCTTTTGAAATGCTCGATTTTCATTGGCCCCCTATCTGAGGACTGAGCAGAAATGGTTTAGATCATAGACATACTATACAGTATAGTATGTCTATGGTTTAGATAGGCAGCTTGGCCAGACTGACTTGCTCGCGAAATGTAAATGCAGCGTCAAAGGCAGTATGGGCACACCCAGGCTAGAAAATATCGCAGAAAACGGGAATAACGAGCGACCAGGTGTAGTGTAGTCAGTTGTACATCGGTTCGTGTTCAGGCCGGACCGTTTCAGAGTTGGGACGGCGCCTCTGACTCTCAAGCCTTGGACGACTAGTGGTGGCAATTACTTGGTGAACATTTTATTGATGGAGAACAGTAAGTGTGCTCGCTGAGCAAGTACAAAAGCAGCACCTTACCTGCAAAAATAAAATGTAACAAAAAGTGTCCTCCATCAATTGTGTGTTACGGTATGTTCACACGAAGAGTGACATTTAGTCATGGTGTTCATGTTATTGAATAGGCTACAACAGTTGAAACTATGAAAACATTAAAACAGCACAGGAAAATTACACCTTACTAATCCTGCAAAACATACTGACCACGATACCAGACAATTACTCAAAGGATAACATGAAAAAGTGTCGCTGTACCTTTGCCAGTTTTATCATTTTCTTTGCGTTTTCAATATCCCCTTGATGATTCTGTCCGATTTCTGCAATGATGAAGCAGGGGTGATTACCCCCGATCATTCTTCCTGGACAAAGTTCGAATTTAGAAGGCATACTTCAGATCTTGAAAGGAATACAAAGAAAAACCGAACGCGTTAACTTGTGACTGCAGGCACAGAGACATTGACTGAAGGGTTGTTAGTTCCACGACACACACACCATCCGGCAGAAAGACCGGACTTCCGGGTTATTTTTTGGCAGGGCCTTCCCATAGACATAGACGGAGCATTGGTTGCTGGGACACGAGAAATACGGCCGCCATCTTGGAGCGGGGATCAGACTGCCTAAGCAATACAGCGAAGCCTATTTGTGATCATGAATAAGTCATTCAAGTAACAATTCAAATATTAATGTTGTTGGGTAAGATAGAATTTGTTTTTACTCTCTATGCATTGAAAGACATTGGTGGTTTCAGCTGATATAAAAGCGCTCAGGTGTTTATATATACCCTAGATCTAATGTAGGCTTGTTATGCCCAATTGGCTCAGAGCGGAGATAACGTAAGGGAGACCACACCGAATGTAATGTTAACAATAAACATTTACAAGTTTCAAACGAGAACTAGGATGACATACTACATACTGAACAACAGCACAATAGCAGTTTTGCTTGCTAACTTCAATATGAAGCTATATCAGGTGGATGGAATGCAGAAAGACAACACGAACGACGTCAAACGTTTGAACAAGGACTATGTAAGGGGTAACATCCGACGAGGCGTGCATTATACAGTTTTAAGTCAACGAGGTGGAGCCTAAGAACTTCCCGACGCGAAGCGGAGGGAAGTTTGCTCCGCCAAGTTGACTTAAAACTGTATAGTGCACGCCTCGGAGGATGTTACCCCGCTTATGACCCGGGTAATGCCACTCAATTATGTAGAATGTTTTTAAAATAATTCTCAATTAACTTAGAGGGTTAACTTAGACTCAGTTTCGCTACAATGTGGCCTACAATGTAGCCTAATATTTGTAACATTAAGTAGAGCGCTACGCAGCCTTCAGTCACTAGCCAAATTGGTTGTCAAGGTTACCTTTCATTTGGTAAGGTGATTGCTACTGCTCATCAGGAGTTAGCTAGCTTGGATTGAGCAACGCGACACATGCAATACTTATTCCAAAACGTTGATTTATTTGTTATTTTCGGTTTACTAAGTTCATGGAAATTGTACTCCACATTGCCAAAATTGTGAAGTTTGATAGAGACGGTTACAGTAGGTACGGACATTCTATTGGGTATTGATATGGAACGGTGCTGAAGTTTTAAACTTTTTTGCCAGAACTACTTTCAAGGTGTGCATGATATACGATTTTACTGCATGCCTAGCAACCAATCAGAAAGCAGCACCACGTTCCAGAGGGTCATAATGCAACAATATCTACAAAACACTTCAGCCAGTGTTAGTTAGCAAACTAAAACGCAACGTAAAGTAGTTTAGCAACTCAATTGTAACCTTATGAAAAAGCAACGTTAGTCAACCAATGCTGCCCTCAGCCTGTCAGAGAATTATCCTATGCAGTGTTTCCAAGCGCACACTTCTTCCTTATTCTATCTGCCACTTTCTCTTTCCCTCTTGTTTTTTTTTAATACCATGAATGTGGCCCAGAACATTTTTTTCATGTTTTTTTTTCTCCATTGTGACTATGCGAGAGTGGAGAGCAGACTGTACATAAAACGAGTCGTTTGGCAGCCAGTGCGCCCAAGCCCACCGTCTCAACTTTTCAAAACAGAACCTTGAACCGCTAACCAAAACTGTAGCATACAAGCCGTGAATCGCTGTCTAAATTCATTTTAATACACACAGACTAATGACATAGCCATGTTTAACCAATAAACACAAAGGTAATATAAACAAACAGGCATTCATCTGTCATTTGTCAGTCTCTATGCGCCGTAAGTTGCCCTTCTTTTTCACCACGGCCCTCTTAGTGGGGCAGATTAAGTCCATATTTCAGAAGAATCGTTCACTTTGCGATACAAGCATCAAATTTGGCATGCACAATGACTAGGACCTTCTTCATCAGAAAAGCCCGTTATCCACCTGAAAATCCAAGATGGTGGCCATTTTTCAAGATGGCCGCCACAGTAAATGTGAAATAAAGGTTTTCAACGTATACATTTGATGGCCAGACATATTGTGATAATCTGGGCATCAAATAATGTGTAATGTGGCATGACAAGTTTATTGAATGCCAAAAAATCCAATATGATGGCTGTTTTAAACTCAAATTCTCAGTTTCTGTCATAATATTATTAGAAAATAGGCTTTAAGTATAGACGACAGCCGGGTCAATTAAAACGTTGGATGAATGAAGCAAATCATTTTTTTTCAAGATCAATGCACTTCTGTAAAATGAAATTTAGTGAATACGATCAGCATACAAACTGACCATCCTCAGGAAAACTTGTGTCTTTATACGCCATAGCGATATAATAGCGATAGCAAAAAAGTTTTTTCAGCCCTTAAAGTAAAATCTTACGTGTGGTCGTTTCTTTTTAGTCACAAGTTCTGATTGATGTTTAATGCAAAAATAATATGAATTAGTACTTAAATATGTCCTGAAGTCTGCATTGTCAAAGTTTTGAGGTTTAGATGCAGTTTATTTTTAGGTATAGGTAGGCAGTAGGCATTGTCGGGATGATTAAAAAAACTTGTCTGAAAGAGTGAAAAGTGAACTTAATCGAGATGCACGTCAAGATGCTCGACATTGACGCAGGGTAAAAAAAGAATAAAAATGTACCCATTTATACTATGGTAAATAAGGTGAAATTTTACCAGTGGTGAGTATACAAGTATATTGTTCAGTATGTTTAATAAAAACTACAATAAAGCCATTGGTTTTTATATATACAATATGCTGTTTCAATCATCCCGCATACATGTTTCAAACCCGACAAGTTGGGGCGGTTGAAACAAATACCTTTTATTCAAAGTTAAATAACATCCTGATCATTCAACATATTTCTGATATTACACTGCCATCTAAGAGAACACACATGTGCGTTGTTGATCATGTGTTAAAAGTGTTTGAATCCATTACACAATCTTCCAAAAAAAAACATTTAAAGCATAACACCACCATTTGTGGAAATATGCTATTTTTCCACCTCCCCTCGAGTTAAATAATTGAGTTTTACCTCTTTCCTGTTCATTCAGCCATTCTCTGACTCTGGCGATACTACTTGTAGGTCCAAGCTAGCATGGATCATTGAATGGGCTTGAATCATATTGGACTACTTAGCATCTCTTCTGTTAGCATCATGCTTAAAAAGTAACTAAGATTTCCGGGATCTTTCCTATTGAAATGACATCTCTTCTCAAGTTGGAAAGTGTAATAACATTAACAGAAATGTCCACAAATTAAGTAAAAAGTGTTTTAATCGACCCAGTTCTCCCCTACAATAAAATAGCAGTCCGAAGTCTAAGCAATTTTTTCATCAGACAATGAGTGATGTCAATGCACAACCAGGGCACACTGGTGACATCACTGCTGTGAGACTCAGCATGGGGTTCAGTGTCAGCTAATTAGTATACTCATTGTAGCTGTAGTCTTTGGCCTTAGGCCTCATTTCCACCGGCTTGAGCGTGTACAGCACGTATCCGTGTACAATAGGTTTGTATAGGGGCAGAATACGCTCAGATCACGCCTGCAGTGGAAATGGTCTCATCTGTTAACGTGCATTCTAAACGAATACGGACAGAAAACAGGCACGCACTGAACACGCAGAGAGTTTGGTGGAAATGAACCCTTAGGGCCCTTAGGGCGAACTTATTTTTAACGCCTTCCATAAAGTTATGACAAACTCTGCCTCTTTGACAACAGTCACTTTTTCCTACCTCGGATAAATAAATGTATTTATTAAATGTAGTGACTTATGGACCTCAATTTTGCCCAGTGGCTTATTGACCTTAGATTTATCAAACCAAATAGGAAACACTGAATGACAAGAACGAGGTTACTATTTTTTATAGCTCGAGTGGTCGACAGAAGACCGATTGAGGCTCTTCTTGCATTTACAATATGAAAAAGAAAGCTTCAGCAGAATCTTGCTTCTTCCTATTAAGACCATAAAAGCTACACCACTATTATACCTACAACACTTTTGACTGGACAGCGTGACAACTTCACAGGTATTTCAGTTTCTGTGTTTATGTAGGCTAGTCAATGCCCTTGTAGTGCGGATCAAACATGACAAGGCCAATATGAAAGCTTTCCAGCGTTTGTTTCATGCAGTTGTAATGGAGTGGTAATATTTTGCAGACAGTCGCGAGGTTTTTGAGGTATTCCCTGTGCCAATACATGCATCGATAGCACAGTTGACATGAATTATATAGCTGCCTATAGCTTTCAATGGGAGTTTGGCTGAATACGCGCAGAACACGCGCAGAAAGATAGACTTGGTTTCTATTTTCTAGCTGCAGTCCGTATTCTGAACGTATTCTACGGACAGAATACGCTCAGAGCACGCTTGCGGTGGAAATGGTGTAATCTGCTAACATGCATTCTAAATGAATACGGACAGAACACGGGCACGTGCTGAACACGCAGAGAGTTTGGTGGAAATGAGCCCCTAGATGCACATAGCTGTGTGCCTGCAAATGTGATGATTAGTTATAGTTGTTTTACTTTGAATCCAGACATTCGGCTATACATCCACTCCGCATGTAGCCATTCTGTATGCATCAGACTTAAAAAACAAAAAAAAAAGAAAAGAAAAATTCTCCCTCCATAGTGACCCCAAACTTAATTCAAGTCTGTGGCAATTTTCTGATCCCTCCCCCTCTCTCTTACACTGTGTCTCTCCAAAATCATCTCAAATACTTACCAAAAATAGTTACAAAACAACACCAACATATTATAATTACTGATTCTATTTTTACATGGACCTTGTAACTGTAAAAATAAAAAAAAACATGGAAAAAACAACACCAAGCACTAACTGAACCCCACCCCCCAAACTACCCAACTCCAAAAGGTTTACAGTTTGTGTAATAATGCCAAATATTTATGCAATTAGGAATTCTAAAACAATATTCTATCGCCTAACCTGATATTGGTTCAAATTCAGTGCCAAAAAACACTATGTATACGATTAAACTGACTTATATCTTCAAAGGAATCCACAATTTAGTATTTTTAAATGCAGAATTGAATTCCTCATACCCAGAAACATATATTTAGACACCAGGATCATTAAAAATAGATCATCCAATCACATTCAGGGAAAACGAACACATAGAAAGGCGGCCATCTTGGAAAATGGCGGCCATATTGGTTTTTTTGCGTGGATAACGGGCTTTTTGGAAAAAGCAGGTCTAGAACATGACTTGTGCCAAATTTGATGCTTGTATCACAAAGTGAATGATTATTTAGCTAATCTGCCCCACTATCTCTATAAGTTGAACACTAAAAGCGCCTATGAATACAAAAAAAAAAACAGATTTGAATTTTATTTTGTTGTTAGTTTCACCTGGCGAAATAACATGCTAAAAATAATTTGGCGACCAGATCACTGATTCAGGCTACATTAAACAGGTGTATGTTGATTTTAGCAATAGGCTGTGTTGTCGTTTAGGTGGGTCGGATGCAGTGACATATTTATTTAGCCTAATAAGCATGACGAAAAGTCTTGGAACTAGCAATATATACAAAAAAACAGCCTGTAGTTCAATGTCAGAAGGTAGAAACAGTTGCACCATACACTGCAGGCGATTTATCCCACAACAACCTGATTGTAAAAGTTTGACGCTGTTGTTAGTCATGTCTTTAAATTAACCCATATAGCCTATGGAGCAGAAAATGAAAAAAATAGAAGGGGCTGCAAATAAACTTGAGACAACTGCTCAAGTATTCGCAGTTGTCATGTTTATTTGTCATGTTACTGAGGGGATTTGGAAGCAGCGACTTCATTTGGAAGCAGCGAGTTGCTCTTTAATTAATTAGGAATAATGAAAGCCTTCAAGACTTTGTTATAGCCTACTATAACCTACTAGCGATACAGCCAGTTTAAAATTAGTGGTGTTTAGCCAGGTACTGTTAATAAAATGCGCTAACAGTTCATTTGTCCTGTCAAACGGATTAAGCTGAATGGAGCGTATCCCCACTCCAAGATGGCGGCTCCGCGTCTCGTCAGCGCCTATTGGCAGTAACGCCCCATGCTCCGTCTATGTATAGTATGTCTATGGGCCTTCCATACATCCTATATGGAGATGGCCGAGATGGCGGCCGTATTTCCCGTGTCCCAGCAACCAATGCTCCGTCTATGTATAGGATGTCTATGGGGCCTTCGGTCCAATCAACATGAACTCAAACTGATCTCCTGTGAGATCTGCGGGCGACTGCAGAGGCGGGGATACAAACGTTGCTATCAAGTTTGGCACTCTCTACTACCCGTAGACGTGACGAGACATCACCAGAGCTGTGTAAGCGGACCTATGTGTACGGCTCTGGTTCAATCGATACCATGCCGCCCTCTTGTGAAACGTAATTATTACTACAGGAACTACAACTACAATTCCAAATTCACGACCTGCAGAGCTGGGACCTGCAGAGCAATCAAACATTTGAGTGACCTGTGATAAATGTAGGCTACAGTAATGTGCAGGCAGGTGTGGAATGCTTTCAACTTGGAATGCCTTCAAAAATGGTAGGTATAGCCTACATGCCTGGTAGCTTGCTCCAGACATCTTTAAGAACTAACCACAGATCCTCTGTGGATGCAGGCTTCCTGACATAACCAATTTGGTTTAAATTTTTTTGATCACACACCTGACTATAGTCCTGCAAAATCCCTAACTTTGTGTGTAACCCTGTGTGTGTACACTTTGTGTGCACCTGCCTAAAACTTATGCCCATCAAATCCTTTCAGCCTCATGGGTGTTTTAACAGTAAACATGTGGATGGCTAAAATATACAGTATACTGTGCAAAGATTTAGGCAGGTGCCTATTGTAGTGTATGGACTTTGGAACTTCACTTCCCAGAATCCTTAGCGTTAGGCGGGAGCTATGTAAGAGGCAGTGCTCCCTTCATCCCATGTGCTTGAACTGTGCTGTGTTCTGTTGTACCGATATGGACCGTTCATCTGCTGTATTATGCAGTATTAAATAAACTACAGTTAGTAGTTAAGCCCTTCACTCTCCGTCTCCTTCAATGTTTGTGCATGAGAAAACCACTCGGACATAACAAACTGGCGACGAGGTGTGGATATTGTTAACCACGAAGTGGGAAGCGGAATGAAGAGGCTAGAACGACGGAGAAGTTAGCAAACAGAAGCTAGCTTAACGATGGCAGTGTTCAGCAGCAACACGGGCTTGTGCTTCGAGGAGAGCAACGAAAGTTTCACGACGTATGAGCAGCGATTTGCACAGTTTGTGGAAGCCAACGGAATAGTGAGAGATAAACAAAGGGCTGTTTTCTTATCCGTGGTTGGTGCAAAGACTTTCTCATTACTGACAGACTTGCTAGCACCGAAAAAGCTGTCTGACTGCACATTAGAGGACATTTTAAAAGCACTACGGGAATTCTATGTGCCGAAGAAAAATGTGTTAAGTGAACGTTACTCATTCCGTGTGCGTAAGCAACTAAATGGAGAGTCAGTCGCTGAATATGTTGCTGCGCTAAAAGGACTTGGTACTACGTGTGAGTTTGGTGACAAATTGGATGAGCAGCTAAGAGACCAGCTAGTTTATGGAATTAGCAGTAAAGAGCTACGAACTAAGCTGTTAAGTGCTGCGTATGGAGAAAAGCTGAAATGGGCAAAAGTCATGGACATTGTGCATAATTTTGAGTCCACCACCAGCAGTCTGAAAACAATTCAGCAAAGCCCGCTAAGAACAGATAGCCTGAGCAACTACAAAGGGAAGGCTCGCATGCGCCACGATCCTGAGAAGAGGCAAAAGCCCAATGCAAGCGGCGGAGACAATGTGTGCTACCGTTGTCAGAAAGAAGGACATTCGCCTGCGAACTGCAGATACAAAGATTTCCAGTGCAGAGCATGCAACAAGAAAGGGCATCTGGAGCGAGCATGTAGAACCAAGGAATCCGGCAAGCACAGCGGTGGCCAGAGAGCATCAATGAGGAGCGCCCCCTCTGAGCGAGACACCCTCTACGTGGAGAGAGAGCCACCAGAAAAAGGGACAAGTGCAACTAGAAGCCAACGGTCAGCGTCGCCGTCGGAGGGAGAGGCATACATGCCAGGACAGCCTCCAGGAGCTGAGAACTGTTTGGACATTAAATTACCACGGGTCACAATGGACTATGAACTGTTTACAGTGAAAGGTGACAGTGAGTATGTAAATCCATACATGGTAATGGTTGTGGATGTAATGGTCATAAGATTAAGATGGAAGTAGACACTGGTGCAGCAATGAGCGTATTGTCAGAGAAGCTGTACAAAAAGAGATTTAAGAAGTGTAAATTGCAACCTTGTGATGTACGCCTTAAAACCTACTCCTCAGAGCCAATTGTACTCATAGGTCAAATTCAAGTGAAGGTACAGTGTGGTGAGCAAACTAAACAGCTGACTTTGTTAGTGGCACAAGGGAATGGTCCAACTCTAATGGGCAGAAATTGGATTCAGCACCTGCGTTTAGATTGGTCTAGAGTGAATCACCTTCCAGTAACTGATCCTCTCACAGAGATGTATGAGAAATACTCTACTGTGTTCAATGCCAATCGTGGGGTCATTTCAGGGGTAAAGGCAAAACTAAGAGTCATAGAGAGTGCCTATCCAAAATTCTGCAAAGCCAGATCAGTGCCTTATGCACTTACAGCTGCGGTTGACAAACAATTAGCCAAGTTACAGGAAATGGGAGTTTACACTCCAGTGGAGTACAGTGAATGGGCGGCGCCAATTGTGTGCATACCAAAAACCAATGGTGATGTACGAATCTGTGGTGACTATAAGGTAACCATAAATCCCTGGTTAGAGGTAGACAAATACCCTTTGCCTAAAACCCAGGATCTGTTTGCCAAATTAGCTGGGGGAAAATACTTCACAAAGTTAGATCTTACCCAGGCTTACCAGCAGGTAGAGCTAGATGACGAATCTAAGCAATATTTGACCATCAACACGCCAAAAGGACTGTATCAAATGAACAGGTTACCTTACGGAATAGCTAGTTCACCGGCAATATTCCAACGTATCATGGATCAGATTCTTCAGGGCTTACCAAGAGTTATATGCTACCTTGACGACATATTGATTACGGGGTCAACAGAAGCCGAACACTGGAAAAACGTGGAGCGTGTGTTACAATGCTTACAAGACAGAGGCATACGGGTGAACAGAGAAAAATGTAGCTTCAGTCAACCAAGTGTAACATACTTGGGGCACAAAATTGACAGTGAGGGTTTACACCCTGTACCGGAGAAAGTGGAAGCGATAGTCAACGCTTCCGTCCCGAAAAATGTCACAGAGCTTAGGGCATTTTTAGCCTTACTGACCTATTATGGGAAGTTCCTTGAGAATCTCTCAACCATTATCAAGCCAATGACCGTATTGCTGCAGAAGGACAGTCAGTGGAACTGGTCCAACGAATGTCAAGCCGCTTTTGAGAAAGCTAAATCGCAATTGGCGTCCTCCAGCGTTCTCACACACTTCGATCCACAATTGCCGATTTTTCTGGCTTGCGATGCTAGTGCATATGGTCTAGGAGCTGTGATATCACACCAAATGACAGACGGTAGTGAAAGACCTATAGCTTACGCTTCGCGTACCTTGAGTAAGACCGAAATAAACTACTCACAAATTGAGAAGGAAGCGTTAGGCATCATTTTTGGTGTACAAAAATTCAGGGATTATCTCTATGGCAGGAAATTTGTATTGGTCACAGACCATAAGCCACTGGTGAAAATTCTAGGACCAAAGACAGGAGTACCAGCTTTAGCTGCTGCGCGTCTTCAGAGATGGGCCTTATTGCTGTCCGCTTATCAGTATGACATAGTTTACAAAGCCTCCATTGAGCACGCCAATGCTGATGGGTTATCGCGCTTACCTTTGCAGAAAGAGGCACCACAAAGTAACCCCAATTTCAGAGTGTCGTGGCTAGAATCAATCCCTGTGTCCGCAAAAGATATAAAGAAAGAGACAGACAGAGACAAAATACTCGCCAAAGTGAGACATCTAACACAAACTGGATGGCCAAAACATGTAGGTGAAAGTGAATTGAAACCATACTGGAACAGACGTGATGAACTTACCGTAGAGGCAGATTGTGTTTTGTGGGGGTTAAGAGTAATAATACCTACTTCACAGAGACCTCAGATGTTGAAAGAGCTACATGAAGAGCACTTGGGCATTGTTAGAACAAAGGCCTTAGCTAGAAGCCATCTTTGGTGGCCTAGTCTGGATCATGAAATTGAAGCCATGGTAGAGAGCTGTCCTACCTGTCAAAACAACAGACATGCACCTAACAAAGCACCAGTGCACCCATGGAAATGGCCAGAGCTGCCATGGGAGCGAATTCACATAGATTTCGCCGAAAAAGGAAAACACCAATTTTTGTTGGTTAGTGATGCATATTCACGTTGGCCAGAGGTAAAATTGATGTCTAGTACCACTGCTACAGCTACTGTTGAAGCTATGAGAAGTTTATTCGCTGCTTATGGGCTACCCCAAATGGTTGTTTCAGATAATGGTCCACAGTTAATTTCAAAAGAGTTTGAAACATTTTTGGAAGCTAGTGGTGTTAAACATATCAAGTCTGCTCCATACAGTCCAGCTTCCAATGGATTAGCGGAGAGGTTGGTCCAGACATTTAAGCAGTCATTGGATAAACAGAAAGATTCTGGGCGATCATTGCAACATTGCATAGATGGGTTTCTATTCAGTTACCAAAACACTCCATGTACTGTGACAGGGAAAACACCTGCTCAGTTGTTCCTAAAGAGAAATGTTAGAACCAGGTTGTCACAAGTTACACCAAAGTTCTCTTTGCAGATGCAAGAAAAACAAGACCAGGGCAAAAACAACCAAACCCGTGTTAGAATGTTACAGCCAAATCAAGCAGTGTTGGTAAAGAATTTTCGGGGAGGAGAAGGAAAGAAATGGAAACAAGGTGTAATTGAAAGAGTGCTAGGTCCTCTTACTTATCTGGTAAACATAGAGGGACAAATAAGCAAAAAGCACATTGATCAACTGATTGCTACCAAGGGTTCTGGTGAATGCACCAACACTGAGAATAAAGAGGTGGTTGTGGAACAATGGTATGATCCTCCTGAAACAGAGTCGTGAACTGGAAGAAGACCATTTAAATGAAACTGTGAATGAATCAGTGAGTGCCCGACCACAGAGAATCAGGCGAGCTCCTGAGCGTTTGATGTATGACTAGTGTGTTGGGAAAGGTCATGAGTTACTGAAGTTCTCCTGTAAAAGATACAGATGATTTTTTTTGTTCTGATTAAAACTGGAATATTCCCCGATTGTAAGAGTGTAAGTACAGTAAACACTATGTTGTTGTAAAATGCAGGAAGTCAAAGGTTTCCGGGGAGGAATGTAGTGTATGGACTTTGGAACTTCACTTCCCAGAATCCTTAGCGTTAGGCGGGAGCTATGTAAGAGGCAGTGCTCCCTTTATCCCATGTGCTTGAACTGTGCTGTGTTCTGTTGTACCGATATGGACCGTTCATCTGCTGTATTATGCAGTATTAAATAAACTACAGTTAGTAGTTAAGCCCTTCACTCTCCGTCTCCTTCAATGTTTGTGCATGAGAAAACCACTCGGACATAACACCTATATATAGGCTATGATATAATATCAGACTATCACCAGTGGCATTGCAAAATAAATTATCACAGGGAATTAAAGCCAGAATTTCCACATGGGAATCATGAATGCTGCGCTGCCTTGTACGTTGGGGTGGGTGTTACAGATAACACAGCACTTGAACCTGTAGCCTATGCAAGACAGCTATCCAGTTATGATCACCACAAGCTTAAGGGAAAAACGCAGGGTTGCTGTGTTACATTAAGGAAATTATATTATCCATGTTCACTATCCTCTATAGGTTCGACCATACAGCTGCTAGGTATCCAACAGGATCTGACATTTCAGTAGAAAACAGGAACAGACACTTACGGACATAGAAATTCATCGAAATACATGTCATATAGGGTACGTCGGCATAGATAAACCCAATTAGGGCAGAATCCTGATGTAATTGAGGTGGTTCCAGGTTGGAGCAGCAAGTGGAGTGGTATAAGCACAGGTAGGTATTATTTAAAATAATAAGGATATTTTAGATTAAAAATGTTTTGTTGCTCATTGTATGGCAATGGGATTTTGATAGTTAAGTTGATAAACAGTAAATGGGGTGTTATTATCCACATTTCCTGGAAAAATCCAAAGTACATATTTTTTTGTTTGTGTTTTTACTGTATAATTTCCCTCTTTTAATCCATTTAGTCGATTGCTGCTATATGCACTTGTTTATTGTTAATGTTGTTATTTTCAGTAGCCTATAGGCCATATGGGCTTGTGAGACTGAGGACCTAAGAGTTTTTCCTTTCGCATTACATGGACATTTGAAATGCAACAATAAACTTGAATCTGGGCTTTATTGTGTTGGATGGAAGAATTCTGAGATAATTGGAAATAACAGTTTTCCTGAAAGCTTTTTTTTTTTTTTGTGGAGATATTGATGTTAGAAACAGCACTTATAGTAAGAAACACCTTTGGACAGCTACTGCATAGACTACATGTTTCACCTCCCAAAGCAAAGTTTTTTGGTCCTTTGTGCTGGGTGATTTACAGTGGAAAAATGTTTTGTGTTTTAAACAAGTAACATATAATATTTGCAATAAAGTAAAAGAAGTTTCGTTAAAAATTATATTGTATCTGTCCAGCTAAAGAAGTGTTAAGATAATTGTTCAATGAACAGTGAAGATAAATGTTGAATATGTGCTTTCTGTAATTTGACCACTATATGCATTTATTTTCCCAGTGTATTTCTTTAAATATTTTAGGTGGTAAAACAATAACAGAAAAAATGGTGGTAATACACTGTATTTGATGGGGTGTTTTGTTATACCTTGGCATTCTATATCTAGACCTGTGCTAACTGGCATCGGTACATTTGCATGTCAAGTGTGACCAAAGTTGGGCAATTACATGCCAAGATATGAACTGTCAAACAACTTTAAGCTACATTTTCAATTTTGAATTATGTGCAACTTTGAAATGGCTCATCTCAATATAAATCGTTTGATAACCTTTTCACATATTCGTTTTTACCGATGGTTCAAAGGACCAAGAAACATGGTATACAGAAGCAGTGTTTGTTGTTCAGAAATATAATAATAATAATAATAATAATAATAATAATAATAATAATAAACTTTACTTGTATAGCACAATTCATACATACAAGATGCAGCTCAAAGTGCTATACACTTTAGCAGGGTCGTCACAGGACAACATTTCTTGCAGTCCAGGGGCGCGGGAGCAGTTGAATACCGTAGCAAACACATTCTTGCGTAAACACGGGTAAACAGTCCTTGTAGGCCCTAGTCAGCAGTCTTTGTAGTCCAGAGGTGCACCAAGCAATGCCCTGTTGATGCGGGCTCTTATGTGAACATAGGTCAACAGTCCTTGCAAACCAGAGGCGCTAGACGAGGAAAGTTCATTTAGGCACAGTCAGTTGTTAGTGTCCCCAGGGAGCAACAGGGGTGAGGAAAAACTCCCTGTTTTTCTAGGAAGAAACCTCAGGCAGAACCATGTCCCCCAGGGGAGCCCATCTGCCGGGGCTGGTAACGGGAAGTCTCTGACTGTTTTAAGGGCCTTTGATCTGAGCAGGGGAGTGTGACTGAAGGGACTTTGGTCCGAATAGTTAGGTATAGGCAAAGTTGAATAGGTAGGTCTTCAGTTGTCGTTTGAAGACGTCGATGGATTTTGCTTCTCTGATGTGCTGTGGTAGGGCATTCCATCTCTTTGGGACGTAGTATGAGAAGGCTGATTCCCCGATCCTTTTGGGTGGTGCGTCTCAGGAGACCGGCATCAGTGGATCTAAGGGCTCGTGCAGGGGTATAAGAAGATAATGCGTCAGTAATATAGCATGGGGCAGGGCCATTTAAAGCTTTGAATACTAGTACTTTGAAGTCAAATCTGTAAGATATGGGTAGCCAGTGTAGTTCAGCCAGTACAGGGGTAATGTGCTCCATTTTTCTTGTTTTTGTTACACTGAAAAAAATAACTTTTTATTAACTCATCTGTAAGGTCTACACAGGAATAACATAATTCTGTGAGAACAACAGTTTACTTAATAATAATAAATAACATATACCCATGTTACTTGTGTAGTCAAAATATTGTGTTTAATGAGTAAGTTCTACTATATAATTACCAGTACGTTTTAAGGGGTATATAGTCGTCGCATACAAACACAGAAAAACTTAGTAAAACTGACTAGCAATCTTTAAAATTTCGAGCATGCGCGCTCAACCAAGAGACGGTTGGAATTGCTGGAGAACATTGTGAGCAGAGCTTGCAAGTCTGACTAGAAATTGTGGTAAGTACTTTCTAATCTTTCCGTGTTTCATATGTGACTTATTGAAAGGGTGGGCATTTTGATTAGAATATGTATGATATGGGTAAAAGTATTATTTTATGTTAAAGCAGCCTAATTTATAATTGCAATAACAGTCGTGTACCACGGCTCGTGGTTAAGGGTTAACGTGGAATACCTATGTACAATGACCAAGCTAAGTCTCCAGCTGAAGCCATGGACAAACTTATAGTCACAAATACTGAGGCATGACATGTTATATCTGAAGACAGATGACAGTGCCCATTTTTCTACGATTTTAAGCATGTATGTAGGGATCTAGAATACATAACTCCTTTTGTTCAGCACGAGAGAACAGTCGCCATGCTAAATAGCATGTTCTAGGGAGATTCCGTTAAAAGTTTGTAGATACCGTTTGCTCATGTAAAACCAAAGTCTTTCCAAATCCATGTTTTAAACGTTTCAGTGCAAAACCCTCTGGTCTGAAAGCGTGAACATCTTCTGAACATCTTGTTCGTCCTTATTTTAAAATAGAGGTTGAATTTACATACAGGTGAATTGCAATGTAACAGCAAACGAGTTGGCGGGCTATGTTATGCTATAGGGTACAATATTTTTGAATATTACAGGTCTGCATTGTGTCGTGCAAGTTTCTATATGCTGCAATGTCTGAAATAGATAATTAATTAGCTATTAATTAGCAGCTCTGCTGCGCAGGCACCTTTAGTGTTTCTATGTTTTTTCTATCATCTTTCTTCCGTATGTGGTTTCTATGGCAGCCCATAGAACCGTATGGTAAAAAGTTGTGAAATTTTGCACACTCCTTCTGGACAGTCCCATGATTCTTTTCAGCAAATTTCATGTTGCCAGCTCAACCCCTCTAGCACCACCAACTGGTCAAAGTTGGAGGTACATTTCTGCATGTAACTTTTGAACCGTACATCCGATTTCCAAAAACTTGGTATCCCCGCAATCCTTGGACCATGCCGAGTTCAACGCACCCCATGACGTCAATTTCCGCCTAGATAGATTTTCCGCCATTTTGAAAAATGTCAAAAACGCGAAAAAAGTTTCACGGGTCACAATTTTTGACCGATTGTCATGAAAATTGGTATATGGCATCTTTGGACCGATCCGCACAAAAGTTATCAGATGGATTTTTGATTTTTGTAATCGTTTGACCGTGACAGCCAATCGAAATCGGCAGAAAAGACACCAAACAGGAAGTGAGCTCATATCTCTGCAGCCCTTTGACGTATCACTACTAAATTTGGTAGAGTATCACTACACCACTTCCCAAGGGGACGCACCGAATTTGGTGCAATTCGGTCACTAGGGGGCGCTGTAATGAGCAAAAATGTTTTTTGTCATATCTGACAAGAAGCTATTTTGAATGGGATGTCTATGGCAGCCCATAGAACCGTAAGGTAAAAAGTTGTGACATTTGGCACACTGATTCTGTACAATTCTATGATTCTTTTCAACAAGTTTCATGTTGCCACCTCAATCTCTCTAGCGCCACCAACTGGTCAAAGTTGGAGGTACATTTCTGCATGTTAGTTTTGAACCGTACATGCAATTTTCAAAAACCTGAAATATTGGAATCCTTGGACCATGCCGAGTTCAACGCACCCTATGACCTCAATTTTTGCCTAGAAAGATTTTCTGCCATTTTCAAAAAAGTCGAAAGTGAAACTACATTTTCACAGGTCACGATTTTTGACCAATTTTCTTAAAAATGCATATTTTGATCTTTCGACCGAGCCACACACAAACCACTGGACTATGCCTAACACACTTGATGATGTGACTTTATTGTCTGTCAAACCCTTCAGCGCTCACAGCCAATGAAATTTGAAGGCAAAGCCGCCAAACAGAATGTAGCCTTATATCTCAGCCAGACTCAGCTGTGGTGTGAAACTTCTTTTGGGTGCTTATGACCGTCTCTGTGCCCTGAGTTCAATCTGTTGGAATGGCAACATAGGTCTTATTCGCTGCTTGGCCCCTCATCGCTGCTTGCAGCTATATTATTTCTATGGGTTCTGTACAAAGTGAAATCCGTTGTATTTTATTTTTGAGGGGGGAAATAACGTAAAGTAACTGCTGACCATTTAAAAAGACATACAAGTACAACAGTAAAGCAGGCTTTTATTTTGGCACTCCGCCATATTGCTTTTATGTCAGCGATGACATCACTGGGTTGGTTAGTTGTTGGCAGTCGACACAGAATGTGCACAGATCGTGATGGTTTGGAATTAAAATTTTGAGCGGAACCAACGTTTTTAACAGACATAGTTATGTCAGACGAAGAGGAAAGATCTTTCCAGGTTACTCGGAACCCTGTGGCATATGCATTTGAACCAATCAGGAGAGAAAGACAAGTTTAAATTAAAAAAAGTGGGCGATTTAGATGAGCCCCAGTTGCTTCTCTCAGGTGTGGAGAGGGTGGGCAACACAGCCTGGTGCAGTTGTGGCCATTGTACTGCAATGCCAACCCCACGGGAGTCACTCTGTTGCCAGGAGGCTCACTTGGGCCACTTGCTTGGGGAACTGAGCTGCATAACTCAGTCACGGACTTATCAGATGTTGTGCTGCGAGCGAGACGTCTTGGAAGTGGCTATGCTCTCCCTACGTGAAGTTCGTGCAGAAACTTTGGACCGACCCATCAACAGCAGGTAAATCCGCTGTAGTTAACGTTCTTTCAACACAAGCTAACGGTGATGTTTCTCACTCTACAAAATATGATGGAAATGTAACGAGTCACAGAGATATGAAAAAAAAAAAATGCTTTCATTTAAGTATTGATTGACTAGTCGCTACATGTGTGTAACTATCTGTCATTTCACTAGCATTACTGAGGCTGGCGTTCATTGACTGTATATACAGTCAATGCTGGCGTTAGTTTGTAACTTTGCCTGAGCTAGGTTAGCCATCCCCAGCTTGCTAACTGTAGTTGCCATAGTCATAATGACGGCCAAGTTGTTCGTACTGAGTGCTATTTGTGGGAAAGAAACGTATTTCTTTCAGATTTAATGAAGGCAAGATTGTTTTAAATGGTAACACAACATCAAACCAAAGATAGCCAATATGCCTTTTCAGTCTGTTCAGGTTAACTGCCTACAGACAGTTCACTCTCTGGGCCAGAGGACATCGAGGTAGGAGGAACAGAAGACCCATACCAGCTTGTGTGGTGACCACCATCAGGACTAGATTTCCATCACTACATTATCATGGCTTTGAATACAACTTTTAATTTATAATAAATTTCAAAGACTTTTCATGGTGTGTGGGTCTGAATCGATTCATTTAATTCTTCTGGAACTTTAGATAGTAAGTAGGAATATACTGAAATTATGCAAATGTTATGTTAATTAGGGGTGGGCGGTATAGCCTAAAATTTATATCACGGTATAAGTTCAACCATAGACGGTAGACGGTATATGGGTCATTGACATAAAATGCTTTTGGAAATGTATTTTTTTAAATATTGTTTAAATGTTGAAAGAATACTTTTTTTGAAGTAATGTATTTAAGCAAGCCATATGTGCCGCACAGGAAATAAAGTGGTTTACATACATTTTTTCACTGTATTTGCAACTTCACCACCTAAAAAATGTCAGGTGGTGCAACCGAAAGTGTGTTTTTTAAAAATATACTTACCTTGTTTTAATTTTATGTGATCTTTTTATGAGTACACCTTAGACTGTCTACAGGGGCTGTAGACAATATTTCTTTGTAGATGAGTTGTGTACTAACAATTACCTATGATTTTTGCATTCTGGAGCCAGTTATTCAGTTTTACCAGCATCCAACTTTACATTGGAAGATAGACAAAATACTTTACAAATATGACAATGAATACTGGGTAATGCACAAGTTATGTTCATTAATTCCCAACACTGATTTTACTTTAATGTATTTTGTTATTTTCTTAAACTAGACATATACCTGGTTGCACCACCTGACAGTATGGTTGCGCCACCTGACAAGATTAAAAAGGACATAAATATGTTAAGAAATTGTCTTTATTTCACATATAAAAACTGATATTTAGATCAAACATAACTGTTAATAAATTGTAGCATGAATGAAAACATCTCTTAGATCCACTTAAAAATATTTATGCATCAATAGTAGTCAATGTATTAAAAACATTAATAGGAACAGGATTACAGTAACTTACATAAAATGCAAATGTGTAGTGATTTAACAACTAGCAACAATAAAGTTGTGATGTTTCATTGTTTAATAACAAAGTATCTTAATTTGTTTTAAACATGCCTATGCATCAAAATGTATCAAAAGTAGTCGGTAGACAATCCCTTTAAATAGTAGCCTACAAGATAAACATGGGTAGCATTTTCACAACAAACAATACAATTCCACTGGTAACACATCAGCTTAATTTGATTAAAAACATTCTTTGATATTGCTAAAAATACTGAACTGAAATACTGAATACTAAACCAAAGTAGCCACTGAATTAAAAACAAGTGATTAAACAGCTTCCTTGAATAATCAGTGCTGGTTAACCCTTGGGTTATTTTTTCAGGTGTGCCTGCTAAAGCTGTCCCAGTCTGCATCGGTCAGCCGTGAGTGCCGTTAATTAAGAGGCTCTGGTTCTGATATAACTTCAAGAACATCGGTTAAGTAGTAGAAAATCTTGTCTGCTGGATGGGGCCAGGTAAACACATTTCTATTGCCCAACTGCTGCATTGCAGTGACTTCAGTCTCCTCACCAATAACCCGAAGAACCTGCCCCACAAAGGGCTGACCTTCATATTTCACCAGTATGAACTTTCCAGTGAGGTCATGGTCAACCTCGACACTGGACGGAGTACTGCTTGTTTTTAAGCTGACCACAGTGGTGTTATGGCACTCGCAGATGTGCGGCCTGCTGCAGAAACAGGAGAGTTCTCGGTGCAGTATTTTCTCTGGTTCTGATGACATCACCTGGTGTATTGCCAGTGTTCCCTTTACAGGAAGCACAATGTCAGGGACAGCTTCATCAAACCTTTTGATATCCTCCTCACTCACCCAGAAGAATTTGATCTCACTTGATGCCTGTCTCTCTGTTAAAAAGCTGTAAAATTCTTCAGGGGTTTGGATGTCTGCTCCCCTGTTGACAGCAGAGTCAGCAATCCTTTTAACAGCGCCCCCAACACCGTCAGGGGCCCCTTTTCCATGGGATTTTTCAGAAAAATTCCAGGTGACCTGAGTGAATCCTGAAAGGAAGGGGATGGTACTCACTAAGTAAAAGTTTTTTTTGTTGCGGTACTGAGTGACGGGTCCATCACTCATTACATGCAGATGTATAGGACGTGGGGTCTGATTGTCCAATACATCTCTTATGACTGGTTCAAGGTGGGCCCACACAGCTCTCTCATCATGTCGGAGGGATGCAGAGATGCTGGCGTAAGACTGCACTCCCGCTGCTGTGTAGGCCACACAGGTGTGGACAGTTGCTTGCTTTCTGCTCCCACCAAAATGAAATGCCTGGACTTCTTTGTTTAATTTGCATGAAAAGTTTTCTGAAAAGTCCACATGAAGGACAACCTCGTCTTCTCGCAGGCTTTCTTTTAATGCCCTGCACTCTGTTGCTTGGTGAAGCCAGTTGTAATGGTGTTTTGCTAGGCCATCAAGTTTTTTGTTTATATAACCTTCGGACTTTGCTAGCAAGTAAATACATTAAATATTTTTATAGAATAAAGAGTTTTACATTAAAATAACTTTTTCCTTGTTTTACATTGTTTGTACCACCTGACATGTAAAATGTACAAGTCTAACCATGAATTGAAAGTAGGTATTTTATCAATATTTGAGAGAGATTTACAAACCTTGCATGTGGTCAGTTAAGGTCACTTGGGGTCCTCTGGATGATGCAATATCTTCTTTACTTTTGTATCTCTTCACTTCAAAATAAAAGTTCTATAAATTCGGTTGCACCACCCTGACATTTTAGTTGTAGCCTACGAATTTTCGGACAGAACTTTTTGTAATTTTTTAAACAACTCAAAAGCTATTGATGTTTTCAAATTCTGCTTATTTAAAAGGTCTCCATCATATGAATATGCCACAATATTTATTTTGAATTTCTTTACCTTTTAAATAACATGTTTAAAACTTTTTTTAATGTGTTCATTTGCTCGGACGGTTGCGCCACCTGACATTTTGAGGGTTTGAGCTGCAAAAACATTTTTTAAATCATACTTTTGTTGAATGTGTAAAATGTAATCAAATTACATAGGTTTTATTCATTAAAATGGTATCTGTTTTGAATCATTTAAAATCATTTTAAACCTAAGTAATGCACTCGGACACAAAAATTTGCATGTCATGTCAATGACCCATATATCACGATATAGGCTACTTTGGTATGTAACAGTATTAACTGTAAACAGCTTCTTAATGCTGAATGTCAATATTTCTGAACGTCACCAAACACGATATAAAACATTGTAACATTTTCGTGTGGGAACTTGGCTCAGCCAGAGGTTAGGAAAACACGTTCAGAGCAGAATAACGTCGTATTCCACAGGATCCGCACACAAAACAACTAGATGAACACGTGAGAATGATAGCACAGGAAATTATGATGTTGGGAGAGTGCAGTCAATCCGTGCACTTTGCCAAATGGACAGAGCTGGGTCGTCAGTGACTTGCTGTCGGCGCAGATGGGTCAGTCAAGTGCAGGTGTAGCTGTCTATGAAACAGCACGACAGGCTCCTCATTAAGCATTACCTAAAGCAGTGGCGGTTCTACATTGAATTACTCCCCGGGCGAGACCCCCTCCGAGTATAGTTAAACTATGCAAACTATGAGTTGCAGCAAATTGCAAATGTTGAAACTACCATAATAACATTCTGTTGGCTATTGACAGTCTCAACGTTAACCCAAATTATGGAAATCAATAATAACTAAACTTGTAATCGTTTTGTTGCAAAGCCAAATCTTATGGTGAAATTAGATCTTGTGTTTGTTGAGCTAAGACCGAATTATTGTTGAGTATAGCAATCGTAGCATCATAGCTAGAAGGGTAACAAACGTAAGAGTTATACCATGATTAACATTAGCCCTTAATTCGTGGCATGGATAACGTGATCATGCAGAGAGAACAGTTGCATACCTTCATCTTTTGCTCGTTTCTACACTTCTAATGGCTTTGACCTTTTTCTGTCCATCTCCTTCTGTTTGTAACTCGACAGACAACATGCTGTTTTTCCCATCCCCGAACACTGTCACTGCCGACCAGGAGTTAAAGGGCATGTTGCAGGGTTCAATAAGTAACAAATTAACACCACTTTCTTGTTGATAATGCACATTTAAACTGTTATCCATTGTATTTGATTTTGATGGGTATCACAAAACAGAATATAATACGAAAAAGTGTTGCAATGTGCAGCCCCTCAAAACATTCCGTGACCTCACGTTGGGGAGACGACCTGTAGGGTGAAATCAGGTAAATTGGGACACTTTTTGGTTGATCGCAAATAAAACCATTTACAATACTAAGGATGGTAAAGGTGATAAACTGTATAGCTTCATATGGGTCTCTAAAGCATTTATGTGCAGAAAATACATTGACAATAAGATTATTTTTAAAGATTTTAACCTTTAAAGACCACAAGTCACCATTGTTAGGTCTGGGTAAACGTTCAGGTAAAATGGGACGCCCAGTCAGGTAAAGTGGGACAGTCAGTGGTGGTATTTAAACAATTTGCAAAAAACTCAATAATAATAATTTAATATATTTTCAATTTTTTTTTCTAATCAGATTCATTAGTTCATGACGTCCAACATCAATAAAACAAACTACTTTGCGTGTATGTGTGTCTACACAACAGCAAGAGAGTGTGGGTGCCCACGTGCATGCATATGTGTGGGCATTTGTATGTGTTTAGATAGAGGGATGTTAAAAGCTCAGGCTAATGGCTAATGCTAATAACTATTATAAACAGTATAAAAACTGTTAATTTTTAATAAAACTGTTAAAAAATTGTTCATTTCTGGCTGTTAAACGATTTACAGTTTCTGATAGTTCTACGTGATTTCTACATGATTTCTGATCCTAATGCCCAAAAAATACCTAGGATTTATATTAGACAGACATGTCCCACTTTAGCTGATTTTTTTGTCCCAATTTAGCTGAAGCACCACTTAGTAACTAAACTGTCTTTTCATTAAAAAACTAAAGAAGAAAACGAAATTATTTTGATGTTAAGTAAAATCTAACATATTATCATACACATTTCAATCATGTTTTGAGTTATATTCTTATCGCTTCAGCTACAATATTCTTATAATCATGAAGACAGAATTGACATGTCAGGGGGCTCACCCTGCAAGTTTTGGCTCCACTAATTTTTAAAACCTTGCCTCCTCCCATCTATGATATTTTAGTCCAATCAAAATGATATAATTTGTACATGACAAATGCAGTAACAATATTATAACATGTCCTTTCATTTCCTACTGATATTTACAGAGATAAAGGTTTAAAACCTTATTTGTCCCATTCTACCTGATGTCCCATTTTACCTGATCTCACCCTAGATGACAGACCGAAAGCCATAGAGACAGACGAGAGCAAGAGACAAGCCAGCATGTTTAGCAGCAGTAGGTACATACGATCCATATACAATACATACAATCCATATATATATGTAGATAGATATACAGATAGCCTAGATAGATTGATACATAGAAAGAGGGAGGGCGATAGGAGACCGCTAGATAGCATAGTATAGATAGTTAGCCAGATAGCTAAACGCACATTTTTGTAGGCAGGTGGGTTGGTAGGATTTATATAAAATGGTCAACTATTGAGTTTATTCTGGCTGTAAAAACACAAATCTAACAGGGCACAGGGTCCATGACTCTCGACCAGCGATCAAAATGCACTCTCCTACATCACAAGCTTTCCACAGCAGTTTCCATGGGGCAGCACCGCCCACACAAAACGTGAAACACAGCAACACGGACGCCTATTCTCTCGTTGTCGGTAAGCGATGTTGATGATAGTGATGTATGAAACGTGCTATATAGATAAACTTGTCTTGCCTTACGAAATTAATCATACTGAAGAAACATTGTGAAGATATTCAGAGGCGGCGGCAAAGTTTGCAACATTTAGCTAAACTCTACTAGATGAAGATGTTGGAGCTAGTAGGCCGTCACTGCAAAGTGAGGTAACTTAAGTGGATCTTCCAAATAGAGTATACCGGCACTTATCTGAACTAACAACATAACCACTGTCACTAGATATAAAGACAACTTGTTAGTCACTCAGTAAAACATTTTATTGTATGCACTGCTGATTGTACACTAGGTCCAGCGTTCATTGCTGCGTTGCTAAATGATAGCAACTCACCAGGAGGCTTCACCAACTCTCCACTCATTCTCCGACCACGAACTGAATTGGCTTTGATGACCATCAGTTCTTGGCAATTGCTCATTTAGACACTCACGTCTAACAGGTTCAAAACTGTGTGGCTGCGTAAATACTATTTATGGTTCTTGCAACCTCTTCCTCATCCCAGCTAGTGACAGTTCTAGCAAAGATCGTATAGATTAGAACCAGTCTCTGCTGAGGCTACCTTCTCAAGTCCCCAATGTGACGTCGTCATCAAATTCGTTAAAAAACAAAAATAACAATAAATGGTCTTAAACAGATTTTGGAGACATTTTTTAAATGGTATACATATCTTGAGGGCTTTAAGTACCTACTAATTGACAGTGGTGGTTAACCTGCAAGATGCCCTTTAAGACTAATTCACCTTGGTGACCGCCTACTCGTTTTGTATTGTCCTGTTTAATTAGCCTTTCACACAATTAAAAAATGTACAGGAATTATAAACTTGTAAATATAATGTTAGGAATAAAATCTGCATTATTGGGAAGTAAGGTTATGTGTGACTGACTTCGCTCACTAATTGCAGAGTGCACTGCTGTGATGAGCTTCTCCGTTGCCATTTTTAATACAAAGTAGGAACTAGGTACGAAAGTTACACCGTTTGTTTCCTCGAACCCACCTGATTGTCGGACATTGGTAAATCAATGTATTCCGATTGGTATTCGCGGTATTCGCCGAACTGCGTCATAGCTCATTACCATAAAGTTAACTGACTTTTAACTTCTCTTTTTCGCTCTGGTCGCCCAGTTTGCTTCGCTGCCGCCGAATTCGCTTTGTTCGCCCAATTCGCCGACCCTCCATAGAGAAACAATGACTTCCGCCGCTCTGGTCGCTTTGGTCGCTTCTGGTGTACACGTACAGTCAGAGGTGCTGCCCCCCGCGCCCCCTCACCTTTGCCCTTCTCTCACAGCTTCTGTGCACTGGAGCTTTATTTACAAGGTTTTCCAACGTAGCTGACTTGCTGTAGCAAACCGACCGATGAGCAATTTTGAAAATAGGCGTGTCAGAATAACGTGAATTCTGCAGATTATGTTTTCCTGTTCAGTATCCGACACCTCGTAGCCAAACCAGGACCAGATTACAGTCTTTATTACGAGCTCCTTTTATTCCACGTGTTCACTGCGCGCAGCTATTTTTCCTTCTTCCTTGTTGTGGTGACGCAATGAACTATCGCGGTAGGAAGGTATAACCCAAAATCTCTACCGTTGGCCAAATTTATACCGCGTACCGTTTATACCTTTTATACCGCCCACCCCTAATGTTAATATTATTTGTAATGTACTATGCTGATTTTTAAAAATTCTTTTTTTCAGTGGGTTCACTTGAAAGTTCCTGGTGCAAATCTGCTCAGATGCTTCTCCACTGAATTGTCAGGTTTCAGAACACCTTTGTGCTGTGCAAGTGTGACTACTGGCTCAGGGGTTAACTCTCTCAGTGCTGCTCGGATTGACACAGACTTGCACCTGTGGACTGCGCCAGACACAATGTCCTTCCTAAAGGTATAGTCCTTGTCCACTTTTCTGGAAGTGATGACAAATTGTTGTGCACCTTTGGAGAATTGATGTTTATATTGTTTGTGACCCTGCTTTGTTGTTGCTGTTTCCCTGTTTACATTAGAGTTGTGGTCTAAAGCAGCTACATGTAGGCGTACCTCAAACAGGATTCCTACACATTTTCAAATTTAAAATTCCAGACGTTTTCCATACTCAAATTCTCAGATTTTGGAGACATCAGCGCACCACCAAATACATATATATTTAAATGAATTAAACACATACTCTTATTGTGGCATACCGCCAAAATCTATAACATATTTAGCTGAGCCTAGAATTTGTGCCAGTGTCCTATTTTATGTCATAACTATATGCATTACTCAAAATACATGACCTCACTCTGACGCACGCATATTCTCACAAAGAAGTTTACTTTAAGACAGACTGAAACACAGATGTGTGAAGATGTGAAGTACATAGTAAGTGCAAGTGCAAACACAGAGGCTTACTGAAGCTTATAACATTCTAGAATAGCCATTATGGCATATTTGTATTTATATGCTGCCTTGTGTCATGACCACCTTTTTAGAATACTCCCCATACCAGGAAAATATTGAGTAAAACCAACTCAGTTCTGACAATCACATGAAAGGACTTTGTTGACATTTATTTTTGTTTGGAACATAGGTGAGGGAAAACATGTCAACTATTTTGACCAAAGCCTGATGAAAACAAAAAGAAAAAGTGCTTAACTGACATGTCACTATTTAGATTCCCATTTACAAGTTAGTGAAGTTTTAAAAAAGGCAAGTTTTAACAAAGGCAAAGAAAAATGTAGTTTATGCAGTAAATCCAATAAGCAGACAAAACTAGCATGATTCCAGAAACAAAACATGTTTCTTCTGGAAAGAAACAGTACCTTCACTAAAAGGAATTACAGTTCCTTGAAAAAATAAATGAGATGCACTCCACTCCTGAACTGAGTCTACACTTACAGCATACTCCTACAGCATACAGCAGCCTCTGAACATAAGCATCATTTTGTTGCATAAAACAGTCAAAACATTTTAATCTGTGTTATAGTCAAAACTGAGTGAAGGGACAAAAGATGGGGCATAGTCCTCAAAATAACGTTTCATAACGGAAAAATATTAACACTTTGCCATTAACGTGCTTCTTATGAAAGTGCACATTATTATATTCATTTGTTAGCAATTACATATCACGTATGAATAACTTATTCTGTATGACCTAATTTTCTCATCAAAAAGCAAAACGTAGTCAATGGCAGATTTAACTTTTGCCAAAAGTAGCGATGAGAAATGAGGTGCTATTCCAAACGTCGTCAGGTAAACTGCTTTGTCATCGCCGCAGCTGAATTTTGAGGCGATGACACTGTCTGGAAACATCAAACGAAAAAGGTCTTATCCTGTATACAGTCAATGAGTCAAACGATATCACTGAGAGCCTATTGCCTAGTTCCGAGACTTATGGCAACGTCTCACTTCAGATTTCTTTTAAAGTTAGAATTAAAATTAAAATTACCAGATGAGTGTAGAGCATATTTATTAAATGTAACTTTACAAAAACAACAGGAATATTTTTCTGAACTGTATGGAACTTTGTGGTGATAGGGACTTTACATTGCGCTTATGTCGTTTTCTCTACCCTGCCCTAATCGACTGAACTAGCAAATCTATCTGGCTAATTTTCATGTCAGAACAGTGAACTCGTAGGCCTAATAATGAATTGTTTAACATGTAAGCAACAACAATCCCTTACAAAAAACCTAAAACCTAATAGAACCCTAATAGAAGCTAATCTCTTCCAAAAAAGTCTGACAGCAGCATGAACAACGCTGCTCATGTTAATCTCTGATCCCTTCTCAGTGCCTAACTTTTCACACTTGCTCATCTCGCTGCTGTACGCTACGTCACAGTCTCAAGTTTCAGACTACAAAACGCTGCTCCGCTCCCTCCGCAGGCATTTCAGCACATTTCTTAGGCAAAATTCGATGAATGTCTGGAAGTTGAGCTGCATTTTACCATGTAGTGGCAAACGTCTGGAAACAAAAATATTTCTCCATACTCTATTTTCAATTTTCCATACTTTTTCAGACCTGGAAAACGCTAAAATCAAATTCCATACTTTTCCATACTGCGTAGGAACCCTGCTCAAAACTCTCCCTTAGGATTTTTTTTCTCTTTGTTGCATACTTTGTAGAGACTCAAGTTGTCCTGTATGTATGCCCTCAGTTGTTTTTTCAAGTTTTTTTAGGAGGACCTTGTCAAGCACCACCTTTTGAAGCTGTTCAAAGGCAGCAGAGTGTGGCTGGAGCCAGGGACGCCTGCTTTCTTCTTCAGGTGTTTAAGGAGGATGTTCCCACTGCGTCATTGTCTTACCACATGTCCAGTAGTGCACATTGGTGATGTGATGGAGGATGGAAGTCCACTTCTCTTTCAGTCTGGCCGCACTTCCTTCACAAGTGCTGACACAGTACCAGAGGTGATTGGTTGTCATTCGCATCCACTCATACAGCTCTTCATTGTGGGTCTTTAACAACCTCTTCTTTAAACCTTTTACGATGTGCCACAGGTCATACTCATGTTTTATTTGTGGATGTTTCTGACGGAGTACCTTTTGAACAGAGGGGTGACAGTCGGTAGCAACCACAGATACAGACACACCATGTTCTGAAAGCTGGGACAAACACCTCTCCATACCCTCAACCTCCAGCCAGTAGCTGTTCTTTACCTCTGTCACCTTGACGGTTTCCTGTGCCAGCACCAGGTAGGTAGTGGTAGGTAGGTAGTGTCCAGAAGAGAGTAGGTACCGAAAGTGGCATTGTGACCAGGGCTGTCATATCGGCAGTCTCCACAGAGGAGTAGTGGTTCAGCACCTACAGCAGCCAGCAGAGCTTCATTGTGTGTTGTCCACACATCCTTTACCTCAGGGATGACATAAGCCTTTTGAATGTTAAACCATTCCCGCTTAGACAGTGATTCCATGCCAATGGTGTCACATATCTCCAAGAAGGGACTGCACTCACTGCCAGTGACAAAACTAGCTGCAGGTATAGTGACATTGCACTCCATAACTCCTCTGAACAAAGGCTGCGAGGTCCAAGTGTAATGATGGCCAAGCATTTACCGCAGCCCTCTGAGTGACACAGATCCTCCACAATCCTCCTGCACTTCCTCATCTGTCTGGGTGCCCACACTGATGTTTGTCATTGTTTGCTGCTGTTCCTCAACAACGTCACACCTGGCAATACTGTTGCTTTCTAACTGATGCATCAGATGCATGTCTGTCTGTCTGACCTATGGAAATAAAGAATATGTTTGCAGTACAAAGGAATGTGTTTATTTGTTCATTTAAATATTTAATAAGACGTGTATGTAACTGGAAACTAAGGATTGTACAATAAATCTTGTATACTTCTGTTTATGCTGTGTGCATTTTGAAGTGAAACAAACAAATAGTTTGGTAATTAGGTTTAAGTTATCTTGTATGAGTGTCTTAAAGTAGGAATGTTAATTTGATGCTTGAATATTTATCAGTGGCAAATGATTGTTAATATTATTTAACCCTGTACTGCATGAATTTTTATTTTTGGGAGAATTTTTTCCACCCTATTTCAGGGGAGCTTTGCACCCCCCCCCCCCCCCCCCCCCCCCGCCCCCCCAATAACATATTGGTTTGTTGCTTCAAGGCAACACTGCGCGTTAAGGGTACAAAAATACCAAGCTTTTCCATAATAAGTATTATTATTCAAACAAGGAAAATACACAATGTTATCCATGTTTTTAACATTTTTATTTGTTTATTCTGTGTGAAACTTGAGGAAGCAGTTGCGTTCAGGAGTAAAGCAAAGGTGGACATTGCATTTTCGGCACATTGCTTTTGGTGTACCATTACACCCTGGCACCCTGCATCGCCCCTTGCCTCCGGTCATAATGAGCCAGTGGGCCGTTTGATCCAGGCGGACATCTGGCACAGGAATGGGAGCTGTGCGTAGAGCTGTGCGATATGGGAAAAAATGAATATCCCGATACATTTTCTCCATTTCACGATATACATCTCGATATTTTGAAATATCCTTTATAGGACCCTATGAAATCACACTTTTACTTTTTACTGTTATCACTACAATCCCGGCCGATTACATACCATTCATGGTTAACTTTAAAGGTGGTATCCAGGAAAACATTAAAGATTTTCATAGTGATTAACCACAATTGAGTTGAATTTTTTTTTTTTTTTCAAATAAAGCACAAAGTGCAAAAACAATCTTCAAAATTACAGCAAAGTGATAAATGCAAACAGAGCTGCCCAGAACTGTGCAAAAACCAAAAAGTGCAAACTCAAGTAGAAATCCTGAGAGACAAGTGCTTTCATGAAATTACTTTTAAAAATATAGAGGTAGATCTCCCAGAAAATGATGTGTGTGGCATTAACTACAATGACACACATTTAGCCTTGTGTGTGTGCGCGTGTGTATGTGTGAGAGAGAGAGAGAAAGAGAGAGAGAGAGAGAGAGAGAGAGATCTGCACAACATATTTCTACCTGCACAATTTTCAACTGTACTGGGCTGGTTTAGGGGTTTTAGCAGGTGTGCATGCTGTTCGGAGTTTGACGGACTCTGCATACTCTGCCGGGTAGGTTTTGGGGTGGTGAAACATGTTTGTGGTGCTGCTGCCTTTCGTCGGGACAGTTTTTTTGCACACTTTGCATATTGGGGTTACCTGCTCCACGTTCCCGATATCCATAAAACTTCCGGATTACTGATCCCTTATTGCTTCGTTTAGGAACAAGCTGTTCGTCCGCTTCCATGTTCTATTGCATTAGGTAGGTATACTGTACGACAGCTAGTGTTCGCGCTGCCTTCAAACCGAAAGAAATTACAAAATGAAGTTCCCTCCGTTCCGCACCTAGATGTCGCGCGGGATTGGTTGGTGAGTGTTTGACGAGAGTGTGCGTTTTTTTTAACCCCTCACTCGCGTTACTGCCTGAGGGAAAAGGAGAAAGCCACCAGAACGTTTTAAACAAGAAAGCAAGACACGTCTCGGCTGCTGCTTGGAAAAAAAAACACAGATGACCATAATATACTCGATACATACGATATAATAATTTTATGTATCTCACAAATCTATTTCGGAGATAATTTCGTATATTCGATATATCGCACAGCCCTAGCTGTGCGTCCTCTCTTTCTCTTCTCTTCATATGTGGCATTAATGGAAAGGCTATTGCGGCCTCTTTTTTTTCTTTTCCACAGGCTTTCCACCTTTGCAGAGACCCTCTGCGACGTAGGACTTGAATGTATACAGCCTCATCTACTCTTTCCTGCCTAGACCACTGTCTTTGCAGTCTCTGCGATAGAGCAGCCAGGAGGTTGCAATCATCATATCCAGGAAGTGGAACACCAGCCGGTGGTACCACTTTGTTGATTTCACTTTGGTGCGGTAGAGGGCAATGATTGAGTCGAGTAGGTCCACCCCACCCATGCTCTTGTTGTATTCTTTCACCACAGCAGGACGGGGGACATTGACATGACCCTTCTGCTGGCGATCCCACCTGTAATAATAATTTATTGATTTATTCACACATAATGTGTATTTATGTACTGTATGTGTATATACATACATACATATATACATACATACATACATACATACATACATACATAATTATATATTATGACACATAATATGACAATAGAAAGCCATAGTACCTTTGAACCTCCGTGATAGGGTGAGCTCCAATGTGGTCACTCAAAAGGGTCACAGACCGGTTGTCATACCACTTGACAACATGCAGGGTGGTGTCTCCAACTTGTGCCACCTTCTCATCATACGCTCCTCCACCCCCTCTCTTTAGGTCTGTGTCACTCTTGAGGTTAACCCCAGGTAAACGTACGGTTCCAGTGCAATGAATTCCTTGCTTAGCCAGGGTGAGTACGAGGGGGATACCAGTGAACCAGTTGTCAAAGTAGAGTTTGTAGTTCTCCTTCTTTGGGATTGGCTGGGCCAGGCGGAGAACAACATTGCCACTAGCTCCAACATCTCTTAGCTCAGGGGGTTGATTCACTCTTCCTGTGTATATCTCGATGTTGTACGACACTCCATCTGACCCAGCCAAGATGAGGATTTTGTAACCCCATTTCTTTGGCTTTGATGGCATGTACATCTTCAACCTGTGCCTTCCCTTGAAGGGCACCATCTGCTCATCAACAGATAGATTCTCGGTCATGGGGATGGATGTCAGCTTGGATGTTAGGTGACTGACCAAAGGATGGATTTTATAAAGTGGGTCATCATCCTCCTGTTGCTGATTATTGCTGAAGTGCAGGTAGTGCTTGATGACTTCCCATCTATTGAGCGTCATTGTATCAGCCACTTGGGGCACTCTGGTAGCCTTATTCCAATACATCCAACTTGCTGGCAAACCAAACAGAGACATATACACCACAGTGCCAAGGAATTGTTCCAATTCATTGACCGTCAGATTGAGAGGCTTGCTGGGGTCTTTCTGAATGGCATATAAATTGGATTCCTGGGGGCGTATTACAGAAAGAAACCTAACTGCTCATCCTAACTTAAGATAGGAGCTCAAAGATAGGAAAACTCCTAACTTCCTATTACAGAAACAATTCCTAAGTTGTTGGTCATTTCCTATCTTATCTTTGGCCTCCTATCTTAGGAATTCTCAACTGTTCAGTCAGAGTGATTTTTTCGATTGGTCGTGTCTGTTTCTGCCTCTTCGAATGTGCACGAGATTATTACTTTGTAACGAACTAAACCGATATCGGTGAAAAAGAGAACCTGATATTAAAATGGCAGAAAAGAAGCGGAGGGCATTATTTTACTCATTACGAATTGGAGGCTTTAGTTGTGGCGGTGGAGGAGAGGAAGTCCACCTTGTTTGGAAAATTTTCAGCGTGTCTAACATCCCAAGTAAAGGAAAAAAAGTGGCGACTTGACACGGGACAGCAAGAGACGTGAATAACACTATGGACCATGAATCATGGCCCGGGGTAACCGGCAGCGATTTATCAACGTTTTGTCATCAAACCTTAAAACGTCATTTTGGTCTACCAACTGCCTTTCAATAAACAAATTCCGGTTACGTTGTTGTTGTCGCCTCAAAAGCAAAATACCAGCCATGACTACTAGCTGACTATAGTAAAAATGACAGTTAGGACAGCGGTGGCGGTATCCTAAAGTTAGGACGGGTATTTAAGAATTTCTTGAAGTTAGGGTGCTTCTGTAATACACTTTTCTTAACTTGAGATAGGATAGGACAACAGAGTTAGGAACGGCTGTTCTGTAATAGCCTTTTCCTAAATATGATCCTAAAGTGCCGTTGCCACGGGAACTAGACAGATAAGATAAGATTCTTAAGTTAGGAATTTTCTGTAATGCGGCCTCTGTACTATTACTTATATAATCTCCTTGGAAAAGAATTCCCTGAAATATTGGAGAGGGGACTTTATGTCGTCAGCTGTTGGCAGCTGGCCCTGCCATTCTGGGTAAGGAGAAGTGCTGGTAGAGGAGGATCTTTTCCATTTTGGGTGCTGAGTCCCTTCAGTCATCTCTTCTGTTTCATTTTCCACATCTTTCTCAGTCTCAGACTCATATTGAGGCTGGATTTCTTCTGAATAGAGACAAAGCAAGTACATATTAGGAACACACAACTACGCAGTCACTCATATGCATGCATAGAAACCTAGACACGCACACACACACACACACAGAGCTACTCTTCCAAATGACCCCTAACTGACAGCTGAGCTATAAAGTGTCCCTCAAACCTGACTCAGGGATGCATTCCTCCTGGTCCTCACTGTCACTGTCAAGCTCACTGTCTTCGCTGTCAGTGGGAATGGCCCTAACCTGAACATCCTTTTTTCTACCGTAAAATGTATTAACATCCATGTCCTGCATAAATATCAATAAATATTAATAATTTTGTAAAGTTTAAAGTAAAAACATTGACTATGGTCATTTAACCATACAGACACATCTCAAGACTTATACACACCAATGCATTACATAGCCGGAATAAAGTAGGACTAACTGCACAGTGTTGCCTTGAGGCAACGTTTGAAAAAATACTGTTTTGGCATATAAATAATAGCCTGGCTATCGCGACTTGTCAATTCTCTGAGAGCATTGGTCTGGCCAAGCTGTGTTGTAAACCCATTTCTCAGAAGGCGGGCTTCACCCGCCTCTTTCAAATGCCTCTGTTTGCTACTGGACGAAGCTTCAACCAATCACACCCCTATGTCCTCTGATGTATACGTAGTGAAAGAAACTGCTTGATCCACACAAAAAGTAGTAGTAGCCTGTAGTCATATAGCAATGGCGTTAAAGGATTTTTGTCGGATTTGTGAGGTGAACATGAGAGTGGCTGGTGTTGGTCATTCAATATTGATATTCGAAAAACGAATCAGTGCGATCAAAGACAACATGACCACAACAACAGCGTCCGCGCAAAGCCCAATGGACTTGGCTACCAGCGGGGCTAACTAATAAATTAAACTTTTACCGAAGCCGGTCGGTAGCATTGCAAAAACGCCCTTTCCCGCAACAAATGCTTCAAGGGCTGCCCTTTGCTCTATTTTCAGATAGAACTTCCCTTTGAATTCGTCCTAAACAGCAGCTACAGATGCATTGAAATCTTACGGTTGCTCCACGTTCGCCATGTAGACAGTGACTGAGATAGATTTCCGGTCGCCAAATTACCGCATCATTGCCTTTTAAAATGCTCGATTTTCATTGGCCCCCTATCTGAGGACTGAGCAGAAATGGTTTAGATAGGCAGCTTGGCCAGACTGACTTGCTCGCGAAATGTAAATGCAGCGTCACAGGCAGTATGGGCACACCCAGGCTATATAAATAAACACAAAATAGGTATTTAATTGATCAAATGAGCTTCCCTGCATATTCATGCACATGCATATTTTTTTTGGTGTTAAATTGTTCAATTTAAACATGTTTAAAAGAGAATAAAATCTTACCAATTTGTGGCATGTGTCCCATGCGGCTTGACTTCCTGAAAGGACTGCTCCGCCCCCTCAAAAAAGCTCACACCCACTTCAAATCATGATTTTATTGGACAGAGATGTGTCTGGTCATAGTTTATAAAAAAAAATGATATATTATTTTAAAGGGCCAGTGTGGGGGTTAAAAATGCGGTTTGTTGCCTCAAGGCAACGCTATGCGGTACAGGGTTAAGGTATAAGGTAAACGTGCAAGAGTGGTTAAAAATGTGTTTGATGTAGTCTTGCTATCGACCTGCTGATGAGTTATCAGTCTTCACGCACCCAGAAACTGCCTGGGGTTTGTTTGCCAAAACTATACTGCGCTACAAAGACAAAAGGCTACATATTTGTGACCATCTTTTTTTAAAAGATAGCGAGACAGACTAGCTGTTTCCGCAACATTATGAAGTCTATGGCAAAAAAACACCAGTCCATGGTTGCATATCACCTCCATTGTTCACAAGTCAGAAAACCTGCTGTTCCTGTCTCAAAGATCACAAGAGTTCCATTAGAGGTTGTAAGTGAGACTTTGCAAGAGTTTGTGTCACAGAATTTTCCTGGAGAGAGAAGCGTTCATTTGACAAAGCAGGCAGACTTTCGGGGTACTACGTACAATATTGGTATGATGTTGGTATGTGGCTCTAGTGGCGGGTGTCCTGACTTTGCTGAAATACTACAGCTTATCATTATTCGTGACGGTTTAGTGTTTTTAGTGAAACTACAAAGTGCATGGTATTGTGAGCATTTTAGATGTTATATGTTGGAGCCCACAAGCATAGTCAAAGTAGTTGAGCAGTCCCAACTCCCTGATACATACCCACTAGCTGCTTTTGCTGTGAGGGGTGCTCGAATGGTCTATCTGAAGCACCACATCTGCTTTTCAGACTAGGTAAATATGACTTGGCAGTCACCATTTGAAATGTGCAATTGATTCAATATACAGTAACTGATTTCAGAGGAGGGTGTTAAATTAAGCGATATTTGTATATTATTTTTTATATATCATCTATAAATGGACAAGGACAAGCACACAGGGTGTGTGGAGTGAACAAGAAGTCTGTAAGTACCTTTCAGTTTCTCATTACTCTGTTGTGCTATACCTAGCACCTGGTATCACATGACCACATTCTTTGAGCCTGCACTTTCTGGGGAGGTGTGAATAAGCCCACGCCCCCGAAACTCCTGCCTTTGTCTCCATCAACGAGAGGGGCGTACTCATAGAGTGGCACCTGGCACGCATATCAACGATCCATCTACCATCTACTCTATCCAGTAACCTTCCGTCAGCCCTCGTGTGTAGCCCTCCTCGTGTGAAGACCTACTTGTGTAAAGACAAGCGAGTCTACCTGTGCGAGGCCACCGACAAGGTAAGTCACATCTTTCCCATAGCACTTATACTCACAATGTGTTTTCACAAAATCCCTGTTGTCTTCTGTACACGCAGACCTCCCCGCTACAGCCAACGCCACAGAAATCTGCTCAATCTCCGACCACTCCAACACACCACACCCACCAACACTACCGTGTCTGTCGGTCTGTGGAACTGCCAATCCGCGGTCAACAAGGCTGACTTCATCCCTGCCTACGCCAACAGTTTATCACTGGATCTGCTGGCCCTCACAGAAACCTGGCTGAAACCAGAAAACACTGCGACACTGGCTGCACTCTCTGCGACCCACTCTTTCTCCCATGCCCCCCGCCTCTCAAAGCGAGGTGGTGGAACTGGTGTCCTAGTGAACACCAAATGGAACTACGCTCCCTTACTGCCTGACAAGACCCACTCAAACTCCTTCGAATACCACGCCATCAAGGTAACAGCTCCATTTAAAATCTCTGTGGTTGTCATCTACCGTCCACCAGGACCTCTGGGTGACTTTGTGACTGAGCTAGACACACTACTGTCCTCCATCCCTGACCTTGACTGCCCGCTTCTAGTCCTTGGGGATTTCAACATCCACCTCGACAAGGTATGTGCTACAGATTTCTTATCCCTCATCAACTCACTTGACCTACAGCTGGTTAGCAGCCCCCCGACTCACAAAAATGGTAATCAACTGGACTTAATCCTGACTAAAAACTGCAAGGCTGACAATGTAATGGTCACACCATTACATACATCAGACCACTTTTTCATCCGCTTCATGGTTTCCCTCTCGGAATTACCCTCCACTCCCCCAACCATAGTAACCTTCCGTCGCAACCTTCGCAACTTGTCTACTACTCACTTTGCCTCTGCTGTTGCCTCTGCCTTACCCCCTCCCAACACCTTCTCTCCACTAGAGGTCGATGCTGCCACAGAATCCCTCTGCTCTACACTTACCTCCTGCCTGGATACCCTGTGTCCCCTTTCCACCAAACCCGCACGCTCTACCCAGCCCCGCCCCTGGCTGACAGATACCATCCGCTCCTTGCGCACCACCCTCAGAGCTGCGGAACGAAAATGGCACAAATCCAGCGATCTGGAAGACCTAGAGACCTTCCAATCTCTTCTAGCGTCATTCTCCTCCTCGGTTACGACTGCTAAAACAGCTTACTACAACAATAAAATCAGCAACACCACTGACACCCGGAAACTCTTCTGTGCCTTCAAATCGCTGCTCAACCCCCCTCCCCCGCCTCCTGCCACCAATCTAACTGCTAATACTTTTGCCTCCTTCTTTACAGAAAAAGTAGCGGCTATCAGCAATCAATTCTGCGACCCACCCGGCCTCAACCTGCAACCTCCCACGATCTACGATGCAACACTCTCCTCATTCACCCCTCTCTCCGAAAGCGACGTCTTCAAACTCATCACTGGAAGCCGTCCTACCACCTGCCCACTAGACCCCGTCCCCTCGAATCTGCTGCAAGCCATCGCCCCAACAGTAGTCCCATCGATCACGTCCGTGATGAATGCTTCGCTATCATCAGGTATAGTACCAGCCGCCTTCAAACAGGCTAGGGTCACACCACTGCTCAAAAAGACCACACTCAACCCCGCCCAGGTGGAGAACTATCGGCCGGTCTCACTGCTTCCCTTCCTTTCGAAAGCCATCGAGAGAGCGGTCTCTAAGCAGGTAGTTAATTTCCTCACCCAGAAAGACCTACTTGACCCGAAGCAGTCTGGCTTTAGAAGCGGCCACTCCACTGAAACAGCACTGCTTTCCGTCACAGAAGCCCTCAGAGTAGCCAGAACTGAAGGTCAGTCATCAGTACTTATCCTACTCGACTTATCAGCAGCCTTCGATACAGTCAACCACAGCATACTGCTAACTACACTCTCACACATAGGCATCACAGGCATAGCACACTCCTGGTTTACATCCTACCTCACTGGACGCTCCTTTGAAGTGTCTTGGCAAGGACAACTGTCATCAACTCACACTCTCTCCACAGGTGTTCCCCAAGGGTCGGTGCTGGGCCCCCTTCTCTTCGCTATCTACACCACCTCGCTGGGCCGCATCATCCGCTCACACGGCTTCTCCTATCACTGCTATGCTGATGATACACAGCTGTACTTGTCGTTTCGACCAGATGACACCACAGTCTCTGCACGCATCTCTGCCTGTCTCTCCGCACTCTCCGCATGGATGAAGGAACACCACCTCCAGCTCAATCTGTCTAAGACTGAACTCCTGGTGATCCCAGCCCAGGAGTCAATCCACCATGATATCAGCCTGAATATGGACACTGTCACGATTGCTCCGAACAAGGTTGCTAAAAACCTCGGCGTCGTGATTGATGACCGGCTATCTTTTTCTGACCACATTGCCTCCGTAGCGCGGTCATGCCGTTATGCGCTATACAACATTAGAAAAATCAGACCGTACCTGACCCAATATGCTACTCAGCTTCTGGTTCAGGCTATGGTCATCTCTCGCCTCGACTATTGCAACGCCCTTCTGGTTGGCCTTCCTGCTTGTGCAATCAAACCATTGCAAATGGTTCAGAATGCAGCAGCACGACTGGTTTTCAATCAACCCAAAATGTCACTCCTCTCTTCATCAACCTGCATTGGCTCCCGGTGGCTGCCAGAATTCAACACAAAGCTTTGACTCTAGCCTACAAAGTCACTTCTGGATCCGCCCCCACCTATCTCAACGTCATACTGAATGCTTACATCCCGTCCAGAATGCTGCGATCCTCCAATACGAACCGCCTGGCCGTACCCTCTCCCAAGACAAAGCGAGGTCACTCTAAACTTTTCTCGGTTGTTGTCCCTCAGTTGTGGAACAACCTACCAGTCCCTACAAGAGCAGCAACTTCCCTCTCGACCTTCAAAAAACTTGTGAAGACCCTTCTTTTCCGAGACTGCTTAACAAAACCAAATTCTACTAACCATCTCTTTACATAGGTACCTTCAATGTTCTCTACACATCTGTTTGCTATTATGTCCTCCTTTTGTAAGTCGCTTTGGATAAAAGCGTCTGCTAAGTGTAATGTAATGTAATGTAATGTAATAAATCTGTAACACCTATGTATTAATCATTGGATCCTGTGATGAAACCTTGTTCTTTTATTTCTCTTTCAGTTCTTCATGCTCAAGGCTGAGGATGACTGCTCCCATTAATCTGCGTGTAATTGTTGAGGAGACGAGAATTCATAAATTGACACTAGGGGTGGGCGGTATAAAAGGTATAAACGGTATGCGGTATAAATTTGGCCAACGGTAGAGATTTTGGGTTATACCTTCCTACCGCGATAGTTCATTGCGTCACCACAACAAGGAAGAAGGAAAAATAGCTGCGCGCAGTGAACACGTGGAATAAAAGGAGCTCGTAAAAAAGACAGGCTCAACTTCTGTAATCTGGTCCTGGTTTGGCTACGAGATGTCGGATACTGAACAGGAAAACATAATCTGCAGAATTCGCGTTATTCTGACGCCTATTTTCAAAATTGCTCATCTTCCGCGGTTGTAACATTACTTACGGTCGGTTTGCTACAGCAAGTCAGCTACGTTGGAAAACCTTGTAAATAAAGCTCCAGTGCACAGAAGCTGTGAGAGAAGGGCAAAGGTGAGGGGGCGCGGGGGGCAGCACCTCTGAGTCTCTCAAATGCAATGCACAAGTGGGCAATACTCTGCGAAGTGAGCGAAGTCAGTACTACATAAGCTTCTTCCCAATAACGCACATTTTATTCCTAACATTATATTTACAAGTTTATAATTCCTGCACATTTTTTAATTGTGTGAAAGGCTAATAAAACAGGGCAATACAAAACAAGTAGGCGGTCACCAAGGTGAATTAGTCTGAACTCCTGGTCGGCAGTGACAGAGTGTTCGTTCGGGGATGGGAAAAACAGTATGTTGACTGTTGAGTTACAAACAGAAGGAGATGGACAGAAAAAGGTCAAAGCCATTAGAAGTGTAAAAAACGAGCAAAAGATGAAGGTATGCAACTGTTCTCTCTGCATGATCACGTTATCCATGCCATGAATGAAGGGTAATGTTAATATGGTATAACTCTTACTAGGCTTGTCCCGATCCAATATCGGCATCGGATCGGCCGCCGATATTGGCAAAAAAATGCGTATCGGTATCGGCACGGCGGCACGTTAAAAAAAAAAGTCAGGTCCGGGTTTTCCAGCGCTCAGATAATCCATTCCAGTTTTCTGCTGTGGTTTCGCTAAAATCCGGTCCGTTTCCAGCATACCAGCATTAGCGTCTCCCAGTTTGTAGATAGAGATGGAGCAAAACGTGTGGAGGAGATTGGGGAGTAGAGGGCATTTTTGTTTTTAAGTAGTTAATGATATTATTTGCACTGGTTTTTAAAGCCTTGGTTTACACCTGCTCAAGAGCAGAGTACTGATGCTGAGTTAATAGACTATTTTACACAGAGGTTATTTGTGTGTTTTGCTTTTTTTGAGTTAATAGACTATTTTACATTCAGGTTATTTGTGTGTTTTTCTTTTTTTCCATACAGTTTACAGTCTGATTTGCACTTTTACTTACCACTGATGCCATCCCTGTTTGTTATTTTTAACGTTGTCTATTTTCTGTTTATCCCTGAATAAACAGGTCAGTTTCTTGTTACCAACCATTGTGTATTCAAACTCACTTAAGTCAGCTGGCTAGTTGTTATCAAGAGTACTAAAACCCTTTTCAATATGAGTCTAATAACTAAGTAAGAAGGCTAAATAACTTTAATACATGCTCGGTTGGATAGGCCGGTATCGGTATCGGCCACCAGTATCGGTATCGGCTCGGAAGTGCAAATACAATATCGGTATCGGATCGGAAGTGCAAAAAACTGGATCGGGACATCCCTAACTCTTACATTTGTTAGCCTTCTAGCTATGATGCTACGATTGCTATACTTAACAATAATTCGGTCTTAGCTCAACAAACACAAGATCTAATTTCACCATAAGATTTGGCTTTGCAACAAAACGATTACAAGTTTAGTTATTATTGATTTCCATAATTTGGGTTAACGTTGAGCCCTGTCATTAGCCAACAGAATGTTATTATGGTAGTTTCAACATTTGCAATTTGCTGCAACTCATAGTTTGCATAGTTAAACTATACTCGGAGGGGGTCTCGCCCAGGGAGTTATTCAATGTAGAACCGCCACTGCTTTAGGTAATGCTTAATGAGGAGCCTGTCATGCTGTTTCATAGACAGCTACACCTGCACTTGACTGACCCATCTGCGCCGACAGCAAGTCACTGACGGCCCAGCTCTGTCCATTTGGCAAAGCGCACGGATTGACTGCACTCTCCCAACATCATAATTTCCTGTGCTATCATTCTCACGTGTTCATCTAGTTGTTTTGTGTGCAGATCCTGTGGAATACGACGTTATTCTGCTCTGAACGTGTTGTATATTTAGCTCAGTCCCAGTTTGCCTAACCTCTGGCTGAGCCAAGTTCCCACACGAAAATGTTACAATGTTTTATATCGTGTTTGGTGACGTTCAGAAATATTGACATTCAGCATTAAGAAGTTGTTAACAGTTAATACTGTTACATACCAAAGTATACCGTGATATATACCGTCTACCGTCTATGGTTCTACTTATACCGTGATATAAATTTTAGGCTATACCGCCCACCCCTAATTAACACTACCAAATGGAATCCCTGGAACTGTGGATGAACTGTTGGCTGTTGCACAGCATCATTTTGAACTAGAAAGGAGTTTTGCTATTATGTACATGGACCCAGATTTCAACAATCAGTTTTTCACCTTGAATTCTACAGATATGATTCGTAACAAGGACACTATCAAACTAGTTAAATCAGAGCCCTCTGTTATTCTCACCTTGAGCCCCATCACTGACATTACAGCCCCCTCTACTCCCAGAGCACTTGATTCCTCTTCGCTGGATGACAGTGTCTCTGTTAGTTCAGCAGACACAGTTATTTTACAGCGGTCCCCAGAACATCGTTCTGAACCTTGGCCAACCAATTTCCCGATACCTACCTTTTCTTTTGATGCCGAAATGCTCCTTCAAGCAGGAAATCAGGCTTATGAGACCCATGGCACACTCCTCCAGAATCCACGCATCAACTCAGGTGTTCTTGAGAAACTTGCTGACACAATTTTTCAGTACACTGCCTATCCAACAGGTCTTCAAATTGTGGCAGTAGTAGAGGCGCTGCTCAGAAAACATCCGTGTTTAAGGGAACCAGGAACGTCAATGTCTGGGATGTATGGGTGGCAGAAGCGGCTGAAATATAAGATGGCCAACTATTGATCAAAGTTGAGAAAGCGGGATGTACCATGTCCTGAGCTTGACATTAACTCAATGAAAAGGAAACATCCTGACAACAGAGGTCCAGCGCAAAACTGCAAGAAACCGCGACGAGCCGAGGTCAACTACCTTCCTCCCCATCCTAGTGGTGAAAATAGCGAAAATCTGGAGATGGAGAGACAGGAGCTTCTTCGTGAGGTAAAGAAGATGAACAACAGCAGCGTCATTCGTGAAAAAATGGCCAAAACACTTCAATCGCAGGCTTGAGGTGGTCAGTAGTAGCCCTGCAGCTGATGACTTCAAACAGAGATGGCCGGCTTTATTTTGTGAAGCTGAGGTACGTAAAGATTTAAATGTGTCAAAACTATCTGTAACAAACCTACAAATCATCCTAATAATAAACAGGCTTTGCCAATTTACCTAGCCTACTACCAGGACTGGAGTGGAGAGGAAGGGAAAAGTCTAGGGTTGATGTCTCACTTCTTACGAATGATACCTGGGGTAGCCTGTGGAAATGACTACGTATGAATGCTGAGCTATGTGTTGTCAATTCATATGAGCCCCCACTTTGATTACACCTCAAAGATAAATTACTGAGACCATTTGGCATGGAATTAGGCTATAGTTTGTGATTCATATATTAAACATTAAACCATATGTTCCAACAGATTTCATATATATAAAAACAAGAGTGACTATTTATTTACTAGTAAGCAGAAGCTGTCAATTTCATTAAATCACACATTCAGAATACCAAGTCAAGTCAAGTCAATTTTATTTATATAGCACATTTCATATGGCTGACATAGACTCAATGTGCTGTAAAAGAAGAGGAGAAGAATAAAATAAGATTAAAAACAGCACTAGAAAATTTATAAAAATATAAAAATATAGAGTAAGATAAGTAAAATTAAAAATAAGACACTTTGCCATGATAAAAAGCCCAAGGTAATAAAACAATGTCGATAAAATGTCATAAAACAATGTAAACAGAGAAAAACAATGTCAACTCAACAGGGTAAAACAATGTGAACTCAACCAAAAACTTGAGAGAATAAATACGTTTTAAGAGCCTTTTTAAAAGAGGGAGTTGTTTGAGCTGACCTTAATTGCAAGGGAAGGGAATTCCATAGGGTTGGGGCACAGTAACTAAAAGCACCATGAGCCATGTTAGTGTTGATTCTGGGGACAGATAAAAGACTTTTACTGGATGACCTGAGAGAACGAGTTGGATGATGTTGAGGGATAATGTCAGAGATATAAGTTGGGGCTAGGCCATTTACTGCTTTAAAAGTGATCAGAAGTATTTTGAATTGGATTCTTTGTTTTACCGGAAGCCAGTGAAGTGATTTCAGAATCGGAGTGATATGGTCAAATTTAGATGTTCTTGTGAGTATTCTGGCAGCTGCATTTTGAATCAGTTGGAGTTTGTTAAGCGCATGTTTGGTAAGCCCAGCATACAGGGAGTTACAATAGTCCAGGCGACTGGAGATAAAAGCATGTATTAGTTTTTCAGAATCCTGAGGAGACAGGAGGCCACGTACCTTAGAGATATTTCTGAGGTGATAAAAGGCTGTCTTAGTAATAACAGATATATGTTTTTCAAAATTAAGATCGGCATCAAGAGTCACACCCAGATTTCTGACATCATCACAAGGTTTTACCAGAAGGGGGGTTAAAAAGGTACAAAGATGTTCTCTGCGAGCCTTAGGGCCTACAACTAAAATCTCAGTCTTGTTGTCGTTTAACAACAGAAAATTCTGAGCCATCCAGTTTTTAATGTCAGAGATACAGCTGATTAGGTCATTTACTGGACTGGGGTCGTCAGGGGAAAATGAAATGTAAAGTTGGGTATCATCTGCATATGAATGATATGAAATGTTATGGCGCCGGATAATAGACCCAAGAGGTAACATGTATAAATTAAAAAGCAGAGGGCCAAGGATTGAGCCTTGGGGTACCCCATAAGAGATGTCCATAGTGTCAGAACAGAAATGGTTTATAGTGACAGAAAAAGATCTCCCATTTAAGTAAGAGGAAATCCAGGCAAGAGCTGTACCACAAATGGCAAGTAGATCTTGCAGGCGTTGGATTAAAGTGGTGTGATCAACAGTATCAAATGCAGCACTTAAGTCAAGAAGAACAAGAACAGATACTTTATGGTTATCAGTGGCAATTTTGAGATCATTTATAACTCTGACCAAAGCAGTCTCTGTACTATGATTCACACGGAATCCAGACTGATAGGCATCGAAGAGGGTGTTATGGGACAGATAAGAGCAAAGCTGCTTGTAAGCAACCTTCTCAAGAATTTTACCTTAAAAAGGTAGGTTAGAGATGGGCCTATAACTCTCGCACGCCAAGGGATCAAGGGTATGTTTTTTTAGTAGAGGAATAACCAACGCATGTTTAAGACATGATGGGAAAGTACCAGATAGGAGAGACGTATTAACAATATTGAGAATGTCACTAGCAAGACAGCTGAAAACCTGTTTGAGCAGCTTGGTAGGTAGCGGGTCAAGTGAGCAGGTAGCAGAACCTAGCTGTTGAACTATCTCTCCTAACTCATCTTCATGGATAGGAGTAAAACTGGGGAGACAGGCTGAACTGACAAGTAGAGATCGGCTTGGAGAAAGGTAACTGGCATCAGTATTAGAGGGTATCTTGATATTGCTCCTAATAGTTACAATTTTTTCTAGGGATGTCCGATATTGGCTTTTTTGCCGATATCCGATATGCCGATATTGTCCAACTCTCAATTTCCGATTCCGATATCAGCCGATACCGATATGTGGGTTATTTTTCCTCAAAACTAATTTAGGTAACATCACATATCTCCTGTTGTGGAATTAACATAACATGCTTAATGTTATTGGATGCCCCACTGGATGCATTCTTGAATGGAACAAGGCTTTCCAAATGTTAACATTGTCTGTGCAAAATAAGAAATACTTCAACTTAACTTAGGGAAAAAGTGCCATGTTTATTTTTTTTTTAATTGTCTCAAACAGTTTGGATTACACTCTCCCTGAGATAATCTTGACAATGCCCACAACAAATAAGGCAAATTTGACTTCACAAATGATAAAACATTTTACCTGAACAACTTGTGGCAGCATATCAGCATCTTAAGTCAACTAAAATAACAGGCATAGTGTATGACAGGCTACTCTTTTTTCTATGATAAATGAGCCTGCGTTTGTAGGATGCCTCATGAACTGTTTCTTTAACCAAAACTTAATCACCTTAATTGAATGAATGCACAAATATGAGTTAATTACAATGTGGAAACTACACTGTACAATTTTGAAAACTGCACATTTGTTTGAGCTACAAAAATACTTCAGGCAAGTGAAGTACAAAAAATTAAACATTTTAAGGTAAGTTTTTAAATTTTAACATAAAATATAAACATACAATGCCCTGCTCTTTCAATGAGTAACAACATGTGCAAATAAAACAACAAGAAAGGCACAAAAAATAGCTTCAGTCCAGACTAGTAAACATAACCCTCCTTTAAAGTGCAACAAATGAGGCTAAAAGACTGATGCTGACTCGCCTATGACTGGTCTAATTTTTTCCCTTGTCCATATATGTGAGAGGTAGATTTTTCTGAATGAAAATAAGCATCTCAGCATTGTCAGCATGTCAGCACTCAACAAATCTGCTGACAAAGTTTATCATTTACTCACCTGTAATGCCAATTTGCCTGTAGTGTGTTTGGGGACATCATTCTCCGTGAGAATTTCTTGGTACATGTCCAGCAGTCTTAGCCTGGGTGTGCCCATACTGCCTATGACGCTGCATTTTCATTTCGCGAGCAAGTCAGTCTGGCCAAGCTGCCTATCTACACCGTTTCTGCTCCGGCAGGAATATGGGGCCAATGAAAATCGAGCATTTCAAAATGGTAATGACGCGGTAGTTTGGCAACCGGAAATCTATCTCAGTCACTGTCAACATGGCGAACGCGGAGCAAACGCAAGATTTCAATGCAGCTGTAGCTGCTGTTTTGGACGAATTCAAAGGGAAGTTCTCTCTGAAAATACAGCAAAGGGCAGCCCTTGAAGCATTTGTTGCGGGAAAGGACGTTTTCGCAATGCTACCGACCGGCTTCGGTAAATGTTTAATTTAGCAGTTAGCCCCGCTGGTAGCCAAGTCGATTGGGCTTTGCGAGAACGCTGTTGTTGTGGTCATTTCGCCTTTGATCGCACTGATTCATTTTTCGAATATCAATATTAAATGGCCAACACCAGCCACTCTCATGTTCACATCACAAGTCCGACAAAAATCATTTAACGCCATTTCTATATGACTACAGGCTACTACTACTTTTTGTTTGGATCAAGCAGTTTCTTCCGCTGGGGTATACGTCAGAGGGCAGAGGGGTGTGATTGATTGAAGCTTCGTCCAGTAGCAAACAGAGGCATTTGAAAGAGGCGGGTTAAGCCCGCCTTCTGAGAAATGGGTTTACAACACAGCTTGGCCAGACCAATGCTCGCAGAGCATTGACAAGTCGCGATAGCCAGGCTACAGCAGTCTCCCAGTTCGGGCCCTCTTAGGTGGGGGGTTCTGGGCACTGGCACCAGCAGCGTCTTCTTCCTGATCACTGCCCACTTCATCCACAACTTTCAGCAGCATATTCCGTGCTTCCCCCTTCTTATCCGGGTCAAAATAACGGTCTTTGTAGCGAGCATCAACCATGGTTGCAATTGCATAAAGAGGCTCAGTTTGCACACCATCAAAGCGTTTGCTGACAGCTTCCAATAGGGTATGTTTGGCTGTTTGCACACCTTGGTCTGATTCATCCGTCTTGGCAAGCAGCCGTGTCAGGGACACCACACCAGGGATGACATCTGCAGCAGTGGCCTCTGCAAAGCTGATGTCCCTGGTTAGCTGCTCAAAGGGTTCCAGGAGGGTGATCATCTTCTCCATAATCCCCCACTGAGTTGCTGTCAATGTAGTGGGGAGTTCATAATCAGCAGCATATGCACTTAAAGCCCTCTTTTGCTCCACCAGGCTCTGCATCATATAATAGGTGGAATTCCACCTGGTGGAGACGTCTTGTTGCAGCTTCTTCACGGGCATATTGAGTTCTTTCAAAACGACTGCAAGCAAGTGGTGAGTGCTTGAAGTGTCCCACCACTCGCCTCCCCACAGCCAGAGCATCTGCAATACTGGGCTGAGACAGGGCACCTCCATTCACAGCGAGCTGCAAGGTATGTGCCATGCAGGGCAGACTTGGGACACCAAACTCCGACGTAGCTTTAGCCATGTTACGCGCGTTATCTCGGACAACTACGTGCACATTTTCTTTGGGGATTTTCCACGTCTCAAACATCCCTTCAAAAGCAGATGCGATTGCTTCTGCGGTGTGAGAGCCGTGGCACTCTTGGGAATGAAGCACAGACTTCTTCAACACAAAGTCGTTATCTAGCCATTGAGCAGTCAAGCTCAACATGCTAACCTGGCTAACGCTTGAAGACCAGATATCTGTTGTGAAGCTAATGGATACAGCATCAGCTATTAACTTCTCGACGTGGCTGTAAACAACGCTGTGCAACTCGGGTAAGCACACATCTGTTAAATACCTGTGACTGGGCATGGTGAAGCGTGGCTCGAGGAACTCCACAAGTTTAGTGAACCTGGCGTCTTGCACGATTGAAAATGGCTGGTTATCCAGTGCAATACACTCGATTATTTTCCGATTGATGGCTTTCGCCCTGGGGTGGTCCTTGGCGTATTTCTGCCTTTTCTCGTTGGACTCTTTGAGCGTAATCTGAGTCTTTTGTTTCAGTCCCGCCGGTCCTTGTTGCTTCTTCTCATTGCTTTGCTGCACAAATGTTTCGTAACTCTCGGAATGATTCATCCTGAGGTGGGAGATTAAATTAGAAGTATTGAAGGCAGAAATCTTGGTTCCGCCTCGCATAACCGACGCTTTGCAGTCATTGCAAATCGCAACTTTAACGTCCGAAGGAGACACTTGGAAATAATTCCAAACCACAGACATACCGGTAACGTTGAAACTGCGAGTAAGTTTGTCACTGCAGCCATGCAGGAGTGTGTGTACGCTTCAGGACGCAGCTTGATGAGGTCATCATCTTTGCGCCGGTAAACGTTTCAGGAGCCAATAGGCACTATTTGGGTGAAACGCAAGAATTATTTTATCGGGTTTTTGAGGCAATAAAAAATCCGATACCGATATTAACAGATATTACATTTTTATGCTATTATCGGCCGATAATATCTGTGGGCCGATAATATCGGACATCTCTAATTTTTTCACTGAAAAAGGTTGCAAACTCATTACACTTCTCTACAGAATGAAGTTCTGTGGGAATCGTAATTGGAGGGTTGATAAGTTTATCAATTGTATTAAACAGTATTTTAGAGTTATTTGAATTTTCTGCAATAATCTGAGAGAAATACTGCCTTCGAGCTTTTTTAAGTTCACCGTTATACAAAAGAATATGATTCTTATAATTTACAAAATCAGCCTGCAGTTTAGATTTACGCCATTTTCGTTCATAAAAGCGGCAAGTTCTTTTAAAGGTGCTGATATTCTGTGAGATTCTCCAGGGTGACCTACGTTTAACTGAGATAGTCTTAATTTGCAATGGCGCAATGCTGTCCATAGTACGTGTGACAGAAGAGTTGAAAGAATTGACTAAGGTGTCACAACAGGGGGATACAACAGAGTCACATACAGAACCCATAAGAGAGATAGGAGTTGGCATAACAGATACCTGGCTGAGGTCACATGAGCAGCCGAGCAGCATTAAAAGTCATAATAGGGCAATTCCATGGAAATGTCAACCTCACCATCCAAAAATGAAATAACATATTTTATAATAAAAAACATTGGAAACAAATAATCAAGGCATGTATTTTAGAAAAGGGGACAGTTAAATCAATTTTTTAATTTTTTTTGTAACTTCCAAGCTCACTACTTTACCTAAGGTGATCCAGAATATTGTGATTTCAGTGCATAACATTTTAATACTTTTTCCCGACCACTTTATATGATACAAAAAGTTCACCCAAAACATGGTCACCCAGCCTTCAGGGCACCATGGGCATACTTAAGCCAATTGGGAACGAGATTTATCATTTCGCATTGCTGTGTCACCGTGGAATCGCTGTTCGTGCGACCCCTTTCACAGGACAAGCGCTGTCACGTCCGTTACATTATTTAGAAAAAGTTTTGATTGTAAATCCATTTGAAATGCAATACAAAACAAACTCTGTGTGCAAAACCAATTTTTATTGATGTAGTAAAGTACAGTTAGTTATACATCCCACTCCTTTAATAAACAGTATTTTCCTACATCACGGACGTGACTGTTACGGACGTTACCTAGGCTACCCTGACGCCACTTGGCCTTCTTCAGCACTGTTTTCTGTCAACGCGGTGAACTGAAATAAATCGGACCGGGTTAACATGACCTGTTGAGGGATCCTGTTTACCCACCGATCGTAAAAGAAGACATTATACAATCTATCTGTTTACCTTGTCAATGTTACGAGTTATCTGAAATAACAATTACATCGCAAACAAGTTGAAAAATGTACCAGACGCGCGTCAAGACAAGTTTCATGTCGTGTAATCAACGCTGCCCGCATGGTTAGGCTTATTATATGTTTTCCTAAGTTATTTGGGATAGATTGCTTGTACCTGAAAACATCTACCATGGTAAGTAGTGCACAACACATTATGTTATGATCCTACTGTAAGTTGTTTTGAACGCGAGAAGCCAGATATGCGCGAGGAGGCGAATACAGCTCGAGAGTGCAGAAGACGTCTCAAATTTTAACATCTTTTTCTGCGGAGACCTGAACGAACGCTACTGTTAATAAGGTGCGTAAACTAATCCTACCCTTCTGAATATGATAATTGCTGAGTACAATACATAAAAAAAAAAAAAAAAAAAACAGAAGTACAATGAGATTGAATAGAAACGTAGATAATAGCCTAAATCTGTGAATAAATGAAAACTAGCTTAGCTATGAATGAATAGCCATAGCCGTATGTATGTGACCAATACAGTATCCTTATATCCTTGTTGTGTAGACTAGGAGCTTGTTGTGGACAAGACAGTTTGGATATGATCATTGTTAGATATAAAACGTTAAGTAGCCTAGTACTCTCTGAGTGATGTGGCCGAGTCAAGCTGTGCACCATTTAAACACGGCAGCAGTGTAATACTGCACTTGACCACATCGTTTCACTGTTTACAAACTGACCCACTCGCAACACTGGAAATGATTAGAGCTTGTTAGATACCCAGCTGTTATTAAATTGGGGAAAGTCTGTTTTTTTTTAGATTAAAAATCATGATTATAAATTTTGACTAATAAAATGATACTGTATACTAGATAGATAGATAGATAGATAGATAGATAGATAGATAGATAGATAGATAGATAGATAGATAGTGTGTGTGATCGATATATCACACTGACATACCATCTATTTATCCATCCATCCATCATCCAGTATCATTTAATTAAACTCACTTTAGACAGACAGACAGATAGATAGCACACAAAGTACAGAGACTGTACTATACTTAGTGAGTTTCATGAAATGATATAGCCTATATATATATATATATATACACTCTAAAAAATGCTGGGTTATTTTAGTAACCCAAATGCTGGGTTAAAGCAAAAAAACGATGTTCTGGGTAGTTTCAACCCACACTCTAAAAAATGCTGGGTTATTTTAGTAATCCAAATGCTGGGTTACAGCCAAAAACCGATGTTCTGGGTAGTTTCAACCCATCCTTTTAACCCAAACAATAACCCAATGCATTGGGTTGGATCAAAACGAGGCCCCATCTGCCGTTGAAAACCTGCCTACCAGCTTTGAAGTCAAGTCATTTTGGTGATGCCATTTGTGATTCCGGAGACACAACTTTATGAAGCTGAAGTTCTTTCTCAGGTAAGTTCATTATGGCAATTCATTTATCAATTAAAGACAATATGAATGGGAAATAATGAAAACATGGCATTGTACTGTATAAGGGTAACTTTGGTCATAATACCATGACTCAATAGTTTGTTAGCCTAGTGTATGCTAATACCATTATCCGGTTGTTAGACGAACACCGAGAAGACTTCCTAAATGTCTATGAAACCATTAATATTTGCATAAGCTACAAACCGGAGACCAAATAGTTTTTTTTTTTTGTGAATGGGGGTTTTATGGTTTAATGCTAGCAATGGCTCAGCAAATTTTCTCCAACAGCGGAGCAATAACGTTAATTTGCCAGTGGCGCGTGTTCACCTATATATAGATACTGTCTATGGTGTTCACTTGCCTTGCAATGAAGGCGATAGGCTTAGCTGCTAGCTAGTCCCTTCAGGATTTCGCAATGTAAGGCAAAATCAGTTAGTCCCCGCGAATTCATTGCAGCCTTGCAACTTCTATTATTTCCCGCTACTTGTCCTCAATTTTGACCTATCAGGGGTATTGCCAAAGTTAAACGACCCCTTAGTTAAAGTTTGAAGTTGTTGCGAGGGTGTTGCGGTCATCTTTGAATTCAGTGGGCACTGAATGAGACAGCCCGCCATGTCCTAAAAGCACATACTCTCATTCAGAAAGAAAACATGTTAACAGGCGGCAGAAAACACCATTACAAGTTACCTTTTTAGGTGCAATTTTTATTCAATGGAATTATTCGCAAAATTTCAGTTTATCTTTCAGCTTCTATAGCTCACTGGTACACTGCTGGCGTTAGCGCTATTTCCATTTGTTTTTAATTGGGTTTTACTAGCACTATCATACCTTCATTGGATTCAATAGCATATGCTAGACAGTAGAAGAGAATTCGATGGGGTTTCCCCTAAGACGTTGCTTTGGAGCAGGGGTGATAGCCCGCCAAGAGCTTGTGAGGTGCGCGCGACGGATGTTTTTTGTTTCTTTTTTTAAAGCAAGTGACTATGGCAGTATTCTAATCAAAATATTTTTTGTGTTTTCATGTTTTAATCTTTAAATACTAGTTTATTGCTAGTTTATTGCTCAACTATGATTAATTAAAAGCAAACACTTATACATAGTGTTATTTGAAAGGGATGTAGGACTTTAATTTAGTAGATTATTTTGAATGAGTAGCCCTCAGTGCAGATTCTCATCCTTTGGGTAGCCCTCAGTCCCTGGAGAAACCTGGATAGGATATCCAGGAGGGTTTCCAAACGTTTCAGACTGCCACTCGCGACCCCGCAACCATTCTCTGTCGAGCGCTCACGCGTTCTCCCTTTCTATCTCGCTCTCTCTCCCCCTCCCTCTCTCTCTCATCTTGCGCGCAAGGCAGTAGAGAAAAAACAAAACTGAACACGGTCTCCGAGATAGTGTATTTTGTTATCAAACTCACGGTCGAAAACAAATCGGCTGAGCATATAGGGACATATTACGAACAAGCAAGTAACATGGAACAGTTATGTATGCAGAAAAAACTCAATGCGATGGATGGGCGCTGTTTAATTAGGTTTAATTTTGGAGATGGCGGGAGACAGTCCCAGAGAGCAGCACTTGTTCCAGCTCCCCGTGCATAATCCGACTCATCGCTATTGCTGCTAAGTTTCCCCGATCGTGTGTGGCTTTTTGTCTGCGCAATTAAATATGCCAACTCATATAAAGCCTTCTGCGCCTTTGCAAATATAGTTGTTTGCTTAGTGAGGGGTTTCTTCTGCCCCCTGTAAGAGTCTATTCAACATATATATTATTTAGAAAGTTGGTGAACCCAAGCTGCTGTCTTTTCTGATACCCTCTAAAAGTGGCCCTTATGGTCAGGATGAACATAGGTCTTTACCAGTTTTAAGTAGATTGGAATCCAACTTAATTGTTTTCACTGCAAATTTGGTATTTTCAGCCATTTACATGTTTCTACAGTTAATTCCTGTCTTACAGAACTTAAAACACTTTTCAGAATATCTTTTAGAATATTTATTATTATGATTATGATTATTATTATGATGATTATTATTATTTTCCTGTGTTGCAAAATCACTAGGACATTTGACCCCTCTATCATGTAATGTTTATATCTCAGTGAACCAGCAAGTTGTGAAATACTACTTGAAGGTTCACAGACTCTGATTAACTTAAAAGTTGGATATAAATAAAAAAAATTATAGTCCATTGTAAATGATTTACACATTGCCTAGGTTCACCATTATTGTGGTCATGAATTCTCTATGTGAACTAGCATGTCTGGCTAAGCTATAGGCCTAATACCTGAGCAAATATAAGTTTGAAAATGTTGATGTTTATGGTCAATAACACTTCGTATTTGTGGCCACAGCAGCAGGTGTCTGATTTCATGCAAGAGACTGCAGTCTACAGGGCCCAGTGGATCCGGACCAATGGGGCAAAGTCAGTCCAAGACATCATTGCAAAGTTTCCACGTCTGGTAGACACTCCTGGAATGGTGAGATTTCCTATATGTTATCTAGGTTATTCCAGGTGGGGGTGTCCATAGAACTATTAACACATAACACAATTCAGTGTGTTAGTTTGGCCTGTAGTCTAATAACAATATGTTGTAGATGTGAGGTGGTATGCAAATGTACTGTTCAAGTGACATTTACATTTTGTTCATTGTAGATTTCTCAGGATTTCTCCATTTTACATCCTGATACATCTAGCAAGTTAACCGAACGATGGAACATGCTGTTCACAGACAAAATGATCTGCCTTGGTAAAAAGGAGAAGACCGACCTTCTCCTAAACATAGACAACCTCTCTGCAGGTATTTTAGAAAATGGTTCTGTTTCACTCACTCACTTGCTCACCCACACTTACTCACACGCACAGACCCTCATTCGCACTGACACACTCTCACTCACTCACACACTCACTCACTCACACACATGCACACTCATTCTCTCTCACACACTCACACTCATACACTCTCACTTGCGCACACACTCACTCTCACACACACTCTCACTCACACACACTGACTCACACACAAGCATGCACACACACATGCAGACTCACTCACATACACACTCTCGCTCACACACAAGAATGGACACACACTCTTACTTACTCACACACACTCTTATTCACTCACTCGCTGACTAACACACACAAACACTTACACACACACACACTCACTCACTCATACTCTTATTAACCCTCTAGACCCAAACATAATTATATAACAATGCTCCTAATTCCTGGAAATTCTGAAAGAAAATGCCAATCTGACAAATATTCTAAATAACTAAAAATAACTTGAAAATAAAGGAAAACTGTCAATTGTAAGTGAAATGCGATTTAACCGATCATAATCAAGGACCAGAACTATCTGTTTTAGAATGATGTTTGCATATTTCTCGTTGTTTGTCTTTCTTTGGGTGCCAATTTGTGTAATAGAATCTGCTTTGCCCCCTCTCATCTACAGGTTGGAACAAACCTGGCGGAGTACCTGTCTCAGACAAAGGCAGAGTACCCTTTTGTTCTGATGTTGGGTGAGAGTCATCAATGTTCTCAAGCATTCGTCATTATCAATGGAACTGCCCTGGAACATCCATCCCTTTTGGGTGCCGTAGATGGGTGCTTCAAAGCGTTCTTTGTCTTTGATATTCAGTATCCACATGCATGTGCACAGGTCTGGGAATTCATACAAACTGTGTATGAAATCCCAGGACCTGTGTGTCCTTGTGTAAAAGTAATGAGGGCACAGTTTGCAGTGTAGTTTAGTTTCAGACTGCATCTGTGTGTGTTTCAAGTTTTAATGCATCTGTTTTATAATTGAAGTTTATGGCCGTTTGAGTTAGAGGCCTTTAAGTGTGTGTGTTATCATTTCATGGTAATTCATGGCCGTTTGAGTTGAGGCTGTGTGTTTTTTTTATATTTGAGGTTTATGGCCGTTTCAATTAGAGGCCTGTAACCGTGTGTGTGTTTTTTAATACCTAATTGTAGTCCATGGCCATTTCTGTTAGAGGCCTGTAAATATGTGTTTAGTACCTCGTGTTAGTGTGTGTGTGTGTGTTTTAATACTTCATGTTAGTCTATGGCCGTTTCAGTTAGAGGCCTGTAAGTGAGTGTGTGTGGTTTTTTTTCCATGTTAGTCCATGGCCGTTTCAGTTAGAGGCCTGTAAGTGTGTGTGTGTGTGTTTTTTTCCACGTTAGTCCATGGCCGTTTCAGTTAGAGGCCTGTAAGTGTGTGTGTGTGTGTGTTGTATTCATGTTGGTCCATGGCCGTTTCAGTTAGAGGCCTGTAAGTGAGTGTGTGTGTTTTTTTTTCCACGTTAGTCCATGGCCGTTTCAGTTAGAGGCCTGTAAGTGTGTGTGTGTGTTGTATTCATGTTAGTCCATGGCCGTTTCAGTTAGAGGCCCGTGTGTGTGTGTGTGTGTGTCTGTGTGTGTGTGTTAGGATAAAGGATGTATGTGTTTGAGACTGTAATAAATACTTAATAAACAACAGTGATTTAGATCTGTGTTTTGTCACATTATTGTTACATAAAATGATATAGATGACATACACTTAAAATTAGTGTTTTTTTTATCATTGATGGATAGTAAAACGCCCACAAATAATTTGGTTAACCCAAGAGTTGACCCAGAATTTGGGTTGTCTGTTAACCCACTCATTTGGTTGTTCTAACTGCAATGTAGTTATTTCTACCCAGCTTCTGGGTTAAAAATGTTACCCATTCATTCAGTAGTTTTAACTATGCAATGTAGTTATTTCTACCCAGCTTCTGGGTTGAAAATGTTACCCATTCATTTAGTAGTTTTAACCCAGCAATGTAGTTTTTCTACCCAGCTTTTGGGTTGAAAATGTAGCCCAGCATGCTGGGTTATTGTATGCAACCCAACCCCCTGGGTTGACTCAACCCGGCATTGGGTCGGTCCATATATGACCCAGCACATGGGTTACTTTTGGGTTGTTTTTAACCCAGCAGTTTTTAGAGTGTATATATATATATATATATATATATATATATATATATAAAATCCAGTATCTATAATTTCATGAAACTCACTAAATATAGTACACAGTGTCTATGGGTTTACATCAGGCCTACACCATATTAGACTGTGTAGACTTTTAAAGAGTGGTTTTGGCCATAATGACAATAAAGGCTATTCTATTATATTTCAGGAAATGGCAAAGACAGCTGCAGAAAGACAGAGGGCATATCGCCAAAGAAAGAAGAATGATGAAAGCTTTCAACAAAATGAAAGGGAGAGGAAGAGGCTGGAAAGATTGAAGAAAAAATCAACCCAAACACTGCTTGAGGCCAACATAGAAAGGGAGAAGGCAAGGAAGAGACAACAACGCAGGCGCATGCGTCTCAAATCTTGTCACTCAGTTCAGAGTCAACAATCACCTGCCTTTAAATCAAGGCAATCTTTTGGTAAAGCCATGAAGAGGGTAATCAATGCACTACCTTCAAGCCCAAGAAAGAAATCTGCCATTGTTCACACATTGTCTGTGAAGCTGGACTTCCACTGTGTAAAAAACAAGAGAAGAACATCCACCTTTCCAACTGAATTTACCACAGCTGTAGTAGAGTTCTACAATAGAGATGATATATCCAGGCAGGCACCAGGAAAGAAGGATGTTGTTACCATCAGAGTGGAGGGGAAAAAAAACAAAATCCAAAAGCGGCATATGACGATGTCACTGAAGGAGGCCTACCGTCTGTTTAAAGAAGACCATCCGGAGGTTACAGTAGGAAAATCAAAATTTGCAGACTTGCGCCCGCCATTTGTCCTCCTCAGATCGGATACTCCGAAAAACGTGTGTCTTTGTAAATACCACGAGAACACCTCACTACTCCTCAACTGTGCCTACAAGCACCTGCCAAGACAGGCTTTTAAGAGTGTGGGCAATTATGTGGATGCAGTTGTATGTGGTTCTGGAAGTGCAGCATGTATGTTGAATGAGTGTGATGACTGTGGTGAGGGACGGAAGTTTCAACAGCTGATCTCCAATATTCCAGAAGAAGAACAAGACACAGACACCAGCTGGTATGTGTGGGAATCTGTTGAGGGGGTGCAAGTGAAGACAAAAAAAGTTGGACTGTTAAGGGATGTCCTCGAAATGCTTCTTGAAACTGCCCCAAGATTCATTCGGCATGCATTTGTAAAACATCAACAAAGTTCCTTTTTTGAAGGAAAGAAGAAAGAGGGCAAACAAGACTGTGTCATCCTCCAGGTCGACTTCGCGGAGAACTATTCAATTGGCTACCAGGACGAAATCCAGGCTGCACACTGGAACAACAGCCAAATTTCCATCTTTACAGCTGTAGCATGGATGAAAGAGGAAGTGCAGTCATATGTAATTGTCAGTGATGAGCTCCAGCATGACAAGAACACAGTCACAACTTTTATAACAGCAATTGTGAAAGACCTGCAGGTTCGATTTCAAGAAATGCGAAAGCTCCACATTTTCAGTGATGGGTCAGCATCTCAGTTCAAGAACAGGTTTGTGTGGTTCTTCCTGGCCTCAACCTTCAAGGAAATCTTCCCAGACATTGCTACTGAATGGCATTATTTTGCCACCAGCCATGGAAAAGGTGCTGTGGATGGTGTTGGAGGAACAGTTAAGAGGGCAGTTGGCACAGCAGTTCTCAGCAGACAGGTGGTGCTGTCAAATGCTGCCAGTTTTGCAGAGACGGCAAGGAGGGTTTGCCCCAAGATAGAGGTGCTGTTCATAACCACTGATCAAATAAAAGAGTTCTGCAACACACATCAGGTTGCCAAGCACTGGGAGCTGGTCACACCTCTCCCAGGCACACTGAACGTTCATTCCGTTACCCCTGTATCATGGGGCTTGGTCCAATACAAGCCATATTCCACAGCCACAACAACAGCTGAACACACACTGGTCCAATACCCACCAGCTTCCACAGATGAAGAGTCCGGTGATGATGAAGGTGAAGACAATCCATCAGAGAATATCACAACAGGGGATTGCGTGCTTGTGGCATATGAGGGAAAGAAGTCCAGGAGGGAGTATGTGGGCCTTGTCACCGATTACGATGTACACTCATATGAAATACAGTTTTTGAGAAGGAATGACGAATTGGGCCTTGTCTATGTAATGCCAGTAAAGGAGGACAAATCTTGGGTGGCTCGGGAGCAAGTTGTGAGGAAACTGAATCCACTGGTGGATAATAGAGGGAGGCACCACTTTAGTGAGGCTGTGCAGGCCGAATAGAAAGAGACCTGCATATCAAATGAAATACATACACAATCAAATAAATAAATTAATTAATTAAATAAATAAATTAAATTATTCACTTAATCTCATGTCTCTGTCAGTCTGTCTCATAGAGTAAGACCCACGCTAAAATCATTTGTGATCATGTATTTTGTATTGTGTATTATGACAATACAGCAGACTTAAAACCCAGACATAAAAAGACATAAAAATGCAAAACAGCATCCATGAAATCTTATTCAATAACTTAGAAAGTCATTTTAGCTAATATGGAGACTTTTGGGGGACTATTCAATGATTTATGATGGTTAAATTGTTGGTTTTTCAATGTGTATTTCAGACGCGTCACATCCATAACGGAATTATGTCACATCCATAACACTGAATTTTTCTTCCTAGATTCTGCATGAAATAGAAAATATTTAAAACAAAGCGTTTTTTATGTTCAGCTAAGACTAAATTTTCAAATGCATACCTGCATTTGATTATGATGTCAACAATTTCACAGAGTTTGATGAATATGTCTAGTCACCTGAGAAATGGGGTATTTTTTCTGTCACATCCATAACGCACATCTTTTTTGCCATTTTCTTGTGTTCTAAATGTACTATGGGAATTCTTTTTCCCCTCTTCACTTCTCCAATATGGAAGGTCTTGAAAATATACAAACCCTTTTTAAATACTAGGAAAGAATAAAAATTAACCAGGTCAGTTCTTTCCATTTTGAGTCCAAATGTCACATCCATAACGCTGGAATTGCCCAATACATTTCTCTGAGGTATCTTCCCTAATCCTGCGCCTTAAGAGTGTTTTCACACCGGATACATGTCTAGTCGTCGGCCAGGAAACACTGAAAAGTATACAGAGGCGGTCAGAGAAACCAACATCTAAGGTGCCATTTATAGAGATTTCTAGGCCTTTTGAAATAACCAGATCTAAGGTGTGGCCGTGGCTGTGAGTAGGAACAGAAATATGTTGTATGAACTCGAAGGATGTCAACAGATCTGTGAACTGAATCGCAAAAGAGTCAGCCGTGTTATCAACATGAATATTAAAGTCACCTGAGATAAGAATACAATCATACTTTGTCACAATATTAGATAAAAAAAAACCCCAAACTCAGAAATAAAGCCTGCTCTATACTGTGGTGGACAATAGACTGTAACTATAAGAAATATATTAGATTGCCTCAGAGCTAAATATTCAAAAGCAGAGTAAGTACCAAAAAAAAACAGTCTTACAGGGTAGCACATATGAAAAAAGGGCTGCTACACCTCCCCCTTTCTGATGAGAACGAGAGCAGTGCGCAAAAGAAAAGTTAGATGGTGATGCCTCAAGAAGTTCATAGTTGCCTGAGGTATCAAGCCATGTTTCAGTGAGAAAAATACAGTTTAACTTATGGGAAGTGATAATGTCATTTACCAGAAATGTTTTATTACGGAGCGATCTGACATTTAAAAGGGCCATCTGCAGGTGATGAGGGGAACTACACTTCAACAGTACAGATTTATTCCCAAGCGCTAAAACAGGAGAGGGAGAGCAGCAAGGAACAGCAGGACCCATACTAGAGCTAGGTGTATTTGTGAACTGAATTGGGTCACGCTGTGATGCATGTCAAAGTGTACTGAAAGCAATAAACTGAATAAAGTTGGTGGTTAACTGTCGGAGACCCAGTTTGTTTGGGTGCGAACCATCAGATCGATAAAGTCTAGAATTTGTGCCAACAAAAATGAAACAAAATACCCGGGATATTAAACTCAGTTTTAGTTCAGGGTACCCTTTTGCTGGCGCCCGTTGGAGCTCTTTCAATAGCACAAATCCTTTACTCACGTAGCCACCGTTAAGTTAGCTTGACACAGGAACCAACTTCAAAGTGACCGCTGGACATCACGAAGCTTTCTTACAGGCCCCTCCGACACATGGTCTCCGTATCTGGGAGTAATTTCCTCAGTGTAAAGAAACTTTGGACAGTCCCAGTCGCAATCCTAGTGATGGGGATGAGACGAAACCTCTAGTGCTATACAGTACTGGAGATCCTTAGCAGCGTCCATAGCAAACATTCAGTCACTCCGGGGAGACGTTTTCAGTTGGCGGTGTAAAGTCCATTAAACGTAATAAAATCCGTCTATTTGTTTATGGCTACTTGCACATTGTCTTACAGTATTTACTTATTCGTACTATTTCTTAACACACACTAGATTACTCAAAAATAGTTAAACTCAACGCTGCCGTTTCTTTGTCTTGGACTACAGTATTTTCCGTTTTCTTTCCCGACACTTCTCTCCCGTTTCCCTTAGCAACCCCTCGTTCACAAAAAAATAAGAATGGGTATCTATAGGCAGGCATAGTATTAACAGGGTGATTATGGAAAGTAAGTATCTATAACATGTTTAGTAGATATATCTTAGTTAGAAACACTGGATCAACAAAGTATATTTAAAAGGTAACAGGTAAGTATAACATACAGTCTGATACATGTACATTAAGGTTCTTAAATCTAAAGTCTAAAGATAAAGGTAAGTAATCTTACTATAGCCTAACAAAACAACACAAACTATAAGCACCTTTATATACACACACACATATATATATATTCACAGGTGGGTTACATATCTATTACTGCACAGTAATATTTGTTTTTATTATGTAATACCAAGTTCAGTGTATGAATCTCCTGTCATTTCAGATCAAGGAGGAATTCCGTAGAATTACCACAATTTCCTTGGAGCAGACATTCATGTTGAAACTTGACCATTATACCCCAAAACTTATCACACTGATGAAGTCCAAAGGGGGTGTCGTGGGTACCAGACTAATGCCATACCTGGTGAAACTGAGTCAGGTGGGATTCTCAGTGATTAAATTTCATATTGTTTGCTTGCAGGTTCATCAGATATTTACTTCATGCACATTCTATCCCATGCATATCATATAAAACATATCAATTTCTGCCATTAGATAGCTTCAGTGCAATGTATGATGACTGAATGTATGATTCTTGTTAAGTATTATAAAATTGCTATGCTTCTTGTACTATAATGAACTAAATGAAGTATTTGGACTGTAGGTCTATCTGTAGGTGCTTAGAAGTACCTAAAATAGATTTTTTTTTTGTCAGGGTTTTGGTGTTGTGTTTTTGTTTTCGAGTCTTTGTTTCTCTTGTGTCCTTGTCCATGTGCTTTTGTTTACTTCCTGGTTTTGTTTTCCCCATGTGCTTTAGTTTGTTTTGGTCTCCCAATAGCCGTGTTTTAGATTCCAGTCCGCCCGTCTGCACCTGGCTGCATACGTCAACGAGAATTGCTGGTCACAGCAGGGGTGGGCATTAAATGCCTCCTCGATCTCCGTAGCAGATGACACACAAGTCATGTGTGGAGAGGGAGGGCGGGGGTTGTAGTCCTCTACAGTCTATGGTTGTAGTGGGGTGCACTGAGAGTTCAATTCAAGTCGAGTCTTTCATATTGTTTAGATTAACATTGGAACAAAACGAGTTGCCCCAAAGTGCTCCACAACACACACATGAAAACTAAGAAAGCAAAACCATAAACAAAGACCATAAGTAGGTATATAACACGGACAATGAAATAGAAATGAGGTTAATAATTAAATAAATATAAGGCCAGGCTTGTCAGCGTACCCTCAGTGCACCCCACTACAACCATAGACTGTAGAGGACTACAACCCCCGCCCTCCCTCTCCACACATGACTTGTGTGTCATCTGCTACGATGATCGGGGAGGCGCGAGCTCAGTCTCGTTAGAATTTGTGTTCGACTTTATTTTCCTCATTTAATGCCCACCCCTGCTGTGACCAGCAATTCTCGTTGACGTATGCAGCCAGTTGCAGACGGGCGGACTCAAATCTCGAATGAGCCTCCTGTCATGTGTCCTGTTCTCCACCCCTTTTGCCCTGTTATGTTTAGTGATGGGGTTCACCTGTGTCTCGTTGCCTGTTCCTTATCTCTTCGTTTTCTCTTGCCCTATTGTGTGCTCCCTGTGTAATTAAGCCCTTGTGTTGCCATTGTCCAGTGCTGCGTCATTGTCAGCTCTTGCTGTGAACTCTTGCTGTTCAACTTGTTGTAAGTTGTTAATTCTTGTTGTTCCTAGTCTTTTCTTGTACTCGCAATATGAATTTTTTGACACAAATGAATTTTTTTACAGACACAAACCATTGAGATGAGGCGTGACACTGTTATCCGCAGCCTCGTAATATACCTTGGGGAGAAAGTGGAGGAGCTGTTTGAAGGTGCCCTGGTAACTTTGTTTTTTTATTACTACCCTACTAAAGCTGCCATCCAACTACATAATGCATCTATCTACGTAAAGATATCTAGACAACTATATCATACCATTCATCTCTAATAATTCTTCCATTAAACAAGCATCCATAAACTTCCTATGTCCATATAATCCATCAATTCACATTTAACCACAAAAGGTAAGTTTGTTTTTGCACTGATGATTTATTAAAATTACAATCTGTAGGTAATGATTGTTTTTTAGCAAGTGTTGTACATTCTCCACAGAGAGTGGTATCAAGAATTTATTTATTTATTTAATTAATTAATTGTATGCAGGAGGACACCCCCTTTGATGCAACTCCACACACACTGAAGATCCTAGTCATCCACGGTGTTGGAGAGGATCCAGTGGCTCCAGTGACATTACCTGAATTACGGTACTTTGGGTGCTGTTAATTAAAAAAAGCATTGAAAAAATCTTTGAGAAGTCTTCATTAAACACATATATTATTGGTAATATTTGTTGAAGTTGCAGCATTTGCACAATATGAAGGACTAATGTAACTTAACACAACTAAGTAATTTATAATATAATGAATGAATAAAAGCTATTACTATAAATACTATACGCCTTTTTCACCTGTGACGCCATCTTTAATTCGAGACAGCACTTGGGTGGGTAACGGCAACATTCTATCAATGCGGTTGGATTGGCGTAGCAGTAGAGATGTCGTCCTACTGCTGTGTGCCGGGCTGTAAGTCCTATAAAAGAAATGAATCGGGACGCCATAAAAGTTTCCACCGGTTCCCAGTGTCACACCATACACGCCGGGAATGGATAGCAAAAATCAAGAGATAGGACCGCATTTCCAAGTTATTCACGTTATTCATGTCAGCAAGACACTGGTAGTTGGCTCGTTTGCTAGCACCTCATCATCTCTCAAACTTGTAATGTCATTAAACATATCAACACGAAACTATGGCTTTTTGTTAACGAAGAGGTCATAAAGCTCCCCCAAACCTACCAGCAGTCCTCAGATTGATTATTGTCCGATAGCACATAAATGGTGATTAACTAGGTCTGTAGGCCTATCTGTAAACAAACCGCTTCTGGATGCTAGCTTAGCATGTCAAACAGTTGAATGATTTAGTCACTTGCAAACTCCTTTCTTTAAACAAATTAATTGTATATAGGGCTGTGCGATATATCGAATATACAAAATTATCTCAGAAATAGATTTGTGAGATACATAAAATTATTATATCGTATGTATCGAGTATTTTATGGTCATGTTTTTTTTCAAGCAGCAGCCGAGACTCGTCTTGCTTTCATATTTAAAACGTTCTGGTGGCTTTCTCCTTTTCCCTCAGGCAGTAACGCGAGTGAGGGGTTAAAAAAAACGCACACTCTTGTCAAACACTCACCAACCAATCCCGCGCGACATCTAGGTGCGGAAGGGAGGGAACTTCATTTTTTCTTTCGGTTTGCAGGCAGCGCGAACACTAGCTGTCGTACAGTATACCCTACCTAATGCAATAGAACATGGAAGCGGATGAACAGCTTGTTCCTAAATGAGGCAATACGGGATCAGTAATCCGGAAGTTTTATGGATATCGGGAACGTGGAGCAGGTAACCCCAATATGCAAAGTGTGCAAAAAAACTGTCCCGACGAAAGGCAGTAGCACCACAAACATGTTTCACCACCCCAAAACCTACCCGGCAGAGTATGCAGAGTCCGTCAAACTCCGAACAGCATGCACACCTGCTAAAACCCCTAAACCAGCCCAGTACAGTTGAAAATTGTGCAGGTAGAAATATGTTGTGAAATGTATGTGAAATATGCAGATCTCTCTCTCTCTCTTTAGGTACATCCACGATCTCGCAAATTTGCGCAAATCGATGCAGCGCACATGCGCGTTGCGTGACCGTAACGCATGCCGGTTAGAAATTTGTCCACGATGCTGTAGGTGGGAGTGTTCTCTGCTCTGCATTCCATGTCACATGGCCTTAAGACATCGCGGGAGCAAGATTTTTGCTGCGCAGCAGCGCATTTGCTCTCCGCTCGCTGCTCAGTCGTGGAACCGCCTCCATGACGTCGGCGCTTTGCCCTGATTGGATTCTGTCTACGCTGACGTGTATGGCGTTTGTTTTGATGAACGTCCATGTCCGTAGGCACATGTCCGTGTTTGCCGCTCAAGTGTCACATAAGTCGCATCTGTATGGTCGCACCTCGGCGCACGTGAACATAAATAAACCTATAAATTGCTTAATCTAATGCAACAACCCTAAAGCGTGCTGTAAATAAATTGGTCAGTTCTCTCATTCACCTTGCATTAAACAGTGATGATAACGAAGTGAATACGTGATATGTATGCCTACTTCAAATAGTTGAAGGTGGAAACGATGGTGCAGCGGTAGCTCTCTTGTTTTCCATGTGGAAGACCCGGGTTCAATGCCCAGTTAGGCTGTTTTTCATATGCCACTGGCGATAGTCTGATATTATTACTACTGACACAGTGTTCCTAAATACAAGTTAAAACGACGTGTAAGTGATGATAGGTCGTTTGTTTTGTCGTGTCAAAAATGCCACAACCACATTGTGTTCCATCATAAGTTGCATGCACAAGCAGCTGTCGTGTAAGTCATTTTTATCATGTTTGACAAGATATATTAAATATGTACTAAATATTGTGGAACAGACTATGCAACAATCAATTAATTTGCACACACAAGCCACTCAAGTGTAATTTTTCTGCAGGTCGCGGAGTTGCAGTTTTAATTAGAATTCCTGTAGTAAAAATTACAGTCCACAAGATGGCGACCTAGAATCGATCCAGCCAAGTCTCGTCCGGTTTCGTCATGTCTACGGGCAGTAGACTGTCCCACATGTTTGCAGGGTTTGTATCCCCGCCCCTCCAGCACCCAGCAAATCTCGTTGCAGAAGATAGTCAGCGTCGGCCAAGTCAAACGAGGCTTTTCTCTCTCTCTCACACACACACACAAGGCTAAATGTGTGTCGTTGTAGTTAATGCCACACACGTCATTTTCTGGGAGATCTACCTCTATATTTTTTAAAGTAATTTTATGAAAGCACTTGTCTCTCAGGATTTCTACTTGAGTTTGCAGTTTTTGGTTTTTGCACAGTTCTGGGCAGCTCTGTTTGCATTTATCACTTTGCTGTAATTTTGAAGATTGTTTTTGCACTTTGTGCTTTATTTGAAAAAAAAAAAAAATTTCAACTCAATTGTGGTTAATCACTATGAAAATCTTTAATGTTTTCCTGGATACCACCTTTAAAGTTAACCATGAATGGTATGTAATCTGCCGGGATTGTAGTGATAACAGTAAAAAGTAAAAGTGTGATTTCATAGGGTCCTATAAAGGATATTTCAAAATATCGAGATATATATCGTATATCGTGAAATGGAGAAAATGTATCGGGATATTCTTTTTTCCCCATATCGCACAGCTCTAATTGTATACGTTCTTCAGATTATGGCAAAATGAAGCTGAAGGCAGGGACTGTGCCAAGCTTATTTGCCTGGTCTTCTAACAGACTAATTTTAAAAGAGTGTACAGCAGAAGAGATGACTTTGACAAGCTAGCATCCAGAAGCGGTTTGTTTACAGATATGCCTACAGACCTAGTTAATCACCATTTACGTGCTATCGGACAATAATCAATCTGAGGACTGCTGGTAGGTTTGGGAGAGCTTTATGACCTCTTCGTTAACAAAAAGCCATAGTTTCGTGTTGATATTTTTAATGACATTACAAGTTTGACAGATGATGAGGTGCTAGCAAACGAGCCAACTACCAGTGTCTTGCTGACATGAATAACGTGAATAACTTACTTGGAAATGCGGTCCAATGTCTCTCTTGATTTTTGCTATCCATTCCCGGCGTGTATGGTGTGACACTGTGAACCGGTGGAAACTTTTATGGCGTCCCGATTCATTTCTTTTATAGGACTTACAGCCCGGCACACAGCAGTAGGATGACATCTCTACTGCTACGCCAATCCAACCGCATTGATAGAACGTTGCCGTTACCCACCCAAGCTCTGTCTCGAATTAAAGATGGCGTCACAGGTGAAAAAGGCGTATAGTCACCTACGATTTACATGGTATCTTTGTCAAAATGTTACTTATTTTATTTAAGTAAAAATGACAATCAATTTAAAACAATTTAAAACTACTACAGCAGTAAAATTTACTTTAAAAATGTAAAGTAAGTAAGTAAATCTTACATGTTATTTTTTTCAGTGTAGTAATCTTGCAGCCGAATTTTGAATAAGCTGTAGTTTTTCAATTGATTTTTTGGGAGGCCTGTGAATAAGGCATTGCAGTAGTGTAATCTACTTGTGATAAATGCGTGAACAAGTTTTTCAGCGTCTGGCTAGGTCAAGAATGGGCGAACTTCTGCAATATGGAAGTATGCTGTTTTAGTAACTTTGTTGATGGGTGGTTTGAGGCTTAGGTCAGAGTCAAGGCTAGTTACCTGTTCTCTAACATGTTGGTTTAGGTTACCTAGACTGGGGAGGAGAGCTTCACATTTGTCTTTAGGGCCAATAAGTAGTAGTTCAGTTTTGTTTTCATTTAATTATGACATGAAATTTTTGTGATATGTCGGTGTTACAGAGACGTATCGACCCAGGCCATAAACGCTCACTTGAAGCATAGCGCCACCTAGTGATAAGGGTAAATGCAAAAATTGGGATTTTGAGTTGCCAATATCTTGGACAGAGAAGGTGGAAACTGCGCAAAATATGTCATGCACAATCACCACAAAGACCTCTAACACCACAGCACATGCCATAAAATTTGGTCCATAGGGGGCGCTGTAATTGTAGAAAATGTCATTTTGCCTAATATCTAGAGAATTCTTACGTTTACAACAATTTTTTTTTATCGTGAAAAAATTGACCCTCACGCATTGGAAACACTGGTCAACGCCCAGTTCTAATGAGAACAATTTCCGAGAAATTTTAACATTGCGAAAACGAATCTGAATGAACTCGTCATAGGCCGTTCATGTGAATCTCACCAAATTTGGTATATGTCATCTACAGACAATGCTAACAAAAAGTTATCAAAGGATTTATCTTGAGATAAACCGTTTCGAAGTTACACGTCAATGAACAGTAGTATATAGGCGGCACTTTGTGTCAAAATGATTGATTGCCTGGAATGTGCGGAATGTTTGGAATGTCGGGTATTTCCGGTATGTGTAGTATGTTAAAAAAAATTGTTATGCGTAGTATGTCAAAAAAATTCAGTTCGGTGCTCCACGTGTGTTTTGTTTACATTCGCCCCTGTGACGTGTACGGTCCACGTGCAAATGTTTACATGTGTCAGCAGTGGTGTGTGCCGCGTCACAACCCGCCTTGGGTGTGTGTGTGTGTGTGTGTGTGTTTGTCGCAAACGCTGTGGGAATGTGCCTATGTCTGGTATGTAGGTCCAGTCTGCAACCCCCTCAACATATACATATGTACCCCCATGTCCGTTGTTTGTGTAAATGGCGCCATTTGTGTGATACTGTAACCAAACGCATCCCCATATGGTTCCGGATGACCCGGGGGTCTGTTTTCGTAGACTGCTGCAGGCGCCGGGGTTTACAACACTGTGGGTATGTGTTATGCTGACCTGTGATTAACCCCCTAACGTGTTGGGGGGTATGTTCATTCCACGATGCAGAATATGTGTTGGTATGCATAGAGCGGTTGCGTGTGTGTGCGTGTGCATGTGTGTGTGTGTGTGTGTGTGTGTGTGAGTGTGCGTGTCTCCCCCTATGCCCCACCGTGTGTTTCAAGACTGTGAGTTTGTAAAAATAAAAAATAAAAAAGGCATTCGTAAAAAACAGCCTATATGTCTACAAAGCATAATACAATATAAATAAATCATAACGTTGTGCGGGGAGAAGCCAATCGTCGGAGGGAATACGTAGGTTATGAAGTATGCTCCATACTGTAGGGGTGCAGATCTTTGATAAAATATAGATGTATGCGTTATATTTTCCATCAGCCTTAAGAAAAAAGAATCTTTTAGACAAGAAACATTTTGCATTTTACTTAAATCTTAAAAACTCGTGGTAGCTATGGGTGTCTGAGTCTCCGGGTCGGGGGTGTGTATCTATGTTTGAATGACCGATCGTGATATGTTTGACGTATATGCTAATTCATTCGTTAACACCCTTAAAGGAATACGCCACCCCAAAATGAAATTTAGTCTATCCCCGCAGTCCCTAGAGTTGGATAAGTGAGCAGAAGCGTTTTCCGGTCGACTCAGCCATTGTCCGAGTCTGGCGAGCACTGACCTTAGCTTAGCTTAGCATAGTCGATGTAAACACACGTCGCCCAATAGCCACTTGTGGCAAAAGTAAATCAACTCACTCGATTTTTTTTGTAATTACTTCTCGTGACCTGTGCATTCAGATCGAGTACAAATGACAATGCAAATTAACACGAAGGAATTTCCCAAGCGGCATTTAGATGGGGGGCTATATTTCGCAGAAGCACAGGCGAAGCACAAAGGCAAAGCACTGCTGAAAGGCTCAAAGACGCTACGTAGCCCCTGGGAACCCCATCCCCCCACTTCCCTCAACACATAAGCGTGGAGTTACTGATAAGTAGGGCAGTGACACTGTTCCAGTGTTTGAAAGTTTGTTTTCTCATATATTGCGTAAAAATGGCGACAAATACTGACAAAGATGATGACTTAGATTACACTTAGATTTATCCAAGATCCAACCTGTTCGAAACTGTGTTCACTGAAGAGGAGCTGCAAGCTTTGGGTCTGGGAAGAGGACGCTCTGACTATTCAAAGCGATCAGGATGAGCGAAGGAGAGCAAACACGAACTGGTGGCGTGAGTGTGGAGTGTGCCAACCGATGCCGACTGAAATGGAGTGTTTGTGCTGTGCAGTGGGACAAAATACTGCCATCAATGGAGAGCAATGCTCCCGAAGAGGAGTGCAGACGCAGTTGTCACTGCTACTGAAAATTTCTCTGCAATGATCCATCCTGCAGTCCTCACTTTCTTCTTCCGACCCGATAAAGTGAACTGGAAAAGGAAAAACACACCGAGTGGACCCAATGGACAGCTGTCCACAGAGTAAGTATCAAAATGCATGATTACGTTACGGTGAAGTTCGATGTATATGCATTAGACCTGTATCATAGAGTGTTGTTTTTACAGGCAATACAGGGATGTGTTTCCCAACACCATAGTTGCTAACCAATTAGCAACGTAGTTGGTTGGCAATGGGAAATTGCATTGCAACCAACAAAGTAGCTAACTTAGTTAGCAACTATGGTTTTGAGAAACAGACCCCAGGTTGGTGTCCTATCGTGTTGGAGTGGGCCATCAAGGGAGAGACACTGGGTAAAGGGAATCGTTTGCATAATGTGTGGTTGCAGCAATCCGACAGAAATTTCCATCAGTCTGGTGTCTACGTTGGGTTTCAAGAGGTACAGGAGGCAATAGATATAGTATTGTAGTAATGTAGTTATTAGCGTTATATGGCTTTATAAAATGTTATGGGTACTTCATTCATTTTCTGTACAAATATACAATCTGGAATATTTTTTGTGTTTTGTTGTAATACAGGCTCTGTATCTGTAAATACATAAACCTTTTACTGTAAAACTATAACTATGTCTGTACATGAAACCAAACAAGTAAAGAAAAAGCAGACATTTATTTTATTAGAAACATGTAAAAAAGTAAAATGTATATACAACATTGATATAAAAAATAAAGATTTGCCTTCATTGACAGTCTTTGAAAACTTGCAGTTTGTCTTCACATATGACATTGTTCTTTTGAATAAAATGTTATTGGATTTATGTAAGGTCACTAGAAAATGATCAATGGAGCATGAAAATAATTTTTGATATGTAGCACACGAAATGTGTTGAAGGCTATGTTCTTTGACTCTGAATCGTGATGTGTGGCCTTTCCTGAAAGGTTCGTAGAGCTTCCTGTGGTAGAGGAGGAGGGGGTTGACAATGGGAGAAAACTTGTGTCTGCTGGTTCAGCAGCTGGTTCCGAGGTCATGCTGATATCCATCTCGGCCTATGCTGTATCTTGTGGTTCCTGTTGTTGACAAATAGACATACTTCAATTTCACAATAAAACATTAGAAATTAGAATCAGTTTTGTAGGCCAAGTGTATTTACACACACAAGGAATTGTGTGTCTGCATTTGACCCAATCATAAATTAGTGAAACACAAAGCACACAGGGAAACACACAGCGAGGGTGAAGAATACACTAAAGCCTGCTACAGTCGCACCCGGGGAGGAGCGGGTCTTGCTCTAGGGCACTTCAGCCGTGGTCCACTGGTCTGGAATCGAACTGGCAACTTCATGGCTCTAAGTTCTAACCAGCAGGCCGCGGCTGGTCCCACACCAACATGTTAGTAGTAGAGTAGAGTAGAGTAACTTTATTGATCCCGAAGGAAATGAAGGTGTCCAGTAGCATACACATAATACATATTGCAAAAAACAGATCAAACCTATTGCACACGTCTGCATAATACAACATTCACTGAACTGAAGGAAGAAACAACCTTGTAATGATAAGTAAGGTAATAAGAATTCTACGAGGTAAACAAGTGTCGTAATAAGGTGCTTTGTGGTAGATAGATTACAGTGTCCCAGTAAAATTGTCCAGTGTTATAGAAGGGTCCTTTAGTGTAGTAGTTATAGAAGGGTCTTTTAGTGCAGTAGTTATCAGGGTAGTGCAGTATATTGCTGTCCATAGTCGTATAGTAGTCACCACCAGGGACAGCATGTGTGCGCGCGCGCGTGTGTGTGCTCTGTAGAATGCATATAAATTAGTAGACCAGTCCAGTTTATTGTCGAGGTGTACCCCCAAGTACTTGTAAGTGCAGACTGTCCCGACATTCTCCCCATCAATCGTGACAGGCACCAGCGGCGGGGCAGTTCTCCTGAAGTCCACCACCATTTCCTTGGTTTTGGTGGTGTTCAGTTGCAGCTGATTAGTTCGACACCACCCAACGAAGTCCTCCACAAGGCACCTGTACTCCCCCTCCTGTCCATCCTTGGTACACCCCACGATTGCAGTGTTGTCAGAGAACTTCTGCATGTGACAAGTCTGAGTTGTAGCTGAAATCGGTGGTATACAGGGTGAACAGTACAGGGGAGAGCAGTTCTCTGCGGTGCACCTATGCTGCTGTCCACAGCCTCTGGTGTAAGGTCCCCAAGTCTGACAAACTGTTAGTCACCTAAAAAAAAAAAAACGGCCCCACACAAGTTTCTAACTGCTCTATAACTACATATGTGCTTTACTGTAATTGTAAGCTACACATAATGAATACTGGTCATCCAAGTTTGCTACTTACATCAAATGTTATACCTCTTCTTGGACTGCACACAGCTGTGACCATGGGCAAAGATGCTGTATCCTACAAAATGAATAGATGCATGCAATGTCAAGACTTTCAGTTGTCATGGTACAGTACCTGTAACAACAGCATGAGAAAAGGTTCATTAGCCTACCAGTTGTTGTGTCCATGTGGGTGCAAGGACAGACAGTGACTTCATGCGTGTTGCAGAGCTGTGCAAAGGTAACAGAGCCTTGAAGTTCTGGACTTCTGAGAAGTGGACTGAGGTAAGTCTGCAAAAAGCTGGAGGGACTCCTCAACTTCTGCTGTGTCTTCCTGTACAGCACTGAGATCACCCTGAGAAATAGTTGATAGAATGTAAATGAAATAATTACTCCAAGAGGCCAAAATCTTCTTGAGTGAAAATCTTTGAATGATTGATTTTTTAATGTAAACTTTACATGAACAGTAACTTTGCAATTTTCTTATCACAGTTACGTTATGCGATCCACTCGTAGACTAGCTTTTTCTGAGTCAACAGAACCATTATGCTAAGCTAAGTGTAACCAAACCCTGCATTCATTCCATGCTACAGGTAAAGCTTACAGGTAAAGTGATTGTTTATAGTACATAGAGTGAAGGCTTGCCGAGGTTGTAATAAAACTGGAAGCGACAATGTGAGCCAAACTAACATCACGTTGCAGTTACAATGTTGGCAATGTATAACCCAGGGAAGGATAAAAATTACACTTACAGGCATGGATGATGCACTACGTTCAGCCTCTGTATCAAACACAGAAGGGACGGCCGTTTTCTTCAGTGCCAATACCATCTTTCTTGAAGCATAGTGCATTTTCTGTTTATAGTCCTCCCGTTTGAAATGCTCCTCGCAAACACTGTACTGCTTTATTTTCTTCTCCGGTGTCGTCGATGGAATGCCGAGGGCTGCAAGCCACAGACGTCTTCGTTCCACAGGTTTTGGAAATCTGTGAAACATTGTGTTGATGTATGTCTTCTGCTTGTTCTCGCAAGCCCGTTGCTACATAGGTGTTAACCATTTTTACGCAATATATGAGAAAACAAACTTTCAAACACTGGAACAGCATCACTGCCCTACTTATCAGTAACTCCACGCTTATGTGTTGAGGGAAGTGGGGGGATGGGGTTCCCAGGGGCTACGTAGCGTCTTTGAGCCTTTCAGCAGTGCTTTGCCTTTGTGCTTCGCCTGTGCTTCCGCGAAATATAGCCCCCCATCTAAATGCCGCTTGGGAAATTCCTTCGTGTTAATTTGCATTGTCATTTGTACTCGATCTGAATGCACAGGTCACGAGAAGTAATTACAAAAAAAATCGAGTGAGTTGATTTACTTTTGCCACAAGTGGCTATTGGGCGACGTGTGTTTACATCGACTATGCTAAGCTAAGCTAAGGTCAGTGCTCGCCAGACTCGGACAATGGCTGAGTCGACCGGAAAACGCTTCTGCTCACTTATCCAACTCTAGGGAAAATTTCATTTTGGGGTGGCGTATTCCTTTAAATACACCAAAAAAAGGCTTTGGGGGTTCCTGTACAGAACATAACACCTGAAAGCATTTCTCTGGACCAGGGCCAAAGCAGCATCGATATGGACTTCCACACAAGTGAGCTACCCATACGTGGTTTTTGAATCTAAAACCCACCAGACTGTTGTATTGGTTTAAAATGTTTGTATCGCATTTATTTAAAAACAGGTATACACAATTAGGTTTTATCAGGCACACCGTGGCTGTGGATGAAAATACAGGCCTATCTCAACATTGTAAGTATGTCTTATGAAGGCCTAAGTGTTGCAAATGTCTGAATAACCATGTATGTGTTTATATAGCCCTATATTTATATTGCTCTGTTTTTATAGCGTATGGGCCTGTGACTGAATTATCGGATTATGATGTGGTCACCGATCTGGATATGCTAACATGTGAAGAGGCAAACTATGAAGATGATTGGTCTTTTAACCTTACACAACTTTGTGAGTGTTGTTGTGTTTGAATAATAACATTGTGTATGTGTTTTTTTAAATTAATGAAATTACATTCAGATGTGTTTGTGTGTTTTTATCAGTGCATGATGAGTTAAATACAACGGGGGAATCTGTCGCCAACGACAATCTTGTGAATTATGTCGATGACGACAACGAATCATCAGACTTTGTACCAGGCACTCCTCAATGTGGGTGAACATACACACACACACAAGCATGCATATATGTTTTTTATAAACAACTGTTAACACATACCTTGTTGCTTAACTCATTTCAACAGCGGGGGCCATCGTCACATGTGTACAGGAAACACCAGAACACGAGCGACCCACAGTATCAGAGCACCTACCCAGCGTTATACAACTCACAGAGCTTGTGCATCACGATGCAAGCGCGCAACCCCGTCAGAGTGTAATTAGGACTCCGGACAAAACCTCTTCTAGAAAGCGTTTATTTGCGGGGGATACGGGTGCTGCGTGTTCTAAAAGGTCAACGCATGATGTTACTGAGATCTGTGGTACGTATTATATTCTCAAACAGTTGTAGGGGTGTACGATGTATCGATAACGGTATAGACTCTCTTTTATGGTCATGAAAGTGATTGTGTAATAAAATGCGCGTGTGCGTGTGTGTGTGTGCGCGTGTTAATTACAGACAACCAAACAGCTGTTAGGAGAGCAACCCAGAGTGCTTGTGCAGACCAAGGCCCATCGGCACAGCATCCCCGTCGGAGCATCGTTGACCCATTAATTATAGATTTGACAGAGACATGTGATGAAGAGGGGGCGACGCCAGTAGCAGCGGAGCACGCCGACCATCCAGAGGATTTGCAATCGGTAAGCGGCGAAGGACCATCTGCACACGCGGCAGACGTTAACACCACAGCCGGTCTGAAGTCACAACGCTGTTATGAAATAGGGTCTGTATTGCACGATGTTATGAATATGGTAGAACGGTTCAAAAGACGTAGGGATTCAACAGTACAGCGTACCGATGCCGTGGTACGCATGAATAATGATGTGGGTGATTTGTTAGAAATTGTTGACAAACTGACAAGAGCACTCGATGATTTTACAGCTGTAATGGATGTGTATTTGGACAAGTTAGAATTTATGATTGCCCTTTTACAAAACCTGTGTCATTAGTTGATGGTGGGATGCGTTTGTAGTTTTATAGGCCTATATATATATATATATATATACATTTACCGTATAGAAATTTCACACTTTCTACATTTTTAAAATGGAGCCCGTCGATAAAAGGGTTACAGTTGATACTTTACAGCAGCATGTTTCAGCGTTAAATAACCGTATTGACACACTTTATGACTTATTGTTACAGAGAACCGCCAACAACGGTGCGGTTGTCACACATAACACCACTGATAATGTTAATCACTCACAGGCCTGTGAGCCGGGTTTGTCAATGTGTCAAATGGGTGGTGGTGGTGCGGGTGATTTTTCTGACGCGGCAGGCCAACAAGCGCATTTAGATGAGGTGTCTATACAACGTTTGGTTGTATCACCTCGCCCGCGGTTCAACAGCACAGTAGTCACAAGGACTTTAAATTTTAGGAACGCACCAACGACTGACATGGCCTCATACGTCCAGCATTTGTACAACACATTTAATGACATTATTGAATTTGGGAAGACTCTGGGGGGTGAAAACGCGGTCATCAGCATGGTGTTACAGGGTGACAGTCTAACCACAGATGTCAATGTTGTATTGACCTCATCTGATGGTTATGCACTGGATCGGGTGATAGAGGCTATTGAAAACATGTTACAGAGTAATACCAACATCATGACTGACCAGAGTCTACAGATAACTTTGTCTATTGCTCACGACAGACAGGGGGGTGTGCGCAGGAAGATAGCGCGACTGGCTCACGATGAGGTTGTTAAAAAGAAACGTCTGAGCCTGTACAGTCCTAACAACCCTACAGGCAACACATGCTTCGCCACATGTCTAGCACATTATTTAAATCCAAATGCTGGGGATGAAATGTTAGCGACTATGGGTGATGACATGCATAGACGCGCAGGTTTTACACCACAGCAGAAGATAGGCTTTAGTGATGTAGCCGTGTTTGAGCGTTTGTACGATGTTAAAATTGTCATCTTTTATAGATCAGACAATGGTATGATGATAAAATACCAGACAACCGAAACACTACACGACAAAACCGCTTTTCTGTACCTCCATGATCAGCATTACTATCGTGTGATAAAACCGCATACATTCCTAGGAGATGCATACTTTTGCATGTTCTGTTATGAGTCATACAACAATAAACTCACTCACAAATGTGCAGGATGTTGTAATGTCTGTTATGGTAATGATTGTCGGAAAAGGACTGAGTCCAGCGTATACTGTATAGACTGTAATAGATATTGCAAATCACGATATTGCTATAACACACACAAGCAAGTCCGACAAACCGGACCTACAGGTCGTCTGGTAGCACCTTGTGACGTGACAAAATATTGCAAAAAATGTAATCGTCGTTATTATATTGCGGCGAATAAGAAACCACACAAATGTCTATGAGGGGCCGTTCAAGACATTATTCATTCTGGCCTTCACACATACATATATTCTCACTTTCACATACATACATTCTCCTCGCACATACATATATTCTCACTCTCACATACATACATTCTCCTCGCACATACATATATTCTCACTCTCACATGCATACATTCTCCTCGCACATACATATATTCTCACTCTCACATGCATACATTCTCCTCGCACATACATACATTCTCCTCTCACATGCATACATTCTCCTCGCACATACATACATTCTCCTCGCACATGCATACATTCTCCTCTCACATACATACATTCTCCTCGCACATGCATACATTCTCCTCGCACATGCATACATTCTCCTCGCACATACATACATTCTCCTCTCACATACATACATTCTCCTCGCACATGCATACATTCTCCTCGCACATGCATACATTCTCCTCGCACATGCATACATTCTCCTCAAATACGATTCATTCCAACTGTGACCGGCCACAGCAAAACCGGCCACAACTCGTCCGAGAGGCATTTTGAGTTATTCACAGATTCTGAAAGTGTAATTTCTAAGCTTTCCAAGGATGTCTTGCACATGGAAATCTGATAATATTTGAAGAATTGGTGGTCATTTGAAAGCATGCACACCTTAAAACACAAATCTGAGAAAACTCCTCTTAAAGTTTGCCTCACTCTCGCCGAATAGTGGCCATTAGCATGAAATTAAGATAAGCCCTCCCCCCCACAGACTGTCACTGACGTGTGGTATTATGACTGAGATGCTAATGATTTAGCAACTAGCGCTGCAGTAGTTACCAGCTGTATTGCGGTATCAAAGCTGCAGTTTTTACAACAGTATTACTGTTGTATACTGCAGTAAAGATTTAGTCATTACCACCAGTCAATTCGGGCATTATTCAAATTAATCGCCCATCGCAAATCGAAACTGATGCCAACAAACTCCTAGTCTGTCTGTACAGCAAGCTAGCAAGCTAACGGACTAGCTCATTTAAGTCAATAGTATTAACTATGACAACACAATGTGCTAAACGCTAACTTCACTCACCTTGAATTTAACACATTGCTGTAACCTTATACCTTTATATTAATTTGTCCATTTGAGCTAACATCAGTAACAGTATCTAGGTGGGTGTTGGTGAGTAAAGTGACAGCTTTCAATTTAAACCATTACGTTAGCGTAGTTCGCTAGCGTTAGCGCGCTAACAACAACATAGTTAGTGTTACTGCCTGACCTGAAGTAAAGCTACATTTCTTAAAATCCAAACAGTAACAACTTAGACTATTAGGCTTGAAATAATCACAAACAGTTGCGGATTATGACACATGGTTCCAAAAATCATCAACAACTTCAGAAAGACGTAAGGACCAATTTATTAGTTTAACTCCACAGGCGTCCCATTCGAATTTCAATGAAACGGGGATGGTGGTGGTAGGGGGAGGGTGGTGGTAAGAGTGAGAGAAGAATGTATGTATCTGAGAGGAGAATGTATGTATGTGAGAGGAGAATGTATGTATGTGAGAGGAGAATGTATGTATGTGCGAGGAGAATGTATGTATGTGAGAGGAGAATGTATGTATGTGAGAGGAGAATGTATGTATGTGAATGCAAAATATGTATGTGTGTGAAATGAGAATGTATGTGTGTGTGAAGAGCATGTATGTATGTGAGTGTAAAAAATGAACATATGTGAAAGGAGAATGTATGTATGTGAGAGGAGAATATATGTATGTCAGTGTTAAAAATGTATGTATATGAGTGCAAACTATGTATGTATGTGAGAGTGAGAATATATGTATGTGAGAGGGGCAGAATGAATAATGTCTTGAACGGCCCCTCATAAATGTCAGGCTATGCAATGCGTTCATTGTAATGCAGAATTAGTGCCCGACGCAGATCATTGTTGCTTCATACAACCCATCAAAGCTAAGAAATTAGAAACCAAATACATTTTTTTCGATCTAGAAACAAGACATGAAAATGGCAAACACCGTGCTAACTTTGCATGTGCCATGACTTACTCGGGTGAAACATTTGTTGCTGAGGGGGCTGACTGTGTTGTCCGAATGCTGATACACTTCAGGCGTGCCAAATACACAGGCTACACATGGTTGGCTCACAACGCCGCGGGGTTCGATAACATCATCATCCTTGAGCATTTTTGCAATATGGGGATAATACTCCGTATTACAATGATGGGCTGTCGTCTGATCTTCATGTATGATGAGATCTTTAAACAAAGATTTATCGATAGCTATTCATTCATACCCATGCGTTTGGCTAAGACAACAGAAGCCTTAAGCCTCAAAACAAGCGAGAAGGGCTACTTTCCGCACAGATTCAATACAGCAGAAAACAATAATTATCGGGGGTCTTACCCTGCACGCCATTATTATGGTTATGACATAATGACTGATAAGGAGAGAGTAGCGTTTGATGCATGGTATGTTGAGGCCTCCAAAAACGAATTTGATTTTCAGAAAGAATTGCATACATACGGTCGAAATGATGTTGTGTTGCTACGGGAGGCGTGTATTAAATACCGTCAAGAGTTTATTAACTGCACAGGCCTCGACCCTTTTGCGCAGACAACGCTAGCAAGTTGTTGCATGGCTGTCTACAAAACACACTATCTGCCAGCTGACACACTAGCTCTGACACACAACAACGCCTATGTTAATCAGCACAAGGCCTATTCCAACATATCCATACAGTGGTTGGAATTTGTGAAGTTCTCTAGGAACGTGGATGTACAGCATGCTCTGAACAGTGGCGAAGTACAAGTGGGTCGCTACCATATTGATGGTTTTTATGAAAAAGATGGGGTTAAACATGCACTCGAATTTAACGGCTGCCTCTTCCATGGCCATAAATGTCGCCACAATCCGAATAATTTACACCCCTTGTCAAAAGTCCCTTACAGCGTATTGATTCAGCATTTTGAAGACAAAGTGGCATACCTTACCAACGAACATGGGTTTAATGTTGAGGTTATGTGGGAGTGTCAGTGGATACAGGCCAAGAAAAATAATGCTGATGTGATTCATTTTATGTCGACATATGCACATCCTGAAAGATTAAAACCACGAGTCTTTTCGGTGGCAGGACAAACGCATAAACGTATAAACTTTACTACATGGAAAAGGGGTATGTAGTCACCAAAGTGGATGAGGTGTGGCATTTCACACAAAGATCTGACACCCTGTTTTCAAACTATGTTAAGACATTCCTGCAATATAAACAGGAGGCCAGCGGCTACCCTGCCCACGCTGTTACAGATGATGAGAAAAAGGCTTACATTCATGATTATTTCGAGAAGGAGGGCATTAGGTTAAACCCAGACAAAATATGTGTTAATCCTGCTAAACGCAGTATTAACAAGTTATTGCTGAACTTGCTCTGGGGCGATTTTCTATGCGTGAAAATCTCCCAAATACTGTGATGTTGAGAGACCCGGGGGAATTTGCTCGTTACGTTTTTGGGTGTGAATATGATGTCACACATTTCTCATTTGTGTCTGACGATGTGGCTCTTCTGCAATGGCGGCATAGTGAAGACGCGTGTGTAAGTACACCCAACATAAATATCTTCGTCGGTGCTTTTACCACAGCGAGAGCTAGACTAAAATTGTATGATATCATGGATCGTCTGGGGGACAGACTGCTTTATAGCGACACCGATAGTGTAATTTTTGTCACAAAAGATGGCGATTGGGAACCAGAGTTAGGCCCATATTTGGGTGATCTCAATGATGAGCTTGATTCTGGCGACTATATCACAGAGTTTTGCTCAAGTGGTCCAAAGACATATGGCTACCGGACGGCAAATGGAAGCGTGTGTATGAAAGCTAAAGGCGTCACACTGAATACTGTTAATTCGAAATTAATCAGGTTAGAAACCTTGGTTGATCTGGTCTCTCATTACATTACTGATAGGAGTGCACCTAAACATATTTTGGCTCGTACTGATAATATAGTGCGTGACAAGAAACGTCTCAGTCTTAAAAACAAAACGGCTGTGAAAAGATTCAAAGTGGTTTTCAACAAACGGGTTCTGCTTAAGGACTATACCACAATTCCGTACGGTTATTGATATGTTTGAGGATGGACGCCTTAAAAGAAGCACCGGCGTTTGACACACGGCTCCAGCACCCTTTTTCCTGTGTGATAAGCGGTCCGTCAAATTCAGGGAAGACATATTTTGTAAAAGAGCTTATAACACACATCGGCAGATTTGTTAGTAAACCTATCGAAAATATTGTGTACATTTATGATTGTTGGCAACCGCTTTACGACGAATTGTTAAAACTGAGGCAAATCAAATTTGTTAATGGAATACCTGATGCGCTGGACGATGACGAATTGTTACCCGTGTCTAAAAATAATTTGTTAATTATCGACGATGTCATGAAAGATGCTAGTAATAATGTGCAAATAGAGAAAGTGTTTACGCAATATGTACACCATCGTAATCTAAGCGCTATCTACATGGTTCAGAATTTGTTTTTTCAAGGGAAATCCAGTAGAACCATTAGTCTCAACACAAATTATTTAATTGTTTTCAAAAACCCTCGTGATAACAACCAGATTGCTGTTCTGGCTCGTCAAATGTATCCGGGCAACACTAGATTCTTCCTTGAATCATTTAAGAATGCAACAGAGATACCGTATGGTTACTTAATGTTGGATTATAAACCAGCCACCCCAGATATGTACCGTATCAGATCGGCATTGCTTTCCGAGTATCCGGTTGTCTATGTGCGCAAAAGAAATTGAAACAATACCATGTCTGAGAGGCTTTGCAGGAATCTACCTATTTTGAAACGCTTACTTAAGGCTAAGCCGGGGCAGAGGAGGGTCATACTTCACACAGCTTCGGATGAGTTAATCCTAGCTCTCTGTGAGGTGGCTCTTAATATTCTTAGGGGCACCATACCATTAACAGATGTACAGTATAAAAAACTTAGGAAAAAGAAGTCGTTGATCAAGTTGATAGCTGACAAGAAAGTTGGCATGCGCAAAAAGCGATACGCTATTAACCAGAAGGGTGGTTTCCTCTTACCACTCTTGAGCATAGCATTGCCTTTCATAACTAGTCTATTTACTTCGAGACAGAGTTAGATGTGATGGAGTATGCAGAGAAAATGTATCTAGTACCGCAAAAACAATTGGACAGACTAAAAAATGACACTAACAACATACCCTTACGACAGTCTGTTGAAGATGATTTGTGTGCCGCCATGAAAGCTGTTTTGGACAGGACTGATATAGCCCCGCATGAAAAAGTCAAGCATTATACAGCATTGCTGCAACGATATCTGGCCATGGTTAAACAAGGTGATCTGGAAACAGCTGCTTTGACACTGCGGGTGTCAACACCCCAGCAGGCCCTGTGAACACAGACCTAGCTAGTGATCCTATCGCCTCTGAAGTTTTACAAAACATACCATCGAGAAGTAGATGCAACGCCCGTTATATATTGGAAAAAATGCGTAATTCACAAGGTGTTGCGTTGTGGGATAACACGGGGGCGTTTGTTTTTAATGGATCTCTCATTCCAGGCACGCACATGTACGACCTGTTAAAATCAGTTACTGGTACGTATGCAGTGACCCAGCGTAGAAAGCCTCAAGGATGGCATGAGTTTCTGACAGCCATTGCTGTGTTAAACATACCTCTTTCAACCATACCAAACAACAGTCTTAAACAGTATATCACTGATTTCAAAAGAAATACAACACACGGTCAAACTTCCAACCACACACCAGTCCGTGACCCCCCTGTTGGGCGTACGTCATTACCGCGCCGAATATTGTCAGCGCCTCCAGCCCCCAGGGGTTTAAGCGACTCGTCATTACCATACAGACACTCAGCACCACAAATAAACTCATCATCTTGGCTTGATTTTTAAAGATTTGTTTGTTGATGTTGTTGTGAAAAACGTATATTACTATGTTTGTTGTTTTTCTACTTTTACACAATGATTTTCATGTTGTGAAAAATTGTATACGGTCTTGTTATTTTTCTACTTTTATACATTGATTTATTTGTATTCTTTTTCATAAAGCGTCGTGTATACCTAATATGTGTGTGTGTATAAACACTATACTGTACCAATAAAAACTCATAACACAGTGATAACATTTCTGTTTATTTATTTCATTATTATAGCGTCATTTCAACACTTGTGTAGACAGTTGTTAGTCTGTGCATGTTGCACACAAGTAAAAACATTGCACATACAGCTATGCGGTCGTAATTTTTTCACAAATAATGAGACCATATTATCGTTTTTAATAAGATTTTCAGAATATTTAAGCATTACATCATCATAGCTTAAACCTTTCAGCATATGATATAGAAAAAAGACACAGTGTTCGCCACATGTGACAGATAGGAAGTCCTGTACTTGTAATTTTGAGAACAAAACAGGGGATCCGCTGTTTTTTAAAAATGTGTAAATAGTTGAGGGAAATATATCGCTGTCAGGGTTGTTGCCAAAGCTGTCAAAAAAACACACGGTACCGCAGGCTGCTATGTATGTTGCTACCCAATGTTCACCAGGCTGTCTGGAATTATGCGTGTTTATTATGGCGACCGCAGGTAAGTCGTTTTGAGCCAGTGTTTCGGGTAGTTGATCGCATGCCAACACACCTAGAAAGATAGGTACTTTGCTGTTGCTGCTTGTAACGCGTGCGCATGACCCAGCCTTACAGCGGCCGAAACAGATACCTTCTTGACAAATAGACTGGCTGCTAGAAGTTGCAATTTGTATGCCACTGCGTCACCGCGCATTAGACAGAATTCATCCTTAGCTCTGCTGAGGCGTATTTTGACATCGACACCGTTCAGTATCAATTTTTCTTGAAAAAATATATCGCTGTGAATAGGCGCTAGCATCTCAACAACGGTGCTCCCTTCTGTAAATGTTGCTCTTTTAGTTAATCCCTTATTATCGCCGGTAGGGTCCGTTTCGTCCATGTGTCCGGCTGTGTCTTTGTAAAACAAACCAGCTGAGAATACTGATTCCAGTGTATTTTTGTCATAATTCATCAGACATTCTATCATGCATCGATACGGATATGTGCTTGAACTTTGCGAAATCAGCCTGTCGCCTAGTGAAACATCAACTTGTGAGAAAATAGTCGCCCCTGGATAGTTGATAAGACCGACGGGTGCTCCGGCAGGAATATCCGCGCCAGTAGGCAGTGTTATTTTAAGACGTGTGAAAAGTAGCGTATTATTCAAATCAATGTAATCGTCCCCGCTGCCGGCTATAAAGAATTCACATGGGGCATCTGGTGTTAGGGCAGATACCGGGGGTATTGCTATATAGCTGCATTTTTCAATAGCTGTCTGTGTCATGGGTAGATTGAACAAATCCAATTCAGATTTGACACATTCCTCTGACAACCCATGTATGAGAGCCATGGTTAAAATATGCAAACACGTCTCTTTTTTGCAGGCGTTTTCTCACGACGTTTACTCCTGGAAGCCTTTTTCAATACTGATCTATTCTTGGTTTTAGCACGATATTTCTTCAATCTGCAGGGTGCACGCTGCCCAGGTGGTCGCTTTATGGCCCTACGTTGCATGACGTGCAGACCCGAGCCATCCTGATTGTTAACATGACTGTTAACACTGGACATGACACTACCGACCACATCGTTAACAATATGTTTCGCTGCTGTTTTTAAATGCGGTTTAGCGATTCCGACAGTTCTCCTCAGCCAAGGCATCGCCATCCTGTACAGGCCTTTTAGAAGTGAACCTAAGCCATAACCACCATACATAACCGGTGTGCTGTAAAAACCATCGATATTGCCTCCAGCCTGATTTTGATAATAGGCAACATAACGTTGAGGATCCTGGTAGGGATTAAACTCCTTCATTTTCTTACTACTTCAAAATCGTTGTGTCTGTTTCGCAGGTCTGAAATGAAGTTTAACCACAATCTTCCCGTACTGAAATGGTATGTTATAATTCTGATCGTTTTTAATAGCTATCTCAATGTCACTGATGTCTGTCTTGCGCAGGCATGTATAATGCGGCTTGTCGTAATTTATACTAACTACTTTTGTGTGTTCACCGGTTATTTGTACGCATCTTAGGAGTGGTACGTAATGGTCCCCCACAATTTGGTGTTCAATTATATCCGTGTATACGAACAAAGAATATTCTCCACCACACAAGTCCGCCGTATGCGGCGCATATCGAATTTTTTTCCGGGGCGGTACTATAAACGGTTTATCAGCCTCGAGACCTAAAATGCGAGCCAACTTCCCTTGAAATATGAATGATAGTTCCCTGTCGGCTTTCGCATAGACCTTGTGAATGAATTCATCATATCCGAATTCTATATCTTCAGAAAGCCCCTCCACAAGCATATTAACCCTTTAGACGCCAGAGGTTTTTTCCTAAAACATTCGATTTTGACATCTTAATTTCAAAAGGCTATAACTTAAAACTGATAAGAGATAGAGACTTACTGTAAATTAGAGAAATATTAAGACTGATCCAAAGTTTATGTAGGGATTAAATTTACCCAGCTTATTTGCATATTATGACGTCACACGGCGGCGGCCATCTTGGATTATAGAATTTTTATAAATTGTCACGTTTGAAAGATAAAATGCAGTACTCCCTCCCCAAAAAAACTGTGTATGTACCTTGTGTATGCTATATTGCACAATACTGAATGCTCAGATAAATAGTAAATAGCAACCAAACAGTGTAAATCTTTACTAATAAATGGCAGAACCAAACCGAATGCATGTAGCAGTAGGCTGACCTTTTGCTGTAGAGATTTTCCATTTATTACAGAGGCACTCAGATTCCATATATGGGGCATTTATATGTTATTCTATATATATATCATAAGACTTGTTTAGTTTACAATCTCATGAGTGAGATGACAAGATGACACGAGAGACAATGTTAGTAGTTTTTTTCATTTATTTTTTTAGGTTTGTTTTTTTGGTTGGGTTCTTTTTTTGAGCTGACAAAGGCTAAAAACTGATGGGAAAAGCGATTTGTCTCATTTGTAACATTTGAAAGATTTTTAAGAACATTCCAGAAATCATCAGAGAAAGAGTGACAGAAAATCTAGGGGTGAATTGGCATTGAAGATATCCAATTGGCTGATCAAAGGGCGTGAGACAATTTTGATACCCCTCCTCATTGATCAACTCAAAGCAGGTGCGACAATACAGGGTCTGCGAATAGAAGACCCAACACTTCATTGCAGATAAACTTCTTTGATGCCATTAGACGAAAAACGAAGGCAAACACTCGCTGACGTTGACAATATCGCTCTAATTATATGGCTCGCACGCAAACTAGCTTCGCTTTTGCTCACACTGATTCAACATGCTCTAGCTTGACTATTTTGTATAGAAACATAACGTAATTCTGAGTCAGGGACATAGTATGACATGTCTACCACCTAGTGGAAGGGAGTTCAAACCAAATTTGACACCCTATTTGACAAAATCGACTGTTTTATTCAGTGCGGCATCTTGTCGACTTAAGTCGACAATGGCGCCTAGAGGGTTAATTTCATCAATAATGCTTGGTATATTTGTGTAAAACCCTTCACGGAGGTCGCATGGTGTGATTTCCTTCGTGTGTACATCAGCCATGCTGAACGTGCCATCTTCTTGCGGGAATGTGGACCATGTTTTGGGATATTGAATCTCGATCAATGCTACTTCCCAGGCCCCTCTCAGGGACAACGGTCTTGCTAGTTTAACTCTGTAGTTTGATATTTTGTTGTTACTGTATATTTCATTACTTGCATTGCTGGGCAGTGTTATATAAAAACTTCCCTCTTCCATGGCGCCGTATGTATGAATAAAAGTATATGTGCAGATGGTCGCTATTTAAACATCTATAACGTCTTCTGCTGGAATCCACGTGTTGAATTTTGGAGGCCACCCAACCCACTGAACATAAAACATCATCTTTTTGCCTTTCCGTTTTCGTTCCAGAATCTTTTCAATTTTGAATGCTTTATCAATACCGATACGAATTTTTTGCAATTCTTCTTCATAAAAGGTCCCATCCAGCACCTCCCCGTCATAGTCTTTCAATCTGTAAACAACAGGGTTTCGCTGTATACACTCCGCTATCGTGAAGTATTCATGTGTGTAATTCTGTTCATATCCTTTTGCGAACGAACCTCTGACTTTCGACACACGAACAACGTCTCCAACACTGTATTTGAAAGATACTTTTTTACCGTCACGGGTCTTCAAACCATACAGATTTTTATAAACAGTGTTTTCATTCTCCTTTGTTACATCAATCGGTCTCATTTTTATACTCCTGTGGTAGCTTTTGTTGTAAGATGATACCAGATCATCCAGTTTATCACAATATCGTTTAGAATTAATAGCCGTTAAATATCTCCACATTCTTGCTTTAATAGTTCTGTTAAAACGCTCCACAACACTAGCTTTTAACTCGCTCCCAGTAGCGAAATGATGGATGTTGTGTCTAGTCAACACATCTTGAAATTGTTTGTTAAAGAATTCTTTACCGCGGTCTGTCTGCAGCTTTTTTGGCACTCTGCCCTCGGCTAATATGCTTTGGAACGCTGCTGCCACTTCGCGGCCGGATTTGTTTTTCAATACACGGGTCCATGCGTATTTACTGAAAACATCTATGCATGTTAACATGTATTTAATATCATCGTTTTCCTTTGAAAACATATTCATATCAACCAAATCAGCTTGAAACTGTTTATCAATGCCGTTAACATATACTCTGTTTCTAAAGTAGTTAATACGGATCGGTTTATGTAGCGTGTATGCATCCTCGCCAGACAGCCAGTCCGTTACAGTTTTGTCTGATACACACTTCCCTGTTTTTTTAAAAACAGCTTGCTTCAATCTGTTTTTACCACCGAAACATCCCTCACTGGACGGGGTGTAGTAGACAGTTTTTAAAAGACTTTCCACGAAACAAAATCTCTACGTGCATATAAGGTTTATTAACACACTGTTTACAAATCCATCAATGGTACCGAATCAAGATGTTTTAAAAAATCAACACACACATCAAGATGTTTGTTAACCAGGATTTTAACTGCACAATCTACAATAGTAAACACATCTATATGTTCGTTTTTACGCAGTTTGATTACACACATATCGTTTATATAAGTACAGAATGTTAGAATGTGACCTAATTTGAAAACACCTATACATTTAGCAATATCACACACTACTATATGATACGGTTTGCTTGTTAAACCACACAGGCCTTCACACGATCCACCGGAACAGCTGTAGGGTCTGATGCATCCAGCGTGATTGCAGCGACGGGCCCACTCTCTGTGGAAGACATCGTTGTAAAAGAAGCGTCAGACATGTCAACACACTGCGTACCGGATTCAGACATCTCAACACAGACTGTTTGTTAGCTGTAGTTAACAAAATATGATAGTTTGTTGAGACGGAACTATGTAAGCACCCCTAGCGTGTTACCTTTTAAAGAGTTAGACAGCAAGGCGTGTTCCTTATGGGGGCGTCTGCGGATACCATGTGTCACAGGCCACGCCTAAGAATTTAGTAGGCCCTTGGTCATCAGAATTAATATAAAATGGTTTGTCACCCGCTGTACATGCCGAATCATCATCGTCATCACTAGCCAAAGACATCTGTCCAAACAGCTTGGTCACACAATCCATATCATCATTGGTGTTTTCTGATTCGCTTAATGGAGCACTCCACACAGGGTTTTGACACGTTTTAAACATAGCCGTTTCGCTCTGCTCACCTCTAGGGGCTACGACCCCAGGGCCTCTATAGATTACTGGGGCGTCCAGCCCAGAAACAACGCGCTCCTTATCAGGCCATGATTGAAAAAGTCGTTTTTTAAGAAGCGTATATTTGAAAAGATGTTCACCCCGTTTGAACAAACGATCTATCTTCTTGAAAATATTGTTTAAAACAGGTACATCAGCTCGTGGGTAGACCACTTTCAAATCCTCCACAAGTTGTTCAAGTTTGTGGTCATGAATACCATTTACAACTCTGTATGAAGGACTACAAAAATATATGTAGTCTGTGGGGTCCTTGTCCATCTGTGTCGCAAATATGTAATAACTTTTTTGATGTATCACGCTGTCGAAAACAGTTGAATAGTTGGCGCATAGTCCAGGGTAATTCAAGTCTCTCCACACTTTGTTTCTGAACATACGCCAATCGTGAAGACAGAATGATATGTATGGCTGTTGGTCCGTAAAAATCATACCCTCGGAATCCAATGTATACAATAACACGCATTGAATTTCTTTCACAAAAACATATCCCCCTATACGACCGTCAGACATGAGCCATTCGTATTCCTCTGGTTTTGTAGGGGTTCGGAGAAAGTGTACAAAACTCGCAGGTCGTCTTTTTTTGGGTGCCATGACAATCTCATGGCCTGCATCCATGGTTTCGTCAACCGGTGTAAGTTCAACCCTTCTTCTCACAGATCGAGGTGCAGCGTCGCTATCCATGATTGTTTTTAGTGTCGAAAAAAAAAACACTACTGCTATAACTATGTTGTACTAAGTACCAAGCTTTTATACTATGATGGGGGTATGCACTAAACATTTAGACACGATACAATTAGTCCATATTTTCACACCCCTACGAATTCCCTAGAGATTTTGACACATTTTACATACCAGAGAAATTTAACATGCCATGCATGCTAGAGAAATTTGACATACCATGCATGCTAGAGAAACTTGACATACCATACACACATGACAATCTTGACATACCCCACATGCTAGAGAAGTTTGGCATACCAGGCATGCATGCTAGAGAAATCTGACACGTCATACATAATCTTGACATTCCTAAATATAACGCATACAACTATATTTTATCAAAGATCTGCACCCCTACAGTATGGAGCATACTTCATAACCTACGTATTCCCTCCGACGATTGGCTTCTCCCCGCACAACGTTATGATTTATTTATATTGTATTGTGCTTTGTAGACATATAGGCTGTTTTTTACGAATGCCTTTTTTATTTTTTATTTTTACAAACTCACAGTCTTGAAACACACGGTGGGGCATAGGGGGAGACACACACACACACACACACACGCGCACACACGCAACCGCTCTATGCATACCAACACATATTCTGCATCGTGGAATGAACATACCCCCCAACACGTTAGGGGGTTAATCACAGGTCAGCATAACACATACCCACAGTGTTGTAAACCCCGGCGCCTGCAGCAGTCTACGAAAACAGACCCCCGGGTCATCCGGAACCATATGGGGATGCGTTTGGTTACAGTATCACACAAATGGCGCCATTTACACAAACAACGGACGTGGGGGTACATATGTATATGTTGAGGGGGTTGCAGACTGGACCTACATACCAGACATAGGCACATTCCCACAGCGTTTGCGACAAACACACACACACACACACCCAAGGCGGGTTGTGACGCGGCACACACCACTGCTGACACATGTAAACATTCGCACGTGGACCGTACACGTCACAGGGGTGAATGTAAACAAAACACACGTGGAGCACCGAACAGAATTTTTTTGACATACTACGCATAACAAACATTTTTAACATACTACACATACCAGAAATACCCGACATTCCAAACATTCCGCACATTCCAGGCAATCAATCATTTTGACACAAAGTGCCGCCTATATACTACTATGAACATTTAACACGTAGCTTAAATTCTTCAAAGGTCCATATCTTGGATTTTAATTGCTGAAATTTGGTCAAAGTTGACATGCCATCTCTAAACAGCTTTCTTTTTATGTGTACTAAATTTTGTGACATTTTGTCGTAGGGGGCGATGTTTATCGCCAAAGCTAGGTGTGGAAAAACAGTTTTTGTTAAATAACTCGTCAACAATTTTGCCCAAGACAACGAGTTTGTGTTAGTATGCAGGTGTTACAGAGGCGTATCGACCCAGCCCATAAACACTCACTTGAAGCATAGCGCCACCTAGTGATAAGGGTAAATGCAAAAATTGGGATATTGAGTTGCCAGTATCTTCGACTATTAACCTATTGTATACGCCCACGCGCTGAACAAGGCGGTGGAAATGAGCCCTCAGAATACGGACTGCAGCTAGAGAATAGAAACCGACCATTTGTTTGTGAATGGTAATATTTTGCACACAGTCGCGAGGTTTTTGAGGTATTCCCTGTGTCAATACATGCATTGATAGCACAGTTGACATGAATTGTATAGCTGTGCCTATAGCTTTCAATGGGATTTTAGCTGAATACGCACAGAATACGCGCAGAAAAATAGACTCGCCCTGCATCCGAAACCTTAGTAGGCACTGCGTTCTATGCAGTGCTTACCACTCGACCGTTACAGTCATTGACTGTATATAGTCAATGGTTACAGTAGTAGCTTCTACGTAGCAAACTAGCCAGTAGCAGGTACAATTCGGACGTACTACGACATCGCCATCTTGCCCGTCCTCTGATCCGGATGTTTACATTAACGTCATGATTTTGCCAGCTTGTAGTAAACGGTTAGCTGCATTTTATCAGATAACCTCAACATTTATATGCATTTGTGACGTGAACAACTATTTACATGGCTTTTATTTACTGAAGTGCACATTTGTACACTGTCAGACAAGCGACCGGAGTCTCCGCCATCTTGGTTACTTTTAACGAGCGGGAAGTTTTTGGTTCTTCTTCTATGGTTTTCAACCTCCCTCTGACTTCTGGGATAGCGTAGTGTAGTTCGCTTGCACACTGCAAAATACTACCAGTTCAATTCAATGAGCCAGTTCTACCGTATCGAGTGAAGGTGGGGTATTTGAGTTACTCAGTGAGACAGTACATCCCGCCGCCACTAAGGTGCTATAAATGTCAAAAGTTCGGACATGCAGCGGCATGCAGAGGTAGACAGCGATGTGGCAAATGTGGAGGTGGAGACCATGAATACGGCAAATGCACTGAGGGTACAAAAGCTAAGTGTTGCAACTGTGGGGGTGATCATAGCGCAGCGTACAAAGGGTGCGAGGCTCACAAACGTGCTGCTCAAATACAGAGAGTTAAAGTGGAGGAGAAAATCACATACGCTGAGGCTATCAAAAGAGTTAGATCTGTGCAGAAAGACAACACTATGGTCCAGCAGCACCCGGTAAGAAGAAGGACAGAACAGGGCACAAATCGCGATTGCTGCGTTGCAAGAGAACAATGTGCTGGTGTCGTGGTAAATGTGGGAGCAGACAAGGTTAAGTTTGTGGCCTTTCTTGCCTATGTTATCAACTGTGTAGCGAAAGTAGAAAGTAGAACCGAGAGAATTGGAATAATTCTAAGGGCAGCAGAGAAATATCTTAATATGGAGAAAATATCTCTAGATCTTGTAGTTGACACAATTAATGTGGGGATTCCAGATACTCAGACATCATGTACCGGTTCCTAATGGTTTTTATCATCTTGCAATGGAATGCCCGTAGTCTTTGCTCTAATGGGCAAGAGTTTAAGGGCTTTGTTGATGAAATGACTGAGAAACCACATGTTATTTGTGTACAAGAAACTTGGCTCAAACCTCAGCTAGATTTTATTATGTATGGATATGTTGCTATTAGAAGAGATAGGGAAGCTGGTATTGGTGGTGGTATAGTAACCTTTATTCAACAAGGATTGGGATATAGGGTAGTGAATACATGCAAAGACTTAGAGGCAACAGTGGTGGAGGTGGGGGTAGGTAACAGCAGCATATGGATAGGTAAATTTTATAACCTGTTACGTGGGACTTTTTTTTTTTTACTGCCACTAAGTAATACGGTGTCTCCCTTCGCCACCAATCAGGGCTTGCTTTAATTGTGCTGTTGTCGTGCCAGCCTTGATTGAGTTCGCTTGCTTTGCGCTCTGTCTGTGAGTGAATGAATACAGGTGTGCCAATGAGGACGCTGCACGCTGATTGGACCGTGCTGCAGATAAAGGCCTCCACCTGAAGTCTGCTCTCCCCGCTCGGCTCGGCTCCACTCACTCGCTGCGCTATTTGTTTGAAAAGCTGTTGGCAAAAGGCCCTTAGGCTAGATTTGCTAGGCTTGTTTTTTTACATTGTCTTTTCTTTTTAGCTTAGTACAAATCCTGAAACTTGGTGGAGGTCCAGGTGGTGTTTTACTTTCTTCCCATTTCGGCGCACGGGGATAGTTTATTTTAGGGAGTCAGGAAGTTTTCCCGGAAGACCCACGTGTTTTGTTTCGAGGAGGTAAGATTGTGGTTTTGGACTTTTGAGGTTAGGTTTATTGTAGGGCTCTTTTTTTTTCAGACAAAGCCCAGTGTCTGACCTTTTTTTTCTGTGCAACCAGGCTGTATAGAGGCCGTTTCTGTTAACTTTTAGGAATTCTGAATAAAACCGCCACCTTTTGTCCCCTGTTCCGTTGCCTGGTCCTTATGTTGCCTTCCCATATTTAATTTATTCAACGGGTTTGTAACATAAATGGGGGCTCGTCCGGGATGAATTAATTGATTAATTAGGGTACTTACGTAATTATTTAATTATCTCAAAATTCTCCCGAAACTTGAGATCCAAATGCTGCGCACAGCACTCTGCCGTGTGTTTTCCTTGCCTTGGGATCTTTTTCTCTGCGTTAACCAGGATCTTGACAGGTTTGTTTTCGTTTTGCCAACAGTTTCTCTTCGTCCGTTACCTCTCGCAAAAATGTTTGACCTCGACGAATTCGTCCGAGCACCCACGCAGGAGGGTCTGCTTAGTCTCACTCGTGAAGGTTGAGGTACGTGGCGGCATCCCTAAAGCTGAACTACAGGTGCAGCTCATTGATGCACTGCACCGGTGAAGTCAATAAGGTTATTCCTGAACATCCAGCCAGTCCCACGAAAAGCTCGCTTGAGTGGAAGCGTCTAGCACTTAGGGAAAAAGAACTGGAGTGTGAACAAGCCAAAATGCAGAGGGAGTACGAGCTCCGAGTTAAAGAATTGGAACACACACATGCTTTACGCATAAAAGAGTTGGAACTTCAAGCACACCAGGCTGGCGTTCCAGCCCGTGTAGACTTTGATGTGGCTCGAAATATAAGAGTAGTACCACCGTTTAATGAGAAGGAAATGGATAAATTCTTTAATCATTTTGAACACGTGGCTACCACTTTGAAATGGCCAGGTAATGTGTGGACGATGGTCTTACAGTGTGTATTTACGGGTAAGGCACAGGAGGCTTATTCTTCCTTGCCACTTCAAGACGCTTCTGATTATGAGAAGGTGAAGAAGGCAGTGTTGAGAATTTATTCTTTAGTCCCCGAAGCCTACCGACAAAAATACCGCTCGTTCCAAAAATCTGACTCGTTGACCTATGTGGAGTTCATTAGAGAGAAAGAGCTTCTCTTTGACCGGTGGCTGCAGGCTGAAAAGGTTACCACCTTCGATGCTCTGCGCAACCTAATGATAGTGGAAGATTTCACTAATAACTTGCCACAGGGCATCGCTACCCATGTAAGCGAACACAAAGATTTAACGCCAACCAAAGCGGCCGAGTTGGCAGACGAGTATGCGCTAGCGCACAGACGCGACTTCACTGGAAAAAGCAGTGCTTCGAAGTCGAGTGGGTTAAAACCAGCATTTAGTCGTAGTCGTACACCTTCTCCGCCGCAGGATAAATTTATGTATAAACCGTCATCCAAACATCCCGTTAGGGTCTGCGTATACTGTAAGAAAAAGGGCCATGTGATGGCTGAATGTTACAGATTCAAGCGTAAAGATCAAACTCATCCCGCAAATCCAGGTAAAACTGAAACTGGTCTCTGTGTTTCCAATCTTGAAGTGGACGAGATAAAACAGTCAAAATCGAAGGCTGTCAAACCTATCGCCAATAGGTCATTTGCTCCGTTTATCTTGGATGGCACTGTCGCATTACCTGGGGTGCCTGGCGAGCCTACGCCTATTAAAATACTGCGTGACACGGGAGCTTCACAGAGCTTTGTACTGCGAAACGTGTTGCCTTTTAGCGACAGTACACAAACGGGAGACAGTGTCCTGGTTAGAGGATTCGAAATGGGCTTTGTCGATGTGCCTTTACATAAGGTCTCTCTCTCGTCCGACTTAGTCACTGGGAATGTCGTAGTGGGAGTTCGCCCCAGTCTCCCCGTTGAAGGCGTAGCCATGCTACTGGGAAACGACTTAGCCGGTGGCAAAGTTTTGCCATGCCCAATTGTCTCTCCTGTATCTTCAGGCCTTGATGTTAACATGTCCATGGAATTGCCTGAAGTCTTTCCATCCAGCGTTGTTACACGCGCCATGGCGCAGCGCGTTAAAAAGGACTCTCCAGATGATGTGATTGATTTAAGTGACACCTTCCTCGCTAGTCCGTCAGCTGATGGTGTCCAGTTGTCTTGCGTTCCTCCCTCGGTCTCAGCAAAATTGCCTCTTAACCGCGAGCAACTCATTAAAGAACAAAAAGACGACTCCTCTCTCACGCCACTGTTTTCCCAGGTAATGTCAAAAAGTGAAGTTGATAGTAGTCCTCAGGGATATTTTATGCAGGATGGTGTTTTAATGCGCAAGTGGCGGCCGCTAACCGCCCCTGCGCATGATTGGCATGTTGTGAACCAAATTGTCGTGCCAACCGCTCTTCGAGAGGAAATATTAAGTCTAGCTCATGATCACCACTTTGCGGGACATCTGGGTGTCAAAAAGACTGCAGACCGAGTGATGCACAATTTCTATTGGCCAGGAATTATGCTCAATGTTGCGAAGTTCTGTAAGACATGTCATCTGTGCCAAGTGGTAGGGAAACCGAACCAGGTAATACCGCCTGCCCCGTTACAGCCAGTTCCAGTGTCTTCAGAGCCGTTCGCGCACGTCATCTTAGACTGCGTTGGCCCTCTGCCTAAAACCAAGTCTGGAAACCAATATCTCCTCACTATAATGTGCAGTTTGACGCGTTTTCCCGAGGCCATTCCATTGACAAAAATAACAGCACCAGTCGTCGTGAAGGCGCTGCTTAACTTTTTCTCAATGTTTGGTCTCCCAAAAATGGTTCAGACGGATCAGGGCACTAATTTTATGTCCAAGGTGTTTAAGCAGGTCATGCAACAGTTGGCTATTCAACATGTCACGTCGAGCAGTTACCACCCTCAATCACAAGGCGCTCTCGAACGTTTCCACCAAACGCTTAAAAACATGTTAAAGACCTACTGTCTGGAATTTCAGCGTGACTGGGACGAAGGCGTTCCAATGGTTCTGTTTGCCATTCGCGAAGTGGTCCAGGAGAGCTTGGGGTTTAGCCCTGCAGAGCTTGTCTTTGGGCACTCCGTGCGTGGGCCCTTAAAAATTGTGAGAGATGCGTGGCTCACTGACTCAACCAGGTATCATGACTTGACGGATTATGTGTCTAAGATGCGTTATAGGCTGCAGCGTGCGTGTCAACTGGCGAAGGAGAATCTGAAAATGTCCCAGGGGAAAATGAAGAAACGGTATGACCAAAAGGCCATCTCTCGGCACTTCTCTCCTGGTGACCAGGTAATGGTTTTACTGCCTGTGCTGGGCTCTGCGTTACAAGCACGTTATGCGGGGCCTTATCGAATTAAACGCCGGGTAGGTGAGCTGAATTATGTGATCGCCACTCCTGACCGGCGCAAAGTTACACGACTGTGCCACATTAACAGGCTAAAGCCATATTGCACGAGACCGGCACAGTCTGACACGCCCGTAGGCATCTTCAAAGACGGTGACAGTAAGCGGTCCACGGCATCTAGTGCTGAAACTGCCACTGTAGCTCCGTGCGCTGTCACTGTCTTTTCTGATACGCCTCCCGATGTTCCTGGCCCATCCGTTGAGGTCGTTGAAGGGAGGCTTAAAAACTCGGAAATTCTCAATGACCTGCCAGCGTATCTGTCTCACCTTTCCGAGTCCGAGGCCTCTGATCTGACAGCTCTGTTTAAGTCACACAGGGATTTATTTTCTGACATTCCTCGCTGTACTAACGCTATAGTGCATGACATTGAGGTCGAGGGCGCTAAACCAATCAGGCAACATCCATATCGAGCAAATCCATTAAAACGTGCAATACTGAAACAAGAAGTCAACTTTATGCTGGAAAACAACATTGCTGAGACCAGTAACAGCCCGTGGAGTTCTCCTTGCTTATTAGTCCCCAAGCCTGACGGTACGTTCCGTTTTTGCACCGACTTTAGGCGCGTTAACACCGTGACTAAGCCAGACAGTTATCCGCTGCCTCGCACGGCCAGCCACGTTAGTAAGCTGGATCTCCTCAAAGGCTAATGGCAAGTCCCTCTATCCGACCGTGCCAAGGAAATCTCGGCCTTCGTAACACCAGACCACTTCTTGCAGTATGTGTGTATGCCCTTTGGTCTTCGCAACGCTCCCGCCACGTTTCAGCGTTTGATGAATAACGTGTTAAATGGTGTGAGTAATTGTGAAGCATTTTTGGATGATGTGATTGTGTACAGCGCCACCTGGCGGTCTCACATGGAAGACTTGGCTACTGTCTTTGACCGTCTGTCAAAAGCCAGCTTGACCTTCCTCGGAATGGTGGGGTATTACCGATCATTCTGTAAGAATTTTTCAACAGTCGCTGCCCCTCTTACTGACATGCTCAGCACAAAACGTGTGTTTAAGTGGGGAGAGGCCTGTCAGGCAGCGTTTGAGGCAGTTAAAGCGCTGCTCAACACTGCCCCAGTTCTAGCTGCTCCAAACTTTGACATGCCCTTCTCCATTGCCGTAGACGCTAGTGACTTAGGCGCAGGGGCTGTCTTGTTCCAAGCCGGTAAGGATGGTTTAGACCACCCAGTTGCGTTCTTCTCGCGAAAATGTAACCATTACCAGCGCGCTTACTCCACCATCGAAAAGGAAACATTTGCGCTGGTGCTGGCGCTACAGCACTTTGAGGTCTATGTTGATAGAGCAGCGACTGTAACGGTGTTTACTGACCACAACCCGTTGACATTTCTCAATCGCATGTGTAATGGCAACCAACAGTTAATGCGTTGGAGGCTTGTGCTTCAGGGCTGCAACACTGACATAAAGCACATTCGTGGTTGTGACAATGTAGTTGCTGATGCTTTGTCACGCGTGTAGGTAGGCTATAGCGCTGTTCCAAATAAGTTGTCGGTGAGTGGCCTATGTAAGTATGTCTTTTGTCTATTGAGATTGTTTTCTATATTGCCTTAAATTGCATTTGTATGTTGGACTTCTGCTGGACTGTAACCACCTTGTGGCACTGTTACATCTTGGAAGTATTTTTTTTTTTATACTCCCGCCAACTTATTTCTTAAGGGTGGGGGTGTTACGTGGGGTTTTTTTTTTTTTTACTGCCACTAAGTAATACGGTGTCTGCCTTCGCCACGAATCAGGGCTTGCTTTAATTGTGCTGTTGTCGTGCAAGCCTTGATTGAGTTCGCTTGCTTTGCGCTCTGTCTGTGAGTGAATGAATACAGGTGTGCCAATGAGGACGCTGCGCGCTGATTGGACCGTGCTGCAGATAAAGGCCTCCACCTGAAGTCTGCTCTCCCCGCTCGGCTCGGCTCGGCTCCACTCCACTCACTCGCTGCGCTATTTGTTTGAAAAGCTGTTGGCAAAAGGCCCTTAGGCTAGAACTTGTTTTTTTACATTGTCTTTTCTTTTTAGCTTAGTACAAATCCTGAAACTTGGTGGAGGGCCAGGTGGTGTTTTACTTTCTTCCCATTTCGGCGCACGGGGATAGTTTATTTTAGGGAGTCAGGAAGTTTTCCTGGAAGACCCACGTGTTTTGTTTCGAGGAGGTTGAAGATTGTGGTTTTGGACTTTTGAGGTTAGGTTTATTGAAGGGCTCTTTTTTTTTCAGACAAAGTCCAGTGTCTGACCTTTTTTTTTCTGTGCAACCAGGCCGTATAGGGGCCGTTTCTGTTAACTTTTAGGAATTCTGAATAAAACCGCCACCTTTTGTCTCCTATTCCGTTTCCTGGTCCTTATGTTGCCTTCCCATATTTAATTTATTCAACGGGTTTGTAACATAAGCCATGTAGGAAGCTAACTAAAGAGAATTTTGATAGCATTGTTGGTGAGGTACCTAATCAGATTGTGTGGTGTGGGGACTTCAATGCCCATAGTACTCTTTGGGGTAGTACACTCACAGATTATAATGGATGTGTGGTTGAAGAAGCATTAGAGGAAATGGATTTGGTGTGCCTGAATGATGGAAGGGGTACCAGGATAGATGTGGGAAGAGGGGTGGAGTCATCAATTGATCTTACACTGGTATCAGAGAAAATAGCGGGGGAGCTACTTGGGAGGTGCTTGTTACCACCACAATAGGTAGCGATCATTACCCAATATGTGAAATTGGAGTAGGGCCAGTCCAGCTGGAGGAAGTGGGTCTTCCAAGATGGAAGCTAAAGGATGCTAACTGGACAGCTTACAGTATGTTCTGTAGCGTTAGGCTGCAGATAAAGCCAGACAGCTTCAATAGTGTGGATGATTTTAATTCCAAAATAACTGAAGTCCTACATTCCATTGCAGTAGATATAATTGGAAAAGGGAGTGGTGTGGGCCGATGTAGGAAGGTTCCATGGTGGTCAGAAGACTGTAAGATGGCAATACAGGCGAGAAATAAAGCTTTTAAGAAGGTCAAGGCTACGTTCTGTTTTAATGACATGGTGGCCTATAAAAAAGCTCAAGCCCATGTCAGAAGGGTAGTAAGACAAGCTAAGCACCAACAGTGGCAGCAATTCTGCAGTGAAATAGGGAGAGAAACTCAAATCTCTGATGTGTGGGGTATGATCGGGAGGATGGGTGGTATTAGGAGGGAGCTTACCTTACCAGCCATAAGGTATGATAAAAGACTTATGATCAGCAACAAGGACAAAGCAGAAGCACTGACAAGAACATTTGTAAGACTTCACAGCTCAACAAGCCTGACCCCAGAAGCAAGGGCAGCGAGAGAGGATTTTTTAAAACAGCACCCCAATATTCATGAACGAAAGACAGATTTTAATGAAGCAGTGGATGTCCCATTTTCCCTGTTTGAACTCAAAAGAGCTTTGGCTGGGGTTAGAGCCACATCCCCTGGTAAAGATGAAATATGTTATAAGATGGTTGAATGTTTAACCCCTGAGGCACAGGGAATAATCTTGCAGCTCTACAACAAGATATGGGAAGCAGGCACAATTCCGATGATCTGGAAGCACTCAGTTGTCATACCCATAGGAAAACAGGGAAAGATAAGTGCGAGCCAACTAGTTATCGACCTATTGCCTTAACCTCAAATATATGTAAAGTTATGGAGCGTATGGTTACCAGCAGATTGACATATGTACTGGAAAGCAGAAAATTACTTTCATGCCATCAGAGCGGTTTTAGGAAAGGGAGGACCACCATGGATCCAGTTGTGTGTCTGGAGAATGAAATTAGGAAGGCGCAGGCAAACAAGGAACAAGTCAATGCAGTATTTTTTGACGTAGAGAAAGCGTATGATATGTTGAGAAAACCCAAGTAGTTTGTTTTTCTAAGAAGCGGGTTAACCCAAAGGTGAATATTTTTTTCTATGGGCAGTCAATTAAGCAAGTCTCAAGTATTAGATTCTTAGGAGTGTGGATGGATCACAAATTAACATATGGAGAACATATTCAAAGGGTCTCAACCAAGTGCAAAAAGGCTATTAATGTGATGAGATGCCTTGTAGGGAGCAGCTGGCGAGCAAATATGGGTGCCCTTAGGCATATCTATACTGCTCTAATCAGATCAGCTTTAGACTATGCCTGTATAGCATATGGGTCAGCAGCAAAATCACATCTGCAGAAACTTGATGTTGTACAGGCACAGGCCTTGCGGTTATGCTGTGGCGCCTTTAAGACGTCTCCAGTTCCAGCGATTCAGGTGGAAGTTGGTGAAATGCCGCTCTCACTGCGGCGTCTTCAACTGAGCATGAGCTATTGGGTCACACTAAGGGGACATGCACAGGACCATCCATCTAAGGTTGTTCTGAATAAGTGTTGGGAACATGGGTGTAAACATTTTAACAGTTTTGGGTGGGTGGGAGATGATGAGGCGGAGAAGCTGGAGTTGACTGAACTGTCGTATTGTCACACAGTAACAATGTCAGCTACCCCCCCATGGTTTTTCCCTATGCCGACAGTGGACTTAGAAATAAGAAAAATGTCAAAACAGAGTAGGGAGCATGGTGGGCTGAGCAATATGGTACACTACTATCTGAGCATCAAGTACATAGATATGGTGCAGGTATATACTGATGGTTCAAAGGATCCAGATACAGGAAGAACAGGAGCAGCAGTACATGTACCAGAATTTGATATTTCACTCAGGCAGAGGACATCAGACAACCTATTAATCTACTCAGTTGAGCTTGTAATGTATTCCTTATTTGTCAGTCACCGACACGACACGTACGGATCAAGTATCTGCCTTAACGTTTTATTGTTGACAAGCCAACGGTTACCATGGATATAATCAGTACAGTTCTACGGGTGCTGCTTATGGACATAAGTCATATAACATGAGCATACATAACATCTCCCTTCTTAACAAATGACAAGACATAGTATATTAAAAACAGTACTAGTATCTACTAAAATTCAAGTATCAATCAGCTGCTATCAATGTTTACTTATTTATAATATATTTATAAATTATGTATGTGTTGTTCTATTAAACTGCATTTGTTCAAGTGCTTTAAGTAAACAAGTTAATTTGAATAACACTGTAATGGCATTAAATAACAATAGCATTAATGAGTGTTCAGTACCATAGTAAACAATAAAAGTACACAATGAATTATTATAATAAACAATTGTAACAGCTATATCTAGGAAGGAGAGGTTACCAGCACTTCACTTCCGTAGGTGTCTTTACCACACCTAGTCCTAACCTACATGACCTATAAATTCAGTCTGTTAGGCGGTTTGACAGTTCTGTCTCGCCGGGTGATGTACGGTTCACCTGGTCGAGTCCGGGCATGGTTCACGTGTTGTTTGGGAGGGGAGTGAGGCTGCTCAGATGGAGGGGAAGACAGCTTCTCAATTGCAGCATGGTCTGGTGGCTCAGTCCATGGATCTTTCTGTGTCCTGTGCCGGGAACAGTTGGCAGCTGGAGTGCTGTGGCGGAGATGTTGACTGGTGCGGCGGTACTGCTTATCGCCACTGCTCACCACAAAGGATCGGGGAGCACTGTGCTGTCGGACTACAACAGCTGGTGTCCATGTGTGGCTACCAGGAAAGTCAATTCAGGAAAGGGCTGCATCCTGACTTCCTCTCCTGGCTTGAGATCAACACGAGGTTTACCTGCTCTCTTGTGATCATGGTGGTACTTCTGAGTGTCCTTGCTTTGATCTAGCAGGCGCTTTACTTTCTGGGGGTCATAGGCCGTTGGGGCTGTTGGTAAGTTGTTTCGTGGTCTCCTTCCCATTAGTAGCTGGGCTGGTGAGAGGCCTACTGACTCGAGGGGAGTTGTTCGGTAGTCCAGCAGGGCAAGGTGTTTGTCTGGTGCTTTGCGCCAGAGCCTCTTGACTGTCTGCACAGCACGCTCTGCTTCTCCATTTGAGTGCGGTGTGTGTCGTGATGATGTGATGTGCTGAATGTTGTAGCTCTTGCAGAATTCTCTGAACTCCTCTGAGGAGTACTGGGGACCGCTGTCAGTGCGCATGGTTGCAGGGATGCCGTGCCTGCCGAACTGAGCTTTCAGTGTCTCTATGACTGCAACTGCGTGTGTCTTTCAGCTTGTTTACTTCAATGAATTTGGAGTAGTAGTCTACGACCAGTATGTACTGCTGACCCTCAAATTCAAAGAGATCAGATGCTACCTCCTCAAAGGGCAGCTCGGGTGTCTCTGTTGGCTTGAGTGGCTGTCTTGGAAGTTTGTTTTGAAAGTCTGCACAGAGGCTGCAGTTTCTGATGACTTCTTCAATCTGTGCACTCATGCCAGGCCAGTAGAGGGTCTCACGAGATCGCTGCTTGCTTTTGACGATTCCCATGTGTGACTGATGGATGAGTCTCAGCATGTGCTCACGCATAGTGGGGGGTACTAGTATGCGCAGACCTTTGTAGATGATCCCATCAGACAAGGCAAGCTGGCTTCTGGAGTCCCAATACGGCTGAATGAAGACAGGCACTTCACGCCTGTGCTCAGGCCATCCACTCTGAATGACTTGTTGAAGAGAACTGAGCTCTTCCTCTGTCCGTGCTTTTAGTTCCGCGTACTTCTGGTCGCTGACAGAGACGAAGTTCAGCATGGAGATGCACTCCAGGCCTTCCATCTCTGTTGTTTTGTCTGGCAACTGTGCTCTGGACAATGTGTCAGGGAGCTCCATGTCTTTACCTCTTCTGTACTTGATGGTCAGGTCATACCACTGCAGACGAAGACGCATTCGTTGTATTTGCATTGGGGTTGACAACAGGGATTTCTTGTATATGTCTTCCAGAGGTTTGTGGTCGTTGAAGACTGTGACATGTGTTCCCAGGATGTAGTTGTGGAACTTTGTGCAGGCGTGGACGATGGAGAGCATTTCTTTTTCAATTTGTGCATAGCGTGTTTCTGCATCTGTTAGTGATCTCGAGGAGAAGGCAATTGGCTGATCATCCTGCAGTAGAACTGCTCCTAGTCCAAAGCTGCTGGCATCACTGAAGATCACAACTGATTTTGCAGGGTCAAAGTACTTTAGTACAGGAGGGTGTGTGCACAGTTCTTTCAGTTTGTCAAAGGCCTGTTGTTGAGCTGGCTGCCACTGAAACTCCACATCTCTCTTTAGGAGCTGACGTAGTGGCGCATCCACTTCACTGAGATTGGGTATGAACTTAGACAGGTAGGTCACAAAGCCTAAGAAGCGGTGCACACCTTCTTTATCTGATGGTGGGGGCATCCTCTGCACAGCGTCCACTTTTGCCGGGTCGGGTTTTAGTCCATCTGTTGTTATCATGTGGCCCACGTATGGCACTGATGACTGGCGTATGTGGCACTTGTTAAAGTTCAGCTTCAGGTTGTAGCTTGTGGCTCTCTCCACCACTCTGCGCAGGATTGCGTCATGTTCTTGGATGGTGGGGGCCGCGGTGAGGATGTCGTGCATCACACTAATGGCTCCAGGCACACCCTCGAGCATCTGGTCCATGATACGCTGGAAGATCTCTGGTGCGCATTTGATACCGAAAGGCAGTCTCTGTCACGGTGTCGCTCTGGGCTTGGGATTTTTTCGTGTTTACTTTGCGCTGTTACCCACCTGTTAGTCAATTAGGTTCACTCTACCGTGTTGTACTGTTATTTCCCCGTGTTGTCTGCTTGTTCACTGCACCTGTACTTCCTTGTTTAGACCCTCATCAGATTATCTTTCTCACTCGCCCTCCTCGCTTCACAATCGCTGTAATTATCCGTCTCACCTGCACTTCCTGGTTTGTGACAATCACGAGTTTATTCAATCATTCTACTCACCTGCACTCCTCGTTCACGCTCGTTTAGTTCCCGGGGTTTCCACTACTTATACTCGCCTCTCTCACTCACTCTTTGTCAGTCCGTCTGCGAACCCACGGTGTATTCCTCGGCAAGCTTTTTGACTCCTGACTCTTCATTGTCTGTGTAGCAGTTTCTCCCGGTGTCTGTCTGTTCCCTGTTTGTTCCTGTTTTCCCTGCCTGTTTATCTCCAGTCTTCGGTTGCCGACTCCTGCCTGTCCCTGACTGTTTGGCTCTCCCGCTCCTGGCTACGACTTCGAACCGTCCCTGGCTCTCCCTGGCTCTTCAGTCCTCCGGTACCGACCTCCGCCTGTCCCTGGTTCTGCTCTTCGCTCCAGCCCTGGTGAACGACTCCTGCCCGTCCTCGACATTGCTCCACGCTCCAGCCCTGGTGAACGACTCCTGCCCGTCCTCGACACTGCTCCACGCTCCAGCCCTGGTGAACGACTCCTGCCCGTCCTCGACACTGCTCCACGCTCCAGCCCTGGTCTCGACCCTCGCCTGTCCTCGACCCAGCTCTACTCTCCTGCCCCTGGCACCGACCACCGCCTGCCAACGACCCTGCTGTTCGTCTGCCCCCGGGTGCGAGTCCCCACTGCCCGCCTGCCTGGGTGTCTCGGCGCTCCTCTGGTGGATACTTACCTGCTCTCCGGAGCCTTTGACTTTGTCCCACTTCCCCCAACCCTTTAATAAACTACTTTTGAGGTTACGTACTTGGGTCTATCTGTCTGTCTGTCCGGAACCCGTGACAGTCTCAGCCATCTGAACCGACCGATGGGTGTGTTGAAGGTGGTGAGGAAGGAGGATGGCTCATCTAGCTCTATATGCAGGAATCCCGACTTTGCGTCTAACACTGAGAAGACTTTGGCGCCTCATCGAGACTACCTCCTCCACAGTGCGCATGGGGTGGTGTTCTCTTTTGATGACTTTGTTCAGGTCACTCGGGTCGATGCAGATCCTCACTTTGCCGTTCCTCACTGCTGCCACCATGGAGCTCACCCACTCTGTTGGTTGTTCCACCTTTGTGATGTAGCCGTCATTTTCCATCTCATGCAGCTTTTCGATGATCTTTTCCCTCAGGGCGGCCGGTTGCCTGCGTACAGGATGAACTACACCTCTTGCATTCGGTTCCAGCTTTATGGTGTATTTACCTGGCAGCGTTCCAGTGGTACGGCTCAGCTCTGGGAAGTCATCAAGTCCAGCCGGAACACACTCTGTACTGCCTCCAGCTCCAGCACTGCCAAGCAGGTCAAGGCGTGCGATCAGCCCCAACGCCTCAGCTGTGGCGCCACTAAGCACATTCTCCTGTGCAATGTCCAGTATTTCGAACACAGCGACCACTTTGGCTTTTTGTGATGAAATTGGTAGGTTCACGGCTGCTACTGGCTTCAGGCGGTGGTTTGAGTAGGAGCGGAGCACTACACCAGAGCGTTGTAGTTCACCTGTGTGCCCAAGTGACTGGTAATTGTCTAGAGTCAAGGTGTTGCATTTTGCTCCTGTGTCTATTCTGAATGGCACTCTTTTAGACAGTATTTCCAGATCAGTAATCCACTTGTCATTGTTATGTGTGTCATTAGGCTGCATCAGATTTATGCACAGAATGTCCTCATCATCTGGTGAATTTTGATTAAACTCTGTACTCACAGTGTTGACACCACGCTTGTTGCACACAGCCACCCAGTGATTCGGTTTGTGACAGTAGGAACACACAGAGCCTTTCGCTGGACACCTGCCTTGGTTCCATTTGTGCTGTGCGTCTTTCCCACACTTTGTACAGGTTTTCGGTAAGTTGAGCTTGCTTTAGATGGCATTTTCTTGCTTTGCAGGTTGTATTTGGGTCTAACGGACACAGATGACACTTGTGAATCTTCATCTCCGACTATTTTCATTTGCTTCACGGACGCTTCGTACTGCTGTGCGATTTCAATGGCTTTCGCTAGTTTTAGATCTTCGCCTTTTACTAGCAACCTTTCTTGTACTCGTTTCTCTCTCACGCCAGCAATAATAGCGTCAATTAACATGTCATCGGGGTCAGTATATTCACAGTCCATTAGAACTAAGCGTAAGTCCTTTACGAAGTTGTCAAAACTTTCCGTTGGCCCTTGTTTGCGTTGTTTGAAGCGGTGCCTAGCAACTCTCTTATTTTTGTGCGGCCTGATGTAATTGGCAAACTTATCCAGTACCTTAGATGGGTCTTCTTTTTCTCCCTCTGTCCAGGTCAGGGTCTTGTAGACTTCTCTGCCTTGTTTTCCAATCCAAGTACCAAGCCATCCTGCTTGCTGTTTTGCCGTTAGATCGAACAGGGGACCATCCCAGCTAACACAGATAAGGTGCTGCAACGTCGCGATCATGTGAATTCGCAAAACACACTTAAGGCCTGGATATACTCGCTGCGCGCAGTGGTGCGCGCGCAAAAGTGACGTCAAAATGACGTCAGTGCACATCTGGCACGGCGTTCTCAAGCGCAGGTTTGCCGTGCGTGCACCTCCGATTTTTTGTAACTTGCGCGCGGCAGCCCCATTGAAAACAATAGGCAATGGCTAGTCTGGTTTCAGCTAACTTTAGCCTAGTAACTACCAGCCTAAACATGTATTTTCCATTGCTACAAATCAGCTAACATTACTGGAAACTCACAAGAAATACAAACACTGACTAAAACTTTTAGGATTTTGTTCAGTTTTATACACAAACCAACTTAGGTGCAAACCTGCAGTTCGTTTATTAAGCTAACTTTTTTGCCTTATCCTATCATTATTCATAGGTCTTATAAAGCTGAAAACACTGTAAATATACACACTGACTCAAACCTTTTCGGATTTATCCAGTTTAATTCCCAAATCATGATGTAAACCTGCAATTCAGTCATGTTTCACTCCTCTGACACGCAAGGTTCCTGAACTACTGAGGCATTTGACACCTCTGACGAGGAGAAGATTGCCGTGTGTGTCGAATGAAGTATATATGGGCGTGCGGCGCTGTGACGTCACTTTTGCGCGCGCACTTCTGCATGCGGCGAGTATACACCTAGCTTTACGTTCCCCTGACGTCGCCGTTGACGATGCCGCAACGTGGACGTGAAAGTTGGTAATACGTTACTCCGACCTAACTTTCGACGGCCCCGGTCCGTAAAAGCGGCGACCTGGTGACGTTGTAGCAACGTCCTTTTACAAGTTGCCAAAAAGTGGCCATGACGTGACTTTTCAACATTGCCAGGTTGTAACCGCAAGGTCTTAGCGACTTTGTAGCAACCAAAATACCCACTGGCAACTTTCTAGCAACCCCCTTTTACAGGTTGCCGAAAAGTGACCAGTGTGTGATTTTTCGACGTTGCTACTTCTTAACCGCAAGGTCTTAGTGACTTTGTAGCAACCAAAATACCCACTGGCGACTTTGTAGCAGCCTTACAGTTTGCATACAATTTGGGCGGACTAGTCCTCATTTGCCCTTTGTGACCAGGCCTGGTTACGAATTTACGCAGAGAGGCATTTGCACAACAAGATGCTTTATTTTATTTTAACACAAGTACAGTGACATATAATGCACATAATATACAACATACAAATTGGGCTCATGGGAAATGACTGCCTACAGAAGTTATATAAACCAGGATGAATGAGTGCAACTGCCTCCCGCAGCTATGTAAACCATGACTGAAAGTGACTGAATGAATTGCTACGGAATATAACAGATGCTTCATCTTTAAGCCCTGCGCCACGGTGTCTGCCTACACCTAGACTGACTATGGCGCAAGCTCTTGAACTGTACATTGTAATGATACGTAACTGTTACATCACCTAAGCAGCAAATTACTAGAAACAATGTGCTCCCCAAATAAAGCAGTACATGGAGAATGAGTAATTGGCAATACTATACAAATATGAACGGTACAAACATCTAGCACAGTGGATAAAACAATAGACAAACACTCGCACTATGAAGCTACAATAACACTGAACATGTAAGGGCATGATAACAGCAAAACTCACTCTCTCATGGACGCACAGAAAGTTCATAGATGGCAAAAGAGATTAACGTTGGGATCCGGGCACGTCCAAGAAACAAATACATAAGTCCGAGAAGAGAAGTGTATCTGCGGGTGCCTGGAACAACTGGTTTTATTTAAGTTTCGCCAATTGTGTGGCTTTTTTGTCTGCGCAATTAAATATGCCATATGAAGCCTTTCGCGCCTTTGCATAGATAGTTGTTTGCTTGTGTTGAATGGTATTTCTACGACTCTTTCAAAATGTTGCCAAGATTTGCTTAGTGAGGGCTTTCTTCTGCTCTCTCTTTCTCTTTTCTGCGGAAAAGGTCGTTTTGGTGGACTCCTCTTTTACCAGATGTGATGTGCTTTCTTGACGGCTCTCCTCTGGCTCCTCTGTCCCGCTGTCTTTAAAAGTTTAAAAGTTAAAAGGAATTCCCTAGTCCTCATGCGTCTGGGTTTGGGGAAAAATCGGAAAGTCTGTTTTGAGACATTATACAGTGCAGATAAGAAAACAGAAGTGGATCCGCTGGTGATGCCTGGGCCTGGAAAAGATTTCTCCTCCCGTGTACTGCTTTGCTAATCGGGCAGGACAATAGGACAATTAACAGGTCACACATTTGAATCTCGCGCAGAGGTTGTCGGGTGGGCAGAATGATTGGCTCCAACCAAGGGCCTGATCAGCAGGAGGTCGTGGCATTTCTAACAATGAAATGTCCTGATTGCAGTTGGTAGGGGCCTAGTGTATTTTGTTCAGAGAATTTGCCCCAGTGTCATGAGTTGCCACTGTGGGAAACCCCATTATTCCAGGTGTTCAAGTCAGTTTCTGTCAATGCAAGAGTAAATCATGCATTCATATTTTAACAACCTGTATTGGTGTGCATTTTAATGTGTTTGTGTGTGTGGTTCTTCTGCCTGTGGCTTTCTTCCTGTCAGTAACTGCGGTGCATGTAGTCTTGCACTGCGGCTATTGGTGAGGTAGCTGAGGGGCGGTTTAAAAAGTTATATTGTTCTTTCCCGTTGCAGCATTTTTTCATTGTCTCGACTGTGTTAAACAACCCTTTACTGAATAAACAGCACGTTCAGTTAGTTGACATTGATGCCTATCTGCCAACGTTACAAAATGACTAATGACAAAGCGCAGACTGTTACGATTTACACACGTTTCCTGTACATAGAAGTTGTCATTCAAGTTGTTGAATCTCGCGGCATCGTACTCCTGGTACCAAATGGCAACGTTATGAGGTGACCGAAAAAGGACGTTGCGGCATCGAGTTTTCTGATATCAAATGGCAACGTTTTCAGATTACCATGTCGTGACGTGACAGAAAGGTCACCGAGGCAACCAAATGGCAACGTCAAACGGTGACCACATCGCAACGTTGCAGCGATTGGTTTTGTTTACGTTATGGCAACATCCTACCAGCAACGTTGCTGCGACCTCGCGTATAAGTGGCCATTAGGTAATGTCGCCATGACCAATTGTCAACTTTAAAGCGACGTTGCGGATACGTCTTGTGTTAGCTGGGATCTAGTACGAAGGTGACATGACTGCGGAATTCCTGATATAAATCGGAAGCGTCCCAATCAATGCTGGGGTGTTCAAACTGTGATAACGCCATTTATCTTACAGTTTTTTTTTTTTTGTTCTTAAGTACTTCTGACACCATGTAATGTATTCCTTATTTGTCAGTCACCGACACGACACATACGGATCAAGTATCTGCCTTAACGTTTTATTGTTGACAAGCCAACGGTTACCATGGATATAATCAGTACAGTTCTACAGGTGCTGCTTATGGACATAAGTCATATAACATGAGCATACATTACAGAGCTCCTAGCTATTCTTATGGCACTTACATGGATTGAGGATTTTAACCCACATAAGGTGGTTATATGCTCAGATTCTATGGCAGCATTGATCAGCATCATGAATTTTAAATCTTCTTGTAGGCCTGACCTGATATGTGAAATTTTTCAATGCTTATATAGATTGTCAAATAAACAAATTCATGTTTGCTTTCTCTGGGTCCCAGCTCATGCAGCAGTAGAAGGCAACGAAGTGGCTGACTCCTTGGCCAAAAAAGCTTTGAAGATGGAACTAGGAAACCTGGTGGTGCCCTTGAGCAGAGTAGAGGTCAAATGCCTTATCAAAACGGAGGTATGCAAAATCTGGCAAGAGCAGTGGAACTTAAATACAAAGGGAAGGTTTCTTCACAATATCCAGCCACAGGTCCCAACAAGAAGGCAGGGTAATGGGGACAGAAGAGTAGAGTAGAGTAACTTTATTGATCCCGAAGGAAATTAAGGTGTCCAGTAGCATACACATAATACACATTGCAAAAAACAGATCAAGCCTATTGCACACAGTAGCATACACATAATACACATTGCAAAAAACAGATCAAGCCTAATACACACGTCTGCATAATACCACATTCACTGAACAGAGGGAAGAAAAAACATTGTAATGATAATAAGTAAGGTAATAAGAATCCACAAGGTAAACAAGTGATGTGATAAGGTGCTTTGTGGTAGATAGATTACAGTGTCCCAGTAAAATTGTCCAGTGATAAGAATTCCACGAGGTAAACAAGTGTCGTGATAAGGTGCTTTGTGGTAGATAGATTACAGTGTCCCAGTAAAATTGTCCAGTGTTATATGAGGGTCCTTTAGTGCAGTAGTCATAGAAGAGTCCTTTAGTGCAGTAGTTATCAGGGTAGTGCAGCATATTGCTGTCCATAGTCGTGTAGTAGTCACCACCAGGGACAGCATGTGCGTGTGTGTGTGTGTGTGTGAGTGTGTGTGCTCAAGCACTCCAGTCCATGATGCTCAGCTCCTTCTGTGTGCTGTTATACAGTTGTATGGCCCTGGGGACAAATGACCTCCGCAGCCTGTCTGTCCTGCAGGAGAGGGACCGGAGTCTGTTGCTGATCAAACTCCTCTGATTGATGATGGTGGTGTGTAGGGGGTGGCGGTCGTTGTCCAGTATGGAGTGCAGCCTGCTCAGGGTCCTCCTCTCAGCTATTGTAGTTAGAGACTCCAGCTCCATGCCCACCACAGACCCTGCTTTCCTCACCAGTCTGTCCAGACGCCCATTGTCTCTTTTCCTAGTGCTGCCACCCCAGCATACCACAGCATAGAACAGCACACTGGCCATGACAGACTGGTAGAACATCAGCAGGAGTCTGTTGCAGACATTGAAAGACCTCAGCCTCCTGAGGAAGTACAGCCTGCTCTGTCCTTTTCTGTAGAGTGCATCTGAATTAGTAGACCAGTCCAGTTTATTGTCGAGGTGTACCCCCAAGTACTTGTAAGTGCAGACTGTCTCGACATTCTCCCCATCAATCGTGACAGGCACCAGCGGCGGGGCGGTTCTCCTGAAGTCCACCACCATTTCCTTGGTTTTGGTGGTGTTCAGTTGCAGCTGATTAGTTCGGCACCACCCAACGAAGTCCTCCACAAGGCACCTGTACTCCCCCTCCTGTCCATCCCTGATACACCCCACGATTGCAGTGTCGTCAGAGAACTTCTGCATGTGACAAGTCTCTGAGTTGTAGCTGAAATCGGTGGTATACAGGGTGAACAGTACAGGGGAGAGCACAGTTCCCTGCGGTGCACCTATGCTGCTGACCACAGTCTCTGATGTAAGGTCCCCAAGTCTGACAAACTGGGGCCGTTCCGTGAGGTAGTCCGTGATCCAGGTCACCAGGCCAGGCTCCACTCCCATCCGCAGCAGTTTGTCTCTCAACAGGAGTGGTTGGATGGTATTAAAAGCACTGGAGAAATCAAAGAACATAATTCTCACAGCACTGCCTCCTTTGTCCAGGTGAGAGTGCACCCTGTGTAGAAGATACAGGATAGCATCCTCTACCCCCACATTCTCTTGGTAGGCAAACTGCAGGGGGTCCAGTGCATGGCGAACCTGAGGTTTGAGAAGGTTGAGCAGCAGTACACGCTTGAGTGTCTTCATTAGGTGTGAGGTGAGGGCAACCGGTCTGTAGTCGTTGGGTTCTTTGGGGTGAGCCTTCTTGGGTACAGGTATTAGGCAGGAAGTTTTCCACAGTGTCGGGACCTTGCCTACCTGCAGACTCCTGTTGAAGAGGTGTTGGAGAGGTTCGGCTAATTCACCTGCGCAGGTCTTCAGCAGTCTGGCACAGACGCCGTCGGGTCTTGCCGCCTTGGATTTCAGCCTCTTAAGTGCTCCTCTCACCTGATCAGTAGTGACTGTGGGTGGTGGATGTCCGGGGTCCATAGGCAGAGGTGAAGGGATGAGTGAGGGGGGATGGTGGGTGTGGGGGGTCCATAGGCAGAGGTAAGGGAGTGGGGTGGGGGGTCCGTGGGCAGTGGTAGGGGTGTGTGGGGTGTGTGGGGGGTCCGTAGTCAGAGGTGCCGGGGTGTATGTGGGGGGTGGTGTGTATGGGGGGTCCATCAGCAGAGGTGAGGGGGTGGGGTGGGGGATGGTGTGAGTGGGGGTAGGTGGAAGTGAGGGGTTTGTAAGCAGAGGTAGGGGGGGGGGTGTGGAGGTGTGCTGACACCAGTTGTACAGTCAATGTCAGGGTCGTTGTCAGAGGCAGGTGGGGGAGGTGCTCTGGAGGTGACAATGGGGGTGTCGATGGCTGGCCCATTACCAGAGTTGCTGAACCGGTTGTAGAAGTGATTCAGCTCATTGGCCCTGGAAATGTCGCCATCAGCCTTGCCGCCTTTTCCTCCAAGCCCAGTGATGGTCCTTACTCCCCGCCATACCTCTTTCATGTTGTTGTCCTGCATTTTCTTCTCAACTTTCCTCCCATATGCCTCCTTGGCCTCCCTCAACCCACTTTTCAGTTCTAGCTGCACACTCCTCAGCTCTGCCTGATTGCCCTCCTTAAAAGCTTTCTTCTTCTTGTTAAGGAGGCCTTTGACATCACTGGTCACCCAAGGCTTGTTATTAGGGTAGCAGCGCACAGTCTTAGTAGGTACAACAATGTCCATGCAGAAATTGAGGTAGTCAGTAGTGCATGCTGTGACTTCCTCCAAATTCTCACTGTCCTGCAATACGCTCCATTCGTAATCCCTATCCCCCAATCCCTAAGCACCTCCTCTGCTTCTGGTGTCCATTCCCTGACGGTGCGTGTGATGACTGGAAGTTTTTGTACTTTTGGCTTGTACAATGGCTGAAGGTGAATGAGGTTGTGGTCGGAGTTGCCCAGTGGAGGAAGCGGGTTAGCGCTGTATGCATCCCTCACATTAGCATACAGGAGATCGATTGTCCTATTTTTCCTTGTTGAAGAGGGGAAAGTGTTGTCACGAGAATGAGAATAGGTCATACCGCTCTTGACCACTCCCTCAGTATCATAGGGAAACATGTGACTGGTCATTGTTCATCATGTAATCACCCAGAAACTGTGGAGCATGTTTACTAGAATGCAGAGCATACCCGTATGAGAGGGAAATCATGCGTCGAAATGTTAAGGCAATAGGGCTGAGAAGGCTGACTTTAGAAGGGTTATTGTCTTACTCTGATAGGCCATCAGCATGGGCCCACGTTATGCATTATCTTAAGTCCACTAAGCTTTATGAAAGAATTTAGGTCTATTACCTTTTTCCTCTTTGCAACCTCTGACTGATTCTCACCTTTTTTTTTGTTTTTTTATTTTCTTTTCCTTTTTCTTCCCTCAACACCCCCGTTAATGCGCAAATCCCCATCACTGCTCCGTACATATAGTTGAAAGATCACAGTTTTATCCCTCTGAAACAGTTGGTGGCGGTAATGCTCCATGTTGGTAGCCAATCGCCAATAAAAGTTAAAGAAGAAGAAGAAGAAGAAGAAGAAGAAGAAGAAGAAGAAGAAGAAGAAGAAGAAGAAGAAGAAGAAGAAGACGTGACCGTACGTCACCCCGCGCTTGCGCAGTTGCCTGGTGACCAATTAAAAATCCCAAAATTGTGCTTCAACGGCTCCCATTAAAAACGACGCCATCCCACGGTCCATTCTCTTCTACTGTCTATGGTTACGACACTGGTCGGAACCGGTCATTGATTAATATTTGTTTCTGTACGGACATGTTTATATCACGGGACAAAAAACTCGAGAGGACTGTGAAGTCTGGATAGGTTTTCTGCATTCTTTCTGCGTTCGACAAACCTATTCGGTATTTAACTGTTTGTTCATTTCACACTGCCAATAAGTGAAGCAGCACAGATTTTGTTTGTGTGATATTATTATAGATCATAATATGTCTGGTCATTCTATTAAAGCCCAGGGAACAGTTCAGTTGGCGTAGGCTAACGTTAGCTCTCACGCACAGCTAACTTGGCTAACGCCAGCAAAGCGAAGAAGAAAAGCACAGTAAGTTTAACAAATGGTATTTACAAAAACTTGAGTTATGTTTCTATAGTTTGTTGTTGCCGTTTGATAGATAGCAGGGCAGAAGTCGTCGTGTAAGTAAATGCACTGCGTTGATTCTAATAACAGGCAGTGGCTTGACGTTACCGTTTACGCGATGAATTTGATTTGTACTCACAAACGCTGTAGCCATGTATTGTGATTTATTATGGATGTAACTCTGTGAAGAAAGCCATCAGCTATGATTTTATTATATAGTCATCGCTTATATATTTGCCCTTTACTTTCGTCTTCGACAGAAACGTTCACGCAATGGTACTCTGAAGTTGTGGTACATGTTTATTCTCAATGCTTTTTTATGCAGAAATGCCAAACGCAACGACGCGACCCAAGCGGTCAAGACGCAGTCGGCGGACCTCAAGAGAAGACTCGGCAAGGAATGAACTGGTGTCGCGATCCTTAGAGAGTGCTCAACAGTGTCTATATAACCAAGATTATGGCACAGCTTTTGTCCACTACCTCTTGGTCCTCAATGTGGAGCCTTTGCTGAAAGACTTCGTGAAGGTCAGTTGTAGTTTCTTTATCAGCGGTGGATGCAGGCTGTGTGATAAGGATAGAGATTTGGCTCGTACTTACAAAAACAGTGTTTAGGATGTGACTGTTTTGAAAGAACAGTCGAAATTTTCTCAAAAAACATTAGCCTAACGCTTATGTGAGAATACATACATTACACTTAGCAGCCTTGATACATTAAAGGACCGCCCCGTGAGATAAGGTTGAAACTAGGAGTGTGCTGTGCCCATAATGCCCATGTTTGAGAGTATAGTTCGCACTATGTTGTGGTTGACTGTTTCGAAGGCAGCTGATAAGTCGAGTATAATACCCAAGATTGGCTAGGCATCTAATTTTCCATCTTATAAAAAATGTACAAAAATCCTGCATTCGCATGGTTAGCTGGTTCCAGGCCGAATTGTCATGCAGGTAGACTAAGCTATGATTAGCCTGTGAACGTTGTCAATAAATCGTCCAAAATGTTTTAATGGTATGGGTGTGAACACGCATACAACTGGACAGACAGAAATTCTACTTGCTCAGGTTGTAGCTTTATCTGGTGCTTTATTTTGTAATTGGCAACTTGCATAAAGATTAGAATCATTTCTAACAGATGTACCAAGTTACTATGATAACGTACACTGTGATTATCACTGGATGGGCACACATTAGAACACTTTAAAGTTGGTTTGTTTTTTTCCCACAGAAGGCACTTGATCTTCAGGTTGCCCATTGTGGCATTATGCTATTTTGTTTTTGGTAAGAGAGCTGTAGTGGGACCTTAATCATGTTCTACCAACATGGCACTTAGTTGAATATTTAAGTATGTTAGATACGAGCACATTACATTTTTGCATTCATGGGGCACCAGTACAAACCTTCCAAAGTGGCAAACATGGTATTGCATTGGTCGATAGTATCAGATGGACATTTTCTCATGTATTCTACAGGGCACTATTACGGTGTCCCTCTGGCAAGCTAGGACACCCAAAGGCATTTCTTTTTTTAACGCTCACATTTCAAGGTACTCTTTTGGACATACACTCCTGCATTACTAAAGTCTTTTCTCAAATGTGTAGGCACCTCATAGGGAATTTTGTCATGTTTACCCCAGTATCACAACACAAATTTGCACATATTTGTGTTTTCTAAGGCCAGTGAACATGGCAGAGAGTGCACAATATATGCACAGTGTGCGTGGTGAACCTATGTAGTTGTTCTCCAGTTGTCTAGATGTATGTTGGGGTCCTCCATCAGTTTTTAAGTACTTTCTGTCTACTTCACCTACTGGTGAAATGTACCTACGGGAGTTTAGGTTTGCGCATGTGTAGTCCGCGTGCAGCCAATGAGTCACCACATGCTTGTGGCATGCACAGAAGTTTACAGAAGTATTAGACTATAGGCTGCAGGTGAGGTGGCTACCTTTAGCAACCCCTTTTATCGTATACTCAGTGTTCTGTGGTATAGCTATTTCGCTAACACTATTTTTATGTTGTGTTTCAGGAATCCTTTAGATTCACACTTTTCAAATGGACAGAGGAGCTGGACTCACTTGGGCGTATTCAGGATCTTTTTGACTGTTATGAACAAGCTTTGGAGTTGTTTCCTGTGGATGAGGTCATCCTGAATAGTATGGGAGAACACCTCTTCAGGTAACTTTTAACATTTGTTTTCTCTACCCTCTGGGGAGAAAATATGTGATCACGTATGCATTAATACTCTTTATTATCTTTTTTTTACTAACCCAGAATGGGCTTTAGAGATGAGGCCGCAGGTCATTTTCACAAAGCACTAAAACTGAGACCTGACTTCCCTGAGGCCAAGGAGAATTTCTACCGTGTGGCCAACTGGCTTGTGGAACGATGGCACTTTTTAATGCTCAATGACCGTGGCCGTAATCACAAGTACCAGCTGGCCATCCAGAAGGCGGTGCGTGGGGGCTGCAGTACTGTGCTGGACATTGGCACTGGCACTGGAATACTAGGGTGAGACTGAATGGCATTGCCATGATTTGCATTTGGTGTTTAAATCATGTACTCTGTCAGTACAACATTTAAAAATACAATATTATACTATAATGAAAAAATGTTTTTAAAAAAGCAACTAAGTGCTGTCATAATAGCAGTATGGTATGGCTTGTTTGTGTATTTACAACACACTTCCATTTGTTTTATAATAATATTGTATGGGTTTTTATGCATGTAGAATGTGTGCCAAAAAAGCTGGAGCAGCAGAGGTGTATGCCTGTGAGCTCTCTAAGACAATGTATGAGCTGGCTTGTGAGGTGGTCACTGCCAGTAAAATGGAAGGGAGCATTAAACTCCTACACATGAAATCTCTGGAAATGGAGATTCCCAAAGACATTCCAAAGAGGTAAGTCTGGAAAATTCTATTGGGAAAAAAGTAAACCCTGTGCACTCAGTATCATATTGAGAACACCACAACAATATGCACTATTTTTGAATGTATTTAATGCAGCATGCACCAGAAATGTTGGGACTATAAAGTGTAGACTCAAAAATTGTTCCTGCAGATTTTCAAAAGGCCAAGTGTATGTAGCCTTCCACATGCAGTAATTTGGGCTTTAAAGGAGAACTTCGGTGTAAAATGAAAATTGGCACGTTAAAACATCATACCGAGTTAGTATGTGTACTGAGGAGCAAAATTGATTTAGCCTGTTGCATTCGGAGTTTAACTATTTTTTATCGCCTCGTTTTTAATGTCAGGGCTTTGTTGTACTACCGATGGAGTGTGGAGTTTCTTCGAGCTGTGTTAATGGTTTAAAAATAGCGTAGTCATCATGCTTCGTCTATGGCACCTACCACTTCCATTGTTAGCCTTCTGGGACAAACGATAAAAAATAGTTAAACTCCGAATGCAACAGGCTAAATCAATTTTGCTCCTCAGTACACATACCAACTCGGTATGATGTTTTAACATGCCAATTTTCATTTTACACCGAAGTTCTCCTTTAAATATACGCTACAGAGTTTCATTCAGTAATCAGCTAGGACTGCAGGCATATCTGTCTTGCACCTGCACCTGCACCTGAAATTCAATTCAATTATATTTAGGCACAAACCTATTCAGTATGGTATTGTGGGGGAAAATGTATTGGGTATTTTTTATAGCTTTAAGACTTGCACTTTACCAATTGCACTTTCACTTATGGCACCTTACATATTGCACATTTCACTTTTTTTTTCACCTACACCAGCTACCAAGAAGAGCTACCTCAAACTTTCCTTCTTGTTGGAAGCGTATATGTTTACCTGTATGTCTTATGTCTATTTATTGTGGATGTCTGTGTACACGTCATGTCCATGAGTGTAGCTGTGTGTGTGTGTAACCCCTCGATTTCGACTGATGCTACTCTTGCAGTAATCACTGGCAGACAGGATCAATGGGTTCACAGCGTCTGGTTTATTCAACTGGCAAGCAAGACAGTATACATAAGATTTCAATGCGGTAGCTATTCACGTTCATGCTCCGCAACCATCACCAGCACAACGCAATCTCCGACAGTACAAGTAGTGTATTCAGTATTCAACATTTTTTGTGATAGTATAGTTTTTTTTTTTAAAAGGACTAACTTCTAAAAACTTCTTTTGATGGTTTATGGCATTCACTAAAGATTTACATTTCGCTTGAACCCGTTTTTAACTGATTATATCTAATTCATATTTCAGACACAAATTATTAACATAACTGGCAAGCAAGACAGTATACAAAAGATTTCAATGTGGTAGCTATTCACGTTCTTGCTCCTGTGTGTCAAAATAAAATAAAATCACTATTTGTTATGTATGACAGCTGTTAAACAGATCTCAAAAAGACGTAAACCGGTGAACATTCTTTGGCTAACTGTCATTTCAAGTACCTAACATTTGATCGTAACAAATCCAATATATAAAAAGAAACAATCGATAAACAGTTTTTAACATCTTTCTGGTTAGTCTCCATTTGCCCATGAACAGATTTATAAAGACTGACAGCAATTACAAATTAACAACATAGATATATACAGTAAGTAACAGGAGCTGATATATTTTGGCAAACTTCATTCACATTCAGTACATGTGTAAACCACTCAGGTTACATTCTCCCCCCTTTGAAGTCGACAAAATATCACAAACCAGACAAAAAATAAATAAATAAATAAATAAATTAATTAAAAAAAAAAAATAAAAAAAAAAAAAAATATATATATATATATATACACACACACACACACACACTCAGCAGAATTGAAACCAACATTGCCCACCAATGTGTACAGTCAAACCACAAGGTTGTTCCATAAGAACTCATGAGGGTAAGCAAAGCCATAATCACAAACCCCTCAATGATGACAAGAAATGTGCCTTTCTACACATAACATATTCAATTCATACAGTACATTCATACAGTACAAGAAAGCACAGCATGCTAAAACTCAATAAGGACCCACACTACAAACTTATATGACTTAAGTAGAACCCGACCATACATAGAGGTACTAGGAAAGAACTGCCCCCTGACCTATAGATGTGTGTACCAGTTGATTCCTCATAGCATAAGTGAGTCTATCCACTGGCATAACAATCCGACCCGCCCTGTGCCCATGCATTCAGGTGTGCGAACAGTGGCAGATATTTCTGAAGTATATGGTACAATGTGATCAGCACTATGTGTGGCAACTAAACTCTGAAGAGAACCCGTTACACTATGAGATGCACTACTAATCACTGATGGACAGACAGTGCCCTCCTCTGAATGTTGTGCAGACACATCCCGCACATCCACTCTTGTCATTTCAGGACTGGAACCATCTTCCTCAGGCAGCACAGTTGGAGAGAAGCCTGCACAATGGAGAGTCTTGTCAACCGGTATCTGTGAAACCCAGTGCTCTGTTCTAGTTGCAGTGTTCATCACATCTCCAGAGGTACGATGTTGCTCTGTAGAGGCATCACCCTCATCTACACTGGCGACAGAGGAGAAAATGGAGGCTGAGTCATCAATACTAAGCGGCTATGCAGGTAGGAAATTCACACCTAACAACAAGTTGCGATGGACCACCTTGGACTGGCCTGTGACAGGATTTCTAATCCGGTAGGTATGTGTCTTAGGGTTGCATTCAATCACTGTGTAGACACCGTCTTCCCATCTATCCGCTAGCTTCCTCCTTCCTCTCTCAGCCTTGTTCGCCAGTAAAACTCTGTCACCCAGTTCAATAGGCGTGCCTTTAATTCTCCGGTTGTAGATATCTGCTTGCCGGTTCTGTTTATCTGTAGTGCGCCTCTCAGCAAGGGCCATGGCTTCCTTTCTCAGGTCCTCTAAACATTTGGGATGGGAGATGGCAGCATCACAATGTAAAGCAGACTTGAACAAGACATCAACAGGCAGTCGTGGGATCCTGCCAAACATCAGATAAAAAGGAGGGAATCCAGTGGTCTCGTGCACAGTGCATTTGTACATGAAAGTGAGGGTGTGCAACATCTGAGGCCAGGTGTGCTTTGAGCGTGGTGGAAGTGCTCTTATCATGTTTCCGAGAGTCCTGTTGAAACGCTCAGCTGTGCCATTTCCCATGGGATGGTAAGCTGTAGTGCGAGACTTCTTCACACCAGCTGGAGTAAAGCGGCTATCAGCTCGCTCTCAAAATTTGCCCCTTGGTCAGAGTGGATTGTCTCAGGAAAGCCATAATAACAGAAGAAGTTGTCCCACAGTTTTCTGGCTACCTGCTTTGCAGTCTGATCAGGGCAATGGAAAGCATGGGCAAGCTTAGTGAAATGGTCGGTAACAACTAGCACATCTACAGGCCTATTCTTGGAGTCTTCAGCTGTCCAGAAGTCAATACAGACTAACTGCAGAGGACCAGTCGTCTTGATGGACTCTAGAGGCGCACGACCCTCTGGCTCTGGAGTTTTACTGAGGACACATCTAGAACTGCACTTTACATAATTCCTCACGTCACGCTCCACGGTGCTCCAGAAGAATCTCTGCTTCTCGAGATGGAGTGTTCTTTCCTGGCCTTGATTGCAGCCTCATCATGGCAGCCCCACAGAACCTCCCTCCGCAGCGACACAGGTACAATAAACTGATGTTTTCTTCCCCTCGTGACTGGATCTTGTGACACACTGTACAGAATTCCATCATCCACGACCAACTTGTCCCACTGCTTCAAGAGCTTCAAAGCATTCAGTGGTTCTTTGGGCCTTTCCCGCCTGGTTGGTCGTCGTCGACGTTCCACATAGAAAATCACCCGACTCAGCTCTGTGTCAGCTTGTTGCTTGTCTACCAGCTCATGTTTAGGGATAGATAGCAGAGCATCCTGGCCAGTGTTAGCAGTGCTTTGAATGTAGTTGGTCAATGCTGTGGCACTGACTCTAGCTGCAACATCCCATGCTGTGTGGCTACCAGGGACTGCAGCCACCTCATCACTTGACAGAGAACACACTGAGAGGGGGGCTGGTGAGGATATCACATCCATACATGCTTTCTGAGCGCCCTGGTGAACGTTGGACCACCTAAACACATCCTGCACCTCACTGCTCGACAGCATCTCAGACTCACAGAGAAGTTTGTTGTATGGCTCATTGAGAAGTCGCTCCCCAATAGTGCAGCCAGCAAATGGTTCCCTGCTCAGCGCATCAGCCACTGTATTCTTAGGCCCAGGAACATACTTGAGATCGAAGTCATATGCTGCCAGCTTTGCTACCCAGCGCTGTTCACAGGCATCAAGTTTTGGTTTTGTCAGGACATGAGTAAGGGGATTATTATCGGTCCATGCTGTGAAGGCATGACCTTTCAGCCAGTGGCTAAATTTTTCACAAACAGCCCATTTAAGAGCCAGAAATTCAAGACGATGGGCCGGATAATGGCTTTGTGCTTTGGTCAAAGTTTTGCTTGCAAACGCTATAGGACGTGCTTTGTCTTCACCTGGAACAACTTGAGACAAAACAGCTCCCAAGCCATCTGTAGATGCATCAGTGGACAGGATGAAGGGTTTAGAAAAATCAGGGTGCGCAAGGACAACCTTGACCAGGAGAGCATCCTTGAGGTTTTGCAGAGCTTTCTCACAGTCAGGGGTCCAGTCTTCCGTGGTCAGCTTTCTGTGCAAGTTCTCTCTCCTCCTTTTGCATCCATTGCCATGCTTCTTGATGATGTTAGGGCCAGACGTCAGCTGAAACAGGGGTTTCGCAACAGTAGAGCAGTTGGGGATGAAGCGTTGGTACCACATGACCAAGCCAAGAAATGACTGGATCTTCTTCGAATCAGGCGTCAGACCATCAGGACACATCAAATCTGCTTTAGTCATGCCAGCAATAGCCTCAACTTTAGCAGGATCTGTTGACACACCACTGCTGTCGATGACATGACCAAGAAAGTGTACTGAGCGTCGGAGGAAATGACACTTTTTGGGTACAAGTTTGAGGTTGTGAGCACGCAGTCGATCAAACACCATCTCAAGACGCTTCAAAGCCTCCAGTTCATCCGGAGCAAAGATCATCAAGTCATCAAGGTAGCATAACAAGGAAAGAAAATTCTGATCACCAAGAATATTCATCATCATGCGCATAAAACTGGCTGGACTATTGCAGAGGCCCTGAGGTAGACGATTGTATTCATGCAGGCCAACTGGAGAAGAGAAGGCAGTGAACTTCTTGTCGTCTTCATGAAGAGGGATGTTATAAAAGCCAGAGGTGAGGTCCATCGTACTAAACAGTGCATTACCCCCCAGAGCAGCCAAACAATCCGACTGGTGTGGGAGGGGGTGGGCATCTTTAATTGTCCGGGCATTGAGCCAACGGAAATCTGTGCAGATTCTCATGTCACCATTCTTTTTCCACACAAGAACCAAAGGTGAGGCAAACTCGCTTGTTGATTTTCTAATGATCCCTTTCTCCTCCATCTCAGTCAATACAACCCTGAGCTTCTGAAAGTGAGCAGGGGGAATGCATCTCTATGGCAGTGTGAATGGTCTCTCATCTACAAGGTGAATCCTATGAACAAAATCCTTCACTTCACCACAGTCAAGGCGATCTTTTGAGAAAATGTCAGAGTACCTCAGCGCAAGCTTGCACATTTCATTCTTCCATTGGTCAGACACTTCACAGGAGTCAAAATCCAAGTCACTGAGGCCATGCTGTTGTAGTACATCAGAAATGTTGGGAACCAGTTCAACAGGCTCAGATGTGACACACTGACTGCTACACTTCACGTGCACTGTCTTCTACATCTACATCCTCAAGAGCTAGGCATGGGTAAACATCAGCTACTTTAGCATTCTTACGTAAAGAAATTGGCTTGTCGGTGGGATTGATGATTTTCATTGGAATCCATCCATCTCCCCATAGTGGTGTCACTACACAACCCACCAGAACATTGCGGGGGAAGGAACGAGATTTAGTTGGCTCAACCATAACAGTGCAGCCTGGGAGTCCTCGTGACTTATAAGGAAGCTTGCCCCAAACTAGATGCTCATGACCAGGTAAAAGCGTGACAGCACGGTTGAGCTTCACAGTACCAATGACAAAAGGTATATCATCACCGCTCCACCTATGGACACCTCCACCAACATGGCAGCTCGGCTTTGATCACATTAGTTCCAATTATGAGCTCATCCTCTTGACCCGGAACAACAAGTGTTGGCACGATGACTTTGCAACCATACACTTCAAGCTGTACATCACACACTCTCTTGGGGTGCACTCTCTTCCCACCACATCCAATTAAAACAATATTGGCATCTTTTAATACACTGCAGTCCAAAGAGCCAGCATCCATCAGTGTCTTCTCCACAGTTTTCACATGCCATTGAGCCAGTGTATAACATAGCTTTCACTGAAATACACCCATTAACAATGACTGGGGTGTAGAACAGACTGTCACTGCCATTCAAACGTTGCATGCGCTGAACTATGACTTGATAGTGTTTGGGGAGACTGTCACTGGTGGCTTCGTAAACTGACTGCAGATCGAGGGCACAACTGAGGGAATCATATTCAGAGCCCACACTTCCCCTCCCTAAATGCAGGCTGTCTAGTTTAACTGCCCGGGAGAGGGGAAGGCAGCCACTGACTGAGGTATGTGGGTTGAAGTGGGGCACTGGTTTTTCATGTGACCTGGCTGGTGGCAGGTGAAGCAGAGGCGGTCAATCCGACAGTGTGAAATGGTAGTATGGGAGGTGTTGTTGCATATATCACAAGCTCTCTGTCTTGGGCTGTTTCTCCTCTGCTGCAGGTTGTGTCTTCGAACTGCCGCTGTTTGGTTCTGTGGGGACAAGGACCTTATTCAGCATGTCAGCCATTTTATCTATGCTGTTCTGTATTGATCCAGTGACATCATTCTGTTGAGGGAGTGCTATGTTCTGCCTGCATGTCTAAAACACTGTCCCCGGCACATCTAGAGCCTCACCGGTGGGCTCTGTCTGCATGACATCACTCACCACAGCAAGAGCCTGCCTGGTCCGGTGATCAATAGAGGTCTTACTCTGCATGGACTTCAGTTCCCGTTGGTACTCATTGATTCTCACCTGCACCTCTTTGGCTGTCCAGCTGTCAACAAGCTTGCTTTTAAAAACAACAGACAGAGCAGGGTCAGGGCAGTTCCTCACAAACATCATAGCCACCTCCCTGTTTAGATCTTCCATTCTTCTCCCCTGACGTTGAAGACACTCATCAGCTATATCGGCTGCTTTATTCAGACGCACCCAGTAATCAACAGGATTTTCATGGGATCTTGGTAGGGTGTTATAGAAGTCTGCTAGTGGCATGCAGGAGTATGAAAGGTCACCAAAGTGTTGTTTCAGGATGGCGTAGATTGTATCAGGATGCTGCACAACATCCAGAGAAGGGTCACTGCGCAGCCCTATCCTCACCACATCTTTTGCCCTACCCATAAGTCTACTCATTATCTCATCAGAATTGTCAGCAGCGGGGATGTTTCTCTTCCTTAAAAACACTACCATCAAATCAACCCACTCATGGACAGAACACTTGTCAGTTCCATCACCACGGAAAATAGGGGGTTCTCTAATGTCTGATTTGAGAACTAAACTCAACTGTGAGAGGTCTACAGTAGTGGGGCTGTGTACACTGTGTGGGCCTGAATTCTGTGTACTTCTGGTGTCAGCACTGTGCCCCTGTGGCTGCATACACTCTCTGTCAGATATTAACCTGGCTATTACCGTGTCACCTATGTGTTTCTGTGATGAGAAGTGCTAAGTGTTGGAATGCACTGTCTGAGTCATCGGGATGGTGTCGTGGTGTAGACGTGCATGGAGCCTCTGCACCTTTTACATACATCTCACTAACACAATCAGCATCTACAATATGTGCATGTACTGACTCTGGTGTGAAAACTGTGTCATCAGAAATTGCCCTCACTCTACCAAAACTCTGCTTAGGGCGTACATCCTCACAAACTGGGAGAGATACATTCATATTTGTCCCCTCCGCCATAGCTACACTATATGTCACTGAACACACTAATAGCATATAATAGATAATGGTCTAGATTAGAGATTATCCCGATACATTTTCTCCATTTCACGATATACGATATATATCTCGATATTTATGACCGCTGCTAGCAAAGCTAGCGAAAGCGGTCATATTGGAGTCGCTGCATAATTTTCCCCTTTTTTTTTTTTTTTCACCGATTTTTCGTCAACGATTCCCGGGACACTGAAACTCGGGGAGACATGAATGTTTGTAGGCATGTAGCCCAAGAAGTTTGTGAGCGAATAACGCCTTTTGGTCCCCCAGGGACACCCCCTTGCTGTGCCATTATCTGTTAACCCTTTGACTCAGCAGCGCCCCCTCCGGTCGCGCCGCCGCGATTATGCTACTTGGAAGAACAAAGAGTCTAAATGAAATAAACCTCATCAAAAAAATTGTAATCTTTCGATTATAATTTTATTTTTCACATGATGTGTAGTTATTTTTCTACAAGCACATGGGTTTTTACATTCGTAGGTGTTACGGTTGTCTAGAAAAACAAAGAGGTAGAAAATGAGACGTTTGACTGACTTGTAAAAAATGCTCCTGCCTCGTCAAGCCAATTGTCACTTTTTACCTGTTTAAGTGACCAAACAATTTTTTTTTTTGCCATCTAAAATCATTTTATATCCAAAAGATTAAATTACTCGACGGGGACATTCAACCTTTTGCATTTTTATATGTTTTGAGCTTATTGAAGTCATGACGAATAATGGCTATTCCTTTCCATTGGAAATGAAGGTGATTCTTCCGATCTCGTAGCGATTAACAAAAAACGTTAAATCTCAAATCCATCGATACACAAGAAAAGCCTTATATGTCCTTTACATGGCCAAACTTGTTTTGCTCACTCAATTTCATTATTTTCCACGTTTGAGCGTCGTTTTGATGTGCAGCACGCACACCAGAGTCACTTCCGTGTTTGGGGCAAGCAGGCAAAATGCGGTGAGTCTTTCAAACCAGTCGTATTGATGTGATTGACACCTTTTTGGTCCAATAGTAGACACTCTTAGGTTTAAAACGGTATATGGGTTGGCCTACTTTGAAGTAACCAGAGACGTGATTGGTTCATGCGTATCCAGTCTGCACGGGGGGCATGTTTTCGTGCGTCACGCATTTACTATCACTACGCACTAACACGTGTTGCCGGCTAATTGGTATTGTCGCGTAAGTGTCAAAATACAGCGATTTACCTGTTCTAAAGTGCTTGAGTTGCTCTTTGACCCTGATTTCACGGCGGCCGAGGAGGAAATCTTGTCAAAGAGCGATGGCTATCCGCCAAGTATACATTCCTATGAGGAGGAGGCATTTGAGGAAAGGCTGGACTGTGTCTATGTCTAAAGTGCCTCCCTGAGGGGAAAAAAGCTCAAATGTACAGTGTAGTGGGTGAAAGGGATCATTTATGCTTATCTACATACTTTGTATTTGACTTACACAGCCTCATGTAAAGATGCAAATGCCTAGTAATCTGATACTGTATGAGGACATTGGTACATAGTACAGTAAAACTTGCCTAAACCGACCGTGACTGGGACCACAGTTTATGGTCGGTTTTCACAATGAGTCGGTTTGTTCGGGGTGGGCGTGGCTGACGCTCGTGCAACACAATATGACATGCTGTGTAAATGTTCGTACTTCTCACACACAAATATGACAAGCACACAATATATTACACTCCAGTTGTACTGTATTTATTTGCACTTATATTTACAGTACAAAAAATGTAATAAACTTAATTAAAAAAAACGATGTCAGTGATTTTTACAATGATTGGTACTGTATCTTACACACAATTGATCATGTAAGTGTCTGTTGATTTTACACTGGCTTGAAAAATGATGCAATTGACGACTGCTTCAATGTGAGCCTCTTCTCAACAATTCTCTGCTCTGTTAGTGTCTGGAGGTCTTGGACTGCTTTCAGGTAGACAGAGTCCTTGTTCAATGCATAGTTGCGTAGCTTGCCCAACATGGCTAGGACGTCGCTGTCTGACAAATCACTGCCGTCATTTGGATCTGTGTTTTCACCGTCATCATCCTTTTCTTCGCTGTCATCTTCGTCGTCGTTGGTTTCCTGCGTCTTGTCGCTGAGAAAATTCTCGACGATCTGTTTCTCCCACTCACCGCTGTACGTCTCCTCTGTGGGCACACTGTCATCTAAGTTGATAAACTCGTCTACGGTACACTGCCCTTCTCCTTCTGTAGATTGGTGAACTTGCTGGATGAGTCTTCTTAGCTCTTCGTTGTCAGCTGTATCCGGCTGTGCATCGCTACCATCAAGACCGACGACGTTAAACCCACTGTTCCTAAAACATTTCACAATTGTCTCTGTCTTCGTCTCGTTCCACGCTCCGCTTATCCAGTGGATAGCGTCGAGGACGTTAACCGACTTGGCGACTTCACTTGCAGTGGTTGCGTTGTCGACCTTGGCAATGACAGCACTCAACAGTCTCTTTCTATATCTGGCTTTAAATGCTCTTATGATGCCTTGGTCTAGGGGTTGTAGCACTGAGGTTGTATTGGCTGGAAAGAACTTCAACGTGACGTGGGACAGTTTGATGTCAGGGCAGTGTGAGGTGGCGTTGTCCAGAAAGAGTAGCACTTTACGTCGCTGACGCCGCATAAGGTTGTTAAATTCCCGGAGGTACTCATTAAACAGGGAACCGGTCATCCAGGCTTTCTTGTTTGCGTTCCAATACACAGGAAGGGTCTGCACATCGGTATGCTTAAAACAGCGAGGCTTCGCAGCTTTCCCAATAACGAACGGCTTCAATTTCTCCCCGGTCATGCTACACGTAAACATTACTGTCAGTCTCTCTTTGGACACTTTCCCCCCCTTGCAGTCGTCTGCTTTGTGAGCGAGAGTTCTATCGGGTAGGGCACGGAAATAGACACCAGTCTCGTCTGTATTAAAAATGTTTTCAGCACTATACCCCTGACACATCTCAGCAATACGGCTTTTAAAGTCATTAACAACTTGGGCATCGACGTCTGCACTTTCACCATTCACCTTGAATGATTTCACAGCATATCGACTACGCCAACTGTCTAACCAACCATTGGAAGCCTTGAAATCATACACACCAATATCCGTTGCTATGGCCAGAGCCTTCTCCTGCACCATTGGGCCGGATACTGGGATGTTCTTTGCTCGTGCCTGCTGAAACCAAGTCCAAACCAAAGCACTGACATCTTGAAACTTGGTGGTCGTCTTTACCCGCTGTCTGGAGCCGTCAGCATTCTCTTCAAACTGTTTCAGGTACTGGTCCTTCTTCTTAATGATGTCTGTTACCATAGTCTTGCCGATGCCAAACTTCTCGCCAAGTTGTTGTCTCGTCATCTTTGTTGACTCGGCTTCTTTGATGAGATTGACCTTGTCTGTAAGGGTCAACTCCATACGGCGACGTTTCTGTGGAGGACTCATATTGAGAATTCAGAAAAAGTAGCGTAGCTGAAGCAATCGGTAATTCTTGTAGAGAGCAACTGTATCTCAGTGATTCCAGTGATCGAATGAATTTCCCTGTGTAAAATCGCCCTTTTAAACATTTTTACTCTTTGCTCACACCCACTGTGAACGACCCATATTCAAAAAACAATGTGTGAATTTGATAGCGCGTAGGTGTCAACATCAAAACAATACAGTACAGTGCACAGTACAGCGCCAGTGATTCCCTGGTCTTTATGATCGCCGGCAGTCGGCCATTCGGTCGATTGGTCGGTCTATAGAGTGTTAATTTGTTACTTCGGACCGACCATTGTTTTACCACATGGACAATGTTTTGTTTTTGTCTGCCTGTGGGCGTGCATTTAGCGCCTAGTGCCTAGTGATTCCTTGGTCTTTGTGATCGCCGGCAGTCGGTCATTCAGTCGATTGGTCGGTCTATAGAGTGTGAATTTGTTACTTCGGACCGACCAAGGTGGTCGGTATTCAGAGTAGACAGTGGTCGGTTTATCCAGTGTCTTTTGTCATTAGTTCCAATGGGGAATTTTCGGGACCAATAAAGTCGGTCGTTTTTCAAAGGAAGTCGGTTTACTCAGGGGTCGGTTTGGTCAAGTTTTACTGTAGTTCCTTGAAATTAACTTAGCATGGTTGGTTGTTGTTCAGAAGGGAAGAAAAAAGTAAATATACTTCACATTTAGTAATAGACATTTAGTTTTGCTTATTTGGAAAGGTTTCGGGTGCAATTTGGAGAGAGTATAGGCCACCACTAAAATTATTCCAAGAAAATACATAGTAGCTCCTTGAAAATAACTCAGCATGGTTGACTGTTGGTCAGAAGGTAAGAAAAAAGTAAATATACTTCATATTTAGTAATAAGCATTTTGTTTTGTATTTGGTGATTTTGGATAGGTTAGAAGACATATTTGGAAACGCCTATGTACACCAAATGTATTTTGTGTATTTAGGTTCCTGTGACACTTATAACAATTTTCACACTGCAAATTCAACAAATATTTTAGGCGTTTTTGACATTTATTAAAAAAAATTCTGTCTTTCCAACTGCACAAATGAATCAATAATGACTATAATAAAACACTTGAATGTCTGAATTGATGGCCCAAGTGTCTTCTTCATTTTAAGTCATGGGTCATCATTATGGAATGTGTAGAACCAGAGATATTAGAGCCTGAAGTTCAAGGTCAAATATAGGCGGAAATTACCCAAAATGCCCCACTGCATCAAGGGGTTAAAGAGGGGGAGACCGGCAAAAGTTTTTGCTGAATAACTCAATGAACGTTTCACCCAACAACATGATTTTTTTGTGATATGTCGGTTACAGAGACGTATCGACCCAGCCCATAAACTCTCACTTGAAGCATAGCGCCACCTAGTGATATGGGTAAATGCAAAAATTGGGATTTTGAGTTGCCAATATCTTGGACCGAGAAGGTGGGAACTGCGCAAAATACGTCATGCACGATCACCACAAAAACCTCTAACACTACAGAACATGCCATAAAATTTGGTCCATAGGGGGCGCTGTAATTGTAGAAAATTTAATTTTGCCTATTATCTACACAATGCTTACGTTTACAACATTTTTTTTTTTATCGTGAAATCTATTGAACCTCACGCATTGAAAACACTGGTCAACGCCCACTTCCAACGAAAACAGTTTCCGTGAAATTTTAATATTGCGAAAACGAATTTGAACAAACTCGTCATAGGCCGTTCATGTGAATCTCACCAAATTTGGTATATGTCATCTACAGACAATGCTTACAAAAAGTTATCAAAGGATTTATCTTGAGATAAACTGTTTCAAAGTTACATGTCAATGAACATTTTACACGTAGCTTAAAATTCTTCAAAAGTCAATATCTTGGCTTTTAATTGCTCAAATTTGGTCAATGTTGACATGCCATCTCTAAACATATTTCTTTTCATGTGTACTAAATTTTGTGACATTTCGTCATAGGGGGCGATGTTTATTGGCGAAGCTAGCTGTCAAAAAACAGTTTTTGTTAAATAATTTGTCAACAATTTTGCCCAAGACAACGATTTTGTGTTAGTATGTCGGTGTTACAGAGGCGTATCGGCCCAGCCCATAAACACTCACTTGAAGCATAGCGCCACCTAGTGATAAGGGTAAATGCAAAAATTGGTATTTTGAATTGCCAATATTTTGAACTAAGAAGGTAGGAACTGCATAAAATATCTCATACACGATCAACACAAAGACCTCTAAAAGCACAGCACATGCCATAGAATTGGCCCTAACTCATGCACGATCAACACAAAGACCTCTAAAAGCATAGACATACTATACATAGACGGAGCATGGGGCGTTACTGCCAATAGGCGCTGACGAGACGCGGAGCCGCCATCTTGGAGCGGGGATACGCTCCATGCAGCTTAATCCGCTTGACAGGACAAATGAACTGTTAGCGCATTTTATTAACAGTACCTCTCTAAACACCACTAATTTTAAACTGGCTGTATCGCTAGTAGGTTATAGTAGGCTATAACAAAGACTTCTTGAAGGCTTTCATTATTCTTAATTAATTAAAGAGCAACTGTCGCTGCTTCCAAATCCCCTCAGTAACAACACACATTGATAAAATAAACATATGACATGTGACAACTGCGAATAATTGAGCAGTTGCCTCAAGTTTATTTGCAGCCCCTTCAATTTTTTTCATTTTCTGCTCCGTATAGCTTGGTGGGTTAATTCATGACTCACAACAGCGTCAAACTTTTACAAGTGGGATAAATCGCCTGCAGTGTAGGCTTGGTGCAACTGTTTCTACCTTCTGACATTGAACTACATGCTGTTTTTTTTATATATATATCGCTAGTTCAGCCCAAGACTTTTCGTCATGCTTATTAAATAAATCTGTCACTGCATCTGACCCACCTAAACGACAACACATCCTATTGCTAAAATCAACATACACCTGTTTAATGTAGCCTGAATCAGTGATTCTTGTCGCCAAATTATTTTTAGCATGTTTTTTCGCCAGGTGAAACTAAGAACAAAATAAAATTCAAATCTGTTTTTTTTTGTATTCATAGGCGCTGTTAGTGTTCAGCTTATAGAGAGGGCCGTGGTGCAAAAGAAGGGCAACTTACGGCGCATAGAGAGACTGACAAATGACAGATAAATGCCTGTTTGTTTATATTACCTTTGTGTTCATTGGTTAAACGTGGCTATGTCATTAGTCTGTGTGCATTAAAATGAATTTAGACAGCGATTCACGGCTTCTTGTAGGCTACAGTTTTGGTTAGCGGATCAGCGTTCTGTTTTGAAAGTTGAGTCCACTCTCGCATAGTCACAATGGAGGAAAAAAAAACATGAAAAAAATGTTCTGGGCCACATTCGTGGTATCAAAAAAAAGACAAGAGGGAAAGAGAAAGTGGCAGATAGAAGGAAGAAGTTGTGCGCTTGGAAACACGTGCAGGTATAGGATGCATAACTTCTCTGACAGGTTGAGGGCAGCATTGGTTGACTAACGTTGCTTTTCCATAAGGTTACAATTGAGTTGCTAAACTACTTTACGTTGCGTTTTAGTTTGCTAACTAACACTGGCTGAAGTGTTTTCTAGATATTGTTGCAATAGTCCTTGTTCAAACGTTTGACGTCGTTCGTGTTGTCTTTCTGCATTCCATCCACCTGCTATAATTATAGCTTCATGATGAAGTTAGCACAACAAGCAAAACTGCTATTGTGCTGTTGTTCAGTATGTAGCATGTCATCCTAGTTCTCGTTTGAAACTTGTTTTAATAAATGTTCATTGTTAACATTACATTCGGTGTGGTCTCCCTTACGTTATCTCCGCTCTGAGCCAATTGGGCATAACAATACATTATCTATATATAAACACCTGAGCACTTTTATATCAGCTGAAACCACCAATCTCTTTCAATGCATAGAGAGTAAAAACAAATTCTATCTTACCCAACAACATTAATATTTGAATATTGTTACTTGAATGACTTATTCATGATCACAAATAGGCTTCGCTGTATTGCGGAGACAGTCTGATCCCCGCTCCAAGATGGCGGCCGTATTTCTCGTTTCCCAGCAACCAATGCTCCGTCTATGTATAGTATGTCTATGTCTAAAAGCACAACACGTGCCATAAAATTGGCTCTATGCGGGCCGCTGTAATTGTACAAAATCTCGTTTTGCCTATTCCTTTCACAAATCACTCCTACACACTATTCAAACACACACAATGTAATTCATTCAAAACCCAAATTCATGCCCACTTCCAGGAAATCATTTCCACAGAAATTCTCACCTCACAACACTGCTCTACCACACACTCATCATACCAACAGTTCCCACATTTCCAATACACTGCGGCGGTCATACCATGTACCGCTATGCGGTACATCTAGTTTGAAATATCCTTTATAGGACATTATTAAATCAATCAAAAATTTAGTTGAAATATGTTTGAAATATGTTTTTTTTTTCAAATAAAGCACAAAGTGCAAAAACAATCTTCAAAATTACAGCAAAGTGATAAATGCAAACAGAGCTGCCCAGAACTGTGCAAAAAACGCGTATGTATGTGTGAGAGAGGGAGAGAGAGAGAGAGAGAGAGAGAGCGAGAGAGAGAGAGATCTGCACAACATATTTCTACCTGCACAATTTTCAACTGTACTGGGCTGGTTTAGGGGTTTTGGCAGGTGTGCATGCTGATCGGAGTTTGACGGACTCTGCATACTCTGCTGGGTAGGTTTTGGGGTGGTGAAACATGTTTGTGTTGCTGCTGCCTTTCGTCGGGACAGTTTTTTTGCACACTTTGCATATTGGGGTTACCTGCTCCACGTTCCCGATATCCATAAAACTTCCGGATTACTGATCCCTTATTGCCTCGTTTAGGAACAAGCTGTTCGTCCACTTCCATGTTCTATTGCATTAGGTAGGTATACTGTATGACAGCTAGTGTTCGCGCTGCCTGCAAACCGAAAGAAATTACAAAATGAAGTTCCCTCCGTTCCGCACCTAGATGTCGCGCGGGATTGGTTGGTGAGTGTTTGACGAGAGTGTGCGTTTTTTTTTAACCCCTCACTCGCGTTACTGCCTGAGGGAAAAGGAGAAAGCCACCAGAACATTTTAAACATGAAAGCAAGACGAGTCTCGGCTGCTGCTTGAAAAAAAAACCAGATGACCATAAAATACTCGATACATACGATATAATAATTTTATGTATCTCACAAATCTATTTCGGAGATAATTTCGTATATTCGATATATCGCACAGCCCTAGTCTAGATGGAATGCTATTGTGGAAATGAAAAAGCACAAATAAAATATATAAGTATTATCCGAATAATAATGTTAACAGTGTCTCAGTAATAATATTCAGTATCAACAAGAAAGTGAAACATCAGCTTTAACTGAGTAGAATATAGATGGCTAACTGTTGCAAGAATGACGTGACTTGCGCTGTCAAATCCTCCACTGTTCTGTCTCCTTCTCCGTAGCCTGCAGTAGCTCTCGTTGCGACCGGCGAAGACGCTGGTCCTTTTTACTCGCGAGGTCACGGCACCAGATGTAACCCCTCGATTTCGACTGATGCTACTCTTGCAGTAATCACAGGCAGACAGGATCAATGGGTTCACAGCGTCTGGTTTATTCAACTGGCAAGCAAGACAGTATACAAAAGATTTCAATGCGGTAGCTATTCACGTTCTTGCTCCGCAACCATCACCAGCACAACGCAATCTCCGACAGTACAAGTAGTGTATTCAGTATTCAAAATTTTTTGTGATCGTATAGTTTTTTTTTTTAAAGGACTAACTTCTATTCTATTTTGATGGTTTATGGCATTCACTAAAGATTTACATTTCGCTTGAACCCATTTTTAACTGATTATATCTAATTCATATTTCAGACACAAATTATTAACATACGCTACAGAGTTTCATTCAGTAATCAGCTAGGACTGCAGGCATATCTGTCTTGCACCTGCACCTGCACCTGAAATTCAATTCAATTATATTTAGGCACAAACCTATCCAGTATGGTATTATGGGGGAAAATGTATTGGGTATTTTCTATAGCTTTAAGACTTGCACTTTACCAATTGCACTTTCACTTATGGCACCTTACATATTGCACATTTTACTTTTTTTTTCACCTACACCAGCTACCAAGAAGAGCTACCTCAAACTTTCCTTCTTGTTGGAAGCGTATATGTTTACCTGTATGTCTTATGTCTATTTATTGTGGATGTCTGTGTACACGTCATGTCCATGAGTGTAGCTGTGTGTGTGTGTGTGTGTAACCCCTCGATTTCGACTGATGCTACTCTTGCAGTAATCACTGGCAGACAGGATCAATGGGTTCACAGCGTCTGGTTTATTCAACTGGCAAGCAAGACAGTATACAAAAGATTTCAATGCGGTAGCTATTCACGTTCATGCTCCGCAACCATCACCAGCACAACGCAATCTCCGACAGTACAAGTAGTGTATTCAGTATTCAACATTTTTTGTGATCGTATAGTTTTTTTTTTTAAAAGGACTAACTTCTAAAAACTTCTATTGATGGTTTATGGCATTCACTAAAGATTTACATTTCGCTTGAACCCGTTTTTAACTGATTATATCTAATTCATATTTCAGACACAAATTATTAACATACCTGGCAAGCAAGACAGTATACAAAAGATTTCAATGCGGTAGCTATTCACGTTCTTGCTCCTGTGTGTCAAAATAAAGTAAAATCACTATTTGTTATGTATGACAGCTGTTAAACAGATCTCAAAAAGACGAGATCCAATTGGACAAATCCAATATATAAAAAGAAACAGTCGATAAACAGTTTTTAACATCTTTCTGGTTAGTCTCCATTTGCCCATGAACAGATTTATAAAGACTGACAGCAATTACAAATTAACAACATAGATATATACAGTAAGTAACAGGAGCTCATATTTTTAACCTACCGCAACCATCACCAGCACAACGCAATCTAAAAGACGCGTTATTGTGCTACCATGACAACCTGCTGACAGCTTGAGCCAGGTATTACGCATTCCATTTAACTTGAAAATGATATATTTTGGCGAACTTCATACACATTCAGTACATGTGTAAACCACTCAGGTTACATGTGCGTGCGTGTGTTTCCAGTTTAAATTGCAGATTTGGTGTCTGGTGAAATGCAATTTCAGTCCTCTGTGTAATGTCTGTTACATAGTGAGTTGACAATAAAGTACACTTTGACTTTTGACTTTGACTTATTTCAGAGTGGTATTATGGTCCCTACTATAAGTGTTGTGTTGTTTTGTCTTTTTGAGCGTCACTTATACAATTTTAACAGTTCTGCTCTAATTTGTCAGTAATGTATGATGTGAATAGTACATGTATTGACTAGTTTATTTGGCAACATTTTAGGCCACATTCATATGTTTTGCTCTTAGTCCTTGTCTTTTGTTTTTGTTGCTAGAGTGTCATTGGTTGTCACTGAGACTGTAGATGCAGGGCTGTTTGGTGAAGGCATCATTGAAACTTTAATCCATGCCTGGAATCACCTCCTTTTACCACCTCAGGTCAGTCTTACCCTGATAAATACTACACAGTGCATGTTTGTCTGTCTCTGAGTTTGAAGTATAGGTAAAGAAAATGTTGCTTTCGGTTTGAAAATGTGTATTGGTATTGTCATGTTTGCCCACTGACTACAGTTGAACTCCCAAAAGGAATTTTGCTGAAACATTTTGCATAACTAGGATATCCTGAATCTTCTGTATTATCATGTTTCCTTTTGAAGTTAATTGCTCTGAAAAGTGTAATGCCCTGTAATAAAATAAACGCCTTTCCAAAGCAACATGCCCATGACAACATTACCACAGCCATATCTAGATATCTAGATGAACTAAAGATCATGTCTGTGTTTTTTTATGGTTAAAGCTAGCTTTTAAGTATATAGCCATATTAATCTTGTTTTCTTACCTGTTTATAATTATGTAATACTATTTGTTTTCTTAACGTTTCCAACTGAGATATTAGAAAGCATAAATACATATATATTATTTCTGTGGTACAGAGTGTCATATAACTGAAAAGTTTATATAAACCATATTTTCTTTTGATATTGTAGATAATGCTGTTGTTGAAGACATTTGTCTTTTATATCTTATAGAATTCACAGGATTCACCTGTGAATCCCTCTGAGACTGGCCGCGTCATTCCTGCAGGAGCCACGGTCTTTGGAATGGCTGTGGAATGCCAGGAGATACGGAGACACCACAGGTGAGATTACTCCAGGGGTAGTGAGAGCCAGAAGCTGGCTTTTAACATTATTAAACATTAAACACTATTTTGCCTCAGTTTCAGAGTTAAAATTAACTACTTTAACATGACCCTTGTGTGGGTGTTGTGTTGCTTGTTTGGTCATGTATGCAGGCTATGTGTCTCTACCGTGGGTGGCCTAGCTCTGGATGCAGTGGGTGAGATCCACAGCCCTGTAAGCTGTTCAGCAGATGCAGATGACTCCACTGAGCCCTACACAACAGAGAGGCTGAGTCGACTACCTGGAGGATACATGCCCCTCACCAGCCCATTTCGAGCACTTGATATTGATTTCAATGACCCTCAGGTACAGTGGACAGCTTAACAGAACTGTTCAAGTATACACATTATTAATGTAGACCATCTTAAGACTGTTTGATTAGTGTCATACTTGTTCCCACAGGGTCTCCATTTTAAAGGGGACATAAAATGGTTGGTACCTTATTGTACCTTATTGTTTGGCTGGCAATGAAAATGGCTCCTTGTGGTTAAATGCCGGCCTCTTTTGGCAACCACAGTTGAACTATAATTGATTACTTTAATTATTACATCACAAACCAGGCGTTGTCCAAATTCACCAATTTTTAGAATCAGAATCAGTTTTTACTGGCCAAGTACACTCACGTATACAAGGAATTTGACTCGTAGATGTTGGCTCTCTAGTCATGCTTGAAAGTATGTGAACCTTTTGAAATGTCATGGATTTCTGAATAAATTTGTCATAAAATGTGATCTGATCTTCATCTAAGTCACTAGTGAAGATGAACACAATGTGGTAAAGCTAATACTGTAAAATAAACTATTACATTTAATATCTTTTTTGAAAACATACACAAGACCTCCAAAATGTTGTGTGCAAAAGTAAGTGAACCTATGGGATTAATCGCTTAAACACTGTTCTGGAAATACACTCAAGCCAGGGTTTTCCATAACTATGGATCAAATCTGCCCAAGGTTCATGAGATATACTAGCCTACTTTTTGTTTTGTTTTTGCCTTATTTTCAAGATGTCTGATGTTTGGTGTCTGGTTTTCTCTTCATCTCTATGTGTGATGATCTTTAAACTGTTGAAAGGTTAATAAACTTGGGAATTATTTTGGTCTTGCAGTGATGGCAATGTTTCCAGCACTTGCGACATCAAAGCAGCCACAAATTACGATGTTCCCCCAACTGCACCTCGTAATAGAAAGAGTGCATTAATGGTGCCCTGAGTGTGCTCACGGCAGGACATGCCAGTGGAGGCTTTTTCTCTCTCCAAAAAAAGCGTGCTGTGTACAAAAAAACTTGCCGAAGAGCTCATTGACACTCCATAATTGTACTTCGAGAATAGCTCGTAGATTGGTGAAACATATAATGAATTGTGCACAAACAACACAGAGCACTGGATGACATCTAAATAACACAATTAATGCACCCACTCTATTCTGAATTGCAGTTGAGGTACCATCATGATTTGTGAATGGTTTCATGTGTCAGGTAATGGACAACTTGCCATCACTGCAAGAAAAAGGTAGGTCCCAAGTTTATCATCATTTCAACAAGATCATGACCAGCACCCATAGAGATGCATAGAAATTCCCTAATGAAACGGCCTAATTGAAAGAAGAATGGGCTATACCTCCTAACTCTTGTGTATATCTAATTCACATTTACCAGGCGCCCCAACTTAAGTTAAAACGAGAGGGTTAAAACAGTGATCAATCTCAAAGGTTCATTTACTTACTTTTGCACACAGTATTTTGGATGTCTTTTGTATATTTTTGATAAAGACATGACATGAAATAGTTTATTTTGCAGTATTGGCTTTAGCACATTGTGTTCATCTTCACTAGTGACTTAGATGAAGATCAGATCACATTTACACAGTACAATACAAAAAATACAGTAGACAAATCAAAGTATTGCATAATAGAGACAACAATTAACACATAGGCACCTAATATAGGCAATAATATATATATATATATATATATATATATATATATAGAGAGAGAGAGAGAGAGTGTGAGAGAGTGAGAATGCGTATGAATGAATGAATGAATGTACCACGGGGATAAGTACATGGGGAGTAACAAAAAGGGAACACACAAAAAGAGGATGTGCCTTGATTAAGTTTCCCAAGACTCTTCTTGTGTCAATTGCAAAAGAACGATGAGAGAGGGGAGTATATGTAAGGCCATAACAGTAAACATATACTGCAGAGTTGAGTGCAAGAGTACGTGCATGTATGTATGTCTGAGCAGTCTGGGAAGTGGATAATGGCCAAGGTGGCAATTGTCCACCTTGTCAGTTGTTCAGGAGAGTAATGGCAGTGGGGAAGAAGCTGTTCTGTGTGTGGTAGTTTTGGTGTGCAGGGATTTATAGCGCCTGTCAGTGGGAGGGAGGTTAAAGAGAGTGTGTACAGGATGAGAGGGGTCTTCGATGATGTTCTCTGCCCGCTTCCTGGTCCTTCCATTTTGCAAGTCCTGGAGGGAGTGCAGGGGGCACCAATAACTTTCTCCGCTTCGCTGTAGTCTGTCCTGTTTTGTGGCAGCTTCAAACAAACTGTGATGGATGAGCAGAGGATAGATTCTATGACCAACAGGTCTTCTGGTAGTCCATGCTTCCGCAGTTGCCATAGAAAGTACATCCTCTGCTGAGTTTTTTTGAGTATGGCATTGATGTTGCACTCCCACATCAGCTCCTGGGAGATGATGGATCCCAGAGTGAGCCCACATTTGACACTGTCTGTTGGTTATTGTAAGTTGGTGCAGCAGTGTGGGGAGCTTCCTGAAGTCCACAACCATCTCCACAGTCTTTAGAGGGTTCAGCTCTAGATTGAGTGTTAGCTTGTCAACCTCCTGCCTGGATAAGCCCAATGACAGTGGTGTCATCTGCAAATTTTAGGAACTTATCTGCTGGGTCATTAGAGGTACAGTTATTTGTATAGAGGGAGAAGAGCAGTGTGGAGAGGCCACAGCCTCTCCCTCATCTGCACTTTCTTTTCCCATAAACAGCGGCTGCTCCTCCGATCAAAAGTTCCAGTAAACTCTTTGGATCGATGAAGTTTGGTGAAATAGTTCCCGGCGATTGATGACCGATGGAAAATAGTTCCTCTCTGCTGTAGGTAATCCAGTTTGCATGGCCAGTTCCAACGCAAAATAAAGAAAAACAACACAAACACCATCTTTGCCATCTTTCTCTGACTAATTTAAAGTTTAAGATTTACATATAAAGGAGGGCACACGCATGTTTTACATTTATGACAGCTCTGTGGCCATGCACTACCTTTTCTATTTCAACAGAGCCAAGGTAAAAACGTAAAAAAGAATGGTTTCCATTCTATGACCCCTCTAACATTCCCAAAGATGTGAAATGTAGAGAAAGTAGTTCGGGAATGAAATAGAACTTTAAGGCATTGGTTTTGTTTTTACAGTTGAGAGGGTCTATAGATACTCTGTATACAGTTATCTAAACTTGGAGAAAGAATGCTGACAGCTGAATCAAAGGTTATGCTTTGTTGCCTTGATCCAGTAAAATTATTCCTTTGGTTTTCAACTCCCTTAGGAGCTGGAGGGCTTGTGCTCAAGAGAGGTAAGCAGGCTGAGCTTGATGGTGACCCAGGAGGGTATATTGGATGCCCTGGCTGTGTGGTTCCAGCTGCACCTAGATGAGGAAAACAGCCTGTCCACTGCCCCACACGAGAAAACATGCTGGGAGCAGGCCATCTACCCTGTCCAAGGCCCACAAGGTGAGACACCTCATACACACTGTCGCACCTGCTAGGAAAACACTTCAGAGTAAACCACAGCCTCTGGTGAGAGCATGTAAGCGGACTGAAACAACTAACTAAGAATGTCTGCTCCTCGGTCATGCAAGCATTGACCCCAACTGCTTTTCGACTCAATTCCAGATCACACTGCTAATCACCATTTATCAATAAAGTATTTTTTGTGGTAAGTTGACATATTATCTAAAGTTGAAAAAGAAAAGTATTTTTTCCCATTAAAAAATAGAATTTTCCCACTTAAAAACATCTTCACTCCGTCCAAAACGAGTGAATGAATGAATGAAACATTTATTGCCCCAAAGGGAATTGTACAATGTCTTGTACCCAGGAAGCCATAACATGACACATATTTCAGACACAGCAATGAATAGTGATAACAATAAGTAATAAGTAATAAAAACATTACTACATTAACAAACTAACAGCATTAGAAACACATTGACATGAAAGGGACAGAGCAATCTTAGGCTAAAAACATAGAATAGACCTACTCTGACATTCAGGTTTAGACGATCAAGTTTTAAAGACTATTTGACTGTGTGCTAGGGCTTTGACTCCAAACCTCGTTATTCGAATATAATTCGAACATTTAAAAAATTAGAGATATTCGAATGGAAGCCCTTAATTTTCGAACCCGTTATGGGTATTATTTTTTGTAAATATGTTTGCGTGTAAATGTTTTCAATTCAGATTCTGGCTGGTGAAGTTGTGAATCACAAGCTCATTGCGGTATTGTTATCATCTGGGCTCCTGTAGGTCAGGTTAGTCCTAGTTTGTGTCTATTTTGCATACCAAAACAATGGCCACGCCAGCAACAAGTGTGCCTGACGAGGAGTTTTAAATCTACAAATCTATCAATCTCTGACTGATACACTGCCAAAGTAAGTTTGATACCAATATAGGTCTTACTAACGGCACTCAATGGTCAAAATATTATCAAATATTCAAATATTATTTAAATATTAATATTCATAAACAAACTAACTTCGAATATGATTTTTGAGCAAAAGTCATAGCCCTATTGTGTGCCTGTATTTAAACTGTTGAGTAGCTGAATGTTCCTTGGCACAAAAGATGTGATGGCTCAGTTGGTTTTTGTTTGTGGCATCCTATAACGACATCCAGAGGGGGAGGAGGGAATACTCAAAGGCATGGGTCAGCAATCTGTCAGCACCCTCTGGCAAGTTTACCACTTCTTTGCCTTACTTGCATACAAAAGGTTTACAGATGAACCCAACCTTAATGAAAAAATGCCTTTTTGCCACACAGACCTGATGCTGTTTTGACTTGGCTAAACAGATGCTCATGCAGTAGCATGAGCCTTAGAAGATGAAGGCAAGCGTTATGATGAAGGCTTTGATAAGGTTTCCTGTTTCCTGTCACACTCACACTAATTGACACCAGCTTTATCAAGGGAATCTCTACCAATCCCCCTCCTCCCTCCCCAACCCTCATGATCACCAACATCCGATTTTTTTCTCTCTGCATGGTGACAAGTGCTCAACCACAGCCTGTGACACTCTTTAGTGTTCATGAAATTCTTATAGGGCATAAATATGCATTTTCTCCAAATGTTTTTGCTGCACACATACTAAGACACACTGCCAGAACGTGAACAGATGTTATTCCTTGAGGATTTGCCTCCCACCCCACCCTCTTCCTTTCTCTTTTACTGTCTTCTTTTGGGAAGGCAAAGCTTCTTGTTCTGTGCCAGATCTAGTTTTCAGCTTCATGAATAAAAAGTTACAGAAAAAAATCATCCTGGGGTTTGTCTCCTCAAAGTTTGATAGTTAACCAAGATGTCACTTCACAAAGACATGAAATTATCTTATTATTGTATATCTATTCACTCATCTATGTATAAGTTTTGAATATAGGTTATAAGTGTACAGACCAGTGTTATTTTCTCTCTGTCTATGTAAGTAATTGTTCAGCCCTTTTAATGATGAGTTTGTAATGTTGTGTGTTTTGAATCCAACACACGTTTTGTCATATACAGCAAAGTGCTCCTTGTAGTTGCCTAGCTGTCCATTGACAGTGCATTCAAAAAATCTCTAGTGTTCATAAGCAGACCTTGCCTTTCACATAAATACTTGGACCAAACCAAAACCAATTCATGAAAATATAGCCGCAAGTGGCTATGAGGGGCGTTGCACCTGTGGTGCAGGGACATGGCATTCCGCCCCCCCTAAAATGCACCTGCAATGTGACAAACAGATTTATTTTAAAGATCTGATATGTGCATGCTAAATTATGAGCTTTATATTGTACATTGGGAGTACACTGCAACTCAATTGACTCAATTGAGTGTTTTCGTAAGAGAGAGAGTGTGTGTGTCTGTGCTGTGTGAGATGTGTGTTTATAGCAGTGTGGATGTGTGAAGTCAAGACACTACTGAGTTCACATACACCTAAACTGAATTAATCTGATCAATTTCAATTTGAAAAAATCCTTCTACTGCCAGATGGTGGCGCTACACCAGGCATGTGAATTAGGCATGTACATATCGTCATAGTCATGATATCCAGAATTTTGTAAAATTTCAGTACAACTCCGCAAGGCATCATGAATTTCTGGCACACTTTTTGCTTGGCCAGATGGTTGTGCTATGCTAGACACTGATATTGGTTGTCTGGATGTCATTATAATCACAATACCTAATAACTAAATGTTTTACTACATTATGACTTTCTGCCACATTTACTGTTTATGTGGTGAGAGAGTAAAATTCATCATTTTGCTATTTTGACATAATTACAACATATAAAACATTCCTTCGCAATTCAACATCAGCAACGTCTTGGTATCATCTATGCCAATTTTCATATGAATCTGATAAATTGCCTAGGAGAAGTATGTTAGAATTAATCATGTGTCCAAACACATATAATCCTTATTACCTCATTTCCTTTTGGGTGTGGCTAATACAATGTATATACAAAAGTTGCTCATCTCTTTGGCATACCCACACACCTATCAAATTTGGTAAGTGTACCAGAAAATATGTGCCAATCATGACCACAAGCACTTCTTGCTGCTATCACATGGCGGTGCTGTAGCAGACTGCCATTCTGCACTTGTGATATTGATGATAAACCATAACTTGTGAAGTTTCATTCATGTCAAGCAATGCATGAGACATTTCCTGTTTACCTGTGGTATAGAAAACTCAAAAGAAGGGGACAGCATCCTAGTCATTTTCACATTTTATTGCCTGTCAAACGTTTCAGGTATCTCCCTCCTTCAGTGTCAGGCAAGGTGCAATCAATATATACAGTCACCACAAACGTATCCACCTATGAAACAACCTAAAAAGAAAAGTTTTTAATAATAAATCATAAAAAGCAGTTCAACACAATTTCTTCATTTAACTCAATAGGCATCGTATCATCAAGATGATGAATCCAAAAACATCCTCTTTGGAGTAACAACTTGCCCCTGCCCCATCAATGGCTGGGTCTTTGTCTTTCAATAGCGGGGGGAATTTCCAAGTGTGCCAAATTTTATGAGTTTTTGTATATGGCAACCACCTCAAAAAAGGCCCAACAGCCCCAAATACCATAAAGAATAATAATAATAAATATAGCCACAACGGCAATGAAGGGCCCTTGCACCTGCGGTGCAGGGACATGGCATGCTGCCCCTCTGAAATGCACCCACAATGTGACAAAGATCTGTTATGTGCATGATACATGAAACATCATCATAGTAATGCTATCCAGTGTTTTGTAAAGTTTCAGTCCAACTCCGCAAGTCACTGTTAATTTCTGGTACACTTCCTGCTTGGCCAGATGGTGGCGCCATGCTAGACACTGATATTGGGTGTTTGGATGTTGTTCTAATCATATTATCTAACTAGATGTACCGCATAGCGGTACGTGGTATGACCGCCGCATTGTATTGAAATGTGGGAACTGTTGATGTGATGAATATGTGGTAGAGCAGTGTTTAGAATATGTGGTAGAGCAGAGAAATTGTGTGGAACTGATTTCCTGGAAGTGGGCATGGATGTGGGTTTTGAATGAATGACATTGTGTGTGTTTCTGTAGTGTGTAGGAGTGCAAAATGAGATTTTGTACGATTACAGCGCCCCCTATGGACCACATTAACGGTCTATGACAAGTTCGTTTGGATTCATTTTCGCAGTGTTGAAATTTCACGGAAATTGTTTTCGTTGGAAGTGGACGTCGACCAGTGTTTTCAATGGGTGAGGGTCATCAGATTTCACGATAAAAACAAATTGGTTGTAAAGGTTAGCATTCTCTAGATAATAGGCAAAATGACATTTTGTACAATTACAGCGCCCCCTATGGACCAAATGTTATGGCATGTGCTGTGCTTTTAGAGGACTTTGTGCTGATTGTGCATGACGTATTTTGTGCAGTTCCCACCTTCTCAGGCCAAGATATTGGCAACTCAAAATCCCAATTTTTGCATTTACCCATATCACTGGGTTACGGGCTGGGTTGATACGCCTCTGTAACACTGACATACTAACACAAAATCGTTGTCTTGGGCAAAATTGTTGACGAGTTATTTAACGAAAACTGTTGACACCTAGCTTCGATGATAAACATCGCCCCCCTATGACGAAATGTTACAAAATTTAGTACACATAAAAAGAAAGCTGTTTAGAGATGGCATGTCAACTTTGACCAAATTTGAGCATATAGAAGCCAAGATATGGAGTTTTGAAGAATTTTAAGCTACGTGGTAAATGTTCATTGACATGTAACTTCGAAACGGTTTATCTCAAAATAAATCCTTTGATAACTTTTTGCCAGCATTGTCTGCGTGAGGGTCAATAGATTTCATTAAAAAAAAAATTGGTTGTAAACATTAGCGTTTGCTAGATAATAGACAAAATACAGTGTACAATTACAGTGCCCCCTATGGGCCAACTTTTATGGCATGTGCTGTGCTTTTAGAGGTCTTTGTGCTGATCATGCCTGACATATTTTGTGCAGTTCCCACCTTCGCGGTCCAAGTATATTGGCAATACAAAATTCCAATTTTTGCATTTACCCAAAACTTTTGGATGTCTCCCCCTCTTTGATGGACACTGGCACAGCGGAGGGGTTGCCCTTGGGGGCCAAAAGCTCCTAGTCGCTCAAAAGTTCTAGGGCTACATGCCTAAAAACATTCATGTCCCCCAGACTTCCAGTGTACCGGCAATCATTGATGGAAAATCGGGTAAAAAAAAAAAAAAGAAGGAAAAAAGTTGCGGCAACACTATAATGACCCCTTTCGGGGGTCATAATAACATCAGAAGTTTCAGACAAATCTTTCAATGCACTATGACTTAATGCCACATTTACTGTTTATGTGGCAATATAGTAAAATTCTTCATCTTGCCATTTCAACATATTACAACATAACAAACATTCCTTCGCAATTTAACATCAGCAAGACCTCGGTGTCATGTATTTAAATTTTCATGTGAATTACCTCATTTCCTGTTGGGCATTGTTCATATAATGTATATACAAAAGTTGCTCATCTCTTTGACATACATACCAGAAAGTATTCACCTTATTCTGGAAGAGACCACGGGCGTCAAAACATTCTTCCGGTTGGTTCAGTATTTCCGGTTGAACAACTCTGTCTATTGCAGTCGATAACATTGGCACAGTAGTACAAAGATGTCGAGCTTGAATTGTTCGATGAGGGGGCTACCATATTAACTACATAAAAAATATGGCTGTACTTGGAACAACCCTGTTATTGTCCACGGGGACAGGGCATAATGTTGTTTGGCCGGTTTATAATCTGTTGTCCGCCATCCAGCGATGAGGAAGTTATTTTTATCCCCGGTGCGGGTCTATCTCCACTCATGCAACTCAACTGATGTTACTTGAAATCTAGCGATCTAAAACATCGGCACATATATCTAGTATTTAAGTAAGCTATGAAATCAGACTACTGCTCCACGCTTCTACATGTACTGTTTCTGAAGGTCGCCAAACACAATATTAAACATTGTAACATTTTCCTGTGGGAACTTGGCTTGAGCCAGAGCCAGAGTGGTAGGCAAACCAGGACCGAGCCGAATGTACAAGCGTTCAGAGCAGAATATCGTCCTATTTCATAGGATCTGCACACAAAACAATTATATTAACACGTGAGAATGATGGCACAAGAAATGTTGCGATGAGAGGAGGGTGCAACGAGTGGTGAGTGGCTTGCTGTCAGCACAGACGGGTAGCAAGTGGTGTATGTGTATGAAATAGCACGGCAGACTCTTTTGTTGTTTAGCATCTCAATCAGGGTTGCCAAAGGTGAAATTATTGTATTCATGGCTTGCAGAAGCTAAATGTTAAATGTTGCTGGAAAGCAGTAGCTTTCGGTCTGCATAGCTAGGGAAGTTACAAATACAATGTCCATTTCCATGAATGTGTCTTTTTTTCTGACAAATCGCCATCTGCCTCAGCTCACCGATACATCATCCAGTCACTCAGTGGAATTCATTAACCTCAGGTGACGAAGTACAATCTCTCCATCCGACCTTATAATCTTGTTTTTGTATATTTTTAAGTTAGCTTATCCATCTAAATTTGCAGGTTTTTCTGACGTAGCAGGCTTGCTGTAGCTATAGACATCCTATACATTATGTATAGGATGTCTATGGCTGTGGCAAGCCGGCCGGAAGTTGTAAACCAACGCGGAAGATTTTCACCTTTGAAAATGGGCGTGTCAGAATAAGGTGAATATGCCAACCATGACCACAAGCAATTCTTACTGCTACCACATGGTGGCACTATCGCAGATGAGTGTGTTTATATTGATGATAAGCCATAAAATGTGAAGTTTCAATAATGTCAAGCAATACATGGCAAATTAATGAGACATTTCCTGTTTACCTCTGGTATAGAGAAATTAATTTGAACGCCATTTCCTTAGTTTACAACGTATCAAAAAACCCTTCGTAATTTAGGTTCAGCACGATCTTCACATCATGTATACCAAATCTCTCATAAATCTAATGTGCGGTGTAGCTGCAGTATATTTCGAAGCAGTTCATTCTGCTACCACATGGTGGCGCTATGCCAGGCTGCCATGTCACATAGATTATGTTCATAGTCATGATTAGTTCTAGGCGATATGGGAAAAATCATATATCACGATAAGGATATATATCGCAACATACCACAATTAAGTATGTTTTCAGTTATTCTCTTTATTTTAAACTGTCACAAATAAGAAAAATGTATTTATATTGCTGCACATAAATGTATCAATTGAAAACAGGTAGACTGTAGCCTTCACATTTTTCCAAAATCAGTTATTGAAACTAAGCTGTCAAAATAAATTCTCACTTTCTTAAAAGTGCAAGTGTTTCAAGTTTCTGAGACAAAAAAAAAATCGTACAAAAGGTCAGCTATAAAAAAATAAAATATTTTTCACTTTCCGAAATATGTAACCTTGTAGTGCAAAGGGTTGAAGACAACTCTGGCATAATAACTGTGGCAGAACTTGAGGCATAATAAAATAGCATGCTAATTGTTTTACTAAGGAGATATAACTATGGACCCGCTGCAGGCATGACTTATAACGTGACGGGGCAACGTAGGTTGTTGTTGGGAGTAACCCATAGATGTGTAAGCTTAATAGACGTCACGTCTATGGAGAACACTAACAGGAATTTTATAAATAAATAAATACATTGTGTATTCTTTGTTTAAGCCCCTTAGTGAAATAAAAAATGAAATCGAAAGCTGTCCTTCTCAACTACATACACAGGAGCCAGGCCTTTACAAATGTAATGTGAGATGGCACATGTGATTTGTTTGTGGCGCTGAGACGTTTTCTCACATGGCGTGTATTGTGCGAAAGACTGTTTTATTTTCGGTTGGCTGTGTTTATTTTCGGAACTTGCCACCACTGCTCCACCACTTTCTTTAGATCGGATTTGTTGGATTATTGTGTACTCTTGTTCGTGGACCTTCTTTAAGTGATAGAAGAGGTTGGTTGTGTTCGCATCTGGCGCAGAGATTATTTTGCGGTAAAGTTTACATATTGCCTTCTTTTGCTCCGTGTTGGATGTCTTGAACCCAAACTGCAGCCAAATCACAGAGGTACCCCCTCTTTTTGGCACAAGTTGTTTTGGTACCTGTGCCGGTGTAGTTTTCTGTAAAAAATGCTCTGCTTCCATCGTCCATCCGATCCGTCACAGAGAAATTTCAAACAGGCTTTGCTTCAGCATTCGTGTTGCAAACCCACATGTGAGACTCAAAGAACGTAAAGCAGTTACATTAAAGTTATTTTAACTTGGTGTGTATTGTAGTGTATGTGTAGTGACAATACAAAAATAACGAAACTGTTCATATATTTGCTGTGATAATTGGTAAAACTAGATGTACCGCATAGCGGTACATGGTATGACCGCCACAGTGTATTGAAATGTGGGAACTGTTGGTATGATGAATGTGTGGTAGAGCAGTGTTGTGAGATGAGAAATTGTGTGGAAATGATTTCCTGGAAGTGGGCATGGATGTGGGTTTTGAATGAATGACATTGTGTGTGTTGTGTAGTGTGTAGGAGTGATTTGTGAAAGAAATGGGCAAAATGAGATTTTGTACAATTACAGCGCCCCCTATAGGCCCAATTTTATGGCATGTACTGTGCTTTTAGAGGTCTTTGTGCTGATCGTGCATGATATATTTTGTGCAGTTCCCACCTTCTTGGTCCAAGATATTGCCAATTCAAAATCGCAATTTTTGCATTTACCCATATCACTAGGTGGCGCTATGCTTCAAGTGAGTGTTTATGGGCTGGGTCAATACGCCTCTGTAACACCGACATACTAACACAAAAATAGTTGTCTTGGGCAAAATTGTTGAGTTAATTAACAAATGCTGTTTTTCGACACCTACTTTCGACGATAAACATCGCCCCCTATGACAAAATGTCACAATTTTGTACACATGAAAAGAAAGCTGTTTAGAGTTGGCATGTCCACTTTGACCAAATTTGAGCTACTTGGTAAATGTTCATTGACATGTAACTTTGAAACGGTTTATCTCAAGATAAATCCTTTGATAACTTTTTGTCAGCATTGTGTAGATGACATATACCAAATTTGGTGAGATTCACATTAACGGCCTATGACGAGTTCCTTTGGATTTGTTTTCGCAGTGTTAATATTTCACGGAAATTGCTTTCGTTGGAAGTGGGCGTCGACCTGTGTTTTCAATGTGTAAGGTTCAATAGATTTCACGAGAAAAAAAAATTGGTCATAAACATTACCATTCGCTAAATAAGACAAAATGACATTTTGTACAATTACAGTGCCCCCTATGGCCCAAATTTTATGGCATAAGCTGTGCTTTTAGAGGTCTTTGTGCTGATCGTGCATGACGTATTTTGTGCAATTCCCACCTTCTCAGTCCAAAATATTGGCAATACAAGATCCCAATTTTTGCATTTACCCATATAACTAGGTGGCGCTATGCTTCAAGTAAGTGTTTATGGGCTGGGTCGATACGCCTCTGTAACACCGACATGTCATAAAAATTTCATGTTCTTGGGTGAAATGTTCATTGAGTTATTCAGCAAAAACTTTTGGGCATCTCCCCCTCTTTGATGGACACTGGCACAGCGGGGGGGTGGCCCTTGGGTGCCAAAAGCTTCTAGTTGTTCAAAATGTTCTAGGGCTACATGCCTACAAATATTCATGTCCCCCAGACTTCCAGTGTCCCAGGAATTGTTGACGGAAAATCTGTGAAAAAGTCGCGGCAACAGTATAATGACCGCTTTCGCTACCTTTCGCTAGCAGCGGTCATAATTAGTTTATCACGATAGAAACAATAGAAGAGAAATGACACGATAGACACTTTTCTATCGTCCCCAGGATATATCGTCATATCGCCCAGCAGTAGTCATGATGGGCAATAACCTGTGAAGTTTCATTCTTGTCAAACACTGCATAATGAATTCATGACACATTTCCCATTAAATGTGTAATGACACCTAATTTCATTAAATTGATACCTAAATTCATTGAACCGCTATTTTGTTGTCTTACAACATATCAAAAATCCCTTCACAATTTAACGTCTACAACATCTTGAGACTATGTATACCAAAACTGACACAAATCTGATGTACGGTTTAGGAGGAGAGTAGGAGGCAGATATCTAAAAGTCCAAATATCTCACTTTCTGTTGGGCGTGGCCACGGCATTGTGTCAACCTTTTTTGTTTGTCTTAGTGAGACACCTACCAAATTTCATGCATGTCGCTAAACCACGATGTGTATGCCAACCACGAGCCTCCGGGGGCGCTCCAGTGTCCATGGGCCCCCTCAGGGGCCGGGGGAATAGCAGGGGGGAATTTCTGATGAGTGTGTCAAATTTTTTGCCAGAGTTTTTGTACATGGCAACCACCTCAAAAAGGCTCAACAGTGCTGAAGGTAAAGGAAAATCATAAATGTGATGCTCGATGCTCGGGCCCTAATAGTCCTTACATAAACAATAGCTTCTCACTTCCGGCGCAGGCCACAGCCTGCACCTCCGGTGCTCGGGCCCTAATTAAAGAAAAAGTTCAGTGTAAAATGAAAATAGGCATGTTAAAACATAACTTCACTGTTTTTACTGTGTTGGTCGAGAAAACTAACAATGCTAGTGCCAAGGGCCTAAAGAAAGCTTGAACATAACACTATTTTTAAACCATTAAAAAAGCTCACAGAAACTCCATACTTCATTATTATAACAAAGGCCCTGGCATTCAAAGTGAGGCACTGAGAACTTTGTAAGTGTTCGTATCGTTTATTAAGTGTTCTTACAGGTAGTACCTTGCTGTAGTTTGTAGTTGTTGCCATGATGAAAGTCCATTCAAGTTGGTTGACGACCCGGAAGTGAAAGCGGAATATTGCAGAGACAGCGGGACACAGAGAGTACTACAGATAATTTGAGGAAGATAAAGAGCCATTTATATTTGATGGGCATCCGTACATTTGTACACTACAAACCGGAATATACAGTTGCAGAGCTGATGGATGGGCTGCCAGAGACTGACGTCCACAACTCAATCGACTTGTATGGACGTTCATCATGCTACTGAATAGAAACTACAGCAAGGTACTACCTGTTTCTCCTCAGCAAACATACTAACTCGGTATATGTCAAGAAAATACTCTCAACTCAGTGCGCTATCAACAAACGGACACAAGACAAGTGTTTCTCAGTTTAACCTGCCTCAGCGCTGAAGGAGAGAGGACCAACCGAGACAAACAGTTGCCTTCTCAGTTTGCAGTCTCTGTCCTTCAGCTAGAGCAAAGCTCTTTTATTGAACAAAGAAAAAACAAGTTTCTTATCTTCAGCTCATGCAGGTGCGGCATCTCCTTAGAAATGAAGAGTCCAGTTCTCACACACAAGTTACATGTAGAATAATTTCAAGGGCAAGTCAGCAATTATTCTGGGAAAACAGAATGTTCTGATCACATGAAGATACTCTTTCAGCTGCACCCTTTAGTCACGTACACACACAAGCAGTATATGTTTTATTATGTGATAATAGAAAAGCAGTATGATGTTTTAACATGCCAATTTTAATTTGACACCAAAGTTTTCCTTAACATATTGATGATTAAGCGTGGAAAGGAAGAGTGTAATGTGTTTAGCTGTTGGTATTGTTTACCAGCATCATGATTGCACGAAGCTGTGGAAAGTAAATATTCTTATAATGCATTGTGAAGCTAAAGTAACAGATTCTACATTACTACTGATGAAACTGTACTGTATGTAAAGATTTCAGAACTGTCAGATATCAGAAAAAAATTACCTACAGATACCTGCATTACATTGAATCAGTGACCGGTCTGCACAACGCATTGGTTCTTAACTTAAGATTGCCGGCCAAATAAACTTGGTGTGATCATATCTTAAACACATTTTTAAACGCATAACAGCTTATGCCACCACTTGTTTTGATGTTGGTTATTCCTCTTTGAAAGATGAGACGGCTTGTGTTAATTTAGTCTCCTTTAAAAAAAAAAAATTCAAATCTGGGTGCTGATTTATTTGTAAGAAGCCAGGCCCCTATACATTGTGATGCATGGAGAATTGCATCATTATTATCACAATAAAATCAGTCAAATGAATCATCAAATCATTTTTTGTGTGTAAAGGTTCAATCCGCTTGGATATATTCACAAATACTTAATATTGTTTAAAAAAAAACAAAAAACATACGTTATGATCATATTTTAAAATGTAATGGAAAGATGAATGTATGTTTTGTGTTGTGCAGACTGTGCAGTAAAGCCAGGCGACAGGCTACTTGTGGAAGTCTCCTGCAAGGATGCTTATCTGAGACTGTGCTGTGTGGCGGTGGTGAAGGATGGATGTGTGCTCCGTCTGGACAGCTGGGAAGGAGGAGACATCTGGGGCCCTGAGGTGGAGCTTTGTAGCGCTCTGGCTGGCCTGCAGACAGATCGTGAGGGGCCCACTGAGGCCTTTATTTTGGAGTGCCCTGAGCTCGCCTTGCTAAACAACACGCATTACCACCAGAACTTTCAGGCCGCTATGGGCAAACTACTGACTCGACTCCAAGAGGCTCGCAGTGGGCCACAGGTCATTGAGCAAGGCTCAGAACCTTTATATGTGCTGGACGTAAGTGAGGGCTTCTCCCTAATATCCCTCATGGCCGCTCAGCTTGGTTTAAGTCTAGCAGCTGGATCTGAATCGGCTTCTGCTCTTGTTCGAGCCTACAGCTCTGTGGAAAAAGAGCAGCACCAGACTATCCTGCGCCTCCTGGCTCAAGGGAACAGAGTGCCTGTGGAGGCACTTGAGTTTTGGCTCAATCATGTAGAGGATGATTCTGCTGTGTTTCAGAGGCCTGCCACTGAGAAACTATGGAGTGCCATTGTACTGGACTGTGTGGAGACCTGTGGACTAATAAGACAAAAGCTCATGGAGAAAGCCACACTAGCTAGGTATTGATGTAGCCTTGGACGAGTTAGGTTTGACAAATATGAGCACTACAGATTTTAAATATAATTTAAACAAGGGTGATGTTTAATAATTCACTACTAATTTTGGCATTTAGGCTACCACCATTACAATTCATAGAAATTGTTGTTTAGTAAAATGTTTGTTGCGTTCTCTTTCCAGTGATATCACAGTTTATGACCATGAAAACAAGGGCATGTCCACTGCAGTTTTATAACATTTGCATTTCAATTCTGCTAGTTTTCTGAAAGTAACTTTGTACAGGTATATACTGTATAGGGTTTTTTTAACGGCACATTAAGGTCTTTAATGTTTCCTCCTTCTCTTTTTACAATGACAACATTTTCATCATGAAGCAAAAGGGAGCTAACTAGTTAAATAATCTTCCAACTTGAGCCACATGCAACCCAATTGTCAACCGGACAGGTTAAATTTGTCCCCTCCCCCGTTGAAGGTAAAGAATACTGGAGCCCTCAGTTAAGATTTGATTTTGTCATCTGCTTCTCAACTTTGTGGGGAAAATTACTTTTTTGCCTTTTTACTCATCTTCAATGATGTGGTTGTGGAAAAGTAGTAAAAATTATCAGGTTATGACGTCAGAACCAATTTGTTAAGTTATTTTCATGGTTAGTTTTTTTTTCCCAAATGGCCATGGTGGTCATTCCATTGCTTGCATGCTCATACACCATGATATCACTGAAAAGAGAACTGAATGAACTTCAGTTTGCATGGTTTAAAATTGTGGTTGCCTTACGGATTCAGGAGATATAATCAAAGAGCGGTCCAGTTATTTTGACCCTTCCTGTATATACATACAACTAAATGATGTTCTATGCTGATGTAATGGTTCACTATAACTTTTTTATATTTTCTTAGGTGTCTGTTGGAGGATGGTGGGCGTATATTCCCGGAACGCATTGTGATCTATGGGATGTTGGTAGAATCTGATATGTTACTCCAGGAGAGTGCAGTCCAGGGCAGAGAGCCAACACTGGGCTTCAACATTGCACCCTTTATCAACCAGTTCACAGTATGTTTAATTAACAATTGATGTAGACATAATTAATTAATTAAATAACTTTTAGTTGCCAATTCATTTTTGGTGGAACAGTCAGAATTTTTGTACACTAAAGAATCTATATACCAAAATTATTTATATACCTAAAGAATCTATATACCAAAGATTTTGTTGTATAGCGAAACAAACAGAAACTTGTGTGCAGATGTCATTGTTGCTGTCTTACCACAAGAAGCAGAAAAATAAATTAGGCAGTTTAATGCAGCATAAACATTTACATCAGTGCTTGTGATGTGGTAATACTCATTGTGCGATTATATTCTATACAGAGAAGTCTTCTCTTAATTCTACATAGAACAGGTTGAGCATTAATTTTCACAGGACCAAGACAGAAGTATTGAGATAATGATAATGTTTTAGTTTACCACAGTTAACAGTTTAGAGGTGACTTTTTTTACGCATTCAAGACCATTTAGTACCAGCTTTAGTTAGTTAAAGTTCTTATGGTGACAGTGAAAGACTCCTACAAACATAACCCAGCTCTAGAAGTTTTTCCTATTCTTCCCGGAATTGGAACAAGGTGGATGGATGTTTGTGGAAAGATTTTTTTAGGTCTCAAAAGATGTCATTGGGTTTATGTCCAGACTCTGTGCCACTCGAGGACTCACAAATATGTTTTCCAAATTGGATGTTGTGTTTTCTTAGTAGTATATTGTGGGTTGTTGTCTTGTAAGCTTTTGCGCCAAAATCCTGAGGACTCTAGTAAATGGACTGCATAGATACATTGCTTTTTTATACTGATCAGAACACCCAAAATGCTTTGCATGTTAATGCCTGACATATACCCATTTAAATACACACTTGCACACCAATTAAATGGCTAATGTATTTGTTTAAGAACACTTAAATAAGTTAGGAGGAGTTGGAGTTGAACCAGCTACCCTTCGATTACTGTACAACTCCTCCTGGTCTTAAGGCTTTGGAAAAAGTTTTCAACCAGGAGAGGTTTCTGTTTTTTTTTTTTATCCATCCTTCTATTTATGTTGACTAGTCCTCCAGCCTATGTTGCAGAAAAAACTCCCCACTGATAAATAGTATCACCACTTGTCTGTATAGGTCGTATTGATGATATTAATGATGTAAAGCTCAGGACAGGGTGTAGAGTTGCACGCGTATGGCAAGCCATTTTAACATTTAAAAGCTAAGTTTGACTATCCAAAATTAACATTGTAGATATCAACAACATCTTTCTGACTAGTCGTAATTACATTTTGGATAGTCGAAATTGTCATTCAAGATATCTGTAACGTAATTGTCACTAGTCGAAACGATAGATAGAGATATCTGTAATTCAGTTTTGACTAGGCAAAACTGAATTACAGATATCTGCAATTACGTCATTGAAAACGACATTCAACTCGTCACACATCTTAAATGACAATTGCGGATATCTGTAATTCAGTTTTGACTAGGCAATATGAAAGTTAAAGATATTTCAAACGTCATTATGACTAGTGCAAATTGTTGTGCATGACGTTGCTCTATGTAATGTCCATCCCCGCCAAAATCAAAGAGAGTCTTGTTATAGAAAGCAACGTACTATCATTTCTCTCTGGCAGCTCCTGTCTTGCATGGGCATCGGCGTTAAAAAGTCAGTTAAACACAATTTCTCCCTTTGGCCACTCTGAAACGTTCCTTAAGTACTATAATCATTTAACAGTTAACAGGTGGATGAAGGCGCTCTGCTCCCGCCTAAAGTGGGATGGGGATTAATTTGCATAGAGATATCTAGGCAATATGGCTAGGCAAAATGAACATTACAGATATCTCCAATTTCAGATATCTCTAATCAAAATTCATTTCAAGATATCTATAACTTGATAATAGATATCTACAATTACATTATGACTATCCCTAACTCCAGTTTGAGATATCTACAATGTCATTTTGACTAGTCATAATTCCAGTTACAGATATCTACAACTGCATTTCACCTAGTCAAAACTGAATTTAAGACATCCGGAAAGGAACATATAGGAACATACATCTTGAACTGAGGTGAATTAAAGATATCTTGAACTAGAGTTATGACTAGGCAAAATCAAATTGTAGATATGTCAAATTGGAATTACAGATATCTATAATTCAGTTGCGGATATCTGTAATTCACGTAGTGGATATCTGGAACTGAATTGTAGATATCCGTAATGATGAACCCCATACAAATGAGTGGCAAAAGTGACGTCATTTGTCCTAGGAAGAATTTTTTGTGGATTTCTGAAATGACAATTACGGATAGGAAGAATGTAGTTGCGGATGTCTGAAATGTTCTTTTTGACTAGGCAAAACTGAATTACAGATATCTGCAACACATATCCAGTTTAGCTTTTAAATGTTAAGATGGCTTGCCATACACAGGTCGGGGTTTTTTTAACACGTGCCCCAACCCGACCCGTCAAGAGATTCAAACTGCCCCACCCAACCCGCAAAAATATGTGCAAAGAGTGATCTGTCTCTCCTACATACAGGCGCACACACACAAACAGACACAAGTGCATGCAACATCTGATGTAACATCAGATCTGAGAACTGGTAGCTCGTTTTTGAGGAAACGAAAAATATAGGCCGACTGCATTTATGACAGGTGTTTGGAAGCACTGTGGAGAAAGAGGATGAAATCCACCATGCTGGGCTTTAGTCGATTTTGACACGCTTCCAGCACGCAACCTGCTGAACTGAACACACGCTTACTCGATGCACTGGTGGTAGAAATGCAAAGCCTGCAGGAATGGCATTATTGGTCATGTTGTAGTCCTATGCGATTTGGAAAAGTCTATAATGCAAAATGTATTAATCCATTGCACCTAATAGGCTATCTATGAAAGTTCCTGAGTGAGAAATGTGCGTTTTGAAAATTTTGACACCCGCAATATTTAAAAGAACTACTACCCAAATCTGCCCGACTCGCGGGTAAACCTGCGGATATCAGCGGGTCATGGGTGGACACGAGATTCACTACCAGGGTGAAAAAGTGTCCATATTAGGGATGCAAATTATCGATTAATTCATTAATCGATAGTTCAATGGCCTTGTTGATCGATTAACGATTAATTGATAAGCGGCGAATTCTCCCTGAATTTCAGTGTTTCAATAGAGTCTATGAGAATATAAGCTAAACATAGTTAAATACTGAATTCAAAAAATGTTATATTCCTTAATGAAGGACTTATTGTAGCATTAGGAACACAGTGCAGGCAAATGCATTAATGTTGTATAACAAAATACATTCTTTATAGCAATTACGGTTGTGGACTGGCTCATTTGTTGCATTTGAAATATCTATTTATTGGAAACATAAAAAGAAACAGAGGACATTCTAAATAGAGAGCTAAACCGAATACCATTTAGCTTTATACCACGGCTTCCTTCAATTTCACATTGTGAATCGTTCTTTATAACGGTTATTAATTTTCTATATAGGCAGGCACACCTATGTAGTCACTGCTTTCCGACCATATCGCGTTTATATGCCAGTGCGCCAAGTTCGTGGTGAACTGTAAACAAACAGTAAAGATGTGACAGCTTTAGCAAATGACGAGCAGACGGAAGAACACAGAGTTGCAACGTTACATGCCTCTGAGATCGTCTTTTAGTGTTGTTGGACTCTCTACGAACGTGATTTTGCTAAGCAAGGCTTAACAGAACTTTGGAATAGCTAGCTTGACTTAGCCTGGGTAAACCCGCCCCTCATACTTCATTTCATTTCGTGCAGAGGGTCTGGAACAGAGACCGTCAGAAACGATTTGCTGGAGGTGTGGACTCTGCTGAAATTTAAAAAAAGTGCCTCTGCCTTTACCCAATCGCTAGCGCCTGGTCGTCACGTATTCAATTAGCCTACCTACGCACTACAATTCAAATGTAGCACACAAGGTCAACGTCACAGCTAACAAACACACCCTCTGTTCGCTGATTGGACCGTACGTTCTGCGACTTGCCAAATGCTTCTCAAGAGACTCCGGTCCAGACCCTCTGCACGAAATGAAGTACGAGGGGCGGGTTTACCCAGGCTAAGCTTGACTACCAAAGGCATGGAACTAACATCTGGGTCATGGCCATAGCAATCATGGTGCATATCTATGGAATCAGATTTGTGCCTTTAAATTAAAAGAAGACTTTTACAAACCCAATAAAAAAATATCAATTCAAAATACCAAATTAAAAAAATCAACCAAAAAAATTTTTTTCAAATAAAAAATACAAGATTGCAATTAAAAAATGTCAAATTGTGTAACAAAAAATTGCTTTCGCCTCTTTCTCAGTTTTGGATGTTGCCGTTTTCTTTGATCACGACTCCAGCCTTCTCGTTTGCGCTCCCTGATTTTTTGATTGCGATTTTGGCACAAACGTGCCTGGTGGGACGGGATTCTCATGGGTGCATTCCTATTGGTGTATTCACATTTGACGGACAGCTAAGCAAGCGTATGACGCGGCTCTGGCCACAGCAGCTACTCTGCTTCTGATTGGTTCTAACAACGTCATCACAGGCGAAGGGGTTTCATCCATCGTATTTATCCACTCATTCGCCATGGTTTTATTAATATAATGGTATGATATAACGGCCAATTACTTACCGTATGCGCAAAGACGGTCCTTCTTTGGTATGGTGTAGGCTAATGGTTGTAACACAGAAGGTCTAGTGGCTGTGGTTCTAATGTGCTGTTATCTCTGCCGCCCTTTTGGTCAGTCGCGCCTCTGATGACGTTGTTAGAACCAATCAGAAGCAGAGTAGCTGCTGTGGCCAGAGCCGCGTCATACGCTTGCTTAGCTGTCCGTCAAATGTGAATACACCAATAGGAATGCACCCATGAGAATCCCGTCCCACCAGGCACGTTTGTGCCAAAATCGCAATCAAAAAATCAGGGAGCGCAAACGAGAAGGCTGGAGTCGTGATCAAAGAAAACGGCAACATCCAAAACTGAGAAAGAGGCGAAAGCAATTTTTTGTTACACAATTTGACATTTTTTAATTGCAATCTTGTATTTTTTATTTGAAAAAAATTTTTTTGGTTGATTTTTTTAATTTGGTATTTTGAATTGATATTTTTTTATTGGGTTTGTAAAAGTCTTCTTTTAATTTAAAGGCACAAATCTGATTCCATACATATCCTGTTAGTAATGCCCTCTGCTCTCCTATCATCACATGCTCGCCTTCTCAACAGTGCTGTAATTGCAGGTTGTTCTGACGCACTTGTTCCATGAAGCACAGCTGCATGTTGTTGAGGTGGTAACTCAGTGAAGTAGTTGAACTGTTGTATTTAAACTTAGCACCACGCAGAGTACATTTGGCTTCTTTTCGTCTTGACCGCTTCATGTCTTTTGAGCAGTGTCGTGTTAGCATTTCACACTGCGCTCAGCGGCGCCCTTTATTAGCGATACCACTAGTGAAAACAATTAACTGACAGCTAATTTAATTTATTCGACCAAATTCTTATCGACAATTAATCAATAGTCGATTAATTGTTTGCATCCCTAGTCCATATTGTTGTATTTTAAATATGAAAAACCAGCAGAACACTGAGAAATATTTCTTAATTCTCTCAGGCTTTAACCAAAACCATTCTACGCATGTCTACTGCAATTGAGCTGGAAGTTTACCTTAGGAAGTCTGAGGAAAAGTACCTCAAAGCTTGACTTCTATTTATCCACAGATTTTTATTTTCTGTTGCTCCTGAAAGTTAGTATGGCAGGAAGAATAGGGATCATGCATTTACGGAGTTGCTGTTAATACCAAGGTTTTTTCACTTTCATGTGAAATTCCATCGGTATGGAAGGACTCTGAGCCTTTTTTTGTTGTTTGAAATTAGAGCACAAACATGACACACACAAACAGGCACTCGAGGGATGGCCGTTTGTTTAAACAGATGTCGTCTTTGAAGTGCTCAGTTGAGGGCGCTACTCCAAATGCGACTGCTTGTCAGCATGGGAGAATGTCACTGCGCTCAGCATAGGACACCCTCTACCTGCATCTGTCAGCATTCATTACATTAGTCACATCAAAAGCCTTTGCCTTCTTGAATGCCCTTAGTGCTGACAGTTCATTTGTTCTCTGTGCAGAGAGGGACATGCTGTTGTGTTGCTTGATTACCACTCCTGCTTTCTAGACAGCAGTCCATGCAGTCCTTGCATCACTGTATACTGTAAACACTTCGTAGCTGTTCAGATTTTATAGATCTTAAATGTTTCTATGTAGTGGGTCACTGGATACCACTGTATTCAGTTATTTACCCACAGATTAGGGAACTGAACATCCAAAAAAATATATGGTGTCAGTGTAGTTCATACAAATGCTAGGGCCACACTTATCACCTTTATTCAGATGAAGATAAACCTCACACTTCTTGCTGTGCTAGAACAGGAACAGGCCTAATTGATTCCCCTCTGTACTACAGGTGCCTATCCATGTCTTTCTGGATCTTTCCACTCTGGAGTGCACACGTCTCAGTGAGCCTGCAGAACTCTTCAATCTTGATCTCATGAACACACACAATAATTACCCTTCCAGAGATCTGATGGTGAGTGATGTCTCTTGAGAATCCAAAAGTATGATCCTAAAGTTGTGTGAAAATGTTGAATTAATGTGACATTCTAGACATACAATGCATCAAAGAAAACACTGGCCAAAGATAACTGTTATACATAGCATTTAGAACGTGCAGATTCAGATGTCATCATGCACAGTTCCTAGGTTGATTAGTAATAATTGCTCAATAGAACATCAGGAAATATGTGCAACAATGTTAGTTACACTGCTGGCGCCTCATTTAAATGGCTTCCCATGTGTCTCTGAAACACAGATGCAGGTCACTAGCTCAGGCAGACTGACGGCCATCCCCTTCTGGTATCAGATTCACTTGGATGACAAGTGGAGCGTCAGCACCTTCAGTCAGGACTCTCACTGGAAGCAGGCAGCGGTGGTGTTACAGGACCCCCTGTGTGTGACTGTAGGGGACTGGGTCAGGCTAACTGTTCAACTCCACAAGAGCAGCCTCTCCATAACTGCCACAAGAGAAGAGGACAGGCCTGTGGCCATGGATGCAAGCAGGAGTGAGGACATTGTTGCAATGGACACAGCAAAGGAAGAAGGGGCTGTCATGGATGCTGTTGAAGTTGACAGTTCCTCTGTCACCGAGTCACCTTAAGCAGGAGTGAACGCTGCCAGTAACCTGAAAGAGATTTTCTGAAACCCCTTGGCCCAAACACTTGACCTCAGTTAGTTTAGTATAGATCAAGGAGCTACTTGCTACTACCGTTCAGGTGGGGCACTAACTGTGGCTTAGAAATGTAGAAAAAAATGACAAACATCTGTCCTTTGAATTGTGTCATGAGTTCATTAATTTTCCTGTGTAGTTCAAAACTGTTGGGACACCCAAGAGAACACTGGCCTTTAGGGCATTTAGTAACTTGTCACTGTTTTATGAGAGTGGTGCAGCAAACCATGTAGCTCTGATGATTTTCACAGTTTTAGTTTTTTGTTTGTTTGTTTTTATAAAATCATGAACCATTTCGTATATAAGGTCTGTAGTGTTCCAAGGTTACCACAGGCTAGTTTTGCACAGGGAGAAAACTGGTGAATGTATGATTCATTTCCCTGTAATATTTAATTATTTACAATTGTTAGATGAGGCAATGCAACATAGCTGCACATGATTACAGAAAAACACATTACATTTGATATGATCAGCATTGCAAATATGATAGACTATCCAACAAATTAAAACAAAACAGAAAAACCTGAATAGATAGTACCTTGATCATAAGATGTCCATTCAGCTATATGGCCATCCAAGACAATGCACAGGTTCAGGATGGCCCCAGGGTTTGTTTTTGTTTTGTTTTTTGGGGGGGGGGGGGGGGGGGGGGGTGGATGTACTAAATCTAAATCTTTGGTTAAAAACATTACGTAAAGTGGACTAGAACATATGTAGTTAATGCAGAAAGTGAACTGCAAACACAATCTTCCTCTTCTGTATTTTGAAACGTAAACGTAATTCATAACTCAGACTGTAGTGAACTGAAAGGGTGTGTGTGCTTATATGTGTTAAAAAGAGAATTTGGCATTATGCATGAATTACAGCACCACATTAGTGGTGCACAACACATGTTATTCTCTGGTGGTTCATAGAATATAGTGAGAAGTTGAATTTTATGTACAGTCTTATAATTCCTTGTCATTTGTGTCATGTGCATGCAAATGCTACTGTAGTGTACATTTGCCATGCAAGAGTTTGCATGAAACGGGAATATGGCTGGTCTCCATATATGCTAAATGTACTTCAACTGCATGTACAAAGTCTCCCAAATATATACATTTATCACCATGAATACAGTTTAATGTGAAATCTGGGATGTAGATGAGGTCATGTAGTGTAACATGTATTTACCATCGCAACTCCTAGGCATGTTCGTTTTAGAGAAAGACTGGTGAGTTCATAAAATATTACAAAGCCTGCATTACTAGATAGTCATCATATTACCCTTCAGTAACATGCAGTCGCACAGGCAACGTCATAAAACCGATGAGCAGCAAAATAAGTACATCTGAATGGTAACAGGCAAAATGCTACAACTCAAAATATCAAAATTATGGTTTGCTTCACAACAAAAACCAAATATTGACATTCAAGCAGCTGTCTCTTAGAGAGGTCCCACAGAAGTGCTGTTGATGGATTCTGCAGGACAAAATGTGCTTTGTTTCATCTTTCCTCAACCAATTTGTGTTGTCCACATCTGTCGGAAGGCTGAGTGAAAAGAAAATCACAGCCTCATGACTGGTGCCCGTGTCCTCTGGCTTTAGTATGCATAGCAGTCACACTTTTACACACGGGCTAATTAATAGCACAGTGTAAAACAATTTCAGAGGCTATTACTTTTGCATTAGGGGTATGTGAGTCAGTGAGGCAAATCTGACACACACTGGCTACCTTTGCAGCGTGTGTGTGAGCTTCCGTGGCTAACAAAAGCCATTGTGCTAAGTCACAGGAGCATTATCTGAATGAAGTGACTCAGTGGGCTGTGTGGGTGTGATGTCATCCACATCACCATCCCATGCCGTAGTACTCAGGTTGGCAGGTGAAGACACCGAGTGAGGGGTGAGGGTGTGACCCAGTCCCTGGTATCGGCCTTTTGGAGATGCAGGAGTAGAGGAGGCTTCAGCAGTTGGATCTTGTGAGCCAGCTGATAGCAGACCTGTGTGTTCGTCCTCTTCTGGCTCCTCACCAAAATACGTCTTCCTGGGCCTACCCATGACTGTCCGACCTAAAAAGAAATAGCTTGTATTCTTAGAAAAGGCTTGAGCTGAGAACACTTGTAGAATACTGTAACTACTGACATTATTAAGACTATGCAATAAACCAGCAGTAGCCCTATTACCTGATTACAACAAAAGATGCCACTTCACATACTGAAACACTTTAAACGGCATACATCATGTAGAGATCATTGTAATCAGGTTAAAACAATCCTTTTCAAATATACAAATTATTTTTATTGAAATGTGCCCCAATTAATGCCTTGTCTCATCAATGCATAGTGTAATTTTCCTGAAACTACACTTGCAGCTTTTACAGCATGATGTGGTCATTCGCCAACTTTTGTACCAATACTAGATGTACCGCATAGCATGGTATGACCGCCGCAGTGTATTGAAATGTGGGAACTGTTGGTATGATGAGTGTGTGGTAGAGCAGTGTTGTGAGGTGAGAATTTGTGTGGAAATGATTTTCTGGAAGTGGGCATGAATGTGGGTTTTGAATGAATGACATTGTGTGTGTTTGTATAGTGTGTAGGAGTGATTTGTGAAAGGAATAGGCAAAATGAGATTTTGTACAATTACAACAACCCCTATGGACCAAATTGTATGGCACGTGCTGTGGTGTTAGAGGTCTTTGTGGTGATCGTGCATGATGTATTTTGTGCAGTTCCCACCTTCTCGGTCCAAGATATTAACAACTCAAAATCCCAATTTTTGCATTTACCCTTATCACTAGGTGGTGCTATGCTTCAAGTGAGTGTTTATGGGCTGGGCTGATACACCTCTGTAACACCGACATACTAACACAAAATTGTTGTCTTGGGCAAAATTGTTGACGAATTATTTAAGAAAAACAGTTTTTTGACACCTAGCTTCGCCAATAAACATCGCCCCCTATGACGAAATGTCAGAAAATTAAGTACACATGAAAAGAAAGCTGTTTAGAGATGGCATGTCAACTTTGACCAATTTTGAGCAATTAAAAGCCAAGATATGGACTTTTGAAGAATTTTAAGCTACGTGTTAAATGTTCATTGACGTGTAACTTCGAAACGGTTTATCTCAAGATAAATCCTTCGAAAACTTTTTGTCAGCATTGTCTGTAGATGAAATATACCAAATTTGGTGAGATTCACATGAACGGCCTATGACGAGTTCGTTCAGATTCGTTTTCGCAATGTTAAAATTTCACGGAAATTGTTTTCGTTGGAAGTGGGTGTCGACCAGTGCTTTCAATGCGTGAGGGTCAATAGATTTCACGATAAAAAAAAAGTTGTTGTAAACGTTAGCATTCTCTAGATAATAGGCAAAATGACATTTTCTACAATTGCAGCGCCCCCTATGGACCAAATTGTATGGCATGTGCTGTGATGTTAGAGGTCTTTGTGGTGATCGTGCATGATGTATTTTGTGCAGTTCCCACCTTCTCGGTCCAAGATATTAGCAACTCAAAATCCCAATTTTTGCATTTACCCTTATCACTAGGTGGCGCTATACTTCAAGTGAGTGTTTATGGCCTGGGTCAATACGTCTCTGTAGCACCGACATATCACAAAAATTTCATGTCGTTGGGTGAAACGTTCATTGAGTTATTCAGCAGAAGCTTTTGCCGGTCTCCCCCTCTTTGACGGACACTGGCACAGCGGGGGGGTGGCTCTTGGGGGCCAAAAGCTTCTATTCGCTGAAGAAGTTCTAGGGCTACATGCCTACAAAGATTCATGTCCCCCTGACTTCCAGTGTCCCGGAAACCGTTGACGGAAAATTGCTGAAAAAAAAAAAAAGGGGAAAAAAGTCGCGGCAACACTATAATGACCGCTTTCGCTAGCTTCGCTAGCGGCGGTCATAATTAGCACAACGAACAAAGAAAAATGGCTGGTCTGTCAGTGACAGTTTTTTAGTTTGAAATGCATACTTTGGCCCATAACTTAAAAACTTTGTATAAAAATTCTGATATTCACCAGTGCTCTCTTTCTGGGATTTAGTCCCAGAAATATGGCGTCAGAATAGGAACAAAATTCCTACGCACATAGAAACTGTTGGCGTGAGCAGGAACTGCACAGAAACTGCTCGCGGGAGCCGAAACTACTCGTGCCTGCCGAAACTGTGCGTGCGAGCAAAGATTCACGCTCGCGAGAGCAGAAGAACTGCCCTCGCGCGAGCACAGAAACTCCTCTCGTGTGGGGCAAAACCATTCTGCTCGTGCGAAATTGACTTCTGCTCGCGCGCGAGAATATTGTCAAGTCAAGTAGGTTTTTATTGTCGTTTCAGCCATATACACAGTACATAGTGAGACGAGACAACGTTTCACCGGGAACAATTGGTATTACACGTAACTGTTAAAACACAGTATAGACAAGACAGATACATAATAGTGCCTACATACACTACTGAGGGACTACACAGATTCACTTCACCCACTCACACACGCACTCACACATACACACGCTTACACTCTCCTGTACACTTCTGTACATACAGTGCAACACAGTAGTGAACAATACGACACAGTTGTAAACAAGGCAGGTCAAGTTTGCAGGTGACCTAGAACAAACACTCTAGACAGGGCATGGCTTTTAGCAGAGCACTGTGGCTAGTGGTGTGATTTGTAAACAGTAGACTGTTCTACATAAATATAAATAATAGCAGCAAGGCTAGTGGTATGATTTGTAAACAAGACTATTCTAAATAAATATAAGTAGTAGCAGCAGAAAAGTGCGGGGGCATAAGGTGCGGTGTGCTGTGACGCGCTGGTTTGCAACCTGAGTTACTAAGAAATTACAGTCCAAAATATTGCACTACAGGTTGTTCAGCAGTCTGACTGCCTGCGGGAAGAAGCTCTTCCCCATTCTGGAGGTGCGGGCAGTGATGCTGCGGAGCCTTCTACCAGATGGTAGTAAGGTGAATAGTCCATGGGAGGGATGGGAAGTGTCTGATGATGTTCCTGGCTTTTCGCAGACAGCGGAAGCTGTAGATGTCTGAGAGGGGGGGCAGAGAGACTCCAGTGATCTTTTCGGCTGTCCTCACAACCCGCTGCAGGGCCTTACGGTCTGCAGCGGTGCAGTTGCCGAACCACGCTGTGATGGCGCCGCTGAGGATGCTCTCAATCGTCCCTCTGTAGAAGGTTGTGAGGATGGAGGTTGGGAGATTAGCTTTACGCAGTCTTCTCAGAAAGTACAGACGCTGCTGGGCTTTCTTTGTGATGTGTGTGGTGTTGAGAGTCCATGAGAGGTCGTCAGTTATGTGTATGCCCAGAAACTGTGCTCTGGACAATCTGTACTGGGAGGTTGTTGATGCACAGTGGGTTGTGTTTATGCAAAGTCCGTCTGAAGTCGATGACCAGTTCTTTAGTTTTGTCCACGTTGAGGGACAGGTTGTTGTCGGTGCACCAGTTGCTGAGCTGAGCCACCTCCTCTCTGTACGGGGCCTCGTTGCCTCCGCTGATCAGACCCACCACGGTAGTGTCATCAGCAAACTTGATGATGTGGTTTGAGCTGTGCGTTGCCGCACAGTCAGGGGTGAGGAGTGTGAACAGCAGCGGACTGAGCACGCAGCCTTGAGGAGCTCCTGTGTTCAGTATGGTTGTGCTGGAGGTTTTGCTCCCGATCCTGACTGCTTGGGGTCTGCCCACCAGGAAGTCCAGGACCCAGTTGCAGAGGGTTGTGTTCAGGCAAAGTTCACCTAATTTTGTTATCAGCTGCTGGGGGATGATGGTGTTGAATGCTGAGCTGAAGTCAATGAACAGCATCCTGACATATGTGTCCTTTTGGTCCAGGTGAGAGAGAGCCAGGTGGATGGCAGTGTTGATGGCATCGTCTGTGGAGCGATTTGGGCGGTACGCAAACTGCATTGGGTCCAGTGTGGCTGGTAGTTGTGACTTGATGTGTCTCATTACCAGCCTTTCGAAGCACTTCATGATGGTGGATGTCAGTGCAACTGGGCGGTAGTCGTTGAGACAAGTCACTGTGGGTTTCTTCGGAACGGGGATGATGGTGGTGGTCTTGAAGCAGGTAGGAACGACAGTAGTGGCCAGGGAGATGTTGAAGACATCTGTGAGAACATTTGTCAGTTGGTCCGCACACTCCCTCAGCACACGGCCTGGTATGCCGTCCGGCCCAGCAGCTTTCCGTGGGTTGACTCTGAGTAGGGTCTTCCTCACTTCAGCAGTGGACAGACACAGCACTAGGTCGTTAGGGGGAGGGGTGTTCTTTCTCGCCACTGAGTCGTTCTGTTCCTCAAACCTTGAATAGAACTGGTTTAGCGCCTCAAGCAGGGAGTCATCACTGCCACAGGAGAGGGGGGCAGGCCTGTAGTTGGTAATGGCTTGAATGCCCTGCCATAGACGCCGTGTGTCGTTAGTGTCTGCAAAGTGGTTGTGGATTCTCTGAGCATGAGAACGCTTTGCTGTTTTAATGGCCCGGGACAGCTCAGCTGACAATGGGGGCGGGAACCTGGGGATTAAAGGCTATTGTGATTGGTTTGTCCTGAGACAGAGCACTTTGACAGACCGCCCCAAATTTCCCAACACTGCTTCACTGCCACTAGGAGGAGAGAAACGCTAACAAAACAGAGCTAGAACTTAGATGAGATAGCCGAGTTTGACAGGTTTGCGCTAGACAGGCTGCTAATCATTCAAACCCTTTTAGATTACCTGGCTACATTTTACTGTTCCATCGTCAGATGACCCATCAAAGTAAGTGTACGTTTAATTTCTTCTGATGACGCTCATGTTCTGTCAGCTGTTGTGTTGGAGACTGCCAGTTGCTTTAGCTTGCTAAACCTTATAGACCTATAGATTACGTGCAGTAGAATGTTGTTTGATGTCATGATTGTATTCACCGAAGGTTGCTTACACAGCTCTTATTTTGCTGAAGTTGTGTCAAGTTACTGCCATAAGTAAGTAGGCCTACCTTGTGCAACCCGATGTGAGCGATCTCTATGAGCATCATATCATTTCACTCATTTCTCATTTTTTGCATCTACATGTATGAAAGGACTATTTGGCAATGGTTTTTACCGTACATTTACTTCCCAGGCTAGTTTACAACTTGTTTACTGGTGTGTTGCGTGATGCCACGTTAGTTACACAGTAATGATGGAGCCTTTCGGCTGGCTCAAGAAGATCTGCCAATTTAGGTGACAAAGCCTCATTTGGCTAACTCTGCATTAACAAGGACGCTGATTAAGGAATCAAATAATTATTTTCCTCATTCGGCTTCAAAATGAGCTCTTATTCACCGTGCTTCCAGTCTTAGCTAATCTTTCGACTGCTTGTTTGAGACGCAGAGCAGGACTTTTTTGAACGTCAGTAGGCCTAACGTTCACAAAGTAATTCCGCTCACCATCGTAGTTGTACAAATTAAGTATCTTACCCCAAACGGTTTTCACGTATATAATATTCTTGAATTTGTTGTTGCTAAATTAGCCCGTTAAGAGGGACTTTTAGTGGGTAGATATAGCAGATAATTTAAGATCACCATAATTCACTCCAACCATAACAGCATGTTTTCAGATTATATAGGCTACACGCCAAGTGTCCATAAAATGTTAACCTCGATTCCTCTTCTTCAAATCCTTCTTTTAAAGTGGCAAAATTGTGTATATTTGACACATTGGCTACTGACAGCGGCAGATCTTCTTGAACCAGCGTGCGTGGCATCACGCAACCAGTAAACAAGTTGTAAACTAGCCTGGGAAATAAATGTAGGCTACGGTAAACGTCATTGCCAAACAGTCCTTTCATACTATGCAAAAATGAGAAATGAGTGAAATGATAGTGATGCTTATCGATCGCACAAGGTACTTACTATGTCAGTAACATGACACAACTTCAGCAAAATAAGAGATGTGTAAACAACCTTCGGTGAATACAATCATGACTACCATCATTCTACACTGTACAGCCTATTCTATTCGGTTAGCAAGCTAAAGCAACTGGCAGTCTCCAACCAATGTCTCCAACACAACAGCTGACACATTACATTACATACATTACATTACACATAACATGAGCGTCGTCAGAAGAAATTGAACGTACACTTACTTTGATGGGTCATCTGACGATGGAACAGTAAAATGTAGCCAGGTAATCTAAAAGGGTTTGAATGATTAGCAGCCTGTCTGGCGCAAACCTGTCAAACTCGGCTATCTCATCTAGGTTCTAGCTCTGTTTTGTTAGCGTTTCTCTCCCCCTAGTGGCGGTGAAGCAGTGTTGGGAAATTAGGGGTGGTCTGTCAAAGTGCTCTGTTTCAGGACAAACCAATCACAATAGCCTTTAATCCCCAGGTTCCCGCCCCCATAGTCAATATTCTCGCGCGCGAGCAGAAGTCAATTTCGCACGAGCAGAACATTTTTGTCCCACACGAGAGGAGTTTCTGTGCTCGCGCGAGGGCAGTTCTTCTGCTCTCGCGAGCGTGTTTCATTGCTCACGCGGGCAGTTCTTCTTCTCGCGCGAGCGTGAATCTTTGCTCGCGCGCACAGTTTCGGCAGGCACGAGTAGTTTCGGCTCCCGCGAGCAGTTTCTGTGCAGTTCCTGCTCACGCAAACAGTTTCTATGTGCGTAGGAATTTTGTCCCTATTCTGACGCCATACAGAAAGTCCATGCACACTCAAGAGCACTCACGCATATGTGAGTAGGGACATTTTGGGCAAATTACTGGGTTATTCTGTTCTTCCTATATAACCTTGTAGAATGTAATGAAGTGTTTTATTATTTAGCTGTTTTTGAATAAAATATAAAAATTATGTTACAAACCTGTTCTAAAAAAAAAAACCGTAGACATAGCACTGATATTTCATTTTACATCAATTTTGCATCTTACATTAGCAAGGTGTTTCCCTTTTTTAATTACAACCACTTGCACATGCTTTCAATGTGCAAACAAATGGAATTTGCCACGTTAACAACAAAGTCATGAACAACTCTGTGGTTTAAAAACACTTCATTATGTTGTCACAGACTTTTCTTAAAAACTTTCTTAAAGGACAACTTCGGTGTAAAATGAAAATTTGCCTGTTAAAACATCATCCCGAGTTGGTATGTGTACCGAGGAGCAAAAATTATTCAGCCCGCTGCATTCAGAGTTAAACTATTTTTTATCGTTTGCCCCAGAAGGCTAACAATGGAAGTGGTAGGTGCCCTTAGACGAAGCACGACGACAAAGCTATTTTTAAACCATTAAAACAGCTCGAACAAACTCCACACTCTATCGGTAGTACAACAAAGGCCCTGACATTAAAAACGAGGCACTGAGAACTTTGTACGTGTACACAACGTCTATTAATAAAACAGGTTTGATAGGCAGTACCTTGCTGTAGTTTCTCGTCGCCGCCATGTTGGACGTCCACACTAGCCGATTGTCGAACACGGACCAGCGGTCAGAATAGGAGGAGAAGTAGTGCAATTTAATTCCGTGAAACTGGAGGGATTTCATCTGTTGGTGACAATATCCAGTCATTGTGCCCATTTAACAGAGCCATGGTCCCAGCAACGGCACCTAATCCACCAAAAAGGCTACATCTGAAGAGAGGTGCCATTCGGAAACCTGTGCGACTTGGTGGAGATGTATGTCCAACAACAAAGTCAAGAGAGAACTGCAGCCATGGCGACAACAATCGGGAGATATTTCACAGGTTACCCATGCGTGATAAGGACACTTTGCAGCAGAAGCTGGTCTTCCAAATCGTGTTATCCCTGTTCACGTGCACAGCACGACTTCCGTCAACAACAGCACGCGAGACTCAGTCCTAAGTGAAACGACACTTGAATGGGCCTCTTCAGTCTCTTGTACAAAATGGCAGGATATCGTCACCAACAAGTCGTTGCAAATGGACTTTTGCCATGGCTGCAGCTCTCTCTTGACTTTCTTGTTGGACATACAGTTGTGTTCAAAATAATAGCAGTCCAACATAAATAACCTGTTTTTGGTAGAAATCATATTACTGCATGGCAAATAATTTACCAGTTGCTGTAGTAGGGTCATAGAAAACCAACAGAGCCTACATTCATGATATGTATGCTCCTGAGTCTGTGTAATTGAATAATGAATTGAAGGGGCGTGTCCAAAAAAATAGCAGTGTGGAGTTCAATTAGGTGAAGTCATTCAATCTGTGAAAAAACAGGTGTCAATCAGGTGGCCCTTATTTAAGGATGAAGCCAGCACATGTTGCTCATGCATTTCTCTCTGAAAACCTGAGAAAAATGGGTCGTTCCAGACATTGTTCAGAAGAAAAACGTACTTTAATTAAAATGTTGATTAATGAAGGGAAAGCGTATAAAGAAGTGCAGAAAATGATTGGCTGCTCGGCTAAAATGATCTCCAATGCTTTAAAATGGAAAGCAAAACCAGAGAGACGTGGAAGAAAACGGAAGACTACCATTCGAATGGATCGAAGAATAGCCAGAATGGTGAAAACTCAGCCTATGATCAGCTCCAGGATGATCAAAGACAGTCTGAAGTTACCTGTGAGTACTGTGACAATTAGAAGACGCCTGTGTGAAGCTAATCTATCAGCAAGAAGCCCCCGCAAGGTCCCACTGTTAAGAAAAAGACATGTGCTGAAGAGGATACAATTTGCCAAAGAACACATTGGCTGGCCAAAAGAGAAATGGAGAAACATTTTGTGGACGGATGAGAGTAAGATTGTTCTCTTTGGGTCTAAGGGCCGCAGACAGTTTGTCAGACGACCCCCAAACACTGAATTCAAGCCACAGTACACTCTGAAGACAGTGAAGCATGGTGGTGCAAGCATCATGATATGGGGATGTTTCTCTTACTATGGTGTCGGGCCTATTTATCGCATACCAGGAATCATGGATCAGTTTGGATACATCAAAATACTTGAAGAGGTCATGTTGCCTTATGCTGAAGAGGAAATGCCCTTGAAATGGGTGTTTCAACAAGACAACGACCCCAAACACACCAGTAAGCGAGCAGCGTCTTGGTTCCAGACCAACAAAATTAAAGTCATGGAGTGGCCAGCCCAATCCCCGGACCTTAATCCGATAGAACACTTGTGGGGTGACATTAAAAATGCTGTTTCTGAGGCAAAACCAAGAAATGCAGAGGAATTATGGAACGCTGTCAAATCATCCTGGGCTGGAATACCTGTTCACAGATGCCAGAAGTTGGTCGACTCCATGCAACACAGATGTGAAGCGGTTCTCAAAAACAGTGGCTATACAACTAAATATTAGTTTAGTGATTCACAGGAATGCTGAATCCTGGATATTTTTCAGTTAATACAGTCAATATTTGAGTTTGTAAAGTAAAATGCAGACACTGCTATTTTTTTGAACAGCCCAATGTTCATTTTCTTCATTTTCTGTAAAGTAATTAAGTAATTTCTGCTTTTTTCTTCATGTTTTGATGTAGAATATAATGTGCAGTGTTCCCAATGCATGGAAATAAAAACCACTATAAGGATTTTGGGCTTTACTCAATTTTTTAAACAGACTGCTATTATTTTGAACACAACTGTACATCTCCACCAGATCTCCGAATGACCCCTCTTCAGATGTAGCCTTTTTTGTGGGTTAGGTGCCGTTGCTGGGACAATGTAATCATCTTGGTTGAAATGCAGGCTACAGACACGATAATCTGTTTCAGCCTGTGGGCGCGTCTTCACGACGATTTGCAAGACCAGTTACTGCTGCAAAGTGTCCTTATCAAGCATGGGTAACCTGTGAAATATCTCCCGATTGTTGTCGCCATGGCTGCAGTTCTCTCTTGACTTGACATACATCTCCACCAAGTCGCACAGGTTTCCGAATGGCACCTCTCTTCAGATGTAGCCTTTTTGGTGGATTAGGTGCCGTTGCTGGGACCATGGCTCTGTTAAATGGGCACAATGACTGGATATTGTCACCAACAGATGAAATCCCTCCAGTTTCACGGAATTAAATTGCACTACTTCTCCTCCTATTCTGACCGCTGGTCCTTTTTCGACAATCGGCTATGTGGACGTCCAACATAGCGGCGACGAGAAACTACAGCAAGGTACTGCCTATCAAACCTGTTTTATTAATAGACGTTGTGTATGCAGCGGGCGTGTATGTGTGCAGCGGGCTGAATAATTTTTGCTCCTTGGTACACATACCAACTCGGGATGATGTTTTAACAGGCAAATTTTCATTTTACACCGAAGTTGTCCTTTAAGTATAGCTTCTAGGAAAAAAAAAAACTTACAAAAATACTTGTGAATGAGGTCAAATGTTCCTAAATGTTGGGACTGTTTACATTTCTTAAAAATGTTGTGAACATGAAGTGGCCTATATTAAATTCCATGAAATGTGGACAATTAAACCCCAAATAAAGAGCCCTCCCACCAACATCCCTCCTTCTGACTGATACTAAAAATTTGGTCGAGCCAAGCCAGGCCCTTGGTAAAGTGACCTGACGAATTACTGTAGCGAAATACAATATTGAGGGAAAGTAGCCTAATTCAGCAATGCTAGCCTGGCTATGTGTTTGGTTGAAATGTAACTTTTTAAAATTATGTAGCCTCCATCACATTTCACAGAACAGAATGTGCTTCAAAACAAGACAGTGATCCTACACCATAAAACTGGGGATTATTGATATTCATTAAAAGGCATGCTAACAGTTAAAGGTGTACTTCCATTGTGTTTTCATTAATTTTGCGATGTTCTCTAGTATTAATAATTGCCCTGTGCGCTGGTTTTGATGAAAATTTTTTGTAGTGCTTCTGTTTCAGGCTGTTTTAGTTTGGTGGAGGGGGTGGGGCCGGGAGAACGACGCGATTTCACCAGAGGTGTGACACACTCCCTCCAGCTTCCTTTGCCCCACAGTCAACTTGATAGCAGAGTAAGGTAAAGGGGAAAAGTCAACTTGACAGCGCTAAAACTGCACACAGAATGTCTTCGGAGATACTGCCTTATGTGTTTGATCCTGAATCCGAAGAGGAAGGAGAGATGGCACAAGCACAGTCGCTTCCTGACCGTTTGTCAATGAACGTTTCAGAATGGTAATATTTGCATGACAAAACAGTGCAAGTGCCCGGCTAAATGCAGTTCAGTCATTCAACTAGCCTGCTAATCTTATGTGAGACAGTCACAGGCTAACATCATTTAAAGCCCATTCGGTCAGTTTCTCTTATATGCATTTGCACGTCACGCTGCAGGCCCTTTTCGCATTGGGTCGTTTTTCCCGCCTATTGTCTTCTTTTGACTGATATAGAAAATGGGGGTAGAAAAACATTTTGATATGCAGCATGCATATGCAACTCGGGGTGACCCATCATATTTCAAAAGAGCAAGTACTAAACAGTTTCTCGTGGAAGTACACCTTTAACATGAAATGCCAGTGTAATAACCTTTTTGTCTGGTCTTAGTATTTAAATCATACCCTTCGTGTTCTTTTTTTATCTTATTATGACTGCCGCTAGCTAAGCTAGCGAAAGCGGTCATTATAGTGTTGCCGCGACTCCTCCCCCCCTTTTTTTTTCCAGAAATTTTCCGTCAACGGTTTCCGGGACACTGGAAGTCTGGGGGACATGAATCTTTGTAGGCATGTAGCCCTAGAACTTTTTCAGCGACTAGAAGCTTTTGGCCCCCAAGGGCCACCCCCCCGCTTTGCCACTGACCGTTAAAGAGGGGGAGACCGGCAAAAGTTTTTGCTGAATAACTCCATGAACGTTTCACCCAACAACATGACATTTTTGTCATATGTCGGTGTTACAGAGACGTATCGACCCAGCCCATAAACACTCACTTGAAGCATAGCGCCACCTAGTGATATGGGTAAATGCAAAAATTGGGATATTGAGTTGCCAATATCTTGGAACGAGAAGGTGGGAACTGCGCAAAGTATATCATGCACGATCAGCACAAAGACCTCTAAAACCACAGCACGTGCCATACAATTTCGTCCATAGGGGGCACTGTAATTGCACAAAATGTCATTTTCCCCATTATCTAGAGAATGCTAATGTTTACAACCAATTTTTTTTTATTGTGAAATCTATTGACACTCACGCATTGAAAACAGTGGTCGACGCCCACTTCCGTGAAATTTTAATATTGCAAAAATGAATCTGAACGAACTCGTCATAGGCCATTCATGTGAATCTCACCAAATTTCGTATTATGTCATCTACAGACAATGCTGACAAAAAGTTATCAAAGGATTTATCTTGAGATAAACTGTTTCGAAGTTACACGTCAATGAACATTTAACACGTAGCTTAAAATTCTTCAAAAGTCCATATCTTGGCCTTTAATTGCTCAAATTTGGTCAAAGTTGACATGCCATCTCTACACAGATTTCTGTTCATGTGTACTAAATTTTGTGACATTTCATCAAAGGGGGCGATGTTTATCGCCAAAGTTAGGTGTCTAAAAACTGTTTTTGTTAAATAATTCGTCAACAATTTTGCCCAAGACAACAGTTTTGCGTTAGTATGTCGGTGTTACAGAGGCGTATCGACCCAGCCCATAAACACTCACTTGAAGCATAGCGCCACCTTTTGATATGGGTAAATGCAAAAATTTGGATTTTGAATTGCCAATATCTCGGGCTAAGAAAGTAGGAACTGCATAAAATATGTCATGCACAATCAACACAAAGACCTCGAAAAGCGCAGCACATGCCATAAAATTGGGCCCATAGGGGCCGCTATAATTGTAATTTTGCGTATTCCTTTCACAAATCACTCCTACACACTATATAAACACACACAATGTCTTCATTCATAACCTACATCCATGCCCACTTTCAGGAAATCATTTCCACACAAATTCTCACCTCACAACACTGCTCTACCACACACTTATCATACCAACAGTTCCCACATTTTAATACACTGCGGCGGTCATACCATGTACTGCTATGCAGTACATCTAGTTTTTTTTAATACCATAAACAAAATTTAACACAACCAGCCAGAGGGCCTATTATCTGAAATGGCCTATCAGTAGTGGTGGCCTAGCAGTTGGTCACCATTAGCGCCACTGAGGTACCCTAAGCATGGTACCATCCCCACTCACTGCTCCCCGTGTGCAGTGCCGTGTGATCACAATGACAAAAATGGGACTTTCACACTACATATAAATGTCTAGCTAGGTCTGTATACAAAAATGTTTTTGCACAAATGATTTACAGAAAGTGCAAAAGTAAATATAGTTTCTGGTGTCATTGCATGAATTATCTTCTTTAATTATGTTTTAAACTGTTTTTCATGCAAGCTTTAAGCATGCTGTCATGAAGTCTTTATCTAAATTCTAGGAGTTGGGGTCCAAAAGAATAGCAGACAGGCACTATAAACATCACTTAAAATTAACAATGTTATTTTTGACATATTGGGAGGAGCAAGAAAAAAATGAATGAATGCTAATGTGTATGAGACTGCACACTCACCAACGTTTCGTACTTGCTCTGAAATGTCAGCTCTAATATCAGAGATGTCCCACATAGCTAGGAAGGAATCAAAGCAGGACCCTTCCTCTGCCTCCTGGATATAAGGCTTGTAGGTAAAACTGAAGTGGTGTGCAATAGCTGCCAGGAACATCTCCACACAAATGACAAAGTCCTAAAAAATAAACTACATATTCAGCACCTGGATGTTAGGCAGTTTTTCTTTTATTTCACCATGACCGGGATCAAATAAACTATTTTTATTTCAAACCACAAAATGTGTGACCTGTTAGTTTAAATTGAATTGGAGTTAATGTTTTCTAAACTACCACATTTAGGTTGCTTTAATAGTTGCATATCATTAATCATGCATTTGACACAGACATAAGAATACAAAAGAGGTCATATTCTTGAATCTACACGCCTTATAATTTGTGAAACATGACCAAAAACATGTATCACCAGGACAACATTATATTAATGAGTGCATATTTAAGTTTCTTACCTGTAATCCCGTCGCTACAGCTTCCACGCTATCCCAGTCCCATGTATGAGAATCTGAGATAACCCCCACTTTGACCAGAAGAGCGATGAAAACTGCTTGCCTGTAAGGTGCAAAGGGGATTTTCTTATCGATTCTCATTTGGAAAAACAGGAGAACAAACAGGTCAATCAGCATCAACTTTGTTTAGTTTAGAAGTAACATGACCTTACAACAAACCCAACAGTGAGGTCAAAAGATGCCCACAGCCTAGATAATAACAATAAAATAAATATTCTTTTATAGAAAATAATAAATACAACATAAATTATTCTGTGGCATGCCCACTGGAATCGGGCATAAGGGAATTGTTTGCAAAACTGGCAAATGATTCCAAAAAATTGAAACACAGGGAAACGGTTCTCAACAAGAACCTGTTTTTGATTCCCATCCCTAGTTAAGAGGGCGACGTTTTTTTGCCTCCGAAAAACAAGAGCCTTTGTTGCAACGCCAAAACTCCTCAGCTGTGTAGTTCCATCCATAAGGAAACAATTCAATTTAAGCACCTGGCAGCTAAAAATATCAATGCACTGTAAAATAGCCCCTCATTCCTATAGCTTAAACTATAGCTCAGGAAATCACCTTGCAGCCACCATTCATGCAACACCTCCAAAGTGAAGACTTAAGAGCTTAATTCATTAACAGGCATCACAACTTGAAACACTCATTTTACCATTACATATGGACTAACTGGATTGGATCCTATGTTACATTGGGCTCACCAGAAGGACACAAACACCACGAGTTTCACACACAGGAACTTGCCAACTGGTTTGATGGGACTCAACTCTTCTCGCAGCGTTCTGTAGAATAGCACCAGACAATACATTGCAAACTGAAACAAGAAAAAACATATGACTATTTTAGGATTTGCAAATCTTAGGCAGTAGAAGCAAACAAAAACAAATAATGGGATATCATTAGTGCTGCAATTAATACTCAGACTACGACCACATTCATTCGTTTTCACATGAATCCATAACAATATTGTTATAACTGCAAATTTCGTCACCACTTTAGTGTTTTTAAGCGAATGGATTACAACGAATTGTAAATAGCCACTCCTGGATTTCTTTGAAAACGCCTGCTTTATCTTAAATGTGAACACAGTGAAAACAAAAACTTCTGGACATGACGATGTAGACGCCCATGTTCCCATCCTGATTGGGCCTCCTAAGTGTGATGTGTGCCTTTCTGACTCTTTGGACTCACATCACATGACATGGATCATATGACACTATTATGGAAAACATAAATAACACATTTCGGCTATCTTGAATCACCTGCTCACACATGCCCTTCATTCATAAGTTGTCATGTGACATTTAGGACATTCTGTCATTGCGATGTTGGCAAAAATCTTTTCTCTTCAGAATTAAAAATGGTCTGTGTGAACAGTAATCGTATTGGTTCTGATATGATAAAAAAATAGTGTGGGTGTGATCTTAGTGGCGTACTTGGGTAAGGTTGCAAATAGCAACATACTAATTAATGTACATACGAACTGCTACACAGATTGTTTGTTTGAAAGATGTAATAATTTATCTGGTGTACTGTAAAAGGTGTTCCAAAATGTTCTGATGTAACACCCAGGGCTCTATTTTAGCGATCATATGCGCATTGTCTAAAGTCTGACGTGCAAGTTCCCAACACAATTTGGTATTTTGACAGTAGGAAAAGTGAACATTGGGCCTGGCGCATGGTTCAAAAGGGTTGGTTCTAAGTTACCTAATTAATAATAGGTGTGTTTGGGGCGTAACATGCAATAAACCAATCAGAGTTTATGCTCTGATTCCCTTTAAAAGCCAGCCGCGCTTTGTCCATGGCCTGCTGCTATTACGATGGGGTGTTTCCCATCAGGAGCGTTTGTCTTTGCACTTAGTAAATAATCAGATTAGGCTACTCAGAAGAGCTAAGTCGTATGCAATTAGACATCTTTTCGGAGCTTGAAGATGTTTTAAGCACTGTTGTTGGCATGATGTATGTGTCAATAACTATGCCTTTAGCCATTAGGGCATGTTAGTCCTCTAACAGCGACTCATCAAGAGGGGGATCCCTCTTGTTATATCCCAAAGCGTTGCGCGCCCATAAAATAGCTTTTCAGCAATGCGCAACTGACGACAGACCAGGGTTTTGTTGGTCACTGGAGGACTTCATTTTTGCATCCTTATAAATAGCGTCTGGCACGCTTTGCGCCAGACCACACCTCTTATTTTCGCTGACACACCCGTGACGGCGCAGTGTCATCTGCTATCTACACAACGTGATTTTTTGCCTGAAAAAATGAACTATGCACTGGCATAGAATAGTAATGACACCATGCGCATGTCGCAAATGCACAGTGCGCTGCGGCATGATAGGGCCCCCAGTCTTTTACCACATCAGCTATTATGGACAAACTAATTACATCTAGATTTTCAAATTGTGCTCCAGTTTTCAGAGAACAGATGGTCTAAAAACAGATCACACTACAGAGTTCTTTCCTTTACAGCTAAACTGAAAATGAGGAAAAAATCTCACAAAAACTTCTCTCTTACAAGTTGGGAAAGGTTGTTGACAATGACAAGGTAGGTCCAGGCATTTTTCGAACTAAAGTTGCCCTCATGATAAACCCCACAAAGTTGGCATATCCTGAAAAAGAGAAATTACCAACCAGTTATTACTCAGAACTATACGGAAATGACAACAGATAAGTGGTTAATTGCCATCATACAAGCAAGATTATAATATAATAAATAAAATGAGTTTAAGGACTAAAAAAAGACAAATTTCTACTGTCATCCAAGACAGTTTCTTTAGATGCATGATATGCATCTGGTATTGCTTGCTAACTTCAATGAATCAGCAAACCAAGTCAACTGCTTAAAGGAGAACTTCGGTGTAAAATGAAAATTGGCATGTTAAAACATCATACCGAGTTGGTATGTGTACTGAGGAGCAAAATTGATTTAGCCTGTTGCATTCAGAGTTTAACTATTGTTTATCGTTTGTCCCAGAAGGCTAACAATGGAAGTGGTGGGTGCCCTTAGACGAAGCTTGACGACCACGCTATTTTTAAACCATTAAAACAGCTCAAAGAAACTTCACACTCCATCGGTAGTACAACAAAGGCCCTGACATTAAAAAAGAGGCACTGAGAACTTTGTAAGTGTACACAACATTTATTAATAAAACTGTTTTGACAGGCAGTACCTTGCTGTAGTTTCTCGTCGCCGCCATGATGAAAGTCCGCACAAGTCGATTGACGAACACAAACCAGCAGGAAGAATAGGAGGAGAGGTAGTACAATCGACTTGTTTGGACTTTCATCATGGTGGCGACAAGAAACAACTGCAAACTACTGCATGTAAGAACAGTTTTTAAATAAACATTGTGTACATTTACAATATTCTCAGTGCTTTGTTTTGAATGCCAGAGCCTTTGTTGTACTATCGAAGGAGTGTGGAGTTTCTTCGAGCTGTTTTAATGGTTTAAAAATAGAGTAGACGTCATGCTTCGTCTAAGGGCACCTACCACTTCCATTGTTAGCCTTCTGGGACAAACGATAAAAAATAGTTAAACTCTGAATGCAACAGGCTAAATCAATTTTGCTCCTCAGTACACATACCACCTCTGTATGATGTTTTAACATGCCAATTTTCATTTTACACTGAAGTTCTCCTTTAAAGGTCCCATATTAAGAAAAAAAAACACTTTTGATGGCTTTTGAATGCCTTTTTCGTGTATATACTGCCTGTAGACACACTATGAGTTTGATAAAAATTAAAAAAATGTTTAAGCCATTTATATTTCTCCCCGTCTTCTACGTCACACATGGAGTTATCCATAGACTATATAAAGACATATCTCACAAGAGCTAGCATAGGAATCGTTATAAAGAAGTCTTTAGGTCCACACAGTGTTATATTATTGGTTGCAAAGACCCACACAAGTGTCTACATCAGCTCCCTTCCGAAGTGGAGAGAAGAGCAGCATGGTTGGATTGTATTTTTGAAGGCTAAGTACCAGAGGATGTTCGTAAACATCTGCTGGTGTGCTTTAACTATTTCAGGGATGACTGCTTCGTCAACTGTGGACAGCATAAACTTGGATTAGCCACCAAATTTTAAACTCAACAATGGGTCGCTTCCCACTATCTGTGGGAAACTCTCAAGACTGAGAGACGGCTGAGTTACATTATAACCCAACCTGGTGCGTGTTAGTGTCTATTTTTGCTTTGTATACACAGAAAACTGCCAGTCTATCTATTATTGAAATTCATCCAGGCAACATTTACATGACAAAACTGTTTGTGTTTTGTCTATTGACAGTGCACATAGCCTAATTTGAGTACTAATGCATGACATCAAAAGACAGACTCACAGTGCAATAACTGTTGTGACTGGCCTCACCACAGTGTACTGCAAAACCCCGAGTTTGCATCTGAGAAGCATCACCCTGTAGAAAGACACCAATATGAACTATGAAGTCTGAAGTGATAATTTATAAGATTTGAGCATGACTATAATTTCTTTAATTGTTATGGTTATGTACCAGTATGCACTAGCTGCTCTTTATTGCTTTAAACTATGACATTATTTTATAAACTATTAAAGCCATTTTGCGTTTGCTAGATTCTATTATGTGTTTCAGTGTTTCTGGCCAATAATTTTGATTAAGAACACAACAGAACATTGTATATACAAAACCCCCTTGTAGCTAGTATGTTTATCAAAAATTGTCTGGCTTGAGTCCATTTAGACTTGCCTTCTGTCAAAAGAAACCTCTTACTATCTGCTAATCTACATGTATTCATATTCTACATGTAAACACTTCTGCATTAATGGAATCTGCTTGCAAAACACTAACAGTTGCTGTAGACATTGAAACTTACTCAGCAGTCTGTACCTTGGGGACATATTAAAAGTGAAATGCTGGTAAAACACTCACTCTCCCATGGGCCATGGTGGGCAGCAGCAGAGAGGTGGGAGGTGTTTTTGTTGTTCCTGAACCTCTAACATTAACACCAAACTGGGGTATTGATTCCCAAGATAATTGAGCAGGAAGATCATAAAATTGTAGATGACATAGGCTTCATAGCATTCTCTGCAGGTGTCAACATATATGGCAATTTTCGGGTACTTTAGTGCAATCCACTGAAAGACAAAAAATACAGGTGGAGCAAAGAGACATGGGGGTAAAGGTTAAACAAACTGCAGTGTTTCTTTTTTCATTTCTGTTTGAAATCTTTAATGCACAGTTAAAGACAGTTATACCATCTGCAGTGCCTTATCTCTTAATTCAGTCAATGACACTAAATTGTAGGCTACTGCAGATAAGCATCATGTGCTTTTAATAGACTACTTTAGCCTTCAATTAGCCATAAATTGGCCTTGTATTTAAAAAAAAAAAAACTACAGTACAGCCAGTAAAGACCAAACTGACAATATACTGTTTCCAATATGAATACTGACTTACACTATCCACACTGTAAATAGGAACCATCCAGAGTATCCTGCAGAAAAGGGGGAAAATTAGCCAGAACAGGGAAAAGTGCAGCACCAGTATCCGACATCTGCTTTGACGTCTTTTCTGTTCCATTATACAAAACCTTAACATTATAAAAGTGGAATGGATATAGATGTACAACCGACCTGATTATTGGCTTTTGCAGTTCCGGCTGGGTGTAATGTACCAGATGTTGCAATATTCCCCACAATGATATGGGTATAGTCATGAACACAAAAATACCTGCGATGAACCATGCCTTATTGTGTGTGCCGACCTGACGAAAACAAACGAGATGAAGCCCAAACAACAAATTTCCTCATCTTACAACACGTTTTACGAAATTAAAATTGATGTTAAAACAAACCTCTGATTTTTGTAGCTCCCATATGCAGAGGGGCAGTACCACAAGCAAGAGTAAAATGTACAGGACCACTACCAAGGGACGAATCCACCGCCTCCAGTTCCCACATGTGCATGGCATTATTGGGGGAAATGCTTATTTCTTTGAACCTAAAAAGACAAGGTCCATCTACTTGTTGTTAGCTTGTACGCTAACAAACGAACCAGCTAACGAGCTAACTAGGGTTTCACATGTAGCTTTGATGTTAGCAGTGTTGCGGTATTACCTCGCGCATACTGTTAGGCTGCAGTACTACGCAGTATGTTTAGTTACAGGTGCATTGTACAACTATGATGAATAATGTAAGCACACGACCTGGTCAACTTTAACCTATCCAAATAAAGTGCACCACTTCGATAGCTAGCTTTCTAACATTAGTCAGCTGATTTATTGTGAATAATCCCCGCCTCGCGCTACTCCATCAGCTAGCTAGCCAGATTCACGACAAAGCTTTGCTTAGGTTGCTAACGCTGTCAAACACAAACTATCGATGATTTGTCAAGCAAAGTACTGAAAAATAATTGCATATTATAAATAAATACCACCGTGGCCATCAAATGGTCTGCAGAACATTTCAAACTCCTATCCTAATGTAGCTAAATAAAGTTCCCCAGATTACGAGTGCATCTCAAACTTCCTGTTGTGTGCCTCGTTGAATCTAGAGATGGGAAAAAACTCGGGAGTCGGGTTATTTATCCGGATCTCTAATATAACTCAAGAACCATGGATCTAGACGTCTATTTAACCGAATCAGTTGAGTCCTACAACATTTCAGAATCAGCTTTATTGGCCAAGTATACTTACATATACAAGGAATTTGACTCCGGCAGATGTTAGCTCTCTATACCGGAGTCAAATTCCTTGTATATGTAAGTATACTTGGCCAATTTGATTGATATACCATCAATAAACGGTACAATTCAAACATCTTACATCTCATTTGGCAGAAAAATGAAACATACGTGACTTGTCACTTTAGCACTACTAGTGGATCCAAGCACGCAGTGCAAGCAGAGGCACTAACTCACTCACTCGAAGAGAAACGAAACCTAACTTACCCGACTTGACTGCAAGGATCCAACTGCTTGTGGATCCCTGCTTACTCGGATCGCGTCATGAGTTGCGTTTCTCTGCCGAGTGTGTGAGTGCCTGACTAACCGTGGATCCCAACTCCGCTCATGGATCCCTGCTTACTCGAATCGTGTCATGAGTTTCGTTTCTCTGCCGAATGTGTGAGTGCCTGACTAACCGTGGATCCCAACTCATACCCGCTTGTGGATCCCTGCTTGCGGTTGGTTCATGGCTTGACTTGTGGCTTGAGTTGAGGCTGACTGCTTGTGGTTAGCTCGTGGCTTGACTCCTGGATCCCTACTTGCTCGTGGCCTTGCACAAGCTTTAGCTGGGTGAATCCCCTACATACAATGGCGGTCTCGCACACGGGCACGAGTTCTCCATGATGTTGATGACTCCGACTGCCATTTTTGTCTGTGTTGTGTGAATTAATATGACGGGCATGCGTAGTAGTTTGATGTTTACATTAAAGATAGTCTGTGACCATAACAAAAAAATAATAATACAAAAATAAAATATTCTTTCGTGGTGATGAGATGAACATGCAATTCTAACGTAGTTTGAATGAATGAAAGGAAAGGACAATAGTCATGATGGGCATGAGGAGTAGTTTGATGTTTACATTAAAGTGAGCTTGTGACCATAAGGAAATAAAATAATACTACAACAAAATTATTTCGTAGTGTACCCCGGGGACGTCGCCATTTAAAACTTTCGGGGCTATAGCCCAAACGTTACAGTCAGTTACAGTTTTCATGCGGTGTGGTTGAGGGTTTTTCTCTCGAGGATTTCTTTAATTTGGGCGGATGAAATGAACATGCAATTTTAACGTGAATGAATGAAAGGAAAGGCTAGTCGTCATGCGGAGTAGTTTGATGTTTATAGGAGAGCCCGTTACCATATAAGGAAATAAAATTATACTACAAAATAAAATATAATTTCGTAGTGTACCCCGGGGACGTCGCCATTTAAAACTTTCGGGGCTATAGCCCAAACGTTACAGTCCTTTTTATGCGGGGTGGTTGAGGGTTTTCTCTCGAGGATTTCTTTAATTTGGGCTGATGAGAACATGCAATTTTAAGGTAGTTTGAATGAATGAAAGGAAAGGCCAATCGTCATGATGGGCATGCAAAGTAGTTTGATGTTTACATTAAAAATAGCGTCTGACCATAAGAAAATTAAATAATAGTACAATAGTACTATTATTTAATAGTACAATAGTTAAAAAATAAAACAAAATATTTGTTCATATGGTTACCCCGGGGACGTCGCAACAACTTTCGGTGCTCTCCGAAAGTTACAGTCCTTTTTATACGTGGTGGTTGAGGGGTTTCTCTCGAGTTCTTTAATTCAGGCTGATGAGATGAATGCAATTTTAACCTAGTTTGAGAATGAAAGGCTGGAGCATGCCGAGTAGTTTGATGTTTACATTAAAGACCTGAGGAAGCGTCTCTGCCAGTACATCAGCAACCAAATATGATATTAAAAAATCTAGCCTAATAATTGTGTTAGTGCCTGACTAACCGTGGATCTCAACTCATACCCGCTCGTGGATTCCTGCTTGCGGTTGGCTCGTTTCTTGAGTTTAGGCTCCCTCCTTGTGGTTAACCTGTGGCTTCACTCACGGATCCCTGCTTGCTCTCGGTCTTGCACAAGCTTGCAGTTGGGTGAATCCCCTGCATACAACGGCAGTCTTGCACACGGGCACGAGTTGTCCATGCCATGCTAAGCTTGTTGCATATATGTTGCATGTTGTGTGAATTAATACTATGTTGATCCACACCATAGCCTATTCATTTTTGAGCACAATGAAATACAATAATACAATATATATAAATAAATATATAAATAAATATTTTTTCGTAGTGGTTACCCCGGGGACTTTCGGGGGTATAGCCCAAAAGTTAGTCATTATTATGCGGAATGGTTGAGTGTTTTCTGACGATGATTTCTTTAATTCGGTCTGATGAGATGAACATGCAATTTTAACGCAGTTTGAGAATGAAAGGAAAGGCCAATCCTCATGATGACGGGCATGCTGCGCAGTTTAATATTTAGGCAAACATTAAAGATAGCTTGTGACCATAAGAAACTAAAATAGTAATACAAAAAAATCTTTCGTAGTGGTTACCCCGGGGACCAGCTCAAAACTGAGTCATTTTTATGTGGGGTGGTTCAGGGTTTCTCTGGAGCATTTCTTTCCGGCTGATGAGATGAACATGCAATTTAAACGTAGTTTGAGAATGAAAGGGCCAATTGTCATGACTGTGGCCAATACTCGTAGTTTGATGTTTACATTAAAGAAGCGTCTCTTCTGCCAAAGTACATGTGACATTAAAAAGCCTATAAACGCTGCAACGACACAATGTAAACTGCTGGAACCACGAAACAACGACGTGATGAAGACCTACACATAGAGAAAAAAGAATACTGACATTATGAACATTTTGCGTCAAATGAAATTAGATTGTCTAGGTTTTCATTGAATAGAATAGAATAGAATAGAATGCTGCAACTTGCATTTGTGGCTGCTATTAATGCAACCATACAAAAGTTTCCTATAAGGGGCTATTTTCATTATTATTATTATTTGACGACTGCAGCAAGTGACAGCTGGAGACAGGCGGACTGAGGCAAATTGAAAGTGGCAGGCTATAAGCATCCCTCTTGTGTTTGTTTGCGCTTTTTATTTATACTGACAAACAATAATGAGAACGTATTCCAGCGCGAAGGAAAAATAACACACATTTCGTTCTTAAGTAATGCGTTCTGTGTACTGTAGACATACACGACACTACGTGCTGTGTACTGTAGATTGTTTAAAAGGCAGCTATTGGGCTTTACAATTCAGTTCTTCTTTATGATATTTTTAAGTAGTATATCTGACTAACTGCTCAAATGCTTACAGCGACTGCATTCTGCATCTGGGCCTCTGATAATGTCAAATTCCTCTGAAACTTTAAATCTTGTAATATAATGTAATACAATATAATGTAATTTAATGGAATATAATACTGTTTTATTTCTAGATTTCTTTTTTCTTGGGGGTGGGGGGTTCTGCAGGTTGTGGTGTCTGTCATAATAATAGTAACAACAACAATAATACGAATAATAGTAAAAGCCCTTCTGTAGAACTAGTAGCCAGGGATATTCGATTGGTAGCAAAACACCAGCAAAACCATTTGTTGTTGTACTGAGTATGTATAATGTACTCTCTCTGTGACCTTTGCCCTTAAAGTGTGAAAACACTCACTTTTAATTGCAGTTGTTACTCTTTGGTATTCTTTTATATTTAAAATGGTTCTGTGTAGTCTACTCTACATTATTCTTAGACAACTTCCACACAATGCACTAGTATTTCACATACTTTGTATATACTAGGCTATAGCTTAAAAGCAATTTGCACTGTTTCACATTCTTCTGCCATTTCTTGTGTGTTACTAAATCACTATGTTATTTGCAGAAATTGTTCCATTTATTGCACATTATTGTTCTATGTATGTGTAATTTGTGTGTTGATTTGACACATTCAATAAAAATGACTAATGGTCCAACTCTTAGGCTACTTTCATCACCTGGCTATTAACATTCTGCTTAATGAGCCTACTTGCTGACTTGTGAAATATACCTGAAGACATGGTAGGAGAAAATACCCAAAACGACAAGTGTATATGCCTTTTTATGTCGTGTCATTTTTCATGTGACTCAAGTGACTCGGACAACCCGGCTCATATCACTGAGTGACTCAAAATTAACCGAATCCCGTCAAGGAGCCAGATTTCCCATCTCTAGTTGAATCTGATTGGACGTGACTCAGGATAGAGGGCGCGTGCTCCTAGACGATCGGGTGGACATTCTTTAAATATGTTGATTTGAACTCGTTTGTAATCACACGTATTTAATTCATAATCAGCTGGTTACATTCAGTAGACTGTGTGCCAAGCAGATGTAGTCGCAGACTAGCCTGGTAAACCCACCCCTCGTACTTAATTTCATTTGAAATGAAGTACGAGGGGCGGGTTTACCAGGCTAGTCCCAGACATCCTAACCTGCATAAACTGGGTCAACATCCCCCGGATCCCCATCAATGCTCCGTACCTATAGCTGAAAGATTACAGTTTTATCCATCTGAAACAGTTGGTGGCGGTAATGCTCCATGTTTTTAGCCAACCGCCATTAAAAGTTAAGGAAGAAGAAGAAGAAGAAGAAGAAGAACATCCCCCGGCTGAAACACCCAAAGGAAAAATAATAGCCTAATGAGATAGACAGAGGTCTGCAACTACAAGAGACTGTAAATTCTTACTCCCCCTCACTCCACCTGTCTCCCCGTCACTTGCTACATCGGACAATTGTTTTAATTAGCTAAAGACATTTGCGCGAGTTGTGATAATTATAGGCTACTTTGTATTAGTTGCGGGCGTCTGGAAGTCACTTTTCAAATGCAGGAGACCCTCGGAGGTCGCGGGAGACGGATATCTGTAGTCGACGCATCTTTAAAGGATTCTTGATCCAACATTACCAGAACATTAAGTTTTACCTCAACCTTCATATTTTTGACGATTGCCAGCCTAAAGAACGTGTTAGTACACAGAATGGCCACGTTTTTTGTTTTTCGCCCAAACCACTTGAGAAGGCTTAAGCGGCACATCATATGTACAATGACACTTTGAAGCTTTATCAGCAGGTCGCTGAAAGGTTTTTGCCCGGACTGCAAGCCACTGCTATCTAAAATGGAATCTTCTCAGTGCCAATAACTTACCGCTGTTCAAATGCCTGCAGGTTGCTACTGCCCGCAGGTGGCACCACAGTCCATGTGACTGGGTGTTTTTTTTTTTTTTTTTTTTTTTTTTTTTTTTTTAACCCCGCAGGGTTTTAAAATTACAACTGGGTCAACTTTTGCAGTAGCCTAATAGGCCTACATAATTATGGGAAGATAGCATAGATGGACGTGTCGTTGAAGACATTACGGCTTAACATTTTTAAAATAGTCATTGAGTTGTCTTTTACGTGAAAGTATAGAGTCTTTAGAGCCGTTTCATGCGCCAAAAAGCCGATCGAGGCTACTGCACCAGATCTGTTTCTAATTAAGATTCCTAAGACATGAGAAACAGTGAAAGATAATTTGCTAAAGTTTCTGGTCGCATAGAATAGGCTCCACACTCCGAGGAAATGGCATGGACATTTGTAAACATCAACAAAGTAAAAGGCGGTCTCATATGGCCTTCGCAGTATCATAGCCTACTTTTGTGTTTAGATAAGGACACGCCCATTTCTCTGCCATATTATGACAGTGATCATTCATTTTACAGAAAACAAACCGTGATGTAGGCTAAGCATAGACTTGGTTGCTTGAATCATTTGGAGCTACAGCCTACCTGCAAAGAATTCGTTGCCTAACTGCCTTTCGTCAGCCGAAATGACCTGTGGTAAAGTAGGCGTGGGTAAACATGAAACTTGATTCCATACAAATTGTCAGAATGAATTTACATAGCATAGATATGACTTTTTCGTTTTAAGTGAAATTTAAATCGTGATTTTAAACGAAGCCGACGCTACGTCATGCCTTAAAATGGCCTATTCTATCCTTAAAGGTGTACTTCCATCATGTTTTCATTAATTTTGCGGTGTTCTCTAGTATTGATAATTGCCCTGTGCGCTGGTTTTGATGAAAAAAATGTTCTAGTGCTTCTGTTTCAGGCTGTTTTAGTTTGGTGGACGGGGTGGGGCCGGGAGAACAACACGATTTCACCAGAGGCTGACATGCTCCCTGCAGCTTCCTTTGCCCCACAGTCAACTTGATAGCAGAGTGGGGAAAAGTCAACTTGACAGCGCTAAAACTGCACACAGAATGTCTTCGGAGATACAGCCTTATGTGTTTGATCCTGAATCCGAAGAGGATAGAGAGATGGCACAAGCACAGTCGCTTCCTGACCGTTTGTCAATGAACGTTTCAGAATGGTAATATTTGCATGAATAAAACAGTGCAAGTGCCCGGCTAAATGCAATTCGGTCATTTAACTAGCCTGCTAATCTTATGCGAGTCACAGGCTAACATAATTTAAAGCCCATTCGGTCAGTCTCTCTTATATGTATTTTCACGTCTGCGTCACGCCGAAGGCCCTTTTCGCATTGGGTCGTTTTTCCAGCCTATTGTCTTCTTTTGACTGATATAGAAAATGGGGGTAGAAAAACATTTTGATATGCAGCATGCATATGCAACTCGGGGTGACCTATCATATTTCAAAAGAGCAAGTACTAAACGGTTTCTCGTGGAAGTACACCTTTAAACTATAACTTTTTCCTTTCTGATGCTCTCATCACACTGCCCCACAGTCACAGAAATAGCTGGCTGGGCTGGGACAGATTGTTCATGAATATTAAATTAATCCTTTTGGCTTTTATAAATTAGGAATGTTCTTGCCAGAATCAGGTCTCTTTGCTGGATCACTGCAAGGGCCTATGCTACAAAATGGCATTTTGGGGCAGGGAAGACAAACAGACATTCTGTTTGTGAAAACTGGAAACACATTTGCACATATGCTGTATGACGACCACTGCTCATTCCCCCATGGTTCAGAAGTGGTGGATTATGCCTTGATCCAAGATGAACTGGTGTTTTGCAAGGGCATAAGGAAACAAATAGCAATGAATTGTTGTTGGAAATGTTTAACTGTGTCAACACGACCATGAAAATGGGAAAGTGAATACTGCAAACGTTTATGAACCCTTGTAGTCATTGATGTTCTATTGTTATGCATTTATTTTGGTGGGAAATGTTGTATTTTCTTCAGGTTTCCTGTTAGCAAAATGTGGTAAAAGACATTTGGATGTACCACAATATTAAAACTATCTAAACATGCAACAATAAAGTAGATTTGTTTACAACCTTTATAACTGAATTTAAATTGTGTATAGTCACTTAATATTTAATCCATCAGGCTGAATTGTGTTGCTCACATGTAGCCTATTTTTGAGAAGTGTTTCACATGGATGAAATCACCACCCTAAAACATTGCACAAAACTTTTATTCAGGACCTGATCTATTTGTGATCCATGCCATAACAAACAAATGTGAAATGGAATTAGAACAGTTTCGCTTGTGCATTGTTACTCCTGGCTCGTCACCGACGCAACATAAAAGAGGCACAACAAACTGCTTCCAAGTTCAATCAATATACATTACTTGGAAATAGTGAAAAATGCAGAAAAACAAATGCCTAGGGGTGGAAATGTATAGGTGCGTGTGTCGGATGTCAGTAAGTAGGAATATCCGTTTTGCGTGGTGTAAGCTCAAAAAGGTTGTCAGCGAAAAAAAAGTGAGAGAGGAGCAAAAGCTAACAAAAGAGGCGAACCTCATCTGCATTTTATTGTTATGTTTAAGTTGCCCCCTTTAACACAACATACGGCACCAATTTTAATGTTTTGTCACCATTTCTTTCACTTTATGTTTGACAATTGGCAATAGTTGAATACATAAAATATATTCTTAACCATACAACAGAATAAAGGTGGGACAGAAATAAGAGAAACATCTGCCTGTGATTGTATTTCTACACTTCATCTGAGTATGACTCATTTAAAGTCATGACTTTAAACTCTATGTAGAGGGAAGGTATACCTTACTTATATATTTTCTATCCAATGGTGTTTTCTGTTTGTTTTAGAGCTTTATTTAATTCAACACTGGAAAGATAGAGTTTCTCACCAAATGCCTTTGACCTAAAACAGTTCGGTTCATAATTCTAAAAGGAATCGATCTGTGAACGTATACTCATTATATTAATTTACTTATGCCATTGTGGTTCAAGGGCAAATCTTTAACACATTTGCCTACTACCTACACCTGTTGAAACATATCTTTGCATCCATTGCATAATTGTTACAGAGATGTCAAAACCTAGCCCTTTACATTTTTTACTTGCATACTTTATCTTTTAGTAGAAAAATGTTATATGTTTAATGAGCAATCACTGAAGAAATCTTATAGGAAAAGCTGTGTTATTATGATGCTGTGGCTATTTTTAATTTGGAAAAAGCTTGCAAGTCACAATGAGTTTAATTAAAACATGTGCATGCAACTTTGCACATGTTAAACTAGAGATTAATGTTCTTTATTCTCTTATTTCTACAGTTTTGTGAGTAACTCCATATTTGCAGTGTTAGATTTCCTTCAACACATCTGCCAAGCAGATTCAGGCATGGGCACATGAGTGTCTCCTGTCCTGTATTCCTTCCTGTGACTCTGGGTAGTTCACATCCTCCATGCTGACCCCACTGACCCCTAATGTTACACTGCCAAGCAGGTCATAGTTCATTTTAAATCATTCCCAGACTAGTTAATGTTCCAAGAGGAGAAGAGTCCAAGATGTTGGGATGCCCTCAAACATTTTCCTGATTGTTGACCAAAATCCCTATGTTAGTATGTAACAATATTTCTGTCGTTTTACACCATTAAACTACACAATTTGCATATGAGAATGCGTCCAGATTTTTTTGATGTGAACAAATAAGAAACCTGAAGGATACACTTCAAAATAATATGAAAGACTTACATTTTATTAATGTTGTTGTGATACAAATGTGTGGTGATTAGACACATATTTCCATTCCAAAAATACAACAAGTTGTAGACAATTGATTTTTGTTTACATTTTCAGCAGTCAAATAAATGAAAGCAGTGTATTTCATACTAAAATGCAATGTGCTGTTCATCTGTACAAAATCCTAACACAAAGTCCTTGCAAGACATCTGTCACCTCTTTAACTAACACTACAAACTAAAGCCTTTTTTATTAACACAACACTTCAAAATTGGAGCATATAATCACAACACATGCATGAAGTCAAATAAACTGTTACATAAAATTGTTTTTAGTAGTACCTGTCTGCTATAATAAAATGTAAAACATCATTCTTTATCACTGAATTTACAATTGTTAAACATGGACAATTAACACAGTGCCTTGTAACATAAAGACCTTATGATTTTTGACTTCACAAGTCATCATGAATTTCTGATCCTTACAAAAAAATATTATGTGTGGATACTGTGTCTAATGTATGTGGCAGTATATATTACTTATTGCACTATTTGTAATATTTTTGGTCATTGATTAACATGTGTCAAGCATTATGATTAACATATAATGTAGCTAGATTTGAATCTCATTTCTGTAATACCTAACATTTCATCTATTAACAAATGCTGTGAAGAAACAGCTGATCACATAGGTCAGAAAGAAAATATAGCCTAAATATTAAGGCAACAACACTGACATTTCATAACACTCATAAGCATTTGTAAATGTAGACACTTAAATGTCTTCTCAAATTCACATTGTACCATGGAAGATATGTTTTGTTTTCTGAACTCATTTGTCATTAAGAATTATTCAGGCCCTTTTCCCCACAGCCTTTGCCTTGTACCCAAGAATGGTCATATTTTTTCTGTTTATTACCCAAAGTTTGTTGCATTTGGACAGTTTCCCAGGGCAAGCTTTTAAATCTATAACAGGGTCAAAAATCATTACGCTCAGTTTATTGCTTGTTAATTTGGAAAATTTACAATATCAAGGTGGTAAGGACCTTCTCGTTCATCAAGAAAAATCTACAGTATAAGTTCAGGTTTACTTAAAGAGAGTAGATCCACTGAGCTTCTGTATACATCTGGTGCATGAACGATGAGGGACAAACTCGATAACAAAAACAATAATTTGGAGCAAAACAGATCCAGGACTCTGATGATTGAATTGAGCATTGAAAGGTTCTGCTGTGCACCATTAGTAAAGTTCAAGTTTGCCTTACATCTGTGTTGCTCCGATTTGTTGTTCTGGTTTGGTTAATCAGATATTTCTAATTTACTTTTCACATTTACATAAATTAGGCAAACTACAAACCTCTTAGCAATTGCATACTAGAGGAAGCTCAGTCTAAAGGCAAGGTACTTATTACAGCAATACAAAACCTTCATTCATATGTGACGACCAGCGCACTGACTTAAGTAGTCCTTTTATCTATACTTGATGATGAAGTGTTTGTTGGTCCTTAGCTCAAACCCCTCTGGTGAGGCTAAATGGTTAGTAAAGGTGTCTGACATGCAACTTGTGGTTACTGCCACCCTCATTGCTTGTTGATCCCTACGACTGTCCCCTGCCTTTCTCTGTAAGCAGCTTTACTGAAACACTTTTCTGCACAAAGCCTTTCTGTGGATCATCTGCGTTTATGGCAGTGTGGTGACAACAATCTCAGCTATTGTATACTGGTACATCCTCTTAACAGCTCTTTTCTCTTCCTACTCTAATGCCTAGTTCACTCAATTTCAGACTGATTCATCACTTAGGAACAATTTTTGGAGGACAGTTGAAGGCAAAAATACATTCTATTAGCAATCATCTCTCTTATAAATTCTATGTGTGGACTTTTTGTCTTTGATTCACTGTTCATGGTTACAGATGTATCACAAATTCTGACCAGACATTGAACAGGCTAAATATAAAGGATTTTTAGTTGTGAAACACAGCTGCAATCTTTTATTTGTTGTTCATAATTTGACTTTAGTGTAGTCTTTTTAATACAATATAGGTAATAATAATAATAAAAGAGGTAAAGTAATTGAGTGAAAGAAAGCATTTGAAAGCATTTACCTATTTTAGAGGCAATTAAATTTGGCAACACAACACCTTGCTTTTGAAAATTGAGTAGGTAATAAATGCTAAAGCAAGTACACCACTGGTATATATTCAGGCATAAGATGATACTAAGGGTCATGTGCTGACTGAACAACTTCACAGAATAAAATGACCAGCATTATTATTACTAGGAGGGCACCCAACATTATATTCTTAGGGTCCAAGATTTATCAATGCCCCTGATCACAGATATATCACAAATTTTGACCAGACATTTACAGGCTAAATATAAATATGCAAAATAATATAAAAGAGATTGACTTCCATTGTTGTGCCTCATCATTTGGCAAGCTTATACTAACAACTAATGAAATATTACCAAACGTCACAACCAATAAAATAAAGAAGCCATAGCTAAGAATTTATAACTTACTGCACCAAAGTCAAGTCCATTCAAGGACTTTCTGTGCTAGTTATCTGGCAGTCCATCAGGCTACTGGTGGCAGGGCTGGCTAGCTAATTATTTTTTTGGTAAATGGATATAAGTTGTGTTGTAAAAACCAGCCAACTTTTTGCTGATGTAGAGCAGTCATAAAAGTTTCACTTAGGTTTAATTTCTTACCTAATTTAACTTTGCTTCTTGCAGAATGCTTTGGTTAAAAGCTTACATTGCCAAGTAATTTAAAAGTCTGCAAGCCACCTACATACCTTGTGCATTTTTAGTTCTGCTTGTCATTCCCTTTGTCAGTCCTTGTATGTGTGTCTGTGACACAATGCAGTTTCAATATCAGACACACCACTCATCGATGTGTCCTAGTGAAAGACTGTGTAGTATGAAAACTGCTGTCTGATTACAAGCCAGCAAGTGATATAGTTTGAACTGCAGAGCAATCCAATAAATTTGAAAAAAGTCATGTATGTAAACTTGGCTTTAGAGGGTCCTGGGCAAACAGTATGAAAACTGAGAAAATATGTATCAGCCCCCTTTGTACAAGATTATATATATATGTGGTCCAGCTGTGTGTGTCTAGCCTGGTAAACCCGCCCCTTGTACTTCATTTCATTTTGTACAGAGAGTCTGGACCAGAATCTCTTGAGGTTCATTTAGTTGGCCCCAGCAAGACCGATCCAATCAGCGAACAGAGGGTGTGTTCGTTAGCCGTGACTTTGACCTTGTGTGCTACATTTGAATTGTAGTGCGTAGGTAGGCTAATTGCATATGTGACGACCAGGCGTTAGCGATTGGGTAAAGGCAGAAGCACTTTTTTTAAACTTCAGCAGAGTCCACACCTCCAACAAATTGTTTCTGACTGTACAAGACCCTCTGTACAAAATGAAATGAAGTACGAGCGGCTGGTTTACCAGGCTAGTGTCCGTCATTGGCTCAGAATTGCTGCAAGATACACAGACACACACACACACACAAACACACACACACACACACACACACACACACACACACACACACACACACACACACACGTCACACATTTGAGCTTGCATTTCTACCAACTGGCTTGTGGATTACTGGACAAGACGTCTGGACAGTGCTTCATCCTATGTTCAACAGGCAGTGCTGTTTGGTAGGGGGTTTAGTCACTGTCTTTGCGCACACATGGGTCTGTGTGCAGGTTGTTTGGGCTTGTGGTCTTGCATTGGATACTGTTGCTGTTCACTTGAGGGTTGGAGTGGCACCAGCAGCAAAGGCAAGACTAAGGGAAAGAACAAGAAAGGGGAAATTGACTGAATTTTAGTTTTTAGGTTTTCAGATGAAATGACAAAAATTGGAAAGTGTACAATTTTTGACAGTTTGGCCTCTGCACTCCAGATGGTAACATTTTATAGTGCATCATTTGTCAACATATCAGTTTAACAGATCATGAACAACATGCCTATGGTCTCTGTGTGTGGCAGCAGGAATGATAAGGGTAGAGGTCATTTGAAAGGCATAACAGTCACACTGAGCTTCCTAAGGATTGGCTGGTGCTAGGCATGGCTTATCTCTCTCTAGTGGCCTTCTGGCAGGGAGTTCAGTATGCAACCCCACCCCAGTAAAGGGCTCCATAAATCATGCTTTGGTTTATATTTTCCTGCAAGTATGTCTTGCCTGTGCTTTCAGGAGCAGCAGAGAAACTCACTAAGTGCAGACAGTAGTTATGGCAGGAACTGTATATGTGTGTGTCAGCAAATGAAAAAAAAGGATGTCAGAAAGGAGGGAGGCAGTGTGGTGGGGCAGGCTGGACAAGGGCGTTTCTATGCTCACCTTAAAACAATTCTTGAACTTCTTGCTGACGAAGTAGAGGATGATGGGATTAATACAGGAATTGACTGTGGCCAGGTTCATACCCACATAGTTCATAATAAGAAGGAAGCTAAAAGATAAAAAAAGATGACTTGATTATGGTGAACCAATGGCGTGCAGCATCTCTGTTTACTTTGCATTTGACTTTGTGACAAATTTTGGGTTGTGTCACAATGCATTACAGCACATTTGTTAACTTTAAATCCAACAAATTCAACACACTTGAGTAGATCACATCGCCCTGTGTCATTTTCCTGGTAGACCATCTTCTTCAAAATCCTGCTTAGATGTAGAGGGAACCAGCACAAGGCAAAAATCAAAACCAGGCAAAAGACAGCTTTGGCCACTTCCCGTCTCTGTAAGGGATCAGATAAAGATGTCTTGATCATGTTGGATAGCGTAAGATAACATTTACATACATACTGGGACCTTTGAAACAACCAAAGTACCTTTCCTGTTCTATACCCTCATTAGATAGAGATAAAATATATGGTATAAAGTATAACCGTATTTCACTGTACCTGCTTTAGATGTTCACTTAAGGCAAACCGAAGGTTTCCATTGCGGTGATTAAGCATCTCAGACGTCATTAGTGTGTAGAAGATGACAGTGCATGCCAAAGGTACACAGAAGTAGAACCCAAACAACCACCAATCCTTGGCATTTGTATAGAACTGCAATCAGATAACAACTCAAGATGAACCAGGGTGATATTTTCAATAAACCAAGACCATTTTTATGTTGTATATGTTGGCAGAGGTCATAGTGAACACCTTCACTATTTCCATGTACTGTATTTTTTTAAATACTGGGAAGGAAATCACATGTGAGGGTCCACAAAAAGAGTGCCTCGATAAAATTATACTTAAAACTTAGGAAATGGCTGCCAATTTGTGTGAAAATTGCTCCAATGCAGGAGTTCTATATCTAAATCCATTACTATGATCTCACTGGAGAACCTCAGCTGTATAGCATGGTAAAGCAATTGCTAAGATACTGATCCCAATTACAAAGTGTAGAATACACATTCAATAGACAAACAAGGTTTCAAAGATCAACTGACAGTAGCGGTACTCTAAAGAAAAGGCTCAGTTTTTCTCTGCACATATGGCTTTGTTTCAGAGGTACATCAGCTGGATGTGATTGCTCTCATAGCCTGCAATCAATTAAAGGAGAACTTCGGTGTAAAATGAAAATTGGCATGTTAAAACATCATACCGAGTTGGTATGTGTACGGAGGAGCAAAATTGATTTAGCCTGTTGCATTCAGAGTTTAACTATTTTTTATCGTTTGTCCCAGAAGGCTAACAATGGAAGTGGTAGGTGCCCTTAGACGAAGCATGACGGCTACGCTATTTTTAAACCATTAAAACAGCTCGAAGAAACTCCACACTTCATCGGTAGTACAACAAAGGCCCTGACATTAAAAACGAGGCACTGAGAACTTTGTAAGTGTACACAACATTTATTAATAAAACAGTTTTGACAAGCAGTACCTTGCTGTAGTTTCTCGTCGCCGCCATGATGAAAGTCTGCACAGGTCGATTGACGAACACGAACCAGCAGGAAGAATAGGAGGAGAGGTAGTACAGTCAACTTGTTTGGACTTTCATCATGGCGGCAACGAGAAACAACTGCAAACGACTGCATGTAAGAACAGCTTTTTAAATAAATGTTGTGTACATTTACAATATTCTCAGTGGTTCGTTTTGAAAGCCAGAGCCTTTGTTGTACTACCAATGGAATGTGGAGTTTCTTCTAGCTGTTTTAATGGTTTAAAAATAGCGTAGTCGTCATGCTTTGTCTAAGGGCACCTACCACTTCCATTGTTAGCCTTCTGGGTCAAACTATAAAAAAATAGTTAAACTCTGAATGCAACAGGCTAAATCAATTTTGCTCCTCAGTACACATACCAACTCGGTATGATGTTTTAACATGCCAATTTTCATTTTACACCGAAGTTCTCCTTTAAAGTTCTCCAGGCTTGGGAACAAAGAAAGTGATCTCCGGATATACTCAGTGAAGGAAAAAGAAAAATAGTGGAATTTTATCAAAGTACTTTATTGTCATTTTCTCTGTTTTTGTGCATTTCACTCACTCCTGTTAGAGACCATTTAGTTTGGCCAAAGAGGTTGCGAAAATCTGTGTAATATGTAAAGTCAATGTCAAGAAGTGTTGGCTTACACGCATGAAGTCACTTTGGGGATTTAGCATACAGGTCTTTATGGTCTGGTTTGTGTAGTTGAAGGTGACCATGTCGAAACCAATTGCTTCAGGAACTGCAAAAATGATTGAAACCACCCAGATGCAGAGGATCTCAATGGCAGTGAACAGTGGAATGCCCACTCCCTGCACCCTGCTCCATGATGCCACTGCTCTGTACCTGAAGGAGAGAGGAATACAGTACTTACACTTTCTCTCTGACACACATCAAATATTTCACAGGAAATTAATCTCTTATGCTTTGTCATTAATATTATTCATTAAAGCATGCCTTGCCGGACACAGAAACACACTGTGCCCACTCACCCCCATTCCCCTAATTTGTTATTTACAATAATACTCATTTTAATTCAATATTAGTGCACATAACAAATCAGAGCTGGCAGAGAGAGTAAGGATGATCCAGGATTCATGGAAAGTGACATTGTGTTCTCCTGTGCTTTAATATTTATATTGTAAAATACTTACTGACAGAACTAATGTTTATTACTAGGAAAAACCTATTAAGCTTGCTTGCCAAGCATACTTCTGTTTCATGTTTGCTTGTTTGTATCATTAATAACACCTCTCAAGCAAATGTTTTAGTAAAATGCTGCATCAAGATTTCATGTGAAACTATATATTTTTCATGACACATTTAAATATCCCAGCCTAACAACAATGTACCATTTATATTTCACCATGTAGTGGTGTACTTAATTCTTTACACTGCCAGACAATTCAAGACACAACAGTCATTTTGCAGGAATACAGAGCTAGACAAAATATGTGGAACATTTCCTTGATCTTGTTTTGAAACAAATACGAAACATCTGTATATTTCTGATGTAAAGTCTGCCATTATCATCACCATGATGCCCAACCTTGATGTTTTTAAAAGCCTCAAATAAACTTGCTGCATGCAGACCCTCCTGTGCTTTAAGCTAATTCTATCTATATGTAAATATCTGTCAGTATCATTGATTGATTGTATTAAAATACACATATAGATCCCATAATATATTTAAGCAGCATTATATCAATATGAACACTTTTGTATGCTATACCACCGAACTGCAAATGCTCCAGTACACATCAAACACACTGATTTCAATTTGTAGCACACAATTTGTCTTACTCTTTCTGTTCTTTAATATTTCTCTCTTGTGTATTCAGTATACTAAATAATGTAAAAAGATTTTTAAGAGAGATGTGCAAAACATAGTATTTCTAAATTCAATTGTATTATCTCATATAACCATCTAGAGGTCTAAGTATAGAAGTCATGAATGTTTTAGTCTGCCTGGGAAAGAATCTGAGGTAAACAAACTCACAGGTGGCCTTTTGCTGCGGAAAAGGAAGTTCCACTGCATCATGAAAGCTAGCCATCACAATTAACCCCACCACCTCCCAGAGCCTCAAAACAAAGTTTAACCTAGTCCTGCATCCTGCCTTTAGTAAGAAAGAAATTAATCAGTTCTTTCCTCTTCAGTACCCCACAACGTAGTGGGATATTGCATTAGCAAAATATCAGTCAAAACAAAATGCACAATTTCTAAAAACATTTAGTTTATAACTACTAATGTTACAATCAATCAGCCATAAATGTCTCTTATTTGAATGACAAACCGTAACATATGGTATCTCAAAGTAGAAAGCAAGCCACATATGTGTCTCATCTGAGGCATGGAATGCAACCCGTAGCTTTCTCAGCATCATGTGCTTCTAATTACAATTGAGTAATCAAAGTCTGTCCTTCTCACTTTTGGTTTTGCTCCCGCGCCCCCACAAATTGCACCTTTATCCCTGTTCCAAACAGATTCAATTATTTAAAGGTCAAATTGTTGATTAGCTAAATCCAAAATTGAAATGATGAAAAAATCAACAGTGCTCATTAATAGATAAACTTGTTCTATGATTGATTTGAAACCTGTAATAATAAAACCTCAATATTGTCAGAAACAACTTATTTTTACTATAGTTGGTGTTAGCTCTTAGCATTAACACAAATGTACCTGTCCACACTGAGGGCACAAAGGTTCAGAACTGTTATCCCCACTGAGGCCTTCTGTAGAAAGGGCACCAGCTTACAAAGAAACAACCCAAATGAGCTGTCACTGAAGGGGAACCTAGATGCCAGGAGCTGAAATAAATAAATAAATAAATAAATAAATAAATAGTTATTTAGAATCTATTGCAAACAGTAGCATTATCATAACTGTTCATAAAACATTTAAAACAAGTTGTGTATTTGTTTATTTAGATGCATGTACAGTATGTTTTGGTAAAAAATGTATGTATCATATAATTAATGCAGATAAAAATACACAATTAACAGATAACATAATGGATTGATCAGATTGACCAGACTATTTGAAGTTCTAAAAGATCTATTGAAATAATTTTCCCCCCAAACTACCACAATTTAAGAATTTATGTCTTGAGTGTTCTTAATTTACTGATCTATGAAAGTATGTAAGCAGCACTATTCAAGAAAGAGCATGAAAGGCAGATATAGCTTATTTAATAGCTGTGTTTAATTTTGGCATTTACTCAAGGAGTGTATGTGCGCCCATCATTCACGTCATTCACAGAGAGCTGAGCAGGCACAGTGCTGCTGCTGCCCTTCCCAAACAAAAGCACATTGTCGTCTTTTCTGTTTGTGAAGAAAAAGACTCCCTGTTGCCCAGCTGTTAGTTCACTGTTTGGAGTGAGAACACCTGTTAAGTGTGACTCACTGAATACTTTAGAGATGTCTTATAATTTAAGGAATATGCTGAAAATACTGAAACAATGCAGACAAACAATGCAGCCTGTTATCGTTCGATTGTTTTTTGGAATGGCCTGTAAATCTACATACATTAAACTCTGAGAGTCCCATGGATGGATCTGAAATCCCAAAAGTGGTGTGAGGGTCTAGCCAAACATTTCTGTGCGATAAAGGCTATTGGTTTGTTGAGGGGTCTGTACATTGTTGAGTGGCCTATTCACTGATAGTGGAAGATAAGACTGTGCAGTTTGACCAGTGATAAAGTACTTCTCCATTCTGTAACCACAGCTGAATCCCTGTGTTTATTTTAGCAGGCCTTCTCTCCGCTGCTCTCATCATAAGAAAGCCCCATGACTAAGACAGGCTGGTCTGGGAGATCAGCTCTGGATAGATGTCTAATTGCACATGCCCTTTCACCTCCTTCTCATCTCTCTACAGTTTAGCCTTCCCCTCTCCCTGTTCCTTCTCGAGTCATTGCTTTTCATGTTTTTCTTCGTGTTTCTTTGATATTTAGGTCATGAAATTTAAACCAAAACATGAATAACATGCAGAATCCGCTTTTATACAGTATCACCCATTATATAGACATGCTGCATTGTGGTTCCTACATAATATGACCATGAGTAAGAGTATGAGTACTACAGGAAAGTCTGGAAGTAGTACGAGAAAAGGCCTTAGTAGCAAAAGGTTGGATGCACAGAGCAAACAATGTCAGATGAATAAAAACAATTGTAACTTGTAACTTAACCTGTTTTCACAGACAAGAATTTGTAGCTGATTCTTTAAAATTGAAATTGTGTAAATTGCATTAAGGCCATTATGACTGGTCATAGGGAGGCCAATAATTTGTGTTCAGCTACTTGACCACTGATTGCATCGACTTGTTTAGCTACTTAAACATCAGTAGCATGCATAGTGACAGTGATTCAGAGTGTAAAGTTTCACGAAGCCAAATGTCACAATTTTCCCTGAGGTAGTTCTAGAGATATTGAACTGTGTCAGCTGTAGCCTACAGACATCAGATAATTCAGTGTGTCAAATGTAGTGAAGTTTTACATTTTATATCAACATATACATATATACAGCAGTTGCCTAACAAGTGCTCAAGCCAAGTCAGTGGCAACATCACAAAGAGACATGCTAACCTACAGATGCAAACCTTACATTCCATATCTTGCAAATGGGCCTTCAATAATCCTTTGTGGGTTTGTTAGTTCTAAATGCATTACACTGTCAAAGAACTGTGGTACATTAATCATGATTTTTAATGTTTATCCTACCTTATAAACTGTGATGGGAATGTCAATAATGATGTAGAGAAGATCTCCTAAAGCCAAGCTTGCAATTAGAGCATTGGGTCCATTCCTCATGCTTTTGTTCTGATAGATGATCCTCAGGAGTGTAGCATTTCCTACAATTCCTACAATGAATACGATGCAAGAGATGACTGTGTTGATGTACCTGAACCAGGAGTCAATGGATGTCCTGACTTTTGTACAATATGGAGGAGGCACTCGTTGCTTGCTGACATTTGAGCCACGATTGACTTGGGAAGCGGATGGTGTGGATGTAGAGACTGAGCTCAGGGCTGTGACGCTTTGGGGCTCTTGAGTTTCTGAATCATTCATTTGGCACATTCCACTACTTGCCATAGCAGCCATTAGCAGCAACACATGTAAGGTCAGGAAGCCCATTGTGCTACACATTCCAGACCTTAATTCCCAGATAAGATGAGACAAGTATCCAATATGTCCACTGATTCAGAAAGAAGCTGTAAAAGGAAAGTATATGTTGTTAGAACTGCTGAAATCTTTGTCTTTGCTATACAAGGCATGCAAAATACCATCACACGAGACTGAATATCAAAAAGTGGTCATGTAGTGAACACAAAGTTATTAAAGTAAACAACTAAAACCAGTATCGAAGTTTGACATCTTGTCTGCAGACGAACTGCTTCCTTTTCATCAACAAAAAGGATTTAGAGAAGAAGTACAGATGGAGGATGCCATAGCTAGTTACTGTCAATGAACAGAACAAGACGGTTTCTCTCTCATCAACACTCACACTACCCATCAACAGTGGCAGCTAAGCTAATACCATGCAACTCTACGTTGGAACTTTGTTTTTTTCCGCATGTTGATTTGACAGTGCACTCCGTGTATGTCTTTCATCACTGTGGTTTCTGTTGCTGGGCATTCCATTCTGTTTCTAATTTACAAATTTAAGCAAATGGGTTCAACAAACAAAGGACCATTGCAACATAAAAGAACTTTCTGGGAAGGCTTGGGGGTGTCTTTGTCCTTTTACTCAATGACAGATGAGGACAGAGACAGTAATTAAAAAGGCATGGCCATGCTTTCAGTAACCTTTAATGAATTATCAGTACACAGTGTGTGAATTTTTAAACACAGCAAAATAAACTGAGAGTTACTGAACTTCAATACTTAAAGTTGTATGTGTTTAAGTATTAAATTGCATAGCCTTTTAGGAGTAATGTACTTTAAACTTCCTTAATTACAAAAATACTTAGCTCAATTAACACCTAAAAACTGAAATACATGCACTGCAGTCAAAATGGCCATTTAGAGCCACTAATAAGCCAGTTTTTTATATCTGTGTTTTGCCGTCAAGACACATTCCTATTTAAATGCCCTGCCACCACCTGGTATACAAAACATACTTAACTGTCAGTCCTTCATGTAGCATCATAGTGTAGCTTCAGTCTTTGCACCACAAGAGGTCCTGACAGCATAAACGGCTCAATGCATAAATAATAAATGCCTTTTGGATTTGCACCTACCACTCCTAAAATGTCTGCCTTCCTCAAGGTCCCGTCACTCAGTCAGTCATTCACACACATGCAGGGAAACTTTCGGCTCTTACCCCTAGACATCTGTGTGGCATCACATTAGTAATTAAGCAGATATCAAAGTATCGAAGGATCCCTTCTGGGCTGACGGAGCTCGTGTGTTATGTGTGATGGCAAAGAGGTGCTGCACATTCTGTCTCAAGCTTTTCCTGTGGAGAGTTGCCTTGTGTGTTTGTGTGTGTGTGTGTGTGTGTGTGTGTGTATGTGTGTCTGTGAGCACTTAGGCTGGGTGGGAGTGCAAATCTCTACCCCCTCCCCCTTCCTCTCCCTTCACAAAGATCCAACCAGGAGGGAGGCCCCAGAGAGAACAGCAGTCGGGTGAGAAACACAGGCATAGCACGGCACATATTCAAACACATATTACAGTTCATGGTCACAGTACAACACACAGACATAGTGCATGAGACATATACAGTGTACAGCACAACACATACTGTACATATGAGTTTTAGTGAAGCACACATTATATATCCAAAGAATTATTGAGACAAATGTGACTAAAAATAAATTCAGTTCCAGGACTTAGAGAAAAATTATAGATTCAGACCAGACAGTGGCTCAGTGGAAAAATAGGGTATCCAGAGCTCAAAAGCTGATCTCTCTCACACACACACACACACACACACACACACACTGACACACACACACACTGACACACACACACACACACACACACACACACACACACACACACACACACACACACACACATACACACACACACACACACACACACACACACACACACACACACACACACACACATACTCCTCCTCCTCTGTATATATATTTAGAGGTACATGGTTTCCAAATGACTAGTTCTTCTTCCCACACCCCAGATAAAATCACTTGTGGCTCAAACTTTTCTGATGCTGCTTTGATGACTGATGAGGAATGAAGAAGAGCTAGTACAAAAGCTTCTCTGATCTTATTTCAGTAAATCTTCATCTTGTGGTGGGTGTCAATGGAAAAAAGGACAACTCCCATAACACCAGTAAGGGTAATTCATCTTCAAATAAATGTCAGACTGGTATGGTATGTGTCCACTCCTTTGCGCCATGACTTGGATAATTTCAGCATGGGGTGATTTCCAGATTCACAGTAAATTAATGGAAAAGGAGTAACACAGAAACACCCAAGCACTGTGATGTTTTACCATGTCCTTATAGAGACAGATAGTGAAGGTTGCAGGGAGCAGGCAGTGAAGGCATGCACAAGTTCTCGGAGATCCAGAGTGCCGTGCTGATGGCATCCACATCCATTACTGAGACCACATGTCTATACTTAACCAGTTTCCTGCTCTCTGGAAAGGCACTGATAATGGGTCCATTTGCTATCGGCCAGGCCCTTCACATCAGCAAAGAGCTGAGGCAGCACCTGTCATGGATAAACAATCGAAATCCATTCTCCAGAGGTTTGAGATTGGCTAAGTAGACAACACAAGCAAGACACACATTTACATTGTTTTTCAGTCAATATGAAATTAGATCCTGTAACAACTGTTTTAGTGACATGAAAGTTAAAGACATTAATGTAAATTATGTTCGTCACTCTCTCTCTCTGACCCAGGTTGTCTGCTAGACCCAGGTTGTCTAGAAATTTCTTTGTTTCCTGTAATGCTGACGTTGTTCCAGTCCTGCCCCCTGCCCGTCCTGGCATGGGCTGTTCATTGCCTCAAGGGATGTATTTTTCTGGAATAGGTCACACACAAACAATCAGTTTTACTACTCCCACCTCACTTTATAGTTAGCCAGAACAGTGTACAGGCATGTAAAAGTTTCTTATTTGTGGTAAGATTAAATGAGAAAATCTACATGAGTCTAAATTTGCCCTTTCTTTGTCCATTATAAAAAAAGATATTTGCACAACAACCATTCTTAATAGGCGTACTTCCTACTAACTATAAATTGTGACTTAATTGGGTAATGCTAATATTTACTACCATTTAAAGTTTAAAGAATTGTGTTTTCTTTAATTGAAGGCATAAATATATTATAGCTGCTAAATAAGTCATGGTCAACTGTGGAAAATGTTTTATTCATTAGGATATGATTTGCTGACGGGATCTTTTTTTGAATCTAAACTCCCATAAGTCAGCCAGCAGTTTTGGTGGTGTCACAACTTTGAGGGGCTCCAGTTGGAGTCTTTGTTAATCAGTGCATTAATATATAAAATGATGAAACCTTTACCTGGTCCCTGTTGTTTTGGGCTTTCATGTTGTTGTGTTGTTGTTGTTTGGATCTTCATCTTGTATTAATGCCATTCTCTCTGAACTCAAAGATGGCAGCCTGCCTAGTAATTCATATGCTTGTTCTCTGATGGCATCTGTCGAAATGTGCTCACTGCACATTGGTACATACCCTGTGGGAAAAAGCAAACCCAGGCCTCTGACTGAGTGGATGTAAGCGTTTTCCTAACTGGGGCACTTGCTCCAAAAAGGAGGAAAAGAGGGGAAAAGAAGTTAAAGGCCAATGCTGCTGTCACTTAGGCAATGGCTGTCACAATGAAGTAGGAAAAGTTTCCCTGTAAACACAGTTTTTCATGAAATGTACAGGATCACCTTTTATAGATGGCTTATAAACAAAGCAGGAAATTTTTTGTAAAAGGTTATTCAGTAAATCAGGATGCAAACTCATAAAGAAACACATGGCGAGAATTATCAAATTAAACTAAATTAAATACAGAAAATGGCTGTATTTACCAAATAAGTCAAAAATGAAGGCGTTGAAGGTGTTTGAATACAGTACAGTGTGGGACATGAGAGACAATAAGTAAGCATATTCAATTGCCCTATAATTTGTTCTTTAACTGAAACTGCCCTTGTAGTCAAGTAAACCTCCTTCCAGTCAATCCCTTCCCCCCAACACATCATCTTAAGGGGGTGGGTAATGGATGAGCCAGCAGAGGCCCAGCCTATTCCAGGAAGCTATTCATTTTTAGTCATTTCACTGACTCTTATCATCAGAGGGTCATAGAGGTCCTGAGAAGTGTTACAGTGTTCAGTCCTGATGTTTGTTTAGAAGGCTACCAATTACATTATGCAGGCAAGTTATACTTTGCCATAGGGCCTTGCTGATTCCAATACCAAAGGCAAAAGCAATAAAAGTATTCTCTTTCCAACACTATCCACATGACAGTTAAAATGTCTTTTACACAACCCCTTATTAAAGTAAAACTCTCTTAACTGAGAGTAAAACTATTTTTTTTTTTACTTACAGTATTTAGTACTTATCTGTAAACAGCAAAACGTGCAAATACATATAATCTGCTGGTGCCACATTTAATTTCACTGCAATTCAGGAAAGCCAGCCTTCCATTTAGGACAGAAAAAATATTCCCCTAATTTGACACAAATCATGGAAACAGCATTTAAGACAGCATCAACAAGTCACGTGTATATCAGGAATTGATGGTATGATGATTATTGAAAAGAAGGTATGGTGTACTGACAATGCTAAATATAGCAGTACAGTATGGGTCACAATTGCTTCTGCCCTCACATGTTTTATCTGTGTATGAGACCTCATACTTACAAATCATTTTTTATGTAATAGCAAGGAGCTTACCAGGGAATGATCAAAATGAAACCTTTCAGTAATAATAGCTGAAACATATAATAATAATAATAATAATAATAATAATAATAATAAAAACAACAACAACAACAATAATAATAATAATAATCATTATTATTATTATTATTATTATTATTATTATTATTATTATTATTATTATTATTATAATTTTATTTGTTAGTCTTTCACAACTCTTAGGGCTCATTTCCACCAAACACTCTGCGTGTACAGCTCATGCCTGTTTTCTGTCTATATTCATTTAGAATGCACGTTAACAGATTAGACCATTTCCACCGCATGCGTGATCTGAGAGTATTCTGTCCCTATACAAACCTATTGTACACAGATACGCACTGTACACACTCCATTCGGTAGAAATGAGGCCTTAAAATTACGTTAAAACAGAAAAACAACACAATAACAAAAACAAACACAATAATATATAAAAAATGAGTATTTAAAAGCTTGTAGATATAAATTCAGAAACTACTGCAAAGTATTACCAGTTTTTTATAAATTTCATGTACCCTAAAGTTCTCCATACCTCGTTTTGAATGCCAGGACCCTTGCTATACTAGAGGTCCAAACACAAACACACAAACTAATTCAAATTATTAAAGGGCCAAATGAAGGGTGCCAGGTTAGGAATTTAGCCAGGAAATGTCAGTGCAGTGAGTGACATGAGATCTTTTATGAACAGGGTGGATAATGACCTTGGCTTAATGTCTCATCTGGAGGACAATCTCCTACACCACACTACTCCTGGGCACTGTGATTTTCAGCCAGATGGAAGAAAGCCACCAATTAACGTTTGCTAGGAGGTAACCTTTCCAAGTACTAACTAAGCACACACCTGCTTAAGGAAAGCTTATGGGTCCGGCTGCTAGCTTTAAATGAACTGTACTGTGGTTTCACCACAAACCAAATAACAAAATCAACCGTTTCACAAAAGCGCATGATTCAAGATAAACATAATCAGTTATAGTAGGGAAGAAGAGGGCACACACTAACACTAAGCAGCTATAGGCCTACACACAAAATAATACTTCATCATTCCCACCCTGGAATGAACATCACACCAAGCAACACTGACACAACCTCCATGGAATGGACACCCCTGTATGAGGCCAAAATCAATGCTGAGAACAAAGTGTGCTTTACCATCACACATTTAAGTGCAGCCATTAACATTTGCTGCAAAATGCACTATAGTGTATAGTGTATACAGCTATCAAAACTCTTCACTCTTCAACCAAAAGTGTGAAGAGTTTTGGTAGCGGTAGTGCATTTTGCAGCAAATGTTAACTGATGTGCTCAGATGTATGTTGGTATGTTGGTAAAGCACAGTGTGTTTTGAAACAGTGGGCATTGTATTGAGACACTGAGTGAAAATAATTGGCAAAAACTGTAACTGCCCTTAGTAATTTAAAAACTTGGGGAAAATACAGCCACCATAGTCGCTGTTCATTCTACTATTCTACAATAGATGTGTTCCCATAGTAATTAGTGGGTGTTCTGACTAGATATGGAGTGTTCACATTAGGCTTGAGTGTTGCTATTGGAATATCACACTTACCTTAACATCTATATACATGTATGCATTACTTTGTATGCTTTTTGGGTGTTGCAGGGAAAGAATAACACATTTTTTGCTTTTAGGCACTGTGCTGATTGGTCAACTCGGGCCAACCTTTGTGAAACCTTTGTGAAAATTGGCATTGATAACCAGAGAGAGGGAACAAGAACGATTATTGAGAGGAAGCTTTTGAACGTATCTAACTGTCCAATTGCATCCATCTGCCAGATAAGTATAGTTAGCTCCTGGCAGTCAATGAGCCAGGTGGGAGATGAAAGAGAGCCTGGTTGCCTATTAGTAGGATGTGGGAAGCTAAGACATGAGTTCTAATATGAGATTTGCTTTAATTTTTACAACCTGGCTTTGACTGAGGTTGTGTTGACATGCATTGATTATATAGGATTGTACAGTCAAATGTATGGGAACCGTGGAAAAATATGAAATTAATTGATCTATTTAAGTGCTTTGCACATAATGTATACTTATGTATACTATGTATACTAGATTTTCAAAGTTGTTGTCATGGAATTTAAGAACACACTTGTTGTGTTTACATTTATAATGGTGGTCACATAAAAAATGTAATAACCTAATACACTAATAATGAAGCCTTTAGTCCATACTTCCTACAGCATCTCACAGACCTACCATGGTTTGGAAATATAGTTTCTATCTTTCCTTGACACACAAACACCCATACACAGACAAACACACTAACACACAGACACGCACACACACAGACACGCACACACACACACACACACGCGCGCGCGCACACACACACACACACACGCACACACACACACACAACTTCACTTCAGTATGGTTTACAGATGTTTCCCATGTAAAATAAAATCTCACTGCCCAGTGTTTTTCCACTTCAAGAACATTTTATTCTCTATTTTTTTCTCTTTTTGCTAGGCCTTGATTGCAAACAGTGCAGCACTATGCTTTGATGTGCACCACATGGCCCATTAGTACACAGTCATTAGTTCCCTGTTATGAGAGTTGGAATAAGGCTTACTCAACCCCTGCTCTTTTCATTGGTGTCTTTCACATATATGAGTTACTTAACTGTGGATTAAGGTGAATAATTTAACAATTACATCCACGAGTTTTGACCATGAATTTGTTGTTCAGTTTATATATAATTTGAAGAATATTTTATTCTGTTGTGCTGGTGTGCCAATTTGGTATATATAGTAGCAACTGGAAAAAAATAAAAACAGCACCTGTTAATAGTAATAGATTTGAGACTGATTGTCTGTAAAAAAAGTTTACTTATTACCTTTGTCTTAGATCTTACAATCTCCTGTTGACAATACAAAATGTTGATCTCTTCCTGTCCCATCTACTTATAGAAGCAGGTTAAGATGTGCCATCAAAGAGTTTGTGTTCACACATGACACCTTTCTGGTAATTTACTGCCATTTTCACCAGGCTCTGTCAAGGAAAAAAATGGGAAGAATCTTTCCAGAGGCAAAATGCAGATAAATTCTAGACTTATCCTGAAAGGGGCTTTTGAAAGAGTGGTTTTACATTTTTAAAACTGCTGATACAATGCTGCAAAATACCCATACCCTTATAACATTTTCCTTTCTCTGTTCATAAATATACTGATAGTATCCGGTGTACCTATTAAATTTCTGTAATTATTTACTGTATTCAGAAAATCTATGGGGAGAACTGTAATTGCATTCATGTTGTGGAATAACAATGATAAAGAGGTTATTGAAGTGGCCTCATAGATCCATATAACAAATGTAAATAATATCTCTTTTAAAAATCAACAATATGATATAAGCAGAGTTCCCTAAAACATAGCCTTGTATTGTGACTAAAAATGTAAAACATATTGCAAGCACAAGCATCAGTATTACACAAATTTTTTTAAAGAATTTCCCAACATGACCCTATGCAGACTCTGTATGACTTCCTTTGTAATCAGCTGTTTAAAAATCACATCCAATGGACATATCCACACTGAGATATCCAATTTGACTGTAAATTACCTCAGCTGACTGATAAACAAAGTCAGCAGTCGGCATTTCTGCTTAATTGAGTCAATAGCACCATCACTCCTATCAGTCCCCTGAGCGACTAGCCTCATACTCACTGGGTCTCTGCCCATTCAGTTGAGTTTCCTGCATTTAAAGAACAAAGAGTTGGCACATAACTGAAAAGGAGTGATGCTCGCACAACTAGGCAGGGGTTTGGTCTGATGAAAACTGATACAAACATGTATTGTAATCTTGTAAATCCTTCGTCCTGGAACAGAGTCACTTTAAAGAGTAGGTCAGCGGTTTTGGTTGACCTGTTATCTTATTAGGTGTTTATGGCAGAGTTTCCATAAAGCAGACATGGATGTACACACACACACACACACACACACACACACACACACACACACACACACTCACACTCACACACACACACACACACACACACACACACACACACAATCTCACAGTCACACACATGCAAAATGAAAGAGAGGAAGTGACTGACAGGGTGAGGGAGAAAGAGGGTGCGTCCAGAGGCCATGATGCTCCCGACTGCAGACATCATTTCCCGAACTTGTTTATTTCTCTGTCCTCTAAAACACCCTTTAGGAGAGTTGGAGCAGATATGAGACATATAAACTGTTTGCTCCCAGCAGAGAAGCAGGGGGTAATTACTGCCCATGTAAACCACAACTGGCTATAGAGAAGAAGCAGCGAATGGGTCTACCTAAAAAAAGCTACAGAACTCACATGTGAAACAGTAATAAAGATTCTTTTTATCTGGACAATATTCTTTTCCTCTTTCCCTTTTCATAGATCTCCACCCTTTCTGTCTCATTTTTGTTCTCCCAGGAGAAAGCTACGTGACAGAGGAAATGACCCTTAGGGAGCTACTGAACCAGAGCAACACACACAATCACAGAAAAACAACAGTCAAATTACACCACAAGAATGTCTTTGTCCACATTTCAAATAGTTACAGCACAGTGGTTAGGGCTGTAAGAACCCATGGGTAGTTACTCAGCTATATTCAGCTATGTTTTCTCTCAGAGCTTTGCTCATATGCTTAAACTTAATTGCCGTTCACAGAAAACATCGTGTTGCTACCCACACATAAACACTACACATTGTCGTGACATTTAATTTCATCCTGATCAGTATTTATGGAATGAAATGTACTCCATGTATGCAGATAAGGTAATTTCACAGTCAAGTGTGTGTCTCCTCTTATCATAGTTCTGTGTAGATCTTTACATTACACTTAGCTGACGCTCTTATCCAGAGCAACTTACAGTTATTTACAGGGTTTCAGTTACAGTCCCTGGAGCAGTGTGGGGTTAGATGCCCTTCTCAAGGGCATTTCAGCCATAGGTAGAGCAGAATTCAAACCTGCCACTCTTCGATCCAAAGACCAACTCCCTAACCACTAGACAACAGCTGCCCCAAGATCTGCATTTTAAACTTCCCCTGACAGCATGGTTGGTAGCTATGGATCCATTTGTCCCACTAGCTCTGTGTATGCTTTTATTTGCATTGGCTTCAACAACTCCCCACAACTTAGCAACCCAGAAATTCAGTGGCACTGAATATATATACACACATGGGTGTAGCAACAAATACACACACACACAGACACACAGACACACACACTCACACACACACACACACACACACACACACACACACACACACACACACACACACACACACACACACACACACACACACACACACACACTTATTCTAAATCTAGGTCTATACTGAGACATTTTAATAAGCATTGCAAGAGTTGCAGCAAGAAGTCCAGCACTGGAGCCATCTCTTCTGTGAACAGCCATATCCATCCACAGGGCAGAACAAGCAGGAAAAAAAACACTTCCTGTGTTTTTTGTTCAAAGAGGCCCCATCGTCAACCCTCAGTCAGGCCAAACAGTCCGGCATGGGAACCTGCATTTGAGCTGGAGCTGTGGGACTTCTCTGGAGCACGTCATGAAAGCAACAGCTCTGAGAGAGGATGGTCGGTGACATGAGCAGGAACAATAGTTTGTTTATGTAAATAACTGCAAGTTTAGTCTCCTACTACATGTTAGAAGTATATAGAAGTGGCACTCAATTAAAAAAAGCATCTCTCATGATGATGGCAGTGTTGCAGTCAGGTACATTGGGGTGCGCTAGTTGACAGCTTTCTTTCACACAGCGATCACTGTGAGCATTGTACAGCATAGCCCCATTAAATCAACACCCAACAAAATTCTTTAGAGGCAGCATGTTGGCACCCCACATCTCTCTCTCTCTCTCTCTCTCTATCTATTTCTTTCCCTCTAGTACACACACACACACACACACACACACACACACACACACACAAATGCATGTGAACACACACACACACACACACACACACACACACACACACACACACACACACACACACACCATGTGTCGATCCCTTGTCTCTACAGCTAAGGAGTTGACAACAAACATCAAGACTTCCTCTAATCAGAGCACTGGTTTCAGTTACGGGACAAAAGCCAAGGGCACTTGGGAGCAGCACCAGTGTATGTCCTTCAATAATAAATCAACCAGCCTTGTTCAGGGACAAAGGGACCAGGCCGGCCCTCAAATACATCAGCTTCTAATAAAAAAACACCTACTGTATGGCTGCCATACAACAGAACACACATACACTCTCTGTGGCTGGAGGCAGAATTACTGTGTACATCATGATTTCAGGGCCTGGGTTTGTATATTTCTATATTTATTCATACATGGCAGCATTGTTTTTCCAAGGCAGCGATTCCCAGTAAGGAAACCTGATCCCAGGGAATGATTCCAACAAAAACAACTCCCCCTCCAACCTGTGGGGAACTGTTGGCCCCAACTCCATTTGGACAGACCCCCCAGGAGACCCAAGGCTGTGATTTAATTATGCTGAGAAAACACCATGATGAGCTAACAGAGGACACCTGTGTGGTGGCTGGACATTTGAAATGTACTGGAACTCAAACTTATATGCATAAATATTTTACATAAGGGTACTGGAAAAGTGCAAAGATTTTAAAGACTATGTTACATTTTTCAAGCTGTGATAATATTAAGAACAAAAACTTTAAAACAGTTATGGTGTGAAAGGAAACCCCATTCATCTGCTTGAACATGCATGTGCATGCGCGCATGCGTGCATGTGTGTGTGTGTGTGCATGTGCGTGTGTGTGTGTGTGCTTGAGTATGTGTATGTGTTCATAGAGTGAGTGTATCTTCCCCTTCTCCTGTGATCCGTCATTTTTATTTGCGTGTGTGTGTGTCTGCTTGAGTATGTGTATGTGTTCATGGAGTAAGGGCTCATTTCCACCGCCTTGTTCAGCGCGTAGCCGTGTTCAGCGCGTGGGCGTATACAATAGGTTTGTATAGGGACAGAATACGCTCAGAACACGCTTGCGGTGGGAATGGTCTCATCTGCTAACGTCCATTCTAAATGAATACGGACAGAATACGGCCACGCGCTGAATACGCAGAGAGTGCGGTGGAAATGGGCCCTAAGTGTATCTTCCCCTTCTCCTGTGATCAGTCATTTTTATTTGTGTGCAAGACAGGGGGATATAGAGCAGCTTTATGGTGGGCTCACATCACAGCACATGCCGTACTAATTTTGATGTGGGTAAAATCTGGCCTTGTTTACCCCAATTCTCTTCTGAGCCTTTGGTCATTCCTGCCAATGTTCCACAATGTGTGTGTGTGTGTGTGTGTGTGTGTGTGTGTGTGTGTGTGTGTGTGTGTGTGTGTGTGTGTGTGTGTGTGTGTGTGTATGTGTGTGTGTGTGTTTAAATGAATTAGTGGGTGAGTGTATCTAGGTTTGTAGTTCAGTACACACACACACACACACACACACACACAAACTCTCACTGAAATTTCTTTTCAGATTTTTTTAGATTTTGACTTTTGACATTGCTTAGTAAGTTAAATCTAAATCTAAAATATATTAATTGTAATGTGTTTGTAATGAAGGCTGCTGTAAGTCTTTAAATGATTGTTAACATTAATATTAATAATAAAGTCCATCTGTACTGATTCATCAGGGGTAAAAGTAGGCACCCTTACATGTCAATTATGTTTTCAGCAAATGCCAGCATTCTCTAGAGAAGATAGTACTTTCCTTTATTTTATTGCAAGAAGTCTTTTCAAAAATGACAATTTATTTTATTGCAATGCATTCTTTTAAAGACTTCCACATCCAGTGGTCTGCCCCCAGTTATTGTGGATCTAACTATAGTCACAGTAATAGTTGTAGTGAAAATATAATCACCCTCCTCAGAATCTCTACAGCCAGGGAGGCATATAAAGGTCATATTGAATTTGATATATGGAGCTGTATGTAAACCAATAGTAATATGGACTTATGTGTAATATCCCTCAACAGTAATGACTTACTCTTTGGCTTTTGGTTGTATGTGTAATATCTTGTACAGCTGGCATTTTCTCGAAGGGCTCATTTCCAACAAACACTCTGCGTATACAGCGCATGTCCGTTTTCTGTCCGTATTCGTTTAGAATGCATGTTAACAGATTAGACCATTTCCACCGCAGGCGTGATCTGAGTGTATTCTGTCCCTATATGAACATCTCAAATATGCCAGCTCTAGGTTAAGTATACTTCTTGCCTTATGTTTCACTGCCCTCATTTCCCATGGTTTTCTTCCAGATTCCATGATGACAGTGCAGCTGGTTCCTGTGATCAAGGATAAAGCTGGAAAAGTGGGATCCTCTGATAACTACAGGCCCATTGCTTTAGCTAATATATTGTCCAAAGTGGTTGAGCAAATTATCCTGCAGAGAATGAATCACCTAATTACCTCTACAGATCACCAATTTGGCTTTAAACCAAGACATGGCACAGACATGTGCATATATTTATTAAAAGAACTGCTGAACAACTACAAGAGAAAAAACTCCTCAATTTTTATTTGTTTTTTAGATGCTTCTAAGGCATTTGATCGAATAAATCATGATAAATTATTTAAAAAACTTGGTGCAGCTGGTGTCCCCAAGTACATAGTCAGGATATTGTCCTACTGGTATGCCCAGCAAACCATGCAGGTGAAATGGGAAAACTGTTTGTCTGCCCCCTTTCATATCAGAAATGGAGTAAGACAGGGGAGCATATTATCGCCTATTTTATTTAATTTCTACATGAATGAGCTGTCTCATAATCTAAGAACATGTAAAACTGGCTGTATGGTGGGCAGTACAGTTATGAACCATCTTATGTATGCTGATGACTGTGTTATTTTTAGCCCTAGCTCAGCTGGTCTGCAGCAGCTCCTTAATGTATGCTCTGTGTTTGGGGAGCAGCAAGATATAAAGTACAATGAGCTTAAGAGTGTGATCATGATTTGCAGAACCATAGAAGATAAACATATGACTTTCCCTGACTTTAAACTGTCGGGAAAGGTCCTAAACATTTGTAGGGAAGTGAAATATCTGGGACATGTTATCACAGACCAACTGACAGATGATGAGGATATTTATCGTCAGTGTCGTATGTTGTGTATGCAAGCAAATGTATTGGCACGAAAATTTGGTAACTGCTCTGGTAATGTGAAGTTGACTCTCTTTAAAGCGTATTGTTCACCTCTATATACTGCACATTTATGGTTAAACTATAAAAAATCCAGCTTCCAGAGATTACAAGTGGCGTACAATGATGCGCTGAGGATACTTCTAAAAAGGCCCAGATGGACAAGTGCGAGTGAGCTGTGTGTGAGTGCTGGAGTCAATACACTGAAGGCAGTGTTGAGAAATGTAATGTACAGATTCATCTGCAGGCTGAATGACTCAAAAAACCATAATGTTGTGGCACTAGTAAATATGGTATACAGTGACACTCGCTGCACATCTCAGTATTGGAAGCACTGGTATAAGTGTCTCTTGAAACATTAGATGTTTTTAATTTTGTGTGCTGTCTGTAATGATTTGTTTTTATATTGTGATTGTCTGTTATCCTTTTTTATTTGTCTGTTCTGTGTTGACTTGATTGTTCTTTGTACTTTGTGGGGATGGACCTTGAGTCTGGAATAAAGCATCAATCAATCAATCATATACACACCTATTGTACATAGATACGCGCTGTACACGCTCAAGTCGGTGGAAATGAGGCTTTAGTATATCAGTACTGGTTGACCACTGCCAGCATACAACCACTTTTGTGACACAAATTGTAGACATTGTTGTACTGCAGACATTAGAAAAACATGTTGCTCAGACTGAGTTGATACAAAGGACACTGAGAGGGAACAGTTCAAGTTCAACATGCACTGACCAATGTATGTGTCTGTAGTAATTTGAGAGTCTTAAATGTAGACTGATGAGAGGAGGAGAGGCCAGCCATGGGAGAGTGGTATACCAGAACAGAGATTCAGCTGGCTAGGTGCTAGACTGAACCTGGTCTGACCTCCAAAATAATCACTGGGCTCACTGCTCAGGAATCTACTAATATTAATGTCGGAACCAATGGAACATTTATCTAGACATGATTTAACAAGCAACGTAATTGTTTAAGGCTAGCCTGGCTAACATCAGGCTTATCACAGCTGATTAACATGTTTCATTTTTATTTTATTGTGTATCATGATGACAGTGAATTGGGTTAATCGTTTGGATTTGGATATGGATATATGCAATATATCACAATTATAAGTATGTCACAATCTCCATTATCCAGTACATGATAACATCCTATTAATAACATTTCACCCAATGTACTAGAACAACTACAAGTCATTTGGTGCATTGCAAAAATAAATCCGTTGGTGTTGAATTCTCCGACTGTCCATGTCCTGTAAACAATAGTTTCTAAAATTTTCCACTTTCATATAATGCTTCCTTTAATCTGTTGAGACATAAGGAATTTTAAAGATTGAGGTGTTAGTAAACACTTAGAGGAATGAGGGCAGAGACAGCAATAAACATTAAAGAGAGAAACAGCAAACAACACCAGATGTAAACAGTTATCTTTTGATTAAATAATTGATACTCCAACTGAATCGGTATTTGAATATTGGAAATACTAGTAAAAGACAACACTAGCATTTTAAGTGTGTAAGCCCAAAAGTACATTATGTACTTTTAAAAGTGGACTTTGGCTGCACTAAGTGTATGTTGTGATAAAATAACAACAACAACAGCAACAATAATAATAATAATCATCATCATCAAAACTAATTTTGCGACAATGAAGATGTTTGAGACAGTGACTGCTTGTGAAACCCAGTTGAGTCACCCAGAGAGTGAAGAACACCATGTGAAAATCATAACCTCTGTCAAAGCACATGGCCTCCGCTCTCTGGCTCTGTGCCTGAGTTTATCTAGTACTGCATACTTGCTCTGCCAAAGGAATTACAGTACTGCTTTTTACTGCCAGGAAAAGTTTAAGATGAAATCGTAAGTGGCTAATATGTGTTTACAGTTGATTTCAGAGATGGGTGTTCAGATTTTATTTAGGATAATAAATGCTATACATTATGACAATTCTGAGTTCCATAACTGAGTTCTCAGTAAAAACTGTAATGACACAAGGGTCATAATTTCATATAATCCATCATTTCAGCAGCAGCCGATCAAACTCGAAGACGTGTCTGAGTTAACATTAACACAGTCAATTCTGAGCATCATTATCTGAGAAGAAACTAAACACTTCTGGTTAGGGTGACCAGATGGGACTGGCTGAAATTCGGGACGGTGTTTTTTTTTTTGGGGGGGGGGGGGGGGGGGGGCATCGCTGATACCCTACATAGACAATAAATGTACGTTCTATGTACTGGGGGGTCACAAACATGTTTTTATTCAAAGATCAAGTCTTTCATTCTTTATATTTCCCCCACCAGCCATGTCAAACGCTTATCACAATGGATTATCGTCAATGCATATTCGCGCCTAATTGTAGCCTATAGAACGTGAATTAAACAAAATAGATACATTTTACCGGAGGCTGCGCGCACGGACTGCATCCGCATCTGCATCTCAGCAGTAGTCGTGCAGTCGATTCAACCTCTCTACGAATAGTTTTTAATGTTTATCGGAAAATAGCTACTCAGTGTTCTGTTTGAGTGCAATTTTCGGGACATTTAGGGCTTGATTCGGGATTCGGGACAACAGCTTAGATTTCGGGACTGTCCCGAATTTTCCTGGGACGTCTGGTCACCCTACTTCTGGTAAGTAAAGAGGTTCATCATTATGCTTTCGGTGAAGCATAGGCTATTGCCGCTAGGTGGCAACGTTGTTTTCTTTGCGCACGAAGCCACAAGGCTACTTCTAATATTTTGTCAACGTCAGAGTAACCACAAAGTAAACATGATTAAGTAACTTTGTTTTTGTCAGTCTTCATTTTCCGATTTTGTCATGAACAAACACAAAACCGGATCCGTTTTAAAATAACACGAGAAAAAAAAGTAAAAAAGGGAAAAACCACAGATGTTTTCTTTCAATGCCCTCTGATGGCATTATTCGAGATATCCCTCCTTGCGTCAACTGTAGGCCTAATTGTCCTGACTGAGAATAGTAGGCTACCATGTACAGCTTTCAGGAGACCCATGCCCACTCAACCAGTCTGACTATATTGTATTATTAGACTTTGAATATGGCAGTTGCAAAAAGGCATGTATCAAGTTGCGTGTTGAGTAGGCTATTATTGTACAGAAATATCAAGAGTTAGCCTACGTGACAGCCGTACAGGATTGATCGGCCATAAGCTCTTCATGCTGGAGATAAGTATTTAACAAAGAGAGGTTAGTTGGCCTCAGGTGAAATAAGTCGTTTGAATCATGTTTGCTTATTTAATTACATGACTGAAATATATATTTTTTGCTCTTTCTATAGGCCTACATTTGCACCTCCCTCGTCGAGGGACAGGTCTACATCCAAAACGTCGTTTCATTCATTCATTGGGCCACTAATCATTTATACTGTATGATTAACATAGTGAGTGACGAATAAACATCAACCATACATAAGCTGTAATGAAAACACGAGGCTTGCATCTTTAATTGGATTTCTTCGTGAATACCTGCGTTAAAAAAAACCTGCATTAAAATCAACGAAGTGAAAGTAAATCAAAACGTCTCTGTTTAAACTCTTACCTTATTGTAAGTAGGCTAGTCCTTAGTATAAAATATGTTGAATGATTCTAGACCAAAATAAAATGACACAGGAACCGCAAGGTGTTTTTTTTAAGTAGGCCCATGAGGGAGATGGTTACAAAGAAGTACGATCATAAATACATTAAATGGAAGTTAAGTGAGAATCAGAAGTTTGTCCAGCTTTAAGTGTGTTTGCTCCATCTAGTGTATTCATATGGTATCGGTGAAGCCTTTGGGCAATACTAAAAGAGTTGTATGTCCATAACTCTGTCCATCCTGTTGCAGTCTGATTTCATCATGAAGATGAATTAAGGTAATCTTGCTCATTTGGCTCATGCAATGAGGAAATTATGTTCTCAATTGATGACATCTTCTGTAAGACAAGTGCCTTCCTTCTCTGCCAATATCACTCACCACTCAGAGAGCTGGGCTTCACATCAAAGCTCCTCATAAAACAACGTTGTCATGTTAAAACAACCAGGGCAGGTGAACACAGAATGTATGAAGTAGAAAATGAGTAGCAACTTATACTATTTAAGTAATCGGGTCGCAGTTAAATAAGGAGGCAGGCCGAAATCTTTGTGATTTTGGACATCAGTGTCTTACTAGTATACATAAAGATTTTTTAATCTGGGGAAAAATATTGTGTTTAACAAAAGAAGAGTAAGTAGACCTATCTGACATTCTCTGAACTTCAACACCTCAATGGATATTCCATATTAGAGACTGTGAAATATAAAAGTGTATACTTGTTTCATCTGTACTACATCCAGAGTTATCAATATATTTTTTGACACTGATCTAAGGACATTTTTGAGCTATTAGCCAGGGAGAGTGAGACGAGGTGAAGAGAACAGTCCTGATGAGGCACTGTGCTGCCTTAGTGCACTTTTAAAATAGCTGGTGTCCATGGCGATCAGTGAGGCCCACTGCTGCATTATTGATAGGTGCCTGGGGGCATGAATCCCCCAGTCTGTTGCTGTGTGTGAGTGAGTGAGTGAATGAGAGAGAGAGAGACAGAGAGAGGGGGGAAATGTTTAGGTGGGTGGTAGAAATATGGATAGAGGATGAATGCATTTAGGCAAATACTTCGTAGTCAGAAATACATACACATGTCTGTGAAGACTCTCATTCATTCAGGTCATGGTAGTCAAAGGAGCTAAGTTGTAAGCAACTGGACTTCTTCTTGGAGTTTGAAGACATTTCACCTTTCATCCAAATGGCTTCTTCAGTTCTGACCTAATGATGGGGAACCAGGAGCTATATCTCTGGACCACTAGAGGTGAAGCTATAGAAATACATAGGTGTGTGTGTGTGTGTGTATGCGTGTGTGTGTGCAGGGTTGTGTATGTCAGTAGAACCTTTAGCAAAATGGCAGTATGACATTGTCATGTCAGAGAGGGTGTGTGGAACTGCCCTGCTTGGGGTTGAGTGCTTTGCTCAGAGTAACAGAGGTAGCTGACCCTTTGACTGAGTTCACTACCTTGTTCTTATCGCTGACCACCAAACAACTACCACTCAGACAATACACAGAAATACCCCTAAGGCCAAACTGGGGCAGTGTCACCGGGTTTTTGATACGTGTCTCATTATTCAAGAGACACAGTGAAAGCTGGCAGTTTTGTATTACTTAAAATGATTGAAATAACAATGAAACATGGTTATTATTATCATTATATCAGCATGCAGTCTAAAATGTCTAGGAGGGGTTCAATCAAGAGGTCTAATGTAAGACATACTGTGAAGCCAGGCCCACTGCCAGAGGGAGCCAAATGGTGCATGTATTGGAATGGGTGTGTATGAGGGGCTCTCTTCCCCTGCCCTCCTGTCCATAATTCTGAACTTTGTGTAGCTAGACGTTAAAAGAAGTCAAGGTAAGTAGAAATGTTAAAATTATTTGGACCTTGCTGGTATTATTTTACATTTAAGTTTAGTTACACAGACCTCCAATTAAGCTGTACAAGAGAGTCTACGTAAAATAGTGCACATATTTATGGAATGTTCCTACATGGCTTTTTACATTTACTGTGTTCATTATTTTTCAATAATTTCAAGAAAGACGTGCATCAGCGTGTACACTATTACAAATTCATAGGATTTGAAAGTCATTTTTTGATTGAGGTAGGTATTGCAATGGTGATTTTTTATATTGCTCATTGATGTGAGAACAGTGTGACTGAAGGCAGTCAGGGACATAAGTGCCGAATTAGGTGAGTGAAAAGTTACTATACCTTAAATCTTACTTTTTAAGCCCTCGTAATTTATTGATTTTAATTTGTGTTCATCAGAAGCATGTCTAGGCATTTTAGTATTTGTGTGTGTGTGTACATGTCTTAAAAATAATGTAATTCATCTACTGTTTTTTTCTTAACACTACCATTGTGCGATCTCTGCATAGGGAGGAGGGGAAACAGAAAGGTGTGGAGACAGTCCTCTGACAAGAGGACAGGGCACCAATATCCCCATAAATATAGAAAGAAAGAAAGAGGAAGAGGAGAGATAGAAAGAAAAAAAATCTTATGTGTCATTTTTTGTAGAGTCACCTGCAGATATAAGTTTATGGAATTGGAAACTTGTTTGCCAGAAATATAATTTTGGATGAAAGTTTGCGAATATGCTTCTTGAACTGTGTTCACCATGTCAAATAAACAATCTGACACAGCAATTAGTTTCTGTTACCCTATCTGGTCTTTTAAGTTTTTTTTTTTTTTTTGTCTAAATTTCATTCTGCCAAATAGCCATGCGTGCAGACACCTTTTCAAGAAAGTTTCACCAAATATATATATATATATATATATATATGTTTTTTTGATTTAGCAATCTGGCAAAAATACTATCCAAGTATTTTCCTGACTCTAGAGTCGCCTTTTTAAAGTTCTTTAACCTTATGGGCCCGATGGATGCAAAATGCGTCCAAATTTACACCCATTCTTCTCAGTTGAATTACTCCGGAACGGTATGTCGTAGAGAGATGACACTCAACCCGCTTATTTTTGTAATGAAGTATCGCGAGATATTAATATTTAAAAATTCGCCAAAATCTCTCATATTAGGGCTTTGCAAAGGCATTAGTCTCGTTAAATTACTCGCGAACCAACAGATAAGGCACGCACATCAGAAGAAAGTACAGAATCTCAGCTTTGCAATGACACCAAGCACATATTATCACGTTAATTTGTCACGTTAAAACAAGGGATCAAATATTTGCCAAGTAATGATTTGACAAATTTTTACTTCACCCATTTTGCACTCGCAGTTATCAGTCAATGCATAATGCAAACAGTAGCAGACCTTACCCATTCTACTGCTATCATGCATTTCTGTCAAGACACGTTTCATACAGTTTTGAAATTACTGCAAATTTCTGCATAATATCCATAATCCCGCATAATCCTGATATAACATCCTTCATTACATGGAAAATATGCCCTTATTTCCGTCAGGCACAGACTACATATTTATCAACATTGATAAGCCACTGAATATCCCACCATCATGGTTCTTATATTGCCAGATTCCAGACAATCTCCTCTACTCACATATGAAAAGATATCACTACTGTGACAGCATCCTATGGACAGGTACTTGCAAGAATACAAGTTTTTTTTATACACAATATGATTTTTTATTGGTTTAGTATTTTTTATAAACTCAGTGCAAATAGTAGCTCACCAAATTAAACCAGATCTGGATAGACTAGAGTGTCCTGAAAGAAACAAGATATAGCATGTATGTATGGCCGTTACAATGACCAAGATATGAGCTTAAGATAATTAAAATACCCTGAAAATAGCCTAGGGCCCATAGGGTTAATATGTCAAACCATGTCTTGCGCCATGTCACTTATAAAGTGCTACTTAAGGTTTTGTTTTTGAAGTCTCACAAATGCAGTTTTACAGAGTCAGTTGAGGCTACTAAATATATTATTACATATAGTTTTGTGTTTTGATTTCAATATAAAGTAAGAATTGCTCATTAGGTGATCTTTGTTTCTCCCCTACTTGCACCTGATGAAGTCTTAAAACTGTAAGTAGTCATAGCCTCTATTTAACAAGCATATGAGAAGAGTAATTGATTGCACATGAGTATTTTTAATTGAATCATTATTAGATTAGTATATGATGAAGTTGGCCTTCCACTGCTGTAGAACTACTACTGCTGAGTTCGACAGTGGCAGTGCAGTAGAGGGATCTTTACTGTCCCTGCTGTGAGAATTACTCATATCATTATTGATCCAACTATTGATGCATCGCTAATTGTTTATTTGTCCTCACTTAATTCATTGTTTGCAACCCATTGTGAATGCATTAACCTTGAGCACTGCAACAAGCCCCCACTGAGGAAAACGTGAGCTTGCAAGTGTGTTTATTTGTGTGTGTGTGTGTGTGTGTGTGTGTGTGTGTGTGTGTGTGTGTGTGTGTCTGTGTCTGTGTTGTGTGAAACAGAGCATATCATGTTCATGAAGTGCAAGGTTACACCCAGAGAGACAAAAAGAAGGCCAATTTGTGTGAAATTAAATGGAATGAAATGATTCATCGCTTCACTTTTTATTGTAATTCTATTTTATTTTTTACAGTTAAGACTTATTGAACTTTATTGCAGCCTTGGAAATATGTGAATTGCTGAAGGTCTCTCAGGTGCACATGGAGAACGTACAGGATGTAATTACATCGATCATTTCTAAAAATATATTTGAGCGGATATGGAATGGTAATGAGGTAAAGATACATCATTAAAAAGAGAAATTGAATTAAACACCTCAAACATGTATTTAAGCTTTACTTGTTCTTATCGATTTTATTGGCTTGTCTTTGCTCAAGGTTATAGCATCATAAATCAATGCCATTATATTGGGTAGTCTTCATTTTCTTTGCAACATCAAAAAAAGAAAACTGTTATTTACTACATATTTCTTTGCCTTATAAAAATGTATGTATTTTGTGTTTTATTATGAAATGAATCTATACTTTGTTGTAATGTGGTAAGGTAAAGATCTGTGGAGAAAATTTTAACTTGAAGGATACACATTCACATATTGACCAGAACCGTGGGTGTAGGAGTGGAGTAAATAAAAAGCAGGAGTGTAAACCAAAACAACTGGACAACATGTACACACACACTGGACACACAAATGTATAACCCAAAGGGACTCTCTCTCTCTCTCTCTCTCTCTCTCTCTCTCTCTCTCTCTCTCTCTCTCTCTCTCCCCCAGAGTTGGTCAGGTTTTAAACTTAGTAAATTAGATGTTCATCTTGAAGAATGCTGTACTTTAATTGTGGTATCAGAACAGTTTTATGAGTATTCAAGTTTTTTAAAACAGTTTTGTGTGATCTTTATAGAATTCTTACATTGCACCTATTAATTAGAGGACAGAGTTTTTAAATTGCAGATTATTTACACCTGGTTAGTCATGGTATACTTTAATAACAGGTATAACACAACATTGGGTGAGTTATGGATGTTGTGAGTGCTACTGTTATGTCATGCTCTTCATCAGACATCATCTGCCTACAACTTTCACCAAAAATCTCACCTCACTCTCCATCTCCTGTCAGTTCAATGTCAGCCCATTATGGTGGTTGTAACTGTCTATTGTCATTGTACCTCTAAGGCCCCTGTTTGTGTGACCAATATGTAAACCGTCACCTATACTTGTGTATGAATGCTGACCCGTGTGTATATGTATATTTGTGTATTATTGTTTGTGAAGTTGTTCATGTGTGTGGGGAAGTGTACATGCATGCACAAGCATGAGCTACTTGCAGCACTGAAGGTGTGAGTGTGTTTTGCCCTCTGGCTTGGCTGCCAGCTCCTTTTCCTTACTTCAGAGCCAGGAGGCAAACTGCACAGGAATACCGATCACTTTGGCCAAACCCAGCCCTTTGAGTCTCTCTCTGGCATCTCTCCCCTTCTGCCGGATTCTTCCTCTGCTCCTCGCCTTCCCTTCTGAAGTTGACAACAAAGACATCCTCGGGGTCCTCCTTGATGTAAGACCCGCTCTTGATCTTTTTTCCCCATGTTTTTTGTACCTTAGTTGTGCGCTGCTTTCCCATTCCGCAAGCACAATATTTACACTCCCCAAGACAAAGGCTTGGGTGAATCTTTCATGGCAAAGCAGCAGCTCTGGGCTCTGAAAGTGTGCTAATCATCACCTCTGGCCCAGACAGCTTCCCTACCTTCATTTCGCCCAATCATCTCCTATCAAGTTAATGACAAAATTAATGGTTAGGCCAGGCTTTATCCTGGAGAACATTGTGCTGTTCAGATTTTTTGACAGTCTTGACCTTAGTTCACTACGCAGTGGATTAAACAGATGTCCTGTGCTATGTCCTGAAAACATCTTATTTTTATAAACTGTTACAAGTCCAAATGATTGCAGATGAATTGCAGAGTAAAATACACCTAAGTGTAACCAGAACTAAATTTTACAATAACAATTCTTACAAATTATGATGTGTCTGTTTAAGAACAGGCTTATTGTGTGCAATAAGCAAATAAAGGAAGAAATAAATTGTGTAGTGAAGAGTCTTTTACTTCAGACCTTTCCATTTATTTTTGTTTGAGATAGAGAGAGAGAGAGGGAGGCAGGAGTGAAAAAGGACAATGAAAAGACTTCAAAATATTATACATTAGGGAGAGTCCTATTTCCCTTGGCAAAGAAATTCAAGTCAGTTCAGTTGAGGAAACACAGAGGGAGAGAGAAAATGAGTTCGGGTTCAAATAAGTCTCCTATTAAACACTGCCTTCACCAACTTCTCATCTGTGGTATTTTCTTCTCTGTGATAGCCTCCACAACCAGCCACCTCTACTGCTCCAACTAGAACCCTCTATATGTCCTCATCCTTCCACTCCCCTGCCTCTCTGTACCTCTCCCCTTCCATGAGGAGAAGTCTCCATAGAGCTAATTAGTGACAGAATGGAATCCAGAAAGTCATGGAAAAAGTGAGAGGAGACAGGATGGGATTGGTCGATCCATCCCTCCCTCTCTTTTTCTCTCTCTCTCTCTCTCTCTAGCTTTCTTTCTGTCTCTCTCCCTTCCTCCCCTCCCTGCCTTTATTCTCTGTCTCTCTATTTCTGTCTTTTGGGGCACATGAGTAGTCAAAGTCAACTGAATGGGGACAAGTGTCAATGGGAAATCCATGCATTACTGACAGGTCAGTCAGTCAGGTGAGACAAGCTGGTGTGGTGGTGTGGTGAACCACATGGTGTACCAGGGGCAATTTTCCTGATGAAATCAAGAGTAGTATTTTTATGATGTGATATTCATGATGAACTCTTAAAAGAAAAAAAGCAGATTGTCTGGTTAAAAAAGATCATTAAAATAATTTAAGAATTCAGTCGATTTTACCACAAGTCAATAAGAGGTCTGACTAGAGCCTATCAAACATCTGTTGCTATCTGTTGCTTACTTTCCATCCTTCTGGATTTCTGATAACTTATTATAAGACCATATTTGGGAGTTATGTTGTCTTGTGGTTTCAGGGGTGGCGATTAAATGATGAATGTTGTGAGACACAGTTTTATAGTTGAATAGCCTCATCTCTTTATAGTTTGACAAGTTTTAAAATATTGCACCTTGCTAAATTTAAATAAAACTATGGCACTGCAGGTGTGTGCAAGTACTGAAAAAGAATACTGTTACTTAAGACAAGATTATGCCTGTGTTTTCAATTGATGCCAATGTTGGTAAATATTATGCAATAATCTAATCAAAGTTCCCTCTCCTTGACCATGACATAACATGCAAATACATCAACATTTATACATATTGTATAGATTGCATGGAAGTAGGACTAAAGTAGTCTTCTAAAATGAGATTGATATTTAAATCATAAAAATGTCAGATGTTTCTCAACTGCATGTAGCAGTTACTGTTTCAAATGTGACTATGCTTCATAATAGAGATTTTGTTCACAAAACATAGGCTGCAGTTTCTACTCTCTGAAAGTAAAATACCTTATTAAAGGCTCCTACTAATCGGTCAACATGTATTTTCGTAAGAAAAGGACTTCATGAATTTTGCATTTTTTACTTGATAAATAAGGAAAAAACAAGAAAACTATGTAGATGTCTATGGATGAATGGAGAGAAGACAAAACAGTGTAAAGATAAGTCATAGGTGAAGGATAAACAGTGACCCACTGCTCGCTAAAAATGGTGAGAAGCAACAGACAAGAGATGAGAACAAAAGAATTCTGAGAAAGTCCACCAGGGCCTCAGGCCCAGGCCTCAAGAAGAGGTGATGGGGCAGCCATTATCTTTTTATGCCTTTCATTTATTTATTTGTCAGGTAAACCCAATCAGAAAGTGTGTAGTGGCCTGATGCTTGAGCTAGTAATTAGCAGCTGTGGGAGTGGTGGTGACTTCTCATTCTCTAGCTCACTTTCTTTCATGTGCAAGGTAAAGGTTATGACATTAATATTGATAAGGTAGGATGAAGGAGAAGTGAAATAAAAAAACACAGACTAACATAAAGGAGAAATAGCAGGTTATAAAATAGACGTTTTCATCATGAACAGAAATTTAATTACTGCCATGTAATGCACACACACACACACACACACACACACCTCCGTGCATGTGGCAATAATAGAGGCAACCCGTGTAAGGTTGTGGACCTTCTCTTCATCTTCCCAGACTGTGTATTTGTCCTCATATAAAATGCATCTCACCCTCCTGCTGCTTTCCTCAAACTGCTCACTGGGGATCTGCTAGCTTTGGTCTCTTGTGTAATCGCACACTCCACCATCTTCTGTGGTCCCCACACACTGTTCCCCAAAAGATTTTAATTACACAATGACTAAATTATCTGTAATGGGATCTGCTGGTGACATGACGGGAAGGGCAATTAAGCAATGTTAATTATGTGTCCCAATATTTTATTTTGCAGAGGAACACTCATACGAAAGAGCCAGTGGGTAAAGGCAGTTACAATAATCAGCACAGAATTAGAGTGGGAAGATCAGAGTTGCTTTTGTGCATCTTTTTTGCAATAAATATTTAATATGTATCCCAGTTTAATTCTCACATGTTCTCACTGGGTTCCTAAAGTGAATGTTACTCCAACACCATATAGAAAGGCTGAGCATGGTCTCGTGCCTCAGCATTGGGTAGGTTTGTGTGATTTTTGACAGTATTATTCACTGCTGATAACTTGTAAATGCACTGTAGAGATAATTGCAAACATAGAAACTGCAGGATAACATATGTGTCCTTTCTTACTTCATTTTTTAAACCTTTTTTAATCCATCTATTCTTACAAATAACCCCAGTGCTATATATAAGTAGATTATTTAATCTTTTGTTAATAAAACAGAATGTTCATCATTAAGTCTGCTGCCTGTACCACTGCCTATCTTACATAATCATATTTTTATGCTGTTGGGTTTTGGCCATCTTATATGCTTTATCTTTTATACCAGAAAGAGAAGAGTAGTTGTAAAAGCTGCCTAACCAACACACACACACACACACACGCACACACACACGCACACGCGCACACACACACACACACACACACACACACACACACACACACACACACACACATACACTCCTTCTATTATCCTTCACACCTTAGCCTGTTGATAATGCGGATTAGTGATCATTAAATTACTTGTTCCTCCATTGTGGTTCATGTGCAGAAGCCCGCTACTGCCTAATCATACCCAATCATTATAATCTCTTTTAAACCTGCAGGCCAGTCTTAAAGCACTGGGTGAAATCGATCTGTGACAGCATAAATGTTTCTCCTGAGCACATAGAGTACAATTGAAGTAGGGAAGGCAAAGCAGCTTTACTAATACTAACCTGGTAATAGTTTAACTTTCACTAGGTGTGGACCTTAATGTTTTACTACAGGGCTATAAACAACTTTGCTATGGCATATAAAAGATGAAATAATAGTGACATTTGTTTGAATTATTTTTCCTCAACTGGTACAGTAATTTCTTTGCCAAGGAAAATAGGACTGTCCTTCATGGATAATATTTTGAAGGCTTTTCTTTGTCCTGCTTTTTCACTCCTGCCTCTGCCTCTGTCTCTCTCTGTCTCTGTCTCTGTCTCTGTCTCTCTCTCTCTCTCTCTCTCTCTCTCTCTCTCTCTTTCCTTCTCCTTGTGTTTCCTCTCTATTTCTCTTTCTCTAACTGTGAGTGTTTGATATGTTTGGGTGGGATACATTATTAAAATCTTTCTAATGACAGCACAAGACTCAGATAAAAGTGTGACCTTGTAAACATTGATCTTTTTAGGCATCCAATAAACTCTCCTTTGGATGGATCTTGATACGGCTAAAGTGTGGCTTATATTTTAACAGCCATTGATCCATAGCCAATTATACTTTGGCTTTTCATTTGACTTGGTCTCATTGATTTCATGCCCTAGCTTTGGCTGGTGGAAATAATGCTGACAATGTGTCCTGTTTACCATCATGGGTAAATCCTCAGTGGCTGGCACACAGGGTTTTTATTATTTCTCTCACATAGGTATTGCTATAAGGCCTAGTATTTTACTGTACATGTCAGGTCATTCTTTACCCCGCTTTTAAGCTTCACCTGTGGTAAGAGATAAAACGGCAGAATATGCTGACTTGAAATAAAAATTTTGGTGAGTTATTAGCATATACAGAACATATCAACTACTTGTTAGGTTACATAATATCATTACCAGTTATGTTAACAGCATGTGAGTTTGTGAGTCATAAAGTGGTCATATTTGACAATACAGATTGAAGTATTGCATCTTAAAATATATCATGGCCCGATCAAATAAAACGCTGCTTTCTGATTGGCTGGCGAGGTATGCATTAATTCCGTCAAACCGTTCAACTATGAAAAGCAGATCTGAAATTCTGGCATTAAGTTCAAGCACCATTCCATATCAATACTCCAATGGTAACTGGCTCTGCTTCGCGCCGGTAAGTTATTTGGCTCCACCAGCATTGATTAATTCCATTGAATCCCTTACATAATAATAATAATAATAATAATAATAATAATAATAATAATAATAATAAATATAAATATAAATATAAATATAAATATAAATATAAATATAAATATAAATATAAATATAAAATAGATTTAAAAATACAATTCATAATTTAATCTACATCATTATTATTTAATGTCTGTTATTATTAGACACTATAACATTTTTTAGGTATTTTAAGTTTTAAAGCCCTTTATAGCACAGAAACAGTACTACTAAGTCTTTAATGATGCTTGTAATTCTGTTATTCTTATCCTTCTAGACCTCACAGCTGGTTTCGACACTGTTGATCACAATATCCTCTTCACCCATTTACATCATTATGTTCGTATGAATGGTACTACTTTGCAGTGGTTCAGGTCTTACTTCTCTGGTCAAAGTTTTTCTGTCAGCCTTGGAGATTTTGTGTCCTCCTCAGCTCCTCTTCATCATGGAGTTCCACAGGGCTCTATTTTAGCACCTATCCTATTTGCCCTCTACGTGCTCCCCTGAGGCTCTATCCTTAGAAAATATGATATTTCATTCCACTGCTATGCTGTTGACACCCAGATTTATCTACCTTTAAAATAGCATGATACTCCTGCATTTCTGTCACTTTTAGATTGTCTAGAGAACATCAGAGCTTAGATGGCCTTTAATTGACTGAAATGCTGTTAGTTGGACCTATGGGTGCATGTAATGTATCCTGTATGAATCTATGCTGCCTGAGTCCATATGTCAAGCCATCTCTAAAGAACTTGGGCGTGAATATCAAGTGTTTTCTTTCCCTCAGTGACTTTGAAAGAGCAATCCATGCATTTATAACCTCTAGATTATTGTAAGTCACTAGTGGTGTTAGCCAGAGCTCTCTCTTAATCTCAGATAATCAGAGCAATTAATACTCATGGTTCCTAAAAATAAGTATAAATGTCGTGGCGGTCATGTCTTTGCAGCAGTGGCCCCTAAACTTTGGAACAATCTTCCCCCTCATATTAGGATGGCCACCTCTCTACCTCTCTTTAGATCTCATCTTAAAACACATTTGTATTCACTAGCATATTATGTACGTTAATTTATGTCCTCCTTGCTCTTATTTTGGATTAACTGTCTTATTTATTTATTTTATTCTACTTTTCATTTTTTAAATTTTATAAATGGAGTTCCCCCTTTCCGATCTTTGCACACACAACCATTAAAAAATGTATTATTAAGTGTGATGTTATATTGATATCTTATAATCTATTCTTTTTTTATATAAATTTGTTTACCTTTTCTCTGTCTGTGTGTTTATTTTATTTATTTGTTTGTTTGTTTTGTTGTTTTACAGCACTTTGGTGAACTGCTGTTGTTTGTAAAGTGCTATATAAATAAATTGACATTGACATTCATGATTGACAGTGACATTATTTATTAGCAGTTACATTTTAGGCAATCTCTAAGGTGTCCTTGGTGCAGAAGTGCCGTAGGTAAAGCAGATAAAGTGGTGGGAGTCCATCTGTGGTTGTCCTAAGTGAGGGTGACAGGGTTTTCTCACAGCTGACCCCATGTTAGAAACAGTGAGAAGCCACCCTATGAACGAAGGAACATTCCTACAGGCTCCCTGCAAGGCCTGTCAGAATCACAACAACATCACCATGGGACCAGTGTCCGTGGCAAGCCATGCTTTCAGGCTTTGAGTGCTGCCACTGGCACATTCACAATGACTGAAACACTGGAACATGGTACACACGCACACTCACACACACACACACACACACACACACACACACACACACACACACACACACACACACACACACACACACACACACATGCATACACTGACCCATATAGAAACACAAATACACATATACCCCACTCACCTTAGGTAGCCCAAGTCAACAAATTTGGTGTTGTCTGGAAGTGACAGCACATTGGCAAAGCTGGTAACTGACTTTGGGAGTTAAACCCACTGAACTGTAGGTATTTCCACCCATTCCTCTCCTCTACAGCACTGCATTCATCATAAAAAGGCAAAACATTAATGCATGGGAGCAAGTGCAATGGGAGGGTGCGTGTCAAAAAGTTGATATGGAGGTGTTAAATTAGGATGAACCTTGCTGTGTGAATCCTTGATCAGTGATTATTCATCTCATTACAGCAATGACTTATCAGTTTGTGTGATTATATGCCAGTCAATACCTAAGATAGAATAACTTCCCAAAATCCATACTTGCTAAAAAAAAATTGAATGGGAAACAAGCACGTAGCTTGGCTTGTCAAGGTTTTTTAAAGGTCTAGTTAGCAGAGGTAATAGATGAGAGATGTCAGTTTCACAGTTTATGCGCCCCGTGTGTCCCTACGGAGCTGCTGTAGCCTCTGGCCATTTTCTTCTTACCTTAGGCATCACCTGGTAAAAAAAAGACAGCAGAGGGAGAGAGAGGCTTATGCTTTGAGTCATTCTGCATCCCTGCATCCATCTGAAAATAATTGGCAAGACACCATTTCACAGAATCTGACTGGGAGAGAGGCCATGAAACAGTAATAGCTTGCAGCAAAATGCACAGCTCTGGTTTTCAACTCTTGACACAGAAGGTCTCTATGTTACTCTGATAGCATGGAAAAACCTTCATCCTTTGTACTTATTGACTGTAGATTTTCCTCATAGGCTCTGAGTTCCAGTACACACTTTTGTAAACTTGTCATTTATCCCAGTCATTCATTTGACCAAGTGGTCACAGAGCTTTCTTCTGTAAAGAACTTGTAAACTTTATATGTTTGAAAAGAATAACAGAATATAATGAGTAGAAGGGTAAACATTTTGGAAAAGAGTTTAGCAATAAATCACTTTTTTCAGCCATATCAACTTTTTTTTCTTATTTGCCCTGATAACCTATCCAGCACTAGGCTGTCTAATGCACCCTTACTCCACCACAACCAAATCTGCATTTGCAATTTTTTGTCTTTCTGTGCTGCTTTCTGTCCTCTCACTAATACTCTAATCTGGTTGAAGAAAGGGCCTCTCTTCTTCCAAAGTAAAAATAGTTAAACTCTGAATGCAACAGGCTAAATCAATTTTGCTCCTCAGTACACATACCAACTCGGTATGATGTTTTAACATGCCAATTTTCATTTTACACCGAAGTTCTCCTTTAACAAAAGGTGTTATCAGTTTAACTGGAGTTTCAGTATTGATGGGGTTAAAAAAGGCAGATTAAGCAATGTTTTGTTTTTCACTGAGATGAACAAGACTAAATAAAATACATCAGATTCCATAAACACCTCCCTCACTCAAGATAGTGAGTGAAGTGGTTATTAATTATAACTCATAATTCACAGTTTCCCATGTCAATATGAGTACAGGTAGAATTCCTTCGTGTTTACTGTTTGTGATAGCTAAAAACTGTTCATTTCATAAACAGTCACTTTATGTGGACTCACAACACAATTTCATTTTATCTCTCATGCTGCAGTAAATCTTATATTTCAGCTATCGTAATATGCGGGTAGCAATACATATTAGACAAAAGTGACAGTGGATTGTTTCTGATATGCATTTGCTCCTTTATTTTCAGTGGCATCCTCACTGATGTGTGTGATGGCACAGGATATTTGATCACTTCCGTACTTACACAGTCTTATATATCTACAGAGAAGAGTATTTGGCTTCCATGTACTGTATTTGTTGTATACTGTACTGTGTGGTATTTCGAAAAATACACATTATCCAATCCATGGTTTCAACTAAAATATTATGTACTAAGTGTACTACTGGCTGACCCAATTACTATAAAACAGAAAATGACAGTTTATGAATAGAATCACATTCGTGAGCCTCCACTAGTGGGGGCTGTGGGATCAGGACCATTGTTTGAATAAGGCCTAGGCATTTGGATGCAATACAGTACATAAAAGCAGCAACGCTCATGCTTATACTGCAATCTGTTCACAGGGGACACCTGGGTTTGATACTGTGAAGTAAAGGATAAAAATATATGTAAACCCACTGAATGATCCATGTCCTAGCCCTAGCAATCTGCTTTTAGACACCATTAAAGTCAGTAGGTTTTTAAATTCAGTGAGTTGTTATTGTCACTGAATTGTTATTGTTATTGACTGAATTGGTTTAGAGCAAAGGAAAGCTATTTTTGTCTTTTCTTTCAGATGTTTGAAGAACCTTGTAACCCCCTCCCACACACACACACACACACACAGACACACAATGATACTTTGACCTTGTATTACAAGACTGTGCTAGCATGTGCAAGAATGTGTGCTAGCATGTCTTCCAATAAAGGTGGAATGAGCTACGCTGGATAATGCATTTGTTTATATTGGTTTTTATGTTTTAGATGCTTTTTGAACGCATATTCGAACGTAGGACCAAATAAATTTGCAAGAGAGACACTTCATTCCTACAACCCCAATTGTGATGAATTTGGGATGTTGTGTTAAATGTAAATAAAAAAATGCTATAATTCTCAAATCATACAAGCAATGTGTTTGAGAGTAGTCCAAGGACTATCATATCAGTTACTGAAACTGGATTTTTTTGTTTCTGTATGGGATATTTACAGTCATTTCATGCTTAAGCATAATAAAAAGGAAAGCATAATGAGGAAGATACCTATACCAGTTGGGCTGCTGAAATTATGTCAAGGACAAGAAAGAAAGCCCCTTTTTAAACAAAATCACCTTGGCCGGGTTTCCCAAATGCAGTTAAGAAGTTCTTAGCGCTAAGAACTTCTTAAGACCCTTCTTAAGGCTCCCGTAAGAAGCAACCGCGTTTCCCAAAATGCTTCTTAGCCAAGACCCGCCGTTAAGAAGGATCTCTAAGAACGTCTGAACCCTTCTTAACACCCTTCTTAGCGACAAAACAGTGAAAACAGCACCCCCCTCAGGCAGGTAAAGCAATGTAACAGTAAGCAAGGAGATATTAATACAGTACGTCCAGTTTTCCTGATCGTGTTTTCCCCCTTTTCCCTATCGTTTATGACAAGGGGACGCCAATTTCTCGGTTTTCACACATATTCTCCTCATGTAGCAGATTTCTATCAGACAGATAAGAATATAGCCTACACATTAAATGAAATGACATATTGATTTCATTTTGTGTTTCCATTTTTATTTCCCTGGTCTTTGTTTCGGTAGCCTATTATTATATGTGTCACTTTGTTTTTGTGTCGTGACGACAAATGTCATACTTTTAGCCGGTATTTTATTGATGAGTTCAGTCAGACGCCACGTGTTATACCACTTTAGTTTGGAGCATTTTACCAAAGATTCTACAGTAGCGCTCTAAAATCTTTGATTTGACTGTGACTATGCGCTCCAATCGGCCATTCTGAGATCGATTGCTCATTGCGCTCCAGTTAAGAAGGCAGATAAGAAGGTACTTAAGACGTTGGTAAGAAGGGCGTTAAGAAGGCGTCTGGGAAACACTCTTATCTTAACGCTTCCTCTTAGCCGACCTCTTCTTAAGAGCATTCTTAACTCGTTAAGAAGGTTCTTAACTGGGAAACCCGGCCCTTGTCAGTTAACATAATTAATCTTTAGTCTTACTCAACTTATTCCTCCAATAAGAGTATTGACACCGTCCGACAACTTTTTTGAGACACGTTGCGGGCCTAAAATTTAAAATGACCATAAATATCCCATACAACAACAACAAAATCCAGTTTCAATAACTGATATGTTGTCCTTGGACTATTCTCAAACACATATATTGCTTGTATGATTTGAGAATTATAGCATTTATTTTTTATTTACATTTCACACAACATCCCAACTTCATCAGAATTGGGGTTGTATGTTCCATGCCTTCTGTGGAACCTCACACAATGTTGGTGGGACAGGCTGCCCCCATATTGTTTATTTTTAGTTCACAGAATTATGGCTGAATGCAGCAGAGATTTTGTTAAATTAATTTATAACCTCTGGCTTGTAATGGGATTTTTTTGCCATGCTTACACCTGTACAGCCACGAGAGTAAGGGCCCAAGAAGACAGGGTAATAGAGTCTTCAGGTAGGAGTCTAAAATGGTCCCTGTGTGTTTTATAGCCTACCTTAGGGGGGCACAAAAGTGAAATTAACAAGCACTACTTTAACTTTATATTGTTTGTGAAATCTGCTGTCATACATTGTCAAAAACAGCTCTATTATGGCTTAATTCATGTATACAAATAATAACTTTTTACATATTCCTAGTTCATGACAGCTGTATACAAATACTTAGTTACTGAGAATTATTTCTATTCTACATGCCCAGGTTGGATTACACACTGATCTTACACTGCAATAATTGTAACAAATATGTTGTCACCTCATGACATTTCAGGCTGGTCAAGTCATGTTTTGTTCTGATTAATAAATCTCAGTGGCCACACTCTCTGTCTCAGCTCCATAATTACAAGCATGCAGGAAAAGAGAATGTCTCCTCCAGGAGAAAAATTCTCAGTGATCTCTTAGGTGTAGAATGAGGCAATATGTGAGCCTGTTGTAATTGTAGTCGGCCCAGAGAGACAGCATCAAGGCCAGTGCAGTCAAGGCTGAAAACCTGCACATCCTCTAATTATTGAAAAGGCCTGTGCTGGAGTGAGGATGCTAATCAGTCTCTCAGAGACCTGAGTTCTGTGTGGTTAGCACTGATTTATCCACTTCTCTACCTCCCTCTTCCACTTTTATTAAAGATGATATTTCACACAGAAGGAAAAAGATCTCTAGACAACTGTTAAAATGCAAAGTTTGAAGCTTGAAAGAGAAAAGTTGGATTATTCATCAGCTATTCCATTGAGAACCCTGTGAAAAAACGAAGAATGCAGAACAATACTTCAAAGAAGAGAAAAGAAGTAAAAGAGAAGGTGATAAAAATGCCTTAAAATAGTAATTGCAAATGGCCGACAGGTGGTCAAAAGTGCCACACAGCTAGGACATAATTAAAATTAATTATACATAGGCATATGTAAACAAATATTTTGTTTTACTAATTTAACACAGAAGAATAAATATGTTATTAAGTAGCACTAAATGGCACAACTGTATAGGTTATAATAAGGATCATTTTGAAGTGGAACTTAATCATGGACAAGTGAGTCATCATAGCTTAAATTGGTTTGATGTAATATAATCCACAAACATTTAAATTTGGAGGAAATTTTGGAATTTGGTTAAGATCCTCTTCATTGATACAAAAATGAATACCTTTAGCAGTGATAACATAATGTTTTACATACAACATACATTTTGTAGAAAAACAATTAAAGAAACAATTAGAGAACAATTAGAGAAAAGACATGAATATTTAACATTTCCCTTGTCCTCGGTATTTAATCATTAGTATATTAAGGTATTTAGTCATTACAAAACCATTTTGTGATATAATACAATCATATAATTGTCATTTGTTGTAACAGCAATTAGTTGTGTGTCTTTTCATAGAAAAGAATCAATAATCATTTACTAGAAAATATTCTGTTTCCTTTAGCATTCTGCAACATGGCAACCAACTCTGCCACTCACTCAGTTGGTGTTTTCTAAACCCAGAACTGGACATCCAGCTGGAAGGGGCTCAGAAATGTACTCCATGGAGAGTTTGGACTACAAGAATGTTCTGGGGGAAACACATGGTGGTAAAAGTATGATGTGCTTTGGAAGAATCTTCTGAACACGTCTGATTACTGGCAATGGAATCCTCAAGGATAAGTAATTATTGATAAACATAAGGGACGAACTTTGCCAGTTGCCTGCTATAGCCCTAGGTACAGTTTTCTTTCATCCCCCCTCATCAACTTAGTTCACCCTATTCCCTCCAAATGTATTTCCCTCATCTTCAGAGCTGATGTAAGGCCACAAAACAAGGGAAAGTTTGAAAGCCATCGGACAGAATCTAATATTTTTGGAACATAAATAAAAGTTGCTCTAAGTCATTTTTTGTAGAATTACTTTGAACATGAATTCAGCTATTTACTGTCTTCACATTTTTTTTAAATAGCAAGTTTAGCTTATGCAAAATCCAACAGCATGGTATATATATTTACTGTTTTTAGTAAACAAATAATTTTCTTTCATTGACATTTTGCATTCAGGTGTTATGGTAAAATTCCATTTGTACATAGTCAGTGATGTGTCACTAGGGCATTTTCAACATTTTTAAGACAATACTGTCTGTCTGTCTGAACATTCATAGGCCTCAGATATAGTAGATGATCTCGTAGTAAAGGCCCAATGACTATTAAGCTACTGGCCACGCCTTTGCTAATTAAGGTTTTTGCATTATCTTGATTTGTTTTTCACAGTGTTATTCAGTCTTGTTATCCACTGACTGGACAGTATATGCACATGATTAGAATGAGTCAATTACACTGTAGCATTGTTTGAGATTTATGTGTTTCCAGTTTAATGATTCAATTTAAATACAGGAATAACCTGGTTATTTTTCTAGTCTCATTCGTACAAATGATATAGTCTGTTCATAACAGACAAAGAGCATCAAAAACAGACCTTGCGTCTGCCTCTCTGAAGTGGCAGCAGTAATGTTAAAATTCAAACAGTCTTCTATCCATTACACAGCAGCAACTTCAGCTTAAAAACTCATAAATGACTAAAATTACTATTATTATTATTATTATTATTATTATTATTATTATTATTATTATTATTATACAAATAGCGTTTATACTGATCTCATCTGCTTTTTCCTTTACCCAATGGTCATTTACACTATGGCAGGCTTTGCCCAGCCACAGTAAAGACATCCTTTTGCTTAAAGACTTAATCTGTGTGGATTTAGCAGTAAATAATAAAAGATATGTAACTGCACTAGTTCCATAATCTTTCAAGATGGGTATTTCAAGTTGAGCTGGGCTTTCGAAAGGGCAAACCCCCATTACCAGCACTAACTATAGATGTTATCTGTGAGATTTTTAAAATGCAACCCTCAGGGAGCACAAACTGCAAGACTTGCAACTACTTTATAAAGCTCTCCTATAAATTAAGGAATCAGAACTGAGCACTTTAATTCTGATGATTGCTTTTGCCAGCTCAAAATCCTGGTTAGAAAGCATACACATGTATGGTAGGTTTGTATCTCCTATCTAATTGTCCCATGGCATCTGTTAAGTCCATTAGCAACACAATTAAGAGTCAGTCATAATCAATTAAGAGTCAGTCAGTCTAACTTTAGAACCACTGAGTCGACAACATGAAACAGTATATTGTGAATGATGTTGTTTTACACTTTCAGTACACCAGTTAATCTGCTTTACGGCTAAGTTTGAGTTTCATTATCTGAATGCCCTGCCCCTTGCAGCTTGTGCAGAATTAAAGATGATTAAAACATATTTACAGAATTATGCTATTGAAACTAATTCAGTTGCTGTAAATTGAATCTCAATTACAAAGGAATGGAAGATGGGGGTAGTGCATTAAAATGGATGAGTATTGTTTTTTTCCAACACAGATGCAGAGTGTCTGGAATATTTTAGTAAAGACATTCGCTTACATGTGCAGTATTACTAATGAATACCATATACACAGGGGCCCTAGTGATCAAATTTGTATGAGTCCATACTGAGGAACATTCAGATAATAGGGTGGGTATCCAACAACTGATGAAGAGAGGAGTCAACGACATAATATTTGCTATTAAGTATTGGAAGCTGTATCAGACTACTATCTCTCAACCACAGCTTGGCTAAGCTGAATTTGCTGAACACAGGTCCTTTGTTTGGTCCTGTGCTTAAATAATCATGATTGATTGTCTTTCTCTTAGAGTTGCTGACAATTGCAACAAATCATATCATTCATTTTCAAATAGGCTGTTGGTGTGTCAAAACATTGTTCCCATATTTTCCATTCTTAGCCGTTAGTTCACTTACTGGCTTGGCCTGGCTGCCTTTTCGTGTGGTGAATACACACTTAACCAAAGACCTCACAGGTGAGATCCTGTGCAACAAAAATAAACCAAGTGGATGTTTTATACTTTTTCTGTAAAAAAAAAATCCAACTTTCTGAACAAAGAAGAAAAAAACGATCTATTTTTTTTTTTTGTGTTCAATCAGTTTAGTTCACAACAGCATGTTTACATTCACTGGTATATACAGCACTGTAGACAAAGATTTGATCATTCTACTTTGATTAATCCTTAGCATGAAGAACAATATCTTATCCATAACAAGGAAAACAGTTAATGAAATCAACAAGGATTAATACACAAAGTTGGACAAGTACATTACCTTATGGTGAAAATGGTGCGTTAAAATATGAGGAAAATATACATCTAGGTCAGTTTAAAAGCCTTTCATACCCTTATTGTTTTATTCATTGAGTCTCGCATGAAAAATCTTTTAACATTACATTTTGTTCCACTTACTGACCATCTCAAAGAAGTCTAAAAGGGCTTTTACTAAAAGAGAGCATAATGACTATTCTGCCAGATTATAATTAGAATTACAGGACATTATTCTCCTGGATATGGCAAGATCCTTATAACTGCAGATGCTAGCAAGGTGGATTTTTCAACATTCAATCTTTTGTCTGTTCTGAAAAGCAGGTCTCTGTAATAACACAACTACAGCAGCTAAAAAGTGTTGCACACACTAGATGCACACACACCAGAAAAACCACTGTTTACCTCATCTCAAAACTGTCCTAATTTCTAATGTTCTAGATTTCTGTTCAGTCACAATGAAAAAGTAAAACAATATTTGAGAGCCAAAGCATAAAATATTTTCAAAACATGGATCAAATCATTTGTTCAGATGGCTTGTTTTTTCCTTGCCTTCAGATGTATCACACACAATTCATTATTTATATTTTCTTCTGTGATACAAATAAAGACAAATAAAGACAAATCAGGAATTTCCACAGTAACTCAGACAAAAATGGTTTCCTAAACAACTTTTTGTGTACTGGGGGAAATTGGGACAGGAATGGTGGAGTCTCCTGAGAGGACGTGGAGAGTTTGTGTCACTGGAGGAAATGAGGAGTTCCACTTGAGACAAACACAATTTGGTACTAATGAATAATTGAAAGAGGGAAAAGGAAAATTTCTGTGCAGGTTAGTGTGTGTGTGTGTGTGTGTGTGTGTGTGTGTGTGTGTGTGTGTGTGTGTGTGTGTGTGTGTGTGTGTGTGAGATAGAGAGAGAGAGAGAGAGAGAGAGAGAAAGAGAAGAAAGAGCAAGAAGTGAGAGAAGGAGAGGTACATGACCAGTCACAAGTACTAGTAGGAGTTAAACATGTAACTACATATCATATACAATAACAGTCTCCTAATTGAAAAATAACATATGTAAACAACATAAAAAGACATATTTTTAGAACAAAAACAAAATGTAATATAATTCGTAATGTTAATCCTTTTGACTTCAGTTTTATTTAACTCGGCTCACTTGACATTGAAGACAGAAACATGTTAAATTTACAGCATGGATGACAGTAGTCCAAGTTAGTGTAGTGAAATGCAGAAATGTAGAAAAAATAATAATATGACACAAAAAGCAAATGCTAAACCGGATATAGATGAGAAAACTATATAAACAACAGAGGTCAGAATAAAAGGGTACAGAATGTGAAAATGTCTGGACTGATACAGAACTCCTGCCACTCTTTGTCTTTGTATATTAACGAGCGTGCATCTTCCACCACAATTAAACCCTCGCTCATCCTACTCCCACGACTGACAGCAGCATAGTGGCTCTGAGCTCCCTACATTGCTGGAAGAGGAGAGGGAGGGGGAGAAAAAAGAGAAAAAAGAGTAAAAACACAACTTCTGAACATCCTTGGTCCATTATGTAGAATTTCAAACTGCATATCAAGTCTTAGGAGAGGAAGTTTCAATTTTAATGACAACTCATGAATTATTCCATTTATTGTATACAGAGTGCTTCCAGAGGTAGACAGTCTATGGGAAGTTGCAGATGAGGTGCTCAAAAGAGGCCTGCACAGCTAATGTGTAGGGCTTAACACTAGCCACAGACACACCTGTTGGAAAAACAGTGTGGAAAAAAACGTGTTTATTGTGAAAAAAAAACATGATTATTATGATTATTACAACAACAACAATAATAATAATAATAATAATAATCATAATAATAATCATAATAATAATACATATATGTGTGTGAGTGTGTTAGATATGTGTAATTGTATGCATATTTTTTAATGGTGAATGGATCAAAACTGATCTAAAGGCATCATCTGGGGTGAAATTGGTATTCTTTATGTTAGTGACAAGACAATGGCAGCATTAAACATTGCCTAGTGCTAAAACAGGTTAGACATGATGTGAGGCTAGTTGCAAGAATAACAGCGATAAAAAGGGTGGACGTTGATGATTACAGTAGCATTTCATACATTTATGGGATACTACAGGATATGCTGCATTTTTTAATACTGTCCTATTGCCAATAGTCAGTAGTTGAACACAGCATCACCTTTGGCATATGGGCTACATTTCAAAGCTGAGTTTTTAGCTATTGAAAATAGGGCAGTATATAGTATACAGGCACACAATTATTATGTGTAATATTTTTTTTTTTTTGTCATAGCCTACATGTAATAATGTGTATCGCCACAGCACTGACAGCAAACACATATGCCATATGCTGTTAACAGCAGTGGAGTATTCTGTACCCTGTCCTCATTTTCCGTATTGTAAAGTAGTAGTTTAAGATTTAAATAGTTTCTCAACCTTTAAAGACACCAATGAACTGATTCAATGGCATCTAATGTTATAATCCCTTACATCCAGGGGAATAATCACAAGTAAAAAAAAAAGTAATGACCTGTTTGGTCAGGAATGTCTTAGAAGTTATTTCTTTATAGTGGACCAAAATGTGCTTTTGTGTAATGTGTAATTTCATAAGTTTAGGATTCTGCAAAGATATCAAAGGTAGTCAGCATAACGATAAAGGTTATTGGAATGTTTTACTTTAGCCAGCTTGCATGTGCACAAATACTCCAAGCCAGCATCATGAAAATGTTGTGTATTGATGCCTGTCTTCTTGCATGTCCCCCTGCTGTGTATTTGCCCTTCTGCTTTAGTTGCAGGTTAGCTCTCTGACCAATAGGTGTCCCTCCAAACCATAGAAACAACACAGAGACCTGAAGTACTTACAAATGATGGGTAATTATAAATATACATGTTAATGTTATATACATGTGAATAATAAAGCAGTTTGCCAGTTGGAAAAGAATAAGCAACATCCTAACAACTAATTATAACACTGACTGATACATTATTATAGGTGACAATAGGTATTTTAAATATATATAAACATATACATTACAAATAGTTACTGTAAAATCTATGTATGTGGGAGACTGAGAAGACTGACAGAAAGACAGCGCGAGAGAGATTTTGTGGAAGCGCAGGAGTAGAACTGTGTCCCCTTGCTCAACACACCCCTCCTCTCCCAGTAACTCTCCTATGTGGTGGTGAGGCAGTGAAGTGTGGAAGAAGGACGTGACACTCAGGGATGAAAGGCTGGAGAAAGGGCTAAATCGCTCAGTCTTCCAGGAGGTGAGCTGCACATAGGGATTCTATACCTGACAGGGGTGCAAAGATTTGTGAACACAGTTTAGACCGTTTCTTTGACATACAACACTGTTGATTTTCCTACCTCTTTCTCTATCTCTTGCTTTTCTGTCTGCCAAATGTCTTTGCTTTCAGAGACAAAAGACATGCAAATATTTGGGATAGCAAGGCCTTTTGCCTCAGGGGAAGACCCCTTTTAAATGCCAGGATGCTTATTTTGGTGCAGAACTTCAACAGTTGGCGGCAGCTTTCCTCACCTTTCAGCAGCTGCAGCTACCTGTGTCATGTCTCTGTAGCCCCTTTAGTAGTGACTGATTTTTCTCCACTGTGCTATTCCACCATGTGGTAATAGTGGATCTGCGATAAAGCATTTATGATTTATCTTTAGACCAGCCAGAATCCTAACCAGAGCATGGAGTGCCAGAAGGTGTGAGTGTGCTGACTGACATCCCTTTGGGACTGATCCTGCTTTATTTGCCGGTGGCCTCAACGCAGACCTAACAACACTGTAATTAGAATGTTATAAAACCTGCTATAAATATTGAATCTTGACAATGTGTTTAGTGACAGGAGAGCCTCTGTGATCAGACAATTGTGACTTACATCACAATATAAACTAGTGTTGTAGTATAAAATAGTGTTGAGGTTTATTAGACTGTACAACTGTGCCATTTACTATCAGACAACAATATTGCCTGGCTCAGAAAACAGAAAAGATAATTGTAAAAGAGAACAAATGAGCCTCCCATACCCTCTGTGTGACTTCCACTCTCTCTCCCTTTTTAGCCATCCTCCTCACTCTCTGCCATTCTCTGTCTCCCCACTGGCAGGGGTATATCCTACCCTCACTCTCCCCTCGGGGGATGCTGCAGGGTCTCGGTCAGCCATATGGCATCAGAAATCCCCCACTACCCTCTTCCTTCCTTCCTTCTCTCCTTAGCTCCAGAGCTACAGCCTGAAAGACCCTGACCAGCCACATCACTTCCAGGTCATACGTCGCTGATGATCCAACCTGTAGAGAGCACACAGCCTATGAAGAGGCTCATCCCTTTATATCATGGCACTTTACGCAATTGTGTTGCATCGGTAAAATATCATACTAATTCATTCCTATTCTACCTCACATCTCCTTCAGCATAAACAGAGCATTCATGCCTATAGCATCTTTCTCATTTACAACCAGAAATTAAAATGCTTCACCACTAAACTGAAAAAAAAAAATCTTCCAATTATTTACGTAAGATTTATCTGTTTCTTTTTATCACTGTTTTATGACCAAAACTGAGATATAAGTTGAAATAATCAGGTATTCATCCCAACTGAAATCCACGCATGCTGTAATCAGACCACTGTCACATCACTTCAGCACATTTAATACATTCCTGCAGCATAAATAAATAAATAAATAAATAAATAAATAAATATATGGTGACACACTGATGTTTCTAGCCTCGGCTGCACTGTAATGGTAGTAATTGTATTAGTAATAACAATAGCATAGTTCAATAGTAACAACAATAGTTCCAATAAACTGTAGACAGTGAGGACAAGGGTTAATTTTCATTGTTCATAGAATCATGGAACAAAACAGACACATTCCCTAAGAGATGAAAATGAAGGGGAAAATCTTTGCTTCTTTCTTCTTTTCTTTTCCAAATCTCACAACACTAAGTTGTCAAACAGCGACTTGTCAAGTCTACTTTGTTTTGCTTCAGTGAAGCATCTGAAGGAACTAGTGTGCACATTAACAGAAACTCTGGTCTTTCTCTCTGTCTGATAAAGAATGCGCTAATTTCAGCCCAAACTTGTAACACATACCACGGCATAAAGCCTCTCTACTACAGGTATCACACACTGATTTCATTTCAGAAGATCATACTGTCTTTGGAAACAGACCCAAAGCAGTCAAAGCAGTAAGTCAGAAAAAGCCAGAGATACTTCTGTTGTGTTTGATTTTACTGAAAGCCGCACACCTATGAACTTAATCATGGATTCTGACCTAACAACAGGAATGAACTTCCTCCAATCTGATTAATATCCCCGCTGTTTATGACAGGCATTAAGCCACTGACAGTTCTTTTCCTTTATCTTTTATAGCGTCTCTTTCATGACAAATTACCAGGCTGGATGCATGACACCTTTCCTCCACAGATGTGTCCTGTGCCAGGGACAAATGCCCAGAAGAATCTAACAGAGATGTGTCTTGAAGATATGAGCTATTCAAATGAGAGATTAACAGAGGGGGACTGTGTGAACCAGAATGTCTTATGGTAATGTTCTCATTTGAATATAAAAGAATCTTTGCTATTTTTTAATGGTGAATGGATCAAAACTGATCTAAAGGCATCATCTGGGGTGAAATTGGTATTCTTTATGTTAGTGACAAGACAATGGCAGCATTAAACATTGCCTAGTGCTAAAACAGGTTAGACATGATGTGAGGCTAGTTACAAGAATAACAGCGATAAAAAGGGTGAACATTGATTATTACAGTAGCATTTCATACATTTATGGGATACTACAGGATATGCTGCATTTTTTAATATTGTCCTATTGCCAATAGTCAATAGTTGAACACAGCATCACCTTTGACATATGGGCTACATTTCAAAGCTGAGTTTTTAGCTATTGGAAATATGGGAGTATATAGTATACAGGCACACAATTATTATGATAAAGTCCCATTCAACCAGCCCGTAGCAGAAGAGTGTCATGGTTCCCTGGGTGAAAAAATGGACACAAATGCAAAGTCTTCCACAGCAACGTATTTTAATGAAAAACAAACAGAAACCGAACTAAAAGGGCCCCATCGGCCAAAAGACCCCTGAAATGAAAAGAGGTGCCAGAACACCGCGGCCCACTTCAAGCACGCCTGTTCATAATGTAATTTAGAACTTGTCTTAAAACTCCCGATTAAAAACACCAGACAACTGCAGCAAGTTCGCCGTTAACCTGGCTACTTTATTGTACATGGCTACATATAGAATTCACGTACCATTGCTCCCGCTCATTGCTCTAAATAAAGGCGGCAACTTGATTGGCCGGTGAGTAAGACGTTTGGTGATTGGCTGAGAAGTTTTGGCAGAGATTTCACTGACTGGTTTTGTGTTCGTAAAAAGAATCTGTGCTTGTGAATACGATTTGTGCCTGTGGGAGATTTGTTTTTTTCTCAAATACAAAGTATTTTTACATGTACAAAAAATCTATTTACAAGCACAAATTTTTATTACAAGCACAAAACTTTGTTACAGAGACAAAACAGATTTTCACGCAGAGACACATTTTTTTTTTACAAGCACAAAACTTTGTTATAGAGACATGACAGTTTTTCACACAAGGACACATTGTTTTTACAAGCACAAAATATTTCCACGTGTACACAAATTCTTTTCACAAGCACAAAACATTTTCACGTGTACACAAATTCTTTTCATGAGCACAAGATATTTCTACGAGTACAGACGTTCCGGCAGGGAATTCATTCCATAGTCCAGGTTTAAATGCAGGTGCAGGATGAACATGTGACCAGAGTGATTAACTATTGGCAGGTGCTGGCAGTAATAGAATGATTGCATGAAAGTCCTTAGTATTCGGGTGAGGCAGAGCGCTGATTGCTTGATTGGTAGGAAGCAGGCAGGGGTGTTGCAGGCAAGGGTGTTACAGTACCAGAAGGTCCGTGTTCATGTCATAGACTTCATATACAGGGTGGTCCAAAAATACGAGACACATTTTAAATGCTTGTTTTGGATTATAAAAATGATTAGTAATAAATATATTTGTTTTCTCACCATGCAGTCCAGTCATCTTTCTTTAGGTTGTCCCAACCTATGACCGGAGGACAGCACATGATCAGGCAGCCCCCTATCCAGCTGCCTGTCCACACTCTCAGGTGCTTGACCTGTTGGTTTTAGCTATCTGCGCCTCTAAAAGCAGCCTCTAAACCCATCTAGAGTATGACCAGCTGCCACCCTCTAAGATGCTGGAAGCATGTAGTGACCGATTTCCTTGTCTAATAGCATCTTAGCGTCTTAGCACCAGCTCCTCACAAGTATGTCTGCCCTGGAGCCTCTGCTGGACATATTGGATCACTGGATAATGTGCTTTCCATCCTGAGCTTGCAAGATAAAGATGTCATCACGGTGGGAAAGTCATGGAGACAAGTTGCACACAGAAGTGACAGTCTGATTCCCCTATTCACTTATGAATCCCCTCCTGGTCTCAGTAATAGGCTTTTTTTTTGTGATCAAATTTTTATTGAATAATAATCAAAGCATTATAACACAACATACACAACATCATAAACGTTGGGGAACAAAAACATTGAGACAAAAATACAATGAATAAGCCCCCCAACTCCCCCTACCCCGGCACTAATACCAAACACCAAAAACTAAAAACCCGACTGCCAAGTAACCACTGTTTCCCAGAAGCACCATGAATGCGGGCAGTAGACAATTCCAGTCCAGTGTCTGATGCTAAGTTCCTGGGACAGTTCCCATTAAGTTCACCATTGAGCAAGGAACATATACAAAAGTGAAAAATGCAATGGATACCCCCCCCCCAGTAATATGCTTGAGGGTCACGTTTTAAAGCCACCTCCCAAACAGCACCTCTGATGTTTACTCAGTCCCTCCAGGATTTCGTGGGCCTTTTTTATGAGAAAGTTGAGGCCAAAAATGCCTGATTTTGCGAAAGCTTTTCCAAAAAATTGAGATGGCAGTGTTTTTAGGCATTTTGTTGCAATAAAGTTGCAGTAGGAAGTAAAAGTTGCAAAAAAGTGGCAATTTTTTTATCTTTATGATAATATTTACCTATTAAACGTAAAGGGATCAAAACAATTGTGACAGGGTACGGAATTGAATAAAACAGCTTGTTGTATCAAATAGAGCATCAAATCCCGTTAATACTCCTGTTGTAGGCTACTTTAGAGTTACAACATCCTCCAAAGCAATTCCTTAGAGGAAATCCCTTTCAAACCAATGGAAGTAGCGCTAATGCTAGCAGTGTACCAGTGGGCTACAGAAGCTTAAACGATATACTCAGATTTTGCAAATAATTGCATTGAATAAATGTCCGATTGCACCGAAAAGGTAACTTGTTACGGTGTTTTGTGTCTCCTGTTTTGTTTCTGAATGAGAGAATCTGCCTTTTAGGATATGCATTTCTAACAATTGCAGACAGGGAGGCCTTTTCATGTTTTTGCTGTTTGTCATCAATAAAACTGTTTATTAATTGAACAAGTAACATGTTCTTGTTGTTTCACATTTAATAAAACAGTGCATTGCTTTATTTATTTTCTAAAGCTCAGCGCAACATTCAGACAGGCTCATTAGTAGGCCTATAGACTAAACTGTATGGATTGTTCATAGCCTATATTAAAAGCAACAAGAAGTAGAACAACAAACTAGATGTTTCTGATAGTCTTGAACTCACATTAACAGTCAGTAATAAGTGACATCCTTCTCATTTTCTAACTGATTTATAGCTGTTTCGGAGCAGCACACAGACGAACCATTTTTTACCGTTTGTGTGCGTGCATGCTTGAGTGGAGAAGCCTCTGAGACCGTGCAGAGTTCTACAGGTTCAAAAACAGGTTCATCCAGATAGGCTCAAGTGTAGACTAAACTGTATGAACTGCTCATAGCCTATAATCAAAGCAACAAGAAACACAACAACGAACTTAGATGTATCTGATAGTCTTGAACTCACGTTCTAGCAGATTTATAGCTGTTTCGGAGAGGCACAGAGAGGCATCATTTTTTACTGTGTGCGTGCGTGCATGAGTGAAGGAGCATCCAAGGCCATGCAGAGTTCTACAGGTTCGAAAACAGCTTCATTTTTTCTACATCTAAGCAGGCCTAAATTAATTTATACAGATTTTTTTATTAACTTATAAGTAATTAAAAGTAGGTACTGCAAGATACTGGTTGAAACGTCGGTGCTTTGGTATGGCGGAAATATTTTTAAACAGAAAACTATCGAACATGCTAGATAATGTCAAAGATTGAATAAAAAAGGTCTGTGAAATATTTACTTTCTCTGACATTGGAATTATTTATGCCAGATTTTTGGCGAATATAACAATGAACTACATGTGTCTGATAGTCTTGAACTCACATTAACAGTCAGTAATAGGCATCTGTCTCATAATCTGTCTCATTTTGTGTGTAATTTATAGCTGTTTCGGAGAGGCACACAGACCCACCACCTTTCACCTTGTGTGTGTGCGTGCATGCATGAGTGAGTAGAGGAGCCTACAAGGACCTACAGGGTAATTCTGCAGGCTCACAACAGCTTCATTTTTTTCCTACACCAAAGCAGGCCTGAATTAATGTATACTGTTTTTTAAAAGTAACTGAAGTGACCAAAAATACTGCAACAAAACAAAACAAAAGAGACTGGCTGAAACGTTGGTATGGTGGAAATATTTTTAGAACGACAGTCAAATACGCTATTTTCTGATCGATTTTAACATGCATTTTGACTGTTTGACTATTCAAAGATAGTGACTCACCCCTAGTGCCTTTACGATATGACGGTCTGTGTCATTTGGTGCCTACTAAATTTAAAGACAACTGCACCCTACTTAAACACATCTCACCACAACCTCAAACTTTCACAAACGGGTTGTTCAACTTTTCACCAGCACTGACCATGATACGTCAAAATTGAGGAAAAGTTGCAGGAAATACTAAAATTTGCCCGCAATGAATTCGCGGGGATTGACTGATTTTGCTTTGAAAAGTTGTGATCGCAACAACGGAAAATCCTGGAGGGTCTGTTTACTGGTGTGCACAACATGCTAAAGGAGGTCTACAGTTTCTGGAAATCCCCTGTACCATTGCTGGACGCTGAGTCTTTCTCCATTCTGCATGGCTCAGCAAGCATGAGCTTAAGTAGGAAGTAGAAATTCTTTACCCTCATCCAATTGCTAGGGTGAAGGGCGCATCATGTCTGCACTGTCAGAGACAAACCTCTGTCTTGATCATTAGTGCAATTAGTCAGAGGAGCTGGGTGAAACCCCCATCCAAACCCCCAGATGTCCATTGTAAAAGACAGCATTCTGAGCAAAATATATCAACAATTTTGAGAACGTCAGCCCCCTTCAGCATAGGGATTAAAGGAGAACTTCTGTGTAAAATGAAAATTGGCATGTTAAAACATCATAACGAGTTGGTATGTGTACTGAGGAGCAAAATTCATTTAGCCTGTTGCATTCAGAGTTTAACTATTTTTTATCGTTTGTCCCAGAAGGCTAACAATGGAAGTGGTAGGTGCCCTTAGACGAAGCATGACGACTACGCTATTTTTAAACCATTAAAACAGCTCAAAGAAACTCCACACTCCATCGATAGTACAAAAAAGGCTCTGGCATTCAAAACAAAGCACTGAGAATATTGTAAATGTACACTAGGTTTATTTAAAAAACTGTTCTTACATGCAGTAGTTTGCAGTTGTTTCTCGTCGCCGCCATGGTGAAAGTCCAAACAAGTCAATTGTACTACCTCTCCTCCTATTTTTCCTGCTGGTTCGTGTTTGTCAATCGACTTGTGCGGACTTACATCATGGTGGTGACAGCAAGGTACTGCCTGTCAAAACTTTTTTATTAATAAATGTTGTGTACACTTACAAAGTTCTCAGTGCCTCGTTTTTAATGTCAGGGCCTTTGTTGTACCAACAATGGAGTGTGGAGTTTCTTCGAGCTGTTTCAATGGTTTAAAAATAGCTTAGTCATCATGCTTTGTCTAAGGGCACCCACCATTTCCATTGTTAGCCTTCTGGGACAAACTAAAAAAAATAGTTAAACTCTGAATGCAACAGGCTAAATCAATTTTGCTCCTCAGTACACATACCAACTCGGCATGATGTTTTAACATGCCAATTTTCATTTTACACCGAAGTTCTACTTTAAGGCCGATGGGAAGCCCGAGACACCCCTTACAACGATGCTGAGAGAGAGCACTGTTGTAGGATGACCAAGGACATCCTATATGCCTGTGAATGGGCAAACTATGACTATGGACAAACTACTGCTGTGGTGCATCAGATCCCTACAGGGGATGCCCCACCCATATGAAATGCTGCAGGCCGATGCCCACAAGCCAGTACCCTGAGCTGCATGACCTACTAGGGTCGTCACAGAGAGCTTTAGTCTCTGAGTGACCTGTAGTTTTGGTAAGAAAGAAAGTTTGGGCCTGGTGCATCTAGCCTGGGGTGCGTTTTCTTCAAAAGCGGCTAACTTCCTTAGCAACTTCGGTGGTTTGAACGATGGTCTTACTACACTGCTGGTCTTGATGGTCTTACTACACTCCCAACACCATCGTCCAGACTTAGCAACTAATGATGTTTACAACTACGGCAGTCCGATGGATCGTTCAACGACGCAATTGTTTCCTTGGACGATCCAACTATAGTGTGTGTGCGGACCGTGCTTTTACTGATGGACTTTTAAGTTGTATTCAATAACTTGGGTAATTCTGTTTTGTTGCTCCCTCCAAATTCTGAAGAACTTGTTATGTGTGCGTGTAACTAAGAGTTCCTAGCTCTTCAATTGGGTGGCGTAGTCAGACATTTGCCCTGCTTGTTACACTTCATTTCATTTTGTATGGAGGGTCTGGACTGTAGGCTGTTGAGGAGCATGTAAGAGGACAGAGCAACTCCTAGCCAGTCAGACAACAGAGGGTGTGTTCGTGAGCCATGACTTTGTGTGCTACATTTGAACTGTAGAGGGTAGGTAGGCTAATTGCATACGTGACGACCAGACGTTAGCGATTGGGTAAAGGCAGAACCACTTGTTTTAAACTTCAGCAGAGTCCACACCCCCAGGAAGAAATTGTTTTTCATGGCCTCCGCTCCAAACCCTCTGTATAAAATAAAATGAAGTACGAGGGGCTGGTTTACCAGTCTATGGTGCATTGGCATTGACTATAGGAAACTCAATGCAGTAATCCATAAGGATGCTTTTCCCCCTCTCTCATATTGACAGGGCGGCATCCCTCACAAGGTGGCATGGTACTCTACCCTCGATTTAGACAGTGGCTATTGGCAGGTCAAGATTGATCCTCCAGACAAGGAAAATACTGCTTAGGTAAGATGGTGAGTGATTTCCTTTTAATCTATTTGACATATTTTATTCCCCTGACTTTGATAGTCACATAGCCCACCTCAAGCAAGTGTGTAAATGGCTCCATCACCACGGCCTCAATCTGCAACCCCAGAAATGTCAACATATTCAGTGGGAGGTCAGATCAGATATCTGGGACACGTGGTGAGGCAAGATGGGGTCGCGGTGGGCTGGACAAGACTGCAGCGGGGTGCAAGTGGCCAGTCCCCACCATGGAGCAGAAGTCCTGGCTTTCTTTGCTTCACCACTAACCACCACCCCTAATTTGTCTTTACCATCTCCATCACCACACTGCCTGCAGTTCCCTGCAAGTATGAGGAGACTGCTGCCAACTGTCAGACTGACTAGCCCAAGGCACTTAAAACAAGCAGTGTACACAGATTATCCCCATGGACAGGTTTTTACTAGCCCCAACCTTCAACTGTATACCCATCTACTACAGCTCCCAAAAACGCAGGGCACCACCACCTCCTCTGCCTGCAGCAGGATTACTTAATTAAACACATGGCTTGGAATGTGCACAGCTGCAGTACACTAACAGTGGCGGCAGGGACGACCTTGCTGATTATACTGTCTAATATGCCGTGGCATTAACAGTAGTTTTGAAAACAAGCTGTCAAATCTCTTGCCTGTTTTGAAACAACCTCAGAATGTCTCAGTGGATATGACCTCCATGCTCACTGCAAACCTAGCTCTGCTCAGATCACTCTCAAACAAGTCAATTTTAATTAATGATCTTATTTGCACACACAAACTTGAGTTTTTTCTTCTCACCAAAACCTGGCTGGAACAAGCAAACAGCTTTACTACCCTTATCAAATCAGCTTCCCCAAATTTCGATTTCCTGAGTGCCACAAAAACTAATAAACAGGGAAGTGGAATAGCAAACATATTCAAAGCATCTTTTCATTTGCCAACTTTACATCTTTTCAGTACTTAAGTGCACTCGTTAAGTGTTCTTCTAGTACATTGTTATTGACTATTTACAGACCACCAAGACTTTCAGCAGCAGTTTTTCTCGAAGAGTTTGGCGAACTGTTGTCATTTGTGTGGAGTTTGACAGTCTTATTAGTCTTATTGTTGATCAGGAGATCTCAACTTGCATGTGAAGAATCTAGAAAACACCTATGCCAATGAATTACTCACACTGATTGATACCTTCAGCCTAACACAACATGTTCAGGTGCCAACTCATGGTCATACCCCTTGACCTTGTTATCATAAAGGGTCTTAATGTCTCTACAACTGTTATGGACTTGGCCTCATTTTTGAGTTTTCTTCGATGTTTGTATGTCCCCTCACATTCAGAACAAGTCTATAACTGTAAGACGGAGAGTCATAAATAATGACAGGTCTTCTTCAGGTCTTCTAACAGACACCAAGTCAACCATCAGACTGTGCAGATGATTTAATGATAAGTCATAATTCTAGGATGACACATGTTAAGGATAATAATGCCCCTTTAAAAATCAAAAGAGTCACTGACAATCAAAAAGGACCCTGGAAACTGAATTCAATAGTTAAACTGCTAAAGAGAGAGTGTAGAAAGTCTGAAAGAAAGTGGCGTAAATCTATACTTCAGATTCATTATCAAATTCATAAAGAGATGCTTGGTAAATACAATTTGGAAATCTCTAAAGCAAGACAGTCTTTCTTCTCTAACATCATAAACAGGAATATCAACAATGCCCGTGTGCTATTTTCTACTGTTGAGAAGTTAACAAATCCCTCATCACAGTTGCCTCCTAAACTTTCCTCAGTTAATAAATGCAATGACTTTGCATCTTTTTTCAAAGGAAAAATTGATAAAATACGACCGAATATAGCTTCTCAGTTGCAAATAGCTCAAAATCTGGAACCATTGGCTGTAGAGAGAGGGGACCTCAACCTAATGCCAACATTTAGCTTAGTTGACTATGAAACCCTTGAAAAAAAACGTACAAAATCTCAGTTCCACATCTGAACTGCATATTTTGCCTACATTTTTTTTCAAATCTGTTCTTCATCTTATATCAGCTGATGTACTTCAGATTGTAAATACATCACTACAGACTGGCATATTTCCTTCCTCTTTAAAAAATGCAGTTGTAAAACCCTTACTCAAAAAGAATAACCTTGATTGTTCAGTGCTTAATAACTACAGGCCCATATCCAATTTACCATTTATTGGAAAAATAATCGATTTTTTTTTTATCAATTAACTGCCTTTCTCACATCAAATAGCTGTTTTGATAAGTTTCAGTGAGGTTTCCGTGCCAATCACAGCACTGAAACAGCTCTTATTAAGGTCATAAAGGATAAACGTCTTAATTCTGATGTTGGCAAAACATCAGTCTTGGTGTTATTGGACCTTAGTGCAGCTTTTGACACTGTTGATCACTGCATACTACTACATCGACTGGAACATTGGGTTGGATTCACTGGTACAGTTATCAATTGGTTAAAATCATACTTACAACAAAGGAGCTTTTTTGTTGCTATTGGAAACTGTACCTCAGCATGTACCTCAGCATCTATGTCCGCTTTGGCAAATCATCAAGAACAACTCAATCAATTACCATAGCTATGCTGACGACACCCAGGTTTACTTAGCTCTGTCACCTAATGACTATACCCCCCTTGAGTCTCTCTGTGGGTGTATTGAACAAATCAACAACTGGATGTCACACAATTTTCTTCAACTGAACGCAGATAAAACTGAAGTAATTGTATTTGGGAAAAAGGAAGACAGCCGTAGGATCACCACTGATCTAGAGACTAAGGGGCTTAAAGCAAAAGATACTGTTAAGAATCTTGGTGTCTTTATTGACAGTGAACTAACATTCAACAGTCACGTGAAAGCAATCACTAAATATGCATTCTATCACCTAAAGAACATAGCTAAACTTAGAGGTCTTATGTCAAAACAAGATCTAGAAAAACTTGTACATGCCTTTATTTCCAGTAGGGTTGATTACTGTAATGGCCTTTTCACCGGCCTTCCTAAAAAGACCATCAAACAGCTTCAACCGATCCAAAATGCAGCAGCAAGGGTTCTTACAAGAACAAAAAGATCTGACCACATTACTCCAGTTTTAAGGTCCCTGCACTGGCTCCCAGTAAGTTATAGAATTGACTTTAAGGCATTGCTTCTTGTGTTTAAATCATTAAATGGGATGGGACCCAGTTATCTACTGGATATGTTTCAGTTATATGCACCAACTAGGTCTCTGAGATCACATCAGAAAAATCTGTTGGTAGAACCTGCTGTTAGAACAAAATGTGGTGAAGCAGCTTTCAGCTGCTATGCTGTAAAGCTCTGGAACCAACTCCCAGAAGACATTAAAAATGCTCCTACTGTTGGCAGTTTCAAATCTAGACTTAAGACCAAACTGTTTTCAGATGCTTTCTGTTAATGATTTATATTAATTTTATACTTATTTTGTGTGATTTTATGTTTTTATATCTTTTATCTACCACATACTGGTTTTACTTTTATGCTTTTACCTTTTATGCTTCTACACTTACCTTATCCATTATGCTTTTACATATTGTCCTTTGCTTTTATTTTTGTGAAGCACATTGAATTGCCATTGTGTATGAAATGCGCTATACAAATAAACTTGCCTTGCCTATAAAACCCTTAAAAAAAAAGTTTTGTGCAAAATATCAGTTGTTCCACAAAAAAAAAATACAGTTGTAAAACCCTTACTCAAAAAGAATAACCTTGATGTTTCTGTGCTTAACAACTACAGGCCCATATCCAATTTACCATTTATTGATAAAATAATCTAACAAATATTATTTAATCCATTAACTGCCTTTCTGACATTGAATAGTTGTTTTGATAAGTTTCAGTCAGGTTGCTGTGCCAATCACAGCACTGAAACAGCTCTTATTAAAGTCATAAATAATATATGTCTTAATTCTGATGCTGGCAAAACAGCAGTCTTGGTGCTATAAGACCTTAGTGCAGCTTTTGACACTGCTGATTATGGCATTCTACTACATCTACTGGAACATTAGGTTGGTACAGTTATCAATTGGTAAAAATTATACTTACAACAAAGGAGTTTTTTTGTCGCTATTGGAAACTGTACCTCGGCATGTCTTTGAGCTGTGGTGTCCCACAGGGGTCAATCCGTGGACCATTACTGGTCAAACTTTATATACTCCCAATTGGGCATCAAGAACAACTCAAATAATTATCATAGGTATGCTGATGACACCCAAATTTATGGGTGTATTGACCAAATTAACAACTGGATGTTATGCAGTTTTTTCAGCTGAATGCAAATAAAACTAAAGTAATTATATTTGGGAAAAAGGAAAAAAGACTAAGAATCGCCACTGCTCCTGAGACTAATGGGTTTAAAGGTCTCACTCCAATGAGGTCACTCTGAGTTACATATGCATGCTGCACATGAAAATGTTCTTCTACCCAGATTGCCTCCATTAGTCAATGAAAGAAACTAGGCAGAAAATTAGCAAATAAGGAAAAGGCAAACAAAGTGAAGAAGTTTGTTAAATAGAAAAAGCCATGCCACAGTTGTGATTACCAGAGGAGTCTCATTGTAGCACGCATTCACTTAGCGAAATATAGGTAAGTATGTGTGTTTGTTTAGAATGTTTTAATCTTCTATTTTTGTGTGCTATGACCAAATGGGCTTTCAATGATTGCAGGCTGTGACTAGCATAGCTGAGAACCTGTCATTCTCCCTGCTCCATCTCCTCCACCAAACTAGAACACCCTATAACAGGAGCACTAAAGCATTTTTCCACTAAAAAGCATTCATTAATACTAAAGACCACCACAAAATTAATGAAAAAAAATTATGCAATGAGACCTTTAAAGCAAAAGATACTGTTAAAAACCTTGGTGTCTCTATTGACAGTGAACTAACCTTTAACAGTCATGTGAAAACAATCACTAAATCTACATTCTATCAACTAAAAGCATTGCTAAACTTAAAGGTCTTATATCAAAACAAAATCTAGAAAAACCTGTACATGCCTTTATTTCCAGTGGGGTTGATTACTGCAATAGCCTTTCCACAGGCCTTCCTAAAAAAAACAAAAAACAGCTTCAAATGATCCAAAATGCAGCAGCAAGAACAAAACATCTGACCACATTACTCCAATTTCAAGGTCCCTGCACTGGCTCCTAGTAAGTTACAGAACTGACTTTAGGGCATTGCTTCTTCTGTATAAACATTAAATGGAATGGGACCCAATTACCTATCGGATATGTTTCAGCGATATGCACCAGCTAGGTCTTTAAGAACAGAGCAGAAAAAAAATGTTGGCAAAACCTGCTGTCAGAACAAAATGTGGCAAAGCAGCTTTAAGCTGCTAAGCTGTTCAGCTCTGGAACCAACTTCCAGAAGACATGAAAAATTCTCCTACTGCTGGCAGTTTTAAATCTAGACTTAAGACCAAACTGTTTTAAAATGCTTTCTGTTAATGATTTAAACTAATTTTATATATATCCCTTTAAACATTAACACTTATTTTATCTTTTCAGATAATTTTTGCTAATGATTTACCTTTAATTACTCATTTATACTTATTACCTCCGCCAAAGAGGTTATGTTTTTGCCGGCGTTGGTTTGTTTGCTTGCCTGTTAACAGCATTCTGGATGGATTTCGATGAAATTTTCAGGATAGATCAGAAGTTGACTAACTTAGAACTGATTAGCCTTTGGTGGTGATCCGAATCACCATCTGGATCTAGGATCTTTTTAAAGGATTCTTCACCATTGTGAGATAGTTCTGTGGGGAACAATTTGGTCCTGTCACCCTCTTGTGGCTATCTTAAAAGTGATTAGTGAAAAGTGATTTAGGTTGTGATCTGAGCTGTCCTGGCGAAGGTCTGCACTCTGAGTGCTTTTACCTCCTCAAAGGAGGTTATGTTTTTGCTGGCGTTGGTTTGTTTGTTTGTCTGTCCGTTTGTTTGTTTGTTAATAGCATAACTCAGAAAGTTCTGGACAGATTTTGGCAAAATTTTCAGGGTAGATCAGTAGTTGGCTAACTTAGAACTGATTAGTCTTTGGTGGTGATCCGAATCACCATCTGGATCCAGGATTTTTCTAATTTACCAATCCAACAAAAAGTCTTCAGGTGGGGATTGTATAAGATGGAGATTTCACCTGCCTTTGAGGAAGTCTGCGCTCTCCGAGTGCTTTTATAGTTTTATGTTTTCTTATGCTTTTATTGACCTCATACTTATTTTACTTTCAGGGCATGTACTAAAATATCTTTGAGTCATACGTCAAAGGAAGACAATACTATATCAGTATAAGAGATCATGTATCCAAAAACCATGACGTACCCTTTGGTGTTGCTCAAGGCAGCTGCCTTGTCCCCCTCCTTTTTCATTATATATGCTACCATTGGGCAACATTATCAAAAAAATAATATAGACTTTCATAGTTATGCCAGTGATACACAACTTTATATATCAGTTGTGCCAAATAAAACCACAGCTCTACACTCTTTAATCTCCTGTTTGTCAGCTGTCACACATTGGATGAGCAATAGCTTTCTAAAACGAAACGAAAACAAAACTGAACTACTAAATGTGAAGCTATACTCCCCAGTCTAGGTGACCTAAACCAACATGTCAGAGAAAAGGTAACAAGCCTCAAACATCACATCAACAAAGTTACTAAAACAGCATACCATCCATCCAAAAAATACTGCAAAAGTTTGCCCATTCTTGCCCCAGCCAGACACCGAAAAACTTGTTCACGCATTTATCACAAGTAGATTGGACTACTGCAATGCCTTATTCACAGGCCTCCCAAAAAATCAGTTGAAAAACTATAGCTTATTCAAAGTTCAGCTGCAAGATTACTAACAAAAACAAGAAAGATGGAGTACATTACTCCCGTACTGGGCAAACTACACTGGCTACCTGTATCTTACAGAATTGACTTCAAAGTACTACTACCAGTATTCAAAGCTGTACATGGCCTTGCCCCATGCTATATTACTGACACATTATCCTCTTACACCCCTGCACGAGCCCTTAGATCCGCTGATGGCAGTCTCCTGAGGATTCCAGATGTACCACCCAAAAGGATCGGGGAATCAGCCTTCTCATACTACGCCCCAAAGAGATGGAATGCCCTACCACAGCACATTAGGGAACAAGGACTATGGTTTACAAGGACTGTTTCAAGAAAACAGAAAATGCGCGCACATCAGTAGTGCAGGTGCTGGACCAAAAAAGACAAGAATTAAAGTAACAACAAAGGTCCGCAACACTGATCAAAGCTCCCAAGAAGTTTTTATTGGCACAACGTTTCGGACGGTCAGTCCTTCATCACAGTGCAACAAGGAACAGGTGTAGGGGGTGGGGTATAAATACCTGAAAGGGGATACGTCATATGTAGGCGTGTTAACACAAGGTGGCAGGGGCTAAAGGCGTTGTATTTCTCTTGCAGCTGCTGCAGGGAGGAGCCATGGACAATGGCTACAGAGGTGTGCGTGGGAGTGTGTGTGCGTGGGAGTGTTCCCTGGACTGCATGGTGTATTCCCTCACATCGGATTTTGACGTCAGCTGCTTGACAAGTGCGGACTGAAGGCTGCTGGTAGACTGTACCAAGCGGTCTATACTCTTGTGTGTGGAACTAGATTCTGTGTTTTTTGTACTGGATAGTGGGGACTGACCAGTACTTGTTTTTATTTTTTTTTCCTTTCTTCCTTGTTCGTCTTTGTTTGTTGTGCAGGGCTGTTGTGCGGGCAGGCCAGAGCCATTAGCAGAAGTGTGCTTGCCTGTTGGTAATCTGGCTCACTACTCCCCATCCCTCCTCGGGTGTGACTAGTATATCGCATAGTGTGGCTTGTTTGGTGCATTACAGAACTGACCAATGAGTTATCATGTAATCTCTTCCTATTAAAAAAAACTAACATTCATTTTGTTTAATTCATGTATTCATGTATTATTCATATATTATTACTGAATATACATTTTTGGAGAGTGGTTTAACTGTCTTCTAGGGTTACTGAACTTTGAGGAAAATTATGTCTTCATTTTTTCCACCCATTTGTATTTAAATCAGTTTACAGAAAACCTTGTTTTAATGTATAATAGATTTTATAATGTATAAATCATTTTTTAAATTATTTTGTAACATACAGTTTAAAAGAGAACATAACAGGTTTTATATGCATTATTTATATTTTAATTATTATTTTTTTCTGAACATCACAACTATCTGTCCAATGCTGGATGTTGCTCTTTTGGACAGCCTCTTTCATTTGCATTCATTAAAAGAGAACGCATCATGAAGAAGATCTTTCGTCTGCTAATGACAAAAGAAGCACATATCTTTACTGGCTGCAGCTACCAAGGAGTGAGTGTACTACATACAGGGTCTTACTGAATAAGGATGATGTTTCTGCTGGAGTTGGAGGTGGTCCACCACACTGTGAGTGCCATTACTGTGGTTGAGAATGTGCTCTGACTGCCTTTCTGAAGAACGTTGTCCTTTGGTGTTGCGGTCAGAGTGCATGTTTGACACCCCTCAGACCCAAGTTCGAGGCTGGGTGGGGTAACTGTTCTCATCCTTCACGACAATTCAGTAAATACACATGTACACAGGGCTGCAGCGGCAGAGGGCATTCCATAGTGTGCCCGTTTCTATGGCAGTGAGCAGTATCTGCACCCAGATGGAAGTAGAATGAGATAAGCATTAAGGGGCTGGCTTGGGTTGTGTACAATGATCTGTGTGCTGTTTTTGGTTGCTTTACTGTTGAGGTCTGTTACTGTAAGTTCGGAGTGGGCAGGCCTATTGTGTTCGATGCAGTGTGTGTGATGTGTATGAGTTTGTTACTGTAGCATATTGAAGAAGCAATGTAAAGAGTAGAGAAGAATAGGTTAGACTCTGCTCTTGTACAGGGGAGAATATGATGGAGAAAATAGAAAGTGCTCTAAATTTGTAGATGGCTGAAAGTCTCTGTTGGCTATGTTTATGAATATATATCAGTGGTGTGTTGTTTGAGGCTGAGTTGACCAACTTCCTAACCTTAAGACCACAGCTCCCTGACATCAAAATTGAAGGTCACACTGAAATAAATGCTAATCATTTATCACTAATTCATATGTTATGCCAGTAGCATAAACAATATTAATGAATGAATACAAAAGTTACACCCTGAACATGCAAACTTTCTGCTCTACCTCACATCAATCAGTAACTTGGCACTTAATTGGCTTAATTGGGGTGCAAATAAGCCCATGAAACTCCATTCTGAAACTTAAAAAATTAATGCAATTTTGGTTGAGTTCACTAGCCTGGCATTTCCCATTGAAATGAATGGGGGCGGGACTTTCTTATTTTCTCCAGTTAATGTAGTACCTCCATGGTGCTGATGGCCAGCTGTAATGCAGCATGAATCTTGTAGTCTGCTGCCAAGTGGAGACCATTAGTATCGTGCATTATGCATTAGTTTGGATACTCTGAATAAAAATCAATATTGCTGTATTTACCTGCTGGCTGCAGGTATTTTGGAATAGCTTGGTTCCACAGCCTATTACCTCAATCTGAGACTGAGTTTGGTTTGGACACATACCTCTGTGAAGTGGGGTAAATGAATGCATGTTGATCAAAATGCCACTCTTTGTTGTTTCTTGATTATGGTTTCAGGTGTTAAGTCTCCCTTCATCGCATAAGGGGTAAAAACCTGTTTTTGATCGGTTCTTCATCTCAGGCAAACAAAACAGAGTGCAAGTAGGCCTGCTGGCCATAATCAGCTGAAGAATGAATTTGAATGGTTTAAATGTTTTCTCACGACATGCTTAAAGTGAGTTCTGATCGATTACTTTTGTGTCCTGTGTGCAGGGAGGCACTGATGATGAACACATTGCAGAGATGCACATCTGCATACACTGCAATAATGAAAATCAAGACATTGGGATCATAATAGAGGGTGTGAGAGTGCTTTATGCCCTTGGAGATCTTTCACGGGCATTCTGTTTCCTCTTGAGATTGACTATACGCACTCAATCTACATTATCTGAAATCTCTTACATTTACCTTTGAGGTCTTTCAGAAACTCTTCTTAGAACTTGATGCACCTAATCTGATGCCCGAAGTCCAGCGCCTTAAAAATTATGTTTTTTTTTTGTTATACCCTATATGGTATTAAGGAGTTGTCCAGCTTGGTATAAAAGAAGTGGTGGTCATATTCTAATCAGTTCCATAAGTTTTACATTTTGCAATGCAATCATATATTCAGCTGCTTATGATGGCAGGGTCTGTGTGTGAGCTACAAGTTCTCTACTGCTCTGCTGTTTCCATGTGATGTGTGACTACACACTGTAAAATGTCAACCTATGGAGTACTCAATTTTATTGGTGCAACATTTTTACACTCAAAAAAATTGAGTAGATCGTAACACAGTGGAATTGAGTAGACTTGCTTCATAAATAAAGAAAAGTATATGTAAAAAAAGTAAGTAGAAACTAAGGGATAATTTTTGGGGGGAAAAATTTATACAAGCCAGTACTTATAGTTACAATTCCTAAGCACATACATTTACATTCATTAGTGAAATCAGCTTAAGGTTTCAATATTTCTCTACCTTTATATGTTGACTGTTGATATTAATATTGTCTAATAGCAATTTATGTTTGTAATATTTGAAGTCTGTTTGTGATTTAAGTTAATGAAGCCAATGTCATATTTTATTAGGTGATAACATTAAGAATAAACTGCACTCTAATTTTTTATATGATGCTCTCATTTTTATTGGTGCACCCTTTACACCAAAAAATTGAGTACTTTCTAACACTGATATTAGGTAAATTAACTTCACTTATTCAATGATTGTTGGTGAAGAAGTTCAATCAATGTCAGTACATACAATGTTTTGTAATAGCTACCAAAATACAGTGGTTGTATTTATATTCTTTGAAAAAATATGTATATTTCCAAACATTAATTACATCTGCTTGTGGTTTACAAATTCCTCTAAAGCCAAACAGTAACTCAGCAAGACAGTTTGGAATCAATTTATTTATGTGCTGCAAAACACTGCATGCAAGTACACAAATCAACAATTCCTTGATAGTCTTATTCTACATACACTCACTCACACAAGTAACTGCATATGCATCTATGCATACATACACTTAAACAGACCTCTCTCTCTCCATCCACCCTCAACAACCCTATTCTAGGGTTGCCATACATACAAAAATACAGAGATTCCTAGATGATAACTTTGTATCAGATAAAATTTTCACTCCCAACAGTATCACATACAAGTGACACCTTTGTTTCTTTCTGTAGTCACACATCACATGGCAACAGCAGAGCAGTAGAGAGCTTTTAGCTCACACACAGACCTGCCATCATAAGCAGCTGAATACATGAATGTAATATGTCAGACAACTTCTAAGTAATAGGGTTACAGACTGTGTTAGTATAATCTTCATTAGAAAGAAATGTCTTTTTACCTTCTCCCCAAACTTTGCTATGGAATACAACATGGTAATGAGTATCAAGTATATTCAGGTATTGGTATGAAGTTGACATTTTACCATCATAATCCATATTAGTGACTACAGATATGCTTGCAATACACACATACACACCCCCAAACTCATACAACACTCCTACAAACAACCTATCCCTTTTTTACCTCAAAAACTATCAATGTATACAGAACGTGGCACTTGCAAACAAAAAATAAAACCTACAGAATATGACCATCACTCTTTATACCAAGCTGGAGAACTACTCAATGCCATGTGGGGTATAACAAAAAAGTACAGATAATGTTTAAGGACTTTGGGGTAGATTAGGTGCATCAAGTTCTAACAGGAGTTTGTGAAGAACCTCAAAAGTAAATTTGAGAAATTTTGGATAATATACAGTAATGTGCAAAAGTTTTAGGCAGGTGTGAAAAAATGCTGTCAACTAGGAATGCCTTCAAAAATGGAAGTGTTACTCATTTATGTTCATCAATTAACAAAATGCGGTGACTGAACAAAAGAGAAACCTTAATCAAATCAATATTTGGTGTGACCACCCTTTGCCTTCAAAAGAGCATCAATTCTTTTAGGTATACTTGCATAGAGTTTTTGAAGGAACTCGGCTGGTAGCTTGCGCCAAACATAACATTTTGAAGAACTAACCACAGATCCACTGTGGGTGTAGGCTTCCTGACATATACAACCAATTTGGCATAATTTGTTGATTATACACCTGACTATAATCCTGCAAAATCCCTGACTTTGTGTGTACCGCTGTGATGCTCTTTTGAAGGCAAAGGGTGGTCACACCAAATATTGATTTGATTTAGGTTTGTCTTTTGTTCAGTCACTGCATTTTGTTAATTGATGAACATAAATAATTAACACTTCCATTTTTTAAGGCATTCCAAGTTGACAGCATTTTTTTCACACCTTCCTAAAATTTTTGCACATTACTGTAGATTGAGTACGTAGGTCAATCCCAATTGAGGAAACAGAATTCCTGTGCAAGATCTCCAAGGGCATAAACCACTTTCACACCTTCTATTATGATCACAATATCTTTTCATTATTGCAATGCAGTGTACGTAGACATACATCTCTGCAATCTGCTCATCATCAGTGGCTGCCTGCAATACAGGACACAAAAGTAATTGATCAGAACTTACTTTAAACATGTCAAGAGAAAACATTTAAACCATTCGATTTCACTCTTCAGCTCATTATGGCCAACAGGCCTATTTGCACTTCCCACTGCGCAAAGACAGGGCGAAAAGACGTCTTATTAGGGTCATTGTTGTACGTCTCATCTCGGGCGAATTAAGGCGCAGACTGTGACGCCAGATGACGTCTTTTTTTCAACGTCTTCCGGACGTCCGTTATCGACGTTCCCGGGACCGCCCGATGTGGGCCAGTTCTAGTCCAAATGAGGTCGTTGTCGACGTCTTTTCTACGTTAAATTTAAACTTATTTTAGACAGTTTTATAGGCTTACTGCTTCTACTACTTTTACTACTTATAGGCTTACCGCTTCTTACTACTTCTACTTTACTGCTTACTGCAGGTAACTGAAAATGCATGCAAAGGTGTAAAGCCTTTCCAGTGCAAATCTGCTGATGAGCCATATGAAGCTACAGGAAAATGGCAGGATACAGAGTCCATCTACAGAAATACACAAGATGAAGTGTTTTATATAATTGTAATTTTAATAAAAACAAACAAAAAAAACATGGCATTTCAAACCAATCTACATTTTCAGGTTCACTTGTTTTTTTGTTTTTTTTTTTTTTTCCCCCCACCAACCACCCCCCCTTTATTGGGGGACTTAACTTATATTTTCTAGTTTTGTTTTGTTTGCTTTTTTTTCTCTCCCTCCTTTTTCCTGTTTGCCTTGTTTCCTCCTTAACTATGCTTTAAAGTTACTTAAGAAAAACAAAAACATAAACAAACCAAAAAAAAAAATTACAATCAACAAATAAAGGAGGACAATGCAAAGAAAATAATGAGTAAGAAAAAAAAAAAAAAAAAAAAAAAAACACACAAAATCTGAAAATATCACTGTCCCCCAAAATTCCAAACCTAAATCCCCAACGCTCCCCACCCCGCCAAACTGCCCCAGGAAGGAATCATACCTGTACTTGGACTCAGAATCTATACATTTCCATTGTTTTTCTTGATGTACACATACACATATACATATATATACATACACACATATATATATACACATATATACACATACATGCACACATACATACATACATACACATACCCATACACATATACACACACACATACACATATAGCCCATATACGTGTACATACACATACAGTACATACATACATACATACATACATACATACCTACATACATACACACACACATTCTAGGTTTTACCTAATTAGCTAAGGCCACCCTTCTCCATCTTTTACTTTAGACCATCTGTCTGCATAGTTTATTTTACCTGTCTCATGTGCTATTACGCACTCTATTCGACAATAGTGTCTGCTATAGTTCTTAAAAGCTCTTATATTCAAATTTTTTACATCTATCATTTTGTTAATAAACATTTTACCCAGTAGAAGAATAATATTTTGAAGTGCTTGGCTGTCACTTGCAAAGTCACCCAAGAGTACTGTAGAGAGATCTAAGCGTAAACTGATGTAAAATTTTAGTAGCCAGCTTTGAACCTCAAGCCAGAATACAGCGATTGAAGAGCAGTACCAAAATAAGTGTTCAGTTGTCTCCTCTTCCTCCAAACAAAAGCGACAGTATGGATTTGTCTCTTTACCCCAAATATACAACATTTTCTTTGTATTTAAGTATTTATAGATTAACTTATATTGAAAAAAACGTATTTTAACATCTAATGATGCATTATACAAAATATTAAAGATTTGTTTCCATGGAAGTGGACAGTCTATCATTTTTTCCCAACTTTCAAAAATTTTATATGGAAATTCTACCAGTTTATTTGTTTGTAAAAAGAAGTTATAGATCTCCTTATTAATTTTTGTTCGGTTTAGCCATCTGCTCTGCTTTATACTTGGTCTACATACTATATTATTATCACAACTAGTTTTAATTTTTTGTTTCCAGCTTGAAGGCAGGGATGCAGTTAATTGATTGTATTGTTCTACTGTACATACATCTCCATAAATAATCCTTAGTTGTTTATATGAGAGTATCTCACATTTTTCATTCATAATATCTTTAACAAAAATAATTCCTTTACTAAACATTTGCTTAAAAAAAATGATTTGTCCTCCACTTAGTATATTTGAATTAAACCATAATATTTGTTGTCAAATTTCTTCATTTTTTTCTGGAGGGTAATACTGAAAGTGTAACCAACTTTGTAATGCTTCCATTAAGAAGGTGGAGGCTTTTTTGGCAATGCTTTCCTTCTTCAGGTATACTGGAGCTATCTGCAAAAATGGGTACAGTCTCTTTTCAAACAGTGGGTGAACTTTTCCAAGCATCTTACTTGAGAACCAATCAGGGTTAAAGTAAAATTTTTGTATAAGAGATGCTTTTAATGATCTATTCATTGCCTTCAGATTCAGCAATTGTATACCACCTGCTTCATAATCATTATAAAGATATACTCGTCTAATTTTATCATTTTTACCATTCCAAATAAACTTAAATATTTGTTGTTCATATTCCTTAAAAAAAGCTTCAGGTGGTGAAGGAAGTGCCAACATCAAATAAGTAAATTGAGACACAACTAAGGAATTTATTAACGTTGCCTTACCGTAAATAGTGAGATTCTTACCTTGCCATGGCTGTAAAATAGCACAGATCCTACTCAACTTAATCTTATAATTAATTAAAGATATCTCTCCCATATCCTGTGGTATATGAATACCAAGTATGTTAACGACTCCATCCACCCATTCCATTGGGAGATCACAGGGAAGTTGGAAGTTACTACCTTTTAGCTGGCCGAGCCTCAATATACGGCATTTCTCATAGTTGGGCTTAAGCCCTGATACTTTAGAAAAATTATTCAAATCAATAATAAGGTTTTGGAAAGAAGTATTATCTGGTGCTAACATAAAACTAGAATCATCTGCATACATGGATACTTTGTTGTTAATTCCATTTAATTCCAAACCCATAATCTTTCCGTTAGATCTTACTTTCATTGCCAGGATCTCGATTGCAATGATGAAAAGATAAGGTGATAGAGGGCAGCCTTGTTTGACTCCCCTACCTAATGGTATCGGTTTTGATAAATGATCATTATTTAGAATCTTGCAAACAGAATCATTATACATTATTTTCACCCACTCTATTAAGGAGTCTCCAAAATTAAAGTGTTTTAGGCAGCTAGTTATAAAGTGCCAACTGATTTTATCAAATGCCTTTTCAAAATCAGCAATAAATATTAATCCAGCTTTATTATTTTGGTCATAATGTTCAATTATTTCTAATATCTGTCTAATACTGTTTGATATATTTCGCCCTTGTATAAAACCGGTTTGATCGTTGTGTATTATTAATGGCAATACTTTTTTAATTCTTGTAGCAATACATTTTGCCAATATTTTAGAATCATACCCCTGTAACGTGAGTGGTGTCCAATTTTTAAGTTGAGTAGGATCTTTATACCTTCCATTTGAATCCTGTTTTAATAGCAAGGAAATTACACTTTGTTTTTGTGAATCTGCAACTGTGCCTTTTTGATAAGAGAAATTAAAACACTCCAATAATGGTTCTTTTATCAACTCGTAGAACACCTGATAAACCTCTACTGGAATCCCATCGAGGCCTGGTGTTTTCCCTTTTTTGCATGAGAAAATTGCCTGTTTAAGTTCATTCTCTGTGATAGGACCTTCACATGATTGTTTTGATACTTCATCAATTTTAGCTTGCATTTGAAAAAACATCTCATCATCACATTCATCTGGTTCAGGTTCTGGTGAGAATATTTCTACAAAATATCTCTCTATTTCCTCCATAAGTTCTTTTGATGAGGTTATCATTTTATTTTTATTATCTATTAGTCTATGAATATTTTTCTTCGAATTATTATTTCGCTGTAAATTCAAGAATATTTTATTACACTTTTCTCCTTTTTCCATCCATTCAGCCCTATTTTTATAATATGTTTCATTTGTCTTCTCATATATTAATTGTTCATAATCTTGTTGTTTCCGTTCCAGTCTATCCAAAACGTTTTGTGAAGCCTCAGCTTCATCCACAAGTACTATTAAAGTGTCAATCTCTTTTTTAATATTCTGTTCTTTTAATCTAATCTGCTTTTGCCTAAATGAAGCCATTTTTATTGTGTGCCCTCTAAGACCACATTTAAAGGCGTCCCATACAATGTGCGGGTCTGCTGAGCCTACATTATCTAAAAAAAAGTTCTTTATAAATGTTTTTGTTTTGTCTATGTATACAGGATCATCCAGGAGTTTCTGATTAAATTTCCAGTATGACCTTCCCCTTGGATGGTCAGCCATATCTAAGTGCAATGAGATCAATTGATGGTCTGACCTGATCTTGTCTTCAATCATAACTTTTTTAACTTTTGAGATAAAGGAAAAGGAAATAAGAAAATAATCAATACGACTTGCCTGATTTTGTCTTCTCCATGTGTAGTTTCGTAATTTGGGATTTTTTAATCTCCAGATATCCACCATGTCTTTCCCATTCATTATTGCTTTAATCTCTCTATGGCTATGGGGGTGATAATCAGTTTTAACACCTCTTTTACGATCAATTTCCCCATTTTGAACAACATTAAAATCTCCTACCATAATATAATTGTCACTCTCAAAAGACTCTTCATTCATTTTGTCATGCATTGCTTCAAAAAAAGTTGGATCGTCTATATTTGGCCCATATACATTAACTAAACAGATATATTTGTCCTCTATAGCGATTCTCAAAATTAGCCATCGTCCTTGTGGGTGAGAATCAAACCCATGTATTCTAATTGTTGAGTGTTTTTCCAACAGTACCGTCACCCCCCTCTTATTTTTGGAACCGTGAGAGAATATGACTGGGCCACCCCATTCTTCTCTCCAAAGTTGTTCATCAGCTGGTACTGAATGAGTCTCTTGTAAGCAAATTAAAGAATAATGTTTTCCTCTGAGCCAGGCAAACACTTGATGTCGCTTTTTCCTTTCTGCTAATCCATTTGTATTATAGCTTGCTAATCTATATTCTCCACATGACATTTTTTAAGAGGTTTTCCATTTCATAGTGCAGTTCAGTATCATATTAAACTTATATTTTAAATAGAGTACCACACATAAACTAAAGTTAGCAGACGTTTTCCTTCCCAAATATTTCCAATCCAGCGTTTCCATTCCTTCCTCCCACAAACCCCGCCCTTCCCAGATGAGCAAAATTATCCCCAAAGAAGAAAGAAAAACAAAAGTCAGCATAGTAGCCTCTAACCCACAACAAGCACTTAAGACTATCTCTATGCACAACGCTACCACTGCTTCGATTTCACATATCTTCCAAGGTCCAAAGCAGAGAAAAGTAGGCTATAATAACAACAAAGTCATTGCGTAGCCAAAATAGTTAATAGTCCTTGTCAACATTGTCAACATTAGTTAGTAGGAGTTCAGTGAGTACAAACAAAATAAGATATCAAGCACACAAAGCAATATACGCAGGCTATTTATGACTTCTAAATAACGTTCAGGGGCTTAATCAGCTAAGGAAGTCGCTTGTCTGCTCGTTTACTCGTTACGCGTTTGTCCATAGAAGTAGTGATCAAACTTAGCCTACCATGATCTTGGTGTTTCTTCGTACTCACAACCACGTCGTTATCTTTTTATCCCTGAAGAGCTGGTCATTGACGTACAATTTATCTATAATGCGCACCTTCAACTTTTGGGCTTTGTAATCCTTCATGATGGGAATCAGGACGCGTCTTCTATCAACAACCTCCCGCGGATATTGTTGAAACATCGAATAATGTGTGCCTTTCAATTTGAAGCCAACACATCATCTTTACTTTTGCACTGACTAAATCTTACCACCACCGCCCGAGACCTTTCTGCGTCTCGAGTTTGGCCTAAACGGTGCGCCCTCTCGATGGATGCCTCAGTTACCTGGGCCTCCGTCATTTTTAAGTCCTCCTTCATAAAGGTTTTAACTATATTTTCTGTTGCAGAGTAATCTTCTTTTTCCGATTCTTTTAATCCCATGATTACGATGTTGTTTTGCATGCTTCGACACTGCATTTCTAGCATATCGTTCTTAATCTGTCTATTTTCTTTCGATAGCTTCTCCGCTTCAGCCTGTAAGGACTTCACTGTTGTTTTCATGTTGGAGTTTTCTCTTTTGAGATCTTCGATTAGATCATTGGTGAAATCCACAGACCTTTTAAGATCGGCTATGTCTTTAAGCATTTCATGCAGGAGATCCAATTTTTCAAGCTTTTTAAGTTGCGCATGCATTTCATCCAGCATTGCGCGGTCTGACAAAGTCAGTCCGGCCATTTCGGGTTCACTTGCACTTGATAGATCTAAGTCTGATCGCGTTCTTTTAGGTTCCTGTTTAGTTGCCATTTCTATGTTCAAATCAAGGTTTTAAACAGTTATGTCTGCTTTGTTCTTTGTTCAAATTAATGCATTGAGTAAATTCATTGATAGCGTTTGAGCCACGAGACCGTCACTCCACCTGCTCCGCCATCTTTCTTCTTTTGTGTTCCAGGTTCACTTGTTTCCAGCGCAAAACTTTAGTAAGGTTAAGCACAACCCAATCAATATCACATTTAGGGGACAACACATCACAAAATTCCATAATGTTCCCAAACTTCACACAAAAAATATAAATTTCCCGACTTTCCATGTCTGGAACAGGATGTATTTAAGTTTCATGTTTTTAACTGGCTTGATGGATAGTGAAAAGTCTTCAATCCTGAGAAATGGTGGCGTGACCTCGACCTCCCCGTCTTTGTGGTGTATGTTTAAGGTGTTTAGAGGCACACAGCCTTATGAAGCCCTCTGTTCCTGTTGAATCACATTTTATAACTCCATCTGCACAAGTAGAAAAGACAAGTGATTAGAAATACAAAGGTAATCTGCTGTTATTAATACAAAAACATCACAACAAAATATGTTCAGACACTTATGCAAACAAGAATTAACAGAAAATGATTGCAAGTCAATGGTGCAAAAAATGTCTGAAAGGTAAGAAATAGAATGCTTTCTTCTAAATGCCTATAATTAGATCCAAAATTGTAAAAAGTAAAAGATGCATGCAGGCTGGTCCACACCACAGACCGTTCAAAGTTTTGTTTGCCTGAGATAAAGAACTGATCAAATAACCCTGATGGAGGGTGTCGTGGAAAAAAACTGCTCTGTTGACGCTAAATAAATTCAGCAAAAGTAGCACTCTGGGAACCCTAACAAAGAGACTAGTTGAGACGAGAAGTTGCAGATAATTGAAGAGCCTTTATTCACCACACCACTCAAAGCCAACAGCTCGCTTGCCTTTCAAGTCTGCTGCGCTGAAGAGATGGCGAGTGAATTGAAGTCCAACCAGGTGTTCTGCAGAAGACCCCAAAATGCTGCCTCTGAGATCCAACAACGATCTGAACTGCGCTTACTCCGCTACCAATATTTACACTGCTCGGCGGTGGCCCCGACCTTCCTATGCTTATCACCTCTTTGGCCAGGTGGGCTCTTATCTCAGTTCATAATTGGTGAAAGGCCCCTCGTTATCCTGTTTATTAAAAATGATGACCAGCAGGTTTCTTATCAAGCTCCTAATTCTCAGAAAGCTGTATTCAGCTCATCTTCATCTCTTGGGCACTTTTCACTTCTACCATGTTTGTGATCTATTTTGACTCTCATGTCTACTTCTTGCCAAGTTGCAATTAGTCAGTGCTTAGTTTGCAGTTCGCAGGAGGTGCCTTATCACCACCTGACTGTCTTATCTTATTGCCTCTTGGGTCTCTGGGCCTCTGCATGTTCACCTGTGACCCCGCTTCACGTACCTCTCCCAGCACCCTTCTTTCCATGTGACAGTGAAACATGTTACACATTCACACATATTCTTCACATTCTCTTTTACATTTTCCCAGAAAGCTATATTCAGTCACCTCTTGAGTGCTTTTGGTATCCTAACGTGTCATTTTGTTTTTTTTCTGAAAGCCTACTTCTTGCCAATTAGCGTTTGATTTTTGTAGCAGGTGTCTTATCTGTGTTTGACTGTCCTGTCTTATCGCCTCTCGAGTCTGCCAAGGGGTCTTGGCTGTCCGCCATTAATCTCTGAGCTCCTTACATTTTTCTGTGACCTCGGTCCACAGCACCCTTTTGACAGTAAGATATATTCTTCAGTCATACACATATTCTTTACAAACATCAGAAAGCTGTCTTCAGCTCATTTCATCTTTTCAGCGCGTTTAATTCTATGATATCCTAATATGTTCATAATTATCCAATTTTGGGTTTCCTACTTTTTTCCAATTAATGCTCAGTTTTGCAGTTTGAAGCAAGTGTCTTATCTGTGTCTCACTGTCCTGTCTTATCGCCTCTTGGGTCTGCCAAGGGTTCTTGGCTGCCCGCCACCAACCTCCGGCCTCTACACACTCGCACTCTTACTTCTCCCTCGCTTTCCATTTAACAATGAAGCATGTACATATTCCTTACACTTTTTCTACTACAAGGGAGACTTAACAACTGAAACCATAATCAAGAAACAACCAAGAGCTGCATTTTGATCTACATACATTCATTTACCCCACTTCATAGAGGTCGGTGTCGAGACTAAACTCAATCTCAGATTGAGGTAATCGGTTGTGGAGCCAAGCTAGTACAAAATACTTACAACTAGCGGGTAAATACTGATTTTTATCCAGAGTATCCAAACTAATGCATAACGCACGATACTAGTGGTCTCCACTTGGGGGCAGGCTACAGGATTCATGCTGTATTACAGCTGGTCATCAGAACTACAGCGACAAGTTAAAGTCAAAGTCAAAGTCAAAGTCAGTTTTATTTGTCAATTTCTTCACATGTACTTGACATACAAAGGAATCGAAATTACGTTTCTCACTATCCTATGCGTTTACATAGACAACAACAACAACAACAGTAAAGTGCAAGTGCACAAGACAAGACAAATCCTAAGCTAAGTTATTGTAAATAATAAATAAAGTGCAGTTGCTTAAGGCTACTGTTACCTAGTGTTGCTAAAACTAAACCAGGTATGACAAGTCAAGACGACAAGACGAGACAAGACAACACTGAGTGTGTGCATTTAGAGGTAGTTGTTATTGTGAAAGTGATGGCTAGTGCAGTAAAAATATAAATATAAAGTGATGGCTAGTGCAATAAAAATATAAATATAACAGCAGCATGTGTGTGCAATTTTGCATATGCAGAGTCTCAGTTTAGGTAAGGTGGGGGGGTGAGAGTCCAATGTCCCTAGACTTCTCCTGCCAGCCTGGTGTTCCTTCTGGCTGGGGCTGAGGGTGAGGGTGAGGGTGAGGAGGGGAGAGAGTTCAGCAGTCTCACGGGTGAGGAGGGGAGAGAGTTCAGCAGTCTCACGGCCTGGTGGATGAAGCTGTTCGAGAGTCTGGTGGTGCGGGAGCGGAGAGAAGTTAGTCGTTGTCATAACGTAATAATGTTTAGTGTGTATTTGTGTTTGTACTTGCATGTTTTGACAGTGTCCAGTGTAGTAGAGCTGAACCTCGTCATTCGTGCACGATGCTACCGGTCTTTAAAAAAGAACGAGGAACCCCACAACCTTGAGGTGCAGTGATCATAGCAATACCACTGAGGCTCTGTCCAAAATGTTCACTTGTTCAAAGTGCAGTACATTTGCTTATCAATTATGGTACTACTCATCACATATGATGAATGAACGGATATATATGCCCTGAGGGGAAATGGACAACCACCACAGGAAAATAAAACATTGCTAACCCAGGCATGTGTCTAGCAACTGATTACATTTACGACACTGTATGCATTTTACAACCAATTTGCTTACCTTTCTGATGAATATAATCTGTCTCAGCGCTCTTGTGTTGTTACCCAAAAGTAAAGCTGCAGGGTGGGTTTTCCTGACTAGGTCTCTTGGAGTTACTGTACTGTAGATGACGATTCACACGGTTGATGCAGCGAACCTGCGTGGGTACGGGTGTTCATGCACTTCTAGTAGAGGAATGTACAATCACGTTGTTGCACTCCTCTATCAGACAGCGCATTACAGCACCATGGGCATTGCTTCAGTTCCTCTCCCCTTGGCTTCTACCAGCATGCCCCAAGCATGGCACAAACCATGCACGCAGGTTAACATTTCTACTGGAATAGCAAACTTTTATTTTATAAGCAAGAAAAGTTAAGCAAAAACATTCTTCATGCATTTTACAACTTACTACCCACTTTCAAGGGGATCATATCAGAAGTGATTGACCAGCTGGTCATTAAAAAACCAAAACAGTCTGGCAGCTCTGGAGTGAAGTCGACCCTCTATATGCCCTATAAAGGTTGGTGGATCAGAACTGTGCTAATTTATTGTCAATGAAAAATATGATGGAGCTTCATGCGCTTGAATTAACAATGGAAATATTTGAAATGGTCTTATTTAATAAACAAAAATAAACAGAAACACACAAACAGATTACAATACGATAAGCACTCCAACCCAACAACAGTCAGTCGCTTTCACGAAGTCATACATGCCCGCGGTGAGGAGTCTATGCAGCGGCTGGCTACACGCATTCTAAAGGGTACCCGCCAGACCGCTGCTATGAGGAGGGGGCTGGAGCTGGAGCCGGAGGTGCTGAGATTGCTCAGGTGAATGTATATGCCTCTGGTTTTGTGGTCCACCCAGATGCACCTCATCTGGGGGCTAGCCCAGATGGAAGAGTGGTGGACCCCACAGAAATCCCACCCTTTGGCCTCATTGAGGTGAAATGCCCCAATGCGCAGACCATCTTTGAGGCCACACACATTAAGGTTGTGGGTGGGAAGCCACAGCTAAAACGGGGCCACAAATACAGGACGCAGGTCCAGGGTGGTGACTGGCCTCAGGTGGTGTGACTGTCGCCAACACAGCTGGTGACCTCACCATTGAGAGGATCTGGCATGATGATCCTTTCATTACTGCAATGAAACAACAATTAGATGTCTTCTATTTTAAAATATTTATAGATCAATATTTTAAAAAGTAGTAGTGTGTGCGTATGTGTCCTTGTTTATCTAACTCTTGTGTACTTGCATGTTCTTGTGTAGTATGTGTATTGTTCAGTGTGTTACATTTAACAAAACTTTTTAAAAGCACATAAAAAAAAAAACTACTTACCTCGCACTAGGTTTCTGTTGGGTGAGCTGTGGCCTAATGGTTGTGGAGTTCGTCTTGGAATCGGGGGGGTTGCAGAAACTACACTATATGAACAACAAAATAATTTCAAACATATCAGACTTATTAATCAAAAGATATTCAAAACACCTTACCTAGCAATGTGCAGCTAATGCATTTCTTACTTGTTACTTGCTCTTAAAGGGGCAAGTGGTGAGCTAAATCCAGTGCCCGTGTTAAGTGCAGTAGTTTAATCTAGGGGTCCCGTCTCAGCAGTTGCCTCTAAGCCTATCCTCTGTGCTTTACTCCAGTATACCAACACGTGTGCTGAAGGTTCAATAGCCTGCCAGAATTTTCTGAAGATGCATGCTGACGGGAACCTCATACAGTAATCGAAAGAGACAGAGAGAAGTAGAGAACTGGGCGCGATTTAAAGCACCGAGTTTATACAAACACTTACAGTATGCTTTCGGCGGCTACCCCTCCCCCACTCTCACGAAAAAAATGATACATTAGTCAAGAATTCCATTGCAGACTACCTCCAGTCAACTACTGTAGACATGCACAACTGGATGAGGCCCGGGTCCTGGTTGCTCAAATAGTGAGGACTGCTCGCATCCAGAATATACCAACATGTTTGGCTTGCAATAAAAAAACTCAGGTTAATGTAATTAAAGTGCAATTGTAAAATTAAACTAAGCAAGACGTCAGTATTACTAGCAAGAAAACAAGTGGATCATAGCTGCCCCAACTTAAGGTATGACAGCGGGTTTCCTTTATAATATGCCCGCAGTGGCACTAGTTACCAAGACAGTCACAACACGATAAATGTGATTTTCATTGCATCTTAAGTCATTTCATGTAGGATTTACCGTCTATTTATTGTGACTTCTACTAGCGTCAAATCCATAGCATCGCGGGCTATCTGACAGCTAGCACCCCCTTAAGAAAGGCGCACTTTTGACCGCGCCTAAACCTTTAGCTAGTAGCCTAATAATCTGTTGAATATACAGATTATAATCTGTTGAACAGGGGGGGTTGTAGTGTTTTTGATTGCAACTTAATTTACAACGTAGTTCTGTAGACGTCCTTGAATTTACTTTGTTGTTGGCAATGTGTATAGCTGACAATTTAACAGTGTCTTTCTGCTGGGTTGCATACTGTGGTCACACAGAGTTTACTGTATGCTTAGTGTGCCAGGCAAACACTTCTTCTGGAAAGCCGTAAAGCTATACCGACGCCTGATTCATATGGATTCATGTTCGAAGCAGCACACTCTGGTTGCTTCAATGCCTATGTTATGCATGGGTTGTGCTATGCTATGTTGCTAACTGGAAACATTTAGTACTGCAGCAATATTGTTTTTTTCTTGTTTGGGGTACCGCGGACCCTTTTCCAGGGGAGAGAGCGTTCAGACCATAGACATGCTTTGATCTCGCCGCGAACTTGGTCAGGTGGTTCATCTGAGCCTGTAGTATGGAGTGGGCGGGGTGGGGGTGTGCGTGAGCAAGAAAGCTCATTGGTTACTGCAGATCATATACTTTTCAAATTTCTTGCATCACTGAGAATCCCTCCAGTGTTGAGAAACAGCGACAGACAGTAGTCAGTAGTTGGATCGTGTGCGAGTTAAAATTAGTGAACGACCCCTGAAACAAATACGTTTGTTTCAGACTTTTACAAAAAAGTCAAAAAGCAATGACCCAGGGCCAGGGCTGTTAGACCCAGGGGTGTCATCTGCTTGCCAGTCCTCTCCAGTTGTCACAGACATTAACGAGGCAGCTAGTAACGAGCGTCCTCCAGCACCTAGCAGCAGTAATGTGCTGCAGCTGGATTCTAGCTTAGTTCCTGCTGAGTTTGAATGTCCACGACCTACATCCTCTGAATTTGATGTAAGATCACCTACATTCCCCCCATGTCCCTTAACATCAGAAGCAGATGATGGTTCACTTTGCTCCACCTTGCTGACAAATGAGCCTTCAGCTAGTTCTGCCAATGAGCTACGTGTCAGCCCGCTATCAGACTTATCAGACATAGGCAAACTTCAAACAGATGCCTTAAAATGTGCACCAGACTCTGTAAAGCTCATTGTCCTACAGAACCACTTCAGACCAGACAGGGGGTGGAAGCCCCCTTCTACCCTCATTTTCGGTAAACTCAGAAAAGTACCTGATGAGTTTTTCAACGAGTCTAAGTACCCCACGTTGCGTTATAGCGTGTGTCAGGATAGCCTATTTTGTGTTGCATGCATGCTGTTCTCGTCCGGTGATTTGATCCTTAGGACTAAACCACTCCGAGACTGGAGCAATGCCAAAAAAATCGTCGCCAAACACATAGGCACACAAGCACACCAGAATGCCCAGTTGCGGGCTTCCGAGTTTCTCCAGAATGGGAATCAGAATCATTGGACCGTTCCCATCAAGAGACAACAGAACGCAACAGGCATAGTATTCAGGACATCATTGACTTGGTCAGTACCTGTGGACAGCAAAATGTTGCTCTTAGGGGTCATACAGACGAACGGAGTAATTTTCAGGCTTTTTTGAAGTACCGTGCAAAAAGTGACACCACTTTAAAACAGTACCTGCAGCTGGCCCCTGCCAATGCAAATTATTGCGGTCACCAGATTCAGAACGAGATCATTGAACTCTGTGGCAATCAGATACAGAATGCTATTCTTCGAAAATGCCGGTCCGCTGAATGGTTTTCTGTGATCTTGGATGAAACAGCTGATGTAAGCAACACAGAGCAGGTGTCAATTTTAGTGCGTTATGTCCATAATGGGTCAGGGGGCTATTCAGTGAGGGAGGACTTTTTGTGTTTTGTTTCCACCGCCGACACTACAGGAGAGACTTTAACCAAGGTCTTATTGGACAAACTGATGGAACTGAAGCTAGATCCACAGAACATGGTGGGACAGGGCTATGACGGCGCAGGGAATGTCAGTGGCAAGGTGCGAGGTGTGCAGGCTCGAGTCAGACAGCTATATCCTGCTGCTACCTACGTGCACTGCAGAAACCATGCTCTGAACCTGGCCATAGTGCATTCCACGCGAATCGCACTAGTTCGTAACTCTCCTGATACGGTCCAAGACATTGTGTCTTTCCTATCTGGTTCCCCCAAAAGGTTACAGATATTTTTAGGTGACCAAAGCGCTAACAACCAACGTCTCCAAAAATTCTCAGACACTCGCTGGTCCCAGCATGATGCATGCATTTCTGCTGTCATTGAAAATTATGAGCGCATATTTGTGACCCTTGGGAAGCTTCCGATAGAGGGGGACGCTAAAAGCTGTGCTACGGCGACCGCCCTGTCTAGATCAATGGAGTCATTTGACTTCATAATTTCCATCACCGTTATCCAGGGCTTGCTGCAAAATCTTACACCTCTTAGCAACAGCTTGTAAAACCCAGACTGCCATCTTCCAACAGCTGCAGCTAATGCAGCAGACTTAGTAACGCTGCTCCAAAGAAAGCGAGACACGGCCTTCCAACATTGTGAGGGCAGGGTTGCGCTTTGGCAAATAAATTGGATGTGCATCCTATGATCCCCCGAATCGTCGCAATGCAGACCAAACGTTCCAACACACCGGCAGCAACTCCAGACGAGTACTGGCGATGAAATTTGTTCCTCCCGTTTGTTGACCATCTGATTACAGAAGTGACAGATCGCGTCTGCTTATCACTTCCGCGGCTTAACACTAGAAGTCCCAGAGAGGGGCCATTTGGCCTTTTTACCTAGAAAACCCACAAGAGTCCCCCCCAAGTCCCCCCTGTGGACACTCATTTTGTTATGGAAATGTGGCTGTTAGTGGCACACGGCCGGAGCCACTTGAACCTGTGTGGGGGAGGGGACACACCTTACAGCTCAGGAGGTTCTTTTGAGAGCAAGGTTTAGTTCTGAGATGGATAAATACCTCAGTGAACATAGCCATAAAGACTTAAACTGGACTATGAGCTGTATGCAGTGGAAAGGATCAACAGGAAGGAAGGGATCAACACACTGACATTTATTGTTAAAAAAACAAAAAAACAAAACATATTTACAAAGAATGAAAAAGCAACTTTTTTTCCCAGTTTTGATGTGGAGGGTTGTTGCAGAAGTAATTGTTATTTTTGTGTGCTAAAAATAGTAAAAAAAAAAAAAAAGAAACCCAAGCATATTTACAAATAATGAAAAACCATGCATTATGAGTGAAATACATTTGAGCAGTCACTCACAATCCTGGCACTGCCATTGCCATTGCTCCATTCGGCATTTCCCACATGTATATCGGTAGCAGTCAACACAGCGCACACTTGCATGATTGTCCTTACATATAATTTTAGCCTGACACTTGGCTCTTTTTCCTAGTTGTGGTGTGGAGGGTTGTTGCCGAAATAATTGTTCCTTTTGGGCCTTTTTCATACCCACGTGGGAGTGAGCCAACTCTCTTGCAAGCTCCAGCAGGAAATCCACCCATCTCTCCTGCCTCCCGGTGCATAATTGATAGAGCATGTGTGCATTCAGTGCTGCAATATCTATCATGTTATAGAACACTGCTACTGGCCAGCGCCGCACTTTGTTGTGTTGTAGAGTGTGATGGTGTTTGGCTTCTTTTTGGTGGTATCTCCTGCTGAGAACATATACAGTCTTCTTCCGCCAGTAAAAATTTTAGGTCTACATGCCATAATCTACAGAATGCGCACATAGCTTCTTAATATGCAAACTTAAGCTGTCTTTTAGCTAACTGGCATATGGCTATTATCCTTGTTGATTCATGTAACTGAGCTCCCACACATTTCTGGAGACTGCTATCTTACATCTACGATGTTTGATGAGCATATCAACATAATCTGATATGATTGTGTAGTTTGAAGCACTATTTATGTTTTTTATGATAAATAACTGCTAAAAAATGTTTTGCTTGTGTGCTCGCATTAATTCTCTGTGCCCCAGTAGAGTAATCTACTGTACTGTAGCCTTCTGAGACAAACGCTAAATAATAGTTAAACTCTGAATGCAACAGGCTAAATCAATTTTGCTCCTCCGTACACATACCAACTCGGTATGATGTTTTAACATGCCAATTTTCATTTTACACCGAAGTTCTCCTTTAAGGCCCAGTATTTGCTGCCAGACAAACTCATGGCCTTGTCCGACACTTTATGGATTGAAATAAAGGAGGAATATAAGGACTTAATGCCCAACGTCGCTGCTGTTAGAACTGTGGCACTGAGCTAGAACTGTGGAAACAGTTAAACAATTCCAGCCGAAAAAACACGACATTTGTCAAGTGCTCGAGACTACTGCATTTTTTTATCCAAACATTCACAGCATTCTTCAAGTCTTGCTGACAATGCCAGTTTCCACAGCCTCAGAGCGTTCTTTCAGTACATTGAGACGTCTCAAAACGTACTTGCGCAATACCATGAGTGATACAAGGCTCACCGGGCTTGCGCTCATGAACATTCATTTTGATATGGAGATTAACAGCGAAGAGATTATGAGACAGTTCGACGCTACAGGTAGAAGGCGAATTAACTTTCAATAGACTGCAGTTTCACCCGGTGAAAGTAGGCTATGATTGGGTGCTCTTAGCCTGGGTGTGCCCATACTGCCTGTGACGCTGCATTTACATTTCGCGAGCAAGTCAGTCTGGCCAAGCTCTAAACCATTTCTGCTCAGTCCTCAGATAGGGGGCCAATGAAAATCGAGCATTTCAAAAGGCAATGACGCGGTAGTTTGGAAACCGGAAATCTATCTCAGTCACTGTCTACATGGCGAACGTGGAGCAACCGTAAGATTTCAATGCATCTGTAGCTGCTGTTTAGGACGAATTCAAAGGGAAGTTCTATCTGAAAATAGAGCAAAGGGCAGCCCTTGAAGCATTTGTTGCGGGAAAGGGCGTTTTTGCAATGCTACCAACCGGCTTCGGTAAAAGTTTAATTTATCAGTTAGCCCCGCTGGTAGCCAAGTCCATGCTTTGCGCGGACGCTGTTGTTGTGGTCATGTCGCCTTTGATCGCACTGATTCATTTTTCGAATATCAATATTAAATGGGCAACACCAGCCACTCTCATGTTCACCTCACAAGTCCGACAAAAATCATTTAACGCCATGATTATAACGCAATGACTACTACTACTTTTTGTTTGGATCAAGCAGTTTCTTCCGCTGGGGTATACGTCAGAGGGCAGAGGGGTGTGATTGATTGAAGCTTCGTCCAGTAGCTAACAGAGGCATTTGAAAGAGGCGGGTTAAGCCCGCCTTCTGAGAAATGGGTTTACAACACAGCTTGGCCAGACCAATGCTCGCAGAGCATTGACAAGTCGCGATAGCCAGGCTAGGGTGCGCTCAAAGTCCTGGCTGCGATTGCGGTGGTGTACCAGTGTGTGTATGTGCGCGCGCGTGTGGCAGTGCTGTGCAAGTTCACTATTTTTTCCACTAGTGTTTATTGTTCATGTGTAGTTTACGTATCAAGTATGTTCATATTGTTAGTCGTTGTGTTGTACAGTGTCGTTGTGTCATTTTCAAATTTGTCTAATCATTGCTTGGCAAATATTTGATCACTTGTTTTAACGTGACAAGTTGATGTGATAATATGTGCTTGGTGTCGTTGGAAAGCAGAGATTCTGTACTTTCTTCTAATGTGCGTGCCTCATCTATCCGATCACCGGTTCGCGGGTAATTTCAACGAGAGTAATGCCTGTGCAAAGCGCTAATATGAGAGATTTTGGTGAATATTTCAATATTAATATCTCACCGATACTGATCTCAAAAATAAGCGGGAGGTCACGTTGTAAAGCCCGGGTTCTGCTGTTTTGTTTGGTATAAGTGCTATCTCTCTACAATGTACTGTTCCTGAGTCATTTAGCAGAGAAGAATGGGTGTAAATTTGGACGCATTTTGCGTCCATCGGGCCCATAGGGTTAAGTATCGTGTTGCGCTATTTTTCTTTCCTAAGAAATGAGAAACCGACTAATCAAAATGTCGTTTACATGACAAATTTACCATTACATCAAAACACTTTCTTGCACTGTCTCCATTTTGTAAGCATAGAAATGTTTGCAAGTTAGTTCTTTAGCGTTTGCTAACTTATCATTCTGCTTGTTCCCATGTAAACCATTACGTTCGCTGCTAATAAGCTAGCTCACCCAGCCTCATGTGCATCTAGTAACTCTAAAGCTTACCTGTGTTTAACAAAACACGAAAATAACACACCTGAACAAAACCTATAGACACATATACACTTAGCTTATTTTGACATATACACAGTTTCTCGTCTACTACTCGAGCAAGTAAGAAACTTACCTGGGGTTGGCCGCACGTAGTCATGGTCCAAGCTAACGCTAACATTAGCAATGCCAGCGTCTTCTCGGCCACAAGATCCTCCTCGACGACCACGAACATCAAACCCCAATCTTTCCGTCGACCTCTCATAAACAGATTTCCTAGCTGAAGGTCTGTCACTGACCAGGGAAAAATAAACGGCATTGCATCTTTCTTTATCTTCGTAAGGCCGCTTGCTGTTGTCACCAAGTCGCTGCTGTGAAAGTGAATGCTGCAAATACGCGCTCCGTCTACATTAAAAAGTGGACCTTCGTCTCTCTTAACTGCCCGAGTCCATGTCCTCTTGCGTTTATCGTCACGGGGAAATGCAAGAAATGACAAGTAAGGCTGTTTCTGCTTGCTGTTGGTACACTGAGGTACACAGCACTACGCATTTGTTCTGGGTTGAGCCATGCTTCAGTAACTGGCTAGATGGCTGACCGGAAGTAACAATACTCTCACTTCGCTTAAATCGAACGTTCGCCATTTATAAGTGAGATAGGCCTATCATGACCCCCTGATCGGGACAGCTGTCCTGCCTGATGTCAGTGATTGCCTGATGGCAATGTCGCCTACATCTAGTGACAGCCTTGCACAGAATTGTTTTAGAATTGTCTAAATGGTCTTAATGGGTCAACTCCTAATGGCTATGTCGCCTGGATAAAATTTTACTGCTTTTGCACAGGTAGCATCAGGCTGTTTTGGTCTGTTTTGAAACCACCAGGCACATCAGATTCACAGATATGCCCATGTATAAGAACTTAAAAAACGTTTTACTATACACCACAAATAACCACAATTCCACAAGACAACAGATGGCTTAAAATATGACAATGTAATAATTATGTATATGGCTTTAAAAATAAATGCTGGAAAGTAGAGGAATTTGTAAACCATACGCAAACGTAATGAATGATTGGAAATACATGTGTATGTGTTAAAAAACAATAATACAAAAACAATTATAAATACAAGCACTGAATTTTGTTAGCTATTACAAAACATTGTATGTATTGACATCGATTGAACTTTTTTATCAACAATTACTGAATAAGTGAAATAAACGTACCTAATCTTAGTGTTAGAATGTATTTATTGTTTTGGGTGTAAAGGGTGCACCAATAAAAATGAGTGCATAGTGTAAAAAAGTTTATTCTTAATAAAATGTGATATTGCCTTCAATAACTGGAATCACTCAATCATAATTTAAATATTATAAACGTAAATTGTTATTAGACAATATTAATATCAACAGTCATGTGAAGGTAGAGAAATATTTAAACCTTAAGCTGACTTCACTAATGAATGTAAATATATGTGCTTAGGAATTGTAACTATAAGTACTGGCTTGTATGTATCCCCCCGCCCCAAAAACAAATGATCCTATAGTTTCTACTTCATTTTTTCACTTATACTTTTCTTTATTCATGAAGCAAGTGTACTTAATTCCAGTGATCTACTCAATTTTTGTAAGAGTAAAAATGCTGCTCCAATAAAATTGAGTATTCCATGGCTTGATTTTTTACAATGTAGATGCATCCCACCATGAATTAATTGCTAGCGAAGCTAGCATTAGCCGTCATATTGGTTTGGTCAGATTTTTGGCTTTTTTCCACTGATTTTCAGTCAACAATTGGTGAGACACTGCAAAAACACCTGGATATGAAACTTTGTGGGCATGTAGCCCTAGTAGTGAATAGAAGGTTTTGGCCCCGTGGGCCACTTGTAGCATAGCGCCACCTAGTGAAATGGGTAAGTGCAAAAATTGGGGTTTTGAATTGCCAATATCTTGGACTGAGAAGGCATTAAACTGTACAAAATATGTCATGCACAGTGAGCACAACAAATTCTAAAAGCATGGTTAGTACCATACAATTTGACCTGTAGAAGGTCCTGTACAAAATGGCATTTTTCTTATTATCTCAAAAACGCTACAGTTTAACAACAATTTTCCATTGAACCTCATGCACTGAAAACACTGGTCGACATCCACTTGAAATGCAAATTTCTGTCAAATTTTAAAATGACGAAAGTCAAAGTGTAAGAAACCCGTCATAGGGCATTCATGTGAATCTCACCAAATTTGGTATATGTCATCTGCAGACAATGCTGACAAAAAGTTATCAAAGGATTTATCTTGAAATGAACCATTTCAAAGTTATATGTCAATCAAATTTGAAGACGTAGCTAAAAATAGTTTGACAGTCCATATCTTGGCTTCTAATTGCCCAAGTTTGGTCAAACCTTACATGCAAACTCTACATAATTTACTTTGACATTTTGTCACAGGTGGTGCTGTTTTTTATCAAGGCTAGAAGTCCAAAAACCATTTTCGCTAAATAACTTGCCAGAAATTTTACCTAAGAAAACGTTTTTTTGTATGTCGGTGTTAGAGAGGCATATCAACCCAGCCCATACACACTCACTTGTAGCATAGCACCACCTAGTGAAATGGATAAATGCAAAAATTGGGGTTTTGAATCGGAGTCGGAACTGTACACAATATTTCATGTACCATCGGCACAATAACATGTAAAAGCACAACAAGTACCGTAAAATGCAGCCTATAGCGGGGGGCTGTAATTGCACAAAATGACATTTTTTGTATTATCTGGAGAACGCTGGTCAAACATGACTTGCTAACGCTACATATGCCCATGAGAATTATTTTTTTTTGTATGCCCGTTTTACAGAGGTGTGTCAACCCAGCCCATAAACACTTGTTTGTAATGTAGCACCACTTGGTGAAATGGGTAAATGTAAAACTTGGAATTGCCAATATCTTAAACCAAGAAGGCAGAAAATACACAAAATTTGTCATGTACAATCGGCAGGACAACCTCTGAAATCATGCCAAGTACCATGAAATTTAGCCCATTGGGGACACTGTATTTTTACAAAATGCCATTTTGGCTATTATCTAGAGAATGCTATGGTTTACATTTTTTTTACTCAAATTACATTGAATGTCATGCATTGAACACCTGGTTTTCTCCATGTCATGTACATCATGCTATTCTACCCCGCTTCTTGCCCCCCAGTCATTGCTACCTTACGTTAAGTTCATTGAATAGCTCATCAGATAAATGATGGACAGAAACATGAGATGCACAGCATTTTTGGCTTATTTGGTGAAAGCTTCATAGGTCGGTGAACCCAACCAGATTTTGGAAAAGAAACCTTTGTGTGGTGTAGTGCAAAGACCTGTCATGCCTTTGACTGTAAGATGCCTGAGGCTGGTCCTGGAGCTATTGTTCAATTGCAGCAGGCTCTGTGCTAATGAAAGCTAGCTTTGATATCATAATGTATGGTATATGAGCCCAAGAGAATTAAGGACATCAAGAGGAACCCAAAACTTCCAACACAGGAGATGAACGGCAGGGAATGTATGCCTTTAATCTCCTATTCAAGTTATGATTTGTTTACATGCAAGAGTGCTGGGGAAGATGTAATGTGAAATTCCTGACAAAATAACACGAGATGAACAGTTGGGAAACTGTCAGTGTTTGCTGGACTGATTTCAGATTCCCTTAGAAACTGCAATTAGGATTTAAAGCCACTGTAAAAAATAGTGGAAGATGTGTGTGTGTGTTTGCGCATGTCTGTCTGTCGGATTCAAACTTTTGAACTATCTTTTTTGCTAAAGGAAAGTGCCCTGCATACAGCTGGGAGGTTTGTGCCTTCTATGCTTTCTTTTCTGACGCATTGGGTTAAGTCAAAAATTCCCTTTCTGTAAAAGAGCTGAGAAATAATTAGCTACTTCCAACATTACACAGAAGTGTGTGAAGCAGACCGAGGTCAGCAGCTGCATCCTGTGGATTCTGACATTTCAAATTACCTGAACAATACCTGGAGCAATGTCTGGACCTAATTAACTTCCCAGTGAGACCAAATGTACACATCATTTAAAAAGATAGATATAGAAGTACAATAACATATGCTCAGCAGTGCACCCCTCTTTCCCAAACTCTCTATCACTCTTTTCTTTTGTACATTCAAAAGTCAATTCCTCCTTTTTCTCTCCCTCATCTCAGCCACATGCAAAGCTCTATTCCAATCTCACCAGCTCACTGTGCTTTGTGTTGAATGGAGGTGCTCATTCTCCATTAGGTAATCAATGTGCAAGTTAGATGGAGTTCATTTTAATGCACTCAATCTCAGCACTAATGTTTATTGCTTACAGGGTGCCGTGTGTCAGGAGCACAGGAGTGTTATATGGGCTTTGGGTTGCAGCCCATTTCATAAAATATTCATGGCATCAAAAATAAGAGGGAGGACAACCAAGCAAGGAACAAGGGTACGACTTTGTTTACTTTGTCTTACCGACCACAACTGCCACATGTAGTCTCATTCTACTAAAATCTCACTCTCTCTCTCTCTCTTGTTACTGTTGATGTCATTTGCTGCTCTGTTCTCTTTTCAGTAGGGTGTCAGTAGATCTGTTCTTAGCTGCAGTCAATATAGTTGTGAAGCAAAGTGATGCAAAAGAATGAAATATGGCCATAATTTCAGACCCCATTCAAGCTGTCATTGTACTCTGGCTCTCCATCAGTGATGTGGGGAGGAGTATTCCTTCTGACGCTTTCCCTCCTCCCCCTCCTTCTGACTCTCTTTACTTTTGTGAACAGTCTTCATTTTTCACAGGAGCTATTTCACAGCAGCACCGCCAGTAATATTAATTTTGCAACTGGCCCCTTGAAGCCCCTTTATTTCTCTTGGTCTCATTTTCTCATTCTCTCTTCTTTTGAGGAATGTGTATTTTAAAATATGTGTAAATTCTTAAAGGTGCCCTTGGCTTTTACCAGTTTTTTTTATGTTTTTCTTTCTGCGAGTTGGATTTTCACACAATATTTCGGTTTGGTTTTATGAATTGCACATTAAACCTTAAAGATTTTGGGGCTGATGCCATGCTGACACTTAAAGTTATCTCTGTTAAATCTGTACTACAATATTGATAGGGAAAGCCAACATATTGCTTGCCCTGATTCATATTCTGTTCTTATTTTGTGTTTAAGTAGATAAGCACTCAGATTTACCACAGTTGTATCATTTCTAAAAGTTTACCGAAACTACTGTAAAGTAACTGGACTTACTGGATGCATGTTTTCTTATCATATGAATTAACACAATTTAATAATTGACGTTAGACATGTTTGCCCAGAAATTACAATGCAATAACATGAGGGAGTATCAGACTCTCTACTCTACAGCTAATAAATGAGTAACCTGATCTATATGAGCTACCTCTGCTATGAACTGACCTCAGACTGGGGTGATTCTGAAGGAGACCAGCATCAGGGACAGTGTATGGGCTTTCCACACTTGACTGGTCCTGGTGCATGAGCTTCTGCTGCTCTCAGATCAGAGTGATGCCCTGTGAATGCAGCTCTCAGTATACACTAAGATAACTGACATCAGTCATTCAAGAAGTACCAAACTATGAGCCACAACGTATTATTTAAATGTGCACATCTCAGTACCAATGCAGTGTATCTGACATGAATACACACACATAACACATAGACTGACAGACAGACAGGTACAAGTACACACACACACACACACACACACACACACACACACACACACACACACACACACAGAGACATACAGACACACAGAAATTTCAATACCTCATTTGTTTCCTAAAGGGGAGTATATAAGAGAAAGCACAGATGAAAAAGGGGGATGGCTTTTGGCAGCATTGTGATCACTATCATGTATTTACGTAGGGAAGTAGCAATGTGGTGTGGTTCCATATACCATTCTGTATGTGTATATGGTATTTAGTGTAGTATTGAAGACATCCCTAAATACTACTGGACATTTAAATAGACCAGTAGATGTACCTATGGTAGTATTAATCACTCACCTCTCAAATGAGAGCACAATATTTTGTTTTGTTGTTACTGTTTTGAAATTTACTGTTAATAATAATAATAATAATAATAATAATAATAATAATAATAATCTTCTTTACTTGTACAGCACAATTCATACACACAGGATGCAGCTCAAAGTGCTGCACAGTTTGGCAAGAACACCACAAGACAACATTTCTTGCAGTCCAGTGACACCGGAGTGGACGAACACAATAACGAAATGACGCAATGCCCTGTTAATGCGGGCTACTGCGTGACACAATAATGCAATGTCATATTGTTAAAAGTGGCAAAACCCCACGTTAGTTTATGCCAGTTTTTAAGTTATTTCTTCTTCTATTTCTTAGAGAGAAAAAAAGAGAGAGAGAGAGAGAGGGAAACAGACAGAACCAGAGACAGACACAGAGACAGAGAGAACAAACATTTTTTGCCATAACTGCACATTATCCCACACTCTGACTGATCTTACACACATATACTCTCACACGCACAACTCCAATAGCCTGTAGCCTTGCAGTGACCTCTCTTTGCATGATAATGGAGCCATGTAGAGAACTGAGTAGAGGCTTGAAGCATGATGAGGTTCAGTGCATGCTAATTACGACAAGGAAGGTCAAACTCATTAGCTCTCTTTGAATTTGAATTTGCTGCCATCACTCACTGAGTGTTTCAGAGACAAGATGGGCCTTGCAAACAAGCCCCTCATCTGAGATGACAGTGTTGTCATACCATTATTTGAGTCTACCCCTGGTTTATTACATGTTTAGCAACCCATTTTCAACTTAGCCATAGCTTCCAACCATCATTAATTAATTTATGACCTTCTCCTCATGTCGATACCTGGCAGGGAGACACATTAAGGAGTAAAATAGCCACTCTCATGTTGAATCGGACCATTTCAGCTCATCTGAGAAGGCCATTAAGCTCTTTCCATATCATAACAGCCTTTGTTTGGACACACTTAAGCAAAGCATATCATTACACTTCAGCAGCACTCTAAGTGGCAATTTAAGAGGTCCATAAATTCAATTAGACACTGTTTAATCCTCCCCCAAAATATGTTAGCTAGTGATCCATGTGATTGGATGAGAGTGAGGCTCTGGTGGGATGGTACTACTGAAGAATTATCACCCTGGAATTACCATTTATTTCTTCTTTTTATGGTGGTGGGGAAAGGGCTCAGATGCTTACAGGCCTGTAATCACAGTCAGGCTCTCCCATGGGATCATAGCGTGGCATAGCCCATGGGGTGAGTGGTTTGGGATTCACACAAGCACACACACACATGTGTGAGAGGGGGAGAGAGGGGGAGGGCGTAGTCAGAGAGAGAGGGGGATAGAGAGACACAGCCCTCCTGCTAATGCAGCATTTATTGCCAGACGCTAGCAAAGCTGGAGAGGACACACCCCAGTGACTTGAGAGGGTGGCGTTGGATGCAGTGTGTGGGCGTTACACGGTGGGGTGCAGGGTGGGGAGAGACACCCCCACTCCCTCCTATTCCCCTTTCTCTTCCTCATCAGTGCCTTTATCCCTTTGTCGCTGTGGGACCAGCTAGGCTCCTTGAGGGGTAGCCTGTTCTGAGATGAAGAGAAAGGAAGAGAGAGAGAGAGGGCTAGGGAGGAGATGGGGGTTTGCTCCTAAAAAAGAACAGCTGCCACAATAGAGTGCCATTTCCTGCTGTCACAGCTCAGGCAGCTGAAGCGCCTACATGTAGACACAGACACACACACACAGACACACACACACACACACAAATAGAAAAAATAAAATAATGGAAAGAAATTACAGAAACAAACACAAATGACCATGATAACCCAAACCTTGTGTTTTTATGCAAATGAACATAAAACTTATTGATGAGCGGTTTTCACATCTCTAAAACATTTATGAACATATATCATCATTGAAAGATACTCTCAGACAAATTACACTGATGTTGTGTTAATGTCTATGTGTGTGTGTGTGTGTGTGTGTGTGTATGGTGTGTGAAATATCATAGCTCTGTGCTATACCATGGCAAACTAAAAACATGCAGCAGCGAAAATAAGCTTTACACAACTAGTACAAAGCATGTCTACCTATCTGTCATGTCTGCCTGGTAAACCAGACCCTCATACTCGCACTACATTTCATTCTGGAGTCGCTGCATTGAGAAACGATTTCTTCCTGGAGGTGTGGACTCTGCTGAAGTTTAAAACAAGTGACTCTGCCTTTAACCAATCGCTAACGTCTGGTCATCACATATGCAATTAGCCTACCTACGTACTACAATTCAAATGTAGCACACAAAGTCAACGTCATGGCTCACAAACACTCCCTCTGTTCGCTGATTGGCTAGGAGTTGCTCGGTCCTCATACATACATTTCAACAGCATTGACTCATATTATTTACTGACCTGAGCACCTCAAAACAGCAGTTTTTGCACATTTATTCTTCTCTAACAAAATACCTAGGTATCTATCATTATTGTAAGTCATGCAAATGGGGTGTACCAGTTATTTTGTCAACTACATACTTCAGATTCAGTGACATGGCATTGCAAAGCATATAAATTGAATAAACATATCGATTCACTAAAAGACAAAAACAATTGGTGAAAAATGTATACCAGTTAGCTAGAGCGGATGTGTCACACACATTAAACAAAGCATGCAGCAGTGTATCACACAAAAATCTATGTAGTCATATTTTCCACATTAGAATTTACAGCAACATCTTCCTCAAATCAACTTTGGCAATTTCAACCCAAAGCAAATCCAGTTTGTCATCAAAACTTAAGTTTAGCCATTGTTTACATAAGAACATCCCTCCAGAGTACACAGTTATACTGACAACATGACTAAGCAATTTGTCTGTCTTGTCAGTACACAATGAACAAAGACTTATCATTCTGATAGCACTGACATGTTCTTTGACAGACATATTTACTTTTGAGAGATGAGCTAAGGATTTTGAGCAAGAGACTGGCTTTTGCAGGTAATCCATGGTGTTTGCTATTTGTAGAAATTGTCTTGAGAAAATGAAAATGATTCAGGAAACGTACCACAGCATCTGAGAAAACCTGTAATATCACTTTTACAGTGAAAAGTAAACTCTTTGGTTTAAAATTGAGGCGGGAACATGCATGCCTCCTAATTGTAGACAGTACCTTTGGATGTGCATGTTGCTGTAAAACAGCCATGCAGTAGCAGCAGGAGAGTTGCTGCGGCAGGGACAGAGAGCACATACAGCTTTCGACTGAGCAGCCAGGGCTGTCTAGGACCGCCAGGTAGATTGTCTTTGACACACAGCCTGGAGATGAAAGCCGTATGACAGTTGGCCCACTGCACTGCTTCTGCCTCCCTCACCTCTTGCCTCCCAGCAGCCTCTTCCTCCCCCTCTTGTTCTCTCTCCCCCTCCTCTCATACGCTGCCTCCATCCATTCCTCTGGAGGGAAAGCCCAATCCTTCATCCCATCAGCTAAGCAAGGCCCTGCAGCATGATCTCATATCCCCAGCTTCAGCATCTTGTTCAGGGCTCAGCCGTTGCTGGTTCAAGTGTTTCTTTCCCTCTTTCTTCTCCTCTTTCTTCCTCTCAACTGATGTTGAGCACAACCTGCTCTCTCCTCTCTTGTCATTCTCCCTTGGCCACACTAAGCCACACTGACTGCATTTTGTCAATAACCATTTATTTGTTGCGCAATGGCAGCAACCATAACATCTGACCTCCCTGTTTCATCAATTATGGATAGATTATTGGATGTGAACATCTGCAAAAAACAGCACACTGAGCTCACCTCCTGGCACAGATTAAATCAGGTATTAAACCGCTGTCTAAAGTGCCAACCCAAAGACCCAACTGGGAGAATGAGTCAGGGGAGTTTTCTTCGGAATATTCTTCTCTCTCTCTCTTACACACACGCAGATAGACAGACAGACAGGCAGACAGACAGACAGACAGACAGACAGACAGACAGACAGACAGATAGATAGATAGCAACACATTGCATTGTATGATGAAAAGGATAAAGGATGACATGTTGTTCCTATATCAAAGAGTTAATGCACGTTCAAGGTGGCAATGTTGCCACGACGCGTCATAACTTACTGGACAAACTACCATTGCTAATTCCAAACTGGAGGTTGCTATGGCCAAGCCCCAGTCGTAATTCCATGCATTTGATTGTCAAGCTAGCTATTCCAAAGCTCTTGCTTAGCAAAATTACTTTAGTAGAGGCAGAGGGTCCAAATGCAGTGTGACAGCACTAAAAGATGATCTCAGAGGCATATAACATGTTGCAACTCTGTTCTTCCATCTGCTCATCATTTGCTAAAGCTGTCTCCAGAATTCCGTACCAGTAGATGTAAGGATATTGGTCCAGAACCTATTTGTTGTATATCATGTTACATTAATGATAATAGACAAACTGGGTTCAGGATTCCATGTGAACTTTACTTAGTCTCACGTATAAGCATTACAAATGCACACATGTGCCACGGTGAGAAAACTAGTAACAAAACCCAACTTGTTCATTTCATGCATGCACACTCTAGTGTTCACTTGTAATGGTCATGTGGGGAATTATAGGAACTAGTCCATAACATTACATAAATGTTCTATATCCTCTTTCTTTAGCTTATGGCTGTATAAACAGAAAATAATACCTTCAGCATAATGCATAAACAAATGATACAAATCTATGCCACTATAGCTTGAAAATTAACCATTAATAATGCCATGAACTCATTTCAAACCTTTAACTGTCTCACTGGTAATATAGTCAGCATTTGACCTTGTCACCATCAAATCATAAATCATCCTCAAAATCATCAAATTACATACAGCATATATGTGGGTTTTTTTCCTACAGTACTACAGTAGTACTCAGTGTTCATACTTGGGGTTTGGCTTACAAACTCTCCCAGAGTGTGTGGCGTATTACTTGCAGGGTGATGGGGAGACTGGACAGGAGCCTGTGATGAATTGTGTGTGCGATTAAGTGTCTGTTCCTCAGTGTGTTGCACAGGTCTCGGAGAGTGCTGTTGAGGACAGGTGGTTGATGGCTGGACCACAGGGGAGTCGTTGTGAGGACCTCTGTATTGTGGTGGTGGTTCAGAGACCGGAAGGACATGCTTCCGTCTGTACTCGCCTTCATCCGATTGGACGATGTATGATCTGGGTTCCTTGCAGACTTCCTTGACAGTCCCTAGGCAGTCGTGTCCATGACGTGTTTGCATTCTTACTACCTCACCTGGCAGTAGAGGATGAAGAGGTTTGCTGGACTTGTCGTAGTACTGCTTTTGTGCATGGCGTTTACGCAGTAGGCTTGCCTTGACAACAGTGTTGCTTTGGGGTGTTGGGGCTAACAGTTGTTTGCACACAGGAAGGGTGGTGCGTGTCTGCCTTGACATCAGCCTTTCAGCTGGAGAGCCTAGTGTGTGATCACGTGGCACATTGTGGAGATTGAGTAGATCGTTCCATCTCTCTTTGACTATTCCATCAACTGCTTTGCACTGCGAATGGCACGCTCAGCCAGGCCATTGGCCTGTGGATATTCTGGGCTACTTGTTACATGAACGAAATCCCAGGCTAGGGCAAAGTCTGCAAAGTGTTGGCTGGAGAACTGGGTGCCATTGTCTGACAGTACTTGGTGTGGGCAGCCATGAACAGAGAAGTGTCTTTTTAGCTTGGTGATGACAGTGTTGGCAGTTAGGTCACAGAGCAAGTCAATCTTAAACCAACCAGAGTAGGAGTCAACTACAACTAGGTAGTGTTTGCCATTCCACTCGAAGATATCAGTGGCAACGGTTGACCAAGGTAAGTCTGGCACTGGATGTGGCTTGAGTGGCTCTTTGGGTTGGTGCGGCCTGGTGCTGTTGTACACCGGACATGCAGTTGTTTCCTGCTCGATGTCTAGTCATGGAGGGCCAGAACACTATGCCACGAGCACGGCGCTTGGTGGATTCTGTGCCTGGGTGCCCTCTGTGAAGAATATCGACATAGTCCTTTTGCAAAGACTTGGGGAACACTGTCTTTCATGACGATACCATCTTCAATCGTGAGTTCATCTCGGTACGGGTAGTACTGACGAATCTCTGCGGGTAGCTGAGTTTGTCTGCGAGGCCAGCCCCTCATGATGACCGTACTCAGCTTTTGTAGATCTGGATCAGAGGCTGTATGTTCCCTGAGTTCAGGGGGAGGAGATGTGCTGGATTGACATGACCTCGTAGTCTGCTGTTTCATTGCTGTGCTGTTCTGTCGAGGTTGTGGGAGCACGCGACAGAGTGTCAGCTAGGTGCATCAGTGACCCTTTCTTGTACACGATCTGAAAGTTGTACTTTTTCAGTCTCAGCATCATGCGCTGCAGTCTGGATGGAGCTGAGTGTATGGGCCTGTTGAGGATTGTGACCAATGGCTGATGATGAGTTTCAATTTGGATCTGCTTCCCATACATGTATTCATTGAATTTGGAACACGCAAAGACAACTGCAAGTAGCTCCTTCTCGATCTGCGCATAGCGCATCTCCGTCTGTGTCAAGGTACGAGAGGAGTAGGCAATCGGGGCGCCTTCCTGAAGGCATGCTGCACCGAGTCCGTACTGCGAAGCATCATAGGTAAGTGTGACAGGTTTCCGGACATCATAGACTGCGTGCACATGGAGGAGTTGAATCCGATTGGAAATGGTTTGGGATCGTATCGACTTCATGGGCACAGGCTAAGGATCGTATAGGGATTGGTTTCGCGAATCCGATTGCAACCCCTGGCTTGAGCCGGTTACAATCCGCTTGGTGCCGCCTTGTGCACGGTTATTGGTTTGGATTCGTGTACTGCGCATTAGGGCTGTCAACGAATATTCGAAATTCGAATATATATTAGAATAGTTTTTTAAAAAGGAATTCGAAGGTGAAAGTTAATATTCGAATGTGAAAAAAACGTGCACTTGCGCTTTGGAATGTCGAAGGCAAAAGAAATACTCCATGTCTGCTTAGTGAGAGTAAAATCCACCCACATGGGAAATTCCATGGCAAACCAATAAAAACGAGGACATTTACATCACTTTATAAAAAAAAAACTTTGGGCTCTGGGAGATACCCTCACGTCGCCCAGATGGCGAAGAAATATCTTTCCATCCCCGGATCTTCAGTGCGCTCTGAACGCGTCTTTTCCTCCGCTGGGAATATAGCCCCTTCAAATGTGGACTATCTTGTGTTTTTGGCAAATAACCTGTAGGTCTTCAGGCCAATAAGACACGACGGTGACAGTTTTTCTTTTTTATACAAGTACAAAGAATGTAAGTAGCCTTTTCGTTTTTAATAGCGCTTTATTTTTTATGAACCTCTAACCTTACAGTTTCGTGCACTTCAGGCTTGCACTGGTTTGTTTATTTATAGTTTCGTGTCAGGGAAAAGTGTCATGTTTAGGCCTACCTCACTACAGCTAGCTCGGAGTATTCCAGGTTTTAAAAAAACGTGCGCAGAGAGCGTGAGGGTGCGGGCGAGAGAGAAAGAGCGTGTGCGAGTGAGAGTGAGCGTGCGGTCTTGGCAAATATTTTTTTGATTTACTTGTTTTGTGTAGGTAATGCATTCTTAAATATGTTTAAATAAACTACCTATACAAGTAGTTATGTCTCTTTGTACCACTCGATCCCAGAAGCTTCTGTCCCTTATTTTCATCCATACTGAACGCCGAGGCTTTCTATCGCCTGCTCTAAACAAGTCTCGTTGTCCTCAATTGCTTGTAATATCAAACGCCGACGGCACAGTTCATGTCGTATCAAGGAAACCAAAAACGCTGTTTGTTCTTTCATACGGACTTCCAAACAAAGGAGAATGCACAGCACGCATGCAAATGCTGCTCTGTCAACCTCCTCGAGCGCTATCTTTGTTTTGTATGCCGCCCGATAGTTTGATTATTTTCTTTTTAGCAGCCGTTAACCTGAAGTAGTTCTAACACCACTTGTTGAAAGGAATATAGCGCCATCTAGCGTAGCGGAAACGGCCAGATCTCTGACCATTATCCGCTAACACGAACTCTCATGTGCACAGGGAGTTGGGACAGACCACCCGTTGGGTAGCAACTCCCAATCCAATCCCAATCCAATCCGATCCTACCATGTGCCCGTAGTGATAGTAACTGAGAGTGATTGGATTGGTCAAACTCTTTTTTAAAGCATCGAATGCATCTTGATGCTGCTTTAGCCAGCACCACTGAATGTCTTTACATGTCAGCTCATGAAGTGGGGCTGAGAGCTCACTGAAGTTGGGAATTAACTTTCCTAGGTAATTAATCATCCCTAAGAAGCGCTGGAGGGCTGTGACATTCTCAGGTATGGGCATTTCATTGATTGCCTTGGTCTTGGCCAGATCAGGCTTCAATCCCTCGCTTGTGAATACATGACCAACATAGCATACTTGTTTCAAGCCAAATTTACACTTAAGGGGTTGAGTATCAGTTTGACTTCCCTCGCACGGTCAAGTACTTTTCTGAGGTTCTCCTCGTGCTCTTTCTTATCTCTCCCACCAATGATTATGTCGTCGACAATGACAGCGCAGGGGTATCCAGCAAATATCTGCTCCATTGCACGCTGGAACACCTCGCTGGCTGAGTTGATTCCGTATGGCAGAATCTGCCAAATGGAGAGCTGAAAGTCGTGAGCATGGAGGACTTGTGGTCTAGCATTATCTGCCAAAATGAACATTTTGCATCCAGGACGGAGAAGACTGTGGAGTTCGGCATTTGTGCGGCGACTTCCTCTACGGTGCGCATTGGATGATGCGGGCGTTTCAGAGCTTTATTTAGATCCCTTGGATCGATACAGAGTCTGATGTCGTCTGAATTTTTTTTGTGGGTTGCCACCATAGACGACACCCATTCTGTAGACTTGGTGACAGGAGGGATCACCCCTAAATCGACCATCCGAGTTAATTCTGCTTTAACCTTGTTTTGCATTGGTACTGGGATTTTGCATGCGGGCTTTACAACTGGTTGGACCTCTGGGTCTATTTTCATAGAATAGGTGACCGGGAGCTTACCAGGTTTGTCTTCGAAGAGGTCGGCATACTCTGAGAAAATCTGCTTTGAGAGTTCTTTTCTGTCGTCGATGGCTACCTGATGAATTTCTTCAGTGTGATTAAATCTAAGCGTAGACAGTCTGGTAGGCCAAGTAGAGGTTGCACGTCTCGTTGAACTACATAGAATTGCAGGGGATATTCCTTGCCTACAGAGTAGCATGAGAGTGTAGCTGAACCTGCCGTGTGAATTTCCTCACCTCCATATGCCACCAGTTTGGTTCCCGGTGATGTTTGGAGCTGTCCACTTTGTCCCAGTTGTGCCAAGAGGTCAGCTGGCATGACATTGCACTTGGCACCAGTATCAACTTTGAGCTCGATTGGTCTTCCATTGATACTGTGGAGAATATGTCATTCCTATGTAGAAGACAGGACACCGTGTCTATATTTACTCCATTCACATAGAACATTTCCTCGTCACTGCTGGGTGCTTGCATCTCAACCTGGTTCACGGATCTCTTTTTAAATCCACTTGTGTGTGATGACCTGCAACATTGTCAAAGTCAAAGTCAAAGTCAGCTTTATTGTCAAAAAACCATATGTACAGGTTGCACACACAGAATTTGAAATTGCAATGCTTCCTAGACCCACAGTGAACATTAAACATCTTATAAACAAGACAGGAAGACATGACGACATAAGACATAATAACATAAACACAACAAAAAGTACAGTAGGCTTGTATATAATACAAATAAGTAAAAACACAGTGTTTAGTGTAGTAAAGCTCAAATGGTGGCATTTAAAGGAGAACTTCGGTGTAAAATGAAAATTGGCATGTTAAAACATCATACCGAGTTGGTATGTGTACGGAGGAGCAAAATTGATTTAGCCTGTTATATTCAGAGTTTAACTATTTTTTATCATTTGTCCCAGAAGGCTAACAATGGAAGTGGTAGGTGCCCTTAGACGAAGCATGACGGCTACGCTATTTTTAAACCATTAAAACAGCTTGAAGAAACTCCACACTCCATCGGTAGTACAACAGGCCCTGACATTAAGTAGTACGGTAGTACAAAAGGCCCTGACATTAAAAACGAGGCACTGAGAACTTTGTAAGTGTACACATTTATTAATAAAACAGTTTTGACAAGCAGTACCTTGCTGTAGTTTCTCGTTGCCGGCATGATGAAAGTCTGCACAGGTCGATTGACGAACACGAACCAGCAGGAAGAATAGGAGGAGAGGTAGTACAATCAACTTGTTTGGACTTTCATCATGGCGGCAACGAGAAACGACTGCATGTAAGAACAGCTTTTTAAAGGCCTAGCGAAATGAAAAAATGCCTCCTAAGTAAACTTCATATATAGATTCTAGGGACATTTTTGTGTTGACTGACGATATGATGCCACCTTTGGCACAGTAAACAGCGAGAAAACTAGCAAAGAACAGCACTTAATGCGAACCACTTTTGATCCAACCGGAAGTAGCAGACGATAAGGCCGTGACGTCACGAGTTGGACACAGATTGTGTTTACATTACGGCTGACCGTACAGTTGACGACGAAGAGAGCGCAGAATTTAGCAATTATTCATCCTCATCCGGCATTTCTGATCCGTTTATTGACGAAGAAGACACAGAAAGGGAAGAGGAACAAACTGAGCAGAGTGAAGAGACTTTACATGGGATAGAACCTTACAGATTCGAGCCTGAAGTTACCTTGTCTAGCCTAGGCATCACCATGACGCTGAGCGTGGCCGCACTCACGGCAATGGGCGATAAATAGGGGGATTAGGCTTTTGTTTGGGTACTTTTAGTGACTCCTATCAGCTGATCAGGGGTCCGTTTCCCAAAACCGTAGTTGCTTACTAAGTTAGCTACTTTGTTGGTTGCAATGCAATTTCCCATTGCCAACCAACTAAGTTGCTAACTGGTTAGCAACTATGGTGTTGGGAAACGCATCCCAGCACTCTCACACGCACAGCCACTCACTCAGGTTACAACCTGATACAACCAGAATGCCACAAATACATCTAGCTTGCTTCCACGCCCTAGCAAAATACTTCAACTACTCTGAAGACCGAAACAGAACTCAATCGGTAATCACCATGATAAACTTGCCTTTATCCTTCGGGAATAGACACATCGACACCCCTACGGCGTTTGTGTTGCTGCATCCACCAGTAATACACCGCTTCCCTCCTCCTTTCCTCTTCTCTTTCACTTCCATGACTAACCTTATGGGCCCGATGGACGCAAAATGCGTCCAAATTTACACCCATTCTTCTCTGTTGAAATACTCCGGAACGGTACATCCTACATCGTTGGCTTATCACTGGTCACTTATACCAAACAAAACAACAGAACCAGGGCTTTACAACGTGACCTCCCGCTTATTTTTGTGACCAAGTATCGGCGAGATATTAATATTTAAAGACTCGCCAAAATCTCTCATATTAGCGCTTTGCACATGCATTACTCTCGATGAAATTACTCGCGAACCCGTGATCGGAGAGATAAGACGCACATCACTACAAACTACAGACCTTCAGCTTTCCAACGACACCAAGTAGCCCACATATTATAACTTTAATTTATCACGTTAAAACAAGGGATCAAATATTTGCCATCATTATTTATATAATGACTTGACAAATTTTTACTTCGCCCATTTTAATTATCCAGTTATAATGCATAATAGCAGAACTTACCCATTCTACTGCTAGCATGCATTTCTGTCAAGACACCTTTCATACAGTTTTGAAATGACTGAAAATTTCTGCATAACATCCATAATCCTGTATAATCCTAATATAACATCCTTCATTAGATGGAACATATGCCCTTATTTCCGTCAGGCACAGACTACATATTTATCAACATTGATAAGCCACTGAATATCCCACCATCATGGTTCTTATACTGCCAGATTCCAGACAATCTCCTCTATTCACATATGAATATATATGTTAACCAGAAAGCCGATAATAATTCAAAAACTTTAGAGAAACTTCGATAGTCGAGACGGAAAATAGCGCAAGTGAATACAAACAGCTCGAGAGCGGTCCAACTCGTGACGTCACACATAGCTCCGGCCACAATGGCCACGCAGAGAAAGAATTCCCCGAGATTTGTCGGCGGGAAGTTCAAAATTCCGCTCTCCTTTTGTTATGCGAAAAGCTGTGACGGCGAATGTCACAGAAAATGGTCAAGGAGTACCTAAACTGTGATTTTGCATGCCATAAGGTGTTGCATTTCACTAGGCCTTTAAATAAACGTTGTGTACATTTACAATATTCTCAGTGGTTCGTTTTGAATGCCAGAGCCTTTGTTGTACTACCAATAGAATGTGGAGTTTCTTCGAGCTGTTTTAATGGTTTAAAAATAGCGTAGTCGTCATGCTTCGTCTAAGGGCACCTACCACTTCTATTGTTAGCCTTCTGGGTCAAACTATAAAAAATAGTTAAACTCTGAATGCAACAGGCTAAATCAATTTTGCTCCTCCGTACACATACCAACTCGGTATGATGTTTTAACATGCCAATTTTCATTTTACACCGAAGTTCTCCTTTAAGCAGTGGTGTCATTGGTTGTAATGCAAAAGATAAGTGTGCATTGAAATGTCTGTGGAGTAGTGGGGGAAAAAGTTCCACAGTAGAGAGATGTGTCTTGGAGGAGAGAGATGTGCTTTAGGTAAGTTCCACCAGTCTGGGACACTTACACTAAGAACACCGGGAGAGAGAACTGGTGTGTGTGGGGGACAGATGGGGGAGGATTGCTTGAAGTGGTTGCGTTTTTTACATTTGTGACATAGTTGGCCATATGCAGAGCATTTATCTCTTTTTGCATCATGATTGCCTCCACAGTTGTTGCAGTTAGTTTAGAGCCTGGCTTTGTTCTGAATTTTCTAATTTTGTGGTGCAAACTGTCCACATTAGCTGCTGTTTGTTTTGGGGTTGCCAGAGCTTTTGTGTGCTGATCGGTCTGTTCATATATTTGGCACATTTCAATTGCTGTCAGGCAGGTGAACAGACAGAACAGACCCAAAAGCATAACGTAACCAAACAGGCTTTTATTTAGGGTAAAGAGGAAGGGAGAGAGTTCGTAATCCACAAAAGGCGAGAGTCGTAACCTGGGCTGGGGAGCAAAGCTGAGTCGCGGACAGGCAGGAGTCGTAGCTGGGGCTGGAGAGTCGAGCTGAGTCGTGGGCAGGCGGGGGTCAGAACTGAGGCAGGCGTGTTGAGCAGAGTCGTAGGCAGGCAGGAGTCGTAGCCGGGGCTGGAGAGCCGAGCAGAGTCGTGGGCAGGCAGGAGTCGTGGGGAGCACAGCGTGGGTCGGTTCGGTCTGAGTTCGTCACCAGGAGGCAGGAGCAGGAAAGCGGGGAACAGACATGGAGAGGAACTGGAGGAAGGTGGGAAGACAAACAGGCAGGCGGGGACACAGGAGGCAGACAAGCAGGTAGCAGACACAGGAACAGAACTTACGAATGAACACAACAGCAGGAGCAGGGAGAAAACGCAGGTTGGAAACGGAGCAGAGCCAGAGTCAAAAACGCTTGCCAAGACGAGTCTATGGTTCGCTGACGGACTGACAAGGAAGAAGCGGGGAGAGAGAAACTAAATAGTGGGTGTGATAACAGAAGAGCGAATGAGAGTGGAGACGAGGTAAGGAGGAACAGGTGAGAGTAATCAGTGCGAGGCGGGAAGGCAAAGTGGCTAGAGAGGAACCCAATTACGTGATTACGAGGTGCAGGGGGGAGAGACAACACAGAGGAGTGGAAAAAATCCAAGCAGGAAGAGCGAAACCGTGACAATTGATTTGGCTAACGTTAAGTCACTGTCACGAAGCAGTTACTTTCTTATGCTGTCGCTGCTTATGCCACAAACGAGCCTGTCTCTGATAAGCTCTTCTTTCAGCTGGCCAAATCTGCAGCTCGCTGCTTTGTTTTTCAAGTCACTTACATACAATTTAATTGTTTCATCTGGTCGTTGGTTTCTAAAATTAAACTTGTGCCTTTCCATAGTTATGTTCAGTAGAGGATTGCATAGTTCGCGGAATTTTCGTTTGAGGCATTCCGGATCTTCACTCGATTCTGCTCCGGCCACAAGCCGTCTGTCATCTCCTTACCCTGCGTACCCAGCGGGTGCATAAACAAACGCACGCTCTCTCTACAGGATGAACGCTCTGGTCCTGGCATCCTTATCTGAATGAGCAGCTGCGATGAATATATCGTATTCCTCAAGGGGGTAGGAATATATCCGGAAGTTGAAGCACCCATGGGGAAATCTCAACCCGGAAAATTACCAATAGCATGTAGCATTCCGTTGACTTCCATTCATTTTAGCGTCACTTTGAAATCAAACAACTTTACATGAGAAGCCATCCGTACCTTGATATTGGCATTGTTGTAAACCGGAGAGGGCACAGCAAAACATATTTGCTTCGATCAGAAATCTGTCATGTTATTGCCTTGTAAGAAACGTTTATCTGAAATTATGCTAAAAATGACGCCATAAATCATGCGACGGCTAGTGAGTTTCTGTCGCACAGGAGAAAATTTACCGTAGTGGTTGGATAAAAAGCTGTAGCCACAGTCATGCTCGTTTACTTTTCTGTTCATGTTGGGGAAACATTTACATCACTATTTCCCGAAAAATAAGCGTAGAACTTGGTATTTGTTTGTAAGCAGAATCGTTATCTTTATGGATTTTACTATTCGATGCAAGTGAATTGAGAAAGACTGCTAAGCTAAGCTACACGCTATAGCTTGTAGTTTACATGCTAACTAGCTAGCTCCCTTGACATGCTGGCTTGCAACACTGCCTGGAACCAAAGTTAGTTGACGAAGAATCAAGTCCCCACATACAATATTAGCCCCCCATTCCACTAAGTGATTGCAGCTATAACGGTAGAAGAATACTTATTAAGAAAATTATCGTACGCTGTATGATTTGTGATTGAGCATCTACCACTCAATTTATAGTATTTGGGTTCGCTGGCCGACGTGACCGTACGTCACCCCGCACTTGCGCAGTTGCATTGTGACCAATTAAAAATCTCAAAATCGTGCTTCAAAGGCTCCCATTGAAAACGACGCCATCCCTCAGTCCATTATCTTCTACTGTCTATGGTATTCCTGCTCGAAAACGCGCCATTTCTCTGCGATATTTCCATTAAAAGTCAATGGGTCTGGTCTACGAAATCCTTCTGCCATGGTCGTCGACGTTACGTTAACTAGCCTTTGCTACTATAGCTGCACAACGCTAGCTGGTTGCTTATTTGCTATGTCTTCAAAGCGCTAAGAATTTTCTTTTTCGTCTTACCACACCGCTGGCAAAGCTTAATTAACCACATCTTCTGACACCATGTTGTATATCATGTTAGATTAATGATAATAGACAATCTGGGTTCAGGATTCCATGTGAACTTTACTTAGTCTCACGTATGAGCATTACAGATGCACACGTGATTTTTTAAGTATCTCTGTGCACATAAATACACTGTATTTTGCTGTGTAGAATCATGCTAGCCAATCAGAAGATAAACTTTCCTTGGTGTCATGGTAACTGAACGTGATCGTATTTTAAACTTGCCATGTGCACTGTACACACCACAACGAGACACTGCCGTTTTTGTTAGATTTATCATCTGTCAGCGGTTGTTTTCAAAAAGCATCATTTCGGTGTTGGAATACACCATATTAATTTGTACTGAAGGGCTAACTGGATAAATAATTATGCGTATTAATATTTATCCGGCTTAATGTGCACAGGGCCTAAGATAACCTACCTAACCATACATTCCGTGCCACACATACAAAATGATAAAAAGTGCGGCATAAGCAAAGGTTGACAAATACCAATTGATGAAGATGACACAAATAATGCACAAATAATAACTCACCATTAATATTTACAATAAGACTGTCATGGTTCAGGGCTCAGAAAATAGCCTAGAATACTTTGAGAAGTTTCAGGTGTCTTGTCGATGTGGTCAACAATGCCACAGACACAAAATCCTGATCAAAAGTGGATCATGGAGGTCATGAAGACAAATGTCAAACCTGTCCCAGCACCCACATGTACAGAAATCACATCAGTAAAAAATGGATAGTCCAGTCTAGAAGGGGAATTTGTTGACTTTAGGGACACCAACCTAAATGTTGAAGATTTGAACATCCTAACGCCCACAAAAAGGAAATTCAAACTCTAATGTGTACAATGAGGGAACTGGAACAAAACAATCTGACTTAGCAGATGGAGACGCATCGCCTCGGAGAGGGAAACCTCAGACAGGGTGGGGACCTCTAGAGGGACGTGACACCTGTCTAGCTCTGCAAATAGAGATGCATCACCTCAGTGATATGAACTTCAAACAAGTTGAGGAGCTCCAGAGGGACCTAAAAGAGACCCATTTGGCCCTACAGATTGATATGGGTTGCCTCAGACGAGGACCTCAGACAAGCTCCAGAAGAGCTGTTGACAAGGCTAGGCTATATGCTATATGACCAATCAGAAGCCAGGCTACAGGACGCCCCTAGCAACGTTGAGTGGGAGATGTTCCAAACAACTTCGGCCGATATCAACAAGTTTACAGAAGTGGCATTGAGTTACATCAATCTGCCGATACTATCATTCCGACTGTAAACATCAAAAATTTTCAGAATCAGAAGCCATGGATAGACAGAGAAGTAAGAATGGCCTTGAAGGCACAAACTACCACTTACAATGCAGGGCTTATTTCAGGCAACATTTTAGATTACAAAGCAGCATCATACAGTTTACAGAGAACTATCAAAGGCGCTAAGCGGCGCTGTTGGGACAGAGCCGAAGCTGATTTCATGGAGGGGGACCCAGCACGAGTGTGGAATGGATTACGAACCATCACAGGCAGAAAGTCCCCTTCTTTGACGACTGTGAGTAAATCCCTACCAAGTGAACAAAATGCTTTTTATGCTCAAGCTGCCTTGAACTGTCATGTTAGTGGGGACACACCTTTTTGCGTCACTGAGATCGAGGAATGTCTTAATCAAAGTTAATTGAAGGAAGGCTTATGAACCAGGTGACTTGTCTAGTTTGCCAGAGCTCTAAAATTCTGTGCTGTTCAGCTAGCTCCTGTGTTTACTTATATTGGCCAGGTTTCCCAGATGCAGTTAAGAAGCTCTTAGCGTTAAGAACTTCTTAAGACCCTTCTTAAGGCTCCCGTAAGGAGCAACCGTGTTTCCCAAAATGCTTCTTAGCCTAAGAAGACCTGCCGTTAAGAAGGATCTCTAAGAAGGTTAAGGAGGTTCTGGAGCCTTCTTAACAGCCTTCTTAGCGACAAAACAGTGAAAACAGCACCCCCTCAGGCAGGTAAAGCAATGTGACACTAAGCAAGGAGATATTAATGCAGTACGTCCATTTCTCCTGATCGTGTTTTCCCCCTTTTCCCTGTTGTTCATGACAAGGGGACAGTTTTTCACATATTTACTCCTCATATTGTAGATTTATATCAGACAGATCAGAATATACACATTAAATGAAATGACATACTTCCTATTTCATTTTGTGTTTCCATTTTTATTTCCCTGGTTTTTGTGTGTTTCGGTAATTATTATATGTGTCACATTAACTATGCGTCCAATCGGCCACTCTGGGATCGATTGCTCATTGCGCTCCAGTTAAGAAGGCAGATAAGAGGGTTCTTAAGACGTTGGTAAGAAGGGCGTTAAGAAGGCGTCTGGGAAACACTCTTATCTTAACGCTTCCTCTTGGCTGACCTCTTCTTAAGAGCCTTAACTCGTTAAGAAGGTTCTTAACTGGGAAACCCGGCCATTTTCCACACATCATTGGCTCAAGAGACAGTTCCTTCTTGCTTCAAGCAATCCATTATTGCAACCACCATGCAACCATGCAACATTCACCATGCAACATTCAAAGGAAAACACTATAGGCAACTACACTGAAACTCATCAACAAACCTCAACAGACCTCAGAAACCACCTGGAAAAAAAGAGAAAAGCAGACCCAGGGTCAAGTAGGACCCCAACATGAACAAGGCAACTCAGAAATGATCCTTCTCAGTGACTCAAATGGAAAATTCCTGAACATGAACCATCTATAAACTCTAAACTCTAAAACTCTGGTGACCAACCAACTTGTCACGGGGACCGGACAGACAGACAGAGAAACCCAAATGCGTAACCTCAAATATAGTTTATTAAAGGGTTGTGGGAAGTGGGAAAAAGTCAAAGGCTCAGAAGAGCAGGTAAGTATCCACCAGCGGAGCGTCGAGGCACCCAGGCAGGCGGCCAGGGTAAACTCGCCCCCGGGGGCAGACGAGCAGCAGAGTCGTGGACAGGCAGTGGTCGGTACCAGGAGCAGGAGAGTAGAGCTGGGTCGAGGACAGGCGAGGGTCGGAACCAGGGCTGAAGCGAGGAGCAGAGTCGAGGACAGGCAGGAGTCGTTCACCAGGGCTGGAGCGTTGGGCAGTGTCGAGGACGGGAAGGAGTCGTTCACCAGGGCAGTAGAGCAGAGTCGAGGGCAGGCAGAGGTCGAAGCCAAGGGCAGATGAGTCAGCCGGGCAGGAGTCGTTACCGGGGAAGTAGAGCAGAGCAGAGTCGGGAGCAGGCAGAGGTCGGTACCGGGGAGCTGAAGAGCCAGGGAGAGCCAGGGACGGACCGGGGTTGAAACCAAGGGCTGGAGAGTCAGGCGGAGTCAGGCAGGCAGGAGTCGGCACCGGAGGACTGGAGATTCTGACAGACAGACAGACAGGGGAGAACACAGGAACAGACGGGAGACGAGCAACACCGGGAATATACAGCCAAACAGACGCAGAGAAGTCAGGAGTCAAAATAGCTTGCCCAGGGAATACACCGTGGTTCGCAGACGGACTGACAAAGAGTGAGTGAACGAGGCGAGTATAAGTAGAGAAAACCCCGGGAACTAAAATGAGTGCAAACGAGGAGTGCAGGTGAGAAGACTGATTGAATAACTGGTGATTGTCACAAACCAGGAAGTGCAGGTGAGACGGATGATTACAGCGAGCGTGAGGCGAGAAGGGCGAGTGAAAAGGAAAATCTAATGAGACTCCAAACAAGGAAGTACAGGTGCCGTGAACTAGCAGATAACCCGGGGAGTGAACATAATTAACTAACAGGTGAGTAACAGCGACAAGTAAACATGAAAATATCCAACGCCCAGAGTAACACCGTGACACAACTAATGTGTGCAGCTGCTTGAGGATGAAAGACTGAAAAATAAAAAAGCAAGTAAGTAAATTTTTTTTGTAAAGCACTCTAAATACAGTTTACACTGTCCAAAGTGCTTTACAAAACACTAAAAACATAAAAAAAAGAGAAAACAGACACAAATTACCAAATATGGAGCCAAGATACAGACATAGATAAATACATAAGTACAATTTTAAAATAATATTAGTAACAATAATAACAGTAATAATAATTATTATAATCATAAAAATAAAAAGTAAAATAAAATAAATTAATAAAATGGTTTACAAAGAACACAAAGTACTTGTGCATGGAGGAAGAGCACCTTAGGGAGAAACTATAGCTATTACACCTACCCCTACACTATCTATAACCATGTACATAGTTCAGGCTGTTAGTCCCTACTCCCAGGTGTAACACGCATAACTGGCCGCTGACTACAGCTATTCACGCAACCTCATGTGAGCTGTACAGGACAGAGCAGCTGAGGGGATGGCCAACTGGAGCCGTACAGACAGATGCTCAACAAGGGTTAACCTGAACCAGCCGGCTACCGTTACAGTGACTGGGGCTGCTGGGGCCGTTTACATGATCCACTCAGCAGCACCTACCTATCGCTTTCCCCCATGCCTTTCACCATGCCAACAACATGCATCTCATCCAGGACCACTGGCAAGCCTTTGCAGTTTCCTCCAACATTTCCTTAACAATTAAAATAAAGAAGTAAATAAATAAAAATACAAGACACTTGCACATGTGGGTAGAGCACCCATTGTACCACCCTTCAGGCTTTCCTAACTACAGCCATTACAATTATCCATACACTATGTGGGACACATCCTCAGCAGTGTACCTCAGGATCAACGGGTGTTTCGGGCCTTTACTCACTGTACACCCTCCCCTGAGGCGGCCCCACTAAAGGTGATCAATCCTTTAGTGTGTGTCCACAGTTTAGCTACCTGCTACCCAAATTTCCAAAATGTACGTCCACATTTCACTTACAACCACAGTTTACTTCCAAAATGTACTACCTACTGTTCATTACCAATTGTTTGCACGACTTCCAAAGTTTTACTTACAAAATTAACTACAACCACAATTTACTTCCAAAATGACCTGCTTACTTACTAATTAGGACTTGTTATCGAATATTTGCACTTTACCACCATTTTACCACAAATACTATCACTTTGCAGTCACTAACGCATATGCCATTACACTAACATTAAATGTATACACTTCTTGAATCTAATGGTGACTAATGCTCAGTTATAGTAATACAGTAATAATCACATATTGATCCTTTTATGGGTGACTGTTATATAATAATAATAAACTGGCTGTTGCCACTTACTAGTAGGAGAGAACCTCAGAGAACTGACCCGTATCTCTGGCTTGAAGTGGCGAGAGCTCACGATTCTACCCACTGACTTAACATTAAATGTATACACCTCTTGAATCTAATGGTGTCTAATGCTCAGTTATCCCGTGTTCCATACACCGCAAAACCCGGGGAAACTTGGCCACTCTGTATCCCAATACACCGCACAATCCCAGAGAGCCTGATTCTAAGCTGCCCATGTGTGTAATGGCTGCCATTTATAAGCCTCTTCTTCTGTGTTTCTATTGACCCACTAAACACACTACTGCCATCTGCTGGTCTGGGGTGCCCATCCTTATCTGCAAACAGCCCTAGGTTGCACTAATCTCCACCACCTTACTAATGTCCTGTGCTGAACAAGTACCCACGCTAACCACTCCCAGCCTCCACTGCTACATTAATAAAATAAAATAATAATAATAATAATAATAATAATAATAATAATAATAATGACGTAATGACGCAATGCCCTGTCATGCGGGCTCTTGCGTGATGCAATAATGTAGTGTCACTATACACTATAATGACGTAATGACGCAATGCCCCGTCATGCGGGCTCTTGCGTGATGCAATAATGTAGTGTCACAGCGATGCAATGCCCCATTTATGCAGGCTCTTGCGTGGCGTAAAAATGCACTGTCACAGCAACGCACTGCCCCAATGCCCCTCGGTAGCACACTGGCTAAAGCACTCGACCCACACCTGGAGGGCCCGGGTTCGAATCCCTTCACCGCCCCATTCAAACATGGCAACCCTACTGCTTACCCCAGGCAGAGAACGCCCTTCTCATCCAGATCCAATTACTAGTCCTAGCTGCTTCCTCTGACATCTCCCTAACAGTTTTACGTAGATTCTTACCACCAACCCCAAGCTCCCCTAGCAATGAAATGACTGACCTCCCTACAAACCCTCTACAACCCACTTCTACTGGAAATACTCTTGCCCTCCATCCTTTCTGCTCTGCTTCCAATCTCAACTCTTCATACTTAAGCTTTTTCCTTTCATATGCTTCCTCTAGGGAGCTTTCCCATGGGACAGTGAGTTCAATAAAATACACTACCTGTTGGCTGGTCAACCAATAGACTATGTCTGGCCTCAAGTTAGTGGTAACTATTTCTTGCGGGACCACCAACTTTCCACCCACATCTACAAGCATCTGCCAATCCTTTGCTTCCTGTGTAGTACTCCATGACTTTGCGGCTCTCTTACTTTTCTCACCCTCCCGCACAAACTGGATACCTTTTTTATGACTACCTTCTTCATTTACCTGCTGCCTCCTACTCTCAATTCCTGCTGCTAAGCATTTTAATACTTGGTTGTGACGCCACGTATAGCGACCCTGTGCCAAGCTAACTTTACAGCCAGATAGTATATGTCTCAATGTGGCTACACCTGAACAGAGTCTGCATGACGGATCCCCATCTGTCCATATTCTCAGGTTATCTGGCGATGGGAGCACGTCGTACGTTGCTCCCAATAAAAACTTTAGCCTGTTAGACTCCATACTCCACAAATCCCTCCAAGTAACCTGTTTTCTCTCTACTCCCTCCCAATTCAACCACTGGCCCTGCTTTGCTAGTGACACAGCTTTTACCTGTCTACTGGCTTCTTCTTGCCTGCGTATCTGCTCTACAACCAATCTCCTTTTCTCCTTCTGATCTGCCTTTCTCCACATTGGCTTCCCTGATGTACGCCCCAAGGCTCCCCGCCCAATCTGGACATTCCCCACTATCTCTCCATGTCTAAGGGCTGCCTCTGCCTCCTGCACTGCTACCTTTGGTTTCCACTTTCTCCCTTTGCTCGGGTTAGGAGCCAGACCACTGACTATCCTGTCCTTGCTCCCTGTTAACAACAGCTCTGTCCTAACCTTAGCACACTTAAATTCCTCTACCAGACTATTTATTGGCAGCTGCAGTATGCCCTTCCCATACAGAGCTACACTGCTTAGGCACCGTGGAACACCTAACCACTTTTTAACGTATGAATTAACCACCCTTTTGTAGCTTTTCTACTTTTGATAATGGTACTTTATACACTGACATGGGCCACATTACTCTAGGGAACAGTCCAAATTGCATCCACCACTCATATCAAAAATAAAAACATCAATTCCGATATTAAAATAATATAATTTGTAATTATATAATATTATTTAATATATTATTTACAATTTAATATATAATTATAATTATAATACATTAATTATAATAATTATGATATTGATGGCACTGACATCATTATTCACACTGGTACAAATGACCTCACGTCAGGAAAAACAGACATTGCACTAACTCTGAGGGAGGGTGCAAAGACATCAGCCACAATAGCACTAGAGGTCAAAACCATTGTGTCATCCTTTCTCTTCAGACTGCACAAGCCCTCCTCAGATAATACATCAAATCAAAAAGGATCTACAAAAGCTTTGCAACCCTGTTTCAGACATCTCGATATCCATCTTGACCACATCCACCTGGACAAAAAAGAAGTCAGCATACTAGCAAAGGCAATAAAGGACAAGTTAATCATCTTAACTACATTTTTAATCTAATTTATTTATGTTACTCAAATGTTTCTAACTATATCATTTGACTTTTACTTGACATATTGTGATCATACTTTAAATGCATTTTAAATATGTACTTATGTGAAGTTCCACTTGTGAGAACATCTAAAGAAATACATATTATAATCATTTGATGAAATTAAGATGGTAGAGGTACAGGCTTTGTTTTACGTGCATGTAACAATACTATCTGACAAGTATGACAGTCAGAACAGGCATGTATGAATCAATGTTTAAAAGTTCTGTTTAATAAAGATGTTTTTCAACAGTGCCTGATTTTATTCTTAGATAGGAGCATCAATATTTTTTTCACAACTGGCCAAGTAGATGGGAAAGCCCTATCTAAGACTAGGCATTATGTAAGTTATATGACAACAACACATAGCCCAATGTCTAGCCTACTTGGCAAAATTCAGGCCTGGTCTTAACTGCTAAATTGGTCTTTGTTAAGACCGGTCTTCGGGACAGACTTTAAGTCGGTTGCACCAGCAGAACTTAAGCCTGGTCTTAACTACGGTCTTAGCTATGCGCGTCGATGTGAGAATTCCAATTTAGAATTCAGAACTGACGTTGCCAGGATACATTAACCATCTCCGTCAGATCAAAGCGACTCATCCACAAATTGACAATGTCGACACCAACAAAAAAAAGAAAACTAAATTTTACAGATAGTGAAATCAGAAAATTAATTGACATGTACAGCCAGCACAAGGACGTGCTGACTTCCAAGCACTCGAATAGCGTTACCAATAAGCGGAAACTTTTAATTTGGACGAAGATAACGGAGGCAATTAATGACTGCTCCGACTGCCTCCATTCCGTAAAGGACATAAAAAAGAAATGGAAAGATTTCTCAAGCAAAGCAAGGAAGGATGCATATGACAAAAAGAGGCATGTAACAGGTGGGGGTCCTCCCTTGAAAGTGTCAGTTTATAGTGACATAATTATTGACATCTTTGGGGAGGATTCCCCAGCCTTTACTGGTCTCGACGGTGTAGACAGCGGCGACATCCCTGACGTCTCTTGCATAGACGGAGAGGGAGAGCTGTCTCTCAGCTGCGCTAGTGAGAGTTTGGATGTGTATAAAGGTAGGCCAATAACACAGAAAAACAAAACTGCTTTACAATTTTAGAAATTACATATAGTTTAAAGATAGGTCATTACCTAATCGATCCTCTACTTTTCTAGACTCAATTGATGCTAGCCCTATAATTGTACACTCAGCTTCAGTAGGGAGGTGTACATAGCGTGGAAGACGGCGGCACATTGCCAAGGACACCCTGCGAATTACGCGACATGCTGTGGATTTGTGGACGCCAATCGTGTCCCCGACGGTGTTTTGAAAAGCACTGTTGGCGTAAAACCTAAGTGTTAGGAGCACCTGTAAAGTCGGAGTTAAGGCTGCATTGCGATCAGACGTGAAGTGGAGATCTGGTGACAGTTCATCTATTAAAGAAAAGAGGTCTCTTCTGCTGAATCGAAACCTCTCAATCAGCTCCTCGTCATTATATATATCTAGGGGATTACTTCTGTCCCTAATTACCCTCTCTCGCCTAAACGCTCTCTCATTGTACAGCCTATGAATCAGCCGTGCCATGTTTGGATGATTTGGCTGCAGTTTTCCTCGTAACTATAGAAACTGGGCTATATCTTAACATTTATGCCAACCGATGACTAGGCGTAACATTTACGCCCAGTCTTAGCGAGTAGAAGACTTAAGCCCCAATGGTGCAACCGGCGTAACGTAATTGGACTTAGAACGTTGAGTTAGGACCGACTTTTCCTAAGACTAGGCGTAAGGCCTGTTGGTGCAACCCACTCCTGTAGCCTAGCCTGGCTATCTTGACTTGTCAATGCTCTGTGAGCATTGGTCTGGCCAAGCTGTGTTGTAAACCCATTTCTCAGAAGGCGGGCTTAACCCGCCTCTTTCAAATGCCTCTGTTTGCTACTGGACGAAGCTTCAACCAATTACACCCCTCTGTTATACGCAGCGAAGTAAACTGCTTGATCCAAACTAAAAGTAGTAGTAGCCTGTAGTCATATAGAAATGGCGTTAAATGATTTTGGCGTTGTGAGGTGTGAGGTGAACATGAGTTGCTGGTGTTTTTGGTCATTCAATATTGATATTCGAAAAATTAATCAGTGCGATCAGTGCGAATGACCACAACAACAGGGTTCTCGCAAAGCCTCATCGACTTGGCTACCAGCAGGGCTAACTGATAAATTAAACTTCTACCGAAGCCGGTCTAATTAGCATTGCGAAAACGTCCTTTTCCCTAACAAATGCTTCAAGGGCTGCCCTTTTTTCTATTTTCAGAGGGAACCTTCCTTTGAATTTGTCGAAAACAGCAGCTGCATTGAAATCTTGCCGTTGCTCCACGTTCATCATGTTGACAGTGACTGAGATAGATTTCTGGTCTCTAAACTACCGTGTCATTGCCTTTTTGAAATGCTCGATTTTCATTGGCGCCCATTCCGAGGCGTGAGCAGAAATGGTGTAGACAGGCAGTTTGGCCAGACTGACTTGCTCGCGAAATGCAAATGCAGCGTCACAGGCGGTATGGGCACGCCCAGACTACCTGTAGCCCACGTTAAACTGTTATGGTTAACGGCACATAATGACACCATAACATGTCAATACCATGTGTTTGCTGTTAATATAATCTAATAAGGCAATAATTAATTAGGAGCATATATTTGTATTCTTACAGTACTTTTGGTTTTAAAAAAAGCAAGTCAGAAACGTAGGTGGGTATCATTTTGTGTAATTGCGGTTTAAGTTGCGATCGGGTTGGGTGAGAACGTCGGGGGGCTGCGGGTCATTTCAAAATGTACCCGCGCAATCACTGCCATCTGTACTTATTGTGACTGCAGTATAGAGATGAAGAGCTGAGAGAGCATGATAAAATGGCTGCCAGGGAGAGACGTGTGTGGAAGAAGCCTCCACACAGCCACTGACCTAGCCACAACTCAATCGACTTGTATAGACTTTCATTATGGCAGTGACCAGACACTACCACAACCACGTCTTTGTAATAAACGATTTGTACGCTTACAAAATTCTTAATGCCTTGTTTTGAATTGTTATACTACCAAGGAGGTGTGGAGCTACTTAAGCTTTTTTAATAGTTGAAAAATAACGGTATTGTCAAGCTTCCTCAGTGCCCTGATCACTTAGCCTGGTAGACCCACCCCTTGTACTTGTACAGAGGGTCTGGAACGGAATCTCTTGAGGGTCATTTAGTCGGCCCCAGCAAGATGGATCCAATCAGCAAACAGAGGGTGTGTTCGTTAGCCGTGACGTTGACCTTGTGTGCTACATTTGAATTGTAGTGCGTAGGTAGGCTAACCAGGCGACCAGGCGTTTGTGATTGGGTAAAGGCAGAGGTTTTTGTTTACTTAAACTTCAGCGGAGTCCACACCTCTAACAAATCGTTTCTGACGGTGTCTGTTCCAGACCCTCTGTACAAGCATTTTCGACAAAAACAATAAAAATATTACAGTACGTTTGTCTCCTCTACGTGTCGTCTATATGCACTGTAGGCCTATGTGTGCAGTGCTGTAGTTTGCTAGAGTTGTGAGTCCTACCAGCCTGGTGTCATCATTGCTACGGTCAGAACAGCGTTCAAGAGAAAAGGAAACGTGGCCAGAGCAGCGTTCAAGACAAAAGGGAATCGAAGCTTGTTTGACCAATATCTCTGGCATTTTTTGCCTGAATAACACGAAACTTGGCACTGCACACACCAGTAACATTAGGACGACGCTCTCCACATCCATGAGATCAGTTGGATGAGTGGTTCGAGAGTTATGTGTGGAACACACAAACACACAGACAGACATTTCTTGCATTAATTGATGTGAAGTGGCATGATCTATGTGAGTGTGTGTGTGTGCCTGTCTGTGTACTGGTGTGGCTGTATGAAGTCAAGATACTGCTGAGTTCACATCCACCCAAAGTGAATTAATCTGATGAATTTCAATTTGGGGAAAAAAATCCCTTCTACTGCCAGTTGGTGGCGCTACACTAGGCATGTGCATTAGGTATGTACATATCATCATAGTGATGATATCCAGTATTTTGTAAAGTTTCAGTCCAACTCCGCAAGTCACTGTTAATTTCTGGCACACTTCCCGCTGGCCAGATGGTGACGCTATGTTAGACACTGATATTGGGTGTCTGGATAACATTATAATCATAATATCTAACAACATGAGAAATTTTAGACATATCTTTCAAGCCATTATGACTATATGCCACATTTACTATTTATGTGGCAAAATAATAAAATTCATCATCTTGCTATTTCAACATATCACAACATATCAAACATTCATTTGCAGTTCAACATTAGAAACATCTCAGTATAATATGTGCCAATTTTCACACAAATCTGTTCAACTGCCTAGGAGTAGCATGTTAAAATTGATCATGTGTCCAAACACATATAATCCCTATTACCTAATTTCCTGTGTGGCTAATACAATGTATATACAAAAGTTGGTCATCTTTTTGACATACACACACCTACCAAGTTTGGTAAGTGTACATGAAAGTATATGCCAACCATGACCACAAGCACTTCTTACTGCTACCACATGGCTGCGCTGTAGCAGACTGCCATTTTACACCTCTGCGTGTGTTCATATTGATGACTCATGTCAAGCAGTGTCTGGTGAATGTATGAGACATTTAATGTTTACTTCTGGTATAGTCACATTTGTCGCAACACCATTTTCTTATTTTACAACGTATCAAAAAACCCTTTGCAATTTAAGATTAGTATCATCTTCACATCATGTGTACCAAATGTCTCGGAAATCTATGTTACAACATATCAGAAATCCCTTTGCAATTTAACATCTACAACATCTTGAGATCATGTATACCAAACCTGACACAAATCTGTTGTACGGTTTAGGAGGAGTACGTTAAATTCCATTGTATGGCAAATCACACAAAAGTTCAAATATCTCACTTCCTGTTGGGCATTACCATGGCACTGTATCGACCTTTTTTGTTCATCTTAGTGAGTGTATGCCACCCACGAGCGTCCATAACAAGAGGGGGTGCTCCAGTGTCCCTAGGCCCCATCAGTGGCTGGGTTTTTGTCTGAGTAGCAGGGGGAATTTCTGATGTGTGTGCCAAATTTCATGAGTTGTACATCGCAACCAGCTCAAAAAATGCCCAACAACGCTGTAGGAGGAGAAGAAAAATAATAACTAGACTGCATTTCTGCAGAAAATGCTAAAAGTGCCAAGGTTTGCGACCATCGGTGCAAATATGTGCTGACATTGACATCACAGGGTTCTTTCAACTTGCACTTTGCCAAGGATTACAGCGATACCAAGTTACATGTGTATATGAACCTCCTAATGTCAACAAATTGACCAGTCCAGAGCAGCGAAACCAAGTTTTTTTTAAAAACAGTGATGCAAAAAATTACATGCATAAATGTACCTCCAAGTTTGACCAGTTTGTGGCGCAAGAGAGATTGAAGTGCCAACATGAAAAGCTTAAAGAAAAGAATCATGGGACTTTGTGTCAACAAAACTCCACAAATCGAGTTAGAACTCTTAAGACCCCTATCATTATGACCGCCGCTAGCAAAGCTAGCGAAAGCAGTCATTATAGAGTTGCCACGACTTTTTTCTTTTTTTTTTTTTTGTCTTTTTTTTTAGTAAATGTCTGTCAACGATTGCCGGGACACTGGAAATCTGGGGGACATGAATCTTTGTAGGCATGTAGCCCTACAACTTTTCGAGTGACTAGAAGCTTTTGCATGATCACCACAAAGACCTCTAAAACCACAGCACGTGCCATACAATTTGGTCCATAGGGGGCGCTGTAATTGTAGAAAATGTCATATTGCCTATTATCTAGAGAATGCTAATGTTTACAACCAATTTTGTTTTATCGTGAAATCTATTGACCCATGCATTGAAAGCACTGGTCAACGCCCACTTCCAACGAGAACAGTTTCTGTGAAATTTTAACATTGCGAAAACGAATCTGAACGAACTCGTCATAGGCCGTTCATGTGAATCTCACCAAAGTTGGTATATGCCATCTGCAGACAATGCTGACAAAAAGTTATCAAAGGATTTATCTTGAGATAAACCGTTTCGAAGTTACACATCAATGAACATTTAACACGTAGCTTAAATTCTTCAAAAGTCCATATCTTGGCTTTTAATTGCTGAAATTTGGTCAAAGTTGACATGCCATCTCTAAACAGCTGTCTTTTCATGTGTACTAAATTTTGTGACATTTCGTCACAGGGGGCGATGTTTATCGCGGAAGCTGGGTGTGGAAAAGCAGTTTTTGTTAAATAAGTCGGCAACAATTTTGCCCAAGGCAACGATTTTGTGTTAGTATGTAGGTGTTACAGAGGCGTATCCACCCAGCCCATAAACACTCACTTGAAGTATAGCGCCACCTAGTGATATGGGTAAATGCAAAAACTGCCAATATCTTGGAACAAGAAGGTGGGAACTGCACAAAATACGTCATGCACGATCAGCACAAAGTCCTCTAAGACCACAGCACGTGCCATACAATTTGGTCCATAGGGGGCGCTCTAATTGTACAAAATCTCATTTTGCCTACTCCTTCACAAAACACTCCTACACACTACACAAACACACACAATGTCATTCATTCAAAACCCACACCCATGCCCACTTCCAGGAAATCATTTCCACAGAAATTCTCACCTCACAACACTGCTGTACCACACACTCATCATACCAACAGTTCCCACATTTCAATATACTGCAGCGGTCATACCATGTACCGCTATGCAGTACATCTAGTCCTTTTTATGGAATAATACACTGACATACTGTGGGCTGCTCAATGGAGGAACCACGATCCAAGAAAATGTATTCTTGGCTTCACATACGTACATGCACGTCATGTGCTCTCAACAAAACATATCATTAGCCAACACATGCCCACTGTACAGTCAAATAAGGTCCCATTATAACAATTGACAGCTTATATACATACACATATGAAACATTTAGATGTTCATTACATGTAAACACGCAGTCCAGTAACTTTCTGGTTGTGACGTGTATTATTGTGATTATATGTGCGATTAAATTAAGTGCAATACTACATTGCAATGTTACAATGTTAATATTCACAGCCTTTGTGCCTTTTTATTATTTATTCTGCCCATATGCTACCTTCTTATCTGTTTTTTAAAATGCTTTTTCACTTAACACTTTCACATTCACATTTTCATCAACTGTTCAATGTCAATAAAGGTCTTGAATGTTAAATCATGAAGTTATTGTGTATTTCATTGTTGTACTGCTATTGGTCTCTGTACAAACCAAGAACAACTGATATATTACTTATACGTATATGTATCTGATATGTGCTTTATATAATCACAGTAATTTTAATCATTTCATTTTTCATGCCTATGAAATATCCTGTAGGACAGCCGATGCAATGTTTTAAATTTAAATGCAATGTTTGACGCTCCCATTAAAATGTTGTCACTTTTAAAAGTTTGTGACTTCTCTGCTACAATAAACCGTTGCACTGGTTGGGCTTGTTGTTGAGATTCTGTTATGTTATGGTCATATATTCAAAGATAGGGTACGTTTCTAAAAATATTTATCACTCAAAATCCTTCATTTAGAGTCCTTCATTTGCACAACAGCACTTCTGCTGCCTGTGGATGTGCCTGGGTTCAAATCGGTGCTACTAAACACACATTGGTTCATGCCGATTTATTATAAAATGGCAAATATCTTCCCGACAACGCTTCAAAATTCTCCATTCTTACATTCACATAAACATCCTATGGTAAATAACAACTTATGCGCTCTCAACAGCTCGGGTTTTGAGAAGTTCTCGAAACTACAGCTCAAAACATTCTCTGATCACATTGCCTCTGAAGCGCGGTCTTGCCGCTATGCACTGTACAACATTAGAAAAATCAGACTGTAGCCTACCTGAACCATGCAGCTCAGCTCCTGGTACAGGCTATGGTAGAGTGACCAGACGTTCTGGTTGGTCCGGGACAGTCCCGATTTTTAGTTGCGTGTCCCGAGTCCCAACAAAAGCTCACCGGGACGCTAATTGTCCCGGTTTTGACTAGTCAACAAGAATTAATAATTAGCCTGCTAGACCGTGCCCATTTCTGTCACACAGCATAATGCACACAAGCAATTCATTACGTCAGAGCCATAGAAAGAGAGCTCTTTCTATGGCTCTGCATTACGTTAGCTGTCATGGAATTAAACAACTCTGCTCTCATTCAGTGGGTTGTGCATGGCAACCATCAATGCACATTCTTAAAGCAGGTAAAATTCGTTTTTGCCAAGGCAAACAGGCTATGTAAGACATGATCTGACAAAGCAACTTCTTCCATAGAGAGCAGTCTGTTCTCAAACACACGCGGGTGCCCCCTGTCAGAGTATGATATCATCAGGCTGATAATGCGTTTCAATGGGATAAAATATCACCAAAAACGAGAATAACGAACAAACGACAAAGGATAACCATTCCCTACGGGCAGTAATCTCCAGTTCTGGCTGGACATTTCATTTTAGGAATGATGTCTCTATCTCTAAAGGCCTATGACTTATAATCAATCAAAAAACAGGTGAACGGAATAATAATAATAATAATAATAATAATAATAAGTTTAAACACACTTAAGAAGAACTATAGGCTAAGTGTGCTTGCAAGCATATTTAATAACCTTAGCAGAAACAATAGGGCTTCGCACCTCCGGCCATTGAAAACAAAATACAGCTCTCAAAAAAATTAAGAGACCACTGTAAAGTTATCAGTTTCTCTGATTTAACTATTTATATGCATGAGTAAGTGAACATTTTTGTTTTATTCTGTAAACTACTGGCAACATTTAATTCCAAATTCCAAATTCAACTGACGCTGGAAAGGAATGGCTGTCATACATGTAGAAATGCTAATTTTGGGAAAATTTGCAGTGGTTTTTATTTTTTTCCGGAGTTGTATATTAAGACAGAACTATATTAACACCAAAACTATTTGAAACACAGAGACAAAACATTTTGTATCATGCAATGCACATTATCCAAAACAAAATGTATCTGTAAGACAATGAACTGGGAAAAAATTAAACTGAAATTTAGAAAAACAGTAACATTTTTGCATTTCCTTTTTACTTTTTTTACTTTTCAAAGTTAAAAACTATCAATTTAGAGAGCAATGCATGTATGCGCCAACTGTAAAAAGTGAAGCACACTGCCTTTTTGTAAAGTTAGTTCTATGCAGCACTTTTTAGAGTGTGATGAAATGGGGAAAAGTTAAATGTGAACTTCACTGTAGATACAGTAATGAATGGATGTGTTTGCACACAAAAATATGTAGAGTAGTCCCTTCTGTGTAGAATTCTCATGTAAAAAAAGCTTAGCTGAGTTTTCCTTTGTGAGATCCATCTAAGGAGTTCAGTAAGGAAACCACACTGAAGCTGGCTAGGCTGTCACAGGTCCCTGGTAGTAGGGGTGGGTATTGGCAAGGACTCTACGATACGATACATATCACGATACATTTGTCACAATATGATTCTATCATGATACATTGCGATACTGGGTATATTGCAATATATTGCGATATTCTACATAGTTCACTGAAAATGTAAAAATAGAGCTGAATTATCAGTTGCTATTTACGATCTTGGGTGCGTTTCCCAAACAACTAACCAACTTAGCTTTAAACCAACATGGTACGATGCACTGTTCAACGAACGAACATCCAAACTGTGACTGTTTACCAAACACTGTCGTACCTTCATTGTCTGAACCTAGTTGGTTTGAACAAACACAGTTTGAACTACAATGTTTCCAGATGTGTTTGGAGAGCCTCGTTTATTGTCGGAAGCAGAGAGCAACAATCTGAAGTAGGCTGACCCTTGTAAACGAAATTGAACAGAGATGACCAATTATGTAAACGAAATTGAACAGAGATGACCAATTATGTAGCCGATTATGTATAGCTATTGATAGGCTATTTCACACGATGTCGGGAATAACTGTGTACTAGTAAACAAACAACAGATATTGAATTAATCTAATGGTGCAAAGTGTTACTGCACCCTATATACTGCTGGCTTAGACTTAATTTGTAATATAGTGAGATATTTGTATTTCACATTTCAGTGATTAAATAAACTTTAACATTGTTTTTTAAATGATGCTGACCTCGTATTTTAGGAAGACTGGATATGTGCCATTGCAGAACACAAATGAGTTGTGACTATATGTATGTATATGTACTTGAAGGTATGTCACAACATGAGTCGCTTAAGCTACGATGCCAAGCGAGTTGCAAATGTCCTCCTAGATCAATTGTTTTGCTACAATTATGGGCTTTTTAGATTCTACACTATATATTTCTCACCTCGTTTTGTAAAATCTGAGGGATACAACGTCAAACAACTAAGATATTTCAAATGATCGAGTATTTCGAGAGGTAGCACTTTATAATAACCGTCGCCTATAAATGGTAAACTAATGGCTTATTTATTGACAATTAATTGCGTATGTAACTGCTTAGAAATTAGATAATGATAGTTAGTTAATTATTGTAAACTGTTACTAAGTAATTTATTAACATATATTTTATCATTTGTTTGTGTAAAAGTAAATACTAAGCTTATAAATTATATGTTAAAACATTGGTGTTCAGAAACCATTTGAATTACATTATTAATACATTAGTACACTAAATTATCAATGCAAATATTATGCTATTATAAATACTATGTTGAATATTTATTAATTCTTGCTAAGTGCTTTGTAAACCTATTAGGAACCATGTGCAAAACATCTAGGAATATTACAGAAATTTAATCAATCACACATTTTAACACTTTAGTAATAGTAAGTAATTTGTAAACCATCTACAATATTTTGTCAGACGGCCATAATGAAGTTGCAGCTGATGATAGTAATACCTTATTAATTGCTATCGAGTTATTTGTAAAGCATCTAACATTAATTATGCTGCTAATTGACAAAAAGCTATTTATCTATAAGAATGACCAAGATGGCTATTCTAAAGTTGCCACTCATAGTTCTAATAAGTAGTAGTTGGAGAAGAAAAAATGGTTGGTTAGTAAAGATCCTTTATGAATGATAATTAACTAATGAAAAATATGTTGTTTGTAAACTATCTACAAACACTGCCAAAATGGCTATTCTAAAGTTGCCACAAATGTAAACTAATTGCAAAATATAAGTGAATAGGTTAAAATTGCAACTGGTACTGCAAAAGTAGTGATTAATACATGCCTTGTAAAGTATTCACAGACATTAGAGTTGATTTCATGGTTAGGTTCAAAGATATTTATTGAACTTAATGCGAATTCTGAACTCCGAAAGTCAGAATAAAAAGTAACACACACACAGAAGTTAGAGGACATGGGACATCATAGTACAAGAGGGTTTCCTAGAAAAGGGCATCACCATAGAACTCAACACTGATTGGCATGACTTATTGAAGCATCAAACAAAAAACAAAAAAAAGGTCTGACATCTTAGATCCTACATCTCCCTTGCTAAACGTGTGTGTGTGTGTGTGTGAGAGAGAGAACAATAGCAAGGTAAATGTTATACACTGCAACAAGGTCAAACCCTCTAACCATTCTATTTCTATTTCTATTTCTTTGCAACATCATGAAGTAGGCGACCAAGGGGACCATTATGGTGTTTTTTTCCAAGCCATTCATTCCACTCAATTAATGAGAGGTGATCCCTGAGCAGGTCTTCTGTTCGATTCCCCCGGAGTCTTGTGACAGTGTCCTTATAAGTCCTCCAGGCCCTCTCGATGTGTTGTGTGTGGCAACCTGTGTCCGCATTCACATATTCCACACTGTGGTTGACTGTATAATGCCTGTAGCCAAATGCAGTGAGTGCCTGGCGATAGGCTCGCCATTCATCACTTAAAACACACGTTCCTCTTCTGACATGGTGGACAATCAGTGGCATCAGCTCCTCTCTGGTCCGTCTTTGAACCAAATGGAGAACAGGCCGCGACCTTTGTCCTTTGCGCTTGACTCCAAGCATCCCAAACACCCAGTTTTTATGTTTCCAGCTCCCGGCCATTCGCCCTCGTCCATACTGTCAAAATGCAGAAGCACAACATATGAGAATAACTTCATTAAAAAATGAATAACATATAATAAAAATGATAATAATAATAATAATAATAATAGTAATAATGAATAAAGTGCTGTGCAAAGGTTTGCTGTGGGCAAAAATAAGAAATCCTTGGTTCACTGTAAAAAAAATCCTGTTGTTTTTACAGGGAAACGCTGGCAGCTGTGGTTACCAGAGAATTCCTGTAAAAAATACAACAGCACAGTAGATCACTTTACTGACAAAACATGTAAAACAATTTACAGTGAAAGAAATCACAGCTGAAATCACATTCAAATACTGTTAAGTCTACAACAAAAAGTGTTGATTTTGCATAGGGGTACTGTATATAAATTGACAATTTTCCTTATTTGTTACATGTAATAACTGTTTGTTGTGCATCAATAAATGGTAAGCTTAGCAGGGAAATACACAAAAAAACTAATTTAAAGTGGTTGACCAACAGTAAATCTTTGCATAATATGTTCTATTTTTATGTTTTAATAATGAAGTTATAGTGTAAAACTTACTTATAAACCTGTTAAGTGATCACTATCTTGAGAAAGAACAAGAGAGAAAAATATCACTTTTGTGAACTTTATTTTTACAGCCATTGTCGACAGCTGTACACAATTTTTCATTTTCAATGTATAGAACATGCAAAGAAACTCTCTGAATACAAGTTCAAATGCTCAACAAGATTAGCCTCTTTAAATCTGGACATTTGTCACTTTACCAACTTTAAGTGCCATGCACACAACAACCACTCAGCCTCAGTTCAGAGGCCATATACAGGTTTGATCTGACAATGTAATCAAGACAACTTGGAAAACGATAGGAAAAATTATAAAGACAAATTTATATGATTTAAGTAATATAGATGAAACTGCAATACATTTCTCTCAAACAAAATCAATCCAACAAAAATGTCAGTCAAGTTTTCAAAAGGTAGATGGATAGAGGCATATTTTTTCATTACAGTTCTTTTCATGGAATGTGGAATGTGTGCTAAGCAACAGACTGAAACATGCAAAACAGTTACACACAAGATTACTCTGCCTGAAAATTCTTGGCAAAAATAAGCAATGGTCACAACACAGATTTTTGCAAAGCAAAAACATGAAACAAACAGGCGGCAGGCCCTCAGCCACAAAAGTCACATAGTAAAACCTTTACTGTGGATTGAAAAAAAAAAAAAAAAAAAACTTACACAGCCGTTTCTCAAACCAACAGAGTCCACAGAAAGAGTCCATATTTAGGTTTCACGCCACTCGTGATCGGAGATGTCCTGTATAAGGGTAAGGACTCGGGGGTTCACGTTGAGACGACGCTTTGAATTTTTGTTCTCCACTTTGGTCCCCTTTTCTGGATTAATCGAGAAAAAGCACCTGTAGAATAAAAAACATATTAAAGTATGCTAAGCCAGAATCTGAGTCCAAGTGTCACAGGTCAGAGTCTGGGAGAAATAAAACATGTTTACTCACCTTTGAAGAAACTCAAGTGTTGAAGCCAGCTCAGATGGGTAGTGGACATTGAAACAGTAGTAGCTCCCGAACATAAGGCATAATGCAGAAATGAAGGAGGAGATACTTGTGTTGATAAGGTTCTGATCCAGACTCAGCATGTACCTTGTTGCAGAAAAGCAGGACTGTCCTATGAACAAATTATTTAAAAGTTATATTAGTAAGCGCTGCATTCACATGGCAGATTCTATTTAAACAGTGCGATTAAAAACAAGAGATATGAAGCAGACTTACCACAGACAATAAGAGTGGGTGTCAGCAGCACTTGCTCCAATTGCACCTCTTCTGCCAGGCATGTATCCTCCACATAAGAGAACAGGGACTCCTCCTTTTCATCAAAGTAACTAAGCAGAAGCAGGAGCATCTCTTTCACATCATCGGAGCAGCCACTCTCCTGTCCCCGGATCCTCTGAATTCTTGCATATGTCTCAAAAAATTTCTTGTTCTTGGGGACCCATACTGTGGTCATGTAGTGTAGAAGCCTTTTCCCCTTCAAATCCAAATTTCTTGTGAATGTTTCTTTGAGGTCAACCCCAGTAAGTTCTTTGAAGTGGACTGACAGGCCAAGGTCATCAAACAAAAATGGCCACTCCTCTCTAAGCCACTTGATACTTTTTCCCTGATTGACATGTTGACGCTGTGTGTAAAACGTGGACTTCATGAGACATTTTACCTCGTCTGGATTGGCATCAGATTGTTGGAACATCACCTTGAGTTTTTCCATCTTTTGTTGCTGGCTCTGTTGAGTTTCTTCAAGGGGCAGAAATTTCATATTCCATTTAACACATCCATAAGTGTCCTGCATTGCTGCTCTTTCTTCTAATGGGATCTCGTCTGTGTCATCTGAGTCATCAGTCTGAGGTTTTCTTTTTCTTATTTTGGGTGTTGTAGTGCGCCTCACATTTTCAATTCTGTTTTGCAGCTGTTTGACAAGGGAATGGTAGCCTGCTCCAACAATATCACCCTCTATTACATCTTGCAAAGAACTGGGATATTTTGCCACCATTTGTTTTGCAACAACAGTTGAATGCTTTTTGCCTACATGACGGCTTTTTTCCATCATCTCTGTCACAACAATTCGGACCATTTGCCTCCTCAGTTTTGGGCCTGGCCTTTTTCCTCTTTCCAAACAATGGATTAATTCCTCTGGAAACTTATGGCACGGAACTTCAAAGTTGTCGCCCCACTCTATGTCCAGTCCTGGGCTGGAGGAGGTTGATGATGAACTCCGGGGTGAAAAAGAGAGCGATGACAGTGATTGGGAGGGTGAGGCTTCCACAGATGAAAGTGAGCTGTTCTCGAAACACTGGTCTTTAAATGACAAAAAAAATAAAAATGTATATAAGAATTAACACTTTACAATATTACACAATGTGCGTCTGATTTTGATTTTGAATACATTACAGTTTTTATGTTGAAAAACACTGTTTGGCATTTTTACTTACATTTGTGTTTCCAAAAAGAGAGAAGCTTTCTGGCTTGTACAGGTCTTAATGCAGTCATCAAATCAGCCTCCGTTACAAACCGCAGATCATCACACGTCTCAACTCCAATGGACTGCAAGTGTTCTTCTAGGGTGTTTTTGTTTACTGCTGGAAGTTCTGGTAGGACTTCCATGATGGCGGCATCTAGAAAGGTTTGCTTTGGGTCACTCATATCTGCATGAAAGAAGAAATGCCATATTCAACAGAACAGAAAGTATATACAGTACATTCATGCAACAGAGCAGGGACATGCATCAGGTAAGACCTTATATAAATGTCAAGCTATTTACAGTGAGAAGTAAGTAAGCCGTAGGGAGGACTATTTTTCCACAATACTGTGTTTCAGTGGAAGGACTTGGTATCCATCCAGAACATATGATACCAAAGGATAAAAATCGGGCAGGTCATTGATGTTAATACACTGTAATCCAAGACTGTCCTTTGTCACAGCATACAGATGGTATTCTGAGAGAAAGGTGCCTTTGTGGATATCCATTAAAACATACACAGATGTGTCATTTTGAATCAAGATGAGTAGAAGATCACCAAACTCCATATACTCATCATTTCTGTACACAAGAAACTGGCCTTTTTTATATGCAGTGCCCTTGTACTGAATGTCTGTACTAACTGTAGTGTTGCTTTCTGAAAAGGCCAACTCCCTAACTGCATTTTTAATAGAGTCACTGTATAGGTTGGGATAAAATGCACAACTGTCCTTTACTTGCAGTAGTTTACTGCATTCTTGCCCCGCTAAAAGATAGGCCTGATACATTTGATGACGCTCTGACAATGTTTGACAAATATTTTTGAAGTTTTTTAAGTGTCTGGCACATCTTTTAAAATAGCTGTGTTTACTTTCAAATCGAAGTGTCCACAACCTCACCAAAGGGCCGAATTTCAACAACAGTGCTGAATAGTGAGACAAAAAGTGGTGCTTGGGTTTTAATTGATTTTCAGGAAACAACATCTTTCTTAGTTCCAAATATTCTTTCATCAAAATGTCAAGATATGCTATCTGGGACAAGGAAATTTTCTGAGCACAAATAAGATCGACAATGTCTTTTAGGTGGAGAGCCAATTGCCACACCTCATCCTCATGGTTTTGAACTTTGTCACCAATCAAAACTGGAAGCAATCTCAAAAGGTTCCAGTTTTGAATGGCTTGCCCTGATAACTTGGCTCCATCAGGATTGACAGTGCAAGGCTTTGTAAGTGCTTCAGAACCTTTATACTTAAACTGCTTGATGCGCCTGTTTAAGAGAGAGTATGTGAACCATTTTTTCTTTTTTATAATGTCTTTTAGGTACAGTGCTAGATCATATGACAGGACTCCTTCAAAGATGTCATGACCTAAACAAGGCGGGAGGCCAGGCTGGGATACGTGAAAAGACTCAAGGTCATTAAAGACAGAGTTTACCTTTATTCCTCTGACGTCTAGGACGTTCTCAGTCAGGAGATCAGCAACAGCTCTGTCATACGTCTCTGGGGTGCGTGGAGGACCACAGGCATTAGGATCAGCCTCAAACTCCCTTCTTGTGATTTCACAGAACCTGCAAAAATATTGAGAACGGCTGAAGTTCTCTGTAAAGCCACCAATGCAATGAGAACCTAAGTTATCCCCAGCAATGCAATAAAGACCCCCTTTTACGGTTTTCCCATCTATATTTATTCCATCTGTCTCCAAGGATTTCAGATCGGCCAACAACTCTGAGAACACTTTGGCTATTCCAAAACGCTTGAAGTCGTTCTCAACACACAACATGACTAAAAACATATTATCAGTATTTGAGCGCAAATGAATGGGTAAATTTGCTAATGAAAGATAGACTGCAAGAACTTTGTGCCTCTTTTTCGCAGAACCGAGAGGATTCACAATTTCAAATGAATCCTGGTACAAAATCAGTTTGAGGCTTTCAGGATTTTCCTTAAAGAACTGGTGACATTTGAAATTTTGTCCATCATATACATCAGTAAAAACCTCAGGATCTTCAAACTGTTTTGGCTGTGCATTCTTCCATAAATGTGACTGTAAGTAGCTCTTCAGAGTTTCTGCCAATGGTACGTAGTAAGCATATTTTTGTGTCATGTTTTCATCCATTCCCAATGTCACTTTTTTGGGTGCTGTGTATTTCAAAATCTTTGTGAATGTTTGATTTCTGGAGTATGTTGTTCTTAATTGCCCCTGATGACAGGCAGAGAACAAATCTGACTCTTTAATGCAGTCACAGATTTTAGTGACTGCTTCATCTGATAGGCTCATATTTTTTAATAAAGAACTGACTTTAGTTAATGTGTACGCTTGACCTAACTCATGCACAGTTTGCATTTCCTCAACAATGGTTTGTATAGTAGAGGCAGGAATAAGCAGCTGTCCTTGCGATTTAAGGTAAAAGAGACACATGTTTCTGAGATATGACTGACTATCATTCTCTGGAATATCACTGGCTGTACTCACTGTTGGCATGGCTTCAAGTGTGTTTTCTGAACCATATGTACTGGCAATGACATTTGGGGGCTGAGGGCAACTTTCCCTGTACATGTCATCAATGCCATCAGGGGAACATGCTTTATGCTTTCTACACATGTGAGAAGTAAAAGATGACTTTTTTGAGAACACATGCTTGCAACCACTTACTGGACATGACACAGGTCTGCCTTCTTCAATATGACCATTCAAGTGAGACACTAACTCTTTCACAGTGTGAAAATGGCGGGTACACAATGAAACTGCACATTTTAAATCTGCAAAAATAGATCTAGGAGCATCGCCCAGTGCAGGTGCATTGTGCACTCGATAAAAATGCCCCTTAAAAGACGAGTAAGTAGTAAATGTTTGACTACAGTTGGCGCCAGAACATTTGAAAAGACACCGCGGCTCATTTCTGTGCACTCTGCAATGTAGTACATATCCTTTTAAGGTGTCCAATTTCTTTTTACAAAACACGCAGGTGATCATTTTGTCTAGATCTTAACGTCTTTGCCTGTGCTTTTCATTTGAATTCAGTTATCACCCATTGACGTATGTCTTAATGGTAGGCTAGTAGCAAAGATCCACTAGCTTACACCATGTGCTTTCACCACGTATTTTCGTTATGTTTCGAAAACAAGTAAACTGGAAGCTTACCGTGCAAACTCTCAATTTTCCGCCTGAAAAACTTGGAAACTCGATGAAACTCGTAGCCGTGTACCGAAAGTATTAGTAGTAGAAATGCTGACAAAGTATGAAGATTTCTTTCTGCTGCCGTCTTCTCCGCTCCAAAAGTGCTCCTTCTAACGGCTCCGTCTGCAGCAGTCGTGGACTCGTGAGTCGTGGGCTCATGTGTTTCCTGACTTCCAATCAGAGACGATCTTCAGCTGCACACGAATTTTAAAAGTAGACAAGTCTGTGCGTTGCTAGATGAAGCGCTGTTAGATGGTTGTTTAGCCTGTGATATTGAAATAGTCTAGAAAGTCGGTTACAAATATTATGGTTATGACTGAACAGTGTTTCATAGGCCTAGGCTATAGCTTATCAATGTCCAAGTGTCCTCTCAGGATCACAATGAATTTAAGCCTATAGGCTATATGTAGTCCAATAGCCTATATCTCAATTTGCATTGTTTCATCTATCAGGCTTATAAAATGACTTACATATATTTGTGTAGTTTTAAAAACAACTGATAAAACTATAGTTTTAAAAACTGATAAAAACTGTAGCCTAGGCCTAGTTTCTGCAGTATGTGCGTGTCAAATTAACACAACTGTTGTGTTATGAATGTTACAGTATTTTTCTGTTTTTGTTACTGTTTTGTGTAGCTTTAACAAATACATTTGATTAAAATCACATATTGTTGGTGTGAATATAACAAAAACATTCTGTCTAATAGTTTACAAAATGTCACAGTGATTTCAACAAAAAATATATGTTTTGGGGTTTACAATGCTTTTCCGTATGCATTTAACATAGTTTTTATGTAAATTTCACAGTCTTTTTTTACAGTGTTTATTCATTGGTTGCACCTTCTTTGCCACTGCTCCTGATAACTGTGAATCAGATCTATCAGATCAGATTTATTGAGTAGGTCCTTTTTTAGCCATTTATGTCCCTAAGAAGTACAGCCAAGCATATATACATTGAATATAAGGAAGAGTATTTATTGATTTGTTACCAACTTCAAGAAATAATTCAGAAACCTAGGTAACTCGAACAGGTTCCGAAACTTTCACACAGCACTGTATGGCTGGAAGGAGCAATGTAGTTACATGTATGTCAGGGAGATTGTCGTAAGCACTCAAGTTTTGTGACAACGCAGCAAAGCTTTGCTTACTGTAGATATAAGGTCACTTCCTGTTTGGCAGATTCACTATGAAATATCATGGGATGGAATTTATCAGCCCCAGTCTGAAGATAATCTGCAATCTGATCGTGAGGATCAAAATTGGAAGAAAAAAAAAAATTGGTGATTACGCAGCTTCAGCTTTGAGTCTTTAGTAGGAATGTTCACAATTGTGTTTGCACATACCTTTCTTTTGTGTCTGAAGTGGCTTTCATCTATAACCACAAATTCTCTCCGTCCACCCAACCTCTGTCCTTTTTTTCTTCTCCTTCTCTCGATCTACTCAACACAAACGTCTCTCAAGAGACTGGACATCTTCGACAGTGTTGCTGTGCTTCCGGCAATGCCATCTGTTATCATGTCTACCTGTCTCAATTGTAGACCTTGTGCAAACCTGAGAATACACAACATTAATAGTGACAATTACATACTTTATTCTGCTTACGTTACATAGGTCCTTGCTGAACCATTTGTAAATTTAAGGCAGAATCTGTCATTAATAGCAAACTGCAGAACAGAATATTTCGATGAGAAATCAAAATGACCTACATATTTACATACCTATACAAAAACTTCATCCAGCTAAAAAGGGCCATCTTGGATTGACTGAAGATGCACCACTGTCGAATGGATTTTCTGACGATTTCTTTGTGGTTGGCCCTTCGTCGACATATCCTGTAGAAATAAACAGTTGTCATGAAATTTGAAAATATTAATAGTATGACCCCATGAGAAATACATTTGTTTGGAGGGAAGAAGTGGATTTCATTTGTAAAATCACAAGAGCAGGGTCCACTCACATGCATGCATGGTATGCATGTTACACAAATGCCCAGGCCTTAAGGCAGGCCAAGATATCTATCTATATGGATCTGTTAAACTGTTACTGCTATCATTATTCTTGTGGTTGTATATATGTTGTGCACAAAATTAACAATATTCAGTGTTTTCAATGCAAATATAAAGCATCACTCACGCTGTCACTCTGCACTTAAACTATAGGAACATATTAACACCATGACCCATATAGGTCAGCTATACCCCCTGCTGGAATGGGGTGATGTTGCTGTCTATTCATTAGATCTGTACCGTCAGGGTACCACATGCTTTTATTTAATTTCAATTGCTCATAATATGACGTTGCATTAGGAAAAACTAGAAAACCACCCAGAGATCGCCGACCTCCCCCAGGGCAGCTCAGTACCCCCATTCTGTGCTTTATTTGTTAAAGGTGTACTTCCACGAGAAACCGTTTAGTACTCGCTTTTTTGAAATATGATAGGTCACCCTGAGTTGCATATGCATGCTGCATATCAAAATGTTTTTCTACCCCCATTTTCTATATCAGTCAAAAGAAGACCATAGGCGGGAAAAACGACCCAATGCAAAAAGGGCCTGCAGCGTGACGTAGACGTACAAATGTATATAAGAGAAACTGACCGAATGAGCTTTAAATGATGTTAGCCTGTGACTGACTCGCATAAGATTAGCAGGCTAGTTGAATGACTGAACTGCATTTAGCCGGGCACTTGCCCTGTTTTGTCATGCAAATATTACCATTCTGAAACGTTCATTGACAAACGGTCAGGAAGCGACTGTGCTTGTGCCATCTCTCCTTCCTCTTCGGATTCAGGATCAAACACATAAGGCTGTATCTCCGAAGACATTCTGTGTGCAGTTTTAGCGCTGTCAAGTTGACTGTGGGGCAAAGGAAGCTGCAGGGAGCGTGTCACGCCTCTGGTGAAATCGTGTCGTTCTCCCCCACCCCACCCCACCAAACTAAAACAGCCTGAAACGGAAGCACTAGAACATTTTTTTCATCAAAACCAGCACACAGGGCAATTATTAATACTAGAGAACAGTGCAAAATTAATAAAAACACGATGGAAGTACACCTTTAAGTTATATTCAGATTTTTTTAATTTTTTTATTTAACCTTTATTTTACCAGGAAAATATCCCGTTGAGATTAAAAACCTCTTTTTCAAGGGAGTCCTGGCCAAGAGGTGGCAAAAGTTGCAAATTCATTACATAAATAATCAGAAATTAAAATAGGAAATCATTTAAAACACTTACAAATTTGGGAAAGAAGATTAAAATAACAAAGATTGAAATAAATCATTTAAAACAGTAACACATTTGGGAAAGAAGATTTACATAAAAATTTAAATAACAAATTATTTAAAACAATTACAAATTTGGGATGTCGTCTCAAGTGCTCTCAGTCTGGAATTAAACTCATTCAGTGAAATAAATTCCGTTAGTGTGAGGTCCTTTTGCAACATGTTCCATGTGGTGGGGGCAGAGAACACAAAGGCCCTTTTTCCTTGCTCTGTACGGACCGAGGGAACAGAGAGCAACAAATGATCACTTGAGCGCAGACTATGGGACTCAAGGCTTCTCAATGAAATAAGGTTACTAATGTAGGATGGTAGTAGTCCAAGTATTGCTTTATATATAAAGGTGTACCAGTGAGTGAGCCTCCTGGTGGACAAGGAAGGCCATCCTACTCAGGAGTATAGTTCACAATGATGGGTCAAGGCCCTACAGTCAGTGATGAACCTCAGGGCAGCATGATTTCTAAGCTTATTTTTGAGAAATACTGATGTAAATGTTTCTCCAACATGAATAGAAAAGTAAACGGGCATGACTGTGGCTACATCTTGTTATCCAACCTGGGGTGCGTTTCCCAAAAGCATAGTTGCTAACGTTGTTAGCAACTTACTTGGTTCAAACTATGTAGGTGCGACGCAAGTGTTTCTCAAAACCTTCGTTCGTGTGAACCAACATAGTTTGAACCAACATAGTGTAAACCAACATAGTGCGACCGAAACAGGTGTTTCCCAAAACACGAACATTCGCAACCACGTTGGTAACTAGTGAGGTTTGCAACCACAGCTCTCGGTGCTTAGTTCCACCTAACCAACGTTGTTTGAAGGTCTCGACAGCATCCAACATGGCGGACCGAATGTCTCAAAATCCTCGATCATTGTAAATATCTTCGTTGTTTGACGCTGTATCCCTCAGATTTTACAAAACGAGGTGAGAAATATACAGTGTAGAATCTAAAAAGCCCGTTGTTGTAGCAAAACAATTGATCTAGGAGGATATTTGCAACTCGTTTGGCAGTTTGGCTTAAGCGACTCATGCTGTGACGTACCTTCAAGTACCTCCAAATTCCGTAAGCTAGGAGCTGGTTTCTGTGGTGCTATTCGTAGAGCGCAGGTCATGCACACCTGTGTTTATAGATAGTACTCTGGTTCCAATCCGGGATGATGCATAATTAAGATGCTACATGAAATTGTTGACATTCTCAACTGCCACGTTAGTTTTCTTAACGTAGTTTCAGGGTGAACGTGTCTCCCCTGTTGCGTATTAACATAGTGTGGCCAATTTATGCCAGCCTGCATATTCTTGGGCTTGTGTTCATAAACTTCAGAATGCAGGTCGCCAAGGTGTAAATAAACTTCCAGCTCCTCCGTCATTACGTGCATTGTAAGCAATAAACCTAATGTTGATAGCGTGTAGAATATTGCCCTATAAGCACATGCATTTACAGATGACACATCGCCTGGTGTCTATGCAAAATAGCATTTTAAAAGCTATTTTAATCAGGCTAGCTGTGATGGCTCGTAGTCTATGTGATTTAAATAAAATAAAAGCATTATATAGACTTTGGCTTCCACATGACTTCAAAGTCTGGGAGATTTCCTATAGCTTGTATTGCCTAGAACTATAGGCTGCTTTTGAGACGTGCATAGTCACAAATCATCTGTGTTCATATCCAGAGGTCTGCGTCATTTAATTAACAATGTTAAAGTTTATTTAATCACTGAAATGTCTTGCAAATCTGTCACTATATTACAAATGAACACTAAGCCAGCAGTAAATAGGGTTCAGTGATACTTTCCACCGTTACATTTATTCAGTTTCTATTGTTTATTTCCTAGTACACAGTTATTCCCGACATCATGTGAAATAGCCTATTAATAGGCTATAAATAATCGGCTACATAATTAGTCATCTCTGTTAAATTCCGTTCACAACGTCATAGCCTACTTCGGATTGTTTCTCTCTGCTTCCGACAATGCACGAGCATGTCCGAACACATCTGGAAACCATTGTGGTTTGGACTATATTGGTTCAAACCAACTTGGTTCAGACTATGAAGGTACGACAGTGTTTGGGACACAGTCGCACTTTGGTTGTTGGTTAGTTCAACGGTGCATCGTACCATGTTGGTTTAAAGCTAAGTTGGTTGGTTGTTTGGGAAACGCACCCCAGTACGGTAAATTTTCTCTTTTGCGACAGAAACTCACTAGCCGTCGCATGATTTATGGCGCCAGTTTTAGCATAATTTCAGATAAACGTTTCTTACAAGGCAATAACATGACAGATTTCCGATCGAAGCAAATATGTTTTGCTGTGTCCTCTCCGGTTTACAACAATGCCAATATCAAGGTACGGATGGCCTCTCATGTAAAGTTGTTTGATTGCAAAGTGATGCTAAAATGAATGAAAGTCAACGGAATGCTACATGCTATTGGGCCCTTTCCCGGTTGAGATTTCCCCATGGGTGCTTCAACTTCCGGATATATTCCTACCCGCTTGGATAGAACGCTTCCACTGCAATCTTGGCAATGCTGCGCGCAAAATTTTGCCGCCCAAGGGGCATTGAAAGAGCCGTGAAGCAAGAAACAATTTGAGAATAGCACCAAATTAAAAGCCACAAAATTACTTCACCTATTTCTATATAGCTATGAATATGTAATTGACTTGTTTTAGTGTTTCAGAAATATGCTTATTTCCTAGTATAAACAGCACAACCTTACTTTATTTGCTTCACGATTTCTGACCTGCCCTATGCACACTATAACGCTACGTTTCCACAGGGCGAAATGGCAAGAGAATTTCACCTGGGGGCGTGGTCGTCAATATTTCAAGCAGGTTATCTAGCGGGACAGCTATGGATCTTATCCGATATCAGTGATCACGTCGTCGGCCAGTCTACCATGGCAGCCTGGCTGGCCAACAGAAGCTGCCCAGCAAGATAGCCTACACATAACAGCAGTCTTGCACAGAACTGCTGCAGAATTGCGAACTGCGTGGTCTACATGGATTTATTACTATTGGTGGTTTGCCTAGATAATATTTAAGTGTTGTAATATCGTTCTAAAAAATGCAAGATGTGTACTAGTACAAGCTTGTGACCGTACATGTTAGCCAGCTTGCTAGTAGTTAGCTAGTCGTAAGCCAACTCTGCTAACTTAAAACGTCGAGTGATTAAATGGCAATCTAGAGCAGCCGGGTTGTCTTAAATCAGTTCGTGTTACATTTAAACAACAATCCGTGATGGTACCATCACTTTTGGTCACCCAGAGAGTTTAAATCATATAAACACTTTCACGTTTCACTTCCACGAGCATCCGCCATGTTGGTCTGAGTTTTTTGTAACTCCCGCCTCTTCAGCCAGCGTCATGAACTAAACACATCACACGCCGATATAATTGGTTATCACATCATTCTCTTTTAAATAAAGTTCAGGTTTCGGCAACTGTGTTTCGCCTCCCTCGGCGAATTCGCCCTGCTTTCGCCCCCATTCAAAGTCAATGAGAGCGAGGCGAAATTCGCTGTAATGGAAACGCACCGTAACAGCTCTTATTTTAAAGCATCAATTCATCCTGCGCGTTTATTTTCGGCAGAGCAGGGACATAGACATTCTCTTGTTACTTCGCCAGCATGTAAGCGAAGTGAGTTGTGGAAAATAGCTGCTGCAATATTGATTAAAAAGTATTAAAAACACTAACCAGTTGGAAACACAACATAACAGAAACAATGTCAAAAAGACCTTTTAATCGGTCTGGGGTGCGTTTCCCAAACAACCAACCAAATTAGCTTTAAACCAACATGGTACGATGCACCGTTGAACTAACCAACAACCAAAGTGCGACTGTGTCCCAAACACTGTCGTACCTTCATAGTCTGAACCAAGTTGGTTTGAACCAATATAGTCCAAACCACAATGGTTTCCAGATGTGTTCGGACATGCTCGTGCATTGTCGGAAGCAGAGAGAAACAATCCGAAGTAGGCTATGACCTTGTGAACGGAATTTAACAGAGATGACTAATAATGTAGCCGATTATTTATAGCCTATTAATAGGCTTTTTCACATGATGTCGGGAATAACTGTGTACTAGGAAATAAACAATAGAAACTGAATAAATCTAACGGTGGACAGTATCACTGAACCCTATATACTGCTGGCTTAGTGTTCATTTGTAATATAGTGACAGATTTGCAAGACATTTCAGTGATTAAATAAACTTTAAAATTGTTTATTAAATGACGCAGACCTCTGGATATGAACACAGATGAGTTGTGACTATGCACGTCTCAAAAGCAGCATATAGTTCTAGGCAATACATTAAGCTATAGGAAATCTCCCTGACTTTGAAGTCATGTGGAAGCCAAAGTCTATATAATGCTTTTATTTTATTTAAATCACATAGACTACGAGCCATCACAGCTAGCCTGATTAAAATAGCTTTTAAAATGCTATTTTGCATAGACACCAGGCGATGTGCCATCTGTAAATGCATGTGCTTATAGGGCAATATGCTACACTCTATCAACATTAGGTTTATTGCTTACAATGCACGTAATGACGGAGGAGCTGGAAGTTTATTTTCACCTTGGCGACCTGCATTCTGAAGTTTATGAACACAAGCCCAAGAATATGCAGGCTGGCATAAATTGGCCACACTATGTTAATACGCAACAGGGGAGACACGTTCACCCTGAACCTACGTTAAGAAAACTAACGTGGCAGTTGAGAATGTCAACAATTTCATGTAGCATCTTAATTATGCATCATCCCGGATTGGAACCAGAGTACTATCTACAAACACAGGTGTGCATGACCTGCGCTCTACCAATAGCACCACAGAAATCAGCTCTTAGCTTACGGAATTTGGAGGTACTTGAAGGTACGTCACAGCATGAGTCGCTTAAGCCAAACTGCCAAACAAGTTGCAAATATCCTCCTAGATCAATTGTTTTGCTACAACAACGGGCTTTTTAGATTCTACACTGTATATTTCTCACCTCGTTTTGTAAAATCTGAGGGATACAACGTTAAACAATGAAGATATTTACAATGATCGAGGATTTCGCGACATTCGGTCCGCCATGTTGGATACTGTCGAGACCTTCAAACAACGTTGGTTAGGTGGAACTAAGCACCGAGAGCTGTGGTTGCAAACCTCACTAGTTACCAACGTGGTTGCGAATGTTCGTGTTTTGGGAAACGCCTGTGTCGGTCGCACTATGTTGGGACTATGTTGGTTTACACTATGTTGGTTCAAACTATGTTGGTTCACACGAACGAAGGTTTTGAGAAACACTTGCGTCGCACCTACATAGTTTGAACCAAGTAAGTTGCTAACAACGTTAGCAACTATGCTTTTGGGAAACGCACCCCTGGCAGGGTATTGAAAGAAGATATGTTTACAACAAAAAGACAGAAAGATTCTTCTCTAACAACTGTAGCCGAGGATGATGGTTTTCATGGCGGAGATGGCAGAGGTCTACCTTGTTAAGCCAACATTGTCGATACTGGAAGCGACAGCGATGAAGTGAGAGAACGTCCTCAAACGTCCAGTAAGTTTTCAGACTTTATTTTTAATGAGTATAATAGAAGCACGTCAGATGTTACCTACCAACCAGATGTTACCTAATGTTAGTGGCTAACGTAGCATAACTGGCTAACTATCTGACAAATTAATTATTTTGGGAAGGCATGTTAAAGTCAGAGAAACGTTTTTCACTGTTCTGAAGAGCTGTATAAGCCAACTTAGCAGATAATTATTCGCTTCCTCAAATTTGGGCTATTCATTCTTCAGGAGTGACAATGTCTCCAACAGCATCAGTGCTGCTACGCAGAGACAATGAGAAAGAAGAGTCAATGAAAAAAGAGATAAAAAAAATTAAACAAAGAAGTCGACTCTCTTCGCAAACAGCTGGCTGGTAAGCATTTATGCATTCACGTGTACCGTTGAAACCAGACATTGACATACATTTAGGAAAAGATCCACTTTTTAATTTACTGTCCAACATTAAATTAGGGTAAACATTTTTTCTGATTTAGGTCAGTAAATATTACCATGTATTTTGTATTTGGTAAATGTAAAGAGAAAAACTATTTGATCTAAAACTGTTTAACGTGGGCCAAAAGTTTAGGGTGTCATTCCAAAAGCTTCTCACAATAGCCCATTGTAAGACATGATGAAGAAGTGTGTGTACATTTATGTCTAATGAAAGTAATATAACAACATCTCTATAGAATTATTTCTCTGTTTATTCTGACATTTAACAAATACAAAAATCTGTGAATAGTTACTGAACTAAAAAACACTACTTTAAAAATGTCTTTCTGAAGTGTGTGTAAATATCTGGTTTGAACGGTATGTGCTTTCCTCCTCTTGCATGCGCACACACTTTAGTATGTGCACAATGAAGCTCTGGGCTTACGCACCTGGCAATTTGCCATTGACTTAAAAGAGGATCTTTAGTTTATTAACTGTGCCCAATACATTCTGTATGACCACACAAAGTTAAAAACTTAACTTGCTACAGTGAAATCCACAAAATGCTATGTTCTCCCTTTTTAGCCAAGGCCATGACATCTGACAGCACATCAGCATCATCTTCATCTACCTCCCCAACATCAACCTCCTCCTCTTCATCATCTTCGTCAGAAGAAGAAAAGACGCTCCAAAAAAAGCACCCGAAGAACAAGAAACACAAAAAGAAGAGGTGCGCAAAAAGCAAAAGCAAAGCAAAATGTGGAAGAAGAGGTAAGTCACAGGAAGAGTTCTTCAATGTCGTTTGATTTTCAGAAATTATTGAACTGAATGGATCTCAAATCACTAACTAATTTTTATTTCTGAACTCATCCCTTACTGTTCCAGCCTCCAGTCCAGAGGAGATATTAGCAAGGTAGAAGAAAGTCTTAAAGAACTACAATGCCGGTATGAAGTTTGGTAAAGCATGTGCCAAAGCAGGTGTTACAGAGCTGACAGTTCGATCAGCCATTCCAGAGATTGCCATAGCTTCTCCTGATCACTTTCAGGACCTAATGGCAGGCCACTCCAAAAGAGGCAAAATCGCTGATTTGCTGTCAAAATGTGAATTCCTCATCGAAAGTGACCAAAAGGTCAAGGATGCAATAATGCTTAAAAAAGCAGAAGGCAAACTAATCCCCTATGTGAAACGGGAAAAAATATAATTGTTAGAGGGCCCGTGTTCAGCTGGTTGTAGTGTGGTTGTAGTTGTAGTAGTCAGGTAGTCAGGGCTAATTGTGCTTCTTTTTTTTTCTCTTGTTTTTGTTTTATGATTCCATGAGTCATGCCAATCAGTGTTGGGTTCTACATTGATGCCCTTTTCCAGGAAACACTGTTGTTCTGTGATGTCCTTTGGTTAGGTGCCATATTTTTTTCCCTATATGACATCTACAATAAATCCTTGACAATACTGTATCAATGCACCAAATGTGTGTGTGTTTTTTCATTTTGACTTTCTGAATTCAGAATTCACATTTAGTTCGAGTTCAATAAATGTCTTTGAACCTGACTATGAAGTCAACTCTAATGTCTGTGAATACTTTACAAGGTATTTCACTAGTTCACGTTCCGAAATTTGAGTAAACGAGCGATTATTAAGATAAAGAGAATTTGGGGCACTTCTCTTGAAGCGGCGATGAGGATGAGCATGTACTAATACAGTTGGCGAGCGTCTCTTGATCCAGGCTCTACACGGTAGAGCCGCCTGCTGCGGCAGGACAAATCACGAGGTGCATCCACGAGGCCCCAGCGGAACGACTGCGCGGCAGAAGTCCGATGGGACGCGCGAGCACCCGAGAGGCATGATTGATCCCGAATAAGATTTAGAAAGTATCTCATGAGATATTTTAAATTGATGGCGAGTGAGACATTTAAATGATATGCAAGTAGAGCGCATTTGGGCAAGGTCGCAGGCCAGGGTCCTAATGTGCTAACAAGTCTTCGCATGACCCTACGCAGGCAGGTGTCATGAGAAAACCGAGCAAGCACCCCAAAAGAGGCAAATGTTTAAGGGACCCTTGGCCAGGACCGTGCAGTACGAATCACGACGTAAGTGTTAGCTGAGCTTTCTTTAGATCTGATGGATTACATCAGATGTATAACTGATAAGCATCCGAGGACCATCGGCCGAGGGTTTTGAATAATAGCTCGGGGAGACCGTTAGATGCTGTGGTGGTGGCTGTGCCAGTTCTAGAAGAGTGAGAGTAGTGAGAATCTGCTGGGATACTTACTTGAGTAGTTATGGATTTAAGGTGGGATTGAACAGTGAGCGTGTAATTGGCCATCCGTCGGACATGAAGAGGGGATCATTCTGAGAGGTGACAGAGGCACGGTAATTCATATAATGAATGAATCTAGAATTGTAGGTTGCGGACGCGTAGGTGAATTTAAGAGTTGAAATTGGCACTGGAAGTCGTGAATTCGTTACATCTAAGCAGCCCAAAATACGCCAGAAAGAACACAGCCATCAGCGTTAGGCCTGTATGGGGTTTGAACGCAGGAAATTAATGAATGGTGATGGGGAGCCGAAAGTCGAGAGTAGCCGGTTTGGCCTTACGGATACTTTTAATCATTAGAGAAATGCAGTAGCTAGGGAGCAATTTGCTGACTGGGAAGTAAACTAGTTCTGCTGCTACGGCTGAAGCGTTGGTCAGAGTACGCAGGTACTCCTCGATTTCCTTAGCTGAAACAGGTCAGACAAGGCGTGCATAGGCACAGCCTGATAGACTCAAATGTGTAGGGATTTGCGATGAAGAACATTGAGGCATTAAACCGTAGGTGCTTCTGTCAATGGAGTCAGGTCCAGGACCACAGCCGGAGCCACTATCCCAGAATTCTGGAAGGCAAAGTGAAATCACTGTCCGTGAGGTGAACTAGTTCTGCTGCTAGAGCTGGTGCATTGACCAGAGTACGCAGGTACTCCTCAATTTCTCTTAGCGGAAATAAACAGGGCAGACGAAGCGTGCGTGGGAACTAGCGCAATAGCTGCCAGTGTGTGGGAATTTGAAAGGGGAGCATCTTGAGGCGTGAACCGAAACCGATGCGTTGCCCTTTGATGTTTTGCACGAAATAAATTACTCTTTATGTAGCCACCCTTTTTTATTTATTGTTTTTTTTTTTTTTTTACTTATTTTTTTGGACCTACAGAACATGACTAAATTATCTCCGATTATTTATCAGTCACACTCTCGGGGAAAGGCGAAAACCCACGTTACCCAAAGAAAAACCACTCTTGCCAATTTTGTGGAAAAAACATTGGGAAGTCTGGGAAAAATTCCTTTACCAGCACCATAACAAATGGCTACTCAGGGTTGGACAGCCGAGAGTGGACGTGTGCTACACCACTGTTAAGATTATGGAATATAAGATGACCGTTACAGGCAAAGCGCTATTAACCTACGTGAAAATTATTCGATTTCAAAGTGGCGCTAAAAGCATAAGTCTATAAAATGCTACTGCGTCGTTTCCAGGAGGTCCCGTTTTCCGTGGGTGGTTCAACCTCCGAAATATATTCCTGCCCAGGACGACACAGTAATGCAGTTCAACATCCAGCGGTCATGGGGCATGGTTCCAAGCCCTACACTGGCAGCCGCAGAGTAGCCCAAAACAAGCTTTATTGCAGACCAAATAGAGAAAATAGCCTAGCCTAGCAGAGCGAGCTTGGTGCATCAAATGACTTGTGCCAACCGTGTGTGTGCACCTGTAAACAATGCTTTAAACTGTGCGAGATCTTCTGGCCTGTAGTGATTGATAAAGTAGTTGGCAAGTGTACTCCATCTGCAGCCACACAGGCTGCAGTGTAAGGAATCCTGCAAGTATCGAACCAATATGGATACCAGTACCCAACAAAACATGTGCATATTGTACGTGATCCACTAAAATAGCTAGATTCTGGACATATGAAATCTATTTGGCAAATAAAGGAAACGATGGAACGAGAACGATGCATGTTGAGACACTGCACACTTGTGCCTCAGGACAACTGCAAAGGAGACATAACGAGGTTATGTGAAAGCCACGTCCCTGCATGGGAAAACCATGCCAGCCCAGCAAAATGCAAAAATGTTATTTGTCATTCGTGGTGACTAGTAGGCCAATTGGCTTGATACCACGGGAGTGTAATACCTTGTTTCGCCTCATAGCCCCAATGGACAATGTTGGGGGAAGCGGGGGCGCTATTTCACTCAATACAAATGCTGGCTCAAACGGGAGAGGGATGATGATATGAAGGAACGACCCGGTAAATTAAGGACCAGCGTGTGTTCCGATGTCCATACTTTCTGCACTTACTGTACTTAGTTTGAGAACGTAGGGTGTTCACATTACGATTTTGGCGAAAATAAGTGTACTGAAAGGACCCGGATGCTGCCCTCAAAACGGTCAAAACGGTGAGTGTGGATGAAGGTACACTTTTCGCACTCAAAGCCGCCATCTTAGCTACATAGCTGTGGAAGTGACGAATCCAAACAGACCAAACTGAAGAAGAAACGAGGAGATTACGTTGCTGACGACGTTGGCGCATTTTTCAGGAAGCTTGCAGTAGTGTATTCATTTTGCAATGACTTAAATATGTCTCGTTCTCCGTTCAAAGTTGGCGGGTAATGACACGCGGCTGCAGTCACCATCGGAAATTCCGGTAAGTGCATCACGGAGTATGGAATATGGAACAACACTTACCTGCTGAAATCTGTGTACTTAGTAAGTGCAGACAGTGCACTGTAGTTAAGTGTACCCATGGAAGCATGAATATCGGAACACATTCTAGAGCGCTTCTTTGACCCAGAGAGAATGTTGCAGGTGTTTGACGAACGTTTTTGAGTAAAGGTCAAGCACAGACCTAGCTCCAAATCGTCAAAGATTTAGCGCTATGTGAAAATGTGAAATTCCATTAAATTTAAATACCATTCTTTGAAAGTAGTTTGAAGATGCAAATAAGTCAAACAACCGCAAGAGGGCGTATAAATACCACGTATCATTTTTTTCAATTTGCAACAATCAACAATACTGTTTGTTACTCTTATTTTAAAAATCACATCGACTCTTTGAGAAATACAGTCATGTCCCAAACAGAATCCTACCTGGTGAGTGAATTTTTGATAAAATGTATTATGGTTGCCAAAACCGAATGGCAGGCATGAAACTTCTCCATTGCCAGAAGGTGTCACGAATTTAAAATATACAAACAAAGGAGTCAGAATCTCACTTCAAAGACCTGTAGGAAGACAAATCCATCCTGACAGTTTTTAAATGTACTATGATTATAACTTGTAAAGTTTGATCATGGACTAAGTTAAATGTAGGCATTTTTGCACAATCATGATGATATATTTATCTACTGTTCATGAATGGAAAGACGATTTGTGAATTCAGCCCTAAGCATTTATGTTTTCAACTCAAATTGTGACATCAGTGATTTGACATGTTAAGTGCAGTGTGACTGTGATGGGATGGCAGATTTCGATGCAGAGCTTGTAAAGTCCTGCCCTGTCCCGCTCAGACATGGACACAGTAAACGGTCAGCCTACAATATTTGATAAAGATGTCTGCTAATGTGGAATTCGAAGTTTGCACATGCGTACGGGGTACACCGTGACGGGTTTGATGGAGAAGTAAAACCACTCTGCGGAGTGGTGGGCGATTCAACTGTGTGTAAGCACCAGCATAGGGAAATGAGAGCCGCTTCATCAGGGCACTGATCAACACGAACCACTTCAAAGGGAACCTTAGTCAAACTAAGTATGTTGCCAAAGCCACTAAAGATAACGTAACCGAATTAATTCGAGTAAAACTCCGAAGGAACCAGCCAATATAAGTTTGCTTAGTAGCAAACGTTGCTAACATCCCACCACGAAAACAGACCTTGACTGTGTAGATTCTCATTCATCCGGGCCACAGCAATTGAAGGAGCCAGGAAGCAAACGTCTGGACCTCCTTTGGAGCTTGAAGACGCTTCACCCCTCGTCCGAAGGCTGAATAAGAAAACTTTGTTAGGCAGGAGCAGTGTCAGCATAGCCACAAACAACGTTGGCGAAGGCAGCAAGTAACTGGTAGCACGGTTAGCATCGCGGTTAACGAACATTGGCTAATTACTATTAAACACGGTTAGTTGCTCAGCGTTTTAGCATGGTTAGCGTCGTTACCAGCCTGCTAACATACATACAAGAGCCACGGCCGATTTCCCGTGCGCTGATTACCCGAACGGACGTCTATTCAGTGCAAACATACGCAAAATCTGAGTAAATTGCATTTGCTTGGTAGCAAAGGTTGCCAATATCCCACCACGAATTCAGGCCTTGTGAGTATAGCTGCGTTGTTAGTATTAGCATCGAAATTAGCAGTATTAGCATCGAAGTTAGCAGTATTAGCAGCAAAATTAGCAAGTAGCACAGGTAAGGCAGCCCGTATCACGGCTAACAGACACTAGCTAATCACATTAGACATCACATTGAGACATTAAGGGGATAGGGAAGGTGTAGCGACGCGGTCGCTACAGCTTTGGAGGCGGCGCACATTACAAGACATAAGATACATTACATACATATAAGACTTTAAGGGGATAGGGAAGGTGTAGCGACGCGGTCGCTACAGCTTTGGAGGCGGGCGAGACATTAAGGGGGGCGCAGCATGCGCCTTTGGTTTTGTATCCGCAAGCCTCGCAAATGTGGAAGTCAAATGACCCTCCCGATGCAAAGGGCAGGGTGTATGGCCGCTTTGGCGGGTAGCGGGAGAGAAGCAGAAGGGTAGGCTCCGTAGCGATGCCAGAATTCGCCCGGGCCGAAGAGGGATACCGGGAAGTCGACTGAAGCTCGGAGAAAATATTTAGAGTAGCTGCTGGCGATTTGAAGTAGTTGGGAAATGTTGATGTTTGCTATCGAGCAGCGATCGGAGTAAGGCATCCTTGGAAAACAGGCGAGCGAGCAGAGGCCTTGCGAGGGGAAAGAAGCGAGCAGAAACACTGACAGGTGAGCAGAGAATAAGTTACCGGAAAAGGTTAATGAGAAGGGCGTGACAAATTTCGTCACGCTCCTCCTGAACTTCCGTTTTTTTAGGAAACGCCATGTATTAATCACTACTTTTGCAGTATCAGTTGCAATTTTATCCTATTCACTTATATTTTGTAAGTAGTTTCCATCGGTGGCAACTTTAGAATAGCCATCTTGGCAGTGTTTATAGATAGTTTACAGACAACATATTTTTCATTAATTATTTATATGAGTATCATTCATAGAGGCTCTTCACTAACCAACAATTATTTCTGCTTCAACTACTAGTTATTAGAGGCAAGGCAAGTTTGTATTTGTATATCACATTTGATACACAATGGCAGTTCAATGTAATTAAGAAAAACAAAAGCAAAGGACAATATATAAAAGCATAAAAGATAAAATAAGTGTAAAAGCATAAAAGTAAAAGAACTATCAGTGGCAACTTTAGAATAGCCATCTTGGTCATTCTTGTAGATAACTAGCTTTTTGTCAATTGACACCATAATTAATGTTAATAGATGCTTTACAAATAACTCAATAGCAATTAATAAAGTTTTACTATCATCAGCTGCAACTTCATTATGGCCGTCTGACAAAATATTGTAGATGGTTTACAAATTACTTACTAACTATTACTGAAGTGATTAAATGTATGTAATATTCTGTTTTGCACATGGTTCCTAATAGGTTTACAAAGCACTTAGCACTAATTAATAAATATTCAACATAGTTTTTATAATAGCATAATATTTGCATTGATAATTTAGTGTGCTAATGTATTAAGAATGCAATTCAAATGGTTTCTGAACACCAATGTTTTAACATATAAGTTATAAGCTTAGTATTTACTTTTACACAAACAAATGATAAAATATATGTCAATAAATTACAGTTTACAATAATTAACTAACTATCATTATGTAATTTCTAAGCAGTTACATACGCAATTAATTGTCAATAAATAAGCCATTAGTTTACCATTTATAGGCGACGGTTATTATAAAGTGCTACCTTTCGAGACATTCGGTCCGCCATGTTGAATGCAGTCGAAACCTTCACACAAAGTTGGTTAGGTGAAACTAAGCACTGAGAGGTGTAGTTGCAAACCACAGAAGCTACGAACTTGGTTGCGAATGTTTGTGTTTTGGGAAACGCCTGTGTCGGTCGCACTGGGACTATGCTGGTTTACACTATGTTGGTTCAAACTATGTTGGTTCACACAAACTAAGGTTTTGAGAAACACTTGCGTCGCACCTACATAGTTTGAACCAAGTAAGTGGCTAACTACACTGTAAAAAGTCATTCGGGGGCGAGGTAAATATCACAGTAGCACAAGATTAAACTACCTTAAAATCATAGTCATATGGATGCAGTCATCTTTTTCACTCATAAATACCAAAATAAATGGCTAACACTTCAACACAAATGTTTTCTTAAATCTAGCTGTATAGTTACAGTTCATTCCACAAAAACGAAAAAGTATTTGTCTAATACATTACATTTCAAAGATACTCCTAATATTTCTAGTAACCTTAAGCAAAATTATTTGTTTCACTTACGCTTAAACTCAACTGTTGCAGTAACTACATGTATCACTGTTTCTAAATTTATATTCACTGTCTTCCACAAGTTCTAAAGAAATTGAGTAGGTCTACTTTTAAAAAATGACAGCGTCACATTCTGAGAGATTGCGCCACCCACATCTGGTATGAGAACTGCACTTGTTCTCAGCTGATTGGAATTTGGGAAAGCCTCAAGCAACAGGAAGTCTCATACTCTGGTGAGTAGGTAGCAAGCTGTAAGCTAGCAAATCATGCAAGTCACTTATTCACTCTACTCAGGGACATAGTAAACTGTATTTATTATATGAACTCTGAATTTCCTGTTCAATATTAGGTAGCTACCTATGTTTATGTTTATGTAACCCTAGCATTGACAAAGGATTATCTTAGCATAACGTTAGCTTGAAGACACATTCAAGGCACATTGTTTATTTTAAGAACTGTACTGTAGGCACTGCTTATGCATGTAGCCTGCAAGTAGTGGTAGACTCATCAAGGCTTTGATCAGCTGAAACCACTTTTAATGTGTATTATCAAACTAAGTACATTGACAAGGCTACTAAAGGCATTATGACCAAATGAAATCATGTAATACTTGAGGGAACCAGTCATTGTAAGTGTGCTTGGTAGCAATATGCAAATTTTCCCCCATTTCCTCTATTCTGATTGGTGTGTGCTCCGCTCTAAGGGTGTCCCTGAGTCACCATGCATTTTTGAACATCCAATGGCCTTCCTCAATATAACTTTTTGCTCTACGTCATGTCACTCAGTAATGTGGCACTTAATTGGCTAAATAAAATGGGGGTGGAAATGAGACCCATGAAACTTCATTTTGAACCTCAAAAAATGTACTCAAGTTTGGTGAAGTTCACTAGCCCAGCATTTACTGCAGTTATTATAATACCTCCATGGTTCTGATGACCAGCTGTAATACAGCATGAATCCTGTAGCCTGCCCCCAAGTGGAGACCACTAGTATCGTGCGTTATGCATTAGTTTGGATACTCTGGATAAAAATCAGTATTTACCCGCTAGTTGTAGGTATTTTGTACTAGCTTGGCTCCACAACCGATTACCTCAATCTGAGATTGAGTTTGGTCTCAACACCGACCTCTATGAAGTGGGGTAAATGAATGTATATAGATCAAAATGCAGCTCTTGGTTGTTTCTTGATTATAGTTTCAGGTGTTAAGTCTCCCTCCATCAGGGGTATTTGATCAGTTCTTTATCTCAGGCAAACAAAACAAAGTGCAAATAGGCCTGCTGGCCATAATGAGCTGAAGAGTGAAATCGAATGGTTTAAATGTTTTCTCTTGACATGTTTAAAGTGAGTTCTGATCAATTACTTTTGTGTCCTGTATTGCAGGCAGCCACTGATGATGAACAGATTGCAGAGATGTATGTCTACAGTATGTACACTGCATTGCAATAATGAAAATCAAGATATTGTGATCATAATAGAGGGTGTGAGAGTGCTTTATGCTCTTGGAGATGTTGCACAGGCATTCTGTTTCCTCAATTGGGATTGACCTACGTACTCAATCTACAGTAATGTGCAAAAATTTTAGGAAGGTGTGAAAAAATGCTGTCAACTTGGAATGCCTTCAAAAATGGAAGTGTTAATTGTTTATGTTCATCAATTAATAAAATGCAGTGACTATACAAAAGAAAAACCTAAATCAAATCAATATTTGGTGTGACCACCCTTTATCAATTTTTCTAGGTATACTTGCATAGAGTTTTTGAAGGAACTTGGCTGGTAGCTTGCACCAAACATCTTGAAGAACTAATGACAGATCCTCTGTGGATGTAGGCTTCTTGACATAGTTGGTTGATCATACACCTGACCATAATCCTGCAAAATCCCTGACTTTGTGTGCACCCCTGTGTGTGTACACTTTGTGTGAATTGATGTGGTTTGAAGGCACCTGCCTAAATCTTTGCACAGTACTGTATCTTTTTAGCCATCCACATGTAATGTTAAAACACCCATAAGGCTGAAAGGACTTGATGGGCATAAGTTGTTTTTGACAAGTTTTAGGCAGGTGCACACAAAGTGTACACACAAAGTCAGGAATTTTGTAGGATTATAGTCAGGTGTATAATCGACAAATTATGCCAAATTGGTTGTATATGTCAGGAAGCCTACACCCACAGAGGATCTGTGGTTAGTTCTTCAAGATGTTATGTTTGGCGCAAGCTACCAGCCGAGTTCCTTCAAAAACTCTATGCATGTATACCTAGAATTTATGCTCTTTTGAAGGCAAAGGGTGGTCACACCAAATATTGATTTGATTAAGGTTTCTCTTTTGTTCAGTCACTGCATTTTGTTAATTGATGAACATAAATGAGTAACACTTCCATTTTTGAAGGCATTCCTAGTTGACAGCATTTTTTCACATCTGCCTAAAACTTTTGCACATTACTGTACGTTATCCAAAATTTCTCAAATTTATTTTTGAGGTTCTTCAGAAACTCTTCTTAGAACTTGATGCACCTAATCTACCCCAAAGTCCTTAAACATTATCTGTACTTTTTTGTTATACCCCACATGACATTGATTAGTTGTCCACCTTGGTATAAAGAGTGATGGTCATATTCTGTAGGTTTTATTTTTTGTTTGCAAGTGCCATGTTCTGTATACATTTATAGTTTTTTAAGGTAAAAAAGAGATAGGTGTAGGAGTGTTGTATGAGTTTACATTATATTTTAAATATATATTTTTTATCCTATTGGAGCCTGGCAGTTATTAATAAAAGGAAATGTGAAATGAGACTGTTGTCAACCACAGCCATGCCACAGAACTACAGTAACACACACATGAAAATGATTTTCAGGAGTAACACACACCTAAACTGTATCTGTATACAACAATACCAGAACAGAACATGAACAGAAATATATAACAGAACCATTATAAAGACACGTACTGTGTATAAATTCTGCCCTGCGCTCCTTTTGCAGAAAATGCCATTGCTTTTTTAATACCTTTTTGTATGCCCTGTCGAAGTTACTCAGGTCCGTAAAACCTACATTTGACTAAAACTACACATCCCTGACACAGCTTTCAAGAGGCATGGCCAACAGTACATTCTGTTTGTCACAGCATGTTCAATTAGCCAGTTCATCTTGTCATACCAGGAAAGTTGGAAAAAAAAACAGTTACTTTCACTAGTTTTGTGGACCAAATCAGTCTTGGGTGTTGGTCTGTCGTGCTGTTTCATTTCTAGTCTCTCCTCATACGGAAGACTATCGAATGGGTTTGCCAAAATTGTCAACAATATTAGCAGTATCGGTACCAGAAAGTTGGAATCTGCCAGATAGTTTGACTTTTAGGAAACGGAAATACGTCAAAATGATTTAAGTAATGTGATTGGTTGAAATACGTCAACTGTCCACCGGTGGTCCTTACGTTTTCTGTGATAGCCACTTCAACTCCTGTTCATTAAACACTCGTATTTTTTTCTTAGTAATACAGTATTGGCTCAAGTTTAAAACTACACAGTAGGAATAATAACAAAATAACAGGTTAAAACACATCGGACTTATGAACCAAAAGTTATTGAAAACGCCTCTCTACAGGCTTTAGGTTAAACCTCCTAAGCTGCTAACATAAAACAAGTGCAAGTTAGCCTCATGTAAGCGAAGTATGTGATTAGCAGCGAAATATTAGCCATTACCAAACACTAATGTGCTCAAATTTGGAACTGAACCATAGGAATACTAACAAAATAACAAGTTAAAACATGTCGGACTTATTTACCGAATGTTATTGAAAACGCCTCTTTACAGGCTTTAGGCAAAACCTCCTTAGCTGCTAGTGCAAGTTGCCCTCACGTAAGTTAAGTGTGTGATTAGCAGCGAAAAGTTAGCCATTACCAGACACTCTGCTGTGCTGTTTTCACCATTTAAATATGCGTGAGTTCATTTATTTATTTGCCAGACGTAACGTACCTTTGCTCCCAGTGCGTCTTGTCATGTAGCCGGACGAGAACAGAATAATACACCATGCAGATATGGTTAATATATGTGCTAGTATACTACAAATAGTCAGTCCTCTACATTTTAAAAGCCCATTTGACAAGGCATTACTTTTTAACCTTGTAATAATTCGAAAGCACCAGATTTTCATCAGTCCCTGCAGGAGTTATGTTAAAAGGGAGACAGCTGAATCGTTTACGTTACCTTTTTTTACATATCAAGATGCAAAGAACACAGCAGTGGCATTAAAATATCATGTGTTTATTTTTGAGAAACACAGAAATTGAAACATTAAGATGAGCTGGTAACAATGACATGGTAATGACATAAAAACAAACAAACAAAAAATTGCCTGGTAGTCTATGACCATCCTGTAATCTTCAACCCCAGTCTCAAACACCCATCTGTCCTCTTTTTTTCTTTTTTCCAAGTATTAAGATGCACTGAGTGACAGTATGATGTGCTGACATCAATGACATGGTAGTGACATTAAAAATAAATAAATCACGTGTGCACTGCCTATGTCCCTAACCCAACCCTGCCAAGACAACACCTACCGGTCAGCCAGCTAAACTTTGGACTCAAGATGCTGGCCAAGTCTCTGAACGTGGCTCTACTACTTCCATAACACTATCCTTGTTGTGGTCTGCCTCCGATATCTGCTGCAGTAGTGCCTTCTCATTAGGGTCTACAGGAAAAGTGGCCTCCAGACTTGAGGACTATGCAAAGACAGAGTATAAAATGCCAGACTGCTGAATGCCTAAAGCACAAAAATAGAGGTCAGATTGGCTTGTTAAGTAATGTTGAAAGTACAGCTTCAAATGGCGAACATTTACTTTTTGATGACGCCTGGAATGTCCTGCACTATCAACCACAGTAGCCACTCTTTTCCTTGACAATGACACAACCTTGAAAGGGCCAGTCTAACGTTCCTTCATTCCATTTCCTAACTTGACAGCCTGCATGCCATGAGGACCCCATCCCCTCTTTGACATCATCAAAATCTTGCCCCTGGTCTGTAATCTTCCTGGTTCAACCTTGTGCCAGAAGAGTCTCTGTGCCCTCTGGAGCCTTCTTACTTCTCAGGAGCCTCGCACAGTTTTTTAAAGTATACCATTGACACTGCTGACATGAAGCAACCCAACCTTCCACATCTGTAAATAAAGACAAGCAAAGTTGACTTAAAAGTGACCGAGAAATACATACACACACAAACTGCCACACTGTCACAAAATGAGAAGAAAGACAGAGAAATAACCCAAGTTTGGTAAGACACCACATACCACTATTGCTTTACATTACAGCCTAGACACATCACAAACAAAAACAACAAACAGGATGAATTACCACGGTTCAGTAGGGCAGAAAATCTCTACTGCTGCACAAGCATTACACTGACTCAAAAACATATCCAAGTTTCATTTGTGTAGTATTGTCCCTTGAGAAAATATAACACATTTTTGCTGAAATGTGAAGGGTGTACTCATCTGTGTGAGATACTGCAAGGATACAAGGAGTTTTATTTGTCACATGCATAGACATACTGGGTAGTAGGACATGCAGTGAAACTGTTGATTGTGAGTCTAGACTGTGCATGGGGAGTGGGGAGTAAAGTGCGTAGAATGCATTTGGGGGGGATGACTACCATAAGAAGGGCAGAGGTAGAAAAAAGGTGAAGGGGGGTGGGATAAAGTGCATAAAGTGCAGTTATGGTTAGGAGGAAGGACTGGCTGTGGTGGCAGATGACGGGCTGTGGGTTGGGGGTTGCACTGCGTGTGCAGCTGACAGCGCTGAGGTGGGGTTGGACAAACGTGTGTGGAGAGGGCTGGGGAGCAACGATATGTGCTGTGTGCGTGTGGGAGGGGGGCTTGAGCCGTGAGGGCTGTGACTTCTGTGCTGTGTGTGTGTGTAGGGTGGGTGAAGGGAGGTGGCATGAGGCGGGCAGCAAGACTATATACTGTGTGCTGTATGTGTGCGGGGGGTGGGAAGTCCTTGTGTTGACAACTACTAGACCTTAGAAGGGACAGTCCAACATTCTTTCATCCCATTTCCTTACTTGACAGCCTGCTTGCCATGAGGAGCTCACATGAAGCAACCAAATTTTTCACATCTGTAAATAGAGGCAAGCAAAGTTAACTCAGAACTGACAGAGAAATACATACACACACAAACTGCCACACTGTCACAAAAAAAGAAGAAAGACAGAGAAATAACCCAAGTCTAATGTGTCCTCCATCTCTGACAACATCTTTACCATGAAACAAAATTGCAGTAGTTGAATAACCCTCCTGGCATGTGAGCCACATACAACCTAATTTTCAAATTAAAAGTTCAAGTTTTCCTCCCAAGTCGGAGGTAAAGACTGTTCGTGCCCTCAGTTTGCTTAGTCATCACTTATATTTAGTCATCCCATTCTCAGCTTTGTGGGAGAAATTTAAACCACTAATACCTTTTTAAGTCATCTTCAGTGATGAGGTGAGTTGGAAAACTAGTAAAATGATCATGTTATTAAATAAAAAGCCATTAGAAACTTTATAGTTATGCCATTGCCGGTGTGGTCATAAACCATGATATCACTATAAAGAGAACTGAGTGTGCTTCAATTTCATGGTATCCAAGTATGGTAGCCTCACAGATTTAGGAAATATAACCCTTTAAATGAACTGAGTGTGCTTCAATTTCATGGTATCCAAGTATGGTAGCCTCACAGATTTAGGAAATATAACCCTTTACATGTGGTTCAGTTTTTTAAGCCAACCTGTATATCAGGAGCAAGCCAGGCACCTTTCCACTCGTCAAACAACCCAGGTAACCAGATAACTTAAAAATTAACCAGATTCGTTTAACAACTGCCACAAATATCTACACATCTGTCACAACAAGTCTGGTAGTGGCAAGACAGTTTGCTATCTAACTAGCTTGCTGCCAGTACACCTACAGCCATGCTAACTGGATACAACAGGTGAAAACTTGCACTGCCTACTCTTGAATGCACAGCTACAACAACATAACTCATGATTTGTGAATACAGCGTAAATGCAATAAGATTGGTCTTACTATACAATTTCACAAACTACCACTGACAATCGGGAACGGAGAACACAAAAGAGAAAAAAACATACCACATAATTACGTCTTCACACAATAGCTTCCAGAGCAAGGAGCAACTGCAACAGCAAAACGAAAAATGATTTATGCATACATGTTTATAAAGGGACTGGAAACATTAGGCAAATGTACACATGCATTTAAGCACGTACAGTTTCATAGATCAAAAAATCTAATTTTTGGCAGAGCAAGTGAAGGCAACATCTTCCTAGCTACCTATCTATGGCTTGCATGACTTCCACTCATGTTACTGCATGCATAGCTGGACTACGAAGCTACTCGTTGAAAAAAGGAAGAGGCATAAATGCACAAATACTTGAACCGCGATGAGAGCCAAATCAATAACAGCTGAGCTACAACAAATAGCCTACTTAATTTATAATACACTATGTGTCCCATCTAAACATGGTGGAGAAATTAAACGTGTGTATGTGCAAAACGTGCTTAAATAATACATAATTAAGGCATGATTATTTGTAACATTACACGAAAAAAGTGCCAGGAAACATAATTCATTAATGGTATGCCTTATACAAGTGATTGGAGGAACATGGCTTGCTAAGCAGCTAGTTAGCTAGCACTACGGCAATTTATTTCGTTACACCACAATAACAGAGGAATATGACACACGCGTATAAAAGACACATCAACAACATTCCAATAAAACATTTCAAAACTTTAGTTGTGAGACAGATACTTACATTTATATTTGTTCGTGGTCCTGGGTTTTCATTATTCCACGACAATCGTCATCGCATTTAGCGCGACACTTCAAATATTTCAGAAAGGACCCCTGACGTATTTCCGTTTCCTAAAAGTCAAACTATCTGGCAGATTCCAACTTTCTGGTACCGACAGTATCCATTGTGTTGGCCTAGCACGCTAACTAGCGGGCTAGTTACCTTTAACAACTCGACTAATTTGAACTATATGATTGTGAACGAACTAATGAAACTTAGACAAAAAAATCAATAACTTTGTTTATAACATAATAAGTGCAATGTGTACATAACAAGCACTCTGGACGGACAACACATTCTCTCACCACTTGTCTTTGGGAAATCCGCTAGCGACTGAATTCTACTTTACTCCGATGCCGATGTTTGTTTGCCTGCCAATCAAAAGGGGTGTAGTCTTTTAGAGTTCCACCTATTATAATGTGTAAGCCTAGCGTCTTGGCCCGCCCCCGCCCATCTCACTCTCCATCAGTGGTGGCTGCTGGTCTTTCAAATAGGAGAAGCACATTTTAGGTGTACATTATATATATATATATATATATATATATATATATATATATATATATATATATATATATATTTTTTTTTTATCCTATTGGAGCCTGGCCGTTATTAAGAAAAAAAAATGTTAATTGAGACTGTTGTCAACCACAGCCATGCCACAGAACTACAGTAACACACACATAAAAAAAATGATTTTCAGGAGTAACACACACCCAAACTGTATCTGTATACAACAATACCAGAACTGAACAGAACATGAACAGAAATATATAACAGAACCATTAGAAATACACGCTATTGTGTATAAATTCTGCCCTGCGCTCCTTTTGCAGGAAATGCCATTGCTTTTTTCATGCCTTTTTGTATGCCCTGTCAAAGTTATTCAGGTCCGTAAAACCTACATTTGACTAAAACTACATATCCCTGACACAGCTTTATCAAGAGGCATGGCCAACAGTATGTAGCAGATTGGGCTACGGAGGGCACACAGGCAGCCTGAGCTTTACCTGCGGTGATTGGTTGGAGGCGCGGGCACAAGATAACTTAAGCCAGCACCGGCACCTGTCAGGTGACCACTTTTGCTTCTCTTCCGGTAGCTGGCTTTGTGCTGGTGGCGTGCGGCACGAATCTGTTGCTGTAGCTGCATTGAGGCGAGCATACACTCCGACTGGGTAAGCTATCGCGTCTTGCATTTGTTTGTGATTTGGCGTCCCTCTTAGTGTTGCGTCTACATATTTTTCCGTTCGGTAGGTTGCTTCCAGGTGTCTGTAGACCGGGGCAGCATTGCGTGGTGTGCGGCCACACTCAGCTGGATGCCTACGATCGGTGAGTTTTGTTTCCACCTCTACACTCGTCTAGTTAGACTTCCGTTGAATCTGAAGTCTAATTATTTCTGTTTGTTTGATACAGACTGTTTCTACCGATGGTAGTTGTCTCTCCTCCAACCCTGGCTGCTACAAGTGGGGATCAGTATCTCTCGATGCAGAGTTCAGCGTGTCAATGGCTCTGGGCTGCTGTTTTGTTCACCAGTGATTCCACCTAATCGTGAGCATTCTGTGTTGTGCGCCGACGACGGCGCGGATGGATAAACTTTTCCACTATTGCGTCTGCATGGCCGGTTGATTTGTCCGTTTGTCCTCGTAGCGTATGAGTGGTGTTTATTGCTCGGTGTTCCTCACCGGCTATGGTTGTGGCTAGTGCATGCATTGCGCTTCCAACTTTTCTATTATTATTTGTGTTTTTCTTCTCGTCTTCAGTGTGTAGTGGTGCACTGCACCTTTAAGCACCGTCACCACTCTGTGGCGTTACAGTGACGTCATCACGTGCGACACCAGCTCCAGCACTACAGAAATCTTTAAAAGTGCTAAGCCACTGCTGCTCAAGCGAGCAAGCTTTGCTGCCCATTCGTCGCCAGCATTTTCTGCTGTTGCAGTGGATCGCCACTTTGGCTGCCCTAAAAGTACATCAGAGAGGACAAACAGTGTGGCGTGCGGTTTCGTTAAGTGGTGTATTACACGCTCCGATTCATCACATTAGTGCAGCCGTTTATCGGGCATTTGGCTGCTGGGTGTTGCGCCGTCGGGACTTGCTTATCCCTGCCTCCATTGGGCTGTGTTTGTGCTACCAGCAGTGCGCCTTCATCGCCGGCAGCCCCCCCCCCCTAACCGGCTGTTGTTTCGCTCCTAATTTTATGGTTTACGCTACTCAACTGCTGCACTGAACTTTTCTGCGACCCTCCTCGGGGAGAGGGGTCGCGCTCGGCAGCAGTAGTGCAATACCAGTGACCGTGTGTGCGTGTGCGTGTGTGCGTGGGTGTGTGCGTGTGTGGTTGCATTGATTAGTGAGTTTGTGTGTTGGGAGGGTAGTGGGTATTGAGGGCCCACCACTGGGTATATTGTGGTTTATTTGGGTTTTGTGTGTGTGTGTTTTGGGTTATTTGTCTTATTCTTTTTGATTTATTTATTGTTTTTGAGACACACCCGTGTGCTCCGTCCAGTACAAGGCCTGTGTGGGCCTCTCACCGGTGTTTATCATTTTTGGGCTGTTTAATGTGCCGTGCTGTGCCCTACGGGGATGTAAAACTCAGTGTGCTTTGTGAACGGGTGCTGTGCATGTATTATCACCTGTGAGCCAGCCCCTCATGCTACTTGTGCTACTGACTGTGTACACGTACAGTGTGTAATTGTATGTTGTTTTCTTTCTTTGGCAGGATCAGGGACGTCCAGAAGGGGGGACCAGGCCTTTGGTGGTGGGTACCTGAGTTCACTTGGTTGCAGTGTAGCTTCACCTGGGTGTGCAGTGCAGTGTATTACGTGTGGTCATTCTGACCCACTCCTTAGCAGGCCTCCCTCTGGTAAGCCCTCTACTGCCCGTTAGTGTATGTTTAGTTTCTTTTGTTTATGGTCTTGTTTCTATTCATGAATTTGTTGTAACGGTGGAGGACCTCTTGACATCTATCTCTTCCTCCCAGGTGTGTGCGTGTGTGTAGGTGTGAGTACGGCAGTGTTAGTGCAACACAACCATTTTAAGAATTATATAATAAAGAAAGAAATAGAAATAAACTTTTGTAATATGTGAAATAGAACCTTGTCTCTGTTTTGATTGCATACGAACCTGTGTGTCTTGTGGGGTTTTGAACAGTCAAACCATTTTAGGTTCCAGGGGGACGGGGTGCCCCTGGTGGCGTAGTCAGGTAATACAGGTCTTACGGTTAAGACCCCTCCAGCTAATAAACAGTACAGCCTCGCCCTCTACACATTGGCGTAGTCGGCAGGATTTGCACGAAAACGGAGACAAGCGTTCTATCAGGTAGAGTTGTCTCACGCTAGTAATATATGGTTGTCGTAGGCCTGACTTTATGAAGTGTGTGTGGATGAATGCGTGTTGCTGAGTGAGCGGTGTGATTCTTTTTCCCCTGTTTTTGTCAGGAAGCGAAACAGCAGCCGGTCTTAGGAGACTGCAGCCTCGTGGAGTTTTCCTCCAGTGGATGTTGTGAGTTTTGAACATTTTCTTAATTTTGTTTTACGGTTGTTATCCAACATGTCGGAGGACACACAACAGCTCAGGGATTTAGTGGCCCGGCTAACAGCGGAGAACGAGCGTTTAAAAACTGTAAGCTCAGAGCAAGCACCAACGGCGGGTGTATCCAGTGTTGGCGCACCGTCTGCTTCGACCACCGAGCGTTTTGTCTTTGTCCCTAGGGAAAAGAAATGCCCACTGTTCAGGGGAAGCGTAGACATAAGTATTGAGGCATAGAAGGAGGAAGCTGAGGCCTGTATGCGGGCTCGTCACCTTTCTACACTCGAGAGAGCCTACTTTCTCTTTGATCATCTTGAGGGTGAAGCACGGGAAGAGATTCGGTATAGGTCGAGGGAGGAGAAGGAGAGCCCGGAGAAGATCGTGGAAATTCTGCAGGAGTTATACGGCTGCCCTCAATCATACGTCGCCTTGCAGGAGGCTTTCTTTTCGCGAAAACAGCAGGAGGGGGAGTCACTGCTGGAGTTTTCGATCGCCCTACTGACATTGATGGATAAGGTTAAACGGAGCGCTCCCGAGGGCATTTTTAACGCAGAGGTTCTGCTGCGTGACCAGTTTGTGGAGCATGTTAGCGAGGGCGCTCTTCGTCGCCACTTGAAAAGCTTCATTCGTTCTAAGCCGGTGGCTAAGCTGATTGAGGTCCGGGGAGAAGCCATTCGTTGGGAACGAGAGGGCTCTGCTGAGCCCCCACGGCCGCGTAGTTTCTCCTTACCCTCTAGAGATAGAATCTTCGGTGTGTCTGGTACATCCTGTGCCATGGCTAGTGGTCCTCAGGGTGGGTCCCTCTCACGATCGGACATGGAGCAAATGAAGGCAGAGATCGCGAAGTTAGTGGAATTAGTGCAACAACAACAGGGTCAGTTGCGACAGCAGCAGGGCCAGTTACAACATCTTTCCCAGGCTGTGGCTGCGCGAGACAGGCCGCAGAGGCGGGGTCGGTCTCCACGGGAAGGACCTATCATCTGCAGGCGTTGCCACCAAGCCGGTCATTATGCAGGAGAATGCCAGGGCGAGTTTGTGGCGGGACCACCACCGGTCGCTCCCACTAGAGGCTCTAGGCCTTCTGAAGGCCAGCCGTCTTATTCGAACCAGTCATCGGGAAACTGATGCCCGCCAGACTGAAGAGCCACAGTCCGGAGGGGGCCTCTCATGGCTCAGGTACTTCGTCTGATTCCCTCCCCGCCGCCGATGCCTTATTGTCAAATTGTCCACATCTGCTTGTTTTAATGGGCGGGGTCCCTGTCCCCTGCCTTATCGATACTGGGTCCATGGTGTCGACCATAACGGAAAGTTTCTTCTCAGCTCATTTCGAACCCCTAGGACAGGAGCGGTTACAATCATGCTACTGGTTACAACTCCGGGCTGCTAATGGCCTAGAGATTCCCTACTTGGGTTATTTGGAGCTGGACGTCGAGCTCTGTGGTAAGCGCATGCACGGCTGTGGTGTGTTGGTTGTTCGCGACCCTCCGGGGGCCATGGCTACCACAGTACCAGGGGTTCTTGGTATGAATGTGATTAGTAAGTGTTACCAGGAACTGTTTGGGCAGCACGGCTCCACACTTTTCGAACTTCCAGCCGTGTCCACTGCCCGCGCATCCGGTGGTGAAAGCGCTGCAGCATTGCCATCAGGCCGAGGTTCTTGCCACAACGAAGACCAGTGGTGTAGTCAATGTTGGCGGTCGACGGCCCTGGCGGGTTCCAGGGGGGACTATGAAAGTGATTACTGCCACCTGCTCGGAGCAGCATTCAGGGCTTGGCACCTTATTCGAGCCAGCCGATGGGGGATTGCCAGGGGGGTTGTTGGTTTCGCCCGCCCTGGTGCAAGTCACCCGCGGCTCGGTGCAGGTCCCTGTAGTTAATGTGGGCTGTACCGACATTTTACTTTACCCTCGTACGCGGCTTGGGCAGCTTAGTGTGGTGTCCATCGTTAGTCTCCCACAGGATGTGGTGGAGATCCGCTCCATGACCGCCACTAAGGACTCCCCACCGCTGGCCCTACCATCGGTGGAAGAGCAAATTAAGGCCGTAGACTTGTCGCCCCTGTCCGTGGAGGAGCAGTCACAGGTTCGGGACCTGTTACTGAAGTACTCCTCTGTCTTTGCCGCACATGAGGGAGATTTGGGTTGTACTACCCTCATTTCCCACGATATTCCCTTGTTGGATCAGGCCCCAGTTAGGCAGCGCTACAGGCGCATTGCTCCCTCCGACTATGAGGCTGTAAAAACACATATCAACCAGCTCCTTCAGGCAAAGGTCATCAGGGAGAGCAGTAGTCCATTTGCTTCACCTCTGGTCCTGGTGAAGAAAAAGGATGGAAGCCTAAGACTCTGCGTAGACTACCGCTTGTTAAATGCAAGGACTCTGAAGGACGCCTTCCCCCTTCCTCGAATTGAGGAGACGTTAGACATGTTGGCGGGTGCCCGCTGGTTTTCCACCATGGACTTAGCCAGCGGGTACAACCAAGTCCCGGTGTCTGAGGGTGATCGGGCCAAGACGGCATTCTGTACGCCTTTCGGGCTGTTCGAATGGAACAGAATGCCATTTGGTCTTTGCAATGCACCCAGCACTTTCCAAAGACTAATGCAACGCATGTTTGGTGATCAACAGTGCCATTCTGTTCTGCTTTACCTGGACGATATTGTTATCTTTTCGTCCACTGTAGCTCAACACCTACAGCGCCTGGAGATGGTCTTGACGCGGTTGCAGGGACAGGGTTTAAAGGCCAAGTTAGGTAAGTGTGCTTTCTTCAAGCCAGAGGTTCGCTACTTGGGACACGTCATTTCCCAAGAAGGCGTCTCTACGGACCCCGACAAGGTGGAGGCAGTGTCGAAATGGCGGCGACCTACTAACGTGTCTGAGCTACGCTCATTTCTTGGGTTCGCAAGCTATTACCGCCGTTTCGTCGAAGGCTTCGCAAAAGTGGCTGCTCCACTACACCAGCTGGCGGCTGAGTTGGGCGGAACCAAATCCAGACGGCCATCAGGGCAGAAGTTTCAAGGCGCTTGGTCGGAGGAGTGTGAGGCCAGTTTCGAAGGTCTGAAGGAGAAGCTTGTCTCTGCGCCAGTGCTGGCGTATGCCAATTTTGGCCAACCGTTCATCCTGGAAGTAGACGCAAGCTATAGTGGATTGGGCGCGGTGCTTTCGCAGGAGGTGGATGGCAAGGTTCAGCCGGTCGCATATGCCAGCCGGACCCTGAGACCGACCGAGCGTAACATGAGCAATTATAGCTCAATGAAACTTGAGTTTCTTGCCCTGAAGTGGGCTATTACCGAGAAGTTCAGGGAGTACTTGTTAGGGCAGAAGTGCCTAGTCTACACAGATAACAACCCTCTGAGCCATCTCACCTCCGCCAAGCTGGGGGCTGTAGAGCATCGCTGGGCGGCGCAGCTGGCTTCGTTCAATTTTGAACTTAAGTATCGATCTGGGAAATCCAACCGCAATGCCGACGCCCTGTCGCGGCAATATCAATCGGAGGCAGAGGGGGCAGGCGATCTTGCTTCAGGGACGGCAGTCCCCAGATTGCTGCAGCAGGTAGCTGCACATGGACAGACCATCAGGGCCACTCAATTGGTAGTCTCTGTGCTGCCATCCCATGCCCCTCCTGACCTTCGTGCGTTACAGGCGACCGACCCCACGATTCAACCATTCTTGGCTTTTTGGAAAGACCGGAGGCGGCCGACCCGTGAGGAACGGGAAGCCCTCTCACCCCTGGTTCTTGTCCTACTGCGCCAGTGGGACCGGCTGGTGGAAAGTGAAGGCGTGCTGTATCGCCGGGTCTTGCATCCTAGTGGACGTGAAGAGTGCCGTCAGCTGATTCTGCCAGCAGCACTGCGGACGGAGGTCTTGCAACAACTCCACCAACAGCATGGCCACCAAGGTGTCAATCGGACCCTTGAGTTGGTCCGGCAACGCTGTTACTGGCCTCGAATGTTTGCGGAGGTCCGCCAGTGGTGTGAGGAGTGCCCCAGGTGTCAGGTGGCCAAGGAGACGGGTCCTCCCGCCTCCACATTTATGGGCCACCTGCTGGCCTCTCGGCCGAATGAAACAGTAGCTGTGGACTTCACTGTCCTGGAGCCAACGAGTGGAGGAGTAGAGAATGTCCTAGTGATCACCGACGTTTTCAGTAAGTATTCCATTGCAGTCCCTACCCGTGATCAACGGGCTCAGACCGTAGCCCAGGTCTTGATATCGGAGTGGTTTTACCGGTTCGGTATCCCCAGCCGGCTTCACTCTGACCAAGGGCGCTGTTTTGAGGGTATACTGATCCAACAACTGTGTAGTATGTACGGTATTCAGAAATCGCGAACGACGCCATACCATCCGGCCGGAAACGGCCAATGTGAGCGGTTTAACCGTACGTTACACAACTTGCTGCGTGCTCTGCCCTCCGCCCGCAAGCGTGACTGGGCAGCTTGTCTGCCACACGTCCTCTTCTGTTATAACATCACCCCACATCAGGCTACGGGGGAATCTCCACACTTCCTGATGTTTGGGCAGGAACCACAGTTGCCCGTGGACTTTCTTCTGGGTCGAGTTCCTCCGCCGGTCCAGGGTCGGGTGTGTGATTGGATACAGGAACACCAGGCCCGGCTCCAGGTAGCATTCGATGGGGCTAGGGAACGTCTGTCCACCGCTGCGGACTACCGTAAGGACAAGCATGATGCCCGGGTGCGGAGTCCGCCTTTGACAGTAGGACAGCTGGTGTATGTGCGCGACCTTGGAGTGCGGGGTCGAAATAAAATCCAAGACCAGTGGAATCCTCTGGTACACATGGTTGTGCGGGCTCCTTCGGAAGCTGGATCCGTGTACACGATTGCTCCTGTCAGGGATCCGACAAAGTTGAAACATGTGCACCGCAGCATGCTGAAGGGGCTGGTGGGGCCCAATGCCCATGATGACCCTCCAGGTCTTACTCAACATGAAGAACCAACCCCTGCTGACTTAGGGGAGCTGTCCAGCGAGGAAGATGTTCTCCTTGGGGAGTGGGTAAGAAGTACTGGTCCACGGGCTCCCCAGGGGCTCCGAGGGGATGCTCGTGGAGGGGTCCTGCGGCTTGGTGAGAGTACTCCGGTTGACCTGCCCAGTAGCTTGACGGCAGACACGTTGACGGGCCATTTGCCTGGGCCTGCTTGTGGCAGTAATGAGCCGTCCCAACGTCGCACCACTCGAACCACTGCAGGGCAACACTCTAACCCCCATCGACTGCCCTGCGGGATAAGGACCACTAGCCTGTGATTGCGCTTTGCGGGTGGACCCGGGGGAGTATGAAGTGTATCGTCGGGCCGACGATAAAATATGGGGGGGTGGATTGTAGTGGTGCACTGCACCTTTAAGCACCGTCACCACTCTGTGGCGTTACAGTGACGTCATCACGTGCGACACCAGCTCCAGCACTACAGAAATCTTTAAAAGTGCTAAGCCACTGCTGCTCAAGCGAGCAAGCTTTGCTGCCCATTCGTCGCCAGCATTTTCTGCTGTTGCAGTGGATCGCCACTTTGGCTGCCCTAAAAGTACATCAGAGAGGACAAACAGTGTGGCGTGCGGTTTCGTTAAGTGGTGTATTACACGCTCCGATTCATCACATTAGTGCAGCCGTTTATCGCGCATTTGGCTGCTGGGTGTTGCGCCGTCGGGACTTGCTTATCCCTGCCTCCATTGGGCTGTGTTTGTGCTACCAGCAGTGCGCCTTCATCGCCGGCAGGCCCCCCCCCTAACCGGCTGTTGTTTCGCTCCTAATTTTATGGTTTACGCTACTCAACTGCTGCACTGAACTTTTCTGCGACCCTCCTCGGGGAGAGGGGTCGCGCTCGGCAGCAGTAGTGCAATACCAGTGACCGTGTGTGCGTGTGCGTGTGTGCGTGGGTGTGTGCGTGTGTGCGTGTGTGGTTGCATTGATTAGTGAGTTTGTGTGTTGGGAGGGTAGTGGGTATTGAGGGCCCACCACTGGGTATATTGTGGTTTATTTGGGTTTTGTGTGTGTGTGTTTTGGGTTATTTGTCTTATTCTTTTTGATTTATTTATTGTTTTTGAGACACACCCGTGTGCTCCGTCCAGTACAAGGCCTGTGTGGGCCTCTCACCGGTGTTTATCATTTTTGGGCTGTTTAATGTGCCGTGCTGTGCCCTACGGGGATGTAAAACTCAGTGTGCTTTGTGAACGTGTGCTGTGCATGTATTATCACCTGTGAGCCAGCCCCTCATGCTACTTGTGCTACTGACTGTGTACACGTACAGTGTGTAATTGTATGTTGTTTTCTTTCTTTGGCAGGATCAGGGACGTCCAGAAGGGGGGACCAGGCCTTTGGTGGTGGGTACCTGAGTTCACTTGGTTGCAGTGTAGCTTCACCTGGGTGTGCAGTGCAGTGTATTACGTGTGGTCATTCTGACCCACTCCTTAGCAGGCCTCCCTCTGGTAAGCCCTCTACTGCCCGTTAGTGTATGTTTAGTTTCTTTTGTTTATGGTCTTGTTTCTATTCATGAATTTGTTGTAACGGTGGAGGACCTCTTGACATCTATCTCTTCCTCCCAGGTGTGTGCGTGTGTGTAGGTGTGAGTACGGCAGTGTTAGTGCAACACAACCATTTTAAGAATTATATAATAAAGAAAGAAATAGAAATAAACTTTTGTAATATGTGAAATAGAACCTTGTCTCTGTTTTGATTGCATACGAACCTGTGTGTCTTGTGGGGTTTTGAACAGTCAAACCATTTTAGGTTCCAGGGGGACGGGGTGCCCCTGGTGGCGTAGTCAGGTAATACAGGTCTTACGGTTAAGACCCCTCCAGCTAATAAACAGTACAGCCTCGCCCTCTACAAGTGTGTAATTCTGAGTTTCATGCGTTGCTTTGATTGCTTTCTTGCTTGACATTATTTTGTTTTGCATATGCATGGCTTTTTGCTTGCTAACATTTAATTTGCTTGATTTATAATTTTCTTTGCTTTATATGTGGTGTGTCTTTGGTTTTGGGTTGCAGTGTAATTGCATGACTTGTCTCTGTTTTGTTTCTTTTATCTGTGTTTGTGTTGGAACTGCATAGCTGCATTGGTGGCTACAGGTGGCCATTTTGGGGCACGGGTATGGGATTTAGTGTTTGTGTGTGAAAAATATTCTTTTAGTGTCCAGCACATCGCACACCTGTTCGTGGAGGACTTACCAACTCCAGATCAGTCTTTTCCTACAAAGATAATTTGTTTAACATAGTGGCATTTCATGTCATTTTGACCCTGAGCCTGTGACATTCTACTAATTGCAGTGCTTGTGTGTTCTGTCTTTCTTTTCAGTCAGGTGCGCTGGCGCTACGCGAGTAGCAGGACGTGTCCCCAGGTGGTGGAGCTGTTCGGGTTGGTTCACATTTCGGGTGCCCCATGTCAGTTTCCAGCAGTTGCTCATCACTTGTGGTGTGTATTGTCAGAAATCTTGCTATATTTTTCTCCTGTTGCCCTGCCACTCGTGTTAGGCCACCGCCCTGATTATTACCCTTGGCCTCCCTTGTCGGTACTGCCCTTGGGTAGCGCAGCTGTAGAAGCAGGCATTGTAGTAACGGGTGTGCAGTGTGCGTGTGTGTGTGGGGGTACGTGTGGGTGTCTTGTGTTGTGCTATATTTAAAATAAATATCTCTTGGTGGAACCCACGCCTCTGTCTTATGTCATGTACGAACCTGTGTTGCCTGATTAGTAATTTTAAAGGGTTTACTTATATCTCCCTGTGGGCCAACCCCCCATAGGTGGCGTAGTCTGGTTGGTTTATCATTTTACGATTTCCCATTTGGTCACAAGTACATTCTGTTTGCCACAGCACGTCCAATTAGACAGTTCATCTCGTCATACCAGGAAAGTTGAAGAAAAAAAAAACAGTTACTTTCACCAGTTTTTGTGGGCCAAATCAGTCTTGGGTGTTGGTCTATCCTGCTGTTTAATTTCTAGTCTCTCCTCATACGGAAGACTATCGAATGGGTTTGCCAAAATTGTCAACAATATTAGCAGTAGCCATTGTATTGGGCTAGCACACTAACTAGCGGGCTAGTTTCCTTAACAACTTGACTAATTTGAACAATATGATTGTGAACGAACTAATGAAACTTAGACAAAAAACTCAATAACTTTGTGCTGACTGGTATGTTTTATTTAGAATATAATATGTGCAATGTGTAAATAACAAGCACTCTGGACGGACAACACGTTCTCTCACCACTTGTCTTTGGGAAATCCGTTAGCGACTGAATTCTACTTTACTCCGATGTTTGTTTGCCTGCCAATCAAAAGGGGTGTAGTCTTTTAGACAGTTCCACCAATTATAATGTGTAAGCCTAGTGTCTTGGCCCGCCCCCGCCCATCTCACTTTCCATTCACCCCCAGAGACGCTGAGCGTCCGAGGAGATGACGATTTTCAGCATGTATCCAATGAACACATGGCTTTACTGCATTGAAAAAAAGTGCATCAGACGTTCAGCGTCAATGGGGTGTCCCACTGTGCTGTGCATTCAAAATCATCTGAAAATCGCGTCGGAACCGACAGTAATAAACAGTTATAAAGACTTAGCTATGAAGTTACACATTTCTAGGATTCTTCTAGTTTTAATCATAATGTCAATCCCAATTTAATGTAAATTCAACATTGCATATTTGACCATTTATTGTGTGAAATGTTGAATGAAAGGAAGTTGAGCTTCCCTTGTCGTCTCAAAGAAATCGCCCCTGAGTTTGGGGGTGTGTATGTGTGTATTGCAAGCATATCTGTAGTCCCTAATATGGATTATGATGCTAAAATGTCACCTTCATACCAATACCTGAATATACTTGATACTTATTACCATGTTGTATTCCATAGCAAAATTTGGGGGGAAGGTAAAAAGACATATTTTATTTTCTTTCTAATGAAGATTATACTAACACAGTCTGTAACCATATTACTTAGAAGTTGTCTGACATATTTACATTCATGTATTCAGCTGCTTATGATGGCAGGTCTGTGTGTGACTACAGAAAGAAGCAAAGGTGTCACTTGTATGTGATACTGTTGGGATTGAAAATTTTATCTGATACAAAGTTATCATCTAGGAATCTCTGTAATTTTGTATGTATGGCAACCCTAGAATAGGGTTGTTGAAGGTGGATGGAGAGAGAGAGGTCTGTTTAAGTGTATGTATGCATAGATGCATATGCAGTTACTTGTGTGAGTGAGTGTATGTAGAATAAGACTGTCAAGAAATTGTTGATGTGTGTACTTGCATGCAGTGTTTTGCAGCACATAAATAAATTGATTCCAAACTGTTTGTCTTGCTGAGTTACTGTTTGGCTTTAGAGGAATTTGTAAACCATAAGCAGATGTGATTAATGTTTGGAAATATACACATTTTTTCAAAGAATATAAATACAACCACTGTATTTTGGTAGCTATTACAAAACATTGTATGTACTGACATTGATTGAACTTCTTCACCAACAATCATTGAATAAGTGAAGTTAATTTACCTAATATCAGTGTTAGAAAGTACTCTCTTTTTTTGGTGTAAAGGGTGCACCAATAAAAATGAGAGCATCATATAAAAAATTAGAGTGCAGTTTATTCTTAATGTTATCACCTAATAAAATATGACATTGGCTTCATTAACTTAAATCACAAACAGAATTCAAATATTACAAACATAAATTGCTATTAGACAATATTAATATCAACCGTCAACATATAAAGGTAGAAAAAAATGTAAACCTTAAGCTGATTTCACTAATGAATGTAAATGTATGTGCTTAGGAATTGTAACTATAAGTACTGGCTTGTATACATTTTTCCCCCAAAAATTATCCCTTAGTTTCTACTTAATTTTTTTACATATACTTTTCTTTATTTATGAAGCAAGTCTACTCAATTCCACTGTGTTACGATCTACTCAATTTTTTTTTGTGTAAAAATGTTGCACCAATAAAATTGAGTACTCCATAGGTTGACTTTTTACAGTGTATGCTTTTCGGAAATGGACCCCTGGATAGTTGTACATCTTATGAAAACTGAATTAAAGCAACATAACTCAGAGTTACGGAACTCAGAGGAACGGAATCAAAAAGTGCTTAGGGTTTAGAAAATAAATTATTGGAGGACAGAGATGTAATATAAGTGTAATTGTTTTTATTTTTGGAGTCAGAAATTGATATAGTATATTGTGGAAATTAGTATCACGATACATTGTGATATTGATGTTTAAATCGATTTAGTACTGCAATATGATATATTGTGATTCTGGTATTTTTGCACACTCCTACCTGGTAGAGAATCATAAAGGGCAGCCATCTTGTCTAATCTCTAGTGTGAGTTCTCCACCTCTAAGTAAAAAGGAAAACATACTATATAACATTTAGTTACAATGTTATAATATGTAAACATTGCAAGACACAGGTGGCTATAAACTGCCATAATGCAGTAGTGAATCCTATATGCATGTGAGACTTGTAACAGGAACAATGCACGTGAATGCCATAGAATACATAACATGACAAGATCTGTCAAACCAGCAGATACTTCTCAAGATCTCATTCAACATGGCATTAATGGTGCAACAGACAGGCAATACAGAGCGATTTACCTGGCTCTTCAAGGATGAATCTCTGCTTTCTTTTAGTCACAGTCTAAAATGAAGTAATGAGAAATTACAATTACACATTTTGAAATGTCTTATAATTATCTTCTATAATATGCTTTAATGTTTGCTTGCATTTATCTATCTACGCAAGTTCAGCAGAATACATAAAAAATCTTTTACATGAGTGCAGGCAATCCTTATCTGAAAATCTGTGTTAACAGTCTCATAGTGGCACAAATAATACAACTAAACCACCTTCACCCAGTCCTTTAGCTTTTATTTACTGAAACTTTCCACAGTTTAAACTACCATTTAAGCACAACGGTAAGTTCCTTAATTTTCCGCCGATGACTTGTCTGTTAAATTAGCTGCCTGTTTTTATTATTAACTAGGTGGTTGTCTGTAGCACACACGCTTGCTAGGTACTACTGTATTCATATTCTCTTACCTGGCAAAACTGGATTATGAGACTGGGCCTCCCTGCTGTCATTACAGTATGTCCGTGACAGAAGTTAACACTAAACTAACTAAACAAGAACAGGTCAGTGGTTCTCTGCTATAACTGCCTATAGCTTTCTATGGACATGCTAACCGTTAATGTGTGCTAGACTTTGGCATGCTGGGTAGCTATTGTGGATAACAAAGGCTTTAGATAAATGAACAATGATGGCAACTGCTTATCCATTTTTGATATAACCATTAACGTAAGTTTGCTGCCTTTACAACAGACACAATTTAGTTAAAGGGTCATTCTACAGATTCGGTCCCATTTCAGTAGTTGAAGATGTAATGCTGCTATAACTTTTCATAACATTCATAAAACTACATTTGAACTGCAACGTTTCAAAGTATTACATGTTTTATAATAATTATCAGAGAAAACATGTTATATTTTATATTTGTGTTATTATAAAGAGTATGCAGAATTTTGCCTGTCCCCATTGTCAGTCACCACCATGGTCTATTTTGAGTTTTTCCCGCAATGAGGTTGGTTGTCACAAGCTGTCAGTGTCTATTTGGCAGCCCATATCTTTTGAACACAATGAATTGAAGGCAATTTACGACCCTCCAGTCCTACCTGACACTTTAAGCTTACATTATACATTGAAAGGGAATCTATTCATAACACCGTTTTTGAGGGATTCAAATGAAAACAAAAAATGTGACAACCAACCCCGGTCTCCCCTAAAGTATTACCATACTCTGCTTTGAGAAATGCAAGATGGCCTTTGGTGCAGTACTTCAGAAGTAACAACAACGGTAGTGGCTAAGAAGTTAACAACTTTGCGTTCGAGAAACGCACCCAAGTTTTTCTAAATTGTTAAAGCACAAAAACCTGTTGGTTGAACAACTTTCTAAATTGCTTGAGCAATTTCTCAGAATTCTTCAGTCTTTTCACAATACCTTAAACAATTTTCACCTAGTAGAACACAATTTACAAAACTCCATGACTCCTCTTTGCACAACTGTAAACACATTCTCATTCTTAAAAGACATTTTGCATTATTTAACACATGTGATTCAAAATGGTAAACCTACTTTTCATTTAATCACAAATAAAGCACACATGCCACGAGTCAGAAGTGGTTGCACCTCATGTCAAATGAGTGAACACCACCAATATAAGCCATTTGGGAGCGCAAACAAGTTGTTGGAGATTGCAGCTTCAAAATGGATCGCAGACCAGGAAGACAGGGAGTGAGAATGCAAGGGGAAAGAGGAGGAAGAGGAGGAGGAAGAGGAAGAATACCTATTTCTGATGAAATAAAAGCCACCATTGTGAGCCATGTTCTTGTCCATGGCTTGACGTTGTGAGAGGCAGGATTAAGGGTTCAACCCAATCTGAGTAGATTCACTGTGTCTACCATTGTACGAAGATTCCGAGAGAACAGGTACAATTCTTACAGTATTTTTGACTGTAGCGCCCCCCACTGGCCACAGACTACGCCACCCCTTAATTATATTGCTAACAACATTACCAAGAGTAAGGGGAACTCAAAACCCAAAAGAATGGCTCATGCACAGGTTTAAAAAAAAATACAAAAATATTGTTTATTTGCTTATACTTTTGAATGTGTCACTTTTTCCTATTACAATTCATACACTCCAAGAGGGGTCAGCCAAACCAGTCAGGCCACAATAAACAGACACTGGGAAACCTTGTTCAACACACGTGGACTTAACATTGCAAAAATACACTGCACTCTCACCGTTGATATTGCACATAAACCACACCTAGCACAGCAATCTGCCCCCTTGGGTTCTTCAGTAGATCACACTTTACTATACTACACACACACACACACACACACATCATAGGTGTTTCAATAGTATCCTTCACTGCACTCGTGTGCTCCGGATGGAACCTTGGTTGCCCACAGCCTACCTACTAGTGGACCCAACTACCTGGCTACCCCCCCAAGGAGGAGAGAGGACGATTACACAAACATAAAAAACAAACAAAATAAACCTCTAGCCAGTGGCCCACACTTCACACTGTGCCACCCTGGTTTACGTTTGGCCACAGGCTAGAGACATATACAAATAACACCCTACATCAAACACAAAACAGCACCTGTACACATACCCACATTCACTCACACATTCTGTTTCATAGACAACAGCAACTGACAACCGCACTGTTACCGGGCCCTACAATGACACACATGAAACACAAACAAAAAAAACATAAACTTTCACTCGCGAACGAGTTGCTCAGCTACTCAATACATTAAAAATACAAGATAACCGAACGACGCACAGAGCCCCAACAACCCATATGCCCACCCTCTGATTAACTGTGGAGCTTTAACATACCTTCTATTATTCAGACGGCAAGCACCACGTTGCATTAAAGAGCATTAAACCGGGGCAGCAGACGTCTCAGGTGAAACGCTGATAAACAAACAAAACTCTTATTACAAATGAGCAGATACAAAAAAAAGAAACAAAACAAACACATGGATACATTGGACAACGCCAGATTACCTTTTCAGGTTCCGCTATGCCTACGAATCGTACTCGGCTCACTGCATAGTATGGCTCACAATACCTTACAGACACACACACCCATTCTAGGACAAGCCAAGGACTCACTTTAGTATTTCTAATGGATATCGTTCAACCAAAAGAATTAGCGTACCTGCCGGTGGAACCCAAACAAAACTGTTAGCTACACCAGCCCGTTAGCGGTTCCTTTGTGGAAGGTCATAACAACCCACTCCCACTGTAAAAGAACCAAGATACTCGTTTTACTACTTTGAATAATCATGACTCAGAGGAAAGGCCACATATAGGAAAATATCTACATACCTTACAGCTGAACACGCAAACACAGCTACCCTGGCATGCTAGCTTAGCCGCCATAAACCCTCTCCGGTCTAAGGACCCCAAGTGCCTATATCTACGCCGCCCAGGTATCCCTGCCCGATGCCTGACCTAAATTACCCTGACCGTGTCTAAGTTACACCCCAATACTGGTAGGACTGAAAATCAGAAGGAAAGCAAAAGAAAAGAGTGCAAGGCAAAGGACTGAAGAAAAGAAAGTAAAGAAGGCAGCAATAAGTTCCCAGGCTACAATCCACCCCCTCCAAATGGATTGGCGGCCCGCCGATCCCCTCTCAGGACCTGACTTCTTCCCCGTCCGCGAGTGGGCGTCCGTCCTCATTTCGGGTGGCCACTGTTCTAGGGAGCCGGTGAGGGTTGGAATGTTGACCTGCTGTGGACCTTCCTGAACGTCGTAGTGGCACTTCTTCTGTCACAATATCCTCCACCCCTGGCGAGTGAGCCCTGGGCGGCACTGGCGCAACTTGTGGTTCCTCTTCTGTATACAGAATTACGACCTCTGCGTGATCCTCCCCTTCCACCACTGGAGATACGTTCGTAGGCCCCTTTCTGGCAGGTGGTGGAGCGATCCCTTCATCATCTTGCTGTAAACCATCAGGAACGGCCCGCATCTCTGATCGATGAACTTGCCGGACTGGTCCTTCTCCAACTACTGGAGCCACAGTGTATACACTTGCTGCTCCAGAGGGCCCTCTGAGTACTTGAAAGATGCAGGGGTTCCAGTAATCTTAAATCTTATTTCGCCCCTGGACATGGTTACGTAAGTAGACAAGTTGCCCGTCAGCAAAACCAGCATCATTAACTTGACTATTATGGTGCTGATTTCGTCTCAGAGCCATGTCTTGGGATCGTTCCTGGACATGTTCCCGGGTCATCCTCACACTCTCTTGATGTCTCTGGACCCACTCCTCCATTGTCTCTGCAGTGGGGGTCACTTCCTCCGCTCCCAGCAAGAAGTCGACAGGTAGTCTCGGGTGGTGACCAAACATAAGGAAATAAGGGGTATGCCCCGTAGTCTGATGGGGAGTGGTATTATAGGCAAAAGTCAGCTGCGGCAGGTGATATGGCCAACGGCGCTTTTCAGATGCAGGCAGGGTGCGTAACAGGTCATGTAATGTGCGATTGAATCGCTCACATTGTCCATTCTCCTGCGGATGGTATGGCGTTGTCCGACTTTTCTGGATGCCATACATTCGACACAACTGTTGGATTAACAAGCTCTCAAAATTCCGCCCCTTGTCAGAGTGGATACGGGCTGGGGACCCGAACCGGTAGAACCAATACTGTACCAACGCATGCGCCACAGTGGATGCCCTCTGGTCCCTAGTGGGGATGGCTTTTGAGTACTTCGTGAAGATGTCGGTGAGAATCAAGATGTTCTCTCTCCCATCGCTGGCCGGCTCTAAGACAGAGAAATCGATGGCAAGAATTTCATTCGGTTGAGTGGCCAGCAATGTGCCCCAGTAGGCTCGCACTTTCGGTTGAACTGCTTTCCCCAGCACACACCGTTGGCATTGTTGACACCATTGTTCCGTATCCTTGGCCATACTTGGCCAGAAACATCGGCTTCGGAGCAACTGCAGGGTCCTCTCTGTGCCCTGGTGTCCCTGTTCATCATGAACACTGCGCAAGACTTCCTTCGTCAGGTCCTGTGGAAGGAGCAGTTGGTGGACTTCTGGGCCTCCCCCCGGTGGGTGGACCAAGCGATACAGCACCCCCTCTCGTAGGACCAAACGACCCAACTGTCGAAGCAGCCCCTTGCTATGGCTGGAGAGGGCTCCACGGCCCACTGCGTCTGGATATCTACCCTCCTGATAGTGCTTGTACACTGGCCCAATGACGGGATCATCTCACTGCAAGAGCTTCAGGTCTTGAGGTGTACGCCCAGGCAGGGCTACTATTTCAGCACACCGACCCTCTCCAGCCGGTGCCTGGACCCCACCAGCTAAGGGCCCAAGGACTGGAACCTCAGTCCCAAGGGTGAACTGCTCTAAATACTGCCTGGACAGGGCGTCCGCGTTTTGATTATTCTTTCCGGGGCGATACTTGATGGTGAAGTTAAATGATGCCAACTGGGAGGCCCATCACTGTTCCGTAGCACCCAATTTAGCTGTTTGAAGGTGGCTGAGGGGGTTGTTGTCTGTCAAGATGGTGAAATGATTGCCCAGTAAGTACTCTCGAAACTTGTCAGTTACAGCCCATTTAACAGCGAGCAACTCTAGCTTCATGGAGCTGTAATTCTCCATATTTCGCTCCGCTGGTCTAAGACCACGGCTAGCGAACGCCACTGGGCGGACTTTCCCCTCATGCTCTTGGGACAAAACTGCGCCAAGACCTCCGTGGCTGGCATCTACCTCGAGAATAAATGGCTTCTTGAAGTCAGCGTAGGCCAAGACTGGAGCAGTGGTTAACTTCTGCTTTAGAGACTGGAACGCTTGCTCGCACTTGCCATTCCACGCTGATGCGAGGGGGACTGGGGGAGTCTTCCCCTTCCTCCGTGGTCCGCTGTCCCAACCAGCTGGTGCAGTGGGGCCGCAAGCTTCGAAAAGCCCTTCACGAACCGTCTGTAGTAGCTTGCAAAGCCGAGAAAGGACCGCAGCTCTGCCAGATGTCCGGGCCGTTTCCATTCCTTCACTACCTCGATCTTTGCAGGGTCTGTTGACACCCACTCTGCCGACACCACATGCCCCAGGTAGCTGACTTGATGCTGGAAAAAGCGGCACTTGGATAGTTTGACTTTCAAGCCTTCCCTCTGCAAGCGAGCGAACACTTCCCCTAATCTCTCTAGGTGTTGTTCAACAGTGGCAGAAAAGACAATCACATCATCTAAAAACAATAAGACTGACTGATAGCGACAATCCCCAAACATCCTTTCCATTAAGCGCTGGAAAGTGCCTGGGGCATTGCAGAGTCCGAATGGCATACGATTAAACTCGAATAAGCCAAACGGTGTACAGAACGCTGTCTTTTGTTTGTCTGTTTCTGCCACCGGAACCTGATTGTAACCACTCGCGAGATCTAGAGTGGAGAACCATCTTGCTCTCGACAGTGCATCAAGGGATTCTTCTATCCGAGGGAGAGGATACGCATCGCGCCGTGTCTTGGCATTAAGCTGCCTATAATCCACAGAAAGGCGGAGACTCCCATCCTTTTTGGTGACTAAGACGATAGGGGATGAGTAGGGACTGCTACTCTCTCTTATCACTTGACTTTCTAGCAGCTGCTGAATGTGGGCATTCACAGTCTCATATTGGGAGGGTGGAATTCTCCTGTAAGGCTGGCGGACAGGGGCATTATCCAGCAGTGGGATTTCATGAGTGATCAATGATGTGCAGCCCAAGTCTCCATCGCCTTTGGAGAAGATACTATTATACTGAGCAAAAAGGGCCTGGGCCTGAGCAGCTTGCTGCTTAGACAACCCATGAAGGTCAGGGAGCACAGTTTCAGTGACACCCTGACCTGCTGCTATTTCTTGGGTGGAGATGTAAGCCTGACAGTTCTGTGACAAGTCGACCGAGATGGAGGTAGGGGCCCTTGCTGATGATGCGGTGATCACCTGGACAGTGCCAATCGTACTACGGGGAGGCAGCCACGTCCCGGAAGTCCCAACGTTGACCATCGGGTCGTACAGAAGACCCTTTTTGGCGGATACCAGGGCGGGGGACACCAGAACACCTTCTGGTAGCGGCTCCTCTTCAAAACCCAACGGCTCGAGCAGAAACTCCACTGAATCCAGCTGTGGACACGTCACCGGTACCAGGGTGAGGGCTCCTGCTTCCAGGACAACTGGGGCTCTTCCATGCAGTTTTGCTCTGAAGGGCTCAGGGGCATTAAGGACAGCCCTGATCTTCTCACAGCGTCGTAGAGCGTGCAGGGCTCCTGGGGCCGCCGACCTCACTAGAGGGGAGTGAAAGAGCTGGGAACCATGCTGCTCGAAAAGAAGTTGATAGCATTCCCCAAGTACATTCATGCCCAAAATACCCGGTGTCGCTACTTTACGCTTGTTAAGAGTTACATCGCCAGGGTCTTTAACAATCAACACCCCCCGCCCCGGAATACATTACCCAAACACTACCACATCCAGCTCGATATACCCAACATATGGAATCTCTATCCAATTTGCGGCTTTAAGCCCTAACCAATTACACTCTCTCTTTTTCAGATGTTGTAAATGTTCCTGAAAGAAACTCTCTGTGATGGTTGTTACCATGGACCCAGTGTCAATCAAACAGGGGACTTCGATGCCGCTCATAGAAACACAGAATACCGGACAATTGCGCACTAATTTATCAAGGGAGTGCAAAGAGCCAGGGCTATCCCTGTTTTCCGGCTGGGTGGTAGGGCGGTCAGGGACCGATGACTGGGATGGGGGATCAGTGGAGGGCTGCAATGTGGCGGGCCCACTGTTATGAAACATAGGAGCGAGGCGACAAAAGCGAGCAATTTGTCCAGGTCTCTCACACTTAAGGCATATGGGCTGGCCATCTGGGGCCCGTTTAAAACGCCCACCCCGGTACGGCTGAGGGGCTTGGTGTGCACCACTCGAGTGCCTAAGCTGTCTAGTCAGCATGTCCAATTGGGATTGCTGTTTGAGAACAAGCTCTTTGAGTTCAGAGAACTCTGCTGATTGGGCAGCCGAAGTGGCACACTGAGCAGCTACATAAACTTCATTAGTTTTACCTGGGACACGGTGGCTCCGGTCACGATTCGCCTGACCCTCTTCCACCCAGCAAATGGCTTCTTTTCTTACATCTCTAGGAGTGTCAGTGAATTGCTTGCCCGCACCACCCTCTTGAGTTCCCTGCGCAACATAGGGTCACAGACATTTTCACAAAACTGGTCCCTCAGTACAAGGTCAGGATTACTAATGGTGTCTTCTTTTGACAGCTTAACACGATCAATCAGTTCCAGTAAGGCATGAGAAAACTCAAATAAACTTTCATTTTCCCTCTGTTTTCTGTCAAAACAACGCTGCTGCCAGAATACATAAGACCTGGAGCAACCATACACTTCTTTCGTTGATAATAGCCTGAGGGTCTTCACGAACAGTTGTAGGCCGATACTTAATTTCATTTCTGGCCTCCCCCTCCAAATGATCAAACAAAAACAAAGCTTTTTCAAGTTCAGACATAAACCTTGATCTTATACAGCTCTGCGCCTCTTCAATCCACTCTTCAACTGCCAGGGACCCAGCTGATGTGGAGCCAGAGAATTTTGGGCACCGACGTTCTCGGGGCAGATACAGGGCCTGCTCACGACGAGCAGTTTGACCACTAGGCCCGCTACCATTGTCCACAGTACCCCTACCAGAAAGTCTCTGATTTTCTGCCTGCAGCTGCTCCACACGTTCCTGCAGCCTTTGTAGCTCTGTCGCGGATTCTTCAGCGCTGCTCATCTTGCTGCCAGCTGCTGTTCTCTTCACACGCGCACACACACTCACTCAGGTGCTGCTTAACTTAAGCTAACAAAGTGACACTTGAAAAGAATCGTCCCGCCGACTATGCCAGTTGTAGCGCCCCCCACTGGCCACAGACTACGCCACCCCTTAATTATATTGCTAACAACATCACCAAGAGTAAGGGGAACTCAAAACCCAAAAGAATGGCTCATGCACAGGTTTAAAAAAAAATACAAAAATATTGTTTATTTGCTTATACTTTTGAATGTGTCACTTTTTCCTATTACAATTCATACACTCCAAGAGGGGTCAGCCAAACCAGTCAGGCCACAATAAACTGGGAAACCTTGTTCAACACACGTGGACTTAACATTGCAAAAATACACTGCACTCTCACCATTGATATTGCACATAAACCACACCTAGCACAGCAATCTGCCCCCTTGGGGTCTTCAGTAGATCACACTTTACTATACTACACACACACACACATCATAGGTGTTTCAATAGTATCCTTCACTGCACTCGTGCGCTTCGGATGGAACCTTGGTTGCCCACAGCCTACCTACTAGTGGACCCAACTACCTGGCTACCCCCTCCCCCCAAGGAGGAGAGAGGACGATTAGACAAACATAAAAAAACAGTCAAAAAAAAAAAAAAAAAAAAAAAACCTCTAGCCAGTGGCCCACACTTCACTCACACTGTGCCACCCTGGTTTACGTCTGGCCACAGCCTAGAGAAATATACAAATAACACCCTACATCAAACACAAAACAGCACCTGTACACTCATACCCACATTCACTCACACATTCTGTTTCATAGAGAACAGCAACTGACAACCGCACTGTCACCGGGCCCTTCTATTGTTCAGCACCACGTTGCATTAAAGAGCATTAAACCGGGGCAGCAGACGTCTCGGGTGAAACGCTGCCGGTGGAACCCAAACAACACTGTTAGCTACACCAGCCCGTTAGCGGTTCCTTTGTGGAAGGTCATAACAACCCACTCCCACTTACAGCTGAACACGCAAACACAGCTACCCTGGCATGCTAGCTTAGCCGCCATAAACCCTCTGCGGTCTAAGGACCCCAAGTGCCTATATCTACGCCGCCCAGGTATCCCTAGATGGGTGGTTTCCCATCATCAGGCCAGAACTGAAGAAGCCTTTTAGACGAAAGGTGAAACGTCTTCAAGCTCCAAAAATAAGTCCAGTTGCTTACAGCTTAGCTCCTTTGACTACCTATACAAGGGTCAGTATTTTGGAGGCAATGGTATTGGCCTGTGGTGACATAGGCCAAGAACAGTGTCAGGGGTGGATTCGACATGCTAGGGGCTTCTTTCCCCGTTGCCTGGCTAGGGACATCATTGCCTTCAAAGTGGATGAGGTGCTGTGGCCTGACCCAGCAAAAAGGCATGATGAAGCCCGATAATGTGTTTGCAACATTGGAAACAGCAAATGTAGTTTTCATTTGTACTACAGTATACTGTATCACCACATCATACAGTTTTTCTCAATTGTTAAAACATAAACACCTACTGGTTGAACAACTTTCCCAATTGCTTGAATTATTTCTCAGAACTCTTCACCCTTTTGCCAATACTTTAAACAATTTTCACATAGTAGAACACGTCTTTGCAAAACTCTAAGCACAATCTCATTGTTAAAACACATGTTGCATTCTTAGATACATGCAATAAATGGTGAACATACATCTCACCTTTTCATCACAAATAAAGCACAAATGCCATACACTAAGCACAATGGGTCAAAATTGACTTTACTTCATTTCAAATGAGCTACCACCAATATAAGCCAATTGGAAGAGCAACAAGGTTTTTGAAGGTTGCAGCAGTGGATGCCTATCAGAGACAAAGAGGACAGAGTCCAAATGTGAGGGGGGTGGCAAGAGTGCTAATTTCTAACCAAATTAGAGCCAGCATTATAGATCATGTTCTGGTCCATGGGTTGATGACAAAGGAGTCAGAATTGAATCTGTAATTTTTTGGAGGCCATGGAATATCCCTGTGGTGACATAGGTGAGGAACAGTGTGAAGGATGGATAAGACACACTAGGGGTTCTTTCCCCATTGCCTGGCAAGAAACATCATTGTTAGTGATGTGGATGAGGTGCTTTAGCCTCACCCAGCCAAAATGAAGCCCAGTGATCTCTTGTTTGCAGCACTGTATACAGCACATGTAGTTTTATTTGTGCTGTATCACTATAATTTACAGATTTGTAACTCAATTGTTTACACACATTTTCTCAAAGCATGCCTCAAACTCTCAGAACTCTACACACAAAATCAAAACACAGCAAAATGAAACTTTATATTCAAAACAATTCAAAACACACACACACACTACACACAAACCATCATCTGACTAGACATTTATACTGAGATAGAGATTTTCTTCATGAAAATTGTGCCAAATGCAAAGAATTGTGAGTAGTGTTTTGAAAAAAAAATTGTTTTCGAATTGCTATTTGAGTGTAAAACAGCAAGTTGTGCTTGTAGCACGGGCGTCGCCAGACATATTTTACTGGGGCACATGCCCCAGTATTGGTCTGTAGAGCCCCAGTATAAATTTCACCAGTAAAAAAAACACTTTAGACCTTTGGGTCTACATGGCATAATCTACAGAATGCGCATACAGCTATTCAATATGGCAACTCATAAAACTTTTCAAAAAAAAGAAAAAAGAAAAAAGAAAACGACAGGGTTTGCAGAAACGAAATCAAGAAGCGGCACAACAAGTTGGACACTCAGCGAACAACACAGCAAATTCGCCAGAAGTATTTAAAAAAAACTATGGCTAAAAAACGTATGGTTTAACAAAACAATTCCCCTTCCCCACATAAAATAAATCTGTTGCTTTTTACTCACGCAAGCTTAATTCTTCATTCTCTGTATGTCTCGTATTTGGCTGGTACTGCCCACGGTAATGCTGTGGATGAAATAACTCCTTGTCAAATTAATTGAAACAAACAAATGACTATACACATAACATTGCCTTGTCATTTTAGGCTTTTATGCAGTTTCGCAGCGCTGAAGTGTGCAGCTGCCGACATCAAATTAAAACTTTCCAGTGTATCCCCAACTTGCCTTGTGCATTGTTCTCCGCGGTCACTTCGCAGTTAACTGTTTTAGAGGTTTGTGTGAAGCCAATAGGTCAAAATCACTTGGTTTTGTATCAAATTCATATTTGCTATTTCCGACCGTTTGAGCTAAAGTTAGTAGTACCTTTGGTTTAAAACAGGACTTTTCTTCCTGTATCAACCTCGCAATCGGTAAACAAAAGTAATGCAATATTGCTATTGCTACTTTATTCACTCCATACACAATGCACACATGGCTACTTAATATGGTATTTTATTCAAGCGACTTGGCTGTGACATAACGTCTAACAACGGTGTCTGAGTTTGTTTTCACCTCTGTGTCGCCATTTCCATGTGGATTTAAATGTTACAACTTTACTTTTTACGTTTAATGTATGAGGCAGCTGTCATGCAAAAGTTCTGGCTGTAAATTGAAGTAGCCTACTGGAGACGTTATCAGCTGCTGTCTTTTAGCTGACTGGCATATGCCTATTTCCATTGTTAATTTATGTAACGGCCTGGCGCTGTGAGCTCCCACACTCGGTTTCTGGAGATTGCTATCTTACATCTACGGTGTTTGATGCTTTGCACGCTCGCATTAACTGTCTGCCCCAGCTGTGCCCCAGTACAGTAATAGGACTAGTGACGCCCCTGGCTTGTAGTTTAGCAGAATTGGTTTAGGGGGTTGGTGCATGAGTTAGATGTTGTGGTCATAGTGTCCCAAGCACAATGATTTGTGTGTAAGCAACTGAGAAAAACTGTAACATGTAATTCTTCCACTTTATGTATTTTAGTCTATGTACAGTACATATACATAAGTAGTTTTGCTTTTTTCAGTTGAAAATGCATGTTTAGTGGACAATTGGAGTTTGTGTTCACAGTTTTGAGAAAATCATGCATGGTTTCGGAAATTATGTTTTAGCATTTCAGAGTTTTAGCATTTGAAGTACTTTATAATGACAAGAGATGCAGAATAACACTACCAGTTTTTGTGTATGTACAGTATACAGTGGTATGAGAAAGTTTGGGCACCCTTGACAATTGGCATTATTTATATTCACCAATCATTGGGTGTTTTAATTCACAACTTAATTTTCATATATCAAATAACTGATAAACACAATCATATTTCAGCAGTGAAATGAGGTTTATTGGGTTAACAGAAAATGTGCAATATGCCCCCAAAACGAGAAAAAGGCCCGTGCATAACTTTGGGCACCTTAATAGAAAAATCATATTAGTATTTAGTAGAGCCTCCTTTTGCAAAAATAACAGCCTGTAGACGCTTTCTGTAGTCACCAATGAGTGTCTAGATCCTGCATGATGGTATTTTGGCCCATTCCTCCTGGCAAAACCTCTGCAATACAGTGATGTTTGAAGGATTCCAAGCATGGACAGCCTGCTTCAAGTCATCCCACAGATTCTCGATGATATTCAAATCTGGGGACTGGGATGGCCATTCCAAAACATTGTACTTGTTCCTCTGCATGAATGCTCGGGTAGATTTTGAGCAATGTTTGGGGTCTTGTTGAAGCACCCATCCCCGGCGCAACTTCAACTTTGTAACAGACTCTTGAACATTATTCTCAAGAATCTGCTGATACTGAGTGGAATCCATGCGACCCTCAATTTTAACAAGATTCCCAGTAACAGCACTGGCCACACAGCCGCACAGCATGATGGGGCCTCCACCAAATTTTACTGTGGGAAGCAGGTGTTTTTCTTCGAATTCTGTGTTCTTTTGCCACCATGCATATCGCCTCTTGTTGTGACCAAACAATTCAATTTTTGTTCCATCAGTCCAGAGTATCTTATTCCAAATTGATATTGGCTTGTCCAAATGTTCTTTCGCATACCTCAAGCGACTCAGTTTGTGGCGACTGTGAAGAAAAGGCTTCTTCCGCATCACTCCTCTGTACAGCCTTTCCTTGTGCAAATTGCGCTGTATTGTTGACCGATGCACAGCGACACCGTCTGCAGCAAGATATCCTTGCAAGTCTTTGGAGGTGGTCTGTGGGTTGTTTTTAACCATTCTGACCATCCTTCGTCTTTGCCTCTCTGGAATTTTACTTGGCCTACCACTTCTGGGCTTAACAAGAACTGTGCCCGTGGCCTTCCATTTCCTCACAATGTTCCTGACAGTGGAAACTGACAACTGAAATCTTTTAGACAGCTTTTTGTAACCTTCCCCTAAACCATAATGCTGGATAATCTTGGTTTTGAGGTCATCAGAGAGTTGTTTTGAGGCTCCCATGTTGCATCATCATGGTGGCAACGAGAAACTACAGCAAGGTACTGCCTGTCAAAACTATTTTATTAATAAATGTTGTGTACACTTACAAAGTTCTCAGTGCCTCGTTTTTAATGTCAGGACCTGTGTTGTACTACCGATGGATTGTGGAGTTTCTTCGAGCTGTTTTAATGGTTTAAAAATAGCGTAGTTGTCATGCTTCGTCTGAGGGCTCCTACCACTTCCATTGTTAGCCTTCTGGGACAAACGATAAAAAGAAGTTAAACTCTGAATGCAACAGGCTAAATCAATTTTGCTCCTCAGTACACATACCAACTCGGTGCCATGCCAATTTTCATTTTACACCGAAGTTCTCCTTTAAGTTCAAGGCTTAACGAGCTCACCAAACCAACATTGTGTGTCCAAGTATCTTGTGATGCTTAGTTACAGGCCATCAAAGCAACAAAATGACAAGGGTTCCCACATTTTTGCACAGCCTATTTTTTACATTTGATTTAATTTCATACAATTGCATACTATGAATACTTAAAATCTGTGTTTGGAAATCAAGCTAACACTTGGCTCTTATGGGCAAATGAAGGACATGCCACCAAGATAATTTTGTGAGAAGTCAGAGTCCATTATTATACAACCTCAGAGGGGGTGCCCAAACTTTCTCATACCACTGTATATCCTAAGTTTTACTTTTTTTTAGTTGAAAATGCATTTCAGTGCTGTAAAAAATAAATTCTGCTGTTGTGTGTATCTGAACATTGTGCTTTACATTATTTAGTGTAGTGCTTACTGACTGCTTCGTTGTGCTTTCAGTTTGACTGCGTTGTTTCTGTTTTGAGGATAGAATTTGGTTTTGAGCACACATAAAACTGTTTTGAGGCTGGGGTTTTGGGAAATGCATGTGGACAATTGGATTTTGTGTTTGGAGTGTGGTGTTTTGAGTTTGGAGAAAATGGGGCAAGGTTTCGTGAATTGAGTTTTAGCATTTGAGAAAAACTGTAATTTGGTTGACCACATATTCATCCAAAGTGGCTCCCATCTCATCAGAGATTATGGTCCTTTGCCATCCTCATCCTTCCCATCCTCCTCATCTTACTCTCACTCCTCTAGCTCTGGCTCTGCCTCTCTTTCAAAAGTTCTGATTGCTAATTGTAAAACTGTGTGACAGGTGTTTGCCGATGTGATGAGTGGGTGCGTAGTAGGGCAATTGACTTTAGAATTTTGAATGACAGTGTGTTTGTTGTGAAAACAAGAAATGCAGAATGCCAAATGCAGAGAATTGTGTGTAGTGTTTTGAAAAAAGTGTGTTTCCATGAGGCAATTCATAATAATGTGGTATATTGCTACCATTATTTTTGTTGTGTTGTCTAAATCTATTTGGTACATGACAGAAAAAAAAAATACAATTGAGGTTGTTTTGTTTATGTGCACAATGTATACTGAGGTGTCAGACATTGCAGACTATGGCAAAAGAGTAGCGAAAACCATGAACAAAGGTTTCAGAAAATAGCTTGGAGAAGGGATACATGCATGTGTGGATTTTGGTCATATACTTTCATCTCTAGGCAGACAAAAAATCCTCTTGGGTTGAGGAATGTAGAATATGGAGGGAGATAAACAACTAAACAACTAAATAATTGGTCATCCAAAGTGGCTCGGATCTCATCAGAGATCATGGTCCTTTGCCATCCTCGTCCTCCCCATCCTCCTCCTCTTACTCTCACTCCTCTAGCTCTGGCTCTGCCTCTGTTTCAAAAGCTCTGATAGCAAATTGTAAATCTGTGTGACAGGTGTTTGCTGATGTGATAAGTCGGTGTGCATAGTAGGGCAATTGACTTTAGAATTTTGAATGATAGTGTGCTCCTTGTGAAAACGAAATTTTATTCATGAAAATTGTTTGAAATGCAGAGAATTGTGTGTAGTGTTTTGAAAAAAAAAGTGTGTTGTAAAAATGCAATTTGAGTGTAAAGCAGGAATTGTGCTTGTATTTTAGCAGAATTGGTTCAGGGGGTTGGTGCATAACTTACATGTTGTGGTCATTGTGTCTCAAGTACAAGGATTTGTGTGTAGACAATTGAGAAAAACTGTAATCACATGCAAATGACATTGGTTCACTTCCTTGAAAACCAGGTTGAGAGATGCCACCAAATTGGACAGAGATTATGTTTACAGTAGATTTTTACTTGACTGTGTTTTACTGTGTTTACTGTGAACATGGCTCTAGAAATGGTTGTGTTTCAATTTTAAATATGCAACTACTGTATCCAACAAGCAAACACTTCAGCATATTGAGTGATTTTGAATTGAAAGTAAAAAAAATAGCAATTCAAATATAGTCATGTGTTGTGTTTGGTACTCATGTGTACCAATGTGTATCAATATTTCTGAAAAAAAAAAAGCAACCCAGATTATGTTACAGTTTTTTACAATTGTTTAAGCTCAATTTTAATAACTGGGCTCATTTTGTCAAAACACTACACACAGATAAGACAAGCATACACTCAATTAACAGAACACCCCAGATCTATTGTAAAGTTATATTCTTCTGTACACTTTTTTCTAAAAATGCTATTTTGTTGCCAAATCACACACACATGATTCATATGATCTATTTGTGTTTGAGTGAGTAATCTGTGGTAATCAATCCTAAAGACTGTGACATTCTGACTTTTCTAATGACATAATCTTGGTTCAGTTTTTTTTAGAAATATTGAGAAATTACATAAATACATTCACAAACACAACACCTGACTAATACTGTTCATTAAATATATTTCAATTGATAATTTTGTTTTTACTTCTAATGCAAAATCAGTCAATATGCTTTGCTATGCAATATGCAAAGTGTTTGCTTGTTGCATGGTTGCATATTGAAAACTGAAGCACAACAACTTGCTCAGCATAAACAGAGTAAAACACAGCAAAGTATTGTTGCAGACAAAAAGTTACTGTAAGCATCATCTCTGGCCAACTTGGTGGCATGTGTCAAGCTAGGGTTTTGAAGGTAGTCAACCAATGTCATTCGCATGTGATCACTTTAGTCCTCATATTCTCAGTCCATGCTCTCCACATATTGTACCTTGCAGTGATAGTATTTACTGTCCCTCTTCCTTTTGTTACCCCTCACTCTCACTCTTATCTTCACCATCCCTCTTTTACTTCCTTTTGCTACAATACTGCCTTACATTTCTATTCAAGTTTATTACAATATCATCATGTGTGTAATGCATATGTGTGTAGATCAGATGAATCATGTGTGCGATTTGACAACAAAATATCATTTTTATAAATAAGCAAATAGTTTTGAAAGAATAATATCATTTTGCAATAGATCTAGGGTGTTTTCTGTATTGGGCATATAGTTGTGTCAACTGTGACATGTTCTGACAAAACTGCATTAGCCAACATTCTTTTTAAAATAAATATAATAATGATAATCTATAATGATAAATCACAGTCAGCAAAACTGAAAAAGATACATTTTGGGGGAAGTATAGTTCAGCTCACTGTATTTTGACCAGCTACCTCATATGTAAACTATGACACAAGGACTTTTCTCTGTGATAACACTTCAATGTTCATTGACATATTTTTATGTATGACACAAAACAGAAGAAACTAAGCATATTGAGCAAGTTATGGGCCTTCATATGTAACACATTTCACAGACTCATACCTACCGTACAAACACCCAGGCATTATATTGTTATTTATTACTGCCTTTATCATCATCAACAAAAAATATAATGATTTCCTGTACTAAATATTGATCTTTGTAATTCTGGTTCTCAGTCAGTTATAATCCTGTTTCTCAGTGGATTCATATAAATTATCAAAACAAAATGCAACAGGCTCCATGTCTTTCTGTCTGTTTACATGAGATGTATCTTCCTCTCTAATGTGCCAAAGCATTGTGTATTTAACAGTGAAGCAGCCTCTGTAAGTAGAACATAATGGGGTAATCTTCTCTCTACACTGATGCAGATCACAACAACACAGGCTGGCAATAATCCCTTTGTGCTGTTGTGCATTATTTAACAGAATTAATCAACACTGACTCCCACAATATCACTTCACTGTTAGTATAGTATAGATAATAAGAAACAAACAAAAACTGTTTATAATTTTTAGGTTGTTTATACTTGCCTACACAGCACAAAGCTCCTATGGCATCCCTCCCTCCACTATAGCCCTCACCCACTCCTCTCATTATGTGACAGTGACAATGTCTAAGTGCAGGAACCTGTTTAGAATCAGATGTGTGCGGAGTTAGAAGGATTGGATTTAGAGGGCGTCCAAATCAATGAAATAAAAGCACTATTTTATTATGACCGCCGCTAAAGCGGTCATATTGGAGTTGCCGCAAATTTTTTTTTTTTTTTTCAACGATATTTTGTCAACGATTCCCAGGACACTAAAACTCGGGGGGACATGAATGTTTGTAGGCATGTAGCCCTAGAAGTTTGTGAGCGAATAATGGCTTTTGGCCCCCAAGGGCCACCCCCCGCTGTGCCAGTGTCCGTCAAAGAGGGGGAGACCGGCAAAAGTTTTTGCTGAATAACTCAATGAACGTTTCACCCAACAACATGAAATTTTTGTGATATGTCGGTGTTAACATAAACATAAACACTCACTTGAAGCATAGCGCCACCTAGTGATATGGGTAAATGCAAAAATTGGGATTTTGAGTTGCCAATATCTTGGACCTCAAGACAACGATTTTGTGTTAGTATGTCGGTGTTACAGAGGCGTATTGACCCAGCCCATAAACATTCACTTGAAGCATAGCGCCACCTAGTAATAAGGGTAAATGATGCAAAAATTGGGATTTTGAGTTGCCAATATCTTGGACCGAGAAGGTGGGAACTGCACAAAATACGTCATGCACGATCAGCACAAAGACCTCTAAAACCACAGCATGTGCCATACAATTTGGTCCATAGGGAAAGCTGTAATTGTAAAAAATGTAATTTTGCCTATTATCTAGAGAATGCTGATGTTTACAACCAATTTTGTTTTTATTGTGAAATCTATTGCCCCTCACGCATTGAAAACACTGGTCGACGCCCACTTCCAAAAAAAACAATTTCCGTGAAATTTTAACATTGCGAAAACTCGTCATAGGCTGTCCATGTGAATCTCACCAAATTTCGTATATGTCATCTACAGACAATGCTGACAAAAAGATATCAAAGGATTTATCTTGAGATAAACCGTTTCAAAGTTAGACGTCAATGAACATTTAACACGTACCTTAAAATTCTTCAAAAGTCCATATCTTGGCTTTTAATTGCTCAAATTTGGTCAAAGTTGACATGCCATCTCTAAACAGCTTTCTGTTCATGTGTACTAAATTTTGTGACATTTTGTCATAGGGGGCGATGTTTACCGGCGAAGCTAGGTGTCAAAAAACAGTTTTTGTTAAATAACTCATCAACAATTTTGCCCAAGACAACAATTTCACATTTTGCCTATGCCTTGCCTTCACAAATCACTCCTACACACTACACAAACACACACAATGTCATTCATTCAAAACCCACATCAATGCCCACTTCCAGGAAATCATTTCCACAGAAATTCTCACCTCACAACACTGCTCTACCACACACTCATCATACCAACAGCTCCCACATTTCAATATACTGCGGCGGTCATACCATGTACCGCTATGCGGTACATCTAGTTTTAGCATTTTGTTGTATGAATGCAGTTTTGTATGCAAACAGTAGATCAGTTAAACAACTTAGACTCAAAAGAAATGATTGAATTATTGGTTTCTTCTTGTAACTAAGTCTATATATGTGAGTTCACATTTTTTTTGCTTTGTTTTCCCCTCTCTCTCTCTATCTTTCTCTTTCTGTGTGTGTGTGTGTGGGGGGGGGCACACATAAAGAGAGAGAGAGATTTACAGGGAGTGAGAGAGCTTGTGTGTCTGCATATAAAAAGGTTGTGCATGGTAACAGCAAGACACCAGCCACTGAAATACCAGTGGAGGTTGAAAGGAGCAGAGTAAGGTCAGTGTCACTCAACTGCATTATTGATAAGATACTGCTTATCTGTTTGTCGGTAGAATCTCCCTCTGTTAGAGCAGGGAAAAATATATCCTGTCTGAAATCAAATATTGATGCAATTTTGCTATGACATGGGGCAGTTATGGAGAAAACTCACACACTCACACACCTGTTGTGGCTATGCAACTGCCACAATGTGAGCAAGAGGTTTGAATACAAACACACACACACTCCCCCCCCCCCCCCCCCCCCCCCCCCACACACACACACACACACACACACACACACATACACACACGCACAGTCCTTCTGTCTGTCTATTTACTTCACTGACTTCACAGACTGTCACAGTCTCTGTCTATTTCTGCTACAAATTTCACACTGGCAGCAACTGTGTTTGCCTTAGACATTTACATACAGATCACAGTTTCCTGTCTTTAAGACTAACACACATAAAGAGATATGTGTGAGGTAAAAAGGTAATGGACAGTCAAAAGTGACACTTTTTTGTGGAGAATCTCCAAATTATCAAATGCCAAACAAGTTGCTGCATAAAGTAAACATTACACATCACTAAAGGGGTTCTGGATGGGTGTGGGACCAAGAGTGAAAGAGAGAAGGGAAAGAGTAAGGAGTACAGGAAGTTCTTAGCTGAAGGTGTGATGATTAATGTGATGGGTAATGATACTGGGTGCACTCCCGGATAGCAGCATGAAAAGGTTATCGCCTCACATGAGAATGTCACAAGAGGAATGAACATGGCTGTTGCTAGCTGTCCTTCCTTTAAGCCAGTTCCTGCTTCCAGCCCCCTCTCTCTTTCTGTCTCTCATCCCCCCATCTATTGTGGTTATGACAAAAGCCAGGATGGCTCCTCTTGTCTGAGATATCAGACCTCATCTAGTTTCGATGACTTGGGGTGAGATGCATGCATTATGAATAGACTGTTATGATTGAGAAAGAATTTAAATATGCTATATATCTGTCATATCCTGAAAATAAATTGCATTTCATCTAGAAACACTATTCAGATTAATACCAGAGGTCATGCTGAATTTGTTTGTGTTGATGATATGCCATGTAAAGTCACATATCTTTGCTATTCACCATATCTTTTGTGCTCTTAATGAAATACTTTTGCTACATTTAGAAATATATATCTTTAATTGTTGAACCACATGTGATTGGGGTACTTACAAATAGTCATAATTTTAGGCCTAGCTGTGTGTGTTTGGATTTTGGTTTGGGAAGATATATTAAAATAATGTGGCATGAGTTTTCTTTGCTTTCTGAAAGTTTGCAATGTATTATTATGACCGCCGCTAGCGAAGCTAGAGAAAGCGGTCATATTGGAGTTGCCGTGAAATTTTTCCCTTTTTTTTTTTTTTCACAGATTTTTCGTCAATGATTCCCAGGACACTGGAGGGCATGAATGTTTGTAAGCATGTAGCCCTAGAAGTTTGTGAGCGAATAACAGCTTTTGGCCCCCAAGGGCCACCCCCCCGCTGTGCCAGTGTCCGTCGAAGAGGGGGAGACCGGCAAAAGTTTTCGCTGAATAACTCAATGAACGTTTCACCCAACAACATGAAATTTTTGTGATATGTCGGTGTTACAGAGACGTATCGACCCAGCCCATAAACACTCACTTGAAGCATAGCGCCACCTAGTGATATGGGTAAATGCAAAATTGGGATTTTGAGTTGCCAATATCTTGGACTGAGAAGGGGGAAACTGCGCAAAATACGTCATGCATGATCACCACAAAGACCTCCACCACAGCACATGCCATAAAATTTGGTCCATAGGGGGCGCTGTAATTGTAGAAAATGTCGTTTTGCCTATTATCTAGAGAATGCTAACGTTTACAACAACTTTTTTTTAATCGTGAAAATGACCCTCATGCATTGAAAACACTGGTCGATGCCCACTTCCAACGAAAACAATTTGCGTGAAATTTTAACATTGCGAAAACAAATCTGAACGAACTCGTCATAGGCCTTTCATGTGAATCTCACCAAATTTGGTATATGTCATCTACAGACAATGCTGACAAAAAGTTATCAAAGGATTTCTCTAGAGATAAACCGTTTCAAAGTTACACGTCAATGAACATTTAAGACGTAGCTTAAAATTCTTCAAAAGTCCATATCTTGGCTTTTAATTGCTGAAATTTGGTCAAAGTTGACATGCCATCTCTAAACAGCTTTTTCTTCATGTGTACTAAATTTTGTGACATTTCATCATAGGGGGCGATGTTTATCGCCGAAGCTAGGTGTCAAAAAACAGTTTTTGTTAAATAATTCGTCAACAATTTTGCCCAAGATGACGATTTTGTGTTAGTATGTCAGTGTTAGAGAGGCGTATCGACCCAGCCCATAAACACTCACTTGAAGCATAGCGCCACTTAGTGATAAGGGTAAATGCAAACATTGGGATTTTGAGTTGCCAGTATCTTGGACCGAGAAAGTGGAAACTGCACAAAATACGTCATGCACCATCAGCACAACAACACCACAGCACGTGCCATACATTTTGGTCCATAGGGGGTGCTGTAATTGTACAAAATCTCATTTCGCCTATTTCTTTCACAAATCACTCCTACACACTACACAAACACACACAATGTCATTCATTCAAAACCCACATACATGGCCACTTCCAGGAAATCATTTCCACACAATTTCTCACCTCACAACACTGCTCTACCACACATTCATCATCCCAACAGTTCCCACATTTCAGTACACTGCAGTGGTCATACCATGTACTGCTATGCGGTACATCTAGTTGTTGTTGTTGTTATTACTTTTTTATTTGATACCCCACTGCCTTTTAGGACTGTGGAGAAACCAGTAGTAGTCTTTTACATTTGCCTGCTGTAAAATCTGATCAAACATTATTAGCAAGTTATTAAATTGCTCTTAATATCATGGTCATCAACACATTATAAAGTATGGTGATGAGGGCAAATATTAATGAATATCAAGACATTTATGACATTTCTCCCTGGAACGCTGATGTTCAGAGTCTAGTCATTACCACTCTAGCCAGTTCCTCAGCAAATATTGAACATGCCTGTTATGCCCTCATTGAGCTTGTTAGCTCTTAAAGCACTTTAGGAAACTGTCGAATACATTTTTATTGTGGCATCTATTTATTTGCTCACTGAGATAGCTTGGTCACTGGTCCCGCTATGGGTATTTGAAACATTTTAGCAAATAAATTAAACATAGTCAGTAGTTAGCATGATGCAGTCTGAAATAGTTATGATGTACTCTGAAACTTGATTTACTCAACCTGGAATAAAATTAATAACCTCCTCCAATGCACAGCTTAATATCATTTTCTTTTTTAACCATAGTCAACCTTTTTAGTTATATTGACATTGTAAAATTATCTATTACAGTTTTTTCAACTGTTTACATGGATTTTCAAAGCTCTGTTTGTTTTTCCCATAATTCTACACACAAATTCATGTATTGCTCACACAAAATGCAAAAAGTGCCCTATCTCCTGCAAAATGAAACAAAGTATTCAAAATATTCTAAAAAGCAAGCATTTCTCATACCATAAACACATTTCCCATAGTATCACATACATGTGTATATGATGCACACGGTTGCTCTAAATGTAACACTCCTTTGTTTTTATGGATTTTTTGTTGCCACACAAGAGAGAAAATAGAGTAGTATTGAAACAGAACTCAACACAAACAATACTAGAACCAGAAATGTTTCCTAAATGAAATAATCATCTGTAATTACAATGTCCTTTACAGACTAAATGTATGCTTGCATGGGGTGGTGTTGATTACATAAAAAGGTGTACATGTGTTGACACCGATCTCTATATAAAATATCAGTGCATCCCTTTTGGGAACTTAGTTAGCTTGCTAATACACAAGCCATCTGAGCTCCAGACTACAGTCTGATTCATTTATCCCGAAGGCTATTTTTGTCATGATGAAGGATATAAATGTAAGGAGATTACTTTCTTGTAAACTGAATAGATGTATAATATTACCGGTAAATGTCAGAGACGAATGGTGTGATTTCTGAGTGATATGGTCCTGCGGTGATGCTCACAGAAGAAGAGAAAGGCCATTATGGCCATTTTAGTGCTTATTTGTCATTTGTTCCAGTGTGAATCCACACAATTATATTTTTGTTGTAGGAATGTTTACCATGTTACTGAGTGCTGATGAGTGAATGTTTGCACCATAGACGTCATTGTAGAATCCTCGGGTGATGGGTAACAACATGCACCAATGATTTGAGCTGGCCGAACTCTCTCCATATTAGGCTCTGACCACCCCCCCCCCCCCCCCCCACCACCACCACATACCCACACACACACTATACACACACACCCCACACGCATACACACAGGTGCTGAGCTGACAAATGCAAGCCACATAGCCATAGCCATATGCTATCACCCATCCATCAGCGGCTGTGACCTGCTTTTGTGCCTGCTCTGACCGCACCTTTCTCTGCCTGATCAATACACCAAATGCTGTGTTTGAGCTGGAAACTATTTTCCACTTGTGGGGACAGACTGGATGCTCATATGTTGTCAAAAGCCTTAGCTGCCCTCTCCCTTCCCTACCCCCTACTGTGCATTTCATTCAGCATCCTGTGTATACAATTAAACGCGTGAGTAAGTTGTGAGTTTTCAGTAAATAGGTCATGTGAGAAAATGAAAATAGGTCTGCTGGTGTGCAGAGTGACCAGCAGCTGGGAATACCACATTTTCTGTATACATAAATTCATTAAATGAAGGGATGGACCACCACGCCTCTTCTCCACCTGCCCCCCATTTGTCCTTATCTGGGCATAACTCAGAATCCCTCCATTGCTCTCCTTCTCCCCCCGACACCCCTGTTCTCCCCACCATCATTCTCTTTCCTTTTAGAGCAAGTGATTACGTTTTCATGCATTGGTTCAGTCCAAAAATGTATGTTCACTCAAGCACATCCCTTATTGATTACTCCTATTGCAAACAGTACGCCAAGTGTGATATACATAATTGGACAGTTGTCAAGGGAGCTGGGCTGATAACTGGTCTCTTCTTCCACAGATGGAAATCTCTCTGATACCACCCTACACAAATAGATTACAGCCCTTTTACCCAGGAGTCATGGCCTTAACCACCAGTTAACCGTCCTGTGAACACCCTCCTCTTTTTATGGAGGAAATAAGTAAATAAACATTTCATTATGACCGCCGCTGAAATGAAAGCAGTCATATTGGAGTTTCCGCAAAATTTTTCCCTTTTTTTTCCCCACTGATTTTTCGTCAACGATTCCCAGGACAATGAAACTCAGGGGGACATGAATGTTTGTAGGCATGTAGCCCTAGAAGTTTGTGAGCAAATAACGGCTTTTGGCCCCCAAGGGCCACCCCCCCGCTGTGCCAGTGTCCGTCAAAGAGGGGGAGACCGGCAAAAGTTTTTGCTGAATAACTTAATGAACGTTTCACCCAACAACATGAAATTTTTGTTATATGTCGGTGTTACAGAGTATTATCAACCCAGCCCATAAACACTCACTTGAAGCATAGCGCCACCTAGTGATATGGGTAAATGCAAAAATTGGGATTTTGAGTTGCCAATATCTTGGACCTCAAGACAACGATTTTGTGTTAGTATGTCGGTGTTACAGAGGCGTATCGACCCAGCCCATAAACATTCACTTGAAGCATAGTGCCACCTAGTGATAAGGGTAAATGCAAAAATTGGGATTTTGAGTTGCCAATATCTTGGACCGAGAAGGTGGGAACTGCACAAAATACGTCATGCACGATCAGCACAAACACCTCTAAAACCACAGCAAGTGCCATACAATTTGGTACATAGGGGGTGCTGTAATTGTACAAAATGTCATTTTGCCTATTATCTAGGGAATGCTAATGTTTACAACCAATTTTTTTGTATTGTGAAATCTATTGACCCTCACGCATTAAAAACACTGGTCGACGCCCACTTCCAACGAGAACAATTTCCGTGAAATTTTAACATTGCGAAATCAAATCCAAATGAACTCGTCATAGGCCATTCATGTGAATCTCACCAAATTTGGTATATGTAATCTACAGACAATGCTGACAAAAAGTTATCGAAGGATTTATCTTGAGATAAACCATTTTGAAGTTACATGTCAATGAACATTTAACACGCACCCTAAAATTCTTCAAAAGTCCAAATCTCAGCTTTTAATTGTTCAAATTTGGTCAAATTTGACATACCAACTCTAAACAGCCCTCTTTTGATGTGTGCACAATTTTGTGACATTTCGTCGTAGGGGGCAATGTTTTTCGCCAAAGCTAGGTGTCGAAAAACTGTTTTTGTTAAATAATTCGTCAATAATTTTGCCCAAGACAATAATTTTGCCCAAGACAACGATTTTGCGTTAGTATGTCGGTGTTACAGAGGCGTATTGACCCAGCCCATAAACACTCACTTGAAGCATAGCGCCACCTAGTGAAATGCAAAAATTGGGATTTTGAATTGCCTATATCTTGAACTAAGAAGGTAGGAACTGCATAACATATGTCATGCACGATCAACACACAGACCTCTAGAAGCACAGCACAGGCCATAAAATTGGGCCCATAGGGGCACTGTAATTGTACAAAATCTCATTTTGCCTATTCCTTTCACAAATCACTCCGACACACTATACAAACACACACAATGCATTCATTCAAAACCCACATCCATCTCCACTTCCAGGAAATCATTTCCACACAAATTCTCACCTCACAACACTGCTCTACCACACACTCATCATACCAACAGTTCCAATATTTCAATACACTGCGGAGGTCATACTATGTACCGCTATGCGGTACATCTAGTTAATATTCAAATAGATAGAATGGTAGGGAAAAGTAATATTGATCATGTATGATATTTCAGTATATTTCTCACCTGTTGTGGAGCCTATGTGACACAGGTGCAAGACCTGGACAAAAATATTGTTGGAGTTGGGGTGCTTCCTTGATAGTGTTTTGTGACTTAAGGCCTATTCGGACAGAATTAGTTTTATGTGGTGAGATAGGTTTAAGTAATTATTACCAGGGAATTTAGTGTCATCTAAGTGTGCCTGTGAACATTGAGGAGTATAGGTATAGGTTAGGAGTATAGGCCGCATAGTCTGATTTGGAGTGCTTGTGAATACTTTAGAGTGCCAGTTGAGATTGTGAATATAATGAAGGAATACTTTAAAGATATTAGATTGTGTATAGGTACAGGGGAGTTTGTATCAGACTGGCAGAAGCTACAAGTAGGCATTATGGCGGGGTGTACGATCTCACCACTTGCTTTTACAATGGCAATGGAAATGGTAATAAGAGCATCTAAGTGGGTGGTGGGAGGGGAAAGGCGTCGGGAGGGACTGCGTCTCCCGCCAATTAGAGCTTTCATGGATGACATGACTCTGTTAACAACAACGGTGCCATGTACAAAGAGGTTGTTAGAAAGGATAAATACAAATCTCAGGTGGGCGAGGATGAGGATAAAGCCTAGTAAGTCAAGGAGTATCTCAGTTACCAAGGGAAAAGTGGTAGAGCAGAAGTTCACGGTGGAAGGTGAGGAAATCGCATCCATCAGGGTGAGACCAGTGAAAAGCCTGGGGAGGTGGTATAATGCAGACCTGAGTGATCGAGAGCAGGTAGAGCAGCTTAGAAAAGACGTGGTGGAGGGATTGGAAAAAATTGACAGGTCAGGGCTACCAGGAAAGCTGAAATTGTGGTGCATGCAATTTGGACTGTTCCCTAGAGTAATGTGGCCCATGTCAGTGTATGAAGTACCATTATCAAAAGTAGAGAAGCTAGAAAAGGTGGTTAATTCATACGTTAAAAAGTGGTTAGGGGTTCCACGGTGCCTAAGCAGTGTAGCTCTGTATGGGAAGGGCATACTGCAGCTGCCAATAAATAGTCTGGTAGAGGAATTTAAGTGTGCTAAGGTTAGGACAGAGCTGTTGTTAACAGGGAGCAAGGACAGGATAGTCAGCGGTCTGGCTCCTAACCCGAGCAAAGGGAGAAAGTGGAAACCAAAGGTAGCAGTGCAGGAGGCAGAGGCAGCCCTTAGACATGGAGATATAATGGGAAATGTCCAGATTAGGCAGAGAGGCTTGGGGCGTACATCAGGGAAGCCAATGTGGAGAAAGGCAGATCAGAAGGAGAAAAGGAGATTGGTTGTAGAGCAGAGAGCTAGTAGACAGGTAAAAGCTGTGTCACTAGCAAAGCAGGGCCAGTGGTTGAATTGGGAGGGAGTAGAGAGAAAACGGGTTACTTGGAGGGATTTGTGGAGTATGGAGTCTAACAGGCTAAAGTTTTTATTGGGAGCGACGTACGACGTGGTCCCATCGCCAGATAACCTGAGAATCTGGACAGATGGGGATCCGTCATGCACACTCTGTTCAGGTGTAGCCACATTGAGACATATACTATCTGGCTGTAAAGTTAGCTTGGCACAGGGTCGCTATATGTGGCGTCACAACCAAGTATTAAAATGCTTAGCAGCAGGAATTGAGAGTAGGAGGCAGCAGGTAAATGCAGAAGGTAGTCATAAAAAAGGTATCCAGTTTGTGCGGGAGGGTGAGAAAAGTAAGAGAGCCGTAAAGTCAAGGAGTACTACACAGGAAGCAAAGGATTGGCAGATGCTGTTAGATGTGGGTGGAAAGTTGGTGGTCCCTCAAGAAATAGTTACCACTAACTTGAGGCCAGACATAGTCTATTGGTCGACCAGCCAACAGGTAGTGTATTTTATTGAACTCACTGTCCCATGGGAAAGCTCCTTAGAGGAAGCATATGAAAGGAAAAAGCTTAAGTATGAAGAGTTGAGATTGGAAGCAGAGCAGAAAGGATGGAGGGCAAGAGTATTTCCAGTAGAAGTGGGTTGTAGAGGGTTTGTAGGGAGGTCAGTCATTTCATTGCTAGGGGAGCTTGGGGTTGGTGGTAAGAATCTACGTAAAACTGTTAGGGAGATGTCAGAGGAAGCAGCTAGGACTAGTAATTGGATCTGGATGAGAAGGGCGGTCTCTGCCTGGGGTAAGCAGTAGGGTTGCCATGTTCGAATGGGGCGGTGAAGCGTCATTACGTCATTATAGTGTATAGTGATACTGCGTTGTTGCATCACGCAAGAGCCCGCATGCAACGGGGCATTGCGTGATTGCGTCATTATTATTATTATTATAGTGATACTGCGTTGTTGCAGCACGCAAGAGCCCGCATGCAACGGGGCATTGCGTGATTGCGTCATTATTATTATTAGTATTATTATTATTATTTTATTTTATTAATGTGGCAGTGGAGGCTGGGAGTGGTTAGCGTGGGTACAGGTTCAGCACAGGACATTAGTAAGGTGGTGGAGATTAGTGCAACCTAGGGCTGTTTGTGCAGAGAAGGATGGGCACCCCAGACCAGCAGATGGCAGTAGTGCGTTTAGTGGGTCAATAGAAACACAGAAGAAGAAAGAGGCTTATAAATGGCAGCCATTACACACATGGGCAGCTTAGAATCAGGCTCTCTGGGATCGTGCGGTGTATTGGGATACAGAGTGGCCAAGTTTCCCGGGGTTTTGCGGTGTATGGAACACGGGATAGCTGAGCATTAGACACCATTAGATTCAAGAGGTGTATACATTTAATGTTAAGTCAGCGGGTAGAATCGGGACCTCTCGCCACTTTAAGCCAGAGATACGGGTCAGTTCTCTGAGGTTCTCTCCTACTGGTAAGTGGCAACAGCCAGTTTATTATTATTATACAACAGTCACCCATAAAAGGATCAATATGTGATTATTACTGTATTACTATAACTGAGCATTAGTCACCATTAGATTCAAGAGGTGTATACACTTAATGTTAAGTGGGTAGAATCGTCTTTAGAACTAGCATTGGCAGGGTTGTTTGTGTAATGGCATATGCGTTAGTGACTGCAAAGTGATAGTATTTGTGGTAAAATGGTGGTAAACTGCAAATATTCGATAATAAGTCCTAATTAGTAAGTAAGCAGGTCATTTTGGAAGTAAATTGTGGTGGTAGTTAATTTTGTAAGTAAAACTTTGGGTAGCAGGTAGCTGAACTGTGGACACACACTAAAGGATTGATCACCTTTAGTGGGGCCGCCTCAGGGGAGGGTGTACAGTGAATAAAGGCCCGAAACACCCGTTGATCCTGAGGTACACTGCTGAGGATGTGTCCCACATAGTGTATGGATAATTGGAATGGCTGTAGTTAGGAAAGCCTGAAGTGTGGTACAATGGGTGCTCTCCCCACATGTGCAAGTGTCTTGTATTTTTATGTATTTATCTAGTTATTTTAATTGTTAAGGAAATGTCGGAGGAAACTGCAAAGGCTTGCCAGTGGTCCTGGATGAGATGCATGTTGTTGGCATGGTGAAAGCCATGGGGGAAAGCGATAGGTAGGTGCTGCTGAGTGGATCATGTAAACGGCCCCAGCAGCCCCAGTCACTGTAACGGTAGCCGGCTGGTTCAGGTTAACCTTTGTTGAGCATCTGTCTGTACGGCTCCAGTTGGCCATCCCCTCAGCTGCTCTGTCCTGTACAGCTCACATGAGGTTGCGTGAATAGCTGTAGTCAGCGGCCAGTTGTGCGTGTTACACCTGGGAGTAGGGACTAACAGCCTGAACTATTTACTTGATTATAGATAGTGTAGGGGTAGGTGTAATAGCTATAGTTTCTCCCTAAGGTGCTCTTCCTACATGCACAAGTACTTTGTGTTCTTTGTAAACTATGTATGTAAACTGTAGTAACTTTTACCTTCTGTAAAACATTTCATAAAAAAATACTGCAGGTATTATTAATCCTGTGTAAATGCAATCATTTATAAATGTATACATATGTATCCCATTCCATCACATCCTGTATACATATTGCTTATAAGTCTATAAGGTTCATACGTACACCGATACAACGATAGTATTATGTAATACTATAATTATGTAGCCTATGCACAATCCTGATAAGGGGCAATATAAATATATTAGGCTAACCAGAAAAGCACTCAGAGAGCGCAGACCTCTGCCAGGGCTGCTTACATCACCACTAAAATCTAATTACTTTTAAGTTAGACTATTTTTGACCTACCCTGAAAATTTCATCAAAATCCATTCGCAGATTTTTGAGCTTTGTTGCTAACTAACAAACAAACGCAGATGATTACATAATAATTAATAAAAGGTAATAATTAATTATTATCTTTTAGTTCCTCCAATGCCCTGCTCCACAGATTTCTTGTCCTATGAAAATTGGACATTTATAGTACAGATATTCTACAGTAAACTGACATTACTCTACAGCCCAATGTAAAACTAGATGTACCGCATAGCGGTACATGGTATGACCGTCACAGTATACTGAAATGTGGGAACTGTTGGTATGATGAGTGTGTGGTAGAGCAGTGTTGTGAGGTGAGAATTTCTGTGGAAATGATTTCCTGGAAGTGGGCATGGATGTGGGTTTTGAATGAATGACATTGTGTGTGTTTGTGTAGTGTGTAGGAGTGATTTGTGAAAGAAATAGGCAAAATGAGATTTTGTACAATTACAGCGCCCCCTATAGACCCAATTTTATGGCATGTACTGTGTTTTAAGCTACGTAATAAATGTTCATTGACATGTAACTTCGAAACGGTTTATCTCTTTAGATAAATCCTTTGATAACGTTTTGTCAGCATTGTCTGTGGATGACATATACCAAATTTGTTGAGATGCACATGAACGGCCTATGACGAGTTTGTTTGGATTTGTTTTCGCAGTGTTGAAATTTCATGGAATTTTTTTTTGTTGGAAGTGGGTGTCGACCAGTGTTTTCAAACGTCATGAAATCGTCCATGAAATTTCGTCCATCTATATCTATCTTTTATTCTGAAATCTACATTTTTGCCTCCTTCTTTACAGAAAAAGTAGCAGCTATCAGCAATCAATTCTGCGATCCACCCGGCCTCAACCTGCTACCTCCTCCGGTCTACGATGCAACACTCTCCTCATTCACCCCTCTCTCTGAAGGCAATGACTTCAAACTCATCACTGGCAACCTTCCTACCACCTGCCCGCTAGACCCTGTCCCCTCGAATCTGCTGCCAGCCATCGCCCCAACAGTAGTACCATCGATCTTGTCCGTGATGAATGCTTCGCTATCATCAGGTATAGTTCTAGCTGGCTTCAAACAGGCTAGGGTCACACCACTGCTTAAAAAGACCACACTCAACCCCGCCCAGGTGGAGAACTATCGGCCGGTCTTACTGCTTCCCTTCCTTTCGAAAGCCATCGAGAGAGCGGTCTCTAAACAGGTTGTTAATTTCCTCACCCAGAACGACCTACTTGACCCGAAGCAGTCTGGCTTTAGAAGTGGCCACTCCACTGAAACAGCACTGCTTTCCATCACAGAAGCCCTAAGAGTAGCCAGAACTGAAGGACAATCATCAGTGCTTATCCTACTGGACTTATCGGCGGCCTTTGATACAGTCAACCACAGCATACTGCTAACTACACTCTCAAACATCGGCATCACAGGCATAGCACGCTTTTTAAATCCTATCTCACTGGATGCTCCTTTAAAGTGTCATGGCAAGGAAACTGTCATCAACTCACACCCTCTCCACTCCACAGGGGTGCCCCAAGGGTCGGTGCTGGGCCCCCTTCTCTTCGCCATCTACACCACCTCGCTGGGCCGTGTCATCCGCTCACACGGCTTCTCCTATCATTGCTATGCTGATGATACACAGCTGTACCTGTCGTTCCGGCCAGATGACACCACGGTCTCTGCACGCATCTCTGCCTGTCTCTCCGAAGTCTCCGCATGGATGAAGGAACACCACCTCCAGCTCAATCTGTCTAAGACTGAACTCCTGGTGATCCTAGCCCAGGAGTCAATAAACCATTATATAAGCCTGAATATGGGCACTGTCACAGTTGCTCCGAACAAGGTTGCTAAAAACCTCGGCGTCATGATTGATGACCGGCTATCTTTTTCTGACCACATTGCCTCCGTAGCGCGGTCATGCCGTTATGCGCTATATAACATTATAAAAATCAGACCGTATCTGACCCAATATGCTGCTCAGCTCCTGGCACAGGCTATGGTCATCTCTCGTCTCGACTATTGCAACGCCCTCCTGGTTGGCCTTCCTGCTTGTGCAATCAAACCATTGCAAATGGTCCAGAATGCAGCAGCACCACTGGTTCCCGGAGGCTGCCAGAATTCAACACAAAGCTTTAACTCTAGCCTACAAAGTCACTTCTGGATCTGCCCCCACCTATCTCATCATACTAAATACTTACATCCCTTCCAGAGCGCTGCGATCCTCTAATACGAACCGCCTGGCCGTACCCTCTCCTAAGACAAAGCGAGGTCACTCCAATCTTTTCTCTGTTGTTGTCCCTCAGTTGTGGAACAACCTACCAGTTGCGACAAGAGCAGCAATATCCCTCTCGACCTTCAAAAAGCTCCTGAAGATCCTTCTCTTCCGAGACTGCTTTCTTCCTAACATAACTAATTTCTACTAACCATCTCTTTACATAGGTACCTTCGATGTTCTCTACACATCTGTTAGCTATTATGTCCTCCTTTTGTAAGTCACTTTGGATAAAAGCGTTTGCTAAGTGTAATGTAATGTAATGTAATCTAATGTAATCTATTGACCCTCATTGAAAACACTGGTCGACGCCCACTTCCAACGAAAACCATTTACATGAAATTTCAACACTGCGAAAACAAATCCAAAATTTGGTATATGTCATCTACAGACAATGCTGACAAAAAGTTATCAAAGGATATTGATTGATTGATTGATTGATTGATGCTTTATTCCAGACTCAAGGTCCATCCCCACAAAGTACAAAGAACAATCAAGTCAACACAGAACAGACAATTAAAAAAGGATAACGATCACAATATAAAAACAAATCATTACAGACAGCACACAAAATTAAAAACATCTAATGTTTCAAGAGACACTTATACCAGTGCTTCCAATACTGAGATGTGCAGCGAGTGTCACTGTATACCATATTTACTAGTGCCACAACATTATGGTTTTTTGAGTCATTCAGCCTGCAGATGAATCTGTACATTACATTTCTCAACACTGCCTTCAGTGTATTGACTCCAGCACTCACACACAGCTCACTCGCACTTGCCCATCTGGGCCTTTTTAGAAGTATCCTCAGCGCATCATTGTATGCCACTTGTAATCTCTGGAAGCTGGATTTTTTATAGTTTAACCATAAATGTGCAGTATATAGAGGTGAACAATACGTTTTAAAGAGAGTCAACTTCACATTATCAGAGCAGTTACCACATTTTCGTGCCAATACATTTGCTTGCACACACAACATACGGCACTGACGATAAATATCCTCATCATCTGTCAGTTGGTCTGTGATAACATGTCCCAGATATTTCACTTCCCTACAAATGTTTAGGACCTTTCCCGACAGTTTAAAGTCAGGAACAGTCATATGTTTATCTTCTATGGTTCTGCAAATCATGATCACACTCTTAAGCTCATTGTACTTTATATCTTGCTGCTCCCCAAACACAGAGCATACATTAAGGAGCTGCTGCAAACCAGCTGAGCTATGGCTAAAAAAAACACAGTCATCAGCATACATAAGATGGTTCATAACTGTACTGCCCACCATACAGCCAGTTTTACATGTTCTTAAATTATGAGACAGCTCATTCATGTAGAAATTAAATAAAATAGGAGATAATATGCTCCCCTGTCTTACTCCATTTCTGATATGAAAGGGGGCAGACAAGCAGTTGTCCCATTACACCAGCTGCACCAAGTTTATTAAATAATTTATCATGATTTAATCGATCAAATGCCTTAGAAGCATCTAAAAAACAAATACAAATTGAGGAGTTGTTTCTCTTGTAGTTGTTCAGCAGTTCTTTTAATAAATATATGCACATGTCTGTGCCATGTCTCGATTTAAAGCAAATTGGTGATCTGTAGAGGTAATTAGATGATTAATTCTCTGCAGGATAATTTGCTCAACCACTTTGGACAATATATTAGCTAAAGCAATGGGCCTGTAGTTATCAGAGGATCCCACTTTTCCAGCTTTATCCTTGATCACAGGAACCAGCTGCACTGTCATCATGGAATCTGGAAGAAACCCATGGGCCATGAGGGCAGTGAAGCATAAGGCAAGAAGTATACTTAACCTAGAGCTGGCATATTTGAGATGTTCAGCGGAGATAGCATCCATCCCTGTTGTTTTATTTGCTAATAAGTTTTGAATCGCTTGGGAAACCTCATGAGACTTGATCACCTCAATAGCTTCAACATTTGCTACTTGACGGGTACTAGGCTGAGTCAAATTGAATAGTTTACTGTAATGCATTCGCCAAAGATCTGCAATATTACTAGCTCCAGAGACTCCATCTACTGAACATGGTAAAGAGGGTTTGTATCCATTAATATGTTTCACCTCTTTCCAAAAATCATTATTACTATTATTTTAAAAAATGGACCCCTGTCTTGGTTTGCCAGCCATTGCCCAAGATTTAGTAGCTTCCCGAGCCTCAGCATAGAATTCTGCTACATAGATATTCCATCCAGGCTGGACTTTTCCTCTCCTTACGACTTTAAGGTGAGGCTTACTAGCTTCAAGTAAACAGGAGACAATGTCAGTATACATTGCAGAGATATATGTGTTATGTTTGGTATTTATACAGTTACAATTTTTACATGAAAGTGCATCTATAGGGAGATATATATTGCTCAGTAGCTGATCAGAATATTTACAATAAGAAGCTATGTCCTCACATGAAAGAGAGGGCCAGTCCAGTTTACCAGGATTAGAGTTATTTGCACATTTTACTGTTGCGGATATGTACTCAGATCTGACAACCATCTTTACTGTGATCAAAAGTGGATACATTATATAGGATTTCCATGTGTGACAAGGAGGCATGAGCATCAGCTGTAGAGAGACAGTGATCTAACCAGGATGTGGTGTGCCAAGCTTCACTAATATGTGTATAGCTTTCGGCTGACAAAAGCTCTTTGCTAGAGAGAATCAGGTTATTATCTGCACAAAAATTTCTTATGTGATTAGCAAAGCTTGACCTTTTGTCTGTGATGTCCACATTCATATCTCCAACAATAAAAATGTTTGTGGCACACTCACTTTGAAGGTAAGAAGTAATAAAAGCAAGCCTATTTACATATTCTTCCTCATTATGTTGACATTCATATGGGATGTAAATATTTAAAATAATGAATGTCTTATCCCCCTGAGTGACCTGTATAGCAATGCACCAGTCCACAGCAAGCCATATGACATTAATGGCTGAGTCCAGTCTCTTATTACACAGGATAGCCACACCTCCTGGAATTCTGCCCCTTTTTATACCCTGGCTGAGGTCAGTGGTGGACTCTCCTGCCCCATTGAAACTGTCACTTATGGAATTCAGCCCCTTTAAGTCCTGTTTTGCTAGGAAAGTTTCCTGTAGGCACAGTATGTGACATTGTTCCAACAGTTGATCAACGACCAAGCGGAGAGCTTTATCCGCCACACTTTGGCCCAGACGTAGGCCACGACAGTTGTATGACAGAATGTTTATATCCATAGCAACGCCATGGTTAGGCACTCGTGTCAGTAGCGAGCGCACTCGTGGCCCCAGCAGATAGTGTAGCCGCATTACCAATTACTCAGTCTTCCGTGGTTCGTAGAAACGCCGTACATATGTTCCCTCGGGCCAAAGCTCCGGGTTATACATATCGCCAATTTCTTTGCATTCAGCTGACACTTTAAATGATGCGTATCTGGTGTTAACAGTGACAATCCTTTCACATGATACACCATGTCCAAGTTTACTCGCAAGATGAGTGCGCAGTACCTCAGCATCTATATCGGGTGACAATCTGGATGCAAAGACACTCACCCTCTTTGTTGTTATCATCTTGATGCCCCCTGCATTCCCTGTGCCCACAATAGTTTTTCCAGTTTTCTTTTGGCCCAACGAAGATTTCCCTGAGCGTGTTCCATGTTGGTACTCCTCAATGCGCTTTCGTTTCCCCTTTCTCACCGCGTCGCTCCACTTTGATAATCTGGGCCTGTGTGTTGGTGTGGCACTCTCCATTGTAAGGAGCTTCGGTCTCTGTGGCTCTCCTCGGTGTCGGTCGCGGTCCTCTAGAGTTTCAGTCACCTCCGCCAAGCTATCGGCATCTCCAGTAGCTGCGACGTTGGCAGCATGGTTGGTGCTTGCATTCCCAGCCTCCAGCCGCCTCACCGGCCCAACAAAGCCATTGTGGCCATGATCAGAGTGCAGTTCCAGGGCACCAATACGGCGGGTCACGTCCACCGTAGACACCCGCAAGCACTATGGCAAGCCAAAGTGTTCACATTTACGCCTATTTTTAACGCGTTAAATAAGGAATGGCCATAAAAAACGCTGTATTTTCGAGCATTTTACGCCGTATTTTACGCCGTTTTTCCAGAAAACGGCGTAAAATACGGCGTATTTGACTATTTACATTACGGCGTTAAATGCAGTGTTTTCTTTGCTTATTTGACGGGTATTATAGGCTTATTTGACGGGTGCTGTAAGCTTATTACTATTGCTGTAAGATTCTTATTTGACGCGTCAAAGATCATGTCAGGTGCGAGGGCTAACCATTAGATAACGTTAATATGTTTAATATTGGAAAAAGATCACATGTAAACGAGATCGCTATTTAGGGAAGGACAGAGGGAAACAAACACAGCTTAAACAAACAAACAAAACAAAAAACACGGAAAAGACTGTTACCCTGCTTGGCTAAGGGATACACCTACGCTTTGCACTTTGCAGGAGAGTTAATTTTTGGCAACAAATGCCCTGTGATGGACCATGATTGCCCAGTCAAGGGCGAGGAAACACATTCATTTAAAATAACGTTGCAGTATATAGCCGAGTGACATGCAAAAACATGAGCACAACATTAACATAAAGACTATGGGCTCTATTTTCACGATCATATGCGCATTGTCTAAAGTCTGAAGCGCAAGTTGCTTTGGGGGCGTTCCCGACACAATTTGGTATTTTGACGGCGCCAAAAGTGAACATTGCGCCAGGCGCATTGTTCAAAAGGGTTGGTCTTAAATTACTCCATTAGTCATGGGTGTGTTTTGGGCGTAACATTTAACAATTAACCAATGAGAATTTATACTCTCATTCCCTTTAAGAGCCAGCGGGCGCATTGTCCATGGTCTGTCGCTATTACGATGGAGGATTTACCCGGACGGGAGGAGCTTTTCGGTGGAGGAGACCGATCTGCTCGTGCATGAAGTAAAAGCGCTTGAGCAGTTAAAATTCGGGGATGGAAAGAATCCCCCCAAACCTCCGTGGGTCAAAGAAGTATGAGAGGAAATATCTTCAGTAATTTGGCAAGAAGAGAACTTTCGAACAGTGCCGAAAGCGGCACAACGACGTTAGAGGCCGGGGAAACAAAAGCTTTAAACTCAAAGGAAACATAAAAAATAAACGGAAGGTGGAGGTCCATCGAGTTTTCTTTTTGATGATTTGTCCATTTCATTTATTACCACTTGCCATGCTGTTTATTTAAAACGACAAAAGAAATCATAAATAAACTGCAGAACATTGCAATCGCTGTTTATTTAAAACGACAAAACAAAACGTAAATAAACTGCAGAACATTGCTATAAACTGCAAAACATTGCTATACTCTCATTATTTGTGTCTGTTTGCTTATTAAAACTCTAGGGTTAGGGTTAGCATATATTAACACATAAAAATACATGGCTATACAGGCTATACATGTTGCAACTTTTCTGCCAGTTCAGCTTGCCTCTCTGGCGCAACAGCAGATGCATCGGGGTTCAAAGCGTTGTGCGCCCCTAAAATAGCTTTTCAGTCTTGCGCGACTGACAACTGACAAAAAACATGGTTTGCGCTGGTCTATAGGAAAATGTTTTTTGCGTCCTCATAATAGCATCTGGTGTGCTTTGCGCCAGCCCACACCTCTTCTTTTCGCTGACACGCCCGTCACGGCACAATGTCAACAACATGATTTTTTTGCCTGAAAAAATTAACGATGCGCTGGCCCAGAATAGCAATGACAGCATGCGCATGTCGCGAATGCACAATGCGCCGCGGCAAAATAGGGCCCAAAGAATTGCTGGAGAAAAGTGTGAAAAAGTGCCTTCCAATCGCAGGGGATTTGAACCCTCAACGAAAACAACCACTACCATAGCAGGCAGACAACTTCACCACAAGACTAATTATCTACAGACAACATGCAAACACAGTCTAATCTAAATCAAAGCTCGTCAGGCAGAAATGATGAACACGGTAAATGTTTCATTCGGTTTCGTTTTATTTTAAAATAACAACAAAGCCAGCATCTGGACTGAACGAAGCTTTATTCTTAGTTACGTTGACAGATAGCTGTGATGAGCACTAGGCCTACGGTGAGTTTGAGAAAACTTTGATTGCATTAGGGACGATCAGTGCACAGGGAGGTCTGTGTCGGACTGTTCTGGTCTGTTTGTTTTAGTCAGTGATTGGGTGAAGGCACTTTAAATTCATTGACTGGGAAAACCAGTGGGAGGAGATCATTATCATTAGAACGCGTTAAACAAGAATTTGACGCGTTAAACAAGAATTTGACGCGTCAAATAAGAATCTTTGACGCGTCAAATAAGCTTACAGCACGCGTCAAATAAGCCTATAATACGCGTCAAATAAGCAAAGAAAACGGCGCATTTAACGCCGTAATATAAATAGTCAAATACGCCGTATTTTACGCCGTTTTCTGGAAAGTTTTTTACGGGCATTCCTTATTTAACGCGTTAAAAATAGGCGTAAATGTGAACACTTTGGCTTGCCATAATGCACTCACTTATTTCAGTCTGCCGGTGAAGGGCATGTTTCATAGCGGAGACATCACAATGTAGCTGCTCTATTTTTCGAAGTAAGCCGCAGACATCCATATTGGAAAAAGTCACAGGTGGCAACTCATCCAAATAGTGAGATACAAATCTCGGGACGTTTTCCCCACACTCATTTAGCACTTTGAGACAGCTCTTGATGTTATTAGCGTCATTTTGTGCTCCTTGATATTCCGTTGTGAAGTAGGACAGATTTCAAACAGCACTTTCTTTGAGGCCTCTATCCAGTCGGAGTCGAAGTTGTTGGCAGCTAACAGAACAATCTCATCCTGACTCAATGTTCTCATTTTTATGGCAAGGAAATGTAAAAGTTCATCTTCCACTATGACTTTGCCATCAGTAGTCTTATAAATGTCTGGTTTTAGTCGTACTCTGGCTAACACTGATCCATCTGAGTAAACGGCAGTGCCGCCCGCCATCTTGAATATTATAATGATCTTCGAAGTTACATGTCAATGAACATTTACCACGTAGCTTAAAATTATTCAAAAGTCCATATCTTGGCTTCTAATTGCTCAAATTTGGTCAACGTTGACATGCCAACTCTAAACAGCTTTCTTTTCATGTGTTTCTTAAATTTTGTAACATTTTGTCATAGGGGGCGATGTTTATCGTCGAAGCTAGGTGTTGAAAAACAGTTTTTGTTAAATAGCTCAACAATTTTGTGTTAGTATGTCGGTGTTACAGAGGCGTATCGACCCAGCCCATAAACACTCACTTGAAACATAGCACCACCTAGTGATATGGGTAAATGCAAAAATTTGAAATTTGAATTGCCAATATCTTGGACTAAGAAGGTGGGAACTGCACAACATATATCATGCACAATCAGCAGAAAGACCTCTAAAAGCACAGTACATGCCATAAAATTGGACCCATAGGGGGAGTTGTAATTGTACAAAATGTCATTTTGCCTATTTCGTTTACAAATCACTCCTGCACAATACACAAACACACACAATGTAATTCATTCAAAACCCTCATCCATGCCCACTTCCAGGAAATCATTTCCACACAATTTCTCACCTCACAACACTGCTCTACCACACACTCATCATACCAACAGTTCCCACATTTCAATACACTGCGGCGGTCATACACTCTAGTTTTGTGTAAGTTCAGTAAGTGAGGGCCCTATATGGCTAGGGGTAGGGCCTTGGGCCCAGGGGCAGTGTCTCAGCCTGCCATGCCTACAGCTCCGTATGTGAGATGAGACATGTGAGGGGAAAATGGAGCCATTTAAGAAGATAACATCAGTTTAGAGATCGCTCTAAAGGCATCAGCCAAAAGCAGTCTCTTTGTGTCCGGTTATTGTACAGTATTGTTTTGTTGTATACAGTTTACCACAAATATTCAGGTTCATGATTTTTTCTCAACAAATAGCCATTAAAAGTTATAGGCTTGGTTTAAGATGTGCAGTTGCAAAAGTGTAGTTTCTCTGTTACATTTGACCATCTCATTATAACCATCATTAGCATTAGCTGCAAGTTTAGTTTAGTCTAAGATGTTTTGCTTTTTTTACTGATTTTGTATCAAAGATTGCTGGAACACTGAAAGGCTGGGCGCCATGAAACTTGTTGTGGATGTAGCTCCATCTGGGTAATGCGAAATAAGCTGTTTTGGTGTCTGTTTGCATTATGTTCCATAAACTGTGTCCCATAGGGGGCGCTACAATTCCCCAAAAAAATACATTTTGGCTAACAGCTACAAAACGATAAGGTGTAGAAACACAATTCCTTTTGTTCCCACATTTCTTGATAAGTCCTCCTGTTAACTACACTTTATACTTTTATTTTACACATTTAAAAAAAAAAACTGAAAGTAAAAGTAAACTAATCAGCCATTCATCCGATTGTAAAGAAATTTGGTGTACATCATCTGTGAACAACTCCTTGAAAAAATCTTATAAAAACATTTCATTTACTTTGTGCTGAACTTCACAGCATACTGTGGTGGTCATACCATGTACCACTATGCAGTGCATCTAGTTGAGACTGATTCTGACCCCTTTGTTGTACTGTACAAACAAGAAAGTAGCAATTTTTTTTTATCTTTTAGCTTTTATTTCGTATTTCACTTACACCACTTTTTTTATGAGCAGCTTTGATTAACAACTGATTTTTTTAAGTACATCGCACTATTGCCTTTAATGGTCACTTGTTGAGAAAACTATACACCTAAGCAAATGGGCCTGAATATTTTTGTGAAACTGTGTTCTTTGGTGGTCAGTAATGACTGAAATAAAACAAGAAAACCAGTACTGTATAATGAGGAATTGAACTTCATCTAAACAAATAATCTAAAAACTTTTAGTTCTGCATTTAGTACTGTACTTTATATTTTTTTCCATTACATTGACTCAGAATTTTTTCATCATATATATGGACATGTCACACTCTGATCCTTGATGGTTATTTGATATTATACTTTAGTTATCTTGTCCTTACCTAACTTATCTTTTTCCCACTGTAGGTGAATTCCAGTAATTTAGACACCCTCTCCTTATGTCTTAATTTTTCACAATCATGCTCTGTTTCACTCCTGGGTGCAGTGGTGAGTTCAGATTTAATTTTGCTAAAACTTTTATTAGATGTATGTAATTTTTGGTTCTGTCATAAAACAATTTCATTTTGTGATAAAGTATATTGGAATCTTTATTAGTATCAAAGATACAAATGATACTAGTTGTGCTGGTGCCATACCATCTTTGATTTAGCATTAAAAATGTTATTTTACTAAAATGAGACCACTTTCAGACTATATGATATATAAGATAAGGTTTTAAATTGAAATATGTTTTTTTAATTGAAGAAATTACAACTTACAAAGTAATTATTAGTAATTATTAGTGTAGACAGCGTCCATCGTGAGAAATGGTAGCTTTGGATTTTTGTGTAGCTAATGCCCTTTCTTGAAAGAGTGTACTCTAATGAGCATCTGTGACAAATATCATGCTTGCATGATGAAGTGAATTATTTTGCACTTATCTGCTGCACTACACAGGTGAGTGGTCAGAAACACTGCGTTACTATGATTTTATAATTGAAAATTACATTAATTTATTCAGTGTATATTCATCAATATTTCCTTCCATTAAAAAAAAACATAACGCAACCTATTTAAAACCTTTTTTTCATCACCTGTCTCTTGTACCTCCCTGTTTGCACCATTACAGGTCAGTGGTCAACCCTGCCCAGGCTCGCAGGGCTTTATACTACTGGCTTTGCTCTGTTTGCAGTTTCTGCTTTGAATTCGAGCAGAATTTATCCATGACCTTCAGAGATGTCCCAATAATGAGGACTAAGGGTTACCATTTCCCAGACCATTTTACAGCAGTAAAGTTTTTAGTTTAAACTCCACCTAAGAGTAAACAAAAACACCAGTTTTTACTCTATACCCTATGGGGAAAGTCAGTTGTTGTTGCTCTATTACCAATTATTTACAATACATTTGTTACGACCCGACCCCTTAAAAAATACATCTGGCCTTACAAGACAATTCAGCTGTGTATATTACTTTAGGAGTACTGCAGATTGCTAAAAAGGTATAATTGATTTTGGTTTGTGGGAGGTATGAGTGATACGAGACAAAGCCGCAAATTCATGTGTGACATATTTGTACCTCTGACAGTATATTGCATTGATTCACCAAAAAAGAAGAGAATAGAAAGGGGGCTCTATGGCACAGCTGGCTACAGCTAGCCTGGTAAACCAGCCCCTCATACTTCATTTCATTTTGTACAGAGGGTCTGGCCTTGCTGTCGTTGACATTCATGTATGCAGACTAAGTGAATCCGAGCCAGTCAGCGAACAGAGGGAGTGTTCGTGAGCGCTGATGTTGACTTTGTGTGGTGCATTTGAATTGAAGTGCGTAGGTAGGCTAATTGCATACGTGACGACCAGACATTAGCGATTGGGTCCACACCTCCAGGAAGAAATAATTTCTCAGTGCAGCAAGGCCAGACCATCTGCACAAAATGAAATGAAGCACGAGGGGCTGGTTTACCAGTCTAGGCTACAGCACCCATACCAAAAATAGGCAAGAGCCCATGGAGACTTCAGGCGTCAAGTCTAGTCTGTGGTCATTCCCCAGTCCCAAGCAGTCTCTCTGTATCTTCCACTTGCTTCCTGTCTACATCTTAACTGTTCTATTCTATCAGTACTTTTAAAATGTTGTGTGCTGTACCATGACACCCCCACCACCACCACCACCACCCAACAACAAATACAAGGATACAAGGATACAAGGAGTTTTATTTGTCACGTACATAGACATACTGGGTAGTAGGAAACTGATGATTGTGGGTCTAGACTGTGCATGGGGAGTAAAGTGCGTAGAATGCATTTGGGGGGGCCATAAGAAGGGCAGAGGTAGAAAAAAGGTGAAGGGGGGTGGGATAAAGTGCATAAAGTGCAGTTATGATTGGGAGGAAGGACTGGCTGTGGTGGCAGATGACGGGCTGTGTGGGGGGTGGCACTGCGTGTGCAGCTGACAGCGCTGAGGTGGGGTTGGACACACGTGTGTGGAGAGAGCTGGGGAGCAAAGATATGTGCTGTGTGCATGTGGGAGGGGGGCTTGAGCCGTGAGGGCTGTGACTTCTGTGCTGTGTGTGGGGGGGGGGGGGGGGGGGGGGGGTGGAGGGAGGTGGCATGAGGCAGGCAGCAAGACTATATACTGTGTGCTGTATGTGTGCGGGGGTGGGGGAGCTGTGAGTGAGAGGGGGGCAGTGAGGGTGACGCAAGCTCCGTGTGTGGGGGTGGGGGCTTGAGCTGCGAGGGCTGTCCTGTGTGTATGTGTATGTGGCTGCATCTTGTGTGCTGTGTGTGTGGGGAGGTGGGCAGCAAGCTATATGCTGTGTGAAGTGTGTGTGTGTGTGTGGGGGGGGGGGGGGCTGCATGCTTAGTGTGTGTGTGTGTGGGGTGTGTGTGCGGGGTGGGGGGGTGGGGTTGTTGGTGTGAGAGCTGTGTGTGAGGGAGGCGACGTAGGACCGTGTCTTGCATGCTTACCTGCTACTTGCATGCTACTTGTGTATGTGTGTTAGGTGGGGGTGGGGGGGGGGGGGGGGGGCTGTGTCGTGTGTGTGTTGGGGGGGGGGGGGGGTTGGCTGTGTGTCCTTTGCATGTATTGGGGGGGCATATGCTGCGTGATGTGGGGGGGGCTGTATGTGTGGGGGTCTATGTGCAGTGGGTGTGTGGGAAGGGCATAACACAAGGAGCAAGACTATGCTGCACTGTGTGTGTGTAAGTGTGTGGGGGCAGGGGTTGGCTGTGTGTCCTTTGCATGTATTGGGGGGGCATATGCTGCGTGATGTGGGGGGGGGGCTGTATGTGTGAGGGTCTGTGTGCTGTGGGTGTGTGGGAAGGGCATAACACAAGGAGCGGGGGGGGGGGGGGGGCTTGAACAACGAGGACTGTGTGCTGTGGGTGTGTGGGGAGGGGAGCATAGCACAAGGACCAAGGCTATATGCTGCATGCTGGGGGGGGGTGAGGGCTGTGTGTGAGGAGAGGAGGGAGCAATGTGAAGGGGCATGGGGCCCACTAGAGCTGTTTCCTGGGAAGGGGGGGGGGGGGGCGAGAGCTTAGGGCTGCGTGTTGTGTGTGGTGGGGGGGGGGGGGGGCTTGAACAACGAGGGCTGTGTGCTGTGGGTGTGTGGGGAGGGGGCATTAGCACAAGGACCAAGGCTATATGCTGCATGCTGTGTGGGGAGGGGGGGGTGTGAGGGTCTGTGTGCTGTATGTGTGAGGGTCTGTGTGCTGTGGGTGTGTGGGAAGGGCATAACACAAGGAGCAAGGCTATGCTGCACTGTGTGTGTGTGTGTGGGGGGGGGGGCTTGAACACCGAGGGCTGTGTGCTGTGGGTGTGTGGGGAGGGGAGCATAGCACAAGGACCAAGGCTATATGCTGCATGCTGTGTGGGGAGGGGGGGTGTGAGGGCTGTGTGTGAGGAGAGGAGGGGGCAATGTGAAGGGGCATGGGGCGCACTACAGCTGTTTCCTGGGGAGGGGGGGGGGGCGAGAGCTTAGGGCTGCGTGTTGTGTGTGTGTGTGTGTGTAGGAGGGGGCCCTGAGGCAGGGGAGGGCTGGGGGGGGGGGGGGGGGTGCTTGAACAAATCTGTCTACATTCACATTTTAATCACAATTAAAATAGCATTACAACTGAAAGATTAGTTTATCATGTTTATCATTACAATTTATCATTAGTGCCATTAACCCACAGAAGATAAAGGCACTCAGTAAATAATATCAATTTTCTCTTGTTGGGATATTATCACTTTGATTGCAGGGTGTACTTTCAGTGGCCTTTCATTGGCCACTACATTCACTCTCCTTTTCAAACATGTTTTTGTTTGAGTAGCAAGACCAGCAATCTAATGAGATAGTAGAACAAACAGACCTGAACTAATGAAAAGAAGACTGCAGAAATCTCTTTTTAAAGTTTGTTCTTTAGAAATGAAACACAAACAGAGTGTATGTCTTGTTCTGACCTTTCACTGTGCTAAAATAAAAAAGTAGCAAAGAAGCCCATTTTAGCTACAGGCACCCAACACAAGGATAAACAAGAAAAAGACAGATGTGGGAGAGTGTACAAACATGCGTATGCACACAGACACAGAAACACACACACACACGCACACACAGGAGACATGTAATACCACAATAAATCCATATTCTTTCTTGTATTGACACACTGTTAAGCAAACACCTGCACCTGACCTGGCACACTGAATTTCGTGCTTTTTTCTAGTTTAGACAAATTCCCAAAATACGGCAGGTCGGGACGCTGTTTTAGTTGCTCGGCCATTGAAAATCATTGTTTTTACTTTTACTCTGCTGCCCACTCCATGGCTTCACCATCACCATTGTTATGACCGCCGCTAGCGTAGCATTTTATATATATATATAGGTCTAGTCTGAGTTTTTTTCTGCTTTTTTTCACAGATTTTGTGTCGAGGATTACCAGAACACTGAAAGACCGGGGAACATGAAACTTGTTGGGGATGTAGCCCAAAAGCTTTTGGCTCAACACGGCATATACACTCAGTCCATAAATGCTCATTATATATATAGGTCTAGTCTGAGTTTTTTTCTGCTTTTTTTCACAGATTTTGTCGAGGATTACCAGAACACTGAAAGACCGGGGAACATGAAACTTGTTGGGGATGTAGCCCAAAAGCTTTTGGCTCAACAAGGCATATACACTCAGTCCATAAATGCTCATTTACCGTATAGCACTACTTAGAGAATATTGCACATGTAAAAATGTAGGTCTTGAATTGCCAGTATCTTGGGTGGAAAAAAATCATTATTGCATCAAATTTGACATACAGGATCACTACTCCAACCTCTTTAAGGACGTAAACTTTGTTTCATAGGGAGCACTATAACTCCCAAAAATTGTTTTAGCTAATAATTACAAAACAACAAGGTACAAAAATACAATTTCTCTTTTCCACATTCCCTGAGATGACCAGTATTAAACACATTAGGCAACACCCCTTTCTGTTAAGTTTACTAACTGCTATGAGGATGTTCATCCGATTGTCAAGGAATTTGGTGTACGTCATCTGCAAGTTACATACCAATCAACATTTGAAACATATCTTGCTGTCACAGTCCACTCCATCCCCTCCAGGTCCTAAGCCTTTCCCATCCACCCAGTTTTCTCAACCTGTGTGACTCATTCTTGTCAGCTCTGCACCTGGCTCATGCTCCCTTGCTCTTAAGCCCATTCACCTGAGGCCACTTATTGCTGATGGTTAGGTGCTTTTAGTTCAGCAGTAGATAGTTGTCTTCATTCCTATGTGCCACAATTTTTCTTCACCCTTTAGTTTTTTGGATTTTGGTGGATGTTTGTTTTTCCCCATTTTCTGGTAAACTGGCACATGCCTGTATTGTTTCTGTTTGCTTTTCTCAATGAATAGGACTATATGACTATATTTTATTATATATAGGATATATAGGACTATATTTTAAAACTACTGAGCCCTGCTCAGCCTGGTTTTGTTATTAAAGAATATTTCCTGAAACCTCTATCAGAGTCTGCTTTTGGGTCTAAACCAGGTTGGTGGTCTTCTGACAGAATAACTCTGCCAACATGGACCCAGCAGACTTCAATTCGTTCAAGGCTGCTCTAAAGAAGCAAGGCTCCCTACTTGGTTTTCATCAGCAGGAGCTGGCTCAAGTTAATCTGGGCCCCACCGATATAAATGAAGCCATACAAGCCCTGTCTGTCCAGGTTCAGCAGCTTTAGGCTCCAGCCCCTGCCCATCCCCCTACTGCTCCAGTGCTGCCTCAACCAGCCCCTGCACACTCACTTCCACAAAAGCCCCATCTACCTGCTCCACAATCGTATGCTGGTGAGCCCAGAACATGCCATTCATTTTTGTCCCAGTGCTACCTGTCCATAGAATTACAGGCTTCTGCTTTCCCTACGGATGGATGCCAGGTAGCCGGTGATTACTCTGCTAACTGGGAGGGCCCTGGAGTGGGAAATGGCTTTGTGCGATGCTAAGGCTACTTTTAAAGTTTTTTTGGAGGAAATGTTAAAGGTTTTTGACCGTTTCCCTAAAAGAAGAGAGGTAACTCAAGAACTGGGCTTGAGACAGGGCAACCAATCAGTGTATGATTTTGCCACTGAGTTTTGCATCCTGGCAGCGTCACTGGACTGGAATTCTAGTGCTCTGTTTGATGTCTTTTATCATGGTCTGGATCATGCTGGGTTGGATGAGATTGCTCCCCATGAGCTTCCAAGTGACCTGGATGGCCTAGTGGATTTAGCTGGAAGAGTGAACCAGAGGAGAGCGGTCAGAATCCCCATTTGAGAGGTCCTGCCCCAGCCAGTGCAAGCTACTCCAAGATACCACTCAATATCTTGCTTTGTAATTGTCCAAATTTCATTAAATCTTCCATACTTAATGGGCACAACATTCTATAAGACCACCATGTTTTGTAAAATTTTGTGTATAGGGGGTGACGTTCTCTTACAGATTTGTAGAATAACTCACAAACCTAAAATAATACTTTTTTACACCTCGGGCTCAACATTTTTGTGTGTAACGCCACATAAGGAAAATTGTACATGTAAAAATTGAGGTGTTGAATCATCAGTATCTTGGTGAGAGAAAGTCCTTAACGCATCAAATTTACTATGTAAGGCCACTACACCAACCTCATGAAGCCCATTATGTTTTGAAAAAAAAGTCCTATAGGGGTCACTACAGTTCCCAAAATGTACCTTTTGGCTAATAACTACAAAATGATAAGGCATATAAACACAATTCCTGTTTCCCCACATTCCCTGAGACGAACCCTATCAAACACAGTAGGCCACACCCCTTTTCATTGGCCACATTTTACGCACATTTTAAACAAAATGAAAGTAAAAGAAAATAAACTCCTCCAAAGGCTGCTGAACTTCACAGCATACTGCGGAGGTTATAGCATGTAACGCTATGCGGCGCATCTAGTTAAAATATCCACTTATGTGAGGCTTACCATTGAACTTTAATGCAAATACATTCTTACCCAAACACTCAAAGTTGAGTGCTGCATCAACACAGAACAGCATTACAGACAGGAAACTCTCAGGATTAATAATCAAGATTTTATCAGTGTAAGTACAAGGTAGTATGCTTAGTCATGGCGGCCTACATCTGCTCAAGATGCTGCTGCGAAAGCTGTAAAGCTCCAAAATTGAAGCTGCATAACAAAAACAAGTTATACTTATATTGCTGCAAGAGAAAATAAGCATACAAGCCAGCAATAACAAAATCATCCTTATCCTGAGCAGATCTAAACAGGTGGAGCTGGGGAGGAGGAGGGAGCAAGAAAGCGCTGCCATACTGCCAGAGCTGTCAGATTCGGCCCAGCAGACCATAGATTTGAACTAGCGCGGTGTCAGGGGGCACGAGTTGATTGGTTTACGTCAAAACCAATTAACAGAGTCACTCAAAGAGTTTCCTGTATGAACTTGGTAATTTATTATGAAAGCAGTCATATTGGTGTTGATTTTTCGTCAACGATTGCCGGGACACTGGAACTCTGGGGGACATGAATCTTTGTAGGCATGTAGTCCTAGTAGTTTCTGGGTGAATAGGAGCTTTTGCACAGAGGTGTATCGACCCAGCCCATAAACACTCACTTAAAGCATACACTGTAAAAAATGATATGTTAAACCTACTTAAAAAAATGAGGTAACAATTTACACTCAATTTAAATGAGTTGGTTTTACTTCTAGAGTTTACTACTTTACTTTACTAGAGTTTTTAGGTAAATTGGCTTAAAAAAACGAAGTAGATGCAACTTACCCAAAATGCATTTAAACTACAACAGCAACCTAAAATTACATTAAAGACAAGTCATTAATAATAAGTTGAAAAAAATAGTGTGAATAATTTTATTTAAATTTACTTAACATTTATGGTCATTTCTACTCATATCAAATTAGTAATTAAATTGCTTTTAATTGCTTGAAAAATTGCTTAAAATGTATTACTTACATTTTCTTTAATTTCATAATAAAAAAACATTATGTATATATACTTAAATACAATTCCAGACACCACGGATTTCTTTTGATAGAACATTTTTATTTTGTGTTTCCAAACACCCTCAGGAAGATCCAAAATTGCAAAAAAAAAATACACATATATATATAACCTAAAATAATAATAACAACAAAAAGCTGGGTCAAAACTCCAATCAGGTCAATAGCGTGTGCTTACCTTGTAAGTCTTAAAAAAAGAGCATGATCCTGATAAGCTCACATTTATGCAACATATCCATATTCCACATACATATTCTCACCACACAAAAGTACTACAGAACACTCAGAAAATGGTATAAAAGGGATTTTAGCCAGAAAAACAACCCAAACCTTCGGAAGTCTATTTATATCAATTGACAACATGAAAACCACTAACTAAGACTTCACACTGCAACAAACCCTGCAGTAACATAAGGTCAGTTCCTCTTATTTCAATAGTTTGTTCCTAAGGGTATGCAGCTTGCCTGAGAGCTTTGTCCCTTCCACTTCCACAAAAAGTTTCTGGAAAGCCTCAAATGTGTACCTCAGCTTAGGTTCAGTGAGTAGGTGAGGCCAAGAAGAGCAGAGAATGCCCGTGCCAGGTCTCCAAGACCACTCATCACCTTGACACCCTCCAGTACAATTCCAACATCATCTAGGGAGTCAGCATTTGATGGATCTTTCCTGATCATGTAGATGCCCATCACCTGTTGCGGAATGTCATCCCAGACCAGGTCATCCGACTGTAAAATGCGCAATTTGGTATTCAGAATCATGCCGTTTGATGTGTCACAACTTCATAAATGTATATGTTCAGTTACTCTTCCCTTACACAGTATTCCTTGATCAGGGCCATTTTGTCCTCCCCCAAGTAGTCCATCAGGCACAGTATGACCACTTCTCTTTTAAGAGAAATGCTGGTAGGATCCTGTAAAGACAGTCACAGACACTTTTTCTTAGTACTCCATGTGCACTCACTGAAGAATATTCTGTTTGCCAAAAAAAACAAAAAAAAAAAAAAAAAAACAGACATTTCCATACTCCATTTTGATACTCCATAGGCCATTTTGAACCTCAACACACAACAAAAAAAATATGGAAACACGAAAATTTGTGTGTATGTGTTTGTGAGAGAGAGCGACATGGAGAGACAGAGAGAGAAAGAAGAGGGAGTTTTGTGTGTGGTCTTGTGTACATGTGTGTGTGTTAGAGGGGGTATGTATGAGTGTGTGTGTGTGCACACGTGCAAGAATGAATTTAAGAGTGTGACTGTGTCTTTCTGGGTGTGCGAGTGTGCATGAATGTGATAAGTGCGTGTGTGAGTGAGAGAAAGGGCGTGTGTGTGTCTGTATGCATGTGTGAGAAAAAAAGAAAGAGTGCGCAAGCGTGTATATGTGGATGTACTGTATGTGTTGACTGTGTGAATGAGAGTGTATATGTGTTAGTTTGGCAGTGAATGAGTTTTAGCATGAGTAAATGTGTTACCTTGAGTAGAATGCTCATGTTTGCCTTAAGTCTTTCCCCTACAGCTCCTCCTTTGGATTGGAAAAGGCCTAGCAGCTTTGGAGTGTACTGGTCCAACACTGACATGAACTTTGTCTCAAGTGGTTTTGTAGTCAATCTACGGAACTCTTCATTGATCTGAAAATAAGTGAAATATGCTTTCATACCATGTTTAAAAACATTTATCCTTCATTACAGCTCACTCAGCATTCATGTACTCATAATATCATAAATATTTTTACACATTCGTGCCTCGTTTGATTTGAATAAAAAATGCATTTTTAGACCAAATGCTGTTTCAATATTGTATTATTCTCAGATATTGTGCTCCAAATAGATTTAAATGTACTACCTGAGATGTTTCAAAAAGACCAGGCCATCTTTTCATGAATTCTTTCACACTGGGGCACAAGTTGACAACTTCGTGTCTTCTGTAGGGAAACGTTTGTGCCATCTTTTCATTTACTGCCCTGGCATTGTTCTTTTTCTTTGTCTCAGTCAGTAGTTCTTTTCTCTATTGTTCCAGGCTCTCCTCTGTTTCATTGACTGGATATGGTGGTAGATAATTGACCTCTGCTTTTTTGGCCTTCTTGATGTTCTTAGCAGGTTTTCTGTCTGTAGGATGTTTGTGCTTAAGGGCGTTGCATGTAACCTCAGTAATCTCAAGGTTTCTAAGTTTCGAGCGGTAATTTCCCATTTTATATTTAAGGCTGTATTGCCAGCTATAGAAGCCCGAGAAAGAGCTAGCATCCCTGAGGCATGGATGTTTCTTGACAAGTGCCTCAGCTACTGCAGCAATCTGGAGGCCTGTTGGATAGGCAGTGTATTTAAATATGGCCTGAGATAACCCATCCAGTACAGCAGACTTGATCCTTGGATTGGTCAGTCGTGTGCCATCTTTTCTATAGGCTTCATTGGCTCTTTCAAGCACTATCTCAGTCTCATAAGCAAAGGTAGGGATGGTAAACTCCTTAGGCCATGGTGCCCTGTCTGGACTGCTACTAGGAGAAAGTATAACTGTGTCTTGTGAGGCAACTGAGCAACTGTCATCCGTTGACTGGGGCATGGTAGAGGAAGTAGAATCATCCAAAACTGATAAATCACCACTGCTTATGTCCTGCAGAGTCAGTGTCACATAAGCAGGGTGTACAACTCTGATAGTGTCTTTGTGTTCAATTTGGCTGGTTGAGGTAAGGCTGAAGTAGTCCTTAAAGTCAGAGTCTAGATAGTGAAGGGTGATGTCTTCTGTACATCCACTGACCTCCTTTACTGCCCCAATCAGCTCTTCAATGGTTGCTGGGATTCCAGAGGGCAGAATCAGCTTCAGCACTTTGTCACCATCAATCACTTTTAGTGCAGCAGGGTCCTTTTGGCCTTCCATTATCTGAAAACATACACATTGTTTGAACAACATGACACTGTAACAGTTTTAACAGCTTTAAATTCCAATCCCTTAGTATTACTATCCACATTATTTACTGCAGTTAATGTGACGTTTCAATGTGACCATATGCTTTCCTTCAACATTATAGGCTGCTAAGGGGTAAATGTCACTAAGTTCGTGCTGCTCAACAACAATCATATTGTGAGAATGCTCCAACTCAAAGGATCTCATATGCTCATTATACCAGGCACTGAGTGTATTTACTATGAACTTGATGTGTAGATGCAGGCCTCCAGTAGAACCATAAGACAATACCATCCCAACATTGTACTTCATTCCATTATAAGACACAGCATGAGCTAACTGCACATCTGTTAGGGTGGGCAAAGCCTTTCTTAGAGTTTCCTGTATTTGAACATGCAAGACCTCTATGGGAACTGAGGATAATTTTGAAACACAGAGAATGGGTTTTGCAGCATTTTCTTGCAAATGATATGCAAGCATCAATTGATGTTTTGTAGCAAGAGAAAGCAGTACATTTCTGAAGTTGGTGGTATGCCTCACAATTCGTTCAAGAAAGCTATGCTTAGCTTCAAATCGCATAGTCCAATATCCAACCAGAGGTCCAAATGATTCAATCAGTCTAGGGTAATGCTCCAAGTAATGATGCTTAGGGCTCAGTCGGACTGCAGGGAAAACATCTAACAGTCTGTGGCGATGTTCTGATATCTTTGACTCAAGATAAGCAATGGTTTCGTTTGAGTGGACTGGGGCCACAACAAGTTCAACAATGTCTTTTAACGTCAAAAGAATCTGCCATGCTGGCTCATCCAAAGGTATTTTAGAACCAACAATAAGGGGCAATAACCTAACAAGGGCCCAATTCTCATGTGCATTACCTCCTATACTTTTACGGAATGCTAAAGGCTATTGGTCCCTTTCCGGGTTGAGATTTCCCCATGGGTGCTTCAACTTCCGGATATGTTCCTACCCCCTTGGTCTGCGCGCATATATACACAATAGAACGGCCTTTTCTGTAAAAGGTGTTAATACTCCTCTCCACTAGGTAGCAAACATGCTCCAATTTCCTCCTTTGAGGAAATGCCATTCATACCAATGGAAATAGCAAAGCTAACCAGTGAGCTATTAAAGCTGAAGTGGTACACTCAGATTCTGCGAATAATTCATTGAATAAACATCCATTTGCAACTAAAAAGGTAACTTGTAATGGTTATTTGTGTCTCCTGAAACTTTTTGTTTCTGAATAAGAGTATATGCCTTTAGGAGATGACGGTGTGAGAATGATAGCCTACGAGAAGTCTGGCTACTGGGGTACTACTAACAGTATAAAAAACAGCTGCTGCTTCGGGCATATTAGCAGCTAGCTGGCTAACATTATGCCACTTCAGCAGGTTGAAACACATCGGCGATGGAAAGAGTTTGTCCTTTGATAGAGGTCATGTGCTTGGACGACTTAGCATGAGACGTAGCCTTCACACCAATTGTAACCAGCTGAATCCTTTTTACATACGGTGCAAAAGCCTCGAACACATTGTTGTGCACCGGTTTTAACTAATGACAAAAAATGTTTTTCCCACCATGCTTCGTTAAATTTACATTTCCCCATAACCATTTCAAGTAGGCTATGCCAAGAAAACCCATTTACATAGTTCACCTCAGCCACATTTTCCAGTCGGTTCAACAAGGCGTCCTAATACAAACACGGTTGCAACACCCTAATGACTACGTTTTTCTGGCATTAACAATACATTTTTGAACAACAAATGAGTCATAAAATTAATACACCATGCATTAAATAAGCCTGATTAAGCTAGCCCTGCACTAGCTGTTTAACAGCTATGTGTTGATTTGCGAGGTAGCAGATATTTTCGCGTAGTTTCATATTTGCAAAGAAAAGTATTGACCGTTAGCATGACTTTAATATACAATACCAAAAGCACGAAGTCTTAACTCACATCAGAAGCTCCTAAATAGGCAGGAAATGTCCTTGGTCTTCGCCAGTATGGCTCAGTATGGCGCCAACAAAGTTCTGATCAAGTCCTCTTGAAACGAGTGCTGCAGCTCGTGCCGCACAGGAAACGCAATACGTGTTCATTCTACTTCTTAAAAATGAGTTTGATTCAATGCACGCTTTTTTAAGTGCAGTAATTGTACAAAATCTCATTTTGCCTATCTTTTTCACAAATCACTCCTACACACTACACAAACACACTCAATATCATTCATTCAAAACCCACGTCCATGCCGACTTCCAAGAAATCATTTTCACAAACATTCTCACCTCACAACACTGCTCTACCACACACTGTTCATACCAACAGTTTCCACATTTCAATACACTGCGGTGATCATACTATGTACCGCTATGGTTCTTTTATAAACTAACTATTCACTAGGTGTAATTGCATGGTATTGATTTTTGGCTATCCTACAAGCTATTTTAATTACAGAATACAGTGCTGATGGGCCTTGCATGCACAAATCTCAGTTTAAATGGTTATGCTGTGTAGGTATAGCTGGTCACCTTGCCCACTAGAGGACTGTTGAAGGTAGAGTGTCATAAGCAGTCTGAGCTAAGTTGTTCACTCAGGAGGAGGCAGGAGATGGTTTAAGGTGGGTGCTTATATTTTCCCAATTATGTTTTAAAGTTAAGTAAAGCAAATAATTAAACCAAAAATAAAGAGAAAATAAACACTTTTCAAACACAAAGAAAACTAACAAGAGTCAAAAATGTTTAAGAATAATTAAACAATAACTGAATAATAAGTACAGTGCACCTTTTTCCACAAAATGGATTAAAGTCAGAGCCTTTAGACTTGTGTGTTCCTGAGCAAAAGCTAGATGAGCGTTTTCGGGAGGAAATTTGTGTGCAAACGATGACGCAAAAGTGTGTGGAATTCGATGGGGGTATGCATGCCAGGCGGATAGGTAGACATTCTCCCAGGTCTCGTCCATAGCAGTCTGGCTCGCCTGCAACGAACCAGTGCATCCAGAATTTGACAGAGGTGGTTGCAGATCCTCCTCTGTTCAGTAATAGTATATATACAAATTCTGTACATTTGCTGGAATGCCTCTTGCAAGTTTATTAGAGCTGCTAGAGCAGCTTGAAGGTCAGACGCATGGAAATCGCATGGATCCATTTGGTTCCCTGTACTGCCTCATGTATGTGACGTAAATGCGTACACAGCGTGAGCTGATCTGACCAGAGTTTTGCGCCTTGGGCCGTTTAGACGGAAACGCTACGGCGGAGCGTATTCAACTTTTCCACTCTGGAGGGTGGTTTCAAATTTTTGCGTTTTTAGGCCCCGAAAACGCCGTCACCGTGTAAACGAAAGGCACTTCCGATAAAATATTTTGTCGTTTTTACCCGTAAGCGTTCTCGTGTAAACAGGCCCTGGATTAGGCAACTTAAATACAAACTAAAACACACCCAATCAGTTGGCACAAACCACTAGGGCAGAGAGGACAGGGGTGTCCCAGGTGAAAACAGCAAATTCGCTCATACAGGCAAAAAATAACATTCAAACGCAAACACAAAAAGGGGGGGAAATATTTCAACCCATATCGCTTGTATATTGCAAAGCCAACCGTCTAAATACTGCGTTAAAAATAAACTAGATGTACCGCATAGCGGTACATGGTATGACCACCGCAGTGTATTGAAATGTGGGAACTGTTGGTATGATGAGTGTGTGGTAGAGCAGTGTTGTGAGGCGAGAATTTGTGTGGAAATGATTTTCTGCAAGTGGGCATGAATGTGGGTTTTGAATGAATGACATTGTGTGTGTTTGTATAGTGTGTAGGAGTGATTTGTGAAAGGAATAGGCAAAATGAGATTTTGTACAATTACAACACCCCCTATGGACCAAATTGTATGGCACGTGCTGTGGTGTTAGAGGTCTTTGTGCTGATCATGCATGATGTGCAGTTCCCACCTTCTCGGTCCAAGATATTAGCAACTCAAAATCGCAATTTTTGCATTTACCCTTATCACTAGGTGGTGCTATGCTTCAAGTGAGTGTTTATGGGCTGGGCTGATACACCTCTGTAACACCGACATACTAACACAAAATTGTTGTCTTGGGCAAAATTGTTGACGAATTATTTAACAAAAACTGTTTTTTGACACCTAGTTTCGCCAATAAACATCGCCCCCTATGACGAAATGTCACAAAATTTAGTACACATAAAAAGAAACCTGTTTAGAGATTGCATGTCAACTTTGACCAAATTTGAGCAATTAAAAGCCAAGATATGGACTTTTGAAGAATTTTAAGCTACGTGTTAAATGTTCATTGACGTGTAACTTCTAAACGGTTTATCTCAAGATAAATCCTTTGATAACTTTTTGTCAGCATTGTCTGTAGATGACATATACCAAATTTGGTGAGATTCACATGAACGGCCTATGACGAGTTCGTTCAGATTCGTTTTTGCAATGTTAAAATTTCAAGGAAATTGTTTTCGTTGGAAGTGGGCGTCGACCAGTGCATTCAATGCATCAGAGTCAAATTTCACGATAAAAAAAAAACAGTTCTTGTAAACATTAGCATTCTCTAGATAATAGGCAAAATGGCATTTTCTACAATTACAGCGCCCCCTATGGACCAAATTGTATGGCACGTGCTGTGATGTTAGAGGTCTTTGTGGTGATCGTGCATGACGTATTTTGTGCAGTTCCCACCTTCTTGGTCCAAGATATTAGCAACTCAAAATACCAATTTTTGCATTTACCCTCATCACTAGGTGGCGCTATGCTTCAAGTGAGTGTTTATTGGCTGGGCCCACGTGCTACGTGTTATTTGTTCATTGACGTGTAACTTCGGAACGGTTTATCTCAAGATAAATCCTTTGATAACTTTTTGTCAGCATTGTCTGTAGATGACATATACCAAATTTGGTGAGATTCACATGAACGGCCTATGACGAGTTCGTTCAGATTCGTTTTCGCAATGTTAAAATTTCACGGAAATTGTTCTCGTTGGAAGTGGGCGTCGACCAGTGCGTTCAATGCGGGAGGGTCAATAGATTTCAAGATAAAAAAAAAAATGTTGTAAACGTTAACATTCTCTAGATAATAGGCAAAATGATATTTTGTACAATTACAGCGCCCCCTATTGACAAAATTTTATGGCATGTGCTGTGGTGTTAGAGGTCTTTGTGGTGATCCTGCATGACGTATTTTGCGCAGTTTCCTCCTTCTCAGTCCAAGATATTGGCAACTCAAAATCCCAATTTTTGCATTTACCCATATCACTAGGTGGCGCTATGTTTCAAGTGAATGTTTATGGGCTGGGTCGATACGTCTCTGCGACACCGACATATGACAAAAATTTCATCTCGTTGGGTGAAACGTTCATTGAGTTATTCAGCAAAAACTTTTGCCGGTCTCCCCCTCTTTGACGGACACTGGCACAGCAGGGGGGTGGCCCTTGGGGGCCAAAAGCTTCTATTCGCTTAGCAAATTCTAGGGCTACATGCCTACAAAGATTCATGTCCCCCTGACTTCCAGTGTCCCGGAAACCGTTGACGGAAAATTGCTGGAAAAAAAAAAAAAAAAGGGAAAAAAGTCGAGGCAACACTATAATGACCGCTAGCTTTGCTAGCGGCGGTCATAATAACAATATTCAGGGACTACTTCCGGTTGCCCCGGAAGCCGTAACGTCATTTTAAACCCCCTTACGGCGGCAAACACTCTTTTGCCAAAAGAGAACAAAGACGAGACAACAAACGCGGTAAGACAAACTGAGAAATTAACTAGATGTACCGCATAGCGGTACATGGTATGACCGCCGCAGTATATTGAAATGTGGGAACTGTTGGTGTGATGAGTGTGTGGTAGAGCAGTGTTGTGAGGTGAGAATTCCTGTGGAAATGATTTCCTGGAAGTGGGCATGGATGTGGGTTTTGAATGGTGTAGTGTGTAGGACTGATTTGTGAAAGCAAGGAATTGGCAAAATTAGATTTTGTACAATTACAGTGCCCCCTATGGACCAAATTTTATGGCATGTTCTGTGGTGTTAGAGGTCTTTGTGGTGATCGTGCGTGATGTATTTTGTGCAGTTCCCACCTTCTCGGTCCAAGATATTGGCAACTCAAAATCCCAATTTTTGCATTTACCCTTATCACTAGGTGGCGCTATGCTTCAAGTGAGAGTTTATGGGCTGGGTCAATATGCCTCTGTAACACCTACATACTAACACAAAATCGTTGTCTTGGGCAAAATTGTTGACGAGTTATTTAACAAAAACTGTTTTTCAACACCTAGCTTCGGCGATAAAAATCGCCCCGTATGACGAAATGTCACAAACTTTAGTACACATGAAAAGAAAGATGTTTAGATATGGCATGTCAACTTTGACCAAATTTGAGCAATTAAAAGCCAAGATACGGCCATTTGAAGAATTTTAAGCTATGTGTTAAATGTTCATTGACGTGTAACTTCGGAACGGTTTATCTCAAGATAAATCCTTTGATAACTTTTTGTCAGCATTGTCTGTAGATGACATATACCAAATTTGGTGAGATTCACATGAACGGCCTATGACGAGTTCGTTCAGATTCGTTTTCGCAATATTAAAATTTCACGGAAATTGTTCTGGTTGGAAGTGGGCGTCGACCAGTGTTTTCAATGCGTGAGGGTCAACAGATTTCATGATAAAAAAAAATTGTTGTAAACATAAGCATTCTCTAGATAATAGGCAAAATGACATTTTCTACAATTACAGCGCCCCCTATGGACCAAATTTTATGGCATGTTCTGTGGTGTTAGAGGTCTTTGTGGTGATCGTGCATGACGTATTTTGCGCAGTTCCCACCTTCTCGGTCCAAGATATTAGCAACTCAAAATCCCAATTTTTGCATTTACCCATATAACTAGGTGGCGCTATGCTTCAAGTGAGAGTTTATGGGCTGGGTCGATACATCTCTGTAACACCGACATACTAACACAAAATCGTTGTCTTGGGCAAAATTGTTGACAAGTTTTTTAACAAAAACTGTTTTTTGACACCTAGCTTCGGCAATAAACATCGCCCCCTATGATGAAATGTCACAAAATTTAGTACACATGAAAAGAAAGCTGTTTAGAGAGGGCATGTCAACTTTGAACAAATTTGAGCAATTAAAAGCCAAGATACGGCCATTTGAAGAATTTAAAGCTACGTGTTAAATGTTCATTGACGTGTAACTTCGGAACGGTTTATCTCAAGATAAATCCTTTGATAACTTTTTGTCAGCATTGTCTGTAGATGACATATACCAAATTTGGTGAGATTCACATGAACGGCCTATGACGAGTTTGTTCAGATTCGTTTTCGCAATATTAAAATTTCACGGAAATTGTTCTCGTTGGAAGTGGGCGTCGACCAGTGTTTTCAATGCGTGAGGGTCAACAGATTTCACGATAAAAAAAAAATTGTAAACGTAAGCATTCTCTAGATAATAGGCAAAATGACATTTTCTGCAATTACAGCGCCCCCTATGGATCAAATTTTATGGCACGTTCTGTGGTGTTAGAGGTCTTTGTGGTGATCGTGCATGACGTATTTTGCGCAGTTCCCACCTTCTCGGTCCAAGATATTGGCAACTCAATATCCCAATTTTTGCATTTACCCATATCACTAGGTGGCGCTATGCTTCAAGTGAGCGTTTATTGGCTGGGTCAATACGTCTCTGTAACACCGACATATCACAAAACTTTCATGTTGTTGGGTGAAACGTTCACTGAGTTATTCAGCAAAAACTTTTGCCGGTCTCCCCCTCTTTGACGTACGCTGGCACAGCGGGGGGGTGGCCCTGGGGGACCAAAAGCTTCTATTCGCTCGAAATGTTCCAGGGCTACATGCCTACAAAGATTCATGTCCCCCCGAGTTTCAGTGTCCCGGGAATCGTTGATGGACATTCACTGAAAAAAAAGAAGAAAAAAAAAAAAAAAAAAAGGGAAAAAAGTTCGCGGCAACTCTATTGACCTTATTCTGGAACCGACCATGGGCGGCGTGACGCGCTTCCGTATTGTAACGCTATTTCCGGGTACTATGCGCCCTAATGCAACCTTCTACTGTCTATGGATGCAACTCAGCTGATGTTACTTGAAATCTAACGATCTAAAATACCGGTCCATACATCTAGTATCGGAGTAAGCTATGCAATTAGACTACTGCTCCATGCTTCTAAATGTAATATTTCTGAACGTCACCAAACACGATATAAAACATTGTAACATTTTAGTGTGGGAACTTGGCTCAGCCAGAGGATAGGCAAACCGGGACCGAACTAAATATACAACGCCTTAGAGCAAAATAACATCGTATTCCACAGGATCCACACACAGAACAACTAGATTAACAAATGAGAATGATAGCACAGGAAATGATGATGTTGGGAGAGTGCAGTGAATCCGTGCGCTTTGCCAAATGTAGAGAGCTGGGTCGTCAGTGACGTGCTGTCGGGGCAGACGGGTCAGTCAAGTGCAGGTGTAGCTATCTATGAAACAGCGCGACAGGCTGCTATGCATTACCTAAAGTGAAATTAATCTATTGGTGGCTTGCAGAAGCTAAACGTGAGATGTTGCTAGGAAAACAGTAGCTTAAGCAACGTGGTCTGCAGTTAGGGAAGTAAAATTACAATGGACGTTTTATTAATAAAGAAACAACCCATTTCTGTTCGTTCGTTTTTTTTCCCTCAAATCTCCCTACTGCTCCGCGCTTCTACATTTAATGTTTCTGAACGTCACCAAACACAACATTAAACATTGTAACATTTTCGTGTAGGAACTTGGCTCACGTGAAGCGGAGAGAGCTGCGTCGTCAGTGGCTTGCTGTCAGTGCAGGTGGCTCAGTCAAGTGCAGTTGTATGCGTGTGTGTTGTCTAGCATCTTAATCAGCATTGCCTAAGGTGAAATTATTGTATTGGTGGCTTGCAGAAGCTAAACGTAAGATGCTGCTGGAAAAATAGTATCCTAAGCAACGTCTGCATAGTTAGGGAAGTTAAAAATACAATGGCCATTTCCATGAATAAAAAAAAAATTCCCTTTCTGCACACACATGTTTATTTATTTTTTGACAAATTGCCCCTTGCCTCAGCCCACCGCTGCATGCTATGCATGCTATCCAGCCACCCAGTGGAGTTCATTAACCTCGAGTGATGAGGCACAATCTCTCCATCCAATCTTTTTAGGTGTCTTTCTGAGTAAGCTATCCATCTTTATTTGCAAGGTTTTCCAACGTAGCTGACTTGCTGTAGCAAACCGACCGGAAGTAATGTTACAATCGCGGAAGACGAGCAACTTTGAAAATGGGCGTGTCAGAATAAGGTCAATAATGACCGCTTTCGCTAGCTTTGCTAGTGGCGGTCATAATAATGTTTTAAATGCTAAATAAAGCCTACATTTAAACCACACAAGACATTGTGTTGAGTATTTTTTCAACGAGTGAAAACGTATAGGAATGGTGTTGTGAAACTCAGTAGCGGTGCGTGAGCATTTTCGGTAGGGAAGCCCATTGCCAATAGTTTTACAGTAACGGAGTGTGTAGTAAATATAATTAATAAGACGTTGAGGTGCGTCTTTATCGTCATTCTTTGCGGTAATTCCACTTGAAATCAGCGCTCACAGCACTGCCCTTTGGACATGAGACACAGCGTGATTATCGAGTAGCTCACAAAAGTAGTCGCAGTTCTGACTGTTGTGCTGCTGAACATCAAGCGTAGCTGCTTGACTGAGGGACTGATCTGTCCTAACCTTACCAAACACCTTCAGTTTCATGGTTGCAACTATGTGTGATTTAGATTTCTCGTGTCTCTCAATTGCCTTTCCCAAACTGATCAAATCAGAATAACCTCATGAAACTCAGGGACTGCCAGCTACGCTGCCCTCTCAAACAGCAAACATGCATTAGTTACATTAGCAACATTGCTGTAGTCGTGCTAGCAGTCAACCACTCGGTTTTAATAAACTGTCGTTAAATGTTCTGCCTTTATTGGTGTTTTTTGGACAATTACAACATCATCTCCTTACCTGAAGTTGTTGCTCAAATGGCAACTTCGTGAAATCGTTTAGCAAAACAAATCAACGTTGTTATCCATTGTAATAACTCCTACCACTGCCACTGCACAGCGGGATTCTTAAATGACTGACTGAAGCCTTGGGCGAGAGTACGAGCTTTCTCGTCTGAAAACTTACATCTGCATATCTGATACTGATTGGTGAACAACAACTTTGGGCGGGTTTATTAGACCCGCCCACTCGCGATTTAGAGTGAAATTTCGTGGAAGCCGGCTTTCGCCAGATTCCCACAGGAAGTTTTTTGTTTGCTGCATTGTACAGAGCCCAGTATGGTAGCCAAATCTGATTGGCTGATTCTCCTAACTGTTTTCTCACTAGAAAAAGCAAGCGTGGAAGCCAAATGGGCGTTAACTAAACCTGGCTTCCCTTGGCGACGTCACAGCAGTAGCCTACGTTACCTATGGCTATTCTATGCTATTCCCCAAGCGCAAGCTTGTACACGAGAAAATGCGGCAGAAATTTAACGTTAGAACTGTGATTTTGATCAGTCCCATTGTATGTAAAATACAATGTACAAGATGCACATATCTATATAGGACATAGAATGCTTAGCTGTAGTATTTTATCAATGAATATTGATTTGTTTATTATCATCAGTATGTTTCTAATTCCGAGGAAGCCGGGATTCCCCTGGCTTCCATTACGAGTCGCCCCTGGTAAAACTGTAGCAGAGTGAAATGTTTGAAACTGGTGGTACCGATTACAGTAGTGCTGGATGTTAAATGTGTAGGCCTACTTAGCAGCAGCTACCGTAACTCTTGTGAAATGTGAGACTGTGACAAAGTTATAGAGACTGTAACAAAAATGGAAAACACACATAAACACAGTAATAAATGGACAGAGTCTTTATACGTTGGCAGCGTCTAGCTGCAGTGACGGTAGCAGAGCGCCCCGTCACAAGGACCTTCTGAGTTACGCCCGGTGTCCACTAGCAAGTGATGCGAACTCCGCACTGCAGAACTTCTATTCAATTCCGCTTCTGCAAAGAATTGTGGGCAGGCGGCGCAGCCAACTCGAGGGGTCCGGCACGACCAAAAGTTCAGCCATGCCGAACTTTATGCAAATGAACGTGTCCAACATGAGGCGGCTAACCAATAGCAGATCAACAGTGTATAAACCAGGTATGACGTAGGACAATTATTGCAGTACATTTCACGGTCAACTCACTGTCAAAATGAATGACGAGAGGTTGATTATTGCCACTTTTTCTCACCCCTGCTTGTATGACCACACCCTTACATTAGATTCATATTTCTGATGTGTAAATAACATAAGAAATATTTTCTGCCCCTCCATGACATTCGCGGACCTGATCAGAACTACTGGAAGGGCAGGAAATATTTCTTATGAAACACAAAGCACAAAAACACATACAGGGTCGTAAGAGGCCTCTTTGACACTGACTTACCAAAACACTGTCATTGTCTTGGGTGAAATAGTTGGCGAGTTATTTAATGAAAACGTTTTCCGGACCAGCTTTGAAGAGGAACACTTTGTCCTATTAAATTTCATAAGAACTAAGAACGCTGTATTAATTTCATGTGTCAAGTTTTCTGAGTGTGGGTGATTATTTTTGTTGGAAGTGGGCATAGATGAGTGATTTCAATGTATGACGTTCAATAGAATTTGAGGTAAAAAAAAAAAGTTTGAACCATAGCATTCTCCAGATAGAAATTCAATGGCCCCTATGAGCCAAATTTGTTTTCAGATGTTGTCCTGCTGATGGGACAAATTTTGTGCAGTTTTTTCCTTCTCGATTTAAGATATTGTTAAGAATTCATAATTTCAATTCTTTATATTTACCCATTTCACGAAGTGGCACTACACTACAAACAAGTGTTTATTGCAGGGGCATTGGTGGGGACCTATTGGTCCAAGATAATGGCAATTCAAAACCCCAATTTTTGCCTTTATTAATTTCACTAGGTAGTGCTATGCTACAAGTGAGTGTGTATTAATATGCCTCTGTATCGCTGACATACTGAAAAAACAATCATTGTTTTGGGTAAACTTTTTGAGCTTCAAGCAACAGGAAGTCTAGCTGTAATGGCTAGCACTTATTCATCATCCTCAGGGACAAATAAACTGCATTTATTATATGAACTCTGAATTTGCTGTTCCATATTAGGTAGCTACCTAAGTTTATGTTTATGTAACCCTAGTGTATTAGCATAATTGTGTTAGCATAATGTTAGCTTGAAGACGCATTCAAGGCACATTGTTTATTTCAAGCACCTGCCTGCAAGTAGTAGTAGACCATGAAAGCAAACGAAGAGAGGACGACTTCATTGAGGCTTTGATAAACTGAAACCACTTTTAATGTGTATTATCAAACTAAGTACATTGACAAGGCTACTAAAGGCATTATGACCAAATTACATCATGTAATACTTTGAGGGAACCAGTCATTGTAAGTTTGCTTGGTAGCAGTATGCAAATTTCCCAATCCCAATACATAATTATTATATTACCTCATATTTTAAGCCATGTGTCATCTTGACTTGTCGAATTGTGGTCATTTGTGGTGGTGTATAGTGAAACGTTTTTTATGTTCCAAGTTCTTATACATGGGCCTATACAGGCCCGTCGCAACAGGACAGGCAAACTTGGCAATTGCCTAGGGCCCCCAGCCGAAAGGGGGCCCCCTGACTATGACTGGTTGCATTCAAAAAACAGCAATGACAACTTTGCGAGTGCGACAGCACCTCCCTAAATTTTATGACTGGAAAGTGCGATGACACCGTTATCGGAATACCCCTCGAGGGGGCCCCCCTAACTAGTTTTGACAGCAGCAGCCAAGTGATTTATTTGGACGGCTACCAAAAAGTTTAATCATGAAGAGAAACTATCCTTAAGGGACCCAGAAGAGAAAGGAAGAGGAAGAGAAGAAAAAACAAGACACCGGTAAGTGAGATTTTACATGATCATGAATACTTTAGCCACCAAAATTATAGTTAGTCGGGTAATAGCGCGTTGACTAGCAATTTGGTAGCTAGCATTACGTTAATGTAAGCTAATCATACCTGACAATCCGGACTGCTGGGCTAAACCTCCACTACTGCCACCAGCAGACAGTTTGCCCTCTGCAATCAAAGATAACCGCTTAAGTTCAACTTTCCGATCTAGGTCCCGGAGCTTAAGTCTTTCCATCCCCAACACCTGATTTTGTTTAAGTTTTTCCATCTCCAATAAACGATCGCTGTCTCTCTCTTGCATTTCCAGTTTCTTTCGTTCAAGCTGTAACGCTAATAACTCTTTCTGTTGTTCGAAAGTAAGGAGACAAGACTCATTGAACTGCATACTGGAACTTGAAGAGATATTTACGTCTACAGATTGTATTTCCGACGGCTTACTCCCAATTGATGTGTCTAAAGGTTGCGGCAAGACCCCTATTTTCACTAAGCCGCAATGGACAAAATCAAACCAAACCAAACCAAAATCAATCATCTTTCCCGTTGCAGCATTTTTTCATTGTCTCGACTGTGTTCAAAAACCCTTTACTGAATAAACAGCACGTTCAGTTAGTTGATTGTGATGCCTATCTGCCAAAGTTACAAAATGACTTCTGACAAAGCGCAGACTGTTACGATTTACACACTTTTCCTGTACACAGACCAAAGTTGTCATTATCGTACTCCTGGTACCAAATGGCAACGTTATGAGGTGACCGAAAAAGGACGTTGCGGCATTGAGTTTTCTGATATCAAATGGCAACGTTTTCAGATTACCATGTCGCGGCGTGACAGAAAGGTCACCGAGGCAACCAAATGGCAACGTCAAACGGTGACCACATCGCAACGTTACAGCGATGGGTTTTGTTTACGTTATGGCAACATCCTACCAGCAACGTTGCTGCGACCTCGTGTATAAGTGGCCATTAGGTAATGTCGCCATGACCAATTGTCAACTTTAAAGCGACGTTGCGGATACGTCATGTTAGCTGGGTGGAAGGTACTGTTAACAACACCATTTGATATAATGTTTTCATCCACGAACGTCCCATGCAAAAACGCGACACTCTCCCAGATTCACTTTAATTATGTTTATCGAAGTTTCAGTAGTCTAAAGTTCTCTACTTAGTTTCAAGCGAGGGTGGCATAGCTTCCATCATCAGAAGTGGGTCGTGAGCATAAATATTAGTGGGCCAAACACTGGTGGTCGCTATAGGCCTACCACACATAGCTGTTTATTTCATATAATTTTTGTGCACTGTATGTATTGTGTATTACAAACGAAGCAAGCTGTGCCGTGATTAACGCGAGCCCAGTGTGGCTTTACAGACTGTAGAGGCTTTGCTCGTTTCACCTTTTCCCTATTGCTGGTTCGGTAAAAGATATTGCTCGTCTGTCATACATGTGTTCCTGAGCACACTTGATTGGAACAGTAGCCAAGGAAAGCAATAGCCTTTGCTGTTATGAAACCACATAGCCATGTCTTTTTCTCTCACAGTTCAGAGAACGTCTTGTCTTCTATACAGAATGCTGTCGAATTCTACCATGGTAGAAACCTAGAATGTAATGCCTCATAACTGAAATGTAACGTTAATGCTCATGTAATATCTATCATGCACGTCAAATGCAGTCTCAAAAAGCACCAGGTGTGGCTTATTCATACAAATTTGAATAGTGAGCTAATTTTTGTTTATGAAAAAAAAAAAATTCTAGCTTAGGCTTACATGTTGTACACTATGGAGCTGAGTCACAAATGTGCTTTGCTTTTAATTTGATTTGTGAGTCAGCTCCATAGTGTACAAAATGTAAGCCTAAGCTAAGATTTTGTTTTTAAATAAATAAAAACTAGCTCACTATACCCATTTTCTTACGAATTAGCCACAAAAGGGAGATATGCTTTGCTTTCAAACTGTTTTGTGAATCATCTCCATAGTGTACAAAATGCAAGCCTACACTGGGATTTAAAAAAAAATAAAAACTAGCTCACCATACCCAATTTTGTCCAAGGTTCTATGCTGAAGTTTCTACACCCTCCTCAAAGTGATGACTCTGATGCCATTGATGATGAAGGTAGAGTGAAATTCTCTTATGTGGACGTTAATACTGCCCTCTCTATATATCATATATGTTATCAAATAGCCTTGCATATTTCATGTTTTGTCTATGCTAGTCACTTCTGGCCATTTCAGATTTTCAAGTGTGGGGCCTGTGCTTATGTGTATGAATTAAGTATTTAGTCATGTACTTATTTGTTGTTCTTATTTTTCCACCAGTGCCATCAACATCATTTCAAATCCTACAGAAGGTACATCAAGCCACACAAGTACAACTGATGATCCAGTACAGAGTCCTAACAATCAGTATGTGCTGTGAAATTTTAAAAAGGCTACTTTTTAAAACCATTTTTTTAAAGCAAGCTCACCATAGCTTTAGTGCTCAGTTGTTACATTCTATGCATGCAAAATGTGCTCTTAGTGTGATAACATTTATTTTATATGTGCATTTGTACACCCTGTACACTTTTGTGCACTGTGTGTGTTGGAAGTATGTTCAAATTAATAGATTGCTTATGTTACATATGTTTTTTTTTTCTTATCTTCTTATTTGATTTGTCTTTTTGATAAAGCACAGGAAACATGTTTTTAAATGTTATTTGCATATTTGGTGTTATAGTTTCTTGTTTTCCAATTCAATTAAACTATTTTGTATATATACCATTTTTATTTAAATTAAGTTAATGTCTATATACCACTTTTATTCAAGTTAAGTTAATGTTCAGTGTTCAGTGTTTGTTAATGTGAATTACATATTTTAATATATATTGTGGTTTTAATAGTTATAATAAAGATGATTATGGATCAATGTGTGTGTGATTTTTTGGGGGGGTGGGGGGGCAAATACCTTGCAACGGCCCTGGGCCTATATCTCTGAATCAGATGTGCCTGGTACTTTCAAAACAGACAAAAACGTGCTACCTGTGCAAAAGCATTACAATTTTATCCAGACGACATAACCGTTAGGAATTGACCCATTAAGACCCTTTAGACAATTCTGTGCAAGGCTGAAGCAATCACTGACATTGGGAAGATGGCTGGGAGTCATGATTTGTCCGGTTAGCTTCAGCTGATTAGCAAGGCACTTCCTCGTTGCCATTTTCTGGGAATTTCATCATATCCACGCCCCCATTTCCTCTATTCTGATTGGTGGGTGCTCCACTCTGAGGGTGTCCCTGAACACCGTCACGGTCCATTTTTGAACATCCAGTGCTCTCCTCAATATAACGTTCTGCTCTACCTCATGTCAATCAGAGACGTGGCACTTAATTGGCCAAATAAAACTGGGATGGAAATGAGCCCCGTGAAACTCCATTTTGAACCTCAAAAAATGTACTTAAGTTTGGCTAAGTTCACTAGCCCAGCATTTCCTATTTAAATGAATGGGGATGGGACTTCCTCATTTTCTCCAGTTATTATAATACCTCCATGGTTCCAATGGCCAGCTGTAATACAGCATGAATCCTGTAGCCTGCCCCCAAGTGCAGACCACTGGTATCATGCATTATGCATTAATTTGGATACTCTGGATAAAAATCAGTATTTACCCACTGGCTGTAGGTATTTTGTACTAGCTTGGTTCCACAATCTATTACCTCAATCTGAGACTGAGATTGGTTTGGACACCGACCTCTGTGAAGTGGGCTAAATTAATGTATGTAGATCAAAATGGTGCTCTTTGTTGTTTCTTGATTATGGTTTCAGGTGTTAAGTCTTCTTCCATCGCATCAGGGGTAAAAGCTTGTTTTTGATCAGTTCTTTATCTCAGACAAACAAAACATGTGCAAGTAGGCCTGCTGGCCATAATGAGCTGATGAGTGAAATTGAATGGTTTAAATGTTTAAAGTGAGTTCTGATCGATTTTGTGTCCTGTGTGCAGGAGGCCACTGATGATTAACAGATTGCAGAGATGTACATCTACTTACACTGCATTGCAATAATAAAAATCAAGACATTGGGATCATAATAGAGGGTGTGAGGGTGTTTCATGCCCTTGAAGATCTTGCATGGGCATTCTGTTTCCTCTTGGGATTGACCTACGTACTCAATCTACATTATCCAAAATCTCTTAAATTTACTTTTGAGGTAAACAGCAGCTCACACCACGATTTCCAACTTGAACTCAAAGTCCACCACACTGTAAAAAGTCATTCGGGGGCTGTGTAAATATCACAGTAGCACAAGATTAAACTACCTTAAAATCATAGTCATATGGGTTCAGTCATATTCTTCACTCATAAATACCACAATAAATGGCTAACACTTTAACACTAATGTTTTCTTAAATCTAGTTGTATAGTTGCAGTTCATTCCACAAAAACAAAAAAATATTTGGCTAATACATTACATTTCAAAGATAGTCTATTACAGTTTAAAGCCAACATCTCAATACAAAAAGTATACATTTTTTAAACCTCTAGTGGTGCTCTAATCAAACAAAAAGAGAAACTATATATAAAGTGTTCAGAAAACAAATGCCTTACATATTAGTGCAATTAGGTCCAACCCTGTGGATCTTCCTAATGTGGGACACTGTATTGTCTATATTAAAAGGTCTCTACCACATAGTTAGTGCATGTTATCTGTCACACTTAAGACTTTAGTTTTCAGTTCAGTTTTTAATAGACTTTTAAATAACAATTTTTCCCTTAAACCTGTAAATATGGCAGACATGTAAAATTAAGCAACAAATTTAAAGATAAATGAAATTTTATTAGTCAGAAATCTGTGCAGAAAATGTATAGACAAATTCAAAATCATTAATTTAGATTCATTTTATCATGAAACACTGACAAAACTATTGTGTTTTAAAATAGTCGGAAGAGTCGGAATGTCAACAAAACAACACAACAACAAACAAGAACAAAACTTCAACATCTAAACATTTTAGTGGACATCATACAACCTTTGGCGGGAAAGGTCAAGAGGTCAAGAGATTCAGATTTCCAAAAGCTCACTCCTAATGAGCACACATAAATGCATACATACTCATACTGGCACATGTATTCACACAGTCACACACGTGCAGTGCACTCACATTGCCCAACAAATTAACCACAGCCCTATTCAGATTTACTTAAGAACGTTGTTTTCTATTTCTTTCTTTTTAAGCAACAATTTTAAAGAACAACAAATGCAATTTATTGTTAGAATTTTTAACAGACTTTTAAATAACTATTAACTATATGATTTTAAGACTTTCTTTATACTAACACATTGTCTATGCAGACCACCAAAGTTAACCTTGAATATGCTAAACTAGATTAGTCGAGAAACATTAAAATTCAGTACAATACAACTAATGAACTTTGAATATCCATTATTGGTGTACAAATCATGTCTCACTTCATAGTGATTGTTTGGCTTGTCAAGCTTACTACTTTTACAACTGTCCCACATTAGGATAACCAGTGCCTGTCCTAAAGTGGGACATATGGTTTAAAATAAAATATTACAGCATATTATGCAGCATTCTACATTATCTTTTAATAAACAAATACTTCATCAATATATTTAGGCAAAAAGTGACCATGTTGTTTTGATTATAATTGATTAATACCCTAAAGATGTCACTGACCTCTGGATGGACTTCACTCAAGGTGCTTCCTGTTTGATTGTAGCCCCTCCCTGATTTATTACTGTACAGATATTAAATCATGTGACTTTGATCACATAATAACACAGCTTTACTTTGGTTATAGTTTTGTCAGCATTCATCAGTTTGGGGCAGAGCCACACCCCCTAAACCTTAAAGTGTCCCACATTAGGCAGTGTCCCACTTTAGGGCATTCTACCCTATCACTTGTATATTCACTGTCTTCCACAAGTTCTAAATCTAAAGAAATTGAGTAGGTCTACTTCTAAAAAATGACAGGGTCACATTCTGAGAGATTGCGCCACTCACGTATCATATGAACACCCCCATTTTATTTAGCCAAATTAAGTGCCACGTTACTGAGTGACATGAGGTAGAGCAAAAAGTTATATTGAGGAAGGGCATTGGATGTTCAAAAATGGATGGTGACGTAGTTCAGGGACGCCCTTAGAGTGGAGCACACACCAATCAGAATAGAGGAAATGGGGGTATGGATATGATGAAATTCCTGGAAAATGGCAACGAGGAAGTGCCTTGCTAATCAGCTGAAGCTAACCAGCCAAATCATGACCCCCCGATCGGGACAGCTGTCCTGCCTGATGTCAGTGATTGCCTGATCGCAATGTCGCTGATTGGTCAGCCTAGTTGCCCTGCTTGATAGCCTACATCTAGTGATGGCCTTGCACAGAATTGTTTTAGAATTGTCTAAAGGGTTCTTTAGGTCTTAATGGGTTAATTCCTAACGGCTATGTCGCCTGGATACAATTTAACTGCTTTTGCACAGGTAGCACCAGGCTGTTTTGGTCTGTTTTGAAAGCACCAGGCCCATCAGATTCAGAGATATGCCCATGTTTAAGAACTTAGAACATAGCTTAGAACATAAAAAACTTTTCACTATACAACACCACAAATGGCCACAATTCGACAAGACAAGATAACAGATGGCTTAAAATATGACTTAATGTAATAATTATGTGTTGGGATTGGAAAATATGCATATTGCTACCAAGCACACTTACAATGATTGGTTCCCTCAATTACACGATTTCATTTGGTCATAATGCCTTTAGTAGCCTTGTCAATGTACTTAGTTTGATAATACACATTAAAAGTGGTTTCAGCTGATCAAAGCCTTGATGAGTCTACCACTACTTGCAGGCTACATGCATAAGCAGTGCCTACAGTACAGTTCTTAAAATAAACAATGTGCCTTGAATGTGTCTTCAAGCTAACGTTATGCTAAGATAATCCTTTGTCAATGCTAGGGTTACATAAACATAAACATAGGTAGCTACCTAATATGGAACAGGAAATTCAACGTTCATATAATAAATACAGTTTATTATGTCCCTGAGGAGAGTGAATAAGTGACTTGCAAGATTTGGTAGCTTACAGCTAGCTACCTACTATCCAAAGTATAAGGCTTCCTGTTGCTTGAGGCTTTCCAAAATTCCAATCAGCTGAGAACAGGTGCAGTTCTCATACGAGACGTGGGTGGCGCAATCTCTCAGAATGTGATGCTGTCATTTTTTAAAAGTAGACCTACTCAATTTTCATTAGAACTTGTGGAAGACAGTGAATATAAATTTAGAAACAGTGATACATGTAGTTACTGCAACAGTTGAGTTAAAGCGTAAGTGAAACAAATAATTTTGCCAAAGGTTACCAGAAATATTAGGAGTATCTTTGAAATGTAATGCATTAGCCAAATACTTTTTCGCTTTTGTGGAATGAACTGTAACTATACAACTAGATTTAAGAAAACATTTGTGTTGAAGTGTTAGCCATTTGTTTTGGTATTTATGAGTGAAGAAGATGACTGCACCCATATGACTATGATTTTAAGGTAGTTTAATCTTGTGCTACTGTGATATTTACCTCGCCCCCGAATTACTTTTTACAGTGTACCATGTTGTATCCCATAGCAAAGTTTGGGGGGAAGGTAAAAAGCCATATATTTTATTTTATTTCTAATGAAGATTATACCAAGTCTGTAACCCTACTACTTACAAGTTGCCTGACATATTGCATTCATGTATTCAGCTGCTTATGATGGCAGGTCTGTGTGTGAGCTAAAGGCTCTCTACTGCTCTGCTGTTGCCATGTGATGTGTGACTACAGAAAGAAGCAAAGGTGTCACTTGTAAATAAATAAATAAACCAATAAAAACGAGTACATCATATAAAAAATTAGAGTGCAGTTTATTGTTAATGTTATCACTTAATAAAATATGACATTGACTCCATTAACTTAAATCACAATTATAATTCAAATATTACAAATATAAATTGCTATTAGACAATATTAATATCAACAGCCAACATGTAAAGGTAGAGAAATATTTAAACCTTAAGCTGATTTCACTAATGAATGTAAATATATGTGCTTAGAAATTGTAAAGTACTGGCTTGTATAAATCCCCCTCCCCCCCCAAAAAAATTATCCCTTAGTTTCTACTTTTTTTTCACATATACTTTTCTTTATTTATGAATCAAGTCTACTCAATTCCACAGTGTTACGATCTACTCAATTTTTTCGAGTGTAAAAATGTTGCACCAATAAAATTGAGTACTCCGTAGGTTGACTTTTTACAGTGCAGTTATACCTACATAGCATAACCATTCAAAATGTGAGGCTCATCACGTAATTTCCCTTCGGTTACGAAAGTGTATAAAAAGATTGCTCAAAAAATGATTTGCCAGTGTTTATGTCTTTGCATTTAGTAAATCGTTAGATTGGGCTACTCAAAGGAGCTAGTCAACTGGACATCTTTTTGGAACTTGAAGACGTTTCACTAGTGTAGGGGAGACCGGAGCTGGTTGGATCAGGGGCAGGTTGAATCAGTGTTAACTTCCAAGCCACTATAGGGTGCTGAGACACAGTTCCAACACTAAAATGATGCCCATAAGGACCAGAGTAAGTCAAGTTATGTAAGAGGTCTCAAGGTCATTAACCCTTTAGGTGAGTAAAACTTTTTAGTTGTGGAGGGTCAATTCCTGAATTTTATACCTTCCACTTAACAACTCCCAGAAGTATGGAAGCCCGTTTCCGCCACTTTAAATGGAAGTTTTTTTATGAATTGCGAGATAGTATCTCACAATTCTGACTTAGTATCTCACAATTCTGACTTATTATCTCACAATTCTGAGTTACTATCTCGCAACTCTGAGTTGCTATCTCACAATTCTGAGTTACTATCTCACAATTGTGAGATAGCCTAAAGGCATTGGGCAGACACCCTAGCCTACATTCCCATGGAGATAGTATCTCACAATTCTGACTTATTATCTCACAATTCTGAGTTACTATCTCACAATTCTGAGTTACTATCTCACAATTCTGACTTATTATCTCACAATTGTGAGATTCTATCGCAGTAAAATACCATCTCAACGCGTGGCAGAAAATCATTCATGGGCCAATATAGGCTAGGTCAAATCGTTCGTTAGGTTACAGTCTGTTTTGTTCGCGATTCAAGAACTCGGTGTGGATTATACACTGCATTTGCTTTGATTGTAATACATTAAAACGGAGTGATTGTGGCATACACCATTGTGTACAACTACCCCATCCATGACTCTTAATAAGAGACGGACAGTTTCTCTGTCTGCAATTATGCCAGCAATCCAGCATTTCTGATGCATCCATCTGTAGCCGTGTTGTTGACCCGACATCTGTAGCTGCTGATGGATGAACTCTGCCACCTCGACAACATCCGTTTTATTACGCCTGCGCCAGAGCTGGTTTCTTGCCAAAGTTCTCTGTAAAGTGCGGAGGCTTATTTCAATGCCATGCTCTTCATCTAATAGCGTCCGAATCTCACTTTGTGTGAAACCACGTCGAAAATATCCTTCAATGATCGTATCCATTTTGAATGACCATGGGAATGTAGGCTAGGGTGTCTGCCCTTTAGGCTATCTCACAATTGTGAGATAGTAACTCAGAATTGCGAGATAGTAACTCAGAATTGTGAGATAATAAGTCAGAATTGTGAGATAATAAGTCAGAATTGTGAGATACTAAGTCAGAATTGTGAGATACTATCTCGCAATTCATAAAAAACTTCCATTTAAAGTGGCGGAAACGGGCTTCCATACAGAAGGGTATGGAAGCCCGTTTCCGCCACTTTAAATGGAGGTTTTTTATGAATTGCGAGATAGTATCTCACAATTCTGACTTAGTATCTCACAATTCTGACTTATTATCTCACAATTCTGACTTATTATCTCACAATTCTGACTTATTATCTCACAATTCTGAGTAACTATCTCGCAATTCTGAGTTACTATCTCACAATTGTGAGATAGCCTAAAGGGCAGACACCCTAGCCTACATTCCCATGGTCATTCAAAATGGATACGATCATTCAAGGATATTTTCGACGTGGTTTCACACAAAGTGAGATTCGGACGCTATTAGATGAAGAGCATGGCATTGAAATAAGCCTCCGCACTTTACAGAGAACTTTGGCAAGAAACCAGCTCTGGCGCAGGCGTAATAAAACGGATGTTGTCGAGGTGGCAGAGTTCATCCATCAGCAGCTACAGATGTCGGGTCAACAACACGGCTACAGATGGATGCATCAGAAATGCTGGATTGCTGGCATAATTACAGACAGAGAAACTGTCCGTCTCTTATTAAGAGTCATGGATGGGGTAGTTGTACACAATGGTGTATGCCACAATCACTCCGTTTTAATGTATTACAATCAAAGCAAATGCAGTGTATAATCCACACCGAGTTCTTGAATCGCGAACAAAACAGACTGTAACCTAACGAACGATTTGACCTAGCCTATATTGGCCCATGAATGATTTTCTGCCACGCGTTGAGATGGTATTTTACTGCGATAGAATCTCACAATTGTGAGATAATAAGTCAGAATTGTGAGATAGTAACTCAGAATTGTGAGATAGTAACTCAGAATTGTGAGATAATAAGTCAGAATTGTGAGATAATAAGTCAGAATTGTGAGATACTATCTCCATGGGAATGTAGGCTAGGGTGTCTGCCCAATGCCTTTAGGCTATCTCACAATTGTGAGATAGTAACTCAGAATTGTGAGATAGTAACTCAGAATTGCGAGATAGTAACTCAGAATTGTGAGATAATAAGTCAGAATTGTGAGATACTAAGTCAGAATTGTGAGATACTATCTCGCAATTCATAAAAAAACTTCCATTTAAAGTGGCGGAAACGGGCTTCCATAGAAGGGTAACAGTTAGGGATTTTAAAAAAATTGCTTGTTTTAAATGATTGTCAAGGGACTCAGCTATAATGTAAAATAAAGTTTGAGATCCAGAGGTGACTAATGGTAGCAGGCAAACAGTGTTTGTGAAAAAATCTGTACCTCAGTGTATAGGCGGGGTTGGTTGACACTAATTTTGAGACTGGTTGGCTCACTAACAGTTTACATGAGAAAGGCCCATTGGTGTAAAAAAAATAACAGAATTTGAAATGGGAATATTAAAAAGGTGGATTAGGCATTATTATAATTATTATTATAAATTTTCAATTATAATTCAAATACAACCATATTTGGTAACACTTTATAATAACTACTCCATATAAATCATGTATAATGTATTTGCAAACACTTAATTAACCCTTTGTTCACCATTTTTAACTATTATTTTCACATTATTTGTCATCCATAAATCAGTTATAAACATATTTATATTCTGTCTGCTTCTCTGTTGGCTGTTTGAAGAGGTGCGTACATCCAAAAAATATATAATCACAGGTGCTAGAGTTGACTTTTCAGAGAACCATATGATTACACGTTTTCAGTCATTTATTGTGTGAACTGTATTTATTTTACATTAGCTTATATGTGAGCCAACCAACCCCACCTACCTGAGCCAACCAACCCCATGCTGGGACAGGTTGGCACAATTTCTCAAAGCCAGTTATATCCAGTGATAGGCAGTAGCGCCGCTACTTGTAGCGAAGCTACTAGTTTAACTACATTTCCCAGTAACTTGGCCGTAGCGTCACTACTTTATTCATGGAGTAACGTCCCTGTAGTTAAGCAATTTTTTTGCCAAGTAGCGACGTAGCGTCCACAAAAGCTACACATTTCAGGGCATGCCTGAGGAAAACAGCAGTTACCTGCATCACAATATGGTTTTGCGCACAATAAAGTGAATGTCTGTTAAACATCATGGGCAAGCTGCTCCCACTCGTCTCGTTGTCTGCTAGTACCGCGGCGCCTGTGCATGCATACTAAGTACTTAGGTACATTGCATAGCTACCCTGCGTGCATACAGTTGTGAGCATGCAACAGTTTCTAGCAGAACTCACAATGCATGCTCGCAGATCGAACAAACCAGCCCTGGACCCGGGCAAAGCAAGACGTCCAGTCAGTCAGTCAGTCAGTTCACTCGCACACACACGATGGCGGAGGCAAAAGAGCAGGGCAATGACAGTCCCTGCAACGACTTTCCCTGGCCGTATCTTAAAAGATATATGACCCTCACAGAATCCACGGAAACAAAGTATGTCTTCAGGTGTCTTTTGTGCAACCCAAAGATGGTTGATTTCCATCTTACAGTTTGCAAGTGAAATGTTTTTGTGTGCTTTAACTAGGCTAAGCCAGTGTTAGAATTGACTGAGGATGTAAAAAAACGAATAATGGTGAAAACGAATGGCAGGCTAGCTAACTAACGTAGCTGGGGGAAAGTACTAGCCAACTGCTAAGCTAGCGAAGTACTACGTTTCCACAGGGCGAAATGCCAGGCGAATTTCGCCCGGGGGCGTGGTCGCCAATAGTTCAAGCAAGTTATCTAGCGGGACCTCTATGAGGATATTATCCGATGATAATTTAACAAAACTGTTCAATTCACAAAAAATAGTCTATATGACGTGAAATTTTGAAGTGAAAAGATTTTCTGGCCTGTGGCCTAATGTTATTTAAAATGTACTGAATGTATAATAACTTTGCCTGAGATCAATCGTTTTATTTTAATTAAGGTATCTGTCATTTTGAATCAAGCTGACATTATGTCGGTACAATGTAGCTTCTCATGTAGTAAACTACTTTTCCGCCCATTCATTTTTGTAGCTTAGCTCACTACATTTGTAATGGTGGTAGCTTTAGTGTAGTAAAGCTTAATTTATGGTTGAGTAGCTGATAGCTTAGCTCACTACATTTTACAAGTAGCTTGCCTAACACTGGTTATATCATACATTACTCAAAACAACAAATATTTTGTTGAGATTGTATATACCTGTTTTATAGATGAGATATTAAGCTTTCAGTCAATCGCACTTTGACAGCTAGGCTATAATGCACTGTAAGGGCTCATTTCCACCGACTTGACCGTGTACAGCGCGTAACCGTGTTCAGCGCGTGGGCGTATTCTGAGTGTATGACCATTGCCACTGGACATCTCTGCGTATTCATCGCGTGAGCGGGAATTCAGCTGCCAGCCCCGTCTTTAAATGCACTTGGCCAATGTCTTTAGGTGCGAATGGCCCTCAGCGCTGGCAGAGTGCAAAATTCACTTTAGACTGTAGGATGAAAAAGGTTCATCATTGGATGGGGATTCAGTCAATCAACCTCATGAAGGGGGAGGTAACGGAAGTTGTATTGATACTTCTCCATTGGTCAATTACCTGTAAACAGGTCAGAACATGTGCTAGGCCATGTGGAAAGTGTTGTGGCAAGGTGAATGATGGGATACATACACAAAACGGCATAAAAAAACATTTTTATGCATGTGTTTTGCGTAATTAGGGGTGCTGGACATCAAATTGTGTTTTATTTGTTGCATTGCTGTCTCTTGATTAGTTCAGTTGTGTGTTTTTTTTTTCACCCACCAACTGAACTTGGTATGAAAAAAAGGAAAAGAGTGTTAAAAAAAAAGACTGTTAAAAAAGAAAGGGGACTAATTGGTGTGGCTGTTTTTTACAAAGATGTGAATGTAAATGTAAACACAACCTCTAAACCTCTTTTTTTGTCTTTCCATAGGTGTCTTGAGTGAAATGACAGGCTATAACTACAACTGCAGCATTGTCTGTAAGTCAATAAACCTTTTTTTTGTTTTATTTCACCATAGTTTCATGCTCATCATGTGTTTATTATTATAAATGTATGTATTATTATAAATGACACGCTATATCTACAACTGCAGCATTGTCTGTAAAGTCAATAAACCTTTTTTTTGTTTTATTTCACCATAGTTTCATGCTCATCATGTGTTTATTATTGTAAATGTATGTATTATTATAAATGACACGCTATAACTACAACTGCAGCATTGTCTGTAAAGTCAATAAACCTTTTTTTTGTTTTATTTCACCATAGTTTCATGCTCATCATGTGTTTATTATTGTAAATGTATGTATTATTATAAATGACACGCTATAACTACAACTGCAGCATTGTCTGTAAAGTCAATAAACCTTTTTTTTGTTTTATTTCACCATAGTTTCATGCTCATCATGTTTATTATTGTAAATGTATGTATTATTATAAATGACACGCTATAACTACAACTGCAGCATTGCCTGTAAAGTCAACTTTTGTTTTATTTCACCATAGTTTCATGCTCATCGTGTGTTTATTATTATAAATGTATTATTATAAATGATGGAATATCACAAATGATTACAACTACTGGTAGGTTACACCATAATTTGATAGATTTGATTAGATCGCAAGTGCTGACTTGGAATAAGAAATGACACAACACACTGTGACTGTAATTCAAGACACTTTAATAATAATAATAATAATAATAATAAAGAAATGTATAGTGCATATTTGTCATGAAAAGAAATCAGAAAGTGTGTGTGTGTGTGTGTGTGTGTGTGTGTGTGTGTGTGTGTGTGTGTGAATGAATGAGTGTGAGAGAGAGACAGACTGCCACCAGGAGCAGTGGACAGACAGACAGAAGAGCTGTGGCATATGTGCAACAACAGATATCGGAACACACAAGAAATCAGGTGCTTTGTACAAGTGTACCACTGTTCATCAGTGACTTCAGTCAGAGGCCTGTGACTATGGGAGTTCGTCTACAGCCTTGATAAAGTCTTCAAAGGACTCGAAAGCCCTCCCAGAAACCCCCTTTGATGTGGACCTCTTGGTGGCCTCACAGTAAGTCTTTTTTTTGTACTTTTTGTGGCCCTGTGTGGGTTGGCTCCTTCACATTGCCCCCAGACAGCTCTGATCTCCGCCTTTTGTAGATGGTGGACCTGGCTGGACACACCGGCTGGCTGGACTGTGGTGTTAGGGGAGCTTGAGGTCCACTGGCAGCAGCTGGGAGGAGTGACGGCAGGGGTCGCGGCGCAGCAGCTGGGAGGAGTGACGGCAGGGGTGGCGGTGCAGGCATTGCTGACGGCTGCTGTGTCGCCGAAGCTGCTGCACTGGCGGAGGCCTGGAGGAGCGCAGGGGGTAGCTGTGTTGGCGGCGGCAGCAGTGGCGCAGGTGCAGAGGAGGACTGCTGCGGTGCTGGTGGAAGCGGGGGTTTGGGCAAGATGGCGTAGGGCTTTCGGACACGCCTCTGCGTGTCCCTCGTCTTCAGCGCTCTCGTCCCTGCCAAAGACGGGGTGATCTCGTACTGCACCTGAGGCCTGGCGGTGTGCGGCAGTTGGTCAGGCAGCTCTGGTGCAGGGGCTTGGCTGGTGGAGGCGATGCTCTGGTGGCGACGGAGGACACCCAGAGCTGGATCCGTGATGTTGGTGGCAGACAGGGCCTCCTGCCTCCTCAGAAAGTCGGAGATTGACCTGGAGTTTATTTTTAGGATGGGAATCCCCAACTTGCTGAGCACCGGGTCATCCACCGTCACCCTCTGCTGCATCCGCTGGTAGGCGCTGGTGATGAACGCCTTGAGCGGTGACCCCCGTGCCTTAACCTGGCATTCTGGATGGAGCCACAGCTGCTTGACCACGCAGTACATGAGGCGATTTTTCCTGGAGTCCACCAGGTGTGCCGCCGCATGCCTCTTGGTGAACTTCAGCCTCTGTACCAGTGCTGCCTCTGCCGGGTCTCCACACGTGCGGCCAAACAGAGCGTTGCCCCAGCGCGAGGAGTAGAGGCTGTCGAAGTGCTGTATGCTGCGGTCGTGCAGCTCCAGCTTGTTCCAGGCAGCGATGACCCTCTGCCTGGTGCGCTCGCTGAGGGCGAGCCTCCCCTCCTCCAAGCTGATGTCGACCAGGACCCGGCTCAGCTCCTCCACGTGCTCGTACCCGGGGAGACGGTGTGGGCCGCACACGTCCTCCACGGCCGGATCCAGCTCTGCAGCCACCTCTTGGTCGGTGAGGCGGATGTTGCGCCTCAGAGGGATGAGGTGGCGGTCGCTTTCACCCGCCGAGTCGTAGCCCACGTCCTCGTCCGACTCGTCCGAGTCACCCTCAGCAGCAGGGGCGGCGGCACCCTCCTCCCTCTCCTCCTCCTCGTCCTCGTCATCGGAAGCCTGGAGCACCTCCCGGGTGTGAGCGTAGTGGGTGGAAGCACTGAATTGCTCGGTGGTTGACTGAGCAAACAGGTACTCCAGGCCAATGCGCTCGTCGCCAGCGGGAACGGGACGCCTAAAATTCTCCTCCTCCACCTCCCCAAACAGCTCCTGGCACCGCTGATTGAGGCGATTCACCAGGGGAGACGTGTAAACCATGTGCCTCCTGCCCTGACGCCCTCTGACGCTCTCCGCCTCCCTGTCCGAGTTCCACCTCGCGATGCCAGCCAGCAGGTACACCTGGAAGGGCACAGCAGCACAGTGGGGTCCCGGGATCATCCTGGGCAGGAAGGCGTGGAAGCCCTCCAGGCTGGTGCTCCCCCTCACCGTGGTGTAGTACGGCAGCTGTACGCCGTTGCGGTTGACATGCTTGACCACGGTGTACATGTTACGGCCTGGAGGGTCCTGGATGCACTCCAGGTGCTTCTGCTGGTTGGCCCAGGTGGCGTCGATGTCGGCGTCGCTCTTGAAGAGGTGGATCTGGTTCTCGTCCATCCCCGCCGGCCCCTTCAGGATGTCGATGGCGCGCTGCACCCGCGCGTAGGTCTCCTGGGCCCCGACCGTCAGCCTCCTGACATAATGAGTGAGCTCGTATTTTGTGACACGCGTCTCAATCAGCTCGCTGTCAGTCAGGCCCTCGTATCTGGTCGGGTGCCCGGCGCGGATGGCCCGCAGCAGTCGCACCACGTCGTCCTTGTTGTAGGCAAAGACAGCTGCCGACAAGGCCGACTTGAACACTTGATATTTGGGGTGGTGGTCCGTCCTGTTGGCCCGGTTGAAGCGGTGGATCCAGTGGAATATGTCAAGGCGGACCAACATGCCAGCGTTTGTCCACTCGCCGAACATCTGCTCCACGGACGACACCCCCAGCTGGCGACAGCAGCCACGGTCGACGTACATGAGCTCAGGAGCCGGCTCTCCCGCTCTCCTGTACCGCTCCACGAGTCCGTCAGCCATGGGCTTCAGCTTTTCCAGGGACTCCTCGCACGTCATCACAGACATCAGGATCTGCTGCTTTTCATTGGCCACATTTGTGCACCATTCTGCCGTGCCCTTGCCTTCCCCGGTCAGCTTCTTGCATATCTGATGGCACAAATAAGAAGAGGGGGGGGGGTGTATAAATGTTGTGTATTGATGTTAAATAAATGCTTTTCTACATTGAGTATGTGTTGCTGTTATTATTATTATTAGTAGTAGTAGTACTATTGTTGTTATTACACATTTTGTGAGCACTGTTAAGATATTCACCTTCCTGGTGGAGTCATATTTAAGGACCTTCCCAAACACAGACATGATCTGCGTGCGGTAGTCCTCAATGTTCTCCGCCTCGGAAATGAGGTAGGCCTTCCTCAGCAGCCGGGGTTGGGGCAGCTTTCTCATTTTTGGAGGCTTCTGAAATTGGCCACTGAACATTCCTGCAAATGGGAGGAGAGACAGAGTGAAATTAGTGAGTGCCCAAGATAAAATGGTGGCATATTGAGGCCAATTAACGACGTGGCAGGCACGATACTCAAAAGGATCTGATATTAGTATGTCTCTATTTTTAACCTTTTTTAAGACTAACCAAAGTATTTTCTATGAGTGTAATGTGCATCATGCCAGAGACTCACCGTGGCGTCAAGACAGCAGGAAACACTGCTCTGTGACCGGGAGCCAGCTGATGAAGGATGTTCGCCTCCCACGACAGGTAGCGGCTGAGGGAATGCCCTTGCGACACCTTCGCAGCTTTCCGGCAGGCATCGCAGGCCAGTACCTCAGTCAGCATGAAGTACCAGCCGTTGATGTCACAGATGGGCCTGACGGTGCTGGAGTAGCCACACCGGTACAGGAAAGCCTTTTCGTCTTCCTTGGCAGGGCAGTCGGGCTTGGTGCAGCGGACGCTGTAGCGCCACACGCCAACCAGCCGCCAGAAGAAGACGCGGTGCCGGAAGAAGCTGTCTGCCACAGGGACCGAGCTGCCTTCCACATCTTGTCGGACCGCAGCACCTTCCTCCACCTCTTCCTGCCATACTTATCAGTAAAGGGCTGTGCCTGCTGAAAGAGGCCCCTGTCGTCATCCTCCTTCAGCCACTTGATATCTTGTTTGGGCAGCCCGGTCTCCTCAGCCTCCCAGGATTTGTGCCATCCTTCGAAGGAAATCACATCCTCGCCACCAACTGCCTCCTGTGACTGGCTCTCTGTAAACAGAGAAACAATTTGATCATGTACACACTGTCAAACGGGACAATTTTCATTTTAGTAGCCCACCCACTGGATGTGACCTGCATCATCTGTGTGCAATGTGCCATTAAACTAATGCAAGTTGTATTAAATTAATGTACCTTGTGTTTCATAGGCAGACAGAGCTTCTGCAAGGACAGCGTCATCTTCCCAGCTGAACTCTGCTGAGCTGGCAGCGGTGGCTGATGGACGGGCGGAGGAGGAGGAGGAGGAGGAAGGTGCTGTAGAAGAGATGGCCACTGGTGCTGGAGTGGCAGGGGATGGTTTTGGGGCAGCTGATTTTGACTTTCTTTTAGGCTTTGTGGTGGTGGTGGTGGGAGGCACTGAAGGAGCCTTTGGTGTGGTGGTGGATGCTGCTGCTTCTGTTGAAGGGGCCTTTGTGGTGGTGGCTGATGGATGAGCCTTGCTGGTGGTGGAGGAAGACGCAGGACGAGGAGGAGGTGACGGAGGGGCCTTGCTGATGGTGGCAGAGGCTTTGGTGGCAGTTGAGAGTGCTGTTGCTACTGCTGCTGCTGACGCTGGGGCCTTGGTGGAGGAAGAGGCAGGACGAGAAGGAGGTGACGGAGGGGCCTTGCTGACGGTGGCAGTTGTTGGTGCTACTGCCGCTGCTGCTGACGATGGGGCCTTGCTGGAGACGGACACGGCTGAAGGAGTGGCTTCATCCTGCTGAGGTAGGTAGTGGGGATATTGTCATTTCAGTTGTGGTGATTACATAATTGTTATTGCATTATTACTGAATAAACACGTTCAGCTGCACACATACCTCCTTGTCCAGAATGTATTTCCTGAACCTCTTCAGGGACTTGGAGCTGATGTCGTCCTCCTTCATGATGAGCCACTGCTTGACGGAAGTGTACGCCTCCAGAGCCCTCCTCCGCTCAGAGTCGCTGCCCGCCTGAGGATCAGCATGGAGCGTCTTGTGCAGGCTGTACCATCGCCACATCTCCAGGTAGGTGAACGACTTGAACCTCCCCTGTCCGTAGATGGCCCTGTCTATGTTCACCTCCAGGTGGCAAGAGACCGGGGGGAAGAGCTGGGCATACCTGACAAACTGCTCTTTCAGCCATTCGTCATTTATGGCTTTTTTTTTCTCAGGGTGCCTCATCTCCTTCGTGTGCCGGTCAATGATGCTGAAATTACATATCAACAATGTTACATAGTACAAACAGTATTAATAAATACAACAACAAAAAAAAAAAAACACTATGCACATGTGGATCAAATTTAGTGTACCACACTTACTATTTGCAGTAGCCGACATCATTCTCAACCAGCCACTTGAACGTTTGGCCGGTGTATTTGCCAAACGTGAACACCAGCTGACCCAGGACCTGTGCCTCAGTTGGAGTAGGCGTGATCAGCTGGCATTTCTTTTCAGCTGTAGATAGATAAGTAAGTGGGAACAAAAGCTAAGTTACCATGCGTAGACAGTAGTACTGGACAGTAGTAAGCACAGGATTGCACACACTATATCTGCACTCTTCTGTAAGAAAAAAACATTGGACTTCTTCTTCAAAATATTAATTCTGTCTTTAAAGTGTGAATGAAGTGACTGATTACATATTATAATTATAAACTTTCTCTGTTGGCTGACAAAATAATGAGATCTGGTCTTGTCCCAGGTGTGACAGGGGGTGGCTAGGTGGCAAATGGGATTAGGGTCACCTCCTTCCTGTAGACATGCTAATTTATTACCCATCGTTGTCTAACAATGGTGGTCCCGTCTGAGCTACCCTGCTTCCCCCATCCCCCAGTCTGGTGTTGATCTTGAATATACAAGTACTGTTGGGTGAGGGTGTCTTTTGTGTCTTTAGGTCAGACTTAAGGAACTGATTGTTTTTCAGACTTATGGATCAAATCAAATTCCTACACTTCCTACCTTCTTTGTAAGCCGTTTTTGGCTCTCTCAGCCTGCTGTCCACCGTCTCGCGCTTGCCCGTATGAGACTTCAGGTATTCCTTGGCCTCCTTGCTTAGCCCAAGCACACACTGCTGCCTGTCTTTGGGCACACTTGTGTCCAGAAGGCACAACACAGGCATCAAAGGATCCATTCTCTGCTGGGAAGAGAAAAACAGTAAGCTTGTTTGATACAACAACACTATGTAAATAGAAATCACTCTATGCCCTAGGATTATATTATTATAATGATACTACTATATAACAATGACACATGACAAAACCATGTAAATAGAAATCACTCCATGCCCTAGGATTATATTATTATAACTATACTATTATATAACAATGACTTATGACAAAACCATGTAAATAGAAATCACTCCATGCCCTAGGATTATATTATTATAACTATACTACTATATAACAATGACTTATGACAAAACCATGTAAATAGAAATCAATTCATGCCCCGGCATTATATTATTACAACTATACTACTATATTAAACTGTAGACTCTCGACCAATCCGCCATCTTTACTACACAACCGGCATAAACTGTAGACTGTAGACAATGGCCCAATCGGCCATCTCTAACGCACAGACTGTAGACTCTCGACCAATCCGAGGCACCTCCAATACATCTCTATGAATAGGAAAACTGTAGACTATCGACCAATCCGAGGCACCTCCAATACATCTCTATGAATAGGAAAACTGTAGACTCTCGACCAATCCGAGGCACCTCCAATACATCTCTATGAATAGGAAAACTGTAGACTCTCGACCAATCAGCAGTTGTTACTCCACGAACTGTAGACAATGGCCCAATCGGCCATCTCTAACGCACAGACTGTAGACTGTAGACTCTCGAGCAATCAGCAGTCGTTACTTCACGAACTGTAGACAATGGCCCAATCGGAGGCGTCGACTGTCCACAGTTTATGCGAACAAAAGTACTAATCGACATCCATTAAATTAGGCTACACCGGCACTTGTAAAACCGGTTCTCCCTCTTCAGAATAAAAACTATATCATAGCCTACTAGTATCTATTTTTAAAACAAGAGAAAACATATTAGTTACGTTACTGAACTCACCAGGACGTCAACACCCATAGATACAGTGTACAAATACATGTATTGAAATACTGTTAGGCTATACAGTCACTTGTATTTACGTCCGTGTAAACTTTCATATGCCTCTTAAGAATTAAAACAACAATGTCGTCGCCTACGACGCTACGTTTGAACCAAGTGAGAACATGAAGTTAGCAAACTCACCGCCAACACCGCTTGGCATTATTTTACACACCGCGATCGCACATAAACAGTCGATAAACATCATCCGCGGACATAATATCAAATTAACTGTAAAATAACTTACGTGGAATGAGGTAGGTTTCCGGATCTATAGCTTCAGACGCTTGCCGTTCAAACAAAACTAGCGAGTTACCACTCGAGTTACTATCTCCGTGTCTGAAAATAAGCAGTCGTTCCTCACTTTGATTCGTTTTATCCGCGTATCTGAGGTAAAATCCACGCATCAGCTGTTCATAACTTCGCTCGCCGGAACACTTCCGCCCACCGCAGGCGGGGCAGCCATCCGATTGGCCCGAGGGGCTGTCGCTAGGCAGAGCTGTAGACAATCGCGGCCGGCGGTTGGCCCGAGACTGTAGACTCAGGGGGCTCCCCATTGGACGAGAGTCTACAGTCTACAGTTGCCGGTTGCACTTTGCTGGCCCAGAACTCTGCGAGCAGCCATGTTTCCCTATCTCTCACTTTAGTAAACACAATATGTGTTTCTCTGGTTTTATTTCCTTATGTTAAACGTTGTTTAGCATAACTGCACAAATAGTACAACTTAGCACTTACGAACGGAACATTTGACATCGTTCTAAATCATGTAGGCTGATTGTTGTCAAAGCCTTTATTCACTCCCGGTACAAAAAAAGCGAACTTATTTTTAACCCCTTCCATAAAGTTATGATAAACTCTGCCTCTTTGACAACAGTCACTTTTTCCTACCTCGGATAAATAAATGTATTTATTAAATGTAGTGACTTATGGACCTTAATTTTGCCCAGTGGCTTATTGACCTTAGATTTATCAAACCGAATAGGAAACACTGAATGACAAGAACGAGGTTACTATTTTTTATAGCTCGCGTGGTCGACAAAAGACCGATTGAGGCTCTTCTTGCATTGACAATACTCCGAAAAAGAAAGCTTCAGCAAAATCTTGCTTCTTCCTATTAAGACCATAAAAGCTCCACCTCTATTATACCTACAACATGTTTGACTGGACAGCGTGACAACTTCACAGTTTCTGTGTTTATGTAGGCTAGTCAATGCCCTTGTAGTGCAGATCTGATATTGATAGCTTTCCAGCGTTTGTTTCATGCAGTTGTAATCGAGTGGTAATATTTTGCAGATAGTCGCGAGGTTTTTGAGGTATTCCCTGTGTCATGCACTGATAGCACAGTTGACATGAATTGTATAGCTGTGCCTATAGCTTTCAATGGGAGTTTGGCTGAATATTCTGATTCTGTCCGTATTCATTTAGAATGCACGTTAGCAGATTAGAGCATTTTCACTGCTACCGTGCTCTCAGCGTATTCTGCTCGTGGAATAGGCTCAGAATACGTAGCCTGGGTACGCCCATACTGCCTGTGACGCTGCATTTGCATTTCGCCAGCAAGTCAGTCTGGCCAAGCTGCCTATCTAAACCATTTCTGCTCAGCCCTTGGATAAGGGGCCAATGAAAATCGAGCATTTCAAAAGGCAATGACGCGGTACTTTAGCGACCGGAAAATCTATCTCAGTCACTGTCTACATGGCGAACATGGAGCAACCGTAAGATTTCAATGCAGCTGTAGCTGCTGTTTAGGACGAATTCAAAGGGAAGTTCTCTCTGAAAATAGAGCAGAGGGCAGCCCTTGAGGGCATTTGGGCCCTTGACTTTGATTTGTAGCGGGAAAGGGCGTTTTCGCAATGCTACCGACTTTGGTAAAAGTTTAATTTATCAGTTAGCCACGCTGGTAGCCAAGTCGATGGGGCTTTGCGAGAACGCTGTTGTTGTGGTCATTTCGCCTTTGATCGCACTGATTCGTTTTTCGAATATCAATATTGAATGACCAACACCAGCCACTCTCATGTTCACCTCACAAGTCTGACAGAAATCATTTAACGCCATTTCTATATCACTACAGGCTACTACTACTTTTTATTTGGATCAAGCAGTTTCTTTCGCTACGTATACATCAGAGGACAGAGGGGTGTGATTGGTTAAAGCTTCGTCCAGTAGCAAACAGAGGCATTTGAAAGAGGCTGGTTAAGCCCGCCTTCTGAGAAATGGGTTTACAACACAGCTTGGCCAGACCAATGCTCGCAGAGCATTGACAAGTCGCGATAGCCAGGCTACAGAATATGGACTGCAGCTAGAGAATAGAACCAAGTCTATTTTTCTGCGGGTGTTCTGCGCGTATTCAGCCAAAATCCCATTGAAAGCTATAGGCACAGCTATACAATTCATGTCAACTGTGCTATCAATGCATGTATTGACACAGGGAATACCTCAAAAACCTCGCGACTGTCTGCAAAATATTACCACTCGATTACAACTGTAACTGGATGTTTCACTGGACAGCGTGAGAACTTCACAGGTATTTCAGTTTATGTGTTTATGTAGTCTAGTCAATGCCCTTGTAGTGCAGATCTGATGTGATAAGGCCAATATTGATAGCTTTCCAGCGTTTGTTTCATGCAGTTGTAATCGAGTGGTAATATTTTGCAGACAGTCGCAAGGATTTTGAGGTATTCCCTGTGTCAATACATGCATCGGTTTGTGCAGGTGATCATAATACTGCTGTGCAAACCATGAAATGTTTAAGTCATGCCATATGGTTTTAACAAGAAAATTACATATCACGAATTGGCCATTTAACAGTTTCAACAGCTGTATTATACTAACCTGTACACACCGATTGAATTTCACTGTGTTTGTGCTGTAGGATTACGAGATATTGGCACTTTACAGTCAAAGATCTACTGCAGGTTTTGCCGTGGGTGGGGTCAACCTTTGTAGTAAGGCCCTTACTTCACCTCGAGAGCTGTAGTGAGAACTTCACAACTTTACTTCGAAGTTTTGGCTTTACTTCGGAAGTTTATCTGCTACGAAGGTTTCGAGAAACGCGTAGGAGGGTCTCTTCTACCTAAGTTCTCACTTCCATAGTTGTTACTTCCGAAGTACTACCATAGTGAGCTTCGAGAAACGCAAAGTAGCCTTTGGTGCGGTACTTCGGAAGTCACAACAATGATAGTGGCTAGAAAGTTAGCAACTTTGGGGGTGAGTTTCTCGAACAACTTCCTAGGTCAGCATTCTACTACCATAGTTCTACCGAAGTTACTACTACCAAAGTGGCGAAACCCGACCGTTTCTCAAAGCACTCGTACTTCAGTAGAACTATCATTGTTGTTACTTCCATAGTGGGCTCTACCGTTGGTCTCACTTCAGTGTGTGAAGCATGGAAGCAACAGAGGAAAAGCAGGGGAAAGCCGTTTTGATTGGATGGCTATCTTTTTTGTTGACATGCCATGACGGAAAATTCTTGTTGAAATTCTACGATGGTGATAATGATGATTAAGCTATGGCAAACATCTGGTTAAGCCAATTACCGTGTTAAAACGTGGCCATATGGCAAAGCCGATGCATGTAGTGAAGGGAATTATATTGTTATAAATCCATAACCTTTAATAGCGTTTTGACGTCATCTGCTAATACTAATAGCCATGTTTGAGATTCCAGCCCGTCAACGAGAATTGCCGGTGGGCATATAAAAGGGGTTGGTGAACTCGGACACGATTCCACTTCCTAGAGCAAGATGGAAAATCTCGCGGCCTACGCGTTTCACGTCGCCGAGGAAATCGACTTCCTTGAAATACCCCTGTTGCTACATGCAGAGGATGGACAGCGAAGGTGACTGCAACATTCCAAAATCAATGCTTCAATACAATACATGTAGGTACGATGGCATATTAGAGCCAGGTATAAATATTTTTGATGTTCGTGTGTTCCTCGTACATTTAAGACGTAAAATCCATATTTATACATGGTCCTAATCCGCAGTCTTACAGTAGGCTATATTATCTTAGGCTACGCCTTTGGGCTGCACTGTTACACCTAATGATGAAAATGTCAGTCCAGTCTACAATAATGAATGATTGCATGTATTGTGCCATGCAATATATGAATGTATACTGTACCCAATTCACAACAAATATGCTGGAAACAGACTAATACTAATAAAGGGGAAAGCAGAGTGAACATGCAAACATCCAAAACGTTTTGAAATAACGCAATGTTGAAGAAGCACTGACTACTCAGAGGTGTCTTCACACGAAAATAAAATATACACATACAAATCATCCATACATTGTACTCTGTTGTATTGTATGTGAATATGATATGCTGATGTGCTCCCTCTTCAGAGTTGTACCAAAAATCCCACATTTTGTGGAGGATATAGTACCACAGTACAGTGTGTCTGATTTTCAGCAGCATTTCAGATTGAGGCAAGACCAAGTAGAGGTGTGTGGGCCATGTCTAAGCATTCATAATAATTTCAATCAAAGAGTGCATTCCATTCATTTGCTTTTGTGCTGTTATAGGATGTTATCACCACACTCGGGCCTCATTACCAGAATCATCAGCACACGAAAATCCCTTTAGCCCCGTGTGTCCTCGCGTGCCTATGGACGCTGGGAAGTCAGGAGTCATATAGGGGGGTTGCAGATCGATTTGGCATAGGTCGATCGACCCTTATGCTTCGCTTACATGATTTCTGTGCCCTAGTGAACGTCCACTTGGCACACCATCTGACATGGCCGGTGGGGGATGCCCTGCAACTGACGGAAATCGGCTTTGCCCGTGCTGGTTTCCCCAGAATCATTTCAGCAGTTGATGGGTGCCACATTGCCATCAGGAGACCTAGGGCCACAACCCTAATGCATACCTAAACAGAAAGCAGCATTATTCCATCATTTTAACTGCTTTCTGTGACAGCAGGAGGCGGTTCTGCCATGTCATTGCAGGTCACCCAGGCTTGGCCAAGGACCCGCACTCCCTGGTCCCCGAGGGTATGCATATAATTGGTGATTCGGCATACCTGTTACTACCCCAGCTAATGAAGCCCTATAGGGACAACGGTCATCTGACTGCCCGGCAGAGGCGGTTTAACCAAAGGCTCCACTCTGCTCGGGTGGTCATTGAGCATGCCTTTGGCCTCCTCAAAGGCAAGTTCAGGAGGCTAAACTACCTCCTGGGTGGCCAGGGTAGAAGATATTAGTCGGGCTGTGACAGCCTGCTGCATCCTCCACAACATCTGCATTGAGCCTGCAGATCGGCTCAATGCAGAGGATGCAGCAGTGTTTGATGCCGTAGAGCATGTGGAGCCACATAACAATCCACAAGCGGCAGCATATAGGGATGATTTATGCAACAGCTTGTAAACATCACCCCCCCCCCCCAACCCCCCCCCCCCCCCCAACATTTTGTGAGCTGGTGGGTTCTATCCCACAGGGTGATGTGGCACATAAGTTAAGTGTAGCCTGGGAATACAGTGTCTTTACAAAGCACAGCAGTGTCATGCAGGCACAGGCATCCTCCAATCACACTCTATACCTTTTTAATAGCAGTGCTACAGTCATCAACACTCCTGCTGTGTCTCCACGTGGCAGCTCATGGAAACTGGAATATGGAATTCCAGGCAAAATCAGCAGGGGATGTCGGAGTTGTGGTCCCTAGAGGTTCATGTCATTTTGAATGGCTATAACCAACCACTTCCCTACAAATACAGATTAAATTAACTACATTTGACAAATGGGAGGGTTTAGTAGAAAACTAAACATCTTTATTTGGTGGTTAGAAGGGTGATAATCTCCTCTTGCCCTGGGGGTGCAGTCCCAACCCCAGAGCCACCAAAGATGTCATCCATTTTCTGTTAACACACATGCAGGATGTCATTCGTGGTACATTGTAGACACTCTAGTGAGTGGTCACACAATCACTGTAGGTTAAAATACCTGGGTGGTGGCTTAGGTGAAACAAGATAAGAAGGGTCCACATCAATTGTACTTACAGTGTAGTACTCCCAGCTAACCTGCTCTTCCCCAGTACTCTTTGTGCGGTCCTTTATTCTTTTGTAGGTGACCAGCATATTGTTTAGCTTTTTTCGCACTTCCTCAGGGGTCATCGCATAACCCTGCCTCTCCATGTCCTTACTGACTTTCGGGTTCGGGTCATGTGTCATGGTCGCATTGTTGTGACAACCTCACACATTTCGGGCATGTCGGACACAATTTTTTTTACCACAATGCAACATTGTCAGCGTCAGACTGCAAACGGATACAAACGTCTACCCCAAGTAAAACGCGCCTATTGATAAACTCCACCACGAGACTAATTTACCACTGGCAGGTATAGCTCAGTGGCAAAGTGATGTGCCCCTGACACTGTTCCATTTAGTCACGAGTTCAAATCCTTTGCACACCTATGGTAGCATTTAGCCTACGTTCCACAATCACCTCTCACGACAACATTTTAAGCTGAGTAACGGTGGCGCTTTCAGTCACGGATCACTGACCTGTTATACCGATACAATGCATTTCTTCTACATGTAGCCGTTTAATATTCAACCAAACTACAGAGTAGAGCAATATAAATCCACATTAATGTACGTGTGAGGCCACGCACATTTTAGATTTCTCTCATATGACTCATGTCAGTCTCGAACCTGAGCATGTCGTGTCACATTTCAATAGTATACCATCACTGTTCTGCCTACTGGTTCTTGCTATGTCCGCCAAAGTAAGGCCAAAGTAAGCCCACAGTAGCCAATCAAGTTTCTTCAGGCGGGCTTACTTTTGACCAATCACGTTCCTCCTTTGTGGCTTACTTTGCTACGACAGTTGGGCTTTCTTTTGACCAATCATGCTCCTCCTCCGTGGATTACTTATTGACGTCAGGTCTCTGGTGCACTCATTTCAATTTGAGCCATCCACTGGTGCACTGAGGTAAGCCTTATATTCTTCGTTATCGTAAAGGTAATTATGAATGTAATTGTAAATGTACGATTTTCGATGACAAATGCAGGAAAACGTTTCGCTACTGTTCCATAACGTTACAATGAAATAGTACTTAGAAAAAGTTTAAAATATCGCCTGATTGACGATAATTGTTTTTTATGTTCTGTCTGCTTTATGATAGCTCGAGTAGCTTAGGCTACTTTTAATGATCAGTTATGATAACCGTATATGCTTAAATCTCATATGGACGTTATACTGTATGTGTAGCATTAAAAGTTAGCCGTTGGACGGTCCGAGAGTTAGCTTACTGACATCCATGGGGTGGGTGGGGGTCGGCCAGTCGTTAATTCTTTGCCAACTTTGACTTCAAAAAATACCAGAAAATGCCGATGTTAATGTAAATGTTAATTCTGCTAGAAAGGAAAGGAAATAATCTACACAGAGAATAAGATGCTATCTTATTCAGATAGATAAGATGCTATCTGTGCACCCACATTTTCTTACCCATCTGGGGTGCAGACACCTGTGCAGTGTAGGTAGGAGGGGTGGATACAGCTGTTAGTACACAAGGCAGATCAGGAGAGGGGAAACAATCTCACACAATTAAATATACAGGTGTCTTTAACATCACTAGAGGTAACTGTCTTTTTTTCTTATTTTCATTCTGAAAATGTATGCATATGTGTGGGAAATATGTTAACCCACATTTTTTTAAACATCTGGAGTGCAGTAGGTAGAGGGGGGGGGGCACAGCAGTTAATAGACAATGTGGAGCAAGTGCGGGGAGGGGAGACAAGCTCTGTTACAGTTAGACAATTAAAAATGTTATCAGTGCACTCACATTTTTCTAATGAAAACTTATTTAACACAAATGATCTTTTCACATGGCACATTCTTTACTTCAAATTGACTGAATAATTCTCTAATGAAAACATATTTAACACAAATGATCTTTTCTCAGGTTTCAACAGCGGCAGAAGAGCCAAGAGATGAGTGTCCTTACTCAGGGACTGGGTACAGCTAACCTGATTCCCGTGGCCCCTGAGCAGCTTCCACCGCCGCAGGAACAACCGGGGGTCGTTCAGGTGACATCTGACCCCAGGCATGGGTTTGTCCTTCCTCCAAATCTGCTGGGGCAGGCTCCTGTTCTGCGCCCAGGCCGACGGCCCAGTGCTGCTGCCACCAGGGAACGGCCAATTGCTCCTGCCCTGCCCATCATACCTGCCCTGCCCCTGCTGCACAGCCCATGTCAGCTCCTGGGATGTTGCCTTTCTTCATCATCAACCCAGGCATGACTGGTGCCCAGTCACTGACTTCCAGCACAGGCCCAGCTCCACCCGTTCCTGCACCTCCACCCGTTCCTGCACCTACCGCTCCTGTGTCCCGATACACAGAGAGGAACAGGCGTCGGCGGGCCCGCGAAGAGGAGGAAGGTGGTGTCCACAAGAGGAAGTATGTGAGAGCGGTCACGTACAACACTTGTAGCCAGTGTGGACAGCCCAAAACAAAAGAGTTTGGCCATAGTTGTCATGGTAGTGCAACATTCTGTTCACGTGCCTCAAATGGCAAAACTCTGGAGGAGTGGTTGGCAGAACAGAGAGAACCAAAATAAGTTCATTGTTTTGCCTGTATAAATTGTAAATATTGTATTGTATTTTATGTATATACTGTGTGCTAGCATGTATAGTTCCTTGTATTTATATAGTTTTCTTGAAGTGTGTGTGTTTATTTTAATAGTTCTTTATTTTACATCTTGTGTTCAGTTAGATTGCATGTATAGTTCCCTGAATGTATATAGTTCCCTGCAAGTGTTTATGTACGTGCAATCGTGTGTGTGTGTGTGTGTTCATTTCAATTATTTTACATCTTGTGTTCATTAAAATACATTACATTGTGTTCAGTACTTTAAATCTGATTGTACCAACATTTAAGACTCCTGTCTCCTTTGTATCATCAAAAAAGCCCCCCACTGTCCCACACTCTTTGAAGGCACACTTTATTGTTATTATCATTTTATTAAGAGAAAGAACTTGGCCATGCTCATTCTTGTGCACCAAGCAGCTGTATTCGCAGCAACACCCAGCAACAGGAAGTTTTTGGTGATCTGTTGAGAAAAGATGAAAAAGACTATGTTCATTATGTATTATGTACTCACAATTCTGGATATAAACAGGGATATTATAAAATGCAAGTCACTGAGGGTTATGGTTTTACAGCCAAACACATACAAAATAATAAGTATTAAAGGTGTACTTCCATCACGTTTTCATTAATTTTGCGGTGTTCTCTAGTATTAATAATTGCCCTGTGCGCTGGTTTTGATGAAAAAAATGTTCTAGTGCTTGGTGGAGGGGGTGGGGCCGGGAGAACGACACGATTTCACCAGAGGCGTGACACGCTCCCTGCAGCTTCCTTTGCCCCACAGTCAACTTGATAGCAGAGTAAGGTAAAGGGGAAAAGTCAACTTGACAGCGCTAAAACTGCACACAGAATGTCTTCGGAGATACAGCCTTATGTGTTTGATCCTGAATCCGAAGAGGAAGGAGAGATGGCACAAGCACAGTCGCTTCCTGACCGTTTGTCAATGAACGTTTCAGAATGGTAATATTTGCACAACAAAACAGTGCAAGTGCCCGGCTAAATGCAGTTCAGTCATTCAACTAGCCTGCTAATCTTATGCGAGTCAGTCACAGGCTAACATCATTTCAAGCCCATTCGGTCAGTTTCTCTTATATGCATCTGCACACGTCTACGTCACGCTGCAGGCCCTTTTCGCATTGGGTCGTTTTTCCGCCTATTGTCTTCTTTTGACTGATATAGAAAATGGGGGTAGAAAAACATTTTGATATGCAGCATGCATATGCAACTCGGGGTGACCTATCATATTTCAAAAGAGCAAGTACTAAACGGTTTCTCGTGGAAGTACACCTTTAAATATACATGTTATGCACCAAAAGATAGATTACAACAATTAGATAAGTAGGCCTATTGTTACTATTTAGATTTTGTGTGTGTGTGTGTGTGTCAGAGAGTGAATACATATATGGCCATTGGTGGCACATGTGACAACCAACCCCAAACAGAGTGTGACAACCATCCCCATCTGACCTTGTTTGCTAGCAGTGACACTAGCAGCCAGAAGTTGTAGCATAACTAAGAAAAAACATTGAAAATATAGCTCTGTCTTTATACTTTTTAATGGTAATAGTTTTTCTAAAGTCAACCCATTAATTACAAAATTAGAAAAGACAACTTAAAGTTCTGAAAATTTACATTTTGACATGAAAAACCTTAATATTGATCTCACCTCAAAACTTTGTGTGAAACACTTGAACTGTCAATGTAGATGACAGTTAGTGGGAGGATAGTGGGGGAGCCTATGTATCTGATTTGGGGTCCCGTTGGCTTTGCGTGTTGATTTTTGGAGACCATTATATATTCATTCTAGGGGGGTCTAAGGAATTAAAAAAAACATGTTCTTGCCACTTTTAGTGAGTAGAAAAATGAGATTTGTAAACATACAGTATCTATGGGCAATTCTACAGAATTCTACAAATTGCATTGCTGTCCCTGAACCAAAAATATAGTTTAAATCCCATTTTTGTAGGAAAATGTTTGATGATATAAAGATGCAAGCAAATAACAATCAAAACCCATTGTAATATTTAATGTAGCTGCTAGCTTATTATAGAAAATATTTACGAAAATGAACCAAATGAACCAAAACGTGTTGAAATTTTGGTTGTGACATCATTGTGTGGTAGAGACAAAATGGCTTTCTTCATTTTGAGACATGAACAGAATATAAATAGAATAGAAAAAATGGGATAAATACGTTGTTTCATGTTGGCGCCGTGGTGAAAGTCCACAGAAGTCGATTGACGAAGTTTTGTTAACGGTTTGACTTCTTTGGACTTTCATCATGGCACCGACATGAAACAACACCAAGATGCTGCCTCTGAAAACACCAAGGGAATAGGAACGTATGCAGAAGTTGAAATACTTATAGGAAAAGTTCATGGGTGATGGGTGGTACTGAGACCTCGATTGCACCAAAAATGCAAAAGTCTGGCTCAAACGCAGTGGTTTTGATGCGCAATATGTCACGCAAGTGAGAGTCACTTAGTCTTGTCCTCACACGGTTTTTGTTAAAGTTCAAAAGTGAAAATGTCTTCTCACACGGGTATGTTGAGCCAAATAACCTCAGCATTTTCTTGGCGAATGTCCGAATCACTTGGAACCTGTCTTTATTCAGCTGGCGGTAAAAGTTCACAATAGGGAGCTGTAGGTGTCGATTTCGACAGACTGTGTCACACTGCAGTTCAATGAGCTCCATCTGCAGGTGGCCTGGCGCGTCATCAGGGAGCACAGAGAAAGGAGAGGAAAAAAGCACGATCTCCTTTTCAATAGCTGTAAAATCCCGAAAGCGCTGTTGAAACTCCTCAGCCAGAGATGAGATGTCTGCTGCATACTTCCTCATTTGCGCACTGACATTGTTCTGTGGAAAGCGGGTCATTATTTCTTGCAGCAATGGGAAATGCATGGTATTGGGCTGCATTTGTAGCAGGTGTCTGTAGAAAAGTTTCAACTTTCAGCTGAAAAGTTTCAGCTTTGATGCGTGAATGCAGTTCGTTTATCATGGCATTTTGCCCCTGAAGGCTCGTGTTCAGTGCCTTCAGATGCCGTGTTAGGTCAACTAAAAATCCCAAATCAGCCAGCCAAACAGGATTAGATAGTTCAGGCATGAGGTGCCCTTTTGGTGCCAGGAATTGTCCAACTTCCTCCCTAAGAGAGTAGAAGCGGTGCAGCGCAGATCCCCAACTGAGCCATCTTACATCGTTGTGATACACAACATCACCGTATTCAGCCTGGATGTTGAGTAGATACTGTTGAAACTGACGGTGGCACAGGGCGCACAGTGGCTCATATTCATGTCACTGCCCACCCCTCAAAAAAATCAGTAGCTGTGTCAGTTGCATCCGTGCTTTCGTCGCAGGCCAACGAAAAAAAAATCAAGCCCAACACCCTTTGTCTCTAACTGTCTCTTAATGTCGGATGTCTTCAACACTCCGTGCTATAGTGTTGCGAGACATGCAAACATTGGCAAATTCTTGCTTCTTCTCGGGACAAATGGTCTCCACCGTTGTCATCATACAGGCATTTTCATTTGCCTCACAACAAGCTCTTGTGAAGAAACGCTGCTGTGCTGTTAAACTACCTTCAAGTTCACTCACTTTTTCGCACCGTGCATTTCCCGTTAGCTTGTCATAGGTTGCAGCATGTTTTGCCTTGTAGTGCCTCTTTAGATTAAATTCCTTCAAAACAGCCACAGTCTCTTTGCATATTAGGTAGACAGGCATTTCACATTTCAGTGAAAAAATATTCCATTTTCCACTTGTCCTGGAAGCGGCGGCCCTCCCAGTCAATTTTCGTCTTCTTATTTGCCATTGCCATTTTCAGCCGTTTTCACACTGCAAGATACGACAGGTAATTTGTGAGGAGTGTGTGAGGACGGCATGTGTTGGACCCGTCTTATTAACAGGTCTTTTGACTGATATAGAAAATGGGGCTAGAAAAACATTTTGCTATGCAGCATGCATATGCAACTCGGGGTGACCTATCGTATTTCAAAAGAGCAAGTACTAAACGGTTTCTCTTGGAAGTACACCTTTAAACTTAGCCTAGTAACTAATGTCTTTTCCACTGATACTAAACGACTAATATCTCTGAAAACTCACAAGAAATACAGTGGTATGAGAAAGTTTGGGCACTCTTGACAATTGGCGTTATTTATATTCACCAATCATTGGGTGTTTTAATTCACAACTTAATTTTGATATATCAAATAACTGATGAGCACAGTCATATTTCAGCAGTGAAATAAGATTTATTGGGTTAACAGAAAATGTGCAATATGCCCCAAAACAAAAAAAAGGCCCTTGCATAAATGTGGGGACCTTAATAGAAAAATCATATTACTATTTAGTAGAGCCTCCTTTTGCAAAAATAACAGCCTGTAGACGCTTTCTGTAGCCACCAATGAGTGTCTGGATCCTGGATGATGGTATTTTGGCCCATTCCTTCTGGCAAAACCTCTGCAAGTCAGTGATGTTTGAAGGATTCCGAGCATGAACAGCCTGCTTCAAGTCATCCCACAGATTCTCGATGAAATTCAAATCTGGGGACTGGGATGGCCATTCCAAAACATTGTACTTGTTCCTCTGCATGAATGCTCGGGTAGATTTTGAGCAATGTTTGGGGTCATTGTCTTGTTGAAACACCCATCCCCGGCGCAACTTCAACTTTGTGACAGACTCTAGAACATTATTCCCAAGAATCTGCTGATACTGAGTGGAATCCATGCGACCCTTAATTTTAACAAGATTCCCAGTACCAGCACTGGCCACACAGCCCCACAGCATGATGGAACCTCCACCAAATTTTACTGTGGGAAGCAGGTGTTTTTCTTCGAATTCTGTGTTCTTTTGCCGCCATGCATATCGCCTCTTGTTGTGACCAAACAACTCAATTTTTGTTTCATCAGTCCAGAGTATCTTATTCCAAAATGATATTGGCTTGTCCAAATGTTCTTTCGCATACATCAAGCGACTCAGTTTGTGGCGACTGTGAAGAAAAGGCTTCTTCCGCATCACTCTTCCGTACAGCCTTTCCTTGTGCAAATTGCGCTGTATTGTTGACCGATGCCCGATGCACAGCGACACCGTCTGCAGCAAGATATCCTTGCAAGTCTTTGGAGGTGGTCTGTGGGTTGTTTTTAACCATTCTGACCATCCTTCGTCTTTGCCTCTCTGGAATTTTTCTTGGCCTACCACTTCTGGGCTTAACAAGAACTGTGCCCGTGGCCTTCCATTTCCTCACAATGTTCCTGACAGTGGAAACTGACAGCTGAAATCTATTGGACAGCTGTTTGTAACCTTCTCCTAAACCATAATGCTGGATAATCTTGGTTTTGAGGTCATCAGAGAGTTGTTTTGAGGCTCCCATGTTGCAGCTCTTCAGAGGAGAGTCAAACAGAATGAGAACTGGCATTTGGCCACCTGAAATACCTTTTGTCATTATTGGATGCACCTGTCAATTAAGTTCAAGGCTTAACGAGCTCACCAAACCAACTTTGTGTGTCCAAGTATCTTGTGATGCTTAGTTACAGGCCATCAAAGCAACAAAATTACAAGGGTTCCCACATTTTTGCACAGCCTATTTTTTACATTTGATTTAATTTCATACAATTGCATACTATGAATACTTAAAGTCTGTGTTTGGAAATCAAGCTAACACTTGGCTCTTATGGGCAAATGAAGGACATGCCACCAAGATAATTTTATGTGAAGTCAGAGTCCATTATTGTACAACCTCAGAGGGGGTGCCCAAACTTTCTCATACCACTGTACAATCACTGATCAAAAACGTTTACGATTTTGTTCATTGTTTTGCAAAAATGACATGAATCTTTGTAGGCATGTAGCCCTAGAACTTTTTGAGCGACTAGAAGCTTTTGGCCCCCAAGAGCCACCCCCCGCTGTGCCAGGGTACGTCAAAGAGGGGGAGACCGGCAAAAGTTTTTGCTGAATAACTCAGTGAACTTTTCACGCAACAACATGAAATTTTTGTGATATGTCGGTGTTACAGAGACGTATCGACCCAGCCCATAAACGCTCACTTGAAGCATAGGGCCACCTAGTGATAAGGCTAAATGCAAAAATTGGGATTTTGAGTTGCCAGTATCTTGGACCGAGAAGGTGGGTACTGCACAAAATACGTCATGCACGATCAGCACAGACCTCTAACACCACAGCATGTGCCATACAATTTGGTCCATAGGGGGCACTGTAATTGTACAAAATGTCATTTTGCCTGTTATCTAGAGAATCCTAATGTTTACAACCATTTTTTTTATTGTGAAATCTATTGATCCTCATTGAAAACACTGGTCGACACCCACTTCCAACGAAAACAATTTCTGTGAAATTTTAACATTGCGAAAACGAATCTGAACGAACTCATCATAGGCCGTTCATGTGAATCTCACCAAATTTGGTATATGCCATCTACAGACAATGCTGACAAAAATTTGTCGAAGGATTTATCTTGAGATAAACCGTTTCGAAGTTACACGTCAATAAACATCTAACACGTAACGTAAAATTCTTAAAAAGTCCATATCTTGGCTTATAAATTGCTCAAATTTGGTCAAAGTTCACATGCCATCTCTAACCAGCTTTCTGTTCATGTGTACAAAATACAAAAGGGGGCGATGTTTATTGGCGAAGCTAGGTGTCAAAAAACAGTTTTTGTCAAATAACTCGTCAACAATTTTGCCCAAGTCAACAATTTTGTGTTAGTATGTCGGTGTTACAGAGGCGTATCAACCCAGCCTATAAACACTCACTTGAAGCATAGCGCCACCTATTGATAAGGGTAAATGCAAAAATTGGGATTTTGAGTTGCCAATATCTTGGACCGAGAAGGTGGGAACTGCTCAAAATACGTCATGCACGATCAGCACAAAGGCCTCTAACACCACAGTACGTGCCATACAATTTGGTCCATAGGGGGCGCTGTAATTGTACAAAATTTCATTTTGCCTATTATCTAGAGAATACAGCTCGAAACACCATATTCGCACGGACTCAAACCTTTTCGGATTTATCCAGTTTAATTCCCAAACCAAGATGTAAATCGGCAATTCAGTCATGTTTCACTCCTCTGACAGGTTTCCCGAACTGTGCCTTTTGACACCTCTGTCTGCTCATGTACGAACAGATTCGTCTTTAAAGGAAAACGATTTCCAGGCCAACCCGCCATCGTAATAGCAATAGGCAATAGAAATAGCGCAGCTGGCTTTTCAAGGGAATGAGAGTATAAACTCTGTTTTTTTGCATGTTAATAACAGACATAACAGAGATACAGACACATAAAAGGGCAATGGAATAAATAGAAAATAAATAGGGCCTACTTAAGATTAAATTAAGAGACACCTAAATACGTACATAATACCTAAAACAGTTGCTTTGATGTGTAGAGGGGTCAATTGAAGCGCAACAAATATACTTTGTTATTTTGCAGTCTGATTTCTGTAGGCACAAATGACCTACCGAGTTGTTCTTTTTTTTCTCTGTATAATTCTGCCATTCAACCTATTGCTTCAGATAAACTTAAGGACCAGATTAGTGTTGGATCTTTTAAAATTGGTTCCATCTTTTAAAAAATAAGTTGGATAGTTGAATCGATGGATCAGCTGATATTTAAAAGAATTGGGGAGGTGCACACAACCACAGGGGGCTCTCTGTGTCAGAGCCGGATTACCATAAATTTACCATAAACTAGGCTTAAGAGGGCTGAAGAGGAGAGCTTTGAGACAAAGCTATGACAATACAATGTGCTCTGACTGCACTGCTCAGGCAGTTCCCTGAAGCTTGAGGTTAAAAGCCTGATATGGTGTCTGCTCTGTCCATTTAATGCAGGTCAAAAAGTATAATTTATTAGCTGTTGCTCTGTAATACAAGAAACTGGTTTGTTTGATTGCTTGTTTGCAGAGAGACTAAAATAGAAGCATCTACATCTTACCAGGAGTAATGACATTATAAAGGAATAGAGGAAGGAACAGTGAAAGCATACTGCGAAGAAGAGGACCTGTTAGCATGCAGAGGCCACTGTTCCTGAAGAAGAAGAGAGATGACAGGTTCACCCAACCGAGCACAGGCAGGAAGGTAGTGGTCAAGTAACGCATCACTGCTGATAGCCTCTTAATGGCACAGTCCCCCCCACAACTGCTGGCCAGACCTTTCTGCTTACAACTGCAAATCTGGCAAATGTTATCCATAACTACTCTCTCAAATGTTATCCATAACTAATATCAATAACTTCCACGATGAACCACCTTAACCCACATGACACTATAACAAACAATCCTGTGACAGCACCCTTTTTCCTACAAATAAAATATCATGAACCTTAAGGATACTTTTATACTAATATTAATAGGACCCTAATTATACTCTTGATAAACTTTCATAAATTTAAAAGTATGCCACGGTATGTTTGTAGTGTAAATATGGATGTATGTGGTCAGGTGTGGTTATTTGTGCCAGTATCTTTGAGTTTATTTGCATGTGTATGTGTACCTGGACCCATTATTCTTTCTGTCTATTTCTCTCTCTCTCCCTCACTGCATGTGTGTGTGTGTGTGTGTTTATGTGTGTGTGTTTGTACTCTTGTGCAAGAGGGAGTAAGTGAGTGTGTTTGAATCAAGGCAGAGGAGAAGAGATTGTCTAACATCCTGGCCCGTACTTTTGAGGGGCAAATCATTAACTTGCAGTGAGAAAACTGTACTCTGTAGTAAGCAGCAGCCACAGACTGACAGGGCTACTGTTTGATGAGTGAGCAGTGAACACTTTCCCCCTGACCACGGGCCCCTGCAGCTGCCTCACCAGCACTACTGACTGGAGCATAGAGACGAGAAACGCAGCGTTGGCTACATCCATACGTCATGCACAATGTATCAGAGTGCCTCAGCCTTTGCTATCAAAGCCACCCAGCTTCTGACAAACCCTTCCCAAGCTCAGCTCAGACCATGAAGGGTTAAGATGTTCTGTGTGTGAAGTGTTGCTGGATGTTTGCTGTGGATCTGGGGGCTGCAGTCACTACAGCAGTCCTTCGTTAATGACTTGTAGCCTACAAAATTCCTGGCACTCTCAGGTGGCTTCCTGCTAGCCTGGCTGTGTGCAATGATGAAAAGACAGAGATAAAATAAACTGGCAGTTGCAACTCACTGCAAGGAGCCAGAGCTGTAGCGTGGCAGCTGAGACCCTCGAGCCCAGACTCTTTTTTTTCTTTTCTACCCCACTCAACTCTACCCCCACCCGTTCACCCCTGCCTCTCTCCTCCCACTTTTTTCTTTTCTTGTTTGTGTTTTTAAGTCTCTTACTGACTTGCTGTATTGCTGTGCATGCTTAGTGATTTGCAAATGTTGGATTGTCCAAAGAAACAGCTGGCAACCATTACTGGGGTTGCTCTTTTTATCAAGTATGTGCGTATGCGTGCTTGTGTGTGTGTGTGTGTGTGTGTGTGAGAGAGAGAGTGGATGTGTTAGGTGGGGGGAATTAGGCTGCAATTACTCCACTAATTTAAGTCCATCCCTACCCATTTTATTTCAGTCCATTAGATAGGAGGAGTGGCCACTGCAGCTCCCGCTGTTGCACATGACACACATACCAAATCAATGCTGTCACACTGGCTGCTTCAGTGAGTACTTCACAAGCCATTGACCCTCTAATAAGAAGGTACAAGCTTTAAGATTGTATAGTTGATTTTCATGCCTTAATCTTTTATAGTAGCTCTCTTTGTTCATGTAACACAATAAGATATATGCAGGATGAATCATTGGCAACTGCAACATGACGGTCCTCATATGGATGTATAAATACTCACTCAGCGTTTTCAAAATAATATATTTTTTATTCCATTGTTTCGGTCTGTTAACATTATTACATGCTCTATTCATTTATAGGTTTAAGTACAGTTGCAAATCGAAACCGAAAATAGTGGAAATAGCAAAAGAAAGACATAAGTAGTGACAATGTGTTGTGTTCCACTTGAAGTAACTGTCAAAATGAGAATGTCAAAATGGAAAATGGTGGATAAACATGTCTATGACATTAGTATTTGAGATATAAAGTGACATAGTGGTTTAAAGAACCAGTTGGCATACAGAGGTACCTACATATTTTGGGATAATTATTCATTCAGTAGTTCCTTATTGTTGCTCTTGACATAGAAAATCATTTTGCATATGCATGTGACTTGGAATATAATATGTTCATTGGAAAGAGAGTTTATTTTCACTGACCGTTATGGCGCAGCACAGTCTAAAGACCCTGTCCAATAAATTATTGGTTGATTGTTAAATATGGCCTCCAGCACAGTATATTGTTATTCTCTGAAGTTTCTTGCCTTGCCACATTACACCACGGCAATTAGGCTTTAACCATTTATTTTCAAATATCACATGCCACTATGAGAGATAGTTACTACTTTGTGCGCTTGACAACCAAGACAAAAAACATCAAGAAAACGTCTTATCTTTGTTTCTTCCTTATTAAAATTTTAATCCTTTTTTAAGTTTCAGAGATCAGATTATCATCCTACAGTGAACAGTACAGCTGTTCTTCCACTAATTAGAATAGTGGAGACGTGAAAGACCAGGGCAAATATTTAGCTAACGATCCATTTTTAATGTGCCATTTTTACCCACAGTGGTGTTTCTGCTAAGGTCCAGCAGACGCTATTAAATTTCACCCCCATAGATACACAGTTATGACATGTAATAACTATGTGAATATAAAAGAGATTAATAATTTATGAGGAGCTAACAAATTAGGGCCATCATTAAAAAAGAGAAAGAAAGAGACAGAGAGGAAGGATGGTAAAAAATCCAGCTTAAAACCATTCACATTAAATTCTGGGTCCAAGGTAATGTTTGACTACCTCCCTTCATCAGGAGCTCTCTCTTTCTTCTCCTGTGTCTAAGCCCCGCCCTCTTGTGATAAAGAATTACTACATTAATTCTGCAAAATGAACTTATTGCTCCTATTTGTTTCAGGGCTCACTGGAGCATTCACCGAGTATCATGATTGTTGCAGTTTTTGGCACACTTGGTGATGGAGATCCAATTCAATGTCTTGACACCTACCTGGCCTTACTGAGGGGAAAGGGAGGAGATGGGGGTTCAAACCTCTTTTTGTGGCAGTTTTCTTTCTGCCTCTCACCTACCTATGTGGCTCTGCAGCTGTACATGAATGTATGAATGGCTAAGGGTTGACTGCATTTTCCCCCGGGGAACAATTGACCACTTATCCACAATGTGGCTATTGTGTATATGTAGCAGTCCAACAGTTAGTCTTTGGTTGTGAGGCATCTACAAGACCTTTTAAATTCACACACACACACACACACACACACACACACACACACACACACACACACACACACACACACAGACATACACCTCCCGAAAGAGGCAAGATATTGTATTTGAAAGCTTGCTCTGACGTCACAAGGTTATATATTGGCATAGGTATTCTCAAATCAGATGTACCACCTATCTTGTTTAGTTATTTTGCAATGCTGTAATACCTCTAGTACATCTCTGGATTACTTGTCATTTTGACAGCAGCATTTATGTTTATTACAGTCTGTGTGAATTGAAGTGAATACCGTCTCACAGGTTGTAAACCTGAACATAAAGGCATGCTCAATTCCCACTGAGTAAACAGCAGTCAGGTAGTCTTGAAACAGCAGTAGTGCCTTGCCAAGGAGCAGACTCTCTTGTGCATACACATTGCTGGAGGCATCACAGAGATAAATGTGTGATATTGCTATTTTTGCTGTCTTGCTGTTTGGAATTTTATTTGAATTGTAATGAAAAGGGATCCACATCAGATGTGTGCTTATAGTCACAGTTTAACCCTGGCGTCTCCTCCACAAAACCTCTCATTTGAAGTCTGCCAGGTGACGCTGTTTTAGATTTCCACCTGCCTTTTGAGAGCCAACCTGCACCAGGGTGAAAAAAGAAAGAATGAAAAAGGGTACATTTCCCCAAGGATATGCAGGCAACTGGGTGAGAAACATCAAGAGGCCAACTTTGATCGTATACATCCTGGGTTTTTGTAGCTGTGGCAGGAGCTCAAAATGGTTCAGATGATTTTGATGAGTCCTGCAGTATACAGATTACTTCCTTATCTCTTCCTGACTTTCTCCAGTCATTGCCTTTTTTTTCCTTTGCAATAAATTAAAATTTTAATTTTACATAAAAAGCAGTGATACAATTTTTGAAAAGGATTTTCCAATTGTAAAATCTACAGTAATTGTTCAATGATTATTACATGACAACAATAAAAGCGAACATGCATGGTCATCGTTTTGTACAGATAACATGCTAAAAAATTACCCTATTATATTTTAGGGCACCACTGTTGTATTTATTTATTTACATGTTTTATTTTCATACTGTATTTATTTATTTACATGTTTTATTTTCATACTGAAGAGCATAACTTGCTGACCATGACTTTGGAACAATTAAAAAAAAAAAAAAATCGATAGTGCAGGTTCTCACTCCAATCCCAACCTAACTACCAACCAACTACGGATCAGAATTGTTCCAGTTATCCCTGTGATGGACAGACAGACAGACAGACGCCCACGATTCCAATACTATAGTATTGCTATGCGCAGGTGTAACTATGGGAGGAGGAGTTTGTGAGTATGTATCACCACAGATTTTGTGTCAGCTTTCGGAGACAACAAAGGGACTACTAGAGCTAGCATGGAGATAATGCTGTCTTGTTTGAACAGAATATGCACTGTACCTTTTTTCTTTCTTTCTTTTTTTTCATTTGTGTCTTGAGCAATGATTTTTTAAATACATTTGATGTTTGAAGGTGGTGATAGGAGGGTTGGGGTATCTGAGATCAGGTTTTTTGGTTTTAGGGAGATTGTTACTTTATCACCATCTGATCTTCCATAGATTCAGTCAGTGCATAGCCTCCATAAAACCTAAATGTTTCATACAGTAGACTGAATTATGCATAATGACACATTGTTTTCCTGGTCACTTGAAGATTTAACCAGTATATGTTAGTCATTATACCTACTGTTCCACATCCTCACATGGAGATTATGTTGTATTTCTTTCTATATGTAAGATCATTCAGTTCTACCATGTTTCTTCTGTATGCATAAGTCAAATTTCCACAGGTAGCCTATATAAATTACCAGTGAACCAATGCTAATAGGTACAATCAGGGGTCAAATTGGCATTTGCTATGTGGGGGGCTCTGGTCTGGGGTAGGAGTGAACAATCTTTTTTTTTTTTTTGATGGCACAGAATGCACACACACACACTTTACTACACTATGTGTTTTTGCATTGCTGACTCACTCAGGTAGCCTACGATACTGTGAAATGTTAAGTTCAGATTGGAGTCAGAATTGGTACTGGCATATGCATGACATGTAATATAATATATGCCACATCTTAACATACTTGTCATACCATTACCACACAAGATACAACCATTACAATACCAAATCAAATTGCTATTGGAATATTATGGCTGTCAGAACATTTAAAATCTTGTCACAAATACCTGTAGAAGTTAAGGTAAAAAATCAGCATGTGAAACACATGCAGACGGGAAATGGTCAATGTCTTAGTGTAGCCTAAATACTGATCCTTTATGAGAAACTTTCAAGGCTTGCATAATCTTTGATAATCAAAACAGTTTATTTATTTTTGGGGATAAATGTTAAACAAATGGGAAAACAAAAAGTTAGTCAAAATGTCAGTCAAACAAAGTAATGCAGTGAATGCAACTATTTATTTTAAAGTGCAATTACATATTGTCAGCCTGATGTTGGAGACATGCCTTCAAAATGGTATAATTGCCTTGCCTTACTGCACAGATAAACAGACATGCCTATGGATTTCACAATTTTTGAAATGTAGCCTATTTGATATGGATGGTTGTATCAGGATGGTACATGTTTGGTCCTATGCAGAACTGCATCCAAAAATAAATAACCTACATGTAAAGATAATGTGAATTTAATGTTTATTTTCTGGCAAACTGTTTATCATAGCAACTAGCAACCAGCACTGTATGGTAGCTCTGGTCGAGTAGTTTCATATGATATGTAGATGGTATTTGTGTGATGATAACTCTCTAAGTCATTCAACCGAGAAGAAGTGATGTGAATTCTGAACCAATATGCGCACCGCGATTGCATCGCAATTTACAACACATTTATGCAACGCATGTCCAGTTACTTGGTGTTAAGTAGGCAGCCTATTTTGCTACTCACTAAGATGTTCCATAAAAATCATAGTGTCTTAAAGGAGAACTTCGGTGTAAAATGAAAATTTGCCTGTTAAAACATCATCCCGAGTTGGTATGTGTACCGAGGAGCAAAAATTATTCAGCCCGCTGCATTCAGAGTTAAACTATTTTTTATCGTTTGCCCCAGAAGGCTAACAATGGAAGTGGTAGGTGCCCTTAGACGAAGCACGACGACAAAGCTATTTTTAAACCATTAAAACAGCTCGAAGAAACTCCACACTCTATCGGTAGTACAACAAAGGCCCTGACATTAAAAACGAGGCACTGAGAACTTTGTACGTGTACACAACGTCTATTAATAAAACAGGTTTGATAGGCAGTACCTTGCTGTAGTTTCTCGTCGCCACCATGTTGGACGTCCACACTAGCCGATTGTCGAACACGGACCAGCGGTCAGAATAGGAGGAGAAGTAGTGCAATTTAATTCCGTGAAACTGGAGGGATTTCATCTGTTGGTGACAATATCCAGTCATTGTGCCCATTTAACAGAGCCATGGTCCCAGCAACGGCACCTAATCCACCAAAAAGGCTACATCTGAAGAGAGGTGCCATTCAGAAACCTGTGCGACTTGGTGGAGATGTATGTCCAACAACAAAGTCAAGAGAGAGCTGCAGCCATGGCGACAACAATCGGGAGATATTTCACAGGTTACCCATGCGTGATAAGGACACTTTGCAGCAGTAACTGGTCTTGCAAATCGTCGTGAAGACGCCCATCCACAGGCTGAAACAGAAAGATTATCAGTCTCTTGTACAAAATGGCAGGATATCGTCACCAACAAGTCGTTGCAAATGGACTTTTGCCATGGCTGCAGCTCTCTCTTGACTTTCTTGTTGGACATACATCTCCACCAGATCTCTTCACGACGATTTGCAAGACCAGTTACTGCTGCAAAGTGTCCTTATCAAGCATGGGTAACCTGTGAAATATCTCCCGATTGTTGTCGCCATGGCTGCAGCTCTCTCTTGACTTTCTGACCTACATAAGGACATAAACGTAGTCTTATTTCATTTAAGCCGGTATGACAGCTGTAGAAACTCTGGGATATCTCCGTAAACACAACCATGTGCCCTACTCATTAAAAGTAACAACCGACTGTCAGTTTGTATATGTCTGTATATTTAATTTATACTGCATGGAGCAACAGCTATAAATATAACCACTCCCTCCATGTAGGTAAGTGGTGAGGTGGATGAGTGGTTAGCTTGTCGGTCTGTCAAAGGAAGTGTTGTGAGATATGGGTTCGAATCCTGCCGAAGTGTAATCAATTTATAACATGTGAAAATGATCTACGGGACAATGGAATAACCGTGCTTGTGAGTCAGTAATCAGTGCACATACATCACAATATTACAAAAGTGCTCATTAACATTACTGACGCACATTAACTTTTATGCAACCACATTTTGCAACAGCTTTTGTGTGTTATCGGGTGTGTTTTCTACCTTCTTTTTACATGATCTGGCAATGCAATACGATAATTAAGTGAATTGGGAGTAACATAATTTATGCAGATGGTGGCAGTAACGCACAGACAGCCGCCTAATCCGCCACAAAAAGGCCAAAGGTGACGAGCAAGACGTCACGTGAACAAACACGACGGTCTCACGACAGGTCCATGCTAATCGTTCCAACTGCACAGCTTCACGATGGAACTTCCGATGGTTCGTCCAGACTTTGTTGTTGGGAAACACTTGCGTCGTTGAACGATCCATCGGACTACTGTAGTTGTAAACATCGTTGGTTGCTAAGTCTGGACGATGGTGTTGGGAAACAGCAGTGTGGTAAGACCATCGTTCAAACCTACGAAGTTGCTAAGGAAGTTAGCAACGACGCTTTTGGGAAACGCACCCCTGAACAGAACATGAACAGAAATATATAACAGAACCATTATAGACACACGTTATTATGACCGCCGCTAGCAAAGCTAGCAAAAGCAGTCATTATAGTGTTGCCGCGACTTTTTTCCCTTTTTTTTTTTTTTTCCAGCAATTTTCCGTCAACAGTTTCCGGGACACTCGAGTCTGGGGGACATTAATCTTTGTAGGCATGTAGCCCTAGAACTTTTTCAGCGACTAGAAGCTTTTGGCCCCCAAGGGCCACCCCCCCGCTTTGCCAGTGTCCATCAAAGAGGGGGAGACCGGCAAAAGTTTTTGCTGAATAACTCAATGAACATTTCACCCAACAACATGAAATTTTTGTGATATGTCGGTGTTACAGAGACGTATCAACCCAACCCATAAAAACTCACTTGAAGCATAGCTCCACCTAGTGATATGGGTAAATGCAAAAATTGGGATATTGAGTTGCCAATATCTTGGACCGAGAAGGAGAAAACTGCGCAAAATACGTCATGCACGATTACCACAAACACTTCTAACACCACAGCACATGCCATAAAATTTGGTCCATAGGGGGCGCTGTAATTGTAGAACATGTCATTTTGCCTATTATCTAGAGAATGCTAACATTTACAACAACTTTTTTTTTATCGTGAAATCTATTGACCCTCATGCACTGAAAACACTGGTCGATGCCCACTTCCAACAAAAGCAATTTCCGTGGAAACGAATTTGAACAAACTCGTCATAGGCCGTTCATGTGAATCTCACCAAATTTGGTATATGTCATCTACAGATAATGCTGACAAAAAGTAATCAAAAGATTTATCTTGAGATAAACTGTTCCGAAGTTACACGTCAATGTAAAATTCTTCAAAAGTCCATATCTTGGCTTTTAATTGCTCAAATTTGGTCAAAGTTGACATGTCATCTCTAAACAGCTTTCTTGTCATGTGTACTAAATTTTGTGACATTTCGTGATAGGGGGCGATGTTTATTGGCGAAGCTAGGTGTCAAAAAACAGTTTTTGTTAAATAATTCGTCAACAATTTTGCCCAAGACAACGATTTTGTGTTAGTATGTCGGTGTTACAGAGACGTATCGACCCAGCCCATAAATACTCACTTGAAGCATACCTTCACCTAGTGATATGGGTAAATGCAAAAATTGGTATTTTGAGTTGCCAATATCTTGGACAGAGAAGGTGGAAATTTGCGCAAAATACGTCATGCATGATCACCACAAAGACCTCTAACATCACAGCACATGCCATAAAATCTGGTCCATAGGGGGCGCTGTAATTTTAGAAAATATCATTTTGCATATTATCTAGAGAATGCTAATGTTTACAACAACTTTTTTTTTATCGTGAAATCTATTGACCCTCACGCATTGAACGCACTGGTTGATGCCCACTTCCAACGAAAATAATTTCCGTGAAATTTTAACATTGCGAAAACGAATTTGAACAAACTCGTCATAGGCCGTTCATGTGAATCTCACCAAATTTGGTACATGTCATCTACAGATAATGCTGACACAAAGTTATCAAAAGATTTATCTTGAGATAAACCGTTTCGAAGTTACACGTCAATGAACATTTAACACGTAGCTTAAAATTCTTCAAAAGTCCATATCTTGGCTTTTAATTGCTCAAATTTGGTCAAAGTTGACATGCCATCTCTAAACATATTTCTTTTCATGTGTACTAAGTTTTGTGACATTTCGTCATAGGGGGTGATGTTTATTGGCGAAGCTAGGTGTCAAAAAACTGTTTTTGTTAAATAATTTGTCAACAATTTTGCCCAAGACAACGATTTTGTGTTAGTATGTTGGTGTTACAGAGGCATATCGGCCCAGCCCATAAACACTCACTTGAAGCATAGCGCCACCTAGTGATAAGGGTAAATGCAAAAATTGGTATTTTGAGTTGCTAATATCCTGGACCGAGAAGGTGGGAACTGCACAAAATACGTCATGCATGATCACCACAAAGACCTCTAACATCACAGCACATGCCATACAATTTGGTCCATAGGGGGCGCTGTAATTGTAGAAAATGTCATTTTGCCTATTATCTAGAGAATGCTAATGTTTACAACAACAATTTTGCCCAAGACAACGATTTTGCGTTAGTATGTCGGTGTTACAGAGGCATATCGACCCAGCCCATAAACACTCACTTGAAGCATAGTGCCACCTAATAGTGCAACCTAATGATATGGGTAAATGCATAAATTGGGATTTTGAATTGCCAATATTTTGGACTAAGAAGGTAGGAACTGCATAAAATATCTCATGCACGATCAACACAAAGACCTCTAAAAGCACAGCACATGCCATAAAATTGGACCTATGGGGGCCGCTGTAATTGTACAAAATCTCATTTTGCCTATTCCTTTCACAAATCACTCCTACACACTATACAAACACACACAATGTCATTCATTCAAAACCCACATTCATGCCCACTTCCAGGAAATCATTTCCACACAAATTCTCACCTCACAACACTGCTCTACCACACACTCATCATACCAACAGTTCCCACATTTCAATACACTGCGGCGGTCATACCATGTACCACTATGTGGTACATCTAGTTTGAACTATATGATTGTGAACGAACTAATGAAACTTAGAACAAAAACTCAATAACTTTGTGCTGATTGGTATGTTTTATTTAGAATATAATATGTGCAATGTGTAAATAACAAGCACTCTGGATGGACAACACGTTCTCTCACCACTGGGAAATCCGCTAGCGACTGAATTCTACTTTACTTCGATGCCGATGTTTGTTTGCCTGCCAATCAAAAGGGGTGTAGTCATTTAGACAGTTCCACCAATTATAATGTGTAAGCCTAGCGTCTTGGCCCGCCCCCGCCCATCCCACTCCCAGAGACGTCGAGCGTCCGAGGAAATGACGATTTTCAGCATGTATCCAATGAACACATTGCTTCACTGCATTGAAAAAAAGTGCATCAGACGTTTAGCGTCAATGAGGTGTCCTACTGCGCTGTGCATTCAGAATCATCGAAAATCGTGTCGGAACTGACAATAATAAACAGAGTTATAAAGACTTAGCTATGAAGTTAAACACATTTCTAAGATGCTTCTAGTTTTAAACATGATGTCAATCCCAATGTAATGTAAACTCAGCATTGCATATTTGACCATTTATTGTGTGAAATGTTAGAGGAAGTTGAGCTTCCCTTGTTGTCTCAAAGGAATCACCCCTGGTATTAACCTTCTAGTATCAGAGTGAAATCAAGATTGTGTTGACAGTTAAATGAGGCTTAGAGCAGAAGAAGACGAAAACTGTTTTGTTTATGTTTGCCAGAGGTAGCCTAACTTCAGGTAACGTTATGCTTATGTGAACTTTGTGTCATTACGTTAGCATTTCAGTCGTAGCTAGCTGAGATCTCACCCTGGCTCATTTCTAACCTAAGTCAAAGAGTATAGGGCTTTTATACGCTTTGCTGAAGTATGGAAATTGAACTCGCCAAATGCACAATGGAATTTAACTGACAGCTACTTGTTTAAGCATCTCTTTTCAATGTCACATACCTTGCCTGCCTGCCTCTATTTCGCTTTGGTCCCTGTCAACTGAGTGTCACATAAATGTTTGGCAGCCTCAACTAACGCCTCTGACTCGCTGAGTACAAAGTAGCCTACTGAGGGTAAATCAGCAGTGTAGCATTGTAGAATCTCTGATCGCAACTGTTCTAATGAGTTTTGATAGGTCTATGGTCGTCTTGCTATCAGGAAAACTAGGTGGTCTGTACACAAAACCCATTGCTTTGCTAATTGTTAAAACGATATTGTTTAATTCTTCAGAACTGCAAACCGTGAAAAACGTTTCGTTGCTTTTAATGTGTCATAATGCAGCATGACCTTATGTGCCGGGGCTCAGCCCTGGACAGCCCCGGCCTAATTTAACCCCTGGGTACAATACTATGGGGTGTTATAAAGTACAACTATGCCTCCTGGTTGAAAGAGACATTATGGTGTGCTAAAGAATTATTAATTTTACTCATTATGTAATAACAATCATTATGTAATGACAGTTCATAGTAACACATGTCATAACAAATTGTTAATGAGTAGTTATTTAATAGTAACGTCAGTGCAAAACCATCTCAGAGAAATCATCAGTCTAGCCATTTACCAATGTGGTGACCAACTGTAGATCGCATTCTGCAGCAGATTACACTGATCTACATGGGACAACCAAATTTTGTGTGTAGTCCTAGAAGTACACACAGAAATGTTAATCACCCAAAAAGAAAAGACCTATGGACTGCAAAGGCAGACTCCAAGGACCCAGATTTAGTTATGAAAATGGACCTGAATGGGAGGTACTAATGAGAGTTGAATTAAAGGGGAGGAAAAAGAAACCTACACAAGGTCGTTGCAACAAGAGTCAAAATTTCACTGCTGTGAGGCATGGAGAAGACAGAAACTTTTTTGTTTTAGTGGACTGCCCATCAAATAAGCATAATTACCATCAGAATTCACCGTGTGTTCTGAGACTCCTGAAGGCAAATGGCTCCACTCGAATTAGCAACTCCGATAAATCACCATTAATTAGCTAATAAAAGCCAGCAGGTGGTTGGGAGCCCTGAGCCATTTCCCTGGTTGTTTGAATTATGTATATTACATGGAGGCTTTGGTGATAAAGTAAATGAAAGAGAGAGACATACACATAGAGCAAGTAAGCAAACGGGAGGTAACAACAGACAGGGGGAAAGAAAGGGCAAGTGCTCCCATCTCACATCACCTCAATTCACAATCCAACCCACAAGACTACAAGTCCATTTGACCCAATCATGGTGGCAAGAACATGCTGTCCTCTCTGCGGTACTGATCATGTCAGAAATGTGATTACACATTTCACACAGCCCGCTTGCATACGTTCACCCTATGGGGCCAATAAACACAGCTGGCACAACAAAGATGCATGAACAATATGAACATATGAATATGAACAATAGCAACAATAGCAGTTACACATTTTGTTAAAACTATGAACGTAAATAGTAATTCCCAACTACCATCCCAACAACAGTTACACCCCAATGCTTCGGTCAGTGGGCAGCTGTTGAGGAAAATCATTAAAATCCAGTGGCACATGAACAACTACCCAGTCCTGAGTGTGTTAGAAACACTAGAGATTTTGATGAGTGGCAGTGGCAACTGATAGCTGACAGGTGATTTACAGCATTCACAGTTTCTGTGTGTAGGTATGTGTGTTTTGAAACATAATTTTAGAACTCATTTACTCATATTTAAAACATTCTCATTTGGCTCTGTAATGCTACTGAAGAAATATGGTTGGATTTCAATACTTCTCACATGCACACATTTCCACATATTATGTATTATAAATGGTAATTACTGGTAAATCACTGGAGAAACAGGAACCCGTCTTTTCAGTTTGTAACATTGCTTGAAGTAGCATTTTTTGTCTTACTGTTGTACGACAGTGTCACTGCCAATTTTCAACTATAAGCTGTGTGTGTGTGTGCACGTGCCTGTGCGCGTGTGGGCATGCATGCGTGCGTGCGTGTGTGTGTGGGTACATCTTTCCTTTGTGGAAAATGGGTCCTTCTCTTTCTTAGGGGATACTTGTCCTCAGGCAGTCACTTGGCAAAGAGTGAAAGAAATGGCAGCATGCATTTCCACAGCTGGGCCATGGGAGAGGACAGGGCATTGAGTGCTCTGTTGTTTACAGCTGTCAGAGTCCCTTAGCACTTCTAAGAAGTGAAACTATGACTGTGTGTCAGACAGTTCTGCCTGCAATTTCTCTTTAGACAATTGGAAACTTCTCTGTTGTGGGCCTCTTGACACTTAACTGTAGAGGAATCCAAGAGGTTATTGTGGACAACTTCATTTCAAAATCTCCTGAAAAAAAGACGTAAAAACTTATAGTACCTCATTTAACTAAATTAATTAATCAGTCTGTGAAGGAGCACACATTGTCCTTAAACATGCCATAGTAACCCCAGTATTTAAAACAAGAAATGCACAAGAGGTTAGCAATTACCATCCTATTAGTATCCTTCCAGCCTTTTTAAAAATCTTTGAAAAAGTAGAAGAACAATTAAATGCACACCTTGATTTCAGAGCACTGCTACATCCTTTGCAGTTTGGCTTTAGGAAAAAAACATTCCACTTAAACAGCCTGCTGTAACTTCATAGAAGATATTAAATCAAAACTTGATCAGGGAGGAGTGGTGGGAGCACTCTTCCGTGATTTACGTAAGGCTATGACCTATCCATGGGGACATATAAATTGATTAAATCATGCTTAAGTGATCAACACCATTGTGTGCGGATAGATGATATCGTATCCCCATACAAAGCATGCACAATTAGTGTGCCACAAGGATAGGGACATTGCTTTTAAGTATCTATATTAATGACCTCCCATCTGTTTGCAATGAGGTCAACATAATAATGTATGCTGATGATACTGTTCTGTATGTACACAGGAAAAGTGCATCTGGGGTCGCAAACAAATGAACACAGCAAATGTAAAGAGTAGTGGAGTGGCTACAAAATTCCTATGTTCTTCTCCAACAAGCGAAAGATCACAGATTGTCCAGAAATCCAAATTAATGGACAAAAAATTAAGAATGTACAGGAGTTCAAATACCTGGGTGTTACTCTCCACCCATCTCTTAGTCTTAAATTTCATGTTAAAAAACTAAGTAACACACTGGTTCACAAGGTGTATGTGTGTGTGGATGACTTGGTGTGGTGGCGGTTACATATTATGGTATTCTACGTGATCTGTTCAGTAACTTATGCGATAATTTGTGTGGGGTGGGATGGGTTTGGGTGGGGAGGGTTAGAATGATAACTTGTACATATACTGTACATTTTACTATTTTATTTACTATTTTATTGATGCACATTTGCCTGTATTGTATATTGTTGCACTACCTGCCCAGGATCTACAGGTGGAAAATAGCAAAGGTTGCTAAACCTGGTACAAAAAATCTCTCCGTTAAGTTAATGTCCTTGTACACTGTCCCTCTCAAATAAATAAAGTTAAAAAAAGAATGTGTGTATTGCAACACAACATTAGTATTCTCAGTACCAAAACAGTACTATGTCAGGCTTTGTTATTGGTGCTTTTATTCTTAATACTACAGCTCTCAACAGCCAAGGAGCTAAGATGTTGTGTCTGACAGAATCTCTTCAAAGCAGAACTCTTTTTTCAGTGTTCTGATTTAGAATGAGGTATGGGACACGTTGCAAATTATTCCTACACTCTTTAATGTCCTTGACGTAACATTCTTCATTAGCCTATGCCAAAGTTTGTCAACAAGTCCAGCAGGGTGCTGAAAGATATTGTGGCACGTCTTCTGCATTCCCCCCAACACCTAGAAACAACAGCCAACCTCAGCAGACTTCTCTTTACTGACTGCTGTTCTAATTTAAATATCATCCAGCACCACCTTAGCACAATCTTCGCCTCTCATTAACTGGATCCACAACTTCCTTAGTAAAAAACAAGTTACAGCCATATTTCCAACATGGTCAGCCCCATATACCCAGGTCCCTATGTTCCCAAGGACTTAGGTTCCCAGTGTCCTATGTTCCCCAATTTAATATTGTGCCTAATTGGATCATGACAAATAGTTCCCTATTACTATATTCCCATTGTCTTATGTCTTATGTCAAGGGTCTTATTTTTTCAGGACCCTATATTCCCCAGCTCTATAAAACACATAATAGGCATATACTGTGGTCCACACCTTGTGCTTGAACTAAAGTCAGGCCCAGGTAACAGTTAATACTGTACTGTGCTAAGCCAGAGGTTTTCTTCATAGGAGGAGACATGCAACTGAAAGGTGCCATTGCATGAAAATTTCACTTTATAAGTTGTTTTTTTTTTCACATTAATATGAGTTTCACTAACCTGCTTAAGGTCCCCAAATGGCTATACATGGAGAAATCTGTAAAGCAAGCAATGGGTATCTGCTCCACTTCTGAAAAAAATGAAAGCTCAGACATGTCAATCTTGAATCTTCCTCTTATGTCATAATATGGGTAAAGGTTTCCCCACCCTCTTTCTCTGGTTTGCCTGCTCAGAGAATTTTGCACACCCCAAAAGAAAACGAGGTACGACTTTTTTTCTGTCTATGGCTATGACTGTACTAGTGCTGTCACATTGGGTTTTCCTCAAGAGATATCATGGCTTTCAAATGGGCGAAGCATGGCAGTTACTCTGTGTTTGGATGTGATCATGTATTTTTTCAGATACTTCATCCGAGCCTCACAGTAGTTAAATTTTCTTTTCGGTGGAAATGCATGCACAGAAATTCCTAGAACGTATGTTTGCACCAAATATTTCATCAACTTGGGCCAGTACAGAGATGGTCTTGTGGATTGTCTAAAGACTTACAGTAAGCCTGGATCAGTAACAACTCTCCTTGGCTCAGATACAAACCTGTAGGGGTTCACTGGACCTCTTGGCCCTGGTGAGCTGTCATTCTGTATCTTTGATAGTGGGCTGGGGCAGTTTTTAAACACACGTCCGGTTCCTCCACAGTTGTACCAGACAAATGGCGCTAGGCTCTGGCCTTCGTTTCTCTGAGCTTGCCTTGGCTAGTTGGACTCTTGTTAACTCTGCTGCACTTGTTGTTGTTGGCGCTGCTGGACCTGCTCATTTCGTTTGGCTTGGTTGTTGCCATTGCTGAGCTGACTGCAAGCTATGACTACATCTGCTGTGGCTGATACATGGGTAGTTGTAGCAGCTACTGTACTCTGGAGGAGAGCCATTGTCCTTGAGACTGGAAGGGGGTGATTTGATATTGTGGTGCAGGGTTCTGTTGTATTGTCTGCAGCTGTTGAGGTGGTGGGAAGGTTACCAGGCCATTTGTCTGGGCTTTTTCTCTTTTTTCTGACAGAGTGAGAGTTTTTGGACTTTGCTAGTTTCAATAGTGTCTGTCACTTGGTGGACTTTGTCACAATAGTGTCACTTGGTGGACTTTGCCTTCTGCCTCCATGTCTTGTTGCTTTGAATGATATAGGTACACAATTACATCGAGTTTATCCTAGGGTCTCCTTGTGACCCTCTCTACACTGGTCAAGATGACCTGCTAAATTTATCTCAGGCATGGCTTGTACTGGTGTTGAACAGACATGTGCGTCACATTTACAGATAATGGTATTCATTTGACAAATACAGAGAATTCATGAAAATCACCTAGAATTCCAAATTTCTCAAGGGCCTTTCGATATGTGCCCAGATAGTAAGTGTGCTGCTTCCAGTTAGTCTTCTTTTGACATGGACTTCCAGTTCCACATTCCTTGGATCTGAGACTTCACTTTGATAATAACCTCTGCCAGGAGGGTATGTAATAATTGGCATTTGTTTGTTGGTTGGTTAGCAAGATAACTCAAAAAGTACTGGATGGATTTTGATTAAAATTTCAGGGTAGGTCAGAAATGGGCTAACTTAAAAGTAGATTTTGGTGGTGATCTGAGCTGCCCTGGTGGAAGTTTGCGCTCTCTGAGTAACTGTAAAAATCAAAATAGACAATAAAAAAACAACACCAAGCACTAACTGACACCCCCCTCTAAGCTTTGTGTAATAATGCCAAATATTTATGCAATTAGGATATTTAAGACACTATTCTATCACCTATCACCAATATCACCGATATTGTTTCAAATTCAGTGCCAAAAATACTATGTATACAATTAAATACCTTATATGGTCATAAGACTGCACAATGTAAAATGTCTTAATGCAGAATTGAATTCCCCATATCCAGAAACATATATTTAGACACCAAGATCATTAAAAATTCAGGGAAAATGAACACACAGAAAGGTGGCCATCTTGGAAAATGGCGGCCATATTGTTTTTTTTTGCGTGGCTAACAGGCTTTTTGGAAAAAGCAGGTCTAGAACATGAATTGTGCCAAATTTGATGCTTGTATCACAAAGTGAATGATTCTTCAGCTAATCTGCTGCACTAATATTCAGTGAAATATTCTTCCACACTAGCTACATGACCATACATAAACCAACCAACAAAAGTATCATATCCAAACATATTTTAAACTAGCCATTACAAGACGTCCTGCTGTAGCTACTATGTTTCAACTTCTTCAAGTGCTTCTCCATCCCACACCCCCACCTTCTTCATTGGTCCACATCTCTCCTCCTTATTATGACCGCCGCTAGCGAAGCTAACGAAAGCGGTCATTATAGTGTTGCCGCGACTTTTTTCCCTTTTTTTCCCTTTTTTTCAGCAATTTTCCGTCAACGGTTTCCAGGACACTGGAAGTCTGGGGGACATGAATCTTTGTAGGCATGTAGCCCTAGAACTTTTTCAGCAACTAGAAGCTTTTGGTCCCCAAGGGCCACCCCCCCGCTGTGCCAGTGTCCGTCAAAGAGGGAGAGACCGGCAAAAGTTTTTGCTGAATAACTCAATGAAGATTTCACCCAACAACATGAAATTTTTGTGATATGTCGGTGTTACAGAGACGTATCGACCCAGCCCATAAACACTCACTTGAAGCATAGCGCCACCTAGTGATATGGGTAAATGCAAAAATATATTGCCATAAAATTTGGTCCACAGTATCTTGGACCGAGAAGGTGGGTACTGCACAAAATATGTCATGCACGATCAGCACAGACCTCTAACACCACAGCATGTGCCATACAATTTGGTCCATAGGGGGCACTGTAATTGTAGAAAATGTCATTTTGCCTATTATCTAGAGAATGCTAATGCTTACAACAACTTTTTTTTATTGTGAAATCTATTGACCCTCACGCATTGAAAGCACTGGTCAACGCCCACTTCCAATGAAAACAATTTCCGTGAAATTTTAACACTGCGAAAACGAATTTGAATGAACTCGTCATAGGCCGTTCATGTGAACCTCACCAAATTTGGTATATGTCATCTACAGACAATGCTGACAAAAAGTTATCAAAGGATTTATCTTGAGATAAACCGTTTCAAAGTTACACGTCAATGAACATTTAACAAGTAGCTTAAAATTCTTCAAAAGTCCATATCTTGGCTTTTAATTGCTCAAATTTGGTCAAAGTTGACATGCCATCTCTAAACAGCTTTCTTGTCATGTGTACTACATGACACTATTTTGTGACATTTCGTGATAGGGGGCGATGTTTATTGGCGAAGCTAGGTGTCAAAAAACTGTTTTTGTTAAATAATTCGTCAACAATTTTGCCCAAGACAACGATTTTGTGTTAGTATGTCGGTGTTACAGAGACGTATCGACCCAGCCCATAAACACTCACTTGAAGCATAGCGCCACCTAGTGATATGGGTAAATGCAATAATTGGTATTTTGAGTTGCCAATATCTTGGACCGAGAAGGTGGGAACTGCACAAAATATGTCATGCACGATCAGCACAAAGACCTCTAACACCACAGCACGTGCCATACAATTTGGTCCATAGGGGGTGCTGTAATTGTACAAAATGTCATTTTGCCTTTTATCGAAGGAATGCTAATGATTACAACCATTTTTTTTATTGTGAAATCTATTGACCCTCATGCATTGAAAACACTGGTTGACGCCCGCTTCCAATGAAAACAATTTCTGTGAAATTTTAACATTGCGAAAACGAATCTGAACGAACTCGTCATAGGCCGTTCATGTGAATCTCACCAAATTTGGTATATGCCATCTACAGACAATGCTGACAAAAAGTTATTAAAGGATTTTTCTTGAGATAAACCGTTTCGAAGTTACACATCAATGAACATTTAACACATAGCTTAAAATTCTTAAAAAGTCTATATCTTAGCGTTTAATTCCTCAAATTTGGTCAAATTTGACATGCCAACTCTAAACAGCCTTCTTTTGATGTGTACTAAATTTTGGGACATTTCGTCGTAGGGGGCGATGTTTTCTCGCCGAAACTAGGTGTCGAAAAACAGTTTTTGTTAAATAATTTTTCAACAATTTTGCCCAAGACAACGATTTTGTGTTAGTATGTCGGTGTTACAGAGGCGTATCGACCCAGCCCATAAACACTCACTTGAAGCATAGCGTCACAAAAATTGGTATTTTGAGTTGCTAATATCCTGGACCGAGAAGGTGGGAACTGCACAAAATACGTCATGCATGATCACCACAAAGACCTCTAACATCACAGCACATGCCATACAATTTGGTCCATAGGGGGCGCTGTAATTGTAGAAAATGTCATTTTGCCTATTATCTAGAGAATGCTAATGTTTACAACAACAATTTTGCCCAAGACAACGATTTTGCGTTAGTATGTCGGTGTTACAGAGGCATATCGAACGATCGGCATATCGAACGATCGGCATATCGAACGATCGGCATATCGATCACTTGAAGCATAGTGCCACCTAATAGTGCAACCTAATGATATGGGTAAATGCATAAATTGGGATTTTGAATTGCCAAAATTTTGACTAAGAAGGTAGGAACTGCATAAAATATGTCATGCACGATCAACACAAAGACCTCTAAAAGCACAGCACATGCCATAAAATTGGGCCTATGGGGGCCGCTGTAATTGTACAAAATCTCATTTTGCCTATTCCTTTCACAAATCACTCCTACACACTATACAAACACACACAATGTCATTCATTCAAAACCCACATTCATGCCCACTTCCAGGAAATCATTTCCACACAAATTTTCACCTCACAACACTGCTCTACCACACACTCATCATACCAAAAGTTCCCACATTTCAATACACCAGCAGTCATACCATGTACAACTATGCGGTACATCTAGTTAACATATAAAGCTACGGGTCCCTATCATGCTGTGGCACACTGTACATTGGCGGCATGTGCATGCTGTCATTACTGTTCTGTGCGAGTGCATCGCTCATTTTTTCCCGCAAAAAATCACATTGTCTAGATAGGAGATGTCACTGCACCCTTGTCTGGTGCAAAGCTCACCAGACGCTAAAATAAGGAAGTAAAAAAAAACAAGTCCACCAATGACTGAGCAAAACCTGGTATGTTGTCAGTTGGTTTCTGCCATCCCTGAGGATTAACTGCTCATGCACAAGCAGATGGGTCTCCAAAAAACGCTCTTGATGTCCAGGAAAACCTGCTATCACAATAGCAACAGGCCATGGAAAAAGCGCAGCTGGCAGTATAAACTCTGATTGGTTTATCCCATGTTACGCCCTGAACGCACCTATGATAAATTAGGTAACTTAAGACCAACCATTTTTGGGGGGGGGGGGGACTTGTCAATCCTTACATTATGGAATATGAAGGGGGGACCCATCAGATTATCTTGTCCCGGGCCCAGCCAAGACTGTCAGCACTCATGTCCCTGAGTACAATACGGTACCTATACAGTGTCAATACATGTGCAGATACTGGTGAGACATTTAAGCGTATTGTCAATATCACAGTCCCAATGCAATAGATCCAGAAGGCCATTTCAAGTCTGAACATAAGTGCCTTAACGTCCAACTCCAGGCTAAAATGACTACAGCTGTGTAACCTTAAAATATCGTGACATAAACAACAAATAGCATAGCAATCATATAACAACTCGTATATATATATATAACGACTAATTTTAAAACTAATTAATTAATTAAAAACTAATTTTAAAACTCATAATCCCTGGGGTGGCCTGGTCTGTCCCATGCATGGGCCAGTCACCTGGCAGGGTTGTTGGAGCTAGCAGGACCTGGATCTAGGTTATGGCTGGCCTCCAGGTCCACCGCGAAATGTAGCAGCACCTTGCGGAGGCGGAATGCATGCCAGCTTGTTCCATCAGTTCAGTCACTTGCACAGGGTAGGACGAAAATGACATGAGATTATAGCCTCCAGACCCTGATCCATTCCAGGGTGTTGAATGACCCTGTGGTATACTGCAGCATAAAATTATACTGGTGAAGCCTCTCATACCAGCGGTGGATGCTTAGGGACCTGTGTCCTGATCCGGATGTCACAATCAGGGCTGTGAATGCTTGGTGGTCTGTTTGTAGAGTGAATGAACGGCCATACAAGTATATATGCCAACACTTGCACGCCCAGACTGAGGACAGGTCTTTTCTCTCCCCCACTGAGTACTTCTGCTCTGCTGAATTCAGAGCCTGTGAGGCGGAAGCAATGGTCTGCTGCTCTATGCCACTGTGAAGCTGAGACAGCACAGCCACAACTGCAAAGTTTGATGCAGAAAAATTGTTGTGGATGGCAGGTGTCAGTCCATGTACAACTATGTTGTCCAGAAAAATCTGAAAGCAGCTACGGGTGGAACAGAAGACAAAAGGTACCCTGGTGTAGCGGAAGACTGTGGCAGCTGTGGTGTAGTGGTTAGGGAAGAAGCCTTTTGTATGAAAGGTGAAATGTCTTCAAGCTCCAAGAAGTCCAGTTGCTTACACCTACCTCCTTTGACTACCATGACCTGGATGAATGACAATCTACACAGACATCTTGACTTGCACTTTGGGAGGAACACCCTTCAACTGGTGCGGAAATATGAAAAGATCTCAAGGAAGCTAGCAGACTACAGGAATCACCTCCGATTCAACCTCAGATGCAGACAGTCTGGACTGGTCCCAAAAAGCTTACACCTTGGGTCCACCGTCAGAGGCCACAGAGTAGAGCAAATTCTACACAGAGCACAACAATATAGTGAACATAGCGAAAAGATACAACAGATGCACTTTACCACGGACGCACTGATTTTTCAGTGACTGACAGCACTGTTACCAGGGGACATCATAGAAGACAGAAGTTCAACATCCTCCAAGATAGATCACTCGCTGCCACCCCAAGCTCCACTGGAACACGAACAGATGGAGACCAAACCCGCCATGAATCAGACCAAGTGGGTAAAGAACCTATCCGATAGGGACCTCACCAAACCAGAAAGGGATGTGCTAGTGAAAGGACTCAACTTTGCCATTTTAGCTCATCACCCACAGTGGAACTTATCACGGCAACAGAGTCAGCCATCTGGAACAAAAAATACCTCAGGCAGAAGCAGAGCAAATCAGGATATATAGGAAGGTATCCGCAGCACTTACTAGTGCAAAGGTTCCACCATCAAATCTCACTTACTCGGAGAGAAAAGCAATTACATCTCTGAGCAAGGACAAAAACATCACCATTTTACCAGCAGATAAAGGAAGATGTACAGTTGTGGATGATGGATGATGTACTCCTTGCAACGATTCTGTCCCCTCTGATAGGAAACACCCCACATCACATCCAGGCTCTAAGAACTTGTGGTGTAGGGGTGGGAGCAAAAGCTGGACTGTCATGTTGCTTGTGTCGCATGCCAGCCTGGCACTGTCGCATGCCAGCCTGGCGCTGTCGCATGCCAGCCTGGCACTGTCATATGCCAGCCTGCCGCTGTCTCAGGACAGCCTGCCGCTGTCACATGACAGCCTGCCACTGTCACATAACAGCCTGCCAATGTCTCAGGACATCCTGCCAATGTCTCATCACACCCTGCTAATGTCTCGCGGCTGCCTGCCATAGCATTCAATCGCTCTACCGCTGTACCGTGGAACTCAATCGCTGTTCCATTTAGTGCTGTACAACTGCATGTACGGAAAGCGCTCTTCTTTTTCGCCATACATTAAAGACCACGACCCTAATAGTTCTGAAATGTTAATGTTAGGTATTTATGTTTTTAAGAATTGCTTTTGACAATGACTTTCGTGGTCTTTGTAGGATTATGAATATATCTGAACCAATGTCTGCCATTTTACGACAGAACACCAGGCCCATGTACAATTCTCTCCGCTTTAGAAATAAACGCGCCAATGCTCGAGGAAAAAAACTTGCATATTCCTAACATATATTCGCGGACATTTATCAAATGCATTTGCATGTTCACACATTATACTTTCATATGGACTTGGAATAAGCTTGGCCAGGAGGTGAAATATGATATATGCTACTGCACTCGTTTTCTTTTGGGCTACGTTGGGCTTTGCCTGATGACTAACACAGATGACACATCCAAATTTGCGACTTATTGTCACAAATATCATAGTGTATTTATCGCAAATTTGTGTGTGTGTGGGTTTTTTTAAGGAAATTGGACACTTCAAATTGTCAGAATTATACGATTTTTTTTCTCGAGCATTGCAATGTTTACTCTATATATGTTTATGATTAAAAGCGGATAAAGCGGATAAAAGCGGAGCGGATAAAAAAAATCATAGGCCTATCGCATATGACATCTGAAGTGATGCACCAGATTTGCGATGTGATTTTTAGTTCTGGCAAATTTGCGACTCCAATGAGAGATATATCTGATCTCATTCGCGACTTCAGTGAGAGATATATCTGATCTCATTTCTCGCAAACCTACACGTTTGATACACATAAATGCAGCATACGATATGGGCTAAGATAGACAACGAATTAGACTGCCACTGGCATAAGTAGCGTCGACTATTAATGTGAAGAAAAAAAAAAACAATTATAGGCTCCCAGATTAAAACTAAACTGGTGAGTGTGGAGCTTTTCGCAATTGTAGGCCTAAAGGCAAAAAATATAATCCTGCCCTTGACGCTAACTCTTTACCAAAAACACAGAATTTGGGAAATCATTCAATGCTTGGTGAGAACATATTTTTGTATTTCTGCAAAAGCGAATTGTTATGAAGAGACTGTAGTGGATGTTTTGAAGGTAGGAAACATACACTTTTGGAACCCTTTTGCCCTCCTTCTCCAGTTGTGTCCGGCTGCGGCACTCAGCCACTGTACTAGGAATTTAATGCCCATTGACATATAGGCCTAATAATAGGTGTGACAGACATTATCAGTTGAGATTCTGAGATAGATAGATAGATAGATAGATAGATAGATAGATAGATAGATAGATAGATAGATAGATAGATAATTAGATAGATAGATAGATAGATAGATAGATAGATAGATAGATAGATAGATAGATAGATAGATAGATAGATAGAAAAACTGTTAAGAGGTGCCATGCTTATCCCCTCATTATGTTGACAAGTGTGTTATTACAATAGGATGTGTAATACGTAGATGGATACTTTATTTGTCCAGAAGGAGATGAAGGTGTCCAGTAGCTTAAACACAATATCATACATACACATAGGCTCACAGACATAGATCACTCACTACTTCACAGAAGAGTGAGACAACTGTAACTGTATGTGTGAGTTAACAGATACCAGTTCATAGTTAAGGCAAAGCCAAATACCTATGGGATGGCATGCCAATGATAGGAGTCTGCTATCGTGATTCACTGTAATCAATTTAAAAACTGCATATTGTCAAATGTAGCCATATGGTTCTTGAAGTGGATATCATTAGCCAAGTTAAATAATACACAGATACAATTTGTGTTAACAAACAACCTACACTGAGGGTGTGCAAAGATGTGCCATTTAAGGTGACCAGACCTGTCTATGAATAGGATGTAGGTTACAAATGGATTCTTATTTTACGTTTTGTCGTTACAGTGCCAGGTAAAAGTTACAAGAAATCAAAAGATTGCCAAAAAACATAACGGCTATGTCGCACATATGTCCACAGCAAGGAGATGTATTAAAAATAAATTATTTTATGCCATAGAAAGGAGGATGGTGAATCATTTTCCACCTCATCATCATCCAACAGCTGCCTGTCCAGGAAGTCTGCATCCATGGCTCCAAGTTGTGCTCCACAATGTCATCTGCCTCCTTTCTGTGAAACCACAGCAGATGAGAGAACTGGCTCTTCTCTCCATGCATCTAAGAAAAACAGACAAAACACATAACTTTGAATAACTTGTCTTATTTCTCTGCACATCACATCACACATCACATAACATACTTTATCACAGTAGCTGCACCACGGTAGACAGAGGTTTCAGAGGGTACTTAAATGCTCCCCTCCCGGATAAGAGAACATCATAAAGGACTACCCCCACCCTGGCTTTGAACTGTGTAATCTGTTGCGCTACAGGTCAATTAAAACAAGGACTAACAGACTTAAGAACCTACATTATTTAATTTAGTGGTATACTGTGCAATATCTGTACTGTGACATATCGTATATTAATTAGCAACACCACTCTCAAAACCTACCTTTTTTCTTTATCTCCTTAACCTATCATACCTTTTTACTGTCCTACACTTGTCAGTCATACAAAAACGTACAATAAATCGACAATAAGTAATGAACGAACTGCAGTTTGCTGCATGCTAAATGACTAACATAATATGACAACTCGCGGTCATGTAATCAAATTTTTAAACACGAGTAAATACTGCCATTTTTAAGTAATAAACAAAATATATGACAACATCAACAAGTCAAAAGACTCATTTACCTCAGTGGATCCGATCATGTCCGTTGAACGATGTAAACTTGAAGAAACACAGATGCCATGTCACCGGCACTCCTGAAGCAGCAAGCAGACATTTAATATCAGTGTTTTATCTTTCGTATCAAAAGAACATCACGCCATAAACCTCATAATCTGTTGTATCACCGTATAGCTTATCGTGTGACCTTTATTGGGACGTTTTTAGATATCAAATTGGTGGCTGGACTGCCGAGATACAACGTTTAACGACATCGCTACCGGCCGCCTGCTACGCAAACAAGACAACGCGACCAGTAGGCAACTTCCGTAAGGCTCTGTCACAGAACAATGCTTCACTGCCACACGCATACAGTCTATGGCCACACGACAGCGCTTTACCGACGCATGACAGCGCTTTACTGACGCATGACAGCGCTTTACTGACGCACGACAGTAAGCCACTTCCGGTGACAGTTATACGTCACAGCTCAACTCTGCTGCTGCCACTGTCACGGCCACAATACACATTTCGCTCTAACCGCCTCTCAACTTGTGGTTACCCCAACTGGGCATTCATCAAGACTGACCATACGGAAAACAACAGAAGGAATCACATGGTAGTGCCTTACATTTTTGGTCTATCTGAAAAACTAAGAACAATCTTCAGCAAGCACAACATCCCAGTATACTTCAAGCCTGGAAAAATCCTCAGACAGAGACTGGTCCACCCTAAGGACAAAACCCAAAGACAAGACCTTAACAATGTGGTTTAGGCAGTACAATGCAGTGAAGACTGTCCAGGTCTGTATATTAGAGAAACCAAGCAACCACTTCGCAAACACATGTCTCAGCACAGGAGGGCAGCAGCATGAGCACATCTTGAACAAGAAATACAGGTGGTTTGAGAGAGGAGGCCATCTATGTCCACTTGGCACAACCAACTTTGAACAGAGGAGGGGGGTCCAGTCCAGTTGCTTACATCTTAGCTCCTTTGACTCCCATGACCTGGATGAATGAGAATCTACACAGACGTAGTGGTTAGGGAGTTGGTCTTTGGATCGGAGAGTTGCAGGTTCAAATCCCGCCCTACCTAACACTGAAATGGCCTTGAGCAAGCCATCTAACCCCACACTGCTCCAAGGACTGTAACTCAAACCGTGTAAATAACTGTAAGTCGCTCTGCATAAGAGAGTCAGCTAAGTGTAATGTAAATTAAATGTCAAAGATTGGTGATGAGATCTAGCACCATGCTGTGCCACTTGGAAGTTGAAGGATTTGGACGCATTTGTTTCCATGGCACACTGCCCAGCTCAAGGAGCCAACCAAGGCAATCTTTGCATTATTATATGCGTGTAGCACTGCGGATGGCATCTGTAGTAGGAAGGGCTTGATCGTGGGCCAGTTGAGAAAGAATACGGCCACTCCTGTATCCAGTAGTAATGGCACTCAGACACGCCAGAAAATGAGTCACATGTCCTCATTGGTTGATCTTGGTCAACTGTTTACCTAACATGACTGACAATCCCATCTCCATCAAAATGAATCTGTGAAAATGGCTGATTGATTTATATATTGGATTCACCCTGGACAATAAACTAAGTGTTAACCAAGACACCACTGCCATCCATAAATAACCAAAACAGAATCAGCTATCCCCCATATGACCTGCTACTCCTGCACAAGAGTATATTCCAACATCCCTTCCTCCATCCTTTACTGTCTACCTTGCTTTTTTACATGCTAACTGCTGTCAGTAGAAACAAACTCATATGAATCACTTACACTACATCCAAGGTAATAGACCATTCCCATCCCCATTTTATCAGGCTGTAACATTTAAGCACAAAACATTCTACAACCCCATTCACCCCCTGAAGCCATATTTCATTCTGCTCTGATCAGAGCACAGATACAGTCCCTGATGTTAAAACATATATACTTTAGAAAGAGCTTTATGCCCCCTAGCCTGGTAAACCAGCCCCTCATTCTTCATTTCATTTTGTACAGAGGGTCTGGAGCAGAGGCCATGAGAAACTATTTCCCCCTGGAGGTGTGAAGTTTAAAACAAGTGCCTCTGCCTTTACTCAATCGCTAACGCCTGGTTGTCACATATGCAATTAGCCTACTACACACTACAATTCAAATGTAGCACACAAGGTCAACGTCATAGCTCATAAACACACCCTCTGTTTGCTGATTGGATTGGAGTTGCTTGGTCCGCTTACATGACCCTCAAGAGATTCCGGTCCAGACCCTCTGTACAAAATGAAATTAAGTACGAGGGGCGGGTTTACCAGGCTATGTGCCCCCTGTGATAGCAGCTTGAAATGAAGGTGTCCAGCGCAGACTGTTTTTCTGTTATATATGTCTGTAGCTGTTAACTGATGTAAGAAATTATAGTTGCCCTGTCTGAGATCATGATGAAGCAGCCACTAAGAATGTGGCTTCCTGAATGGTAAGCCCATTATGGTAACAAGAACGGTCCACAGTCACTCAACCCCCAGATACCTGAGGTGTAAAAACACCAATCAATTGTAGTATGGGTTGTGGAACACAGCCAATGTTTTAAGTTAATGCAATTATCATGCAGAGGGTGTGGTATATTTTAGATGAAGGTCAAAGGTGATTGACATGGCTAGTTATAGAAAAAAGTAGTGGACAGAGCAGTATAGGAAACATTAAGTACATATAGGCCTCACTCCCATGTAGAACAGAATGTTCTCACTCCCAGTGCATGCAGAACTGGACGTACACACAGCACAGCTACAATATATCATACCTAATGGACGATGTAATGTATACGAAAGGGAGTCATATATGTGGGGTGAATGTCGCCTTATATGGTCCGAACCCAAAGCATAAGCCTCGAATAAAAGGGCTATGGCCAAAGCAGGGAATCTGAGAACTTCGGATGGTCAGGTGTGGGGAAGATTCTCCCAAGATCGTTGGCCAACAATCTTGCTACTCTTGGGGCAGTAACTCTGACGACATTCACCTCCGGTTTTGCATGTACTCTGTGCACGGAGTGTGAAATAAAATCCTGTACGTTTTCTCACTTAGACGTGTTGTTGAGTCTATTTTATTTAAGTGTTTCGATTAATTTGAGTCAAAGGACGTCGGAGAAGAATTTCCACGACAAGGGTCAAAAGGTCTCCAGACCTGTTTGAATGATCAACCTAGCTCATTTACATCAAGGACATAGGAGGAGTCTTAACAGCATAAATGGCTAGAGTTTGAGATGCTTGTTGTTCAGAGTTACACCGCTGAATCCGAAGTATGTTCCCATGCTTCGTCACTGCTCATTACTGGAATAAAATATGATTGCTGCATCAACCAAGAGACACACGAACCTTTTTCTTACACTGATTATCTTCTGTCAAGTCTTCTGTCATATGTTGTGTACATGAGTGGTCCTGGTAAGTGTATGTATGTTTGGGTACCAGGCCCTTTTTACCTGGAGCCCCAAAAGTCCCTTTAGATGGTCTTAGTTAAAATGTATTAGTCAAAGGAGCTAAGTTGTAAACAATTGGACTTCTTTTTGGAGCTTGAAGACATTTCACCTTTCATCCAAAAGGCGTGTTCAATTCTGGCCTGATGATGGGAGACCAGGAGCTATATCTGCAGATCACAGTGGAGTGGTAGACTACACCCCTCATTTCATGACAAAGGGTCACATAAGTCACCTGTCAAGGTGTGAGTCGGAGCGCCTTCAACCTCCAAAAACAATTGTCCACTTGCTTACAACTTAGCTGTAGTGTGAATTTAGAGTTTTTTAAGCTCCAAAAAGAAGTCCAGTTGCTTACAACTTAGCTCCTTTGACTACCATTACCTGGATAAATGGAAATCTACACAGACATCTTGAAATGTATTAGTTTTGCCCTGAGTGAAGTTGTTTAAGCAACATTATTATTCTATAAGTGAGCCCTGTGCATAAATTGTGCTAAGTGTGTCAATTGTTTTAACTCTACATCTTCATAACATCCCATACAAATAGAAAGAAATCTCAGCTTCTAAAGTAAGGGATATGTTATTTCTAAAAAAAAGTGTATACTGATTGTCTGTTGTCTATATATGTTCTGGTCATTTGTAGGTTCAAATTGGATGTTCAACACCCATAACATCTGCCTTGTTTGCCAACATAACATGGGCTGATGCTGGAAAGGTTATCACAAGACTTGATGTAACCTGGAGTTAAGAGAGTGGTCCTGTCAACTCCTTTGGATTGATTTTTCTATTGTTTGTGGTCACAGTGAGGCCTTCTGGGTAAATGCATGTGGCTAACAGTGAGACATTTATGGCATAATTAATGAGAATGATTGTTGCCTAATATACTTACTAATTACTGGTTTTGATGTGATTGATTTCTATACCATCTCCAAACTGATGTGTTAATATGTGATGTATTCCCTGATTCACTGATCTACCTGTCAGATTTGCATGCTCATTGGAATCAGCTGGTTCAGCAAATGGTTGGATAAAATATGTGAAGGACTTTTAGTTTCTGAAGTTGACATCTCCACCTCCGGATATAATGTGTGGCAGAAACGTCTGGAAATGCCAAGGTGTTAAGTTACATCTGTAAGATGGACACCTTATAAATTAGCTGCAGGATAATTGAGGTTTACTTATAGCACTCAGGCCTTGGCTTTCTGCCTATGGCTGATCCGTATCACAACCATGGCCATATCCTTTACCACCACCACCCTCACTTCTGTTGTAGGTATTGTTTAGTACTTGCATGTGATGATTACATCACCTGATGAAGCCAAAATGCCAAGAAGACAGTTACAAATGCACACACACACACACATCATAAAATGGGTGGGAAACAATCAGGTGTGCAAATAGATAGATAGATAGATAGATAGATAGATAGATAGATAGATAGATAGATAGATAGATAGATAGATAGATAGATAGATAGATAGATAGATAGATAGATAGATAGATAGTATAGTGTGTATATTTCCTATTTTTTAAATTTTAAACCCTGTGATATTTGTTCTAAAATCAGAAATCCAAAATCATGTGGGGTTATATGTACTGGAATGTTTTTTTGACAAGGGGCAGCATGTCCCCCTAAAAATTGTGTGAAGTTGCATGCGGAGCACTGAAGACACCGGTAAACTAATGTGTGTGCTTTTTTATTTTGTCCTTGCAGGGGTGTAGCAAGAAATCATAAAATGGGTGGGACCAGAAATAATCAGGTGGACCTAGCCTAAAACACATACATGTAGGCTACTGTTATAACTTAAACAGTCAATCAGATAAAATGAACCCTCTGTGAGTATGCCTATGTGTTCCTAGTTCAGATACAATATGTGTGGTGTTGGAGCAAAAGCATTTGCTAAGAAATCTAAACAAACAGAAACAAAATTTGTCAGCATAGAACATCTTGAAGAGGAACTTTGCTTATTTTTTCAAAAATTTCATTTGGAATATACATTAATTAAATTTGACCAGTTTCAAGTTAGAATGCTTAAACTGGCAATTGTGAAAAGGCTATGCAGTGCTTGAGCTTGAGGGGTCAGAGCACCACAGTTGCCTAATTTGCTTGTTTTGCCACTGACTCCAGTCAAAATTATTAAAGTTATTGGTATCTGAAAACATGGAGAACAGCTTTCCTTATACATCTGTCTTTTTACTCCTATTGTGTGTAAGCTGCTAACCTTTCTTCCACTTCCAAACTGGGTAGAGTTGCAATTAATTTTTCAGCCCTATGATGACAATGTTGGTCATTCTTCTTCTGCTGCCTGCTAACAAACCTGATGATTTTTTGTTGATAAACTAGCCATAGTCAGCACAAGGTGGTATTTCTGCTTTTTTACATGTTAAATTGTATTCATGCGAGTTTATGCTGGGGCCCATGGAACCGAAAACATGAAGGAGAATGTCTGGTTGGATGGAGCCTAACAGGAAGTCGGTCGGGTGGAAATCAAGTGTCTCATTATCAAAGGAAAATATCCAAATAAAGTGTGAACCTTCATTTTAAAATATCGTAGCCTACTTGATTCCTCTCCTCACGACCTAAGCTATAAGTCAAAACACTGAGCTAGACCTTTTCTGCTTGCCCAACGACACCATCTCTCTCTCTCTCTCTCTCTCTCTCTCTCTCTCTCTCTCACACACACACACACACGCACACACACACGTGTGTATGTGTGCAGGGCTGTAGCCAAGATTTGAAAACTACTGAGGTCAATGATGCGCGAGCTTCCTGCTGCGGACAGCTTTAAGGAGATCTTTTGCAGAAATGACTTTTGGTTGTGTTTGGACACTTTTCAATGACCCCGTAATAATCTTTCATCTTGTAAAAACACAAGTTATCCAAATCGAGGCCTTAGCTTATGAAAAAATCCCTCCACTTTTAGGCCTACTGAAAGACCAGAGCTGTCCAAATCATTTCTACATGTGTCTTTACACCACAGCAAAATCAATCAGACGTCAGAACGCTTTTTACAAATTGCTTTGGCTTACCGGGTAATATCTTAAAGTTCACAAACAATGGACATCTATACTGCTAAACCTGGAGTTGTTTTAACAGCTTTAAGTGCGCCAATGGTTACCATGCACACGCTGTAGAATGGGTGCTGGCAGTGTCTTGAACTGCGTGGTTTTTTTTTTAATAGAGTCGTGCACTCTAAAATGTCTTTGTTTTTCTGTTCTAACACTGTGCGTTCGTTTCATTGATTGGGATTGTCTGAATCGCTTTCCAATCCGTTGTAAATCCAGCTTAACCCACATGTTATCCTCATAACATTCTATTAGAAAATTCCCCATTAGGCTACTCCGCAGCAAACCTCATTGAAAAAACAAAAAAACAAAAAACAATAAAAGCCGTTACAAAGTGGTAGAAAATGGTGAAAATGTGACTTTGTTGTTAACTTGTAAAATGAGCTTTAATTCAGCAGTTGTAAGATTAATGGCATTATCCAAGTAGATACTAATCAGCTCCTGAAGATTTGCAATGACACTGTGTTGCAGTTGTGCGCTTGTGTTCTGTCTGCCTGTTGTAGCCCATGACTGTATAGCGTTTAGTGTTGCGCGGCAACCACTTCCCCAAAGGAATGGCGAAAGAATTATTATTTCTTTATACACGATCTTATTTTTTTAGTTTGTGTGACTTTATTTATTGAAATCTGATCAAACATTAGTTTAACGGCACTCGCATCGTGTCTAACAACACCCCTTAGCTGTTTTAAATCCAGCGCAAACCCACGGCCTCTTCTGGTTTATTGCGTAGTTCTTGCTCTCTCACGCACGCAAAATACAGACGGAGAGGAACCAGTCCCACCAAGAATCTCTTACCCTCTCTAATATCACAGTTAGGCCTATCTATGGCAAAAGTGAGTTGGAACGTTCCACTGTAGGGCATTGTTTTTGGCTTATTTGATTGATTTATTTGAATGTTTTATTTTCAAAATTACAAACAAGATAGGCTACAACTGTGCTGCTACGAAAATGTAAAATTTAACAGCTTATTAAAAGTGCGCTGATGGTTACCATGAAAAACCACTTGCAGTGTCTACTGGACTGCGTTCACTTCCCCGAGTCGCGCACCCATAGGCCTACTTGGACATTCAGTAGGCTATACAAATCTCGATAAGGCTGATTCGGAGGTAAGACAAACCTGAAAATGTAGTTTTCGCCATCTTAAGACTGAGATAGGCATTCTCTAGATAATCTCAAGCATAACGTCAGCCGTGTCAAAGGAACTTTTATGATGGTTGTAAAAGAAAAATTCGGCCGTATTACGATGTAGTAAAACACGTTGCCATCTCGGGGTTTAAGGAGAGTTGTTTTAAAACATACTAAGCATAACGCGGGTAAATGGTCGTGATCAGTTGGTCATAATTGGGTGCCCAAATGCCTTTGGGCAGCAGATGAGCCTTTTTATTATAAGTAAAAAAAACGGGCGTCCTTTCGATGTTGCGTGATTCCTCCAGGCAAAAGCAATAAAAGGAGTAATTAGAATGCTAAAGACAGATGTAAATAATGGGAATGAGACAGTGCTGAAGGATGAGGCTTCGAGGTCAGACTCTCATCAAAAAACCCAGTTGGTAGCAAATGACATGACTCCTGGTGCCAGAGGCCTCGGGCTACTGTAGACTGCGGGCATAATGTGGACTAAATTAGCTCGGCGGCAATGCGTTTTCGCCACTGAAAAGAGAGAGAATAAACACATACATTGGCTAACACTAAACACAGTAGCTTACATAATATATGTGCTATTATGTGAGTTGTTCCGTTTAAATTGTCTGCCATTAAGTCGGCTACTGTGTGGGTTAAAGTTAGCTGATATTCAGTATAATGCGCGGTATGTAGATGGTTATTTGTCAGGCATGTGCCATAAGAAAAGGTTGTATTGGGTCTAATATCTCTTATTTATTTATCTCACGTGGACATCGATATCGTGAACATCATGGGCCTAAATGTAGTCTACATGCACTCTAAATCATGTAATGTCTTGCATTTTATCCCCAGCATTGATTGTGTTGCATTGGAAGTGTGTGTGTGTGTGTGTGTGTGTGTGGAGAGAGAGAGAATGGGCTAGAATGGTTATGGGTAAATTTACACTTGCGCAGAAGATTTTGATCTCAGATTGAGCTTGACAGAAACGAACTGGAATTAATTCGTTCCGAAGACTTCTTCATATGATGTAGATGATCAGCGGTGGGATTCCCTAAACGCTGAAATATTTGGTGCCCGCTGCTTTAACTGAAGTCGTGTAAAAGTCTGTCTATAGCTCGTCACCTTTAAGGCTAAGACTATTTTGCAAGCCTTTTGCTAACTTTAAAAGGCAAAAAAATTATAGGGCCTACACGTTTTGTCACAAATTTGTGAAATAGCATCAATACCAAAAAGCAGTCTTTAATGAGCTCTCAACTTTAAAGACTTGAAGGATATTAACAAGCTGCTTGACAAATGGTGCTTAGAAGCACATTAAAGACGCTGCTAATGGAGCGCATAATGACGGCTAATTTTCGATCAGATATAAATTAGAGCCCCAACGTTATTTGCCTTAAGGACTTTATGTAAATGATTCTGTTCTGTATAAACTGTGCGTGCGCGCGCGCGCGTGTGTGTGTGTGCGAGAGAGAGAGAGAGCGCTGGCACTCAGTGTGGCTGTGATGAATAGATCTGCAGCAGAGCACGGCTGTCAAACCCCAATGAACACACACATCCAGTAGACAGTTACACCACCTTCTCATTATTGTCAATGTCCAATCTTTACCAGACTGACTCGCCTGGAAATACGCGACATTATCTGCTAGAAAGACCAAATTTGATGTAGCCTTCGTTAAAGTATATTTCGTTTTTAATGCTAAGCTACCGCAACATATGCACGTGTTTTGTGGCCTGATTATTAGTTTTTTTATTTAGATTTCCCGGTGTGTTCTCTTTTGAACAAAATTGATCTAAGTTAGGCCACTTGACCAAAAACCGCCAAATAAAAAATAAACCATGGGTAAATATGCGTGGGATGAAAGGTCAGGTGGTTAACAAGCTTTTTTGTTAGCTTTACTGCTAAGCTCAAATGTATAAACTGTATTAGTTGACAGTAGATTTAGGAGGATGGCCGTAGTGTGTAAAACAACATAAATAAACATGGTATGATCAGTTTTATTCCGTAGACTTCCGTAGGCTAAACTCCACATGCACATACAATATGGCGTGGGTAAGATGTATGTCTATTCAACACGGCCCAAACATAAGTAGGGCTACTTTTTTGAAAATGTTTGCAGTCTCTTAGACCTTCAAACAGAAAGATTAAGACGATTTGGCACAAATCCAAACTCTTACATAACCAGTTTAATTTTGCTTTTTAACAGTAGGCCTACTTAAAGACTGACTGAATGAAACACCGGCGTGTCTGCCTTATAGGCTATCTGACAATACACAGCGTTTGGGACATGTACAATTAAACGCAATCTTTTTAATGCCTTGTCTGTACTGTTGAAGCTGTATGCCACGCCATGACCCATCCTATAAATATTGTATTTATTTGTTTGTTTGTTTGCTTGTTTGTTTGTTTCATAGGTTAATATTAAGGTTTTTAAAACATGATGTAACATTGGTTGTATCTTTTATTAGGCTACATAGTTTGCATTTGTGTTTCTAATTTTTTGTCACTGATTCATACTCACCAAAACGTAAAAACATCATTTAGGCCTAGTTATTCCATGTCATGTTCCATGTTTGGTTTATGAGTAAAAAATACGTTTGGCCAGAGACGATTAGAAAAAGAAAGAAGGAGGATGTTATATTTTCGACAGAATGCATTTGTTTTTGTTTTGGTTGACTGGTCGGGTAATGAAGATGCAAATAACTCAAAAGTAGACTGATCAGGTAGCCCACTGAATTCGCTGTACAGTGGGTAGCCTAGGTGAATTATGACCCAAAGCCATGTGATCCAACCCCCAACTCCCCCAACCGCCGCCCCCACCCCTCCACCACTCTCTTTCAAACACATACACACGCGCGCGCATGCACGCACGCGCGCACATAACCTACACACTACTCACTAACACACAAAGTAGGAGCAGTGTTAGCCTATCACAAGTTTAGGCTACTGAAGGCGGGCAAATGCTAATATTTTACCCTGACATGACACAATGGGGAACAGTTTGCAAATGTTTACTTGTCGGTTGGAACAAAATATTCCTTTAGCAGTTCTGTCGTCATAACTGTTTAGGCAGCATCCATTTGAAACACACTTAGAAACCCACATTGCACGTCACACTCTACATTTTAACTTATATTTTATAAAGTCTAATAATAAAAAGGCCAAAAGAAGAATAACAACCATATGGCTTACCCTATGACACGAATGCAACGCCAAAATCAACTGTGGGTCTATATTTGCCATAGGCCTACTTTGTCCATCACTGTACCTTTCTTCGTGTCTTCCTTATCGTCCGATTAATTTTAAGTATATCCAAAGGCGTTTTTGTTCCGACAGCACACACACTCTTTGCCAGTTGATGGTGAAAAGTAAGCTTACGTTGGAGGTCTAACTGTAAAAATGAATGTATATATAATTTTAATAACGAGCGTGTGAGTGTTATGGGCCTGTTCATAGATATTCTGAAGCTAGTTTGTATTCTTTTATCAGATATGCTAACTTCAAAAGTGTTTTTAAACCACGAAGGCTAGGTCATATGAAGTTTAAAATACAACTGTGACGTCCCATAACATGCCCAGATTTGCCAACGTTTCAGCACCACTGAATTGACAAAATCCTTTAAGAATAACACAGGAACCATTGCAGTTCTCATTACAATCACAGGTAATAGGCTAAAAAACTAACAAACTTCCATGAGTTAGAGGACGTTCATAGGGCTTCACCATCAACCTTCAACCATTGTGTATTCAGGGAGAATTAACTCAGCATGAAGCTTTTTTACAGAAACACCCTAGGTTTACACTCATGCAATAACATGAATAAATAACAAGCAACAATAAAGAAACCAAGTAAAGAAATAAAAGAAAAAAAAACCGAATAATTATAAAGAAATTATTATATAAATCAATTAAAACAAGACCAATGTACAATAGGCATGTCATCCATCAAAAATATGTCTACTGACTGGCTTACTGGCTTAAGTGACAGATACATTTTTATGGTAAAATGAGGCCTTGGCCTATGCTCAAACTGTCCAACATCAACTCTATAGGCTACAGTGTTTGCAGTGTCTCTTCTATAGCCAACATATAGGTAATAACTGAATATTATGACTCTTAGCGCACTGAGGGCTGGGCTACATACAAGGCCAGAGTCATCCCCATGTTCAATTTAATGGCTGTAGTTGAACTAATGCATAGCTGGCATGGCTTTGAAGGCTTACACTTGGTGTAAATGTACAGTTAAAATATTCTATCCAAGAGTCCCCAGGCGGAGATCCGACAGTCCCTAGATTCATTAAAATTTCATCAGATTCCCTGTGAAATGGGAAAATGTTCAGGGGGGATGAGGGGGAGCAAGAAAAAAAATACGGCCTAATTATAACAAAGGAAAACAGGGCTGCCCTCTTCCTTTTAGACTTTGACCACCACGTCTATCTAAAAAACATATGGACTTATTGTTGTTGAAATGCACAGACGAGCAATATCAGCAAGATGCCTCGAAATGTTCAAAGACTTAACAATTCAGACCCTTACCATGTTTTTGCATTGCCATCTCTCTGTGTCTTTCTGTCTCTCTCTCGCTCTCTGCGTGTGTATATGTGTGTCTGCGTGTGAGTGCTTGTGTTCATCCGCGTGCGTGTGCATGTTCCCCCCTTTTTACCTTCAGTCACCCACTCCTACCCACTCCATTGACAGCATTCCCTCCCCTTTTCTCTCCGGATTGATTCGCTATCAAAGAATATGGATCGATTCTTTTCACACCTATCTGAAAGTTAAATAGGGCAGTGAGCTCACTGGGGAGCTGCCATGTTCTCTTGCAGATTGTGGGGTGTCACACACTGAGATTCACATTATCAAGTTAATATCTATTCCCGGCGAGACACTTTCATATGAGCACGCTGTGACCAACTGTAATTAACAGTTCCAACTAATGATTACTCACTGCTAGTAATTATCTGCCTTTCATAATTCGATGTGTAATTTAATAATTCGTTCATATTAACGTATTAAGTGAGTGGTTCATTTAGGAAGGAACTGATTTCCACATTGTAGGAATAGATTAAAATTAATAATGTACAGGGCCTAATTAATAGAATCGTTTGCCGACCTTTATTGTCGACAGGTCCAATAATCTCTTGTCAATTATTTTACATTAAAAACAGTTTGACATCTTGTGTAACTGAATAGCAAATATCCTGAACTTTTCTTAAGTGTCATGGCTAGTCGCTCTTCCAAAACATTTAAGTGGTATCATGGCAAAAAACTAGTTTCATCTTTAAAACTGATAAATTGTGAGTGTATCTTGAGTTTAAAACAACTATAGTTAGCCTATAATGTCCAATTACTCAGTAAGACCAAGTCACATATTGTGGTTTTATTTACGTAGTCCCCTGCCGATATATAAGCTAATCAGAAATAAATTAAACCAAATCAACATGCTAATGGAAGGGAATAAGGTTATCAGGAGGAGATCAGACCTTAGACGTCTTCCCAAGTAACTGTCCATGGTACTGAAAGCATGACGCCTGAAGCAAATGCCTGTCCACGACTGCTGTTTTAGAAATGACACTACAGTGAGCATGTTTATTTTTTATACAGCCTAAATGTGAAACGAGGTAGGCTTCAAAGCCTGCCTATGTCAGTTGAAGACCAGTGACTGTCGACTGTGGATTTAAATGGGCCTCGGCACGTTGGCAGGCGAGCTGTTTTTCTGGCGGCTTGACATCTGGCAGAGAGGCGCTCATGGGACTTTGTAGCTCTCCATGGACCCCCTGATTAGACTGTAATAGAATATTAGCATTTGCTCCCAGGTAGGCTTCCAAGGGCTGTGAGATCTGGCATGAGCATGTTGCCAAGGCGCAAAAAAAATACCCTCCTGCTTTTACATTAGGCCCTATGTATTTTTTTTTTTGAAAATTAGCAAGTTAATATTAAAAATATATTTGAAAGCAAGCAACCACATGCCACAAGATTGAGACTGTGATGCCTACTCAAATCTATCTATCTATCTATCTATCTATCTATCTATCTATCTATCTATCTATCTATCTATCTATCTATCTATCTAATAATATAAAATAATTACAGGCCAATAATAATAATAATAGGCTTAATAATATTAAGTCTTCATAAATAACCACATACTGAAAAAGGTGCATTATCATTTAATGGTTTGTGAAAATAAACTCACAAAGATCTTAAGATAAAATGTTAAATTTTGTTGTTTAATGAACCACATATATCAATTCAATTATCAAATAACTTAAATTACATAAATTAATGAAATAATTTGACAAGTAAACCTAAACCAACAAACATTACAGGTAGGGGTCACCTCAGCTAAAACAGATATACAGCAAAAACCTGTACGGATATTTAAATGTGCATTGAAATGTCCCAGTATATTTACATTGTACACACATACGTCAATGAAATCAGTCTTTCTTTTAATAAAGAAAACACTTCTAAACAAAGTGATTTAACAAGCAACGATGATGCGCGCATATTTATACAAATAAATAACCAGAAAACATACACAAAAATACTTTCCAAAAGTGAAAACTACATCGCAAATCTCTCGATTGTACTATATCTTAAACATTCGAGGAAACCAAAAAGACTGTGATTTAGATAAAACGGTCATTCCCGTGTAGAGGCCCAGGCCTCACTGTCTGTCAGAATTAGATTTTCTTCAGTAAAACGAGGGGGAATCCCAATAAATATGTAATGAAGTAAACATTACCTCACTTCATAAATAGTTCATAAGAAACATGGCCACGGTGGCGCGAGGGAGCTCAGCAGATTCTGGGTCTAAACAAATCCAACTCACACCCGAACTTATGCATTATGAACTTCTCACTTTCTCAACATCCACAAACTAGACAGATACTGGTGTTCACCTTCAGTCCAACATATATCGAATGTGAAGTATAAGTAGGAGTATATAAATTGTTTTTTTTTTTTCCTGTAAGTCAGCCAAGACCTTCTCACACTTAGCCATCAGTTACTCAGCGGTGGAAATGGTATGGGATGTTGAATGGGCCTAATTTACAAAGGAATGGTTTGGTAATATTCTACCAAGAACACAGAAGTCAAGTGACTGTCGTGATGTCCTATCTAGCTTATCACCCTGCATTGCTGCCAAAGCGCTTTGTGACAAATAAATATAAAATAGCCTATATATTCCACTGGCCACAAATCGACCTCTGTTTTTTTCCTCTCGAGAACTGCCCCTTTATTACTGTTAACTGCTAGGCCACTGTACACAGCGAACAACGAGCAATCTCTTGAAAAATTGTTAAATATTTATACTTAAAGTTTCTTATTAAGTCTTAGTGACATATGTCATTGACACAAAACGGTGGAGAATTATAAATGGGTAAAATTGATGATCTTACTTGTTTAGTCAAATGATCCTTTACATAATTCCACATCCTTCTTGCGTACTGGAAGTGACAGTGTTTTAGTCAATTTGAAAGCCACGAGTTACTGGTGGCCCACAGCATACGTTACTGATGATTGAAAAAGTGTGACTTACGAAATATAAGACAAATAGTCACGTATTAGTCTGTTTTAGTCCACAAAATACTGGCGTTGATTTTAGAGCAAATATTGTGACAGAATTAGACGCATGCAGAGTATTTCATTCGTTTCTGTTTCTGTCGCTGATTGCAGAACCAGACACGCACAACGTTCTTTTTGAGGTCCAGTTTTTCAGCTATCGCCGCTATTTTCTCAGAGGAGGGACGTGGCTGAATGGCAAAATAAGCTTCAAGGGAGCGCTTCTCCGGGGCTGCTATCGATGTGCGCTTCCTCTTCTTCTCCGCTCCATTGAACAGCTCCGGTTTGTTCAGTTTTTCGCGGTGTGACTTCTCAGCTTCCTCCAACCAGGCTTGGAGAATTGGCTTTAGTGCGATCATGTTGTTGTGAGACAATGTCAGAGACTCGAATCGGCAGATTGTGCTCTGGCTAAGAGAACCCACTCCTGGAATCTTCAGGCTGGCCAGTGCTGCTCCAACGTCTGCTTGGGTCACGCCGAGTTTGATCCGCCGTTGCTTAAATCGCTCAGCAAAAGCTTCCAAGTCCCTTGGATCAGCGTCCACATCGCTCATACAGTGGGTCGGCAGACCGTGGGCGTGAGCCATGTTGATAGCCGCCTGATGCATGTGGTTCATCCCGGCCATATGGGCTGGATGCGCAGGCGTGGAGACAACTGAGCCATCCGGCCCTGCCATAGCACCTGCAAGTGCCAGTCCTGGGGTGATGTGGTCAAGCAGGTCCCCTTCCAGAGCCTGGTGCGGTTGGTGGTGGTGGTGGTGGTGGTGGTGGTGGTGGTGACCAGCCAGGGCTGACGGGTGCGAGATAGGCACGGAAGAAGAAGAGGACGAAGTGCAGGGAAGAGCATTCATGGTGTGGTATGTTGCGTCTGGCTTGAAGGGGCTGTGGTGAGGAGGGTGGTGGTGGCTCTTGGTCTGCGAGACTATATCCACCGCCGCCAGAGCTTCCGCACGGGCCAACAAGCTCTCATCCAAACCGCCAAATATATTGCTCTGCAATTGCAAATAGAATGCACACATAACTGTCAGTAGGGATTTCTAACCCCACTTCGTGGTTTTAAAACATTTCTAGCATGTAAAAAAGAAGTCCTGAAAAAAGAACACACAAAACAAGACACATGCAACATCCCAGGTCATAAAAATTAATACCAAAGGCAAACCCGAATGAATACATAAGTTGGGAGGGAGAAATGGAGGTGTTGGGTGATTTGCTGTGCAGACATGAAAAAAACATCAAGCAAAGGAAAAAGTGGGCTGTCAAAATGTGCCTTTAAGCGGTGATTATGCAGAATACGTACCGGTGGGGTCGGGAGACATGCTCGGCGCATCGCCTCCGAGTTGCCGCTGGTGCTGATGGTACTACTGTGTCGGGAGGACGAGCAGGAAGACGAAGGTGCATTCGAAGTCAGAGTGGTAGTGGATGAAGAATGCAGACTGGAGTACTTGGGTTCGGGTAAACTGGTATGGGGCATGGCGAAAGCCTGCTTGCTGTTCAGAGACATCATCATATTTGCAGGCGATCCAGCCTCTGCAAGTTCCTTTTAATAAGTCCAGACTCCGCCTCTTCTAACGGAGTTCAAGCCCAGATGTCTTCGTCTGAAAAGTCTCAAGTCACTGCTTGTACGGATGTCGATGAGTCGAGAGGCGAAGAGGAGGAGGATGATGTCCGAAGTCTCTAGATAGCGCATCTAGTATTACCCAACGGCGTGAGGGCTCCTGTTCGCACAGTAGTCGCTTTGCCCGAGAGATGTTGCTTGCACCAACAAGCCATCAGAATTTCAGAGGTCCGCGTGCTCCGTGTTTCCTTTTGAGACCATGCTATTCGGAAGCTCCTTTCTTTATTTTGTTTATTGTTCCAATTGTCACTGATTTGTCGCCAAACTCTTGATGTATTTCACTGAGATCCTGTAGCGTTACAAAACAACTTGCAAAATCGCGAGAGGAAAACTTTCTCCTTTTCATGGTAGTCCAAGTCGTGTAGCGGAGTGGTATGCGATTTATATCGGTTGATTTTCGTTGGTTGGTTTTCGGATTTAATTTGAAAATAGTGGTGGCAGTCGCATTTTCCGGTGTACATTCAATGCTGCGGGGACTTGATCTGCCTCCAGACTGGAGTAAAACCTCTCTCTCCTCCTCTCTCTCTCTCTCTCTCTCTCTCTCTCTCGGGTCTGCCATAGTCTCATGGCTGTATACCTGGAAAATGTTTCATGATTTATTATTCTTCATTAGCCACAGCTCCACAGGGATATATGCGCATGGGTAATGTTCGACAAGCCGTTCCGAAAGTAAACATATCGAATATCACCGAACTTTCAGTAAGAAGAATCACAGCACCTAGAACATCAGAGCGAAAAACTAAAACAACAGTTTGACTTGACTCGGAAATGTTCCTATGTTGTAAGCTAGGTTGTCGACAAAATTTGAAATAGTATTAGGAGTCTGGACGTCCTACGACTGCATGTAAACAAATGGTAATGGGCAGCTCCATCCTTTTGCGATCCCTGTTGGAGGACATAAATCAAAGTTAAACGCTCTACTATCATTTTATTATAACACAAAAGGCAATTGAAGACAGCGACAGTTCCCTTAAACAAATTATGTCCCCGGAGATGTAGGATTATTTGATTTAAATTTCATTTAGGATGGTAATGCTGCCTTTCAATAAGTGACCTGCTTCGACTCATCTAATTTTGATATGTAATTCACCTTGATGAATTTATTAGCTTTCATAATTGCAGAAATAATAAATAGGAGCTATGAGAACTAACACATATGTGATTTTGATGATATCGGATGGGAGGTTGATCTTTATGTGTGAATTTTCTTTATTGATGACAGCAGAAAGTGTTTTTGTCTTCTGGATTTAATTGCAAACCCAATACAATTAAGTACTTGTCGCAGCGGGCTATTATCATATCTTCATACTAATTAGGTCACTTCATCAATGATATAATTAAAAACCTTTAATCAAATTCTAATTAACAAGGGGTGTGTAATTTGTTTAATCTGATCCAGACCGGTCGGTGAGCTGTGCTAATTGACATAGAATAGTGACTAAAAAAAGTAATCGAGTAGACATTGTAGTCGTCTTTATAGTCCACCTTTTATGACTAATACAACTCAATGCCCCCAACTTTGTGTTTTATGCCAGCACTGTTATCTCCATGCGTCCCCAGAGGAGTTTAAAAAGATCTAAGATCTATGTATGTATGTATGTATGTATGTATGTATGTATGTATGTATGTATCTATCTATCTATCTATCTATCTATCTATCTATCTATCTATCTATCTATCTATCTATCTATCTATCTATCTATCTATCTATCTATCTATCTATCTTCTCTGTCTGAGATAAAACGTAAAACTTAATTTCACTGAAAGCAGCGGCAAGTCACTAATGGTGCATTTGAATCTGGGTACCAACGGAATACAGTGCGAAGCCTAAACCAGGAGCTACACAGAACTGAATTGAAGGGTTCTTTACAGGACCACCCGATTACAATGACTGCCATGCCATCTCTGCTTTGTCTCGGCTGCTTCTGCGCTACCCTACGACATTACCTTTGTTGCATTGCTAGCAAGAAACATTTGGCGTGGCATACCGCATGCACGTGGTTGGAGCGACCTGACTCGTGAACGGTTTACCTATTAACTAAGGATGGCCACACTAACAGCGGCAGTTCTCTGGAGATGTCAAGATCCCAGCCACTGTCTGCTCAAATATAACGAAAGACTGATTTATGATAAAAGTTTAAAGAAATAATTTATATTTTACTACCTCTAAATCTGGATATGAAACATTGATCTACAATGAAACACACAAAAAGTACATCTTGCATCAAATAAATCTATTTAAGCCTGTTCAACCATTTTGCTTTGAAGTGTTCTTTCACACATTTTGGCTTATGCAAATTATTGATTACAATACAATTGTAGCAGTAGTTTATCTTTTGGTGGGTGCATCAGAGTAAAATGAATGAATGGTTCCTGATATAAATCCAACCTGACAATGCATTTTTTTTTTTTAACTATTTGAACACACCGACTAGGACATTTTGGTATGTCAGAATGATTGCTTAGCATAACTAGTACACTGAAAAGTGCCAGTTTTTTAAATCTGCTTTGGACCAATTACCCCAAGGAACTCTGTGATACTGATTACTAATGAATTTAGTATTTTTTCACAGATGGTTCTCAGATTTCTGTCTCAATTTAGTAAAATTGAATATGCTAATACGTTTCAAGATTAGATAAGTAGAGTGTCACACATTTATTTGAGCTCAACTGTGTTTCTGTTGATGTATATGATCTGTAAACCATACTGAGATCCTTTTGCTTTTCCAAAGGTTTACCTTTACATTCATAGCACAATTGTAACTTCTCACTTTGAGCCTCCTCGGAATTGCTGCAAACAGTTTAACATAGTGAGATTTTGCAGAGGTTTTACCAGACCTAAGTGAAGTAATAAGAGTAAAAAGAGTAGTAAGAAAGAGTAAGAAAATGATGCCCGTACTAAGGTACTATGAGTTTTAAACAAACTCATCAGTTTCGAAGATCCCTAGGTTCTAACAATCCCAATTATGTTTCAGCCACCAGAGACATTTCCTTTATTACGCTGGCAGGCTCTGCAGAGTCAGCCAGGTAAGTACTGCACAGACCTCCAAGGATGCACACAAAATGTGAAGAGAGAGAGAGAGCATTAGTGTGCGCAAGAGAGAGAGAGAGAGAGAGAGAGAAAGGCAGTCCTTTTCTATTCATAGGTAACTGAGCTTATCGCACCTGTTTTGAGATAGTGTACAGTCAGTGGTGATAAGTGGATGAGTCAACCTGGCCAGAGTCAAGTATTTTAGAGGATGGATAGTAAGTACGCTTTTTTTCTAACTTTGCTTTTTTCTGTTTGTTTATTTGTTTGATAATCAGAGAAAGAAACTCAATCAATTTATCTAGTGGTCTACATAAGTCTCTGAGCAATATTTATGTTTTGAACTATACCAGGAAAGAATCTGTAATGGTCATTTATAGTAGAAGACCAAAAATGTAGTCCATGATTCTGGTAATGAGTGTCTAGTTGAAGAGCTAATTACACACACACAACCCCTCCCTTCTGTACTTGTAGGGCAACACACTGATCAGCTGGAATTGTTCTTGGTTTGGTCTGAGCTACTGTGTCTGTTTTTAAATACAAGAACTGTGTCCAAACACCACATTGTGCAGGTGTGCATATTAAATGGTGAGCTAGAAGAGAAGCGGTTCCCTGAAATGAACAAAAGGTGTAGCGCATTACAACCATGGACTGACCCTTTAAAGGTGTCATTGCATTGTTTTCATTAATTTTGCGTTGTCTGTAGTAAAAAATTATTTTCTGTGAGGGTTTTGGTGAAAAAATGCTTTAGTGCTCCTGTTATAGGCTGTTCTAATTTGATGGAGGAGATGGAGCAGAGAGAATGACAGGTTCTCTGCTATGCTAGTCACAGGCTATTCAATCATTTAAAGTCCATTCGATCATAGCACACCAAATAGAAGATTTAAACGTTCTAAACAAACACACATATTTACCTATATTTCGCTAAGCAAATGTGTGCTGCAGCGAGACTCTTCTGGTAATCACTGTGAACATGAACTGTGGCATGGCTTTTTCTATTTAACAAACTTACATCACTTTGTTTGCCTTTTCCTTATTCACTCGTTTTTCCGCCTATTTTCTTTCATTGACTAATGGAAACAATTGGGGTAGAAGAACATTTTCACGTGCAGCATGCATATGCAACTCGGAGTGACCTGTCATATTTTAAAAAGAGCAAGTACTAAACCGTTTCTGGAGGATGAGACCTTTAAGAGGGAATCAAACACATTGAAACATATCAAAACCTGACTAAAACGTCAAAAATATGAAACATTTATTCATAAAGTTCTGAGCTTGCCATTACACAAGCATTTTTTTACTACATAACCATGAATGTAGTTTGAGGTATACAGTGAGAATGAAGACAGACACTTTCTTTCAGTGATTAGACATATATTTCAAAGATGAGAGATAAAGAACATTAAAGTAAAGACTTAATTAAACACATTTAAACTGTTTTCAACAACATGTGCATTGTTATAATCACAATGAAAGACATAAATAGGTATGATCAAGTTACAAAAGAAATTTGTAGAACTTTGAACACTAAATATAAAACAAGATGGACTGTTTTCATAAGCTTTACCAATGCTATCATTACTAATATTGACCTGTGCCTCACAGTGTGGCCAGGTAACACAATGTCTGCTACAAACAACACTTCAGAGACCTTTATCATTCCATATGAAGGCCGGTCTGTACCCACAGTATTAATAGGTACACATGTCTTGGGCAACTTTTCGTAAAACATTGTGAATTCCAATTAGTACCTATACTGCTTTGGTCCATACATAAACATTTTTTCTCAGTCAGCTCAAAGTGTTTACCTGAACGTTTTCTCCTTGAATGGGAGTTTAATTTGGTAAGCCACTGCATACAATCATGTATCTGCAGTTGTGGACCTTCTGAAGCTAACTGTATATTGTAAGAGGGGATGTAACTGGTGCAGGGACTGATTAGAACGCCAAGGAGAAAGGTGAGAGATGGGGTCAGAAAAACAAATAACATGCCTTCAATTTTCCACAGATGTAGTCCTGGTCATGACCATCAGGGAGGCCAATGCAGGGAGGCCAGGCTCAGATCAGGTTTGGACAGGACACACACACACACACACACACACACACACACACACACACACACACACACACACACACACGTGTGCACACATACAGATAGACACAAGCTGCAGGGCAGTGCACAATAAGGTCAGAGCTCGTAATGATGTCACATACCTCTAGGTCCTTCAAATCAATATATGGAGGCTCACAGTACCTGTCAGAACATCAAATAATGCGGTGGTAAGAAATCACGATTTTGAAATTGTCTCTCTGTTGACATTATGAGAATCTCAACCTTCCTGATGTGGTGTTAAGATGGCTGCAAATTAGGGTTTTTTTTTTTGGACAATGTGCATCACCAAAGGTTTTAGCTGTTATATGTTAGCTGTTATATGTTATATGTTATCTATTGGTCAAAGCATTTCTTATACATTTCTGAAGTTCATATATACATTAATTGTACATCTCAAATATGCACACAGATATGGACTGTTCAAGTTCTATACTATATTTTTGACATGGAAACTAGCAAAATCATGTTGCCCACCCTGTAAAGCTCTAGTTTTTAAACTAAAGCCATTTTGCAAATGCATAGTTTTCCACCACTGGAAAGCTTGTAAAGAAGTCAGTTACTTTGCTAATGATCAACCATGAACAAGTGCTGAGGTCTGTCCAAGCCAGATTAACATCCCCTCTACCCTTCTCATTAGTCCTACTGTCCCAGGTGGTAATATATAGCTTGTCATGGGTTGTTTAATGGTTGATGGTAATTGACCTTCTTTTCTCTTTTCTAGTGTGCAAATGAAAAGGTTTGCCCAGTCCACTGATGGAGCATGTCGCTATTTGATCCAACAAATTAAAAAGCTCTCTCCTGTCACGTTGTCATAGCTCTCCCACTCATCAGTGATAATGATCACTTTCCCCCTTCATGGAAAGACACCACCAAACACCCTACTTAAAGTTACACTGCACCATGACACATCCCACATTGTTGTATGTATGTCATATGATTAATAGAAACAGCTTGGGTGATGATACCTGGTAGAGCTCTTGACATGTTTTGACTTTTTGGGACAATTTACAGGTTTTGTGATAATATGTTTAGTGATTATTCACCACACAACTGCTAAATCAAATTGATTCTCTGTGGTGGCATGAGTTTCATGCCTGTATATGCAGATGATTAATTCTATTCTTTTCATTTTAGAATAAAAGTCCTCAATTTGTTGGCTTAATTCTTGACCACATCATTATATAGCAACAAACACCTATCTTAATTCTCATCTGAACTACTTGTAGACTGAAGCATGAAAACATTCAGGATAAACTTTCTAAACGACCTCCAGAAAGTTTAATGGCTTTTCTTTTTTTGTTCTTTTTAGGTTGTCCATGTCATGTTTTCTTCTTCACTTTCCTGTCCCTCTGTCCCTCTCAGTCAATCAATTTCCTAAGTGAAGAGTTCCTTTTTAGTCTAAAACATAATGCTGGAGTCAAGTTTTCTCAAGGTGTCACTAATCTACCTACATTCATTGGTCAGACGTATACAGCTTTTTAGTGGCCTCCATCTTAAAGAGATCCACAAATTGTATACCAGACACAAACTTAGAATATCTTCACTCTATTAAAGTTTTTTGATAAGTAGAATGGATTGTGTCCTCTATTGTATGTAGCTTTGGATACATGTATCTGCTATGTGTAATGTAATGTAATTCATTACATTACATTTCACCAAAATGGTGAAAGCAGACTAGGATCTATGAACTATGTTAAGGCCAAGTACAAATAATAATGAGAACAATAGATCTAAGCAATGACAACAGTTTGGCAGGACATAGCACCTCTTTTGTCCTATGCATCAGCAGCCTATTGTAAAATATCTCTCCCAGTCCTTTAGTTCATCTTCACTAGGTCAAACAAGTGTGTAATACCAACACACATTGGTTCAATCTCAAACATGGTCAAAAGAGTTATGATGTTCATTAAATCTAATCATGTTTTTATGTGCCATATCAAATGTGGCATTTTACCTGCTGACTTTGTGCTTGTGTGTAACTTTGTAATGTATGCACTGCCTCTCTGCTATTGACAAAAATGCCCAGGGAGTGATCAAAGGCTGCTGTTCAGCAGCTCTGTCAGGGCCATGAAGGCAGGGTCTGTAACACTAATAATCTTCAAACGCTTTTCTGCATTGCTCTGGGAGCCATGTGCAACTCCCCAGCAAGTCCCCCAACATGCCCCCAAAGGAATATAATGGAGGCTGGCTTGTAAGGTGACAGGTATTGGCTGACTCCTTTCTCCAATCTTGCTCATTCACTTAAACAGGAAGGAAAGCCCCTCTACAGCTTCACATAAACAACTCTGGTATTAACATATTAGGAGCAACGCACAAAAAATACTTCATATCTGATTCAAAAATAAGATTAAACACATTTTCGTAGAGTCAGTTTTAGAGATGGACTGCTATAGTGGATGGTTTAAATAATCACAGATTACAGGTATCTAATACATAAGCACTTTGTTTCTGAAAACAGAATGAACCTGCAGCAAATGTTGTGTTATTGTGCAATCATCTGCAGTTGGCAGAGAACTTTAAATGCATGCTAATTTGAGTGCTTTCCAATGGAACTGGCACAAGACCTCAGGAATTTAAAACACTGGACAGAAAATAGACAAAAAACATTCCGTAAATATTTAATTAAGTACAGCTGTAGCTGTAAGGTACAGTATGTGAAATGTCCCAGTGGCTAAATACTCAGTTCTAATATTGACTTTGAAACCACAGTGCTTGGCCTACACTCAGTAATCACAGCTGGCTATGAGCTTGTGGGTTAGCATCCAGAGTGATAGTGATGTTGAGATAAAGATTACCATGCTTGCTAACCAGCACTGTTTTGACATGAGAGGGCTGGCACAGCAGTCTGATGACCTATGACCCCCCCCCCCCCCCTGCAGAGAAAGATAGATAAGCCAGTGAGAGAGAAGAACTGGAGCTGCATGCCCCCTATGTATGCTTTAGCTAGGTCCCCATAGGGGGGCTGCAACACACTCTCACACACACAGTCATTAATGCCTGCTTTGCATCTGTCCATGTAATATTAATGGGTTATAGACGAAAAAAATAAGAATGGAAAATGAAAGGAAAATTCCAATCATAGGCTTGAAGAAGGTTTTGACTGCTGTTCAATGTACAACAGTCTTGCACAATGAGAAGCCTACATTTATAGCCATGAAAATGCTGTTTTTTCTGCAATCATAACATTTCACAGGAAACTGATGTGATATTATAACAGTAACTGTAAGATGAAAACCAAAATCAAAGCGAAAGGACTAGATCCGTAATTGTCTTTAAGACTTGTATGGTAATGTGAAAGTGAACATCAAACAGTACACATTAAAAGATGATGCAAAATAATTTAAATGAAACACATAAAAATGTTTTACATTCCCATAATAGAAGCTCAAACGACTCAGTGAAACAGTGAGACTGTTTAAGTGTTGTTTGCACAGGGCTCAACTCACAGTCCTGATAGAGGGTACCTCTTGGGGCTCCTATTGTGCTTTGAGAACCACTTTTGGTCTCTAATCCACTCCAAATGTGCTGATAATTCTCCTTCCCAAGCCCACCCACCCACCCCTCCACCCTGCCTAGTGTCACAAGAGTGGCCTCTAGGGAGCAGATCAGCCAATGATAACAAAGTAGCCAGATGTCTAACTCTGGCACAGTCCCAAAAGCTGGGCAGCAGCGCACAGTTGCATCCGCCACAGGCCCGAGATCAAAGCTACCTGAGAGTTACTCATGGGCACAAAATATGTGTTGCTTATTCTACACTTCCCATTAATGACGATCTGGGAGAATTTGTATTTCTAATTAACTCCTTCTTTTGAGCGCAGAAATGCTGTAGACTGTGTGTGTGTGTATGTGCCTATGCACTTGAGTTCATAAGTGTATGTATACCATGCGTGTGTGTGTGTGTGTGTGCGTGTGTGTGTGTGTGTGTGTGTGTGTGAGAGAGAGAGAGAGAGAGAGAGAGAGAGAGAGAGAGAGAGAAAGAGAGAGAGAGAGAGAGAGCAAAAGAGTAAGAGTAAGAGGAAGAGAGAGGAAGAATGAGAGATAGAGAGTGGGAGGAAGGGAATAACAGAGACAACAACAGGAAGTCGGATGTGGCAAAAGCATGCAAATAAGCCTAATCAGCAATTTAGGTTGTTTTTACACTGAGGCACTCAGAAAATCTAGTCTTTTAACAAATAAACAGACTAACACAATTAAATGGTTAATATCAAATTGAACGGCACATGTGCACTTTTAAACATACTTTATGTACATTGACTAATAAATGTGATGACATCAGTTCATCAAGTGTTCAAAATGTAAAGGTTTCGCACACTTGAGAAAAAGTGTATTGAAGATGACCATAGATCACAAGCTAGAAATCCCACCCACACTTTGTATTGCATGCAATTAGTTTTAATAAGCAACATTCCAGTCCTCTGACCTCCATCAGGTTATGATATACATTAGAAGAGTGTTAGACTACAAAAAGCAAAACCATTTTCACTTCCACCCCCTACAAACTCCACAATCTGCAAGAAGTATTCCTTCTCCAATGCCTGACATTCACTGCACTGTGGTGCTGTCTACCCACCAGTCTACCCTTTGGTTATCTGTGTTGGAAATACAAATGTTTAGAGGAGGGTTTTGACTTTTGAAAAAGAACGTCTCTGTCACCATGGATCATGGTCTACGTCTTGTTCACACTCAATTTTACTGTTGACCATTTGAAGAGAGACTATAAATACACAAATGAGATAAGATCCTCAACATCACTGGTGATATCTCACGAATGCTTTAAAACACATGAAAGGCATACACACACACACTGAGGTGTCAGAATCACCCTATAGTTTCTAAAGAACGTGAAAATGAGAACTATGACATGTTCTCAATCATGTGTGTTGCCTGACATGAATGCAATTCAACTGCTTTGGGACATTTTTAATTAAATGGTATAGCATCATAATCTGTCCAAAAGAAAGGTATAGCATCATAACCTGTCCAAAAAAAGGAATTACAGAACATCCCTCCAGAAATTTGACCAACACTGGTACCTTTAATGAGTGAGGAGAGCTGAGCCTGTCATCTCAGTTCAACAGTACATGTAGGTATTGAAAATGGATGATAAAGGATTCTAACAAAGTTGAAAAGTGGTCGATTAGACTAAACATGGGGAAATTCTCCTGTGTAATTTCCTTATTGAAAAAAGTACATTGTATAAAGACTGCAGTGTAAGGTAACATCAGCTAAGAAAAATAATGCAGGAAAAATAATAAACATGGCGAAGTGGTTTCTATAAAATTATATTACTCTTTTTGGCATGATTTCAGCTTAGTATTGCTAGCAGTGGTATTACTTTAGAATATTATTTTGAATCCACTGATATTTCAGTGATATAGTTTCATGTGATGTTGCTGGGATGTTCTCACTTTTGGCCTGATGTATATTCTAAGAGATCTGCTGTTTAACAGGGATATAATGTACAGCTGGTACCGTATATTCTCTTTGGCAAGGTGCAGCATATAGTCAATCATTTATTAATTATTCACCACAGAGAGCGTTGCTTCATGTCCATGCTTGATAGGGGAGGCCCTGGCTCATAATGAATAAGAAAAAGAATAGCTAAGTGCTTTAGCGTCTGTGTGCAGATCATGCAAGCTCCTGTTTAGATGAGCACAGCCTCCTCTTGATAAGCTGTCGCTGTTCATTGGGAATATGAATTAGGTTGGTTTCCCTGATTAGCTCTTGTTAGCAATATTTAAATATTAAATATTATTGAAATGCCTGTGTTATTTTATTATACTTTTATGGGAGTTTCATAGCAAACATCTTTTGGATTTTAACAGAAGATCTTGGAACAACTGGTTTGTACTGTTACAGTTCATTGCTGTTTGTTCATTTATCAGCACTTTTATTGAGTTGCAGCTGGTAATGCCGCAAGCTTTATTGTGGTCATATTGACCTGTAGCTTCTGACATAAAAACAATAAAGTTAATATAAAAGGCTTTATTGAAATGAAATCACACCTACCAATTTTGTGGATTTAAACATGTTTAGAAAGTAAGCACTTTTTTAAACTGTGTTACTAACAGGGGCGTGGCCACGTGGGGTACAGGGGGGGCCATGGCCACCACTGGTCAGAGGATGGCCACCCCGCTGGCCCCCCCTACGGACCCACCCTTTGCCTACTTAATTGTTGAACTAAATAATTTGCACTCACAAGGAAAGCTTACTAGCTTGACAAATAGTTAAACAAAGTCAGCCAACAATAAGAAGTCAATTTTCCTCATTTGGTCTTTACTTTTTAGTGAAACCGAAGCACAATAAAACACGAAATATAAATGAGCATCTGTCATTCAATGGTTAGCATAAGGCTAACTTAACATTAGAAAGTCCATAGGCAGGCTAACCCCGATTAGCATCGCTATATTTAACATTTACTTTAAACACGTTAGAATCGTGTTTTTACAGAATACTCAGCAGGAATTACAAAAATAATATAAATTGAAAGCACAAAGGAAACCATTTTATTCCCATAGTTGAGTTGTGTATGATACCATACCATTGAACTAACATTTTTATCAGCCAAATACGTGATATCTGTCGTAAATGATTTGTTTAGCCTGATAGCAACAGTTAATCACCATCAATACCACAAATGCTTTCAATCAATTTTAACTTCAGCAAGTGGGAAAATACATGGAATTTCACACCTTTGTGAATAGTTTTCTAATCATCTGCTTCTTTTGCTCCATAAAAAAAGAGGTGAAAAGAGGTCTAAGGCGTGTGATGGGCATATGGAGAAAACACTGGACACTGGACCGGTCCGCCTTAATTGAATGACTACCAGAGGTGTGACCAGAATGGCATGTGTGGGTGGGCAGTTATCTCATCTGGGGGGGGGGCAGAAAACATTGTTGTGATAAACAATAACAAAAGCCTAGTAGAATTGCTGATAGTATTTTTGTAATATAACAATTTTCGGAGGAGGCATACTTTAAATGTATTGAAATTGTATCTTTGAGTAAACTTCGAGTATCATATAAGTATTTCATTGTCGAGCCGAGTGTCCTGGTTTTCGGTAATCAAAATATGGTCACCCTAGCATGACCGTCAATTTTGTTAACAGATTGGAATTTTTTTAAGAAGTTTTTTTTTTCTTTTTCTTTTTTTTTTTGTAAAAAAATGTAGAACTTGTATGATGCATGTAACCAACAGCAAGCTATTAATAAAATCAAAGGTAGGCCTATACAACATATGATTACTACAGGAAAGCTAGAACAGAGACATAGCCCACTGTGGGCCAGGTGAGCTTATGGTGCACCAGCAACCCCCCCACCCCACAACCTCCGCCTTCCAACAAAACTAACTTTGTTTTGAAAAGCCTGGCTATGCTAAATGAAAATTTAAATGTTGACATTGAAAATGTTGGGATGCACCATCTACTGGTCTTCATGAATAGCTGACCATTGTAAATCAATGTGTTTCAATGCAACTTGAAATGTTTGTGAAAACGTCTGTGTGGGTTATGCTTTTTTTCAAAGACGATAGTAGCTGGCTGGCTGCCTAGGCTGGCAGTTCAACTAGCTAGCACCTAGTCTCCTAGCCTCCTAGTCGCAATAGCAGGCAGACTGCTGTAACTAGCTGACTTATTAATGTAATCTACAACAAGTAAATGAAACGAACAAGCTCAACAAAAACTACTACTACTAGTTTGTGGAAAAGATGACAGAGAAGAATGAAATAGGAACAGGAATCGAAGTTGTCAGGTATTTTAATTTGGTTGACGAAAGCTCAAGCTACCGACACATGCACTGTATGGACGCAAAGTAAACTCCAGCACAGCGTTGTGCTTGCTAGTTGAATGGAGGTGGACTGACACGCCCCCTATTCAAACGAACCAACTGGAAAGCAGTTTTGACGATTGTTTTGCCCCTTAAGGTTATGGAGGGGAGAAACATGATAAAAAATAATTAAAGCTATAAACTTTGCAGATATATGCTTTTTTTAATCACCATCAGCATTTATTCTATCAATACAAGACACAAACAGAGATCATAAATCGTGATCTTTGTTCTGGCCAGTTTTCTTTGGATGGACAGGGCATTTCTCAGGAGGGGGGCAGGACTTGTCCCTGGGGGGGCACTGCCCCCCCCAGCCCCCCTGTAGCCACGCCATTATATGGCACCAGATATGCCACCAAATACACCAGAATACAGGAAATCAAATCTAGCTAATTAAAAAAATTCCAGAGGACCCCCCCCCCCCCGGACCTCCAAACTACATTGGTCACAACATGACCACCCCTTCAATAACGCTGGCCACCCTTTGGCCACCCCATGTAAAAAAGTCTGGCTATGCCCCTGGTTACTAATTACACAGCCATTTTTCTCCAGTGGCGGTTCTACATTGAATTACTACCCAGGCAAGACCCCCTCCGAGCGCCACTTATTCTTATTATTGAATTGCAATTGAAATTACCATCAAAATACTGTAGGCTACAAAAACTCTTATACAAAACATCCAGAAATTGCAATGTTATATTAACATGCCCTTACATGCCAAATGTCTCTCATTAGAGCCTATATTAACCTATCTTGGTTACTGCCTCGAATTCTACAGTATGCTTGTTACACGTTCAGGTATGACTGGTTAACTAAACTAGCCTATAGTTAAACTATGCAAACTATGAGTTGCAACAAATTGCAAATGTTGAAACTACCATAATAACATTCTGTTGGCTAATGACAGGGCTCAACGTTAACCCAAATTTTGGAAATCAATAATAACTCAACTTGTAACAGTTTTGTTGTAAAGCCAAATCTTATGGTGAAATTAGATCTTGTGTTTGTTGAGCTAAGACCGAATTATTGTTGAGTATAGCAATCGTAGCATCATAGCTAGAAGGCTAACAAACATAAGAGTTATACCATGATTAACATTAGCCCTTCATTCATGGCATGGATAACGTAATCATGCAGAGAGAACAGTTGCATACCTTCATCTTTTGATCGTTTCTACTCTTCTAATGGCTTTGACCTTTATCTGTCTATCTCCTTCTGTTTGTCACTCGACAGTCAACATACTGTATTTCCCATCCCCGAACACTGTCACTGCCAACCAGGGGTTAAGACTAATTCACCTTGGTGACCGCATACTTGTTTTGTATTGCCCTTTTTTATTAGCCCTTTAAAAAAAAAAAAAAAAAACGTGCAGGAATTATAAGCCTGTAAATACAATATTATGAATTAAATGTGCATTATTGGAAAGGAAGCTTATGTGACTGACTTGGCTCACTAATTGCAGAGTAATGCCCACTTGTGCGTTGCATTTGAGAGACCCAGAGGTGAACTGTCCCCTGCGCCCCCTCCCCTTTCCCCTTCTCACACAGCTTCTGTGCACTGGGCCTTTTCAGCAGGGGTGCCTGCAGCCAGAGGGGCCGCCAATTTTCCAATTTCCTACACAGTGATATGTAACTGTGTAACTGTTTTTCTCACTGTGGGTTAAAGGAGAACTTCGGTGTAAAATAAAAATTGGCATGTTAAAACATCATACTGAGTTGTTATGTGTACTGAGGAGCAAAATTGATTTAGCCTGTTGCATTCAGAGTTTAACTATTTTTTATTGTTTGTCCCAGAAGGCTAACAATGGAAGTGGTAGGTGCCCTTAGAGGAAGCATGACGACTACGCTATTTTTAAACCATTAAAACAGCTCGAAGAAACTCCACACTCCATCGGTAGTACAACAAAGGCCCTAACATTAAAAACGAGGCACTGAGAACTTTGTAAGTGTACACAACATTTATTAATAAAACAGTTTTGACAGGCAGTACCTTGCTGTAGTTTCTCGTCGCCGCCATGTTGAAAGTCTGCACAAGTCGATTGACAAACACGATCCAGCAGGAAGAATAGGAGGAGAGGTAGTACAATCGACTTGTTTGGACTTTCATCATGGCGGCGACGAGAAACAACTGCAAACTACTGCATGTAAGAACAGTTTTTTTAAACTAAACCAACTCGGTATGATGTTTTAACATGCCAATTTTCATTTTACACCGAAGTTCTCCTTTAAGTACTGTTTGGTGATGTACCGCTATAACTACAGATTTGAAATAAATTGTAGACCGCAAATGTTCTTTTCTTTTCTTTTTTTTTGGGCCTTTTTGTGCCTTTATTGGATAGGACAGTAAAGAATGGGACAGGAAATGAGTGGGAGAGAGAGATGGGGTAGGGTTGGGAAATGACCCAGGTCGGACTCGAACCTGGGTCCCCATGGGCAGTTTGCCCGTTCATGGTATGGGTGCTCTACCAACTGCGCCACAGCACCCCCCCATAGACTGTAAATGTTCTGCTTTCAACCAAACACAGCTCCATAACAACTTTTATTCTCTCCAGTCCCAGTCAAACTAAACACTCATTTTCAACATTAAATATTAAAAACCATGAATTGGTTTGAGTTTGCTTATTTTATCCTCTTTATCAATTGCTACAACATCATGATACATCATGCAATATTCTGAATACATGATCCAATTAAAATAAGTAGCTATGGTATTGTCAAAAAAGTATAAGCTCAGTTCAGTTCTCAAGGATGACCTTGTGTCCAAACTTACTTTCAGCTTGATTCACTCAATCTGGGGTGCGTTTCCCAAAAGCATAGTTGCTAACGTTGTTAGCAACTTACTTGGTTCAAACTATGTAGGTGCGACGCAAGTGTTTCTCAAAACCTTTGTTCGTGTGAACCAACATGGTTTGAACCAACATAGTGTAAACCAACATAGTCCCAACATAGTGCGACCGACACAGGCGTTCCCCAAAACACGAACATTCGCAACCACGTTGGTAACTAGTGAGGTTTGCAACCACAGCTCTCGGTGCTTAGTTCCACCTAACCAACGTTGTTTGAAGGTCTCGACAGCATCCAACATGGCAGACCGAATGTCTCGAAATCCTCGATCATTGTAAATATCGGCGTTGTTTGACGTTGTATCCCTCAGATTTTACAAAACTAGGTGAGAAATATACAGTGTAGAATCTAAAAAGCCCGTTGTTGTAACAAAACAATTGATCTAGGAGGATATTTGCAACTCGTTTGGCAGTTTGGCTTAAGCGACTCATGCTGTGACGTACCTTCAAGTACCTCCAAATTCCGTAAGCTAGGAGCTGGTTTCTGTGGTGCTATTGGTAGAGCGCAGGTCATGCACACCTGTGTTTGTAGATAGTACTCTAGTTCCAATCTGGGATGATGCATAATTAAGATGCTACATGAAATTGTTGACATTCTCAACTGCCACGTTACTTTTCTTAACGTAGTTTCAGGGTGAACGTGTCTCCCCTGTTGCGTATTAACATAGTGTGGCCAATTTATGCCAGCCTGCATATTCTTGGGCTTGTGTTCATAAACTTCAGAATGCAGGTCGCCAAGGTAAAAATAAACTTCCAGCTCCTCCGTCATTACGTGCATTGTAAGCAATAAACCTAATGTTGATAGCGTGTAGCATATTGCCCTATAAGCACATGCATTTACAGATGGCACATCGCCTGGTGTCTATGCAAAATAGCATTTTAAAAGCTATTTTAATCAGGCTAACTGTGATGGCTTGCACTCTATGTGATTTAAATAAAATAAAAGCATTATATAGACTTTGGCTTCCACATGACTTCAAAGTCTGGGAGATTTCCTATAGCTTGTATTGCCTAGAACTATAGGCTGCTTTTGAGACGTGCATAGTCACAAATCATCTGTGTTCATATTCAGAGGTCTGCGTCATTTAATAAACAATGTTAAAGTTTATTTAATCACTGAAATGTCTTGCAAATCTGTCACTATATTACAAATGAACACTAAGCCAGCAGTAAATAGGGTTCAGTGATACTTTCCACCGTACACAGTTATTCCCGACATCATGTGAAATAGCCTATTAATAGGCTATAAATAATCGGCTACATAATTAGTCATCTCTGTTAAATTCCGTTCACAACGTCATAGCCTACTTCGGATTGTTTCTCTCTGCTTCCGACAATGCACGAGCATGTCCGAACACATCTGGAAACCATTGCGGTTTGGACTATATTGGTTCAAACCAACTTGGTTCAGACTATGAAGGTACGACAGTGTTTGGGACACAGTCGCACTTTGGTTGTTGGTTAGTTCAACGGTGCATTGTACCATGTTGGTTTTTTTAAGTTTGTTGAGTTTTTTTAGTTTCTGTGTAATCAGTTAAGTATAAGCAACTCTTACATTCGAACATAACATTAAACTAGCTGGACAGTGAAATCTGAAGAAATGATTTGAGTTCTTTAAACAACCAGTGCATTAAGAAACGATCAGCCCCTTTCACACTGCCGAAATTAGCGGGAATTTCAGCTGAAATTAGTGGGACACTGACACATTGAGGGCACGGGGTTGCATGCCCAAATGACACCCCAATTCAACCCACCTTGGACCCTTTACTTTTTTGCAACACGGGTCGACATGTGTACACGAGACAAGGCGAGACGGGGCGGGGTGTGTGGTATGGTGACATTTAACAACTGCCACCACCCATCAGCGGGACTTTTAAAACAGGGGAAACAACGGAGCAGAACTACAAAAACACCAACAAGTTCAGAGGCAAACTGTCTCTCGAAATATGCTGTTTATTTCGCATAAATCATGTATAACTCACCCAACGTGAGCTCGGAATTTGTTTTCAATTTAAATGCCATACATGACTGTTGGCTTCATCATGTGAATGTGAAGGAATAATATCCCACATTTTGCGAGTTCACTTCCTGTTAGTAGTCGTAGCGTCATTTTAAACCTGGAGTTCGCGGGAAATGGTTGTACAAAGAGCCAGCAACAACTCTGTGTGTCCCGTCATGGTTGTTTTGAAAAACTGAATGAAAACTTTGCAGACAGGTGTATTTACCACCGATGCAAGGGTCATTCTCGTCATTGTACACCCCCAGCAATATCCTTGGTGTAATGTTACAGTGTCACTAGGCTATGCCTCATCAACCCACCTTTTTAGAAGAGGGGTCAAAAACACGCCATGCTTACACATTGCGGTCCCGGGGTAAATCAGTGTGTCGTACCGTGTCGCCACCCTGTGCTGTGCACAGTAAAAGGGGCTACTGATACTAAACATCTGTGTTCAGCTATTACTCAATGATGAGCTTCATTTATGCAATGCTGCAGCACCCATTTAATTGAACCAATGCACGAACAATTTCATTATGCAGATTTTAGATTGGAACATTCATATGCAAACCTCAAACTGCAAGTGAAACATGACAAAAACATTTTTCTGCCAACAGTGTGATGCAAATGTTTCTTGAAATAAAAAGAAAAAGGACTAAGCCATAGTGTTGGCTCCTCACTTCTATGCTCTCAGCTCTCTGCTGTTGGACTTGGACTCTTATTAATGTGCTCTGAATTATTTAACAGTATAAAATTACCATGGTCTTTTGATTTTTTTCCATAGACTTTTGCCAACACAATTAAAGAGCATTGCAGTGATTTTAGTCATGAAAAAACAGTTCTGCCCCCCTTCAGTTCACATTTTTAATCAATTTTTCCTTTTACTTTTCTTGTTTTCATTTTATTCCACAACATGAGCACCCCTGTTTTGAGCTTTTCCTCTATTTGCTTTGCATGCTGGGTAAGGTTGTGGTCTCCCCCTGACCCTAGGCATGATGAGAAGCTTATGGATAATGGATGAAGGGGTATGTGTTCAGACTCCACCAGCCATCCCATAATGGGCTTTTCCCTTCTTAAACATGGCCTGAACTATAGGGTCTGAGAAAGACAGGGTTTGTCAGCTAGCATAGTGGAGCACATTAGTGAAGCAAAAGCTTTCATAGGAAATTGCAGTCTTCTGGCACAATTGTGTTCATACAACAAGCTGTGCTACTGTGTTGCCTCTTTTAGTTTGAACTAATTCCTCTATCTATTACTTCTTTATTCTTTTACTCTTATGCTTTTGTTGCTTGTTGTTTGAAAGTCAAATACACATTAAATGTCTATTCAAGGTTGAGAATAGTTAACTGACTCTTGATCAGTTCTGGGTATTTTTTGTCTCTTGATGTTGTGTCTATATTTTCTGATCAAAACGCTCCTGGAATATTCTTTAGCCTCTGCCATACTGTATGAGAATGACTGTCTACATCTCAATGACAAGGCCAACGATTGGCAGTAATTGGCACGTTCAGGACAGTCCTAAGAGAGCTCTGAGTATGTGTGGATGGCCTGCCCTCTCCACCAATTACAGAGCTGTTCCCATGAGGTCAGGGTCGAGTGAAGGCCTACCACACGGCTTGATCGGGTTGTTTGTGGAAGCACTGGCTCCTCTTCCTGCTTCTATGAGTGGGCGGCCGCTGGGAGTCATCAGATCAGGGAGACTGATCTACTAGTTCACCTCCAGAGCTGTCAGCTCCACCCATCTCATCCGGTTCTGATAACCCCCCTTTAACAAAACAACACATCCCACTTCACACATCTCTCTCTCACACACACTCTCTCTATCTGTCTATCTCTCTTTCTCTCTCTCCCTCCCTCACCTTAGCTACACATGGGTGTTCTGTTATTTTTTGCTATCAATGTTTTTGACAAGAGTATTGACTCTACAAAAGCTGAGGTGTGGCTGAATATTACAATATCTTTTTCCAACGGCCAAATATTACAAATTGCTGTTATTTGTTATTATTTCTCCAGACAAAGCCTTTATCCACGCATAATGTTTTCCTTCTAACTGACATATGTATTTACAGTACTGTATCTTAAAGTTAACAACATTTTTGTTTGATGTAATGAACCTTTATTTTGTATGTTTCTTTTATAGGACTCTTTGGGCTCTTAAACAAATAGGAGAAAGTCTGCTAAAAAGATGTGGTTCGGAGCTAAAGGAATGTATGTTGCTAATAATAATAATAATAATAATAATAATAATAATAATACAGTATTATTATTATTATTATTAGTAGTAGTAGTAGTATTATTATTATAGATTGATGTTTATACATAAAATAGTTGTGTATTATAGAAACGCCTCTGTGCAATAGAGACAGTGCTTTGGGATTCTCTTTTACTGTACTGTATTGTGTTCAGCTACTTTCACAAACACGTAAATGTTGCCAGAGTGAACAGAGGCAGTTGGCCACAAAAGGTGGCATGGGACCCAGGAGAGGCGAATCACAAGCCTAAAGCATGCTGCTAACATACCTCAATGAAGGCCTTAGGGACAAGCCAGAAAGCCCCTGGTGATATTCTCTCACTCTCTCTCTCTGTCTCTCTCTCTCCCTCCCTCCCCTCTTATTCACACACACACACACACACACACACACACACACACACACACACACACACACACACACACACACACACACACACACACACACACACACACACACACACACACACAGACACACGCACACAAGCACACATACACACACATTCTCAAAGCATCTGTCAGTCCATATCTTCTAACAGTGGGTTCGATTGTAGGGGAAACATATTTTACTGGGTGTAAGGAAATGTGTGCTGCTGTTTCATCCTGGGGCTGTGCTGTGAGTCAACCCCTGGAGGCTGTGAAGAAAAGAGATAATGTTAGATAATCCAGTAGACTGTTCACCAGGAAAGTGTTTTAATGACTGACATTGGGATTTAAGTAAGGGATAATGTTCTGCAAGGCAGTAATTCTTGTGGAATAAGCCCCGACAGAGTGATGCAGGACCCTGATGCGAAACAGAGAAGTCTTGAAACACCCTTGAACAGTCTTTAAGGGGCTTATCTTTTGTTGCCACCTCATGGCTTCCACTGCTAAAAATATTTGAGGAAATGTTTAAGTGTTGTGTAGCAACGTGTCCAGCTGCTAAATAACTTGCCGAGGCACAGTTGATATTCCTTAACAAATAAATTAACGGAGTACTTGCGGACTGATATAAAAGAAGCACAAAACTTGTTGCCATTGACAGCGGTCATTATACTTTTTCAGCAGTCATTCTACAAAAATATTTGACTCCGAACGTTGGATTGTCCCATTCAAAGTCAATAGGAGTCAATGGGAATTCTAAAGATCTGTATAATAACTTCAATATAATGATATTTTAATGTTTTTTGTGGAAAAGTAAACATATACTAAAATAAATTATCCTTATGCGTAATAATAATATAATTTGTGGGATTTAAATTGATGCTGTTGGTGACAATCAATCCAATTTAATGAATTTTAAATGTTGGATTTCAGAAATTTGGCATCATTGTGGAAAAATTACATAAAAATTGAGGATATCTTACATATGCGTTGAAAATATTGTTTTAAAGATTGTTGATAGCATTTGTGATGAGGGAGCTATTAAAAATCATACTTTCAATTCAAAAATAACATTCTGTGGAAACAATTCTTTCATTTAGAGGTCACAACCTCAGGCATGCATATCACAGTCTGCCACTGGATTGCGTTTCTCCACTGCATCAATATGTTGCAGAATCAGGTAAACTGTCACTATACTGTATTTATGGTACTTTCCACATCAAAGCAACAGCAGAAAAACATACCCCTGTCGCTGTTTCTCCAAATACGCAATGCCACAGGTTGACAGGCAAGTAATAAGCCAGCTTTTCCTCTCTCTCTTTCTCTCTTTCTGACCCTCTCTCTCTTTCCCTCTTTCTCTTTCTCTCTTTCTCACAGGGGGACTCCCTGGCTAATGTGCTGTCTGGCCTAGGGGCCTGCGGGGAGGCCGACTGGATTATTATGTTAATGCTGTGTGCCTCCTGCCCTGCCAGCTCGTCCCAGCTGGCCCTGCCGTCGTTAGGAGGCCTCAGCTCTGACAGAGGAGTAATATGCTACGAGATTGAAAGGGCAAAAGATCGAGTACTAAAAAGGAGAGAGTGAGCGGACACACTGATAAGCATATGATAAAAAAGGGCCATTGTAGGTCCAATGTCGCAGAGAAGCGTCCAGGTTTCATTGGTGAAAAAGGGGGTTCTGAGAGACAGTGAATATGTATTAGGGATTGAAACTGGAGGCGGGTGGGCGTTGATTTTTAATTACTCATTCCATTTCCAGAATATATGTCTTTATACACTGCCCAATGATTTCTTGACACAGTATGCATGTACCACTATACATACTTGGTGTGTGTGTGTGTGTGTGTGCATGGTGTGCATGCACTCTAACATTAAAAAAGTCATAGCTATTTTAATAGTCAAGTCAAGTTTATTTGTATAGCATATCTCATACACAGAGGCAGTTCAATGTGCTTAACAAAAATAAAAGCAAAGAGCAATATATAAAAGCACAAAAGATGAAATAACACAAAAAAACACACAAGATAAAGTAAGTGTAAATAGATAAAAGTAAAATTATAAGGTAAACAAAAGACATAAAAGCATACAAACCAGTAAAGTAAAAATGAGTAATTAAAAGTAAATCATCAGCAGAAAGCCTCTAAAAAGGTAAAATAAGTGTAAATGCTTATAAAAGAATAAAAGTAAAAAAAAAAGTATAAATAATTAACAGAAGGCATCTGAAAACAGTTTTGTCTGAAGTCTAGATTTAAAACTGCCAATAGTAGGAGCATTTTGTATGTCTTCTGGAAGTTAGTTCCAAAGCTGAAGAGCATAACAGGTGAAAGCTGCTTTGCCACATTTTGTTCTGACAACAGCTTAAAGTTAATTATAAAATCCTTAAACCATTCCATAGTCCTAGTGCAATAGCTACTTGAACACAGTTATAGTTCAATTTTTGTGAAGGCATATTTTAAGAGAAGCCAAACCATTTTTTTTCATTAGCGATAACAAGGTTAGAATAAAATGATGATGATGTCATTAAGTATTATTTCACAGGTAAATACTATGACTCACACTTAATATTACTGATGCTGAAGAAAAGAAGCAGAAAGTAGTGGCCAGCCTTTTCTACAGGTGATGCCTTAGGCACACTCAGGTGAGAACCATGATTGTGCGAATTATGTCAGAAAGACACAAACACAAAAAATATCTTGGTGCCTCTTTTACCCTTATAAGAGAACTCACATTACTTAGCTCCATATCAAAGGTACTGGTCGACACAGGGAATATACTCTTTGTGTGTATCTCTGCACTAATGTGTTTATGTGAAAATGGGCCAAGTCTGTCTATCTATTCCATGAATCAAATTTGACTTTATTTGTGTTTGCCTCACTTTTGAAAAAGTGGGGGAGAGAGAGATCTGGACAGGTGGGGGATTCTGTCTCATGTCAAGTACATCACAGCAAGCTATTATTTGAGCAATACATTCTGTATTTTGAAAGGTTCAAGAGCAAGATGAGATAAAGTACAAAGAATGCACCAAGATTTAAATTGAAATACATTAATATACCCTACTCTTAAGCTTATTAGCTATGTAATGAAAGGGTTTTATGACCCTCTAGAAAGGAATGCTGCTTTCTGATTGGCTGCTAGGCGTGCAGGCTTCCTTCAATTTCACATTGTGATGCATTCTTTGAAAAGGTGATTCATTTTCCATATACGCACACCTATGAAGTAGTCCCTGCTTTCCGACCGTATCACGCTTGTGTATCAATGCGCCAAGTTTGTGGTGACCTGTAAATAAACAATAAAGATGTGACAGCTTTAGCAAATGAGGGGCAGATTAAAAAACACAGAGTTGCAACATGTTATATGCCTCTGAGATCGTCTTTTAGTGCTGTCACACTGCATTTCTTTTCAAAACATTCCAGTCATACGATTCATTATCTCTCCATTGCCTCAGTGCTCAGCTGTTATGCTGTAAACCAAAAAACAAAGAAAGTGGGTACAGCCACTCCTCCAGACAGTTAGTTCAGGGGTGGACATTTTGGGGCCCAAGGCAAACACAGGCATTGGGGCCCTCCAAAAAAAACACACACATTCACATACACAATAAGGACCCTCTCTATGCTGCATGTCATGCGTTAGCATATACAGTATGTAGTAGTGAAGGTAAAACTACAACACAAAGACATTAATAATTTGCCCCCAAGTTTAGCACTACATAAACTATGGACACAGTGGTCTTTAAAGAAAATGAATTTTCAGGCCTAGGCCTATAAGCATTTTCAAAACACACATCTATACTTTTTGGATAGAACCAGATTTAAAACCACATAATGTACATATCAGAATATCCATTAATCAATGTTTACACTAGAGAAGAGAAAACAGTATCTCGCTGTGTCAGCTTTTTTTTTTAACAAAATACTAATTATAGATTCATCCTTTTTTGAAGTGAGGGAAGCCCTGCAGCTGCAACATTTCCTCCATAGCTAATACACTGCTTGTCTGTAATCTTCTCCCACTTTTGGTATTTATATAAGTCGGAAAGAAAAATAATATGTTAAATTGGGTTGAGTTGGGGGTGGATAAAGACAATAATCCACCCCCACAAATAAAATATTCATATTGTCCTTTACATGTGAACATTTTTAAAATGTGTTTGCATCATATACTCATTTGCACTCTGACTACAGTTGTTTATTGCAGTAGCAAGGTGACGGGTGTGTGTTTAAGCAGCAGTGGAGGCTAAAGAAGTTGGCTACGTGATAATTGAAATTTGATCACTGAAAACCAAACAGAAAGGACGACAAATAAGTTCTGTCTGGGGCATATTATTTAAAGCAGTAGTATTTTCAACCTTAAATAACGTTTCCAAACTTATTTATGTGATTTATGAACTTGTATCAGGGTGAAAGGCACTTCTGAATTCACTTTGCCTCCCTCTACGGGCTATAACCGCACTAAGTAAGTTTGGAAGAGCAAGCCATTTCTCTGTAGCTCGAATGACAGACAATTACGCTTCCAACCGCTAAGGTGACCAAAGTGGAAAACCACTTAGTGTTGCTTTAAGTTATCAAACAGGATGGATCAAGTGGGTGTGTTATTTGTAACAGCTGTGAAGTAGTGCATATGTATGACAGCCAGAAGACTGGTAGACCTCGGATATGGCAGCCTGAAGTGTTTGCAAAATCGAAACCTCAGTCAAGTCAGCTCAACACCTCCAATTCTTATATTTATTGTGACAACAAAAACATAGCCTACCGCATGAAGTTAACTCCAACTTTGTGAATACCTGCGTGGAGCTGTGGCTGTGTTGCCTAGATATACCCATTCAATATTCAAATATCAGGTTGTTCACAAATGGATAGTCTATTTTTGGCAGCGTGTTTTGGTGACATGTAAGCTGATCCTTGCATCTGTAATTCGTATGGATTCTATTCACAATTTCACCTGCATCTTTCGTTTTAAGCGGGCATGGAATAATCGAATGGATTGCGACCTCAGGAGATGCATGTACTGTAAAACATACTAGATACTTGTGATTTTGCCATTCTGATGTTATTTTGACATGTAGTATTGTAAGCCTTTAACAATTACTTAATAACATTTGCAAAATAAGCTTAAACATGCTCTTCAGTGGTTCACAGTGGGTAGGCCTGATTTGGGTGGCCACCTTTCACCTGGTCTTGCCTAATTATAAAACCACCTCTGGTGTAGTTTCTCAGAAACCATTGAAGGTAGAGGTGAGCTACTTCTCTTGCATGAATCACTCTGTCCTCCAAATTAGTTGTGTTGGACAAACGCATCTGCAAGAAATTTAAACATAAACACAATATCAGCCAATGCCGCAAATATGTTTAAGATTAAGGTCCTTTTAAATGTTTTTGAGCAGCATAGAAATTAGTTCTTCCCTAATTTCGCAAAAAGGAGAACAGCAGGAATGATCTCGCATCCTGTCCAAACAAAAACACTAGTTGGTTGGCTATTATAGGGAGGCTTTTTATTGATCCGTGAGAGATTTCAGATTTCAGCAACTGTCATAACAGATAGTATTGCCCTTACATACAGGTTACATTACTACTGGAGAGTTCTGTGGTATTCATCAAATAACATTTTTCAGCATTGCAATACTCTCCAGACTTTCCTAACCATACTTAAAAGACTAATTGAAAGCTTATTGTGGGGTTGTAGGTGTCTACCATTAGACAATATGGTGCATATCCAATGCATAAAGACTAGCCTTCATAAAGCCATTTAACAACCATTTATAAATGATGTAATAAAGAATTGTAACTGACTGACGTGATTACCTTTGTCATTTAAGAGGTTTTACAACTACAGAATGCAGGTGATGCTATGGGCCAGAAATCAAGTCAAAACAGTCTGAACACATCCATCGAAAAGTTTCACTGGTGAACTTTCCATTCCTTTTCTGTCTATAGCAGTGAACTATTTTTTTCTTTTCTATAGAAACTTTCTCAACCTTACTCACCTGGGTCTCCATGGGGGTCCTGTGCTTCTCCAGGCTCACACTTGTGAACGTGCTGGCTGATTGTATGCCTGATAAAAAGGGCTTGGGCTCAGACCATTAAAGATGGAGCACAGCAATGTGGTCAGCCAAAACTTGCTCAGTCCCACCACTGGTAAAGCAGGCCTGACACTTTTACCCCAGTAACGAGCGGAGGGCCTGGACTGTTAGGTCAATAATTCATATTGAGCTCAATGCAATAGGGATGGTGGGAGATGGGCAAGAGAAAGCAAAGAAGAGGCAGATCTAACTCTCCTTTTCTAACTGCAGTAACCCACAGCCTTCTCCTAGATATCAT